>OV281286.1:4530000-5780000 GCA_923062465.1 Acleris sparsana
ACATGCAAAAAGGGTGTCATTATGTAATCGTGTTGTCACGTTAAGTAGTCTCAAAGAAATATGATGAAGTTTAATGTATCCAAAGAAAAAATACAAAGGCATTATGGTTATTGTGATCCAGATCGCGGACTTTATCATATGTGGCCTCATAAACAGTTCCCTTACGCCCAGCCCCCAAGCCCTAAAAGTCTCAACTCCCAACGGCACAAACATGCCTTTGCCGAGATTAGCATATTTGCGCCGTTTTAGTTCTGATTTTATAGTTATAAACAAATTACTAAAGTGAGTTGTCTTCTCCCGCCATCTGCCTAATTCGCTGAGGCTAATGAAGTACATTATCAACCATATTGTATTATGCGGGCTGACGCGACACGAGTCGTCTAAGTCTAGACGCTTCCTCGGCCAAATTACATCGTTTGTCACTTACAAATTGTAATGCTGATGACAATCTTGTTGGGTCGCTTTAGGTGTTGTAAGCGGAAAGTAAGTTACAACCTAGTTAGGCGAGATTTTAATTTTGAATGGCAAGGACATCACGTGGGATTTGATACCTATCCCACAGACATGTGGATTCCAATCTACAATTTCAAAAGTGCAATCCTAAGACTCCAAACACGTTGCCAACCCTGAGTACTAAGATCGAATGCCTCAGCGGTAGTCACTATTCACTGGTTGTCTTATGCCCACACTGGAACACAACAGTGCGAATACACAAAGTGTCTTATGGGAAGTGGGTCCTGTGACCAATAGACATGCATACTCAAGACTACGAATCAAATGTTACCCTAATTATTACTAAAATTGTGGTCACCTAACGATTTCATGTTAAAAATTTAAAACCTATTTGAAAATCGAACGATCAGACCAGTAAGAAATTGAGAATGTAGGGTGGCCATGATCCTGAATAAAATGAATTTATTAAATGTTTATTTGAATAAAAAAGAAAGTAGTGGTCTAAACACTTTAAAATCTATTACGTTATATTCCTAGTGGTGTAGTAAGTTTTAGTTTACTTTGTTGCTACACGACCCCGCAGTCACCCTGTAGATAGATTACAGGGTAAGATGTTGGTTGAAATCGGAACGGTACCTGTACAAGGTCCTACCACTATTAAAAGGCCTTATAATAACACAAATTACTGTTACAAAATTACATAAACGCCTTATAACAAAATTTTGCAAAATCTTCCCTTCCACCGTGATTTCGCTAACCTATATTTCCTTCACATTGTACTTTAAATAAAGGTAAAGGCCCTCGGCAAGGTTCTTATTAACTTATTTTTTCATAACATTGCCTATCAAAGGAACTAGTTTACGAAGTATTCACACAGACCCGGGGGAAGGTGGGGCTCGATAATTTATAGCTCGACAAGAATACGTTAAGTGTTTGGTAACAAATATGAACTCAAAGATAGGATGAAAAAGCAATAGGCTGTTTTGACAACATTAAAATATACTACAAATTGTGGTCACACTATCAGATAATAGCGTTAATCAACATATTTCACTTTATTTGAAACTACGTATATTTTTTTGGAAATAAGACGAATAAAATATTTTTTGATATTTTATATGTGGCAGAAACCCTATGTGATTGTTTGCAGCTGTGGTTACTTACTGGTAATGTCACAAGAAACCACAGATCATAAGGGTATACTTCAAACGATTGTTTATTGTTTACTTGCTTGTGACGTCACTCTTGTCATATGGCCAGTGCCATGATGCCCATGATAGAAACAGCGTTTATAGCGCGGTTTGTTTTTTTTATTGTAACCTTTTTTTTTAAATTAATAATACAGTAGAATCTCAAGAAAAACATCAATGTAGTGTGCTTGTTATGTAATAAAGAATAGTTTAAAAGGTTTTTTTAAAATTAGTCAAATACCTATTGTATCATTTCTCTTATTTTAAGTTTGAAAAAATTACCTTCTCCTGGAGTTTGTTGCGGCTTTTCTTCTCCGCAATGATGTTCTTGTCGAAGCGCTAGTAGATTCACTCTATATTACCGACGTGTAAAAGAGCCCGTACGTGGCCTATTTACAAAATAAATATTTTGATTTGATTTAATTTGATTATGTCACTTGAAATGTATAACACACTTTTTCTGCACTGCTTTTGTCACTATCGTACAGTCGTTGAGCACTTTGGTGATTCGGGATTGTACGTCTTTCTCACTCGCTCTTAATAAGACCGTATTAGAGCGAGTGAAAAACAAGTACACACCCGAAACACCTTTAGAGCTATCGCACTGTATTGTTTCGAACTGGGCCGCCATTACTGTCAAGTAAATAAGAGCTGTCATGACTTTGACAATACGGCAACATGTCAATAGTAATATGATTTTACCGAGTAGAATGAAACTCCATTTTTTGGTGTACTACTGTACTCATCTCAAACAATAACCATGTGCGGAGGTTGCTGTGGAGGTTGCTGCGGCGGATGCTGCGGCCCATGCTGCCCATGCATCACCATCTACACGTGCTGCACGAAGATCTGCTAACCATGGTGTCTGCGGCACTTTCGCCGAAGCCAAACTTCATGTCGTGTTGAAGTTACATGTGCCGTTTTGTGGAATAAAAATATGAGATATGAGAATAGATCCCTGGCTTATTAATGTAATATTGTATTTTTTGACAAACAATTTAATTTATAGTTGTGATATTACTTTGATGAATTAAAAATCAGAATGAAACTAATGCATACACTAATTTACCTTTATGAAATTGCGTAGTCGCCGGTTATAAAATATAGATGTTCAGCAGGGATAGGGTAGGGTTCTAACGGTGAAAGAATTTTTCAAATTGGTCCAGCAGTTTTGGAGCCAATTCATTGCAAACAAACAATCAAATCTTTCCTCTTTGTAATATTAGCGTAGAAATAAGAACATTAATCTTTGTTTAATATAAAGGAAATATTTTCTTAATTATAATTACCAAAGCCCCGATGCTTTCAAGATTTAATAAGCTTTTAGTCGGCCATGATTAATGCGTAAATTGAATCAATGGCTGCCATCTTGTATGAAGCACATAATACATAAAATATATTACACAGGTAAGGTTATGTTATGAGATAAAGATCAGATCCGTCTCAACTGAGATATGAAAGGGATTGGTTATTACAACGTTATGGTGAACACTGATGTACCCTCATCAGAGATACACTGGGGGATAAACAAAATGGATCTCTTAAATATAATTTGGTTGGTTGAGGAAGAAAAGTTACTAAGGAATTGTAAAAGGGTGGATCAGTTTTGTGTAGTTATTATTCCGTACCGTAAACTAGGAGACAACAGTATTATTATTCTTCTAGGACACTCAGGAGAAAAACCATAAAAAAAAGAGAAATAAAACTTTTTTTTAGTAGACTTATATCCTTGAAATCCTAATTTGAAACGTGACCCAGGAGACGTCACCACGGAAACGAGCTACAAAAAAAAGTTGATTGACCCAAAAACAACTGGTAGACAACTGGTAGATAATGTCATTTAGGCATTAAATTCACCTTTTGGTACTAAATTTTTTTTTCGTGCAATGATTATTAAATAACTACTATCAGGTGTACAGTTAAAGAACGGTTGGTCACCGTAACGAAACTGAAAATCAATGTCAAATTCATACACTGTCTTCAAGAATTGGTTGGTTAGACATTTATAATTTATTTTGTATTTTATTTTGTATTTTTGTATAAAGTATCTATAGGTACATTTATTAACCTAACTAACTTAAGCAAGTATTATAAAATATTTAAATCATAATAAATTCACATTTGTGTGATTTCACGGCCATTTCAATCGCCGTCAGTGCCCTGACATAAATATTTAAAGAATGTGCTACACAGCAGCTAACTTTCACACAGAGCTAATACTGATGTTGTAATTCTTGCCACAATTGAACGAATTCTAAATATATAATCACATATTTCTTATATACTTAGAACAGCGAACTGGCGGCGGTTGAAACGCCCGTGGAAAACCCATTTACGATTTTCAAGTAAGCAATGTGTAGGTAATTGTAAATATATTCAAAGAGCAGACGACGTAAGTCTGTTGACATTGAGATCCAGATTGCCCAGTATTACCTACATTAGCTAGCAAATGTTTTGTTCAATACAAAATATCTACAAACTTAATACACGTACCCTGGAGCTAACTTGTATGACAGGTATTAAGTTGTTATTCTGATGTTGGAGGGGGAAACTAGGGATTAACTAGATTAACTAGTAGGGCTTGGGCCCTTGTACTTACACCTATACCTTGAACCTGAACGTACGGCAACTAAATACTCGTATAAAGCCACAGTTGCCAACAAACAGATAAACTTTTGAATTTATAACGGTGAAACGAGAACAACTAAACAAACATGCAATTTTGTTTGTAATTGTTCTATAATATTTTTTTCTCGTTTTGGTTGTTGTGGGTAAGTCAGGTGTCAGCAGGTGAACAACATTACCCACAAATTAATATGCATCTAGATTAAATCATGTAAATAATTTATACTATTTTTATTTTTTTTACATGCCGAAAGTACTTGTGAGAACTAATAAAAGTCGAGTCTGCCGAAAATTGTTTAATTGCTCAGGGTGACCACAAGAGGGGTGTGTCCTGGGTAAAAAAAAGACCTAAGTAGTCCGTCAGCAAGATTATCAAAAAATATTGAACTCGTACTTTTTTTTGCTTTTTCAATCTAAATTGTCACATATAACGCGGATCAAAGTTCGGGAGTGGGGGCTCGTGAGGTCACACCGTGGTATAAAGAGTTTTTTATCTTCGTCATTTTGTGCTTAATTGACAAAAGAAAAAATACGTGTCCAATATTTTACGATAGTGTAAAAAACTAACTAATTCGATTTTTTTAGGACACTGGCCTATAAACCACACCTCGGTGCAATGAGAGTCAAATCTAATTTTTTTTAACTTCTGTATTTTTCAAAGTGATAGTTTTGTAACTTTTTTTTTGTGTTTTCGCTTAATTGACTTCTATTTCTACATTTTACCCTACCACCTTGTCATAGTTAGTCAAAGTTTTTTCGATGTGGTGTCTAGTGGCCGTTAAGTTGAATTTTGGTAACCTACTGTCAAATTATCTTTAGTGACACTCACAAGATTAAGACGAATCGATTAACATAAGAATCATCAGAATCGACCCACACGTTTAACTTCTAGAGCGCTACAAAGGAAAAAGCTTACATAAAGCTTACTTAAAGGCTCATAACTACATAATCCTCCTCCTACGGAGATCAGGTAAAAAAAACTATTTTAATCAAAGTTATTTGTAACCAGGTGTCATGAAAATCGATCGAGCCGTTTTAATTATACCACTATCCTTATTTTCCACGATATTATTTCTAAATCTATTTCTTCCTAGAAAAGTAAAGAGAGAAACATAGCAACGATTTCATTTTAAAAAGGCAACGTCATTATACTTATGGAGCCAGAGGGCCCTGCCAAAATGCACAACGATAACTAGCGTTTCTATTCGTTTCGTGTTTAAACCAATGGCGTCACTGGTAGATCACGTGACTTTTCGTATCACGTCACCTACCAGTGACTCGATTGGTTTAAAAACGAAACGAATGGAAACGCTAGTCAGCGTAGTGCTTCTTGGCAGGGCCTTCAGTCGTCGCGTAACTTTACCAGTCACACTACAAGTATGATGAATTTCTTACACAATTCCGTGCCAAACTTTGAAATTGTCATACAAATTGGACTCTATATCGAGGTCTTGGCGCTCATTGAATTAAGGAAATCTTTCTCCATCCCTTCATTCTAGTAATTAATTTACTAGACCTCTGATCTGCCCGAATAAATAGACGAATAATTGATATGACCGCCCTTTTCGGGTGGATTGGTGCCATGGTGGGTAGGTGGAAGGAAGTTATTATTACGGTAAAGTAATCAAAAACCTTGTGTTTCGCTTGGTTTGTTATGGGTCAATATGCTATTAATAGTTGAATTTAATAGGGCATTGTGTAATTGTGCATGAACATAGTTTTAATGAAATAATAAAAAGTTAAATTTAGAATTGTACGCCTTTTTATGTTATCTGTGTCGCCTCGCTATCTACGCCGTATCATTATATGCGAACTAATTTAGTTATCTCAGTTTATCTCTCGTTAATTTATTATAAAATTATTGGTACAAGCTTTTGTTGCCGATCTGCTTATTAAGACCAAACAAATGAGCCCCAACACGGTGACTCTACGTTAATTATAGCGAAGATTCCGTCGCCGCCTTCTGACCCCATCATCAGATCAGCTCCATGTCATAATAGTGTTGCATTAGCACCCAATTTACACATGTATGGAAATTTTCATCTTCATCGGGAACCGGGAAGTGTGTCAAATTCAAGTTGCTAGATTTGACCCGTACATACATAATACATTGTTAGTTAAATAAAAGCTAGTAAATAATAGCGACGATGAAATTTTAAATAGCTCATACCCTGGATTAACACAAAGGTTTCTTTTCATCCCGGAAAATATAAAAGTTCCCACGGGAATAATGATAATCTAAATCTACGCGGACGAAGTCGCGGACAGAAGCTAGTATACATATATTATTTGAGACATTAAGATTTAAGTTTTGAAAAAGGTATCAAAGGAAAATATTTTAGATCTACAAGTACCATCATAATTTGCTTCTTAAACGAAAGGGCGCTAATCTTAAAGAACTTAATTATAAAACTCAAACTTTATTGGTGAATGAAAAACTAACAAAGAAATCTAATGTCAAAGCTTGTTGTTTTGTTTTATGACGTCACCGTTTTATCTAAGAACTCTTCAAACCGCAGTATAAAGACTTTCCATGTTGTATTGAATCTTGGTAGCAAACATCGTACAAGTTTATCTTTGTTGCATTACTTCAACGTTACTAATGGACTTCAAGTAGAGTGCAATAGTCTTAAAGGACATCGGGTTTGTACTTCTCTCTGAACCGCCTTTATAAGCTCTCGTGCTAGTCTAAAAACTTCTGGAAAACTCAATGTTAAGTGACGTCATCGACTCTCGGTCGCCAAGACACTATAGGCGTCCAACTTATTTGTAAGCTGGGGTATGCATGTGGTGCGGGGAGAGGGCAATGATCACCATATGAGCTTCATCGTTCCTCACCCTTGAACTACAAGCCTTTAGTCATAAATACAGTTTTAAAGTTGTGTGTTTCCGGTAATTTTTAATCGACAAATATCTATTTACCTGGGACTAAAGTTGGGAATTCATATACTTACGCACAATTAGCTAAAGTGTGCTTAAAATATGATTTGTCCTTATTTATCACTGTGACATTTCCAAAGGACAGAAAGTGACAATGCATAAATACTTTAACTAAAATAGGTTTATAGTGCATTTATGAAATTTGGCTACGCTTTACATCCTTGTTTAAACTATTTCGGTCTTGTGGCTTTCTTTATGAATATCACTAAAGCCGCCAGTAAATAAGGTATTTTTATTTACTGCTAGCTTTAGCGATGTTCATAAAGAAAGCCACAAGACTAAAATAGTTTAAACAAGGATGTAAAAGCCGGTTCGCCCACCCGTATAGCCCGACCGCGGCAGGGGCCGTCGCCCTGCGGTTGGCAAATTAAATTTTGGCCGTCCCGAGGGCTTATCCAAATTCGCAGCATACATAACACGTCTGCCACCGTTAGATCTTATTCTGGGTTACTAGAGCCGTATTATGGTGTTAAAAATAGTTAAAAAAGAGCATGACGGACCATGCTCGTGTAGGGTTCTGAAGCTTTGGTGCTGTGTTAGATATTAATTATTCAGGATCGCGGGACCGCGGTGGATGCGAAAAGCACAAGACCGGTCTGAGTGGAAAGCCTTGGGGGAGGCCTATGTCCAGCAGTGGACGTCTTTCGGCTGACATGATGATGATGAAATAAATTAGCTGCTGCCTTTATCTCAGAAACCAATCAAGTCTACTTTTTCTTTCAAGTTCTTTATTATGTGCTTTCGTATAAGATATTTTTCGGAGTTTCATCAATTGCAGTTTTACCTATTATAGCGTTGTCACAGTGACATTTTAAAACAATTGGTTTGGGACTTGTTACGACTTGAATCATAACGTCACTGTGACACAGTTATATGGCGGGTCAGGGTTCCGATGGGATGACAGTACATAATGTTTTTTTTAAGAGCCAGCCCAATAAATCTGGGTCAGGGTTCCGATGGGATGACAGTACATAATGTTTTTTTTAAGAGCCAGCCCAATAAATCTGAATGCGGCTTTATTTTATTTCAAATGAATTCAAGCGAAATGCGCTGAGCGCAGTGCAGAGGTTAAAGTTATATTCGAATTTATATGAGAGATGAATTAAAATGGGCCGGTAACTAATAAAAATAAAAATATATATATATATATGTACTTATTTGTGTAATTTGTAACTTTGTCAACGTAAATTAAATATAAAACTATACCAAAATAAAAGCTTTGTAGTACAGACCGACGGACAGATAGACATGGCAAAACTAGACAGTTTTTAGGGTTCCTTGACTTCGGAACCCCAAAAATTATCAAGTTCCAGGTAGTGAGAGTCCCTTTTACTTAATGCTAACGTACAGTCAAGGACTGTAATTGTTGAGCCAATATGGAACTTTGTCATAATGACAGCGTCAAGCCACATGGAAGAAATTACTCCAAAATTAATAATTAACGTTATGCGACAAGGTTCCATAGTGGCTCAACAATTAGAGTCCATGACTGTACTTAAACATAAATAAATTGTCTGACAGCATACATTATCCTATACATTTTGAATAACGATAACGAACGCCGAATGCATCTTCTGTAGGACCTCAGTTCGAGAACAAAAAGATGTATCCACTTTTGAACCTTATTACTATGCAATAAGGTGAAAAATTGGATACTACTCTTTGCAGTCGACAATTAATTTAGCTTACATTGACGCAACCGAGTAACATTAATTGGAGTTTCTGGATGAGCAGTTAAACGAAAATAATTTCAATGTGTAATAAAAAGATATTAATTGAATTAAGTAGTTCATTTCGTTTTGATATTTCATTCGTTAGAGAACTAAGCAAGAGCGAACAACGTTTTATTTGTCTTTCCAAGATTCAACTCTACGAATCAATTTGTTGAAATTACCTAGTGTGACGGAACCAATGATGGACACTTTTAGGTGACAGGCACCAGTAATGGACACTTCAGTCTTAATTCAAATTCCATACGGTCCTAAATTGATTGTTGCAAAACAAATGAATAACCCTTACATTCGTAAAATAAGAATCAATGTCTATTATTGGTGCCTTATCCATTAATGGTTCCACCCTAATACAATTTCACTTTGATAATGGCATGGTAAATATTTTAAGTTTTATCGTAGTTAACTACATAATAATAAACCTAGTGGGGAAAGAACCAATTATTTAAAAAATAATTGATTTATATAAATTGAGGTCACGTCCTGGATTAGAGTGGATGACTTTTGATTAACTATACTGATTTTTTAACAAAATTCGTACCATTTTTTACATAAAGAACCATAGTGAAATCGGTTCCTTCAGGCGTTACAAAATGACTAGAGATCCGATATTTGGAAAGTAATTGACATTAATGGATCATGCGTTAAAATGGGCCCAGAACCAAAATATCTGAATGACATGTAAAAAAAATTGGCGTGGAATTGACTAACAAGCATACAGGCGACCTGTTGGTTAGTGGGATCTGTGACCCATAAACATTTGCATTCTCTAGACTACAATCTCAAGACTGCAATCCTAAGACCGCAAATGCGTTACCAACCCGGAGGACTAAGATGGAATGTCTGTAATTGTAGTATTTCACTGGCTGGATTATCCCCACATCGGAACACAATAATGCCAACACTGTTTTTTTTTTTATGGCATAGAGAAGGCTACCGAGCACACAGGCCACCTGATGGTAAGTGGAAACTGTGACCCATAGACATTAGCGTAAGACTGCAAATGCGTTGCCAACCCTGAGGACTAACTAAGACGGAATGCCTCTATGCTTGTCATTTCACCGGCTGTCTTATCCCCAAACCGGAACACAACAATGCGAACACTGCTGTTTGGCGGTAGGTTAATGGATAAGATGGTGGTAGCGATCCGGACGGACCCTGCACAAGGTCCTACCACCACTGAATCTTTGTATTTACTTTATCTCCATTTCTCACCATAATATTTTAGTTGTAAAAATATACAGCTTACTACTTAGTGTAACACCTACCAACAAAAAATAATCTGCAATGGAATTCAGCTTGGTGCTCATCATCTTGGTGCATATATCTACATACAAAGAGCTATCCAATTCAGTCTTGGGCCAAGATTTCATACAAGGTTACCCATAGCCTTCCGCGTAATCCCGAGCAACGCTGAATAACTCTGAATGCGGCTTTATTTTATTTAAAATGAATTCAAGCAAAATGCGCTCAGCGCATTGCGGAGGTTAAGGTAATATTCGAATTTATATGAGAGCTGGATTAAAATGGGCCAGTAACAAAATCTTGGCCATTTGCGCAAGCCGCCACCGATTCGGTGCATTTGCAGATTTTGGAGATAATAACAGTTTAAGTAGTCAAATCTATTTCACGTTTCATGCAATTAAGTTCTAACTTGTCTCTGTTTGTCTTAGTCGCCAGGTAAAGATCGCCTGTAGGCATTGAGGCCACTACATGTACCAAGGCCATACACTGTACTTGCTTTCCGCCCTGTTGTTATTTCGATTATCGTTCCTGAACTAGAGACCTCGTCATGTTGTTTTCCTAGTCACTATTTTTAATTTAATGATATTGAGCTTACATTTGTAATGAATCGTGTTAGTTTTAAAATAATAATTTATTACTTTATTACCTTGTAATGTTACTTTTAAGTATTGTTGTATTTTATTATGGGAAAAAATGACCTTCTGCTGGAGTACACTGCGGCGCTTCTTCTCCGCAATGATGGTCTTGTCCGAAGCGCTAGTAACTAGATTCACTCTATATTGCCGACGTGTAAAAGAGAAGAAAAAATATTTTGAATTTTTGAATTTTGAGCAATAAGTTTTAAATTGAATTGCCCATAAGGATCATTGAATTTGACCCCTAATCAAAGAATACTTGACTAATTTGTTAGAAATTTCTACGGAACCACTTTTGATAAAAAAGATTAAATATCTACTAACCATAAATTACATATCTAGATAACATCAAAACCTTACTTACAGTGGTAAAACTATTACCCGACAAGTTCAACATTTGTGTAATAACTTTCTTATCAAATCATCATCACACACACAAACACACATGTCAGCCGTAAGACGTCCCTGCTTGACATAGGCCTCCCCCAAGGCTCTCGACTCAGACCAGTCTTGTGCTTTTCGCATCCACCGCGTTCCCGCGATCTTTACAAGGTCGTCAGTCCATCTTGTTGGAGGCCTACCTACAGCTCGTCTCTCGCTCTACACTCTTGAAACTTCTGACCCTATCGGCCATCAGTCCTGCGACCAATGTGCCCCGCCCACTGCCACTTAAGTTTAGCTATTCTTCATCATCCAAATCATCATCATCATCATCATAATCAGCCGAAAGACGTCTACTGCTGACTTAACCCTTCCCCAAGGATCTCCATGACAACCGGATTTGTGCTACTCACATCATAAAATGTATTTCATATCAAATGAAATCAAATTCATTTATTTATTTCATTTCATTTACCGCCTGTTTCACAGTTGACAGATCAATTTAGCCCTTTCTCTTCTTACACTTGAAAATAGACAAGGATAGAGCCAACTTTAAATGGCAGATAAACTTACTTGTCGATTGTGAAACAGGCCCTTAGACTTTTAAATTGATATTAACCTCCGATATGGCAACCATATATATTATATATTTCAGAGCTGATATTTCTTGAACTGTCCAACCGATGTTCACAGAATTAACGAACCCTCCCGAATACACTAACTTCTAAAAAACCGGCCAAGTACGAGTCGGACTCGCGAACGAAGGGTTCCGTACCATTATCTATAAAAAATCACATTTGTTGTATGGGAGCCCACCTAAAATATTTATTTTATTCTGTTTTTAGTATTTGTTGCTATAGCGGCAACAGTATTATCGCTCTATACGTTTTGGTAAAATACCACAGAAAGACACACAGATGGTAACACATCATTTTATCGAATTTCACTATCATCGAATATTATTTTCTGCTGGAACCATGATGTTTTCAGGATTCATTACGTAGGTTTAATTAAACATACGGGGAGAAATGCCTTACGATGAATTGAAAATAGGCTATTTTACGGGTGTCCTGGCGCTGAGCGTGCTTGACCGGTTCGCGTGGCGCCGCCGCCGGCCGCCGCTGCTGGCTTCAAATTGTGGGCATCCTATCTGATAAAACAACATATTTCCATTATCTTAAACTAAATATTAAAAAAAAAAAAAATATCTGTGGCAGAAATGCTATGTGATTGGTTTTCAGGTGTGGTTACTTACTGGTAATGTCACACGCAAGTAACCACAGATCATAAGGTTATATCCCTTCAAATGATGGTTTATTGTTTACTTGCGTCTGACGTCACACTTGTCATAGTTGAATCTCAAGGAAATATCAATATAGTGTGCTTGATATGTAATAAAAAATCATTAAAAAACGTTCTTAGTAAGGTGTTTCGATGAAATAATAGGTACCAAATACAGATACACAAGTTAAGCTTCATATCACCTCTCATTTTTATTGGAGGTTAAAAATTAAAGTGAAAGGTGAACGTTGTCGTCGTCACAGCCATTAACGCCGGCTGCATGCTAATATGCCGCGACAAAAAAATAATTCGGAAAGTTCATTCCCAAACGTAAAGTGGAATGGCTTTTGGCACTTATTTCAAACCATTAGTGGGACGAATTGAATTATTCTATGAACATTTATGTGTACGGTACAGTAGAATTAGAATAATGTTGTTGTGGTGTTTCTTTTTCATTCATTTAATCAGCACTCTAATTAAATTTTAATTCATGCTTAAAATAGTTAAATTAGTTTTCAGTACAACGAGAATTTATAAAACCAAATTAGTTCCAACAAAATAAATTCGACGAAAAACAGCTATAAAGTAAAATGGATAACTATAATTCTTTGGTTCCAACAGCGGTTTCACTGTCACTGGCCAGAACGAATGCTTTGTCCTTTCTAACAAATGACGATCAAAATAGACAAAGTAGGGGAAATTTCGGAGGGTACTAGAATGTATGGAATACTGCCAGTGGTCACAAATAGGCGTTTACTGTGGCCGAGCTGACAACTGATGTTGACTTTCGTTTTTTTTTAATGACACTTTATTACATAACAAGCACACTACATTAATATTTCCTTGGGATTCTACTGTATTATTAATAAAAATCTATGGTTAAGGCACTCGTCCCACCGCGAGCGAGTAAGCGATGAACTATCGGCGATATTCTCGCCCAAGAAACGATCAAAAGATACTCGCTCCCGTGTAAATAAAAGAGAGAGATATACATTTATTGTTCATCGCTGAGCTATAAATAAGCTGAAGCTCAGCGAAGAATTATACTTGGGTGAGAAAATCGCCGATAGTTCATCGCTTACTCGCTCGCGGTGGGACCAGTGTCTAAGGTTTGAAATTTCAAGATCCCGCTAAAAACAGTGTTTCTTTTATGGCGCTGGCCTTATCACAAGTGTGACGTTATACGCAACTAACCACAGCTGCAAACCAAGCATAGCGTTTCTGCCACAGATTAAATAAAATAAAATAAAGCGTTATTTTCAAAAACAACACACTATCTAATAGGATGACCATTATTTGTAGTATATTTTCAATGTTGTCAAATAGCCTATTTATTGTGCTGTGAGCATTATACAGTCAGTCTCGACCGCTCCCACATACCTCTTAACCTACCGCCAATATCAGTTCGTATTGTTATCGTAAGTGCGGGGGAAGCATTGTTCTCGCAACAAGACAATCACTTGAATGATTAGCTTACTGGCATTCCATCTTAGTCTTCAGGGTTAGCAACGTCTGTCTTGTGATTCCTAATATTTCAGAGGCCCATAGCTCACAGGAGGCTTTTTTGCTCGTTTGCCACCTAAGTGATGGTAGGACTTGGTGCAAGGTCCTTCCGGATCGCTACCACCATCTTATAATTTAACATACCGCCAAGCAGCAGTGTTCGCATTGTTGCGGTCCCATGTGGTGATAAGACAACTGGACCATCTGAATCGTCAGGCTGGGCAAAGCATTTGCAGTATTATGCCCGTATTAATAAACTGATCTCAACTCTAATGCTCTTCTGGAGATGCGTCAAAAATGACAGTGTTATATGGTTTGACGTGCCATAGTCAAGTTATTTTTTTCAAGCTAATGAAAATAAAGAAGAGCTTATTACATTGCCATAAGATCTAGGTATTTCATCTTAGTCCTCAGGGTTGGCAACGCATTTGCAGTCTTGTGAATGTGAATGTCTATGGATCACAGTTTCCACTTAACATCAGGTGGCCTGTGGGCTCGTTTGCCTTCACCATGACATAAAAAAAGTAGATGAGTCTGAGGCCCACCGATATTTTCAATGTCAATATTTCCCACTCAAGATATATATATATATAATGTGAATGTCTATGGGTCACAGTTTCCACTTACCATCAGGTGGCCTGTGTGCTCGTTTGCCATACAATAATAAATATATATATATATATATTATTGTATAGTGAAGGCAAACGAGCACACAGGCCACCTGATGGTAAGTGGAAACTGTGACCCATAGACATTCACATTCACAAAACTGATGACTAAGATGGAATGCCTAGATCTTATGGCAATGTAATGAGCTCTTCTCTATCTTCATTAGCTTGAAAAATTTTACTTGACTATGGCTTAAGATGTTTTTGAAGCGCCGGTAAAATCATGTTGCTGCCGAAAAAAAAAAACATACAAATTTAGCTTCGCGCGTGCTTTTCTCACCCCCTAAATCAATTCCGATTCCCACGATTTTTTAATATGTTGTAGTTATTATAAAGAACTATGACTGTGCGTTTTTAGTTTTGTTTTTTATGTTTATTTCATTCTAAGAAAAAAAATCGTTTACAGAAAAAGGTACAGACATAGTTATTCACGGTATTTTTACTACAACATATTTAAAAATAATAAAAATCTAGGTTTAAGGGAAAAATTATCTCATTTTGCACGGAAAGTTTTAGCTTCACAATCCTCTTAAATACAAATAACAAATGTTTTTATCATACATATAAAGAAAAGCATCGCCAAATAGCTTGTGTAAAAAAATACACCGAACCGCAAAAATGGTTTAAACCGCCAGAGAAATAAATAAATCATTTTTACCGGGCTTACCTGTAAATCTCTTTTGCGCGGAGCGATAATCATAATCCTCGAATGTGTGAATAATGACAACGGTGTCGAAAACGTTGCCCTGACACCTATTGATCTATACATAAGGTTTAAAATGCAATTAATTCGGCTTAAGTAACCAGGTTTTATGTTCGTGTTAATGAAAATTGATGTCTGGGGCTTGGTTGGAAATAAACTGCTCGCGAAATATCGAAACGGCTGTTTTTATTACATAAATAATTTGCAGGCTTTGTTTATCATGAAATACCGATTATATGTGCTCAAACTATCATTTTTATTACCAGCATAAAAAGGTGTGAGGCAGAAACAAGTTTGGTAAAAATTTACGACATATTTCTATATTTAACCCAAAAATGGCTGCTTTTAACGCGGTAATTGCTACTCAAGAGTATAGTTAGTTATTTTATTACTAATACTTATTTCGTTAAACACATATAACTATCTTATAAATCGTACCAAACTACAAAAAAGTTTTTCTGCTGGTCTGGTTATTAGTTAATTGCCCGTCTGGCCACCACCTACCAGTTTCCGTTATCCTCTGCGTAAATTATATAAAATATTTTATTACCTTCCAATAATCCACTTCGAAAATGGCTTAAAACATTTCCCATTACCACAAAATGCAAAACCTCTAAATCAAACAGAACAAAGAGTAATCCATAATACCTTCATTTATATCGAGATGAAGACTAATGTAAAAGAAAACCTTCCAAGAAAAAGAGGAAAATACTTGTAAAAACTACGCAGCGGTAAGTAGGCACTCAATCATTTGGCCGTATTCATTAGAAGCTCGGGGATTTGGTTTTTAAATTAAACAGAAATTAGGAAAAGGTGTAAATCATTTGATTACTTACTGACTTAGAAGCAACTAAGTAGGTACCTAAAGTTATCAAAAGCATTTAGAACAAAAACAAATCTTATTAGGTAGGGACGTCACTTTCAAAGCGTCATTTATTTGAACTAACGACTGCTTTTTATCTTTTTAAAGAAAACTTTGGGAATTAATCGTTTCGACCTTTTTGGTGACCTTTGGCCTTCTTTTGAGGAGCATTTATAAAGGGCAACATCTTTATTTTGTAGTTGTATCTGGCAACACATACTGCGCCTCTCTAGGCGGTAAAATCGAAATCCTATTTAACCAGCGCCTCTATTATAGGCAGTAAAACAATATCGTATTTGTCCTGTTACGGAATCGTTTTTCACTCGGCCGCCATTTAATTACTTTATTATTTATCACGTTAACAATACGAAAACAGATCACACACGATATGGTTTTTACCGTGTGGAGTAGAGGTCCATGTAGAATATTTTTGGACTATGTAAAGTCGGTAATAGTCTTTCAGTTCGTAGTGATATGATGGTAACGGTAGGTAATGATTTTGACACTTAAAATATAATTAAAAACATATTTTTTTTACTATTACTTAACAATAAGTTACAGATCCCCGTGTGGTTGCCGGGTTAGAATAATGCCAAGCCATGTCTTCCCGTGGATGTTGTAAGAGGCGACTAAGGGAATAAAGGCTTGTAATACTGTTAGGCGATGAGCTTGATACCTGTCACTAATATGCTGGTAAACATCTTAGCCGAATAATGCAATATGTGGTTACAGAATTATCAACAAGTTTTTCCAGTTGTAAGTAGTTCTGAAGCACTGCCTACCCCGCTCTGGGAAGGGATGTATGTATTTTCAAATCGCGCGTATCTCAAAATGTTACAAAGCTGATTAGACCTGATCTTTTCATGTACCTTTCATTTAGACTACAAAATGTATAAGCAGTCAATCAGAAACGTGTAAATTAATCGAAACAGTAATGAGCCGTGATGAATGCGATGTTAATTGACTGCATCGGCCCAAAATGGCGCGGCATTGCCGAAGCGTTCATTTAATTCCAACGGTTTGGTATTTCATTATTTTATGATTTGACGAGCTGCTTTCCATGATTTTGTCACTTATTATTTTCTATTATTTAAGTTAGATTGCTAACGAATACCCGAAAAGAGGTAGTGTTAGGGTCCAGTACAGTCAAGGAATTTAATTCCTATACCACTTTCGACTGTGTCCAAGTGACACTAAATAAAATCATAAGAAGTCTCTTACGTTTTGATTGATTACGTCACTTTGACATAGTCCAATGTCCTGACAAACAGAACCTTTATTACATCAATTATATCATATTTATTTCCTCGGAAACGGCTATAGCTTAATGTTGAAATAATTGAAGTATTCAGTGGTCCACGCGAGCTTCTCAATATTATAAATTGTGAATTAATATCTCATTTCAAAACTATCAAGTAAAATAGGAAAGCCAATTTCATTTTAGTTTTGTCATCGTTCATTATTAGAAGGTAGTTGGTGCATAACACTTGGTTCTTCTTAAGTCCAACTCGCTCTTGACTATTTTTTTTCCAGCTGTATTAGTTTCATTTTAAAGATATCAGTCAAAAACCTTTCAAGTTTTTCGAGTTCCAACTCAGTCCTTATGCTGCGAAATGTGAATTATTATCCTATTCTACGCACGCAGTTGGGTTACAACCTTGCTTATTTCCCCAAACTGACACATAAGATGTCTCCCGTAAGATTTTTGGCATGCTTTCCTGCTGAACTACGCATGTTATTTGATATTATATTTAATGTAATATTTGTACCTTTATATAATGCTAGACTAAGTAGTACCATTGTAATATGAAATATTTTAAAAAAACCGGCCAAGTGCGAGTCGGACTCGCGCACGTAGGGTTCCGTACCACTATACATCTAAATAAATGTTTTTCTTTATTCTTTATTATATTGGAGTTGATTGAATGAAAGGTAAAATGCGGTTTACGATTTATAACGTATTAAAAAAACTAATTATTAGATCTCGTTCAAACCAATTTTTGGTGGAAGTTTGCATGGTAATGTACATCATATATTATTCTTACATTTATCATTCCCTTATTTTAGAAGTTACGGGGGGAACACACATTTTTCCACTTTGGAAGCGTCTCTCGCGCAAACTAAAAAAAAAAATATTAGAAACCTCAATATCATTTTTGAAGACCTATCCATAGATACCCCACACGTATGGGTTTGATAAAAAAAATAATTGAGTTTCAGTTCTAAGTATGGGGAACCCCAAAAATTTATTGTTTTTTTTCTATTTTTGTATGAAAATCTTAATGCGGTTCACCGAATACATCTATTTACAAAGTTTCCATAGTATAGCTCTTATAGTTACGGAATAAAGTGGCTGTGACATACGGACGGACAGACGGACGGACAGACATGACGAATCAATAAGGGTTCTGTTTTTTGCTATTTGGCTACGGAACCCTAAAAATGACTGACTGCTGAGTTTCTTGCGGCGTTACTTCTCAGCAGTGGTCTCCTCTTGAGAAGAGCTGGTAGATTCTTGATGTGTAAAAATGCCCGTGCAGCCAAATTACTGAATAAATTTCTTTTATCTTTTTATCTTTAACCTTATCTTTTAAGCACTATCAATGACCAGATGAAATTCTTGCCAGTTTCGTCAAATACAAATCGAATGCGACGCATCACCCATACCCTTTGCTTCTGAATTCGAACAAGGTCGTGACACAGAATGCCGACGCACTCGCTGAAAAGGACAACCATAATTAAGGCCTTAAGCGAATATTAAAATGCCTCGACACCCCTTATTATCCGCATTCCTACGTCGCGCTAGATCTCGCCTCATAACAGCAGTAGACTTGATGTGATCAGTATGTTAACGAATACAATTTCACATGTTTTATGCCTGTGCGCACAATTACTCATCTTATTCCTGATTTACAATTTTATTTCAACAAGACTGGGTATATCGTGTGGTGATGTTATATGGTTCGTGTTGCGTACATTTATTTTTATGTGTTGTACTTAAATTATATAATTAGTTATTTTCTTTTTGTTCGCAGGTAACACAGAAGCCGAACACAATTTAACAGAGCAGGTTTTCTCAATTAATACCTATTGAAATACTATTCTTTGCCTGACATTTGTTTAAGTAAGAAGAACTCTGATTCGTTGTGTTTTTTTTTAATCCGGTTTTTATAGCAGTGAGATGGCACACGAGCACTCAGGCCACCTGATGGTAATTAAGAGATATGCAAACGTTATCATAATATACTTTTACTTTTTATTTAATTACAGTGGAATTGTAAAGAATCAGACATAACAGACGGCACAGCAAGAGTAGGACCAAGGAATATCTATACACAAGTATTTCAATATTCTGCGTATCTTGCAGGGTACACTGCAACCAGCGTAAACAAGATGCATAGCGCCCACGCTAGCGGACGATAATTGGCTCAGCCGGCATATTGTTAAATTGTTAACTTTATACATTTTGTCAGTATTCGAAAATCGTTAACGTTAGCTTTATGTATCCTGCCTAGGCCAGTGTGCAAATCACAACAAAAATTACACTACTGTAATTTATCTTTACACTGTGACTAAACTGGGTGTTGAGCGAACGGGATGGAATTCAAAAAGGGGTACAGAACGTATTAGCGTCCCAGCTACTTGGCGGAAATGTATGGAGATGCGCGCCATCAATTGAAAATAAATGGAAATTTATAAAAGAGGGCAATTACACTTTCTTGAAGTGCATCTGTAAGAGGATGAGGAAAAACCGTGCCGATAAACTCATGATTTTAACATGGCCGCCATTTCGGCTATAAGAGTTATCATAATGTCGAAAAATAGGTATATAACAAAACACAAAAGTGAGTAGGTTTTACCGGCCTAGTAGAATATTATAAAGCCGCTTTTCTTTTGATGCATAAATCCGTAAAAACACTTCGCTTAATTATTCATAAAATTATTACTCCTTTTTTTTATTTACCATTCGCCATTATTTCTGGAATTTTATAACTGTCGTATGAGTTGAATTTGTTAGACATGTCAAATTCAACATGAATAAACACCTGTGTCAGTTTGTTTTAAAACATACCTTTTGTTCCATTTTGTCTTGAAGCATAATCGTGTATTCCACTTACACTAAAAAGGTAATTTTTATTTTTTACGCAAAATATTAAATTCCATGATATATTAACTAAAAGGTAAACCAGTCACTGCTTGAATGCCAATGAGGACAAATTAAAGTCCAATTTGGTGTCGCGGAAGGCTGCTTCGTAAAACGCTTAGCTGACATTTTTATGCATGGCTGGACACTCATTGTGAAACGCTTACGGAGATAAATTTCAAATGTTGTCAACTGTTAAAAAGAAAAACGAGAAGGATGCTACGAATTGTGTCAAAAGATTCGTTATTTGAGGAAATCTTATTCAAGCGTCAAAGAAGTTCCGGGAGAAGTGTGACGAGTCTAATTATTAAAACATTATTTTTCCTCTGAACTTTCTGTTATAGAAATATGTCACAGTTATGGTGGGTGAGGATTCCATTTTGTCGATTCCACGTAATATCAACGGCAACGGTAACCGTCTTTTGTGTCCATATCATGAATTAACTTTTAGTAGCGCACATTTGTATACTAGTGGCGCCAGCCAGCCATCAGATAAAAAACAGAAAACAACATTACAATGAGCCATCAAATTTCACATGTTGAACAAAAACAAGACTACACTGCACCGCAAAACTAACTATCACACTTTTAAAGAGCATGTCATACTCGTATAAAGTGTGGTACTTAGTTTTGCGGTCCAGTAATTTTCAAGTTTATATTAGATTTTCCACCATTTTCTACATGAATAGAAAACAAATATAAGATCCGAGCACAAAAAACTATTGCAAATCAATCGTTCACTTTCCACCCTAAATTATAAGTACCCTATTCAAATGCAGTCTTTGCAAATATATTTTAAGCGGATTTTAAATTCAGCCCGTTAGGAAAAGCTTAAAACGTGCAAAGTCAATTGCTGCCCAGTCAAAACCTTTGATCGGTCTAACTGCATTTTCAGAGCTCCGTAGTTCTCGTTTGAAATATTTAAACTCCTGATTTGAACTTTATA
The DNA here is from genome assembly GCA_923062465.1 of Acleris sparsana. Taxonomy (NCBI): domain Eukaryota; kingdom Metazoa; phylum Arthropoda; class Insecta; order Lepidoptera; family Tortricidae; genus Acleris; species Acleris sparsana. The sequence goes on from OV281286.1 coordinate 4,551,307, forward strand.
AATTTTAAAGCCTTCAACTTCGGCTGCATAGTTAGTAATTCGCTGCACTGCATTTTGGTAACTATCCCATGGGAACAGTGTATTTTGGGATATTGAAAACAAAAGCCGCCTTCATAACTGCACATAATGACTTCTTTTAACATGGTAAGTAAGTAATACTAGGTCAGTTTAACTAAAGTCGGCTTAAGGTTTAAAATATCGTTGGACGCCGAGTTCAGTCTGTCAGAGGAATCGGTGAAAATACATACAAAAAAAAAATACAGCCAAAAGATGAAGATGAAGATTTATCCACCTGAATCGGTCCAGCCCAGCGTAAAAAAAGGAAAGAACTAAACTAACTAACTTACACAAACATTCGAATTTTTAATTATAATATAGGTGTACATTTATTAATGCCTTATGCATACAGTAACATTAATCAAAGAGGCTCTTTGAATACTTAAAAAAAACTTCGCCATTTATTAACAAATAAACCATCCAAAGCAACAACAAGCTACGTGGAGTAGAACGGTTTTTAATTACCGTTTCCCAATTTGAAGGTTGTGCTTTATTTTAAAAAAAGTACTGGGCTGATTAAACTCTATAACATCATATTGCCTTTAACTTGTAATGGTATTGTTCTTAACTCGGCCATTACTGTCAAAAAAATAAGAGCTATCAAAACGTTGACAATAAGGAAACACATCAAAAACCACAAGGTTTTACTGTAAAGAAACTCGAATCAGCCCTGGGCCTCTATAAATTCAAGACGGTTAAAAACATATGAAGGGTCCACGGAAAGAACATGTCTAGTCACTTTAGTGACATTCTGAGTTATCGCGTTTTTAAAGTTTGGAACAATGTAATTAATCAACAAATATATTTATCCACTTGTTTATAAATCAATTGTATGTTAAAGTTACTTATCTTTAGATAAATAAATATAACATCAGTTAAAAGTGTCGGATAGTTATTGTTAATACCCAAAAACCGAACCAAACCCCACTTGAACACGGAAGAAACATGCGTCGTCATTTAACTACAGGATATAAATATGCAAAGTCAAAAGCAAAAAGTATTGGAATGTGGTAACTTTGAATATTAATTAGTTATAACATGCATAATATGCAACCTTACTAAATATTAAGTCGATAAGGATATTATTACGAAAAAATGCAAAAACTCAAAAGTCACATAAGTTGAGCTTGGAATTAATACTACCGTTCATTCGTTCTCAATTTGTAACGTGATATACTAAAAGAAAATTTTGAAATGATTTTGAATATACTAAATTTTGTTTTGTGTGACATAACATGTTTTTTCCGTGTATAGGTTTTATAAAAGTATAAAAAAATGTTAATATAATAATACAGTTGTAACAGAGGATGTAAGTAATAGTTTATTACTTGCTCTACATTTTGGCATTAAAATCTCATTTTCAAAAAAAGTGACTAGACATGTTCTTTCCGTGGACCCTTCATATCGTCTTTGTCCTGTTATGGTATTGTGTTGACGCCATCCGCCATTACTGTCAAGAAAATAAGAGCTATCAAAACGGTCACAATACGATAACAGATTAAACACGATATGGTTTTTACCGTGTTGAATTAGTCACGTGGCCCTGTTTAACGTATGTATGTATGTATGTAAACTCTTTATTGTACAAAAATATAAATATTACAATATTGTTACTAAAGTAATGTACAAAGGCGAACTTATCCCTAAATGGGATCTCTTCCAGTAAGGACAATGCATAGGGTTAAACACATACAAGTTTTGCACAAAAGTAGCAAAAAGAGATGATGATTCTATAAATAAATAAATATAAAACAAATAAACTAATATATAAACTTACATATATAATACACATAAATAAACTACTATATAAACTTATATACATATTTATATGCATATATAAATAATAACCATAATTCTTAAAGGAGCTTAGCTTCATGACTCATCCAACCACAACGTTTTTAAATTTCTCTTAAGAGAGACCACTGAACGTACTTTTCAATGAGAAACTGGCTTGTTGTTTAAAGAATTGTCTGCTCCAAAGAAAACAGAAAGTTGACAGACACCGGCAAGTTAGACTATTGTACAGTCGCCATCAAAAATATCTATATTCTTCAGGGTGCTCAAAAATATCTGAACATGTACTCTAACATCGTGACATAGAGACGTGTTTAGATATTTATGAGCACCTCGTTCGTTGCGATATATCTGATGGCGACTGTACGTTACTTCTGTACCTGTACCATGAGTTACAATTACCGTAGTCGCTAGCGACTCAAATGCTCTATCCCTCGCACTCTATAACAATATTGTGAGGGACAGAGCATTCGACTCGCTAGTTACGGTAATAGGCTATTTGACTAATTTTAGAAAACCTTTTTAAAAATTTTTTTACTACATAACAAGCACACTTCATGGATATTTTCTCGAGATTCTACTGTACGAGTATAATCAATAAACGGTATCCTGACTTTTTACCAGATAATTTGAGAACAATGTCATATTAAAACTTTCATTTCGCAAATATGTAATTGTGCTTAAACCATTATATATTACATAGGCTACATGGGCTTGTTAAATAAGTTAGGTTAGGTTAGACTAATGACCACAAAAAAAAAAATATGTGGTAGGAAATACATCTTTGCGAAATGAAAGTTTTTAAAATGTCATTTTTTTCCAAGTGATGATTTGTCAGCGGGACCCATAGACATTTGAAATCTCAAGACTACAATCTCAAAACTGCAATCCTAAGACTTCAAAGGCGTTGCCAACCGTGAGGACTGAGATGGAATGCCTCTATGCTAGTAATTTCACCATGAAATCATAACTGTTAGAAGTTTGTTATTCTTAACCACTGATGAACTGGTTATAATTGAATATATTTCGTATAATAACTAGTAGGTATTATATTTAATTATTTAACAACGCAATTAGCCTAGGTGGATAGTGGTATGGTAACCTACTACTGCTGCACTGCTACTGCCTGTAGTAGTAGTCGTATGTTATATACAGTTGTGTGTGTTAGTCTCTAAGGTATTTGTAAATATGGGCCTTGTAGCCTGAAATAAAGGTTTTATTATTATTATAATAACTAGCAGTCCCGGGCTGAATCCCCGGTCAGGGCAGATATTTGCGTGATGAGCGTAAGTACTATAGTTGTTTCGAAGTCTGGAGTGTTTTCTATTTCTCTATAGAATTATGTTTATCTTTGTTTGGATGGGTACCAAACAAAGATAAACATAATTATATAGAGAAATAGAAAACGCCTAGAGCTTAAGTAAGTACAAGCCTAGAGCTTAGTTTGGAACTAAGTAGATCTAGAAATGTGAGATTGGCCCCTGATATTTATTATTTTTTATTAAATTATTTGACGATGCAATTGACGCAATTAGACTGCTTACGAAGGCCGTCCCAGGTTCGATTCCTGGTCAAGGCAAACACCTATTTGTGAAATGAACGGGAGTATAGGTGAAAAATTTAAGTAAGTAAATGAACTCTTGCATGAAGTTGTAACACATCTGTATAGACCGTTCGACAATCTATTTTTGTTTCACGTAAATTCAATATTAGCTTTCTTCACAGCTACATGCAAGAAGTCATTAAGCTTTTCACTTATAATTGTTTATTGAGTGTTGTTTTCTATGTATTTAAGTATTAATTTCTCTATATAAGTATGTCTATCGTTGCTTAGTATTCATAGTACAAGCCTAGACCTCCCGGAAATGAAGCCGCGGACGAGCTGGCAAGGGAAGGGTCCAAGGGCGCATACGTTGGACCGGAACCATTTGTGGCACCCTCACCGGGCACTATAAAAGCAGCCCTGAACAACAACGCCCTAAAAAACCACCAAAAAGAGTGGAAAACTACGGTAAGCTTAGGGCATGCACAGCTCTTCATAGAAAGAGTAGACCAGATCTGGACCAAAAAACTTTGGAAACTCAGCAAAAGACAACTTCGATACATTATCGGAGTGTTTACCAAGCACTTTGGGGTTAAACATCTCCAAGCAAAGATGGGCCTTTATGACAACACAGATTGTACAATGTGCAATGAAGAGGCTGACACAATGAAACACTTATTGTGTGAATGTGATGCCCTCGCCGGAGTGAGAATGAAAATCCTCGGTTGTGGCTACCCAGAACCGAACGATTTCAAGGCACTGCCATTGCACTCCACTATCCGCTTTTTGGAAGGGGTGGAGGCTGCATTGGATTAAGCGCCAAAAGAGGTAATTACACAAAATATCCCACAAGATCGAAGTGTAATAAGACAAGCCTAGACCCAATTCAGGACTAGATCAACTTGAGATAGATGGTTGCCCCGGTTTATTCTAAAAAAAAACTTATCTACATTATTATAATAACGAGAAGAGATTTGTACTTTTGTATTTTCATATTTTTGTACCCAAAAAATTCAAAAAGTTTTGGACCGATTTCAAAAAATATTTCTCCGGTACACACATTATCAATGAGTAACAAAAATTATCCTTTGTTTTTCTACGCGAACGGAGTTGTGAGCAACAGATATTCAAATATAAACTGAAATATTAGTAAAGCTCTACTGATCCAAGTGGAAAACTAAATGCAGCCAACTCCGGCTATGATTTTATAACAGCTGAGTACGCTGAAACTGAATTCTCAAAACGTTTCCGCTCAGTATTAAATTCTTTGAATGGTAATTTACGATGTTCTTGGGCAAACAGCTTTGAATAAAACTTGATCTTAGTTTCTTTGAATGTGAACCCTGAATGTAAGAAAAAAGACTTAGTTTTGTATTTTTTCAGTTTGATTTTAACTAAGGGTTAAGTTAAGACTTGGATCTGATTGAGGATGTTAATTGAAGTTTTCTTTGAACTTTTAATGCTTTAAATTTAGATAAAGTTCATGATGATCGAGTTCACGGTGACGCGTTTAGCTTAGTTGGTGGTGATTCTGCTGCAACGCTAGTGGTCCCGGGTTCGGTTCTCGGTATGGCAATGGAGTTTTGCATGTTTTCTCAGTATTCAAACTTGCATTTCTCTATATAGGTATGTTAACGTTGTCAATACAAGCCTAGAGCTTAGTTTGGGAGTAGATCAATTTGTGTGAGATTCTCCTCTGATAAGTCTGTACAGTGAAGGACTCTAATTGTTGAGCCATTAATTTTAGCGTAAATAATTTCTTTCATGTGGCTTGACGCTGTAATTATGACAAGGTTCCTCAGATCATGTTATAACAACAAACAATATACAAACTAACAAACATACAACATACAATACAATAGTTTTTTCGTACCCGGTGTCACTGGGGTGATTTTTTCTTTCATACAAACAATTACGGCCACAAGGAAAAAAACAGCCGAATCGGTCGAGCCCTTCTCAAGAGATGTATGATGGCTAATGTTTTTTATAAATACAATATAAATAATCAAATTATCTAGAAAGTTTTTCTAGTGCCATAATTATCTCTGCTGTCTTATTTTTTTCTGCAATTCTTCTAAAGTACAATCTATTCATTGACAAAGATGCGTAACGAAAATTTACGTATGCATTTTCAATAAAACGATATATAGGATGATGGCAAACGTTAAATTGTCACAAAAGCCAACTTATAGCAGATCGGGGTTCAATTTATACATTACTGTTATTCCAGTCTACAGTCGGCGGAGCACTCCACTATTCGCTTTTGGGAGTGATTGCTTTTCACTTATCTACGGCTGAAAGCAAAAAATTCAGAGCAGTGTGGCTAGGGATGTGGTGTACGAGTAAGCAAATATATGGGTGAATACATATAGGTAGTTTAGGAATTGGTGACATGTTTTCGTGTTTGTACTTTAGTTACTTAATAAAGTTTCGGATTTTTTCGGAGACCACTCTTTATGTTACCCTTCTCAAACAGATTAAGTCATTTAATACAATAAAAGTAACTGCTTATAGCGTAAAGTATCATATTATAGTATAGTTCTGTGCCTCCTGTGACAAGTGATACAACTCGAAAAACACGATTTTACAGGAGAGCGAAAACAAGTTTAAAAAAAATACTGCTCTTAAATGAATATATTTTTTAAACATTGCTATTGATTTTTATATCATATAATATCACTTTATTAACTGGTTTTATAAAAATATTGATACTAGTTATAGTTTTTGAGATATTCGAAGAAACGTACTTTATGTATCATTTTACATTTCAGATTGAGCTCCATTTAACTCGTGTAAGATGATACAACTCGAATTGTATTATTTAACACATAAAAGTGTAATCAAGGAGCTCTGGTCATGATTGATACAACTTGTTTTAAAAGCTACTTTTTTCTAGTATTTCTAGAGTTAGAGGTTTAACTTATATATATAAGTTGTAGGGAATTGAATAAGTTATCTTTCTTAAGACGAACGTACATAATAATACAGATATTTAGTGAGTTGTATCACTTTTCACAAAAAAAAACGTAAAATAAACCGTGGGTAATGTTATATATAGAGTTATTCCTAGGTCTGATTATGAAAAAAAAAGTGTCAAATAATACAAGTATTTAAACCAAACGATTGCAATCATGATAACTTTATTTTTTTATATACTATGGAATAAAGGAACTAAACATGAAATTGACGGGTAAATAGAACAACGGTCTATGTGATTTAAGGACGAAATCGTTTTTATTGTATTTTTTATTTCCGAAAGCCGAAAGACGTCCACTGCTGGACATAGTCCTCCACCAAGGCTCTCCATTCAGACCGGTCTTGTGGTTTTCGCATCCACCGCATTCCCACGATCCTTACAAGGTCGTCACTCCATCTTATTGGAAGCGTACCTACAGCTCGTCTTCCAGTCCGCGGACGCCACTCAAGAACCTTCTGACCCCATCGGCCAGCAGTCCTGTGAGCAATGTGCCCCGTTCGGGCTATATCGGTAACCTTAGTTCTACCTGCGGATATCATCATTCCTGATTCTATCACGCAGATAAACCCCGAGCATAGCCCTCTCCTTAGCCCTCTGAGTGACTTTGAGCTTTCTTATGAGGGCCATTGTTAGCGCCCACGTCTCAGATCCGTAAGTCATCACTGGCAACACACACTGGTTAAAGACTTTTGACTTCAAACACTGCTGTAATTTGGACGAAAAGATGCTGCGACGCTTCCCGAACGCTGCCCAGCCGAGTCGGATTCGACGAGTGACCTCTTTCTCAAAGTTAGACCTACCTAGCTGGACCCTTTGTCCCAGGTAAATATTGTCATCAACAACTTCGAGCGCTGAGCCTCCGACTATCACGGGAAGAAGTGTGGTGGTTCTCTTCTTCAAGAAAGGTGATAAAACCTTGCTGAAGAATTATAGACCCATCTCACTTCTGAGCCATGTTTACAAATTGTTTTCGAGGTTTATCACAAATCGTCCCGCACGCAGGTTTGACGGTTTCCAGCCTCCCGAACAAGCCAGTTTCCGAAAGTGTTATAGTACCGTAGACCACATACATGCGCTGCGGCAGGTTATACAGAAGACCGAAGCGTATAACCTCCTCCTTTGCCTTGCATTTCTGGACTACGAGAAAGCCTTCGATTCGATCGAGACCTGGGCTGTGCTGCAGTCTCTCCAGCGGTGCCAAGTTGACTAACGATATATCAAAGTGTTGAAGTGTCTGTACGAAAACGCCACTATGTCCGTAACGTCCGACTACAGGACCAGAGCACGAAGCCTATTCCTCTGCAGCGGTGAGTCAGACAAGGAGATCTTGTGATCTCTCCGAAGCTGTTCACCGCTGCATTGGAGGACGCTTTTAGGTTCTGGACTGGAGACTCAAAAAGGATAAAGACATGTAGAGGCTTCCCGCAAGAGGGTTGCCTGTCACCACTCATGGTGTCTCCTACTAGATTCGCTCATTAAAGAAACCAACAGGAGAGGTATACACAAGCAAGCTTACTCATATGACGGGGTACTGCTAGTTTGGGTAATACCCTAAAGGCCGAATCCTATATTCAAAACGAGGACAGATAGGCTATTTGGATATTTTGGATTAAAAATAGACACATTTTGTATAAGCAAATTTCAAGCCTTATCTAACTTCCACTCGCACTTTATACCTCAGCACCCGACCAGAGACAAACCATTTTATTCTGAACCTTTACAAAACTCTGTCACAATAAAGTAATATTATTAGACCTTACTAAATATTAATACATAAATATTACACTTTATTACGACACGTTTCTTTCTATAGAAAGTATCAATAGATTTGTTTGGATAGTAATTGTATCACTACGCATCAAACTTTACAGGTTCTAAATGTTCGTAATATTCTTACATTTTTGATACAACTGACTTGTGCCATAAGACATAATTGCAAAAATTAGGAAATATTTGGTGACATTTGATATAAATCGAGTTGTATCACTTAACACAAACCAAAAAAAACAAATATAGGTTTAATTTTTGGTCTAACTCAATTTGTAACTTTCGAAATACGCAAAACTCTGGTGATAAATGATACAACTCAAGTTATATCAAAAAACACGACTTTTTAAAGGTAAATTAAAATCGTGATTAATAATTCAATTTTAGATATATCACCAGGCACGAAGTTTTTTTTTTTTTGTTTTTTGGAGTGTTTTAACTAGAGAAATAGCATTAATCACTCAAAATTGGAAAAAAAAATGTTAATTGTATCATTTTACACGAAAGTATCTTGGGAACTAGAAGGCCTAGGAACACGGGAGTTGGAGCAAAAGATGCGTAATTTTTTTTCAAGTTGATTCATGAAAAAAACCGCAAATTGCTACAACTCGAGTTGTATCACTTGTCACAGGAGGCACAGAGTTTATTTCCATGGTTTAACTAGTCTCAGTTTAAGGATAAACTCCTCTATCGTGTTCTTTCCAAAATGGCGTAATGATAGAATATTAAAAAAATTGTAATACTTCTGAATATTATTTTACTATACAACTTTACTATCTATAGTGCCATAATATAACAAGGTCTCTTCCGCACTTTATTATAACCCCTATTGAAATAGTATCATATACTGAATCTTATTCTACTTTTGTAGACGGTTAATTCGTTAACAAGATTGCAAATATGGGGCTAATCAATGCAGAATAAACGCCCAAAATGCGTCTTTTATTCCTTTTCTTTTGGAAGAGGAAATAAAAAGCACCTAGCAATGATGTTACCTATTGGATAAAAAACAATACATTAAAAAAGGATGTTTATTTTTTAACAAACATTTTCTCCGCCCTACCGGAATTGTGACTCTTTCCAAACACTCTGTATATTTAGTTTCATCCACTGCCTGCACCCACTTGACATTTCCACCGTGCTCCGCGACAGTCACCGTAATGTATTCTGCCATTATTATTCATGACGAGTCCGATTGTTGACAAAGATCATGCTGGATCCTCTGACAATTCAAAATGGGGCAGATAGTTTTGAATCTGCATAATATTCATATTTTCAAGATTAAAATTTGATGTTTCTTTATTTGTTGATTGTGTCCAATATCAAGCACGGAAAAGCCATATTTGTTTTTAGTATGTTGCTAAATAGGGAATTTAACGTAATTATGTGTTAATTTAAATTACCTCAAATCTTATGTTGATTAATTGGTTCAACACACGTGATGAGAGTTAATTCCAATACATATAAAATGTATAAAATGTAAACTAAAATTGTAGTTTGAGACTATTCTACTGAACTGAAATTCATGCTATATTTTCCATAAAACTTAAGAAGAGAGCTGTGCTACAGAAAACTTCGCATACAGTGTAGATCGTATACCACCGTACCAGCATACAACGTACGTGGGCTATGCCGCGCGACTTCCAGATACAGGGTGTAAAAAACCCTGTTCAATAATGTAGCATAAAGCAGGTGCAAAAGTATTGAAATTTTGGTTTTGTTGGTAGTAAAGGCATTTTTGAGGCTTGAATCCACGTATTAGTTAACTTTTTCACGATTCATAGGTTTTAATAAATAAATCCTGAAAAAAAAACACAGGATTTCCGTTGCCGTGACCCCAGAGAAACAGACTAAGCTATAGCAAATGTACAGCTTTACCCCTTTCTCTCAATCTAAGCTGAACTGCTTTAGTATGTTGTGGTAATCTCCCAGAGTTGTATTTCTTTCAACAACGACGGTCGGACGGACGAATGAGTGAATGTCCAAGCGGCGATTTTAAGTAGTCCCGTCAGACCAAACAAAACACATTTTAGCGCGTGAATTTTCAATTTGGCAGCATGACAACACAAAAGTAAAAAGTATAAATGGAGGACTTAATGCTATAAGGGTGCGTAATTGAGAATGCAAGCGCTAAAATGTGTTTGTTCGCTCAGATGGGCCTACTTAAACTAGCCGCTGCGATTTCGCTCGTCCGTCCGACAATTTGTAAGAGAGAGAACTGTTTCTTTTTGGTTTCAGAATTTGGTGCAGTTTCATTTAACGGCTTGGGGTGTTATACCCAAGCCGTTAAATGAAACTGCACCAATTTCTGAAACCAAAACAAACAGTTCCATGTTTAAATATTGACAACACAGCGTTGAGAACTTGTTAGCTATATGTTCCAAGTCCTAATGCACTGCAACATGTTTGTACACAAAAACTTGGAGACTGAGTAGTCACACTGGGATGTGGGTTTTAGTTTATTAAGGAGTTCAAAGCGAAATGTAGGAATTAAAGGTCTGAGATTATTTCATTAAGTAATGTAGGTACGATGGTTTTGAGCATCCTTAAAATAAACCAATGATATCGTTTCTGGTTGGAAAAGTTCGTATTTATCATGTTTTCGTAGTTCGTACCTATCGTTAAACTAATTTAGAAAGCAAGAGGAAGTCAAATTTATTCGACAATTCAGTTTCGTATGGTTGTCTCTTCTAGCCTTAGATCTAAAACAGTAAACCCATTTCCAGGTATATTTCAAAGCTCGTATTCCAATAGTGGTTCTTAAGCGCGAATTAGACAACCAATAAAAATTGCAGAAGTTCATTGCTGTCTTACTTTAACTTCAGTTTTAGAGCAAGAAGCACATTGTTGCTATCTTTTTAAGTTAAAGTAAGATCGCAATCAATTTCTGCAATTTAGCCTAGCTTATTTGGCTTAAGCCTAGTTTCATATAAAATTGTTGGGTCAGTCATGTATTATTTTAGCTGAACATGATCTTACGTGTTTGTTTGGGGTTAATTTTTAATGTGTTACCAAATCATCTACATAATGATTTTTAAAGCTATTTAAATACGCCATTTTTTCCAACCTACGACCATAAAGTAAGGAGTCACGCAGCTCAAATTCAAATTCAAATTAGTTTATCTCACTGAATTTTGGGTACATAAGATGACATAACATAATTTAATCATGGTATCTCTAAAATTTGCCATATAAGGCATGCGTAATTGAATGCTTAATTCTATTAACATTTCTATTAATAATTATATCTATATCTTAATTATAATTGAAATATTCTTGCATGCTACAGAAGCATTTCTCTGCGATAAATTTTTAATGTATTTTAAACCTAGTGAAATTTAAATCTTGTATGGCGTCAGGTACATTATTGAAAATCCTAATGCACATTATACTAGCGAAACATCTGCAACACCAGGATTCCAGATGTTTCGCTAGCTCGTCTGCCTCCAGCATAAAAAACGGATTTGTTTTCCATCCGTTTACTTGATGTTTTTTATTAGCATTTGACTGACAGGAAACTTTTTCAATTGTGAAAGTTTCTTATGTGATACTGTCAGTAAATTCTCAAAGTATTCTTATTTTTTGGAAAGACATAGGACATCTCAATTCTCTTAAAGTTATGTTTCCGAGAATATTCTTTTTGAATTTCTCAGATGATTTCCAAAGTTGGAAATGATCTGTTACTTGCACAGTGCTACGTGATATTAAAAAATATATTACAAAATCTGTGAGTAATCAAAATTAATTGTAAGCGTAATATTACCAAACCTAATATTGCATTAAATAAACGTAAATAAATCCAACCTGTAGTTCAGTTAACGTCCATAATATATTGGAAGTTTTGTGAGTATTGAATCCAATAAATTTGTTTGACGAGCTCTTACGTATTCCGCTGGATTGGAACGGTCGAGTTAATAGCAAATATGATTCGCAATTGAGATCTGCAAGCTATATCACTACAGCAACTGGAATTGAAGGTTTTATTAACTTGGAGGAGTTGCAATATTAAGTTTAGAAGTTTGTTTTAGAAATTAATTGGGCATGCAAAACAAAAGCGGATCTGTAAGAATTCTTTATTTAAAAAAATACTGGTTGAGAATGAATAGTTTATAGACCCTTTAACGAATTATATCAAAAGGAATATGGTATTCGTCAATGGTAGAAAATACTTTTTCTATTTAAAAGCAAAGGAAGATAATGACTTTGCGTTGTGATATTTTTACATAATGTTAAAAAGTTATTAAGAGCCATAATTGCAGTAAGTAATAATATATTTAAACACAACTAAACAGGGCTTTACCCTAAATCGAAATTATTTTTTAGTGCAAATATTTAATGATTAGTTATATTGGATAAAGAGCGAAAAAAAATTGCATTTTTGAGAATAAAATTTATAGACCAGCTCTGCCGTGCAGATCCTAAACCACAGTAATTGCTGTTTTTGCGATATTTTGTTTTTTTGTGAGGCTGAATCAGTACAACAAGACGCATATTTGTGTATACTCGATTTATGATTTGGACGATGGGAACAGTTGAAAACCGAAGCCTCCAGGTACAGTAAATGACAAAAAGTCAGCCAATTATTTTGATAATACTAACTAAAGTGCCGTAAAAACGACTACGGCTTAAAATTTTGACATTTCACTGATTAAAATACAGTAAACATCTAATTTTAAACCTTAATTAGCCAGTGAAGAGCTGTCAACTTTTAAGCCAAAAACAGATTAAAATACAGTAAAACATAAATGTACTAAAATAATTATACTGTGTTGTAAATCTTGTTGTTCTCTTTACCAAACTTACTAAGCTAAAGTACAGTAAAAATATCATACCCTTATTTTAATTTGTAAATTCCTTATCAACCATTTCTAAAAAACCATCTAAAAGACAGTAACAATATGTTATACTGTTATTTAAGTGGTAAATTTCTCGAATACAAGAGCATTATACAATTTAAAGTACAGTACCTGACTAACTTACTGTGTTTTAGATAGTAATTTGACTGTTTTCGTATGTCTTTGCTGTATTCGTGGCAGCAGTTACTGTGCGTTAGATCGGATTTTCGTCATCAGTCGCGTTCCCGCGTTGTGCGAAGCAGACCGTCCGGCGCCACGGAGCACGTGGACTGTCGAGGTAAGTACCTAAATGTTTGTTATATAACAATTTGCATACAATTTCTTTTGAAATATGTCCAAGATCTTTGTCCAATATGTATTTGCGTCTCACAGTGTTTGCTTAGAAAAAATGTGAGACGCAATGCACATTGGACGAAGATCTTGGACAAGTGGAATACCACCCTAAAAGTTATATTAAAAAAAACTACAGATGCTCATTATTATCTAATCAATTCATTGTTAGTTTGCTTTTATATATAATTAGTTTTTGTCTTTATTTCATTCTCAATTAGTTCATTAAAGTTAAGTTACTAACTGCCACACTCGGAGACGTCGATTAAATTTAATGCTTGATTAAATTTGCTGCTCTCAGTTTCTTTGCTATAGCAAAAGAATAAGACAACACGTCACTGAACAAGCGTTAAATTTAATTGACGTCTCTGAGTGCGGCAGTAAGTAATTCTGATCAAATTACCGATTTCCGAACATTGATTTTTTGTTACCTATATACTGGCCCGCAAAACTAAGTATCACACTCTGTTAGAGATTTACCTATTCTAAAAGTGTGAAACTAAGTTTTGCGGACCAATGTATAACGTATAGTCCGATTGTTTTAAAGTAGGTACGATCGCCCACACTGTTAACTGTACATCGGTAGACCTTATGCCTTTTGTAATAAGGTCCACCGATGTACAGTTAAGAGTGTTTGCTGTTTGTATGATATATGAAAATGGATCAATCAACTATTGTTATCCTACACTTTTTTTTTTAACTTTGTTAGGCTTTTAAGTCAAAACAAAAACTAAATCGGTTTTCTTTAAAATATTGCGTGTTTTTATTACACATATACCTAAACAGTGAATTCTTTGGTTTAATAGTGTTGAATAAATAAGAGTTATCTAAATGAACAAAGAATACTTAGTTGAATGACCCAAATACCTACCACATTTCGTAATTCGTGTGAAACACTGGTCGGGTCCCTTGTTTGACATAAACGTATTTTACCTACCTACCTGTATATTTATCTAAGTATTAATTTGAAACAAAACCTTGTAAGTATATAAGTATGTTTTTTTGTTTTCAGAAAAATGAATAGCAGAACAAAAAAAAATAGAGCATGTCTAAAATCTAAAAAGATCCCTGATGCACCTGTGAGATGTGTCCCTCAAGGTGTAGCTGCTAAAAGAAAACAGGATCTTATTAAAAAGCTGGGACCACTGATGCCTAAAAACAGAATAGGATTCTGGAAACAATTACCTGTCACTTCAGGCCCGGATGAAAGAGTAGATATTGAGTTTGAAAATAGTGATGAAGATATATAATTGATAATTTCAAAATTACTTAGGGCCACTTGCAGCAAAAATTTAAATCTAGATTAATGCTAAAGTTCAGTTTAGTTATGTCAAAATGTATGGAACTGTCAGTCTCAAATATAGATTTAAGCTTTATCTTGATTTAACATTTTCCTGCAAGTGGACCCTTACATAAACTTTTTTACCTACCAGTATTTTTTAATTAAGTAGTAATGTAAGCGACGAAAAAGTCTGAATTTTTATAATTTTCTAAGGATCTCATTAATTATGTGCCATTACCATTAGTAAAAAATAAGAGTAAGTACTTAGTAGTTATAACGTAAATAATAAAAAAGTGCCTTACGAAGTCTGATTTTGTGATACATTGTTACTTAAAGTTACCTCTTTAAACTAAGTTATTATGTGTAATGTAATTACATTATTTTTTATCTAGAATTACAGTTTTTTTTATTAATTAATCGTGTTTTATTTCTTTTATACCCAAATAATCTATAGTGACCTATACTAAGTAAATAACAGTAAATTGCCTATGATACTGTAGTTTAGCATGCAATCAGCACCGTCTTAATGAGTGTCCGAGTCTTGTATACAGTAACCCGTTTTTTTACTGTACTTTATTCTGCTTTTATTACGATTTTATATCTATCTTAGGGTACAGTAAATGCTTCAAATTTGGAAAAATCCAAATATTTTATTTCTGGACATGTTGAAAATATTTTTATTTACGTCATCATATTCTGTGTCTTCCATACTTTATTATTACATTAAAAAAATTGTAAATATTCGAAAGTAAAGTGGAAAAAAAGTGTATTGAAAGGGTTTTTTGCGTTTTTCTCGAAACTTACTTTTTGCACTTACTGTGGTTTAGGATCTGCACGGCAGAGCTCTTGTCTTGCTTAAGTAGCCTAATTATTTTACACTTTACGCCTTGTTTTCAACCAAATAATACATTTTAATACTTTCTTTATACACTCCTCAAAAGCAGTGTTTCCCCGTGGGTCGCCTAACGTCTGTCATAAAGCCAAGTGATGAATTAGCGGTTTAATTTCCCCCGAGCACTAGTCAGGCCGGCAGAGCGTCCCGGGCAAACAATGGCTCATTTACTTACCTGTTATGAAATACATAAAACCCCCGATATAATAACATTGACCACTACTTTCAGAGTATATACCTCTAAAGGCCTCATCGATTTCCATACTAGTTAGAAACCATTTCAATCAAACTGGATTAAAAAAAAAAACATTTTCAAATTGGTCCATTAGGCACTTAGGATGCTATAGACGTACTTACACATATTTATACACAGATACATACGTTAATGTGTCCCCTTGTTTCACCGACACTCATTTCATAGAACGTAATTTCATCGAATTTTCGTTTCATAGAAAGCTATTTTCTGATAAACCCGTGTTAATTTCAGAATTTCTTAAATATGATTCAATCACAAGACCTGACATCGACACGCGTTCCGCATAAAATAGCTTTCTATGAAACGAAGATTCTGCGAAGTGCTATTCTACGAAATGCGTGTCGGTGAAATAAGGGTGAAATAATGACTTTCATCTTTTCAAAATTATTTTATTTTAACCCGGTGATACAAAAAAAATGGTTATAAGTTCGTGTCCGTCTGTGGCATCAAGCTCCTTAAAGAATGGTCTGATTCGTACGCGTTTGCGCTGAAATCTCCTCTCTCCATCTCAAGATCTTTACGTAAATTTTCCACTTCTAAATTTGGTTTTGAAACAGGCGCATTTCTTTGGTTTTCTTTAAATAACGTATTAAATAGTCTGCCCATTGGTCTCATTAAATATTTTTTCTGTGAATATATCTACAAAGGCTATTGAATAGCCTTAAATGTAACACATAGCAAGAGAGAAAATGTTTATCAATCATCATAAGTTATCCAATGTACCTAAGCATCACAACTTCATTAAAATGAAAAACATTAATTAAAACAAGAAAGTGGAGCTTGTTTCATACCTGTACAAGCAAGCACATGAATATTCATTTCCTTTGTCATAAACTTTTATTTTGCATACAAAATGGCGCGTATTTTCCTGTTTATTTCAAATATTTTGATTATAAAACCTTTGAATATAGAAGTGCCGTTTTAATAATAAACCGTTTTGTAAATTAATTACTACACATTCAATGTCTGATTTTGCTCGCTTATGTTTTTTGTCTATTCCAATACAAAAGTATTTTTGAGGTCATTTTAAACCTTGCTAACGTATACTTATTTTACTTATTTTATGACGGTGAAAAGATAATTGACCACGCAAGGCAACTGATTGCATACTCCCTATATTTTCAAACGTTTGTAAACGCCAAGGCTACATTAATTCCCATATCTATGAAACAGTAACAAAATCACGAAATAAAACCAAAGAAGAATAACATATCAAGTTCATTGTATCAAGTTCTTCGAATTCAGAACACAATTGTCGCCATTCAAATTATCTTGCAGAAATCTTAACTATCTTTAATATACTTACCTATAATCACTCCAAAGACATAAACCAATTCTACAATATCACTAGATTGCTGTCTGTAACTACAATTACTTCGTTCAATTCAAGTAATCCAATATACCGACGTAACAATCCACGAAACATCAACGCGAAAGATACCGATCACGAAAATTTCCGACGCTCGCAAAATTCGCAAATATTCACAAGATCGATTATTTAACTTTCTAAATCTCGTATCTTACATCGACATTAAATTGCAAACGCAATCTTGATCAGCTTAATATACGGATTATGTTCCAAAATATGCGATTTACAAAGTATGTTCTGGTATCAGTGGTTATCATTATTAAATTTCATGGAAGGAAATAAGTTCGCCAGATAGCTGCAAATCGGTAACATGAAGGTAAATTAAAACCAATATTTTTATTAAGTTTATATCGAGAACGCAATTTAACTTGTTCCCAATAAAAAATATCAGGGAACAAAACAGTTATACTATATTTTTTTCTCGACATGCTCGGATGTTAACCTTAATGTTGAATACATCGTTCAAAATTAATAAAAAGAAAGTCATAATTTACCAATGACAGTTTGCTTGGATTGTTTTTGTGTGAATTTTAAAACAAGAGAGCTATTTAATTGTCAACTATTGACTCAAAAGTTTTATTTTATAGAAACTATGATTTTTTTTTAGGAAATGTCAAAATGTTATGACCGAGTGCACACGGCCGCGGCCGTTCAGAAATATGCACTAACTTATAATAACTCTATGCCCATATAGAGTGATTATGCGCCAATGCACCGCCGATAAAAACTTCTCCATGCCATTAAAAACGGTGTTATTTTTAGGGATGTTAATTAGGTTTACCACGAAACCCTTTTTAAATATTAATAAAATAAAAGTAAACTTGAGAATCAGCTGACTTGAGCGGTAAGGTCAATTACTGTATCCCCACCACCAGCGGTCGCAAATATAACAGGATCTCAAATTCAATAACCAAACCAGTTTGAATTATAATTTGTTAGTAATGAGGTTGATATTACCACAGGAGTTTTATCTGCGCTAATGCCTATTCGCGTCGAAGGGCTACTAAAGACACGGGTTGAACGCTAATCATCCTGGCTAATTACAAGTGCCCATTTTTAGACTGAATGAATACTGACTTCCGTCTGTCTGTATATTGCAGCAGTTCGGACAATACGTTAGCCTAAAGTAGCGGCACCGTGTGATAATAATTTTGACAGCTGACAATAGGGGTTTGACCTGGGAAAAAAAAGGATTTTAAACACGTATTTTTTAGTTTTAGAAATCAATCAAAATTGGAAAACATATCGCGCATCAAAGTTGGGGAGTGGGGGCTCGTGACGTCACAACATAGTATAAAATGTGCCACGGCGTGACGTCACGCGAAACTTCAACGCAATTTATCTTCGTAGTTTTTTGTTCAATTGTCAAAAGAAAAAATAGGTGTTCAATATTTTTGATTATGTAAATGACTGACTAATTGTATCTTTTTAGGACACCAGCCTATAGTATTGTAGGGACAGTGTTGATACTCGCATGTAATATGGTGATAAAAAAACCACTTTATATATCTAATACCGCAAACAGATTAGTTTTTTCCTTTATGAGCTGACGGAATATCACATGACGGTATCCATCCAATGTCAATTTTGGTAATGGTCGATTGTCACATGACAATTATGGATTTATTGGCCCCTTTAATTGAAATACATGTTTTTATTATACTAGAGGCAAACGAGACTTGTTGCGTGTTGGATTTAGCAAAACTAACTAATACATGGATATTCGGGTAGTTAAGCATGTTTATAGATATATCTTTACCATAGTATGTAGATCAACCAGCAATATTATTAATATCTAAATCAGTATCTGAATCATTGTCATATGATCCATGTATTGACAGGCAAGCTTTACTGAGTGTTGTCGTCCGTACTTATTCTTTTATTTTATTTTAATTTACATTTTATTTCATTTTTTTATATGTATTAATTAGGTTTTTTTTATCTAACTTTAGGCTAAAAAATTTGAACTAACGTTAGTTACAATTTTTTCAATTTACTACGATCCCAGTCGGTCGAAATAAATGTTTTCGAATTTGAAAATTGGGCTGAAACATATTGAACACGCTATTTTTGAGCTCAAAGCTCAGTGAGGCTCAAAAATATAAACGTTTACAAATTAGGTTATTTCAGGCAAATTTAGTTTATGTAGTTTTCTTTTGGTTTTTTACGTATTGTCTATACTCGATTCTCTATTATTCTATATTTCACGATCATACAAATGTTACCTGGAAGAGAAAACCTAATCAATTTAAATCATATCATAATATTCATTTACTTCATAACATTTGTTATTTTTTCATACTGATTACATAGATTGTACTTGGGGACTTAACCCCTATAGGGGCGATATATCGCACCCCCTCGCACCCCTATATCGTAAATTATTGTATTTAGATTTTGCGTTA
This sequence comes from Acleris sparsana, assembly GCA_923062465.1. Taxonomy (NCBI): domain Eukaryota; kingdom Metazoa; phylum Arthropoda; class Insecta; order Lepidoptera; family Tortricidae; genus Acleris; species Acleris sparsana. Next base: position 4,570,835 of record OV281286.1, read on the forward strand.
AGATTCAATAAAGTAGGCACTTTATGGTGATCGTCTACGAAATCAAAAAAGGTTTAATGGTTTCTTTGTAAATAACCATAACATGAGGTTTTTAAAACATAAGGCTACAGGCAGTATTACTTACATGGTAATAATTGTACATATATATTTATTAAAAAACGACAAAAAATAATACATTAAGTATAAAACAATACTCGAAAAAATATATTTAAAAAAGACTAAATTTAAGACTAAACATAGATAAGAAAAATAGACTGAAACATTAAATCTAGTAATGGCCCCCGCGGCATTGTACCAAAGATGCTGGCAGCATTTCCTCGTTGAATGGCAAAAGTAATTCTTGTATGTTTATATTATATTTATACGAATCCAAGTACTTATTCGAAATTCAAAAACGAAAACGAGCTGGCTGGTTGTAATTTTCAAATATGGAAATGTTGATAGTCTCAACCATTAATATTTTTAAAGCTGTTATTCAAACTAGGCTATGACGACGGTAAATCAACGGCCGGAATACCCGAGCGGTTTGACAGAGTATTACTTAAGCCTGACGTGACAGCGGGTATTGAGGGCAATTTAGCACACAAATTTATTCCGCAATGTACTGTTCCCTGTGGTTTAGTTTAATAAAAGTTTAGAAAACGCCTCTTAGGATTTTTTATACACGAAGGAGTAGATTGCGTAATGATGAAATACGTTTTGAAAGAGATACTTTATTTTAAAAAGAGATAATAGTAGATTGTTCAACAAGGGACTAAAACAAGCCATAATGACACGAGATGTTTAGCCACGCGAGCGAGCTTGCGAGCGAGAGTGGCTGTAGTTCGAGTGTCATTATGGTTGTTTAGTCTCGAGTTAAACACTCTACTTTTCACTTCGAATGAATTAATTGTGTTTCACGAAATTAAATCTTTTTGTAATAATTTTGCACCGTTGGCATTTTGAGGTTATTTCCACGGCCTAAAAATGGTCCATACACAATCTCTGAAAATGGCGATAATCCTCCATTCATTAACAACGTGATGTTTAAATGCTTGCATATTTAGCCAACAGATACAAACATGAAAATTATTTGGACCATGCCTAATAAAATAGAACTATCCCTAATATATTTAAATATATTTATATTAGTAATCATTAATCGTGTTTCACGAAATTAAATCTTTTTTGTAATAATTTTGCACAGTTGGCATTTTGAGGTTATTTCCACGGCCTAAAAATGGTCCATACACAATCTCTGAAAATGGCGATAATCCTCCATTCATTAACACCGTGATGTTTAAATGCTTGCATATTTAGCCAACAGATACAAACTTGAAAACTATTTGGACCATGCCTAATAAAATAGATTTTATCCCTTATATATTTAAATAGATTCATATTTGTAATCATTAATCGTGAAATTAAATCGATTAATTTATATTTTTTGCAAGAAAAATGATCCATATACAATCACTGAAAAAGGCGATGATTGGCAGTTTAAGGGTTTCCAAAGTAAATTAAAAAGAAAAAGTACTTTAGTCCCTAGGGAGTAAAGTGTAGTTTTATTCCCTAGAGATTAAATACATCACTTTAGTCCGGCTATACAAGCCAATTGTGAGTCATTTTAGAGCCTGAGAAGTGAAAAATAAATTTATTGGATAATAGGCCACTTTTACGCGTTAAAAAAAATTTTTTTTTTAAAAAGGACACCGCTGAGAAGAAGCGCCACAGCCCACAAGGAATTGAGGATTGTGAATCCTATAAAAAACCATAAAAATTTACCTCCGGGCGAAAACGTTTCGTAGCCCCTGAATCAAGTCTGATCTTCAATATTTTTTAAAACGTTGTAGTTGTTATAAAGACAATTTTTAATTTATTTACATCATACTTATGACATGGATATTGTTAACTGTTGCTTTGTTGCATAAGTATAAGTTAGTATTTAATGTATGTTTATATACATTTTTATTTTGCAGTTCTTAGGACCCTGAATGCCTTTGAACCCTTGAGTCCTCACCAACAGATGGCATGTGTGCTCGTTTTTCTTCACAAGCTATAAAAAAGCACTAAAGGTACCTTATTTAAAAAAAATAGGAAATTGGTTTGCTCTTGACTAACTCTTGCCCCTGGAGGGCGAATATTTTGTCGACGATAAAGCGAGTTAATCCAGAAGATGCCTATTCACCCTAGGTTTAACTTGGTTCGGATTGCATGCTCTCGGAAATACAGACGCCGGAAGCGCATTTTACCCTTTTGCAGTACGCATTATAATCGATGATGCAAAGCGCTTCGATAAAAGAGTCAGAATTCCAACCAGGTACGGATGAAATCCCGCAGTGCGTTTGGAAGTCCGATGGTAGGAAGGAGACAGCGGTATTAGGTCGTGGAGCTCTTGTATCTCCATACCAAATCCGTCCCACCATTGCAGCGTGAAGAAATAACAAAGTAATACACACACACACACACACACACACACACACAGACACACACACACACACACACACACACACACACACACACACACACACACACACACACACACACACACACAGAGACACAGACACAAACACAGACACACACACACACAAACACACACACACACACACACACACACACACACACACACATACAAACCAATTATTCTTCTTCTATGTAATAGTGCCTCTTCAACTAGTGAAACTAAATTAGTATTATATTATAATAAGAATAGTGGGATAATCATTTTGGGCACGTTTCTTTAACTTTGGATACAAAATTGCTATTAACAGGCCAAGTTTTTGCGAAATAAGTAAGATTCCAATTAGACTCGAAACGTCTTCTAGCTCGAGCCGGCAGGCCCGTGCTGAGTCCGCATTGTGCTCGCTAACTCGTCTGTCCTATTTTAAGCACGGGCGACCTGACCTTTGCTAACCTCCTACGAGGCCAAGATAGAACAAAATGTGTGTTTGAGGTCTAGACGATTTTTTTTCGTTCATTGAATAAGTATCTGTCCTGTTTGACCAGTCTCAGTGAATGCTTTTATGATTGTGGCGCATACTCTGCTCAAAATTATACAAAAACGTTCTCTTCTGTATGTGTGTGTGTGTGAGAATGCATTCGAGCAGTGGAGTGGGATCTGAGATACAATAATATGTGAAATATTTAGAAAATAATCCCAAGACTGCATTTGAGTTACCATTGTTACCAACACTGAGGACAGAGATGAAACGCTACTATACTAAATATTTCATCGGTTGCCTTAGCCCGATATGGGAACACAAAAATATAGACACTGTTGTTGTTATTCATAAAGAAGCATTCCTAAAATGGAACAGGGCAGTAAAACAAAAACTTTTGATTATTTCCCTGTTCTATTTTAGGAACGTCGTGCTTGCAATATGTCGGCGTATAATTTGGTGTATTCGCTCGTCACTGTCCAACATGGCAGGCACAGTAAAGTTAAAAAACAGTATTACAACATTCCTTCCTTCCCATATTTTACGTTTAATAGCCGGTTAAGAACGTAATAATATCCGCTGGACAATATTCAATGTTTTTTTAAAATTGCATTTTGACAACAAATTGTAAATAAAAAGTTATTGCTAATTCTGTGACTTTTTTATTTCATTTTATTTCGGTTTTTACTTATGTGATATTATTTTTGTGGATAAGGATAACGAATAACTAAAGAGTGTGCACTAAATATGAATCTTTGTTTTCTGAAATAAATGAATTTTAATTTCAATGAAAGGTTCCATCGTCCTTTAGTACAAACACAAAAACAATTACTCTTCTACTTTAAATGAGTAGCTATCCAACATATTTTTAGTGAGATCAAACATTTTCGTAACCTGGGTACTAAAGAAACAATGAAGTTTACTTTGTTGTGATAGTTTTCCTTTTAAATTAGTTACATGTACGTTAATTTAAGAATTTTTAATATTTTAGTATTTGGTAAAACAAAATATTTGTATCAATTTAAATACAGTTTTGAACATTTCATTTTACTCCTAAATATTACTTTACACAATATTTACTCGTAACCGAACAAAATAACTATGTAATTTATCTACGTAATGCGCATACCCATTTGGCCATTTTTATTATTAGGTAAAACTTGCTAATTTATTGGTTAAATTGGACAGGGTATGTTTTTCATGAAAGTTCCTTTGAAATATTTTTAATGCAATTATAACATTATGCGACACGGTCCTGATTTTATTTTTAGTTATACGAAAAAATTAAAAAGATACTCATAACACAACACGTGGCACAATTTGTATTTGTGTTTTGTGAACGTTTAATAAAGAAAAATATTCCTATATTCATGAATAAAATGTGATTAATACAAGGTTAAAAATACTGTAAAACTGTACAAAATTATGAACTATTAGTAAGTAAACTAAGTCACACATAATTGTGGCTACGTTTTACTTACGTTTCTATTTTACAGATTGTCTTCTATTTCTATTACGTTCCCGGTATTCCTTCCAAAGCATCTTATGCGATCGCATGCATCATTAGAAACAATATATTTATGAAAATTAGTTGCAGTAAAAATCCAAAAAATGACCAAGTAATTGAATCCAATCCGACTGCATTAAGAATATAAAGGGGTATCACTCTTGCACAACCACTTACTAGGAATATGAACTTTTTTACAAACACAACAGTACGTTAACTAACGTTGCTCCAAGCAATGTAAACTTAGTGACGTGAATTCCCCAGAAATAGTCAATAACAGTTATTACCATGGGCATTCCCCATGCCAAGACACACGCCTTCAAATACATGTGTTCGTAACTGGAGCTAAATATTTTAACAACGTTAATGTAAAAAGTAAAAGAAGTGATAAGCAACCAAATAACAAAAGAAAATATACATGAGATTGCAATTATTACACGTAATGTAAAGTTGAGGAAGATAGAAAATATAGGACTTGTCAACGCAAGGCCTCCGGAGAAGCAAACGTTGACGATCACGAAGTTCCTAAACTGCCTCCACTTCACAATTAAAATCCATGATATTATTCCGAAAATGACTGTCACGAGGCACAATGTCACCGAAAGTATCCATAACGCAAGAAATAATAAGTCTTCAAGCTCTATTTCTTCTTCTTGCTCGTATGCCGTTTCATTTGCAGTTGAGTTGACTGAAGTATTCATAATATTGAGTTGTGTGAAATTACTGCTGTTGAAGCTACTTTATGTGTCTATGTTTTTTTCTTGAAATTGTCACACTCTCAGAGGCTCAGATGTCGTCTGTGGGCGTTCAAAAGTATTATTAATTAATTCTTTAACACGGACCGCACGACTCAATATATTTATTTTAACTTTGTAAGTGTAATTAATTATTTTTAATATGCTTAAGAAAAAACGTTTATGAAAACGTCTATAGTCAACAAATGGCAATTTTATTATAATGCCACTTGATAACATTATTAAAGCTAAGTTAAATGAGAATAATTAATTCACATACCTAATCAAAAAATATTTTTAAAGATAAAAACTCATACTCGCGCACCGAGGGTTCCGTATTTAGGATAATTATTCTTGGTAACCGCAATATAGAATACAAATTTTCGTTATTAACGTTGTTTGTGTTCCGTTCCATAAGACGACCGGTGAAATTACTAGCATAGCGGCATTCCATCTTAGTCCCTAAGGACTAAGATGGCACCTTAAGGTGGGCAACGTATTTGCTGCCTTAGGATTGCAGTCTTGATATTATAGTCTGGGATTCCACAGGGGTAGGGTCTTCCTTAGTAAAACAACGTTATGGTCGGAGGTCAAAGGATAATGTCTGATGTAATGAATAGAAAAAACAATAAACTAATCAAAGGGGGGAACGGTTATTTATGTAACATTTTTGGCTATAAATCAAATTGTACAGCACAAAAAAGTTATTTTAAACTACTCTCTAACATATATCAAAATCAACCAAATCGGAGCCGGACAGTTGGGTACCTTTCCTTGTTAGTTCCATAATTTTGTGGCTCTCGTGCAAAAGGTTACAAGTCTAACGAGCATTACGTGAAAAACTGTATAAGTCTAGTATACTCTATACATAACGTTTACCCTTTTTTTAAAAGAGCTAAATCAACTTGTATACGTTTTCACTACAGCTACGGCATTTACGGTGCAGGAAATTTAGCAACTTGGATAAAAGTACCATTAAACCGAACTTTTTCGAAATAAGTAATATTCCAATTAGATTCAAAAACTCAAAACGACTTTTGGATCGAGTCAGCATTGTGCTCGCTAACTCGTCAATCCTATGAAGTACGTGTGAACTGACCGTTGTTAATCTTCTACGAGACCGAGATAGAACAAAATGTGTGTTTGAAGTCTAGACAAGATTTTGTTCTTTATTGAATAAATAAATATCTGTACTGACTAGTGGTGTCAGTGAATGCTTTCATGTTCTCCTGGCACACCCAAAAATCATACGAACATTATTTTATGCATAAAACCTTAATAAATGGAACATTTTAAAATTCGTTTTTTTTATATACGTTTATTTTTTATGCCAGCGAGAAAGTAAACGAGCACACGGGCCACAAAATGGTAAATGGGATCTGAGATCCAATGATACGTACAATCTCTAGACTACAATCCCAAGACTGCAAATGCGTTACCAACGTTGAGGACTGAGACGAAATCCACCTATACTAGTTATTTTATTCCCACACTGGAACACAATAATATATTCTATTGATGGCTTAATAATATTATAAATGAAAAAGTTCGGATGTTTAGATGTTTGTTACTCAATCACGCTTCAACCACTGAACGGATCGGGATGAAACTTGGGATGGAACACATATAGGCTACGTCCTGGAATAGGACACAGGATAGTTTTTATCCTGGAAAATTTGACAGTTCCCGAGCAGACAGAGCAGCGATAGACGACTTCTACGCGGCCGGCGTCGCGGATATAAGCTAGTTATTAATAAAGAACACAGAAGATTAGTTCCCTGTTCCATTTTACATGTCGTGCTTGCAATGTGTCTCATGCGGCGTAGGTATATTTTGGTGTATGCGCTCCTCACTGTCCAAGATAGGCAGCCACAGTAAAGTTAAAAAACAGTATTAAAACGTAATAAAATGTAGCTTTTCTTTTTTTATTCCCATCTAAAAAACGTTCAAATATCCCTGAAATAAACGAGTTTTAATTCTTCTACAAGCACGAAAATGTCCAAAACGTTAAAAATATTAAATTTTGTCTATTAAGCTAGTAAGTGCTTAAAAAGTTTTAGTCTCCTGTTACTCAAGAATCAATGAAGTTTACTAAGTTGTGATATTTTTCTTTTTAAATTCGTTATATACGTCGATGTAAGACCATTTCGCATTTTCGAAAACCCTTTAAATATCAACATTTTAATGGCTTTCATTATAAATTATAGACTACCAAATCGAAAACAAAACAAGTCGTAACAGAACTAATAATTATTTAATGTACTTAGTAATGTGCTTACTTTTATGGCAATTTTTGTAATTGATTTCTAATTTATTGGTTTATTTTAACACGGTTTTTTAAAATAAAAGTTACTTGTGAAATATATTTATCCCGTGTGGTTGCCGGGTTAGAATAGTGCCACTCCATGTCTTCCCGTAGATTTCGTAAGCGGCGACTAAAGGAATACAGGCTTGTAGTACTGTTAGGCGATGGGCTCGCAACAAATATACATAATTATGTTAAAAACCTCTTAGCCTGATTGTGCAAAATGTGGTTACAGAATTATAAACAATTTTTTAAGGTTTTATTTAGGTATCTAATTCTGTAGCTCTACCTACCCCACTCTGGGATAACAGGCGTTAAGGTAAGTATGTCTCTAGTGACTTGTTAAATATATTTTTAATACGATGATAAGATTTTGCGATATGCGTAAGTAGATGATTATTGAATTTTATCAACATAAATAATTAAAAAACATGTGCAAACGCACTACGTGGCATAATGTTCAGTAAAGGCTATATTTTATTTTACATTCTTTGGAATACCTATTTCCATAAATAAAAGTAACTAAAATAAGGCAAAAAATTACTGTACCTAATACACAATTGGGATGTTTTATATGTAGAACAAAAAAATACAAATGTTTCTATTTAACAGATTGTCTTCTATTTCTATTACATCGTTCCAGGTATTCCTTCCAAAGCACCCTATGTGACCGCATCAGTAGAAACAATATGTTAATAAAAACCAGTTGCAGTAAAAATCCCAAGACCGTCATTGACAAAGTCACTGAAGTCAATTCGATCGTATGAACTATATAAACGGGTATCGTAATTGCACAACCACTAATTAAGAATATGAACGTCGCAATTCGTATCTTTTTACAAACATTCATATGAAAACTAGCTCGTATCTTTGCTCCTCTCAGTAACGTATACAATACCCTTAAATACAATAATATGTTAACTAACGACACTCCGAGTAATGTGAACTCAGTAACGCTCATGTCCAAGAAATAGTCAATAAAAATGATCACCATCGGCACTCCCCACGCAAATATACACGCCTTCAAATACATGTGTTCGTAACTGGAGCTAAATATCTTAACAATGTTAATGTAAAAAGTAAATGAAGTGATGAGCAACCAAAAAACAAAAGAATATATCCCTAATAGCATGATCAACATGGCGAATTCAAAGTCGAAGAAGTAAGGAAACGTAGGACTTATCAATGCAAGGCCTCCGGAGAAGCAAACGTTGATGAACACGAAGTTCCGAAACTGCCGCCACTTCACGATTAAAATCCATGATGTTATTCCAAAAATGACTGTCACTAAACACAATATAACAGTAAATATCCAAAACATCAGTAAAAATATTTCTTTCAGGTCCAATTGTAATGAATCTTCGTCTTGATTGTATACGGTTTCATTTCCAGTCGAGTTGACTGAAGTGTAATTATGAATAGTGTCATTTTCATTTTTCATATTGAAGTGTGTGAAATTACTGCTGTTGAACATTCTTTACGTGTCTTTGTTTTATCTTGAAAGTGATTTTGAAAACTTTACACTCTCAGGGGTCGGGTGGTGACGACGGTGGCCGTTCAACAGTATTGATAAATTTTTCGTTATCAAGGTACCACATAAAAAATGTACTTCATTACTTTAGATTTCTTAATTAAAACAATATTTTTAACAATTTTTGTTTATTATTACGTCTATTAACAACAACAGGCAATACTTTAATGTAGTTTGTTACATTTTAAACAGCATAAGTTAATTAAATTAATTAGTTCACATACCTCATTAAAAAAATGATAAAAAAGTCATACAAATCGAGCGTTAGTTTTATAACGCTAATTTTCTACTATAATAGATGAATAGTTTATGTTATCACAAAGTTGTAACAAAAACTCAACGGTTTTCGAATGTTTTTTTTTTTATTATAGGCAAGTGATTTTAACATTAAATTAATCTTAGATATATCTCACTTACTTATCACTCTCCCGTAAAGTAACGTGCTGAAACAAAATGTGTAAATTCAACCAATGCGTTGAAAATTTACGCAATTATAATCAGGGAAAAAAATACATCTGTAAAAAGTTAGTTCTATGACGTACTGTTTTTAAAAACTATGACGACCCCCGCAGCGCTGTTTTTTAATTCACCTAAGCCTTCAGAATTACGAGCGGACAATTTGTATGCAAAACCTCGTTTTTCCGCTGATGCCAGACGTAGTTTCTAGGTTGTTGCTATGCATCACCTAAATGGATTACAAATAAACAACGACGCAGACATTTCTTTTCTCTTTCTCACAGTATTCGGATGTACTTTAGGGTGCTTCATTTTTATAGCTTTGCAAGGTTTAATGAATTCGCTCGCATTCTTTCTCCTATTTATCTAAAAAACCAGATTATATTAACAACTTTGATCACTTTTTTAATAAATTTTAAAGATTATGCAATTATCTAAAGTAGCAACTCATAGAAAAAATATAGTAATAACGGTCGATATCATTATTGTTTGACAAAAGTTGACGGGAAAGTTAGTTATTCTTTGTTGTTTAAGGAAAAAAAAATTGCTTTAGCACAAGGTGATCAATTAGCGCAACCTCTAAATGTTGTCCTTTCACCTTAAAACTAGACATTTTCATTATTTACATTCGAAAGAGTTACCGCGTAAGCGAAATACACCAAAAATATTACATTAATAATTATTATCTATACACATATGAAACACCGTAGTCTACCTTCTTGGATGGAAGTCGAAATTCTATAGCTGGTGGTGGTAAACCTAACTCCATCCGAATAGCTGCCTTATTCACTAACCTGCCTTTAACCAGCTTAGTAGGTAGTTGAAATTACTACCATAGACACATCTCATCTTGGTCCTGAAGTAACTTATGAGCAATTTGAGCATACGTATAACATAGTAGGATAACACACTATATGCTCTTTTGCCTGTTCTAAATAGTAATTTGAACGAGTTATTAGGCGTTCCAATTAGAGGTTGCGTTTTAAAGAATCTCTTCTTAGCGCCGTACTACATTTTAAATTAGCAGCTTTTCAGCGGTATTACTGATGTTTTAGTCACAGTTCTAACCTTATCAACTTTTTCCCTTCAAAGGTATTTTAATAGGTAATTTTGTTAAATTTATATTGAGAGTTTGAGTTTATTGCATGAATAAAGATGTATTAAATATTATCAAAATGTTGCTGTCCCAATTTTTTTCTTGTCATGCCGTGACGTAAATTCTTAAAATTAAGCCAAGGAAGCACTCAGAAAAGCATAAGAAAAAGATTAAATTAGTCCTGTTCCATTTTATTTTGCTTAAGATTGAGACGACATTCTGTATTTTATCAATTTTACTAAATTTTACTGTTGCTGACCAAACATTTTACAATGCTAAAATGATTTAAACATAGTTATCTTCATATCTATATACCATAAGCCATATTTCAAATTTGTTATCTTTTCATATTCCGTAATGATAATATTAAATACTGGGTATCCCGCCGAAATAATCTAAACTACTTATTACCATTCCCCATGCAAAGACACAGGACTTTGAATAAATATACTCTTGAGTAGAGCCAAATATATAAACAATGTCCATGTAAAAACAACAAGAAGTGACTAATAACCAAAAGACAAACGAAGGCACACCGAAGAATATCATCAATATAGTGATGTCAATGTCAAAGAACAAAAGAAGTAGGGCTTATCAATGCAAGGCCTCCGCAGAAGCAAAGGTTGACGAACACGAAGTTCCTAAACTGCCTGTCATTCCGAAAATGGCTGTCACAAAGCATAAAATCGCAGTAAAAATCCATGACGCCCTTAATATTATTATTGCTGCAAGTTTAATGAATCTTCTTTTTCTTCGTAGGTATATCATAATAATATTTGATTTCTCATTTTCTATCTTCTTATCAAAAATTGTAATATTACTGCTTTTGAATATTCTCTATGTATTTATTTTCTATATTTATAACAATCTTCCCAGAACTTTTCAGAGACTTTAACATCTGTACACGTTAAATAACAATACTTAATTAACTCTTTATCTCGGTACCGCACTCTATTTTTACAATAATATATTATGGTTTCTTTTAACTATGAACGGTTATACCTACTATCTACTTCTATAAACAAAACAGGTGATTTTAGCTTAGAATGATAAAATTCATTAGCTATATAATAGCATAGCATTCGCTATAAAATCTATTTTTATTGATAGAAAAGCACCCAATACGATTTATTTTACAGCCGTTAATTTGCTCAACAAATGGATGCCTTAATATTTTTGTTATGAGAGAATGGATAAATTTAAAAACACTCATCGCACTTTCTATTTTTTGTTAATAATGGGCAGCCGATTTTAATATTACAGTTTTCTCAGAGAGTATAAGAGAAAAAGAAAAATGTGTAAGATTTCATGCAGTTAATCACCACGAAAAAACGTGTCCATTTCTTGGCAATTCTCAAAGTGTTAAAGAAGGTTTAATAATATGACCAAGCTTTAGGAGTTAGTGTGATTGGAAAACACTAAAACAATGCAGTTTTGTAGACGAAATATTAATTTATGGGTGGTCAAATGTAGCCCGATGGTTCGTGTCCTTCCAGGTCGCCGTCTTTACTTTCCAATGTGGCTTTGACATACTGCCAATTTAATAAACATATGTCTTATATGGTATTTTATTACTAATACGTCTTAAGTATTCCTTCCAAATCATCCTGTGTGAACGCATCGTTAGAAATAATAAGCTAATCAATATCACTTGCAAAAAAAATACCACTGACGCTGTACCTGATTTCAATTTTATCTTAAGCACAATAAATAAGGGCAATGTCATTGCACAACCACTAACTGAGAATATAAAAGTTGCATTTTGTACCTTCTTACATACAATCATACGAGAACTAGCTCTCAATTTTGCTTCTTTCATTAATGTACATAATACACTTAAATACAGCAAGACATTGATTATTGATACACCGAATATTGCACACGAATAGACAATCATGTCAGAGAAATAATAGTCGATTACAATAATCACCATCGGGATCCCCCACATCATGGACCAAGCCTTTGAATAAATATGTTCGTAATTAGAACCAAATATCTTCACGATGTTTGCGTAAAAAGTTAAAGATGTGATAAACAACCAAAAGACAAAAGAACATATACCAAAAAACGTACTTAAAAAGGTAAATTTCAAGTTAAGAAACAATGTAAACGTATTACTTATTAATGCGATAAAACCGGAGAAGCAAACGTTGATGAACACAAAGTTACTAAACTGTCTCCACTTCGCGATTAAAATCCATGATATTATTCCGAAAATGACAGACACGGTGCACAATATCACAGCGAACGTCCAGAACGCTAACAGTAATGTTTTTACAAGTTCCGTTTCAATCGACTCTTCATATAGGACTTCATTTTCACTGGCGTTGGCTTGGGAACTTACAGTTACGTCTTTTGTACGTGTATAAAAATGATTAAAAACATTGTCATTGGACATTTTTCTTTACAAAAGAAACACTTTTTTTCGCTCCAGTATTCTTTAACACTTAACACTTTCAGTGGCGATAACGTTATACGCGTCGAGCAGCGTTAAAAAATGATTACTTATTTTGAATTATTATTTTTACACGTCGCAAGAGTTTTTATCTATATTATTTGTGTATGAATATTGATATAACCTTTACAAACAATAGCAGGCGATAAAAATGTTACTTGATAACATTTTAATGGTTTAGGTTAAGTCAATTAATTAGTTCATAATAATATGATTGAAATGAGTGTATTGATAAAAATGCACATTATTACGGCGTTAGTTTCAAGGACGCTTATTTGCTCATCTATTTAATAACTTTAAGTTTATGTATAACTATAAATTCGTACACTTTGATAAATAAAGTTCACGGACGATCATTTTATGTGATAACGTTATAAGAAAACACACAAGTCGAACGCTTAGGCCGATCGCGCCTCTCTATCGATTGTTCTGCGCTCTCGTTTGCACGCTACGCTCAGACGAAACGTGACAATTAGGCGGAACGTGACACTTCTTCGTGCGTGCAGCCGGCGTTCATAAATCAAAAAATTCAAAATTCAAAATATTTATTAGACGTGAGACATAGAATTTATAAGAAGTTATCACGTCAAAAGTAACAGTAAGGGCTATCCAAGATGCAAACGCTGATATCGTTTTTGTTAGGGTTCCGTAGTCAAACTAACACAATATAGTTTTGCCATGTCCGTCCGTCCGCAGCCTAGCTCAGAGACTCTTAGTACTAGAAAGCTGTAAATAAGCACAAATATACATATTAGACACGCCAACAAAGTGGTATTTTTTTTTGTACCTTCCTACACGCAACGTGGAGATGTTTTTTTTTCTCTTCTACCCCATAGCGTAGGGAGTCGTTGGATAGGTCTTTCAAAAATATTGCGTATCTAGCTTTAAAGCGCAAATTTTTGTTAGAGTCAAGTGTCCCCAAACAGCCAAAACTACCAATACTTAAAATCTGAAAATTATCTTCAATTAAAGCGCATATCTCATCTTAAGAATTATTAGTGCCCTAATTAACAATTTTTTTATTTCGAGTTAGGTGTCTATGGTAAAAAATATACGTGTCGAAGTAGAAAGTTGAAATGTTGACTTGGGTATACAGAATATAAAAAATAACACGACTAAGTAGATATGTAATTGTTTTTTTGAAATACAGGCGATTACAGTGGTTATACCTACATAATCATCTGAAACGGCACGATATGACTCTAAATAGAAAATTAGTTATGACTTGTTGGCTTTGGAACCCTACACTGAGCATGGTCCGACATGCTCCTGCCCAGTTTTTTTCTATCGACTCGACTTGTCTTTGTTTAGTTCCAGTACTAGGCGTCTTTGTCAAACTGTGTATATATAGTTTTTCTTGACCCCTCACGATATGGAGGAAATAATAAATTACGATTATTTATTGCAAGTCCCGTTGAACTACAAAATAATACAATGAGCTCACCGTTCTTTTAGTTCATAGTTAATACAATCAAACCAGCGGGCTTATTAAGTTCGTGTTTATCGATGTGAGTAAACGTGGATAAAACATCTGTCACTTTCTCCCTCGTAAGTTAGTGACGGATGCTTTTACACCACGGTAAAGGCTACCATAATACGGGCCCATGTGTAATTAAGATCCAAAATTCTGCGCCTTATAAAATTAAATAGTTTTTGACGTACTGTTATTCCAAAACTATGCCGACCCCCGCAGCGCCGGTTTTTAATTCACCTAAGCCTTCAGAATTACGAGCGGTCTGTTTGTATGCAAAACATCGCCTATTTGCTGACGCCAGACGTAGTTTCAAGCTTATGCATTGCCTAAATGAAGTATAAACAAATTGTCAAGCAGTAATAGTAGGTAGGTAGATCATAGCACCACTATAATTATATTAAACCATGTATTGGTATTCAGTATAATCATCATGTCAGCCGAAAGACGTCCACTGCTGGACATAGGCCTCCCCCAAGGCTTTCCACTCAGACCGGTCTTGTGCTTTTCGCATCCACCGCGGTCCCGCGATCCTGACGAGGTCTTTACTCCATCTTGTTGGAGGCCTACCTACAGCTCGTCTTCTGGTCCGCGGACGCCACTCCAGAACCTTCTGACCCCATTGGCCATCAGTCCTGCGAGCAATGTGCCCCGCCCACTGCCACTTCAGCTTCTTCTCTTCTCTTCAGTGTAATAATATTATTCAAATGTTATTCTTTTCCGTTCGATACTTTTGGCCGTGATTTTTTTGCTATTTAGTCTATGTCTAGTTTAGCTTTTGTTAAAATTACTGTTGTTGCGCTGAAGTAATCATATCCATCGAACTGTCGAGTAAAAAATAAGCAGTACGGTGTAGTATAGTCGAGTTCTTAATTGTTATTTATGTGACTGGAGCATAGTGAGAGGCATTAATACAGGAGTGTGGTTTTATGAAACGAGCCGAAAAGCGAGTTTCATAATAAGATCACACGAGTGTTTTAATGCCTAATTATGCGTACAGTCACAAATAAAACTTTATCTACATGCATATCATAAGTTTTGTACAATATGGCCTACATTTTCAAGTTGTAGATAACCTTATTTTCTGTTCCTCGGAACTTTAAGGTTGACTAATATAGGTCATTTGCTTATCGTTTCAGAATATATTGGTAGGGAAGTTATGAATGTAGATAAATATATATACACTATAGTACCTTGCCACTTTAATCGCTGCGACAATTTGAGATATTTGATGTATGGCAGTTTAAACAGACATTACATAGACAAGGTACTAAAGTGTATACATATTTGGGAACTCGACTATACACATATATGATATATGACATCGCATTTTGTCGGATAACATCGTATTCATCTCGCTTTCTTAATTTACCTATAATTGGGTACCTACTTCAACTGCTGAGAGAGCAAGATAAATACGAACTGTTCCGATAAAAAACTATGTCATATTTTTATTCACTACCAATTGTTAAAGTAATTTCTTTATCAGATGGCAAATTTCATCACACCTACCATTTGAGTATACAGGGTTATTGGTAAGTCGACCTATTCCCGTTAGGAGGTGATAGGGGTGACTATTTGCGATAAGTTTGACCCCCATATGCATTATGCAAAAGTGAACCATTTTTGAGTTATCGCGTTTATTAGTTTTTTTTTAAATTAGTCGGAAATTCAACTTGAAAAATTTATTACAAAAAAAGTATCAATTTAAATCTTTTTTTTTCTTCTGATTTACAAAACCGATTAAACACTGGTTATTTCTCAATATTAAAACAATAATTATCGGTCCAAATTTAAAAAAGCGAGACGGAAAACGAAATTTTTTCAATATTTTTTGCGATCGCTTTCCACTAAAATGCCTTAAAAACAAAAAAAAACGTTATGAAACTTGGGTTGCAGATTATTTTAAAAACTTAACTCTTTTCTTAGCTCTCCAAAAACGCATAATAAGTAGAAAATTATTTAAAAAAAACCTGAAAAAATTATCATTACAAAGGAAGCGGGCGGAAACAAAAGTCACAAATGCAACTTCAAAAATTGAAATTAAAAGACATACCAAATTTAAATCATACATTTTTTATTTGCTTTGGACAAGATGAATTTGTTGTTCCTATGCAAAATTAAAAAAAAATATTATTTGTACACGTTTGAGAATGCGAGGCCAAAAACTAAAAAATACATGTTTTTTTATCAAACTCCTACATAAAGTACACGAAAACAGAAAAATTTACCAATACATTTGGCGTGCAGATTACTCATAACACATTGACCTTTTTCCAGCTTTCTAACGAGCTATTAAAATTAATATGAATTTTGTTAAAGATTGCTGGAAAAAATTGATCACAAAGGAAGCAACAAGGAAGTCACGTCCGAACAAAACTTAAAATTAACTAACTAAATCTATCAAAACTAACTATTATACTCGTAAACACAAATAACAACATTAACTTATGTAAAAAGTTACAAAATTAAAACTAATAAACAATTAAAATTGAAATAATCAGGATTTTTATAGTTCATTTTCAAAATGGCTACCTCCATTTCTTATTCTCACATAAGTTAATGTTGTTATTTGTGTTTACGAGTATAACAGTTAGTTTTGATAGATTTAGTTGGTTAATTTTAAGTTTTGTTCGGACGTGACTTCCTTGTTGCTTCCTTTGTGATCAATTATTTCCAGCAATCTTTAACAAAACTCATTTTAGTTTTAATAGCTCGTTAGAAAGCTGGAAAAAGGTCAATGTTTTATGTGTAATCTGCACGCCTAATGTATTGGTAAATTTTTCTGTTTTCGTGTACATTATGTTGGAGTTTGATAAAAAAACATGCATTTCTTAGTTTTCGGCCTCGCATTCTCAAACGTGTACAGATAATATTTTTTTAATTTTGCATTGGAACAACAAATTCATCTTGTACAAAAGCAAATAAAAAATGTATGATTTAACATTGGTATGTTTTTTAATTCTAATTTTTGAAGTTGCATTTGTGACTTTTGTTTCCGCTCGCTTCCTTTATAATCTGCAAGCCAAGTTTCATAACGTTTTTTTTTGTTTTTAAGGCATTTTAGTGGAAAGCGATCGCAAAAAATATTGAAAAAATTTCGTTTTCCGTCTCGCTTTTTTAAATTTGGACCGATAATTATTGTTTTAATATTGAGAAATAACCAGTGTTTAATCGGTTTTGTAAATCAGAAGAAAAAAAAAGATTTAAATTGATACTTTTTTTGTAATAAATTTTTCAAGTTGAATTTCCGACTAATTTAAAAAAAAAACTAATAAACGCGATAACTCAAAAATGGTTCACTTTTGCATAATGCATATGGGGGTCAAACTTATCGCAAATAGTCACCCCTATCACCTCCTAACGGGAATAGGTCGACTTACCAATAACGCTGTATATTAAATGCGAAAGTTTGTATATTAGTTTCTTACTCATCACGCTGCAACTGACATTTGGAATGAAGATAGCCTACCCTGATAGATAGTATACCCTGGATTAACACATAGGCTACTTTCACCCCGGAAAAAATAAAAGTTCCCTAGGGAATAACCATAAACAAAATCTACGCGGACAAAGTGACGGGCAGAAGCTATGTGTAGTAAAAATGCGTATAAATATACAGCTGCATACGATAATAATAATCGTTTAGCCCCGCACTTCCTCGCGCTGAACAAATGTAGGTTGTCAAATCAGATTGCCATCATTTGCAAAACAAATGTGAATGGATGTGCGGCACGGGGAATGGTAATGTACAGAGGATTTTTTCTGCATTTAACATAAAATAAAATTGAGATACTTTTACTGCCTCTTTTTAGGTACTCTGGTGAATATAGGCACTAATAAATGTGTGCTTAGTAAGGCCTGAACAGGGATTGCATACTAATCTGACCTTTATAGTTGAGTTAGTCATGGGTAGCCGTGACATTACAATAATTACTTCATAGTGGTTGTTCCCTGTTCAGTGTTTGATACATTGACATATTTTAGAAAACTGGGTTTTCCATACTACCCACAACTACTGCCTTAAGGCTCTATTTCACATTGTCTATTTTCCATTGTTGGTTTTATGCTAACGCTATGGAAGCTTATGTTCACTTGATGATAAATGCGGCTGAATTGTATAAAGCAATATAGTTTCGATAGCAAAGTGCCGTAAAAGAAAGTGGAATAGATGCTAGGTTGAGCATTATTTCATTAAAAAAAAAAAAGTAACTAATAAACTTATGTGACTTATCTAGACTTTCTAAGAATTGTTTTGTCTTCTGGCGCTGGTAGCTAAATTAAAGTTAGGTCGGCTTTATTAGCTGCACACTGTGTTTTGCCATTTTGACGCCATGTTTGAACTGCGCCACTAATCTGTCAAAGAAGTTAAAGCGACCAGTTTGCAGTTCAGTTTACGCTGTTAGAAAAGGACAGAGTTATATAACTGCTATAGTTCTGTCCTTTACGCTCGCCGTAAAATGAACTGCATAGCCATGTCATAATAACCCAGCGCCTCTATACAACTCGGTAAAAACAATATCGCTTTTGATCTGTTATCGTATTGTCAACGTTTTGATAGCTCTTATGTTGTTGACAGTAATGGCGGCCGACTGAAAAACAATACCATAGCAGGTCGAATACGATACCGATTTTACCGCCTAGAATAGAGGCGTAGGTACAAAAATGTGCTTTAATTCGCGCTACTATAAGGTTGACAGTTCGTATAGGACTTTACAGACTAATATTCCTGTGTTATATTAGCCAAAGTAACTCTGATATTTTGATACCGTTCTTCTCCGCCATAAGGCGTATTCCATGGCCTCGGCCCGAAATTGCCCGAGACAAATGGGACGGAAAGGTGTGCATCAGCGGGCGTTTTGCAAATTCGGGAGAGCCGTTTAGGCGCCACAGAATAAAAACACATCATAGTGGCTGGATTATATAGTAGGGAATTATGCTATGTATAAATTAAGGAATTTATTTTGGATGTGTTTTTGTATTTATTAAAATTATCTTACTTAAAATGTACAATCGATTAAATCAATCAATTTAAGAATGCTTGGGTACAATGTCAAACTTTAAAGAGTTAAAAGGTTGAATTTGATCAAGATTGCTCATATTTAGTTTTAAAAACATTTAATAAAACATAGTTCCAGCAACACATAGTTTTAGAATAATGAAAATTCGGTTTAATATATTCGGAAAGAATAATACTTACTTTATTTTATACTTCGCCCGCGTAGAATTCTTAATTTTGTCAACCGTATTTTTTTCCTGTATATAAAGTATTCTATGTGCTATTCCAGACTAATCTGTCTCTGGACCATATTTCATTCGGATCCGGTAAGCTGTTGTGCCGTGATTAAGTAATGTTACATCAACTTTCGCATTTATAATATTTAGTAGTAAGTTAAAATGTTATAAGTCTTAAATATTAAATAACTTCGTACTATTTTCTGAAAAACGTTATAAACTTTAAAGCACCTTTAACTGTCACTAATATACTGGTAAACATCTTAGCCTATTGGTGCAAAATGTGGTTACTGAATTATCAACAAGTTTTTAAGGTTTTACGTAATTCTGTAGCTCTGCCTACCCCACTCTGGGATTACAGGCATAATGGTATTATTTTCTAATTCCATTGGTATCAAAAAGATCCGTAGCATTTCAATTAATTATAAGGTATTTATTTGTATCTCTATCATTAATTCTTCGATTAATCCTCGCGGTACTTGTCCAAAGTGCCTTAATATTAATTAATATCGCGTTTCACCTTTTACTCTGAACACAGTCGTAAATTGTTGAACGAATCGGCAAATAGCTTCTGCACCTGGCTATCGTACCCTTTATAATTTATTATGTTCATTTGTACCTTTATAAATTCGTCCTTCCACTTTTTAAATACAATTTAATTTGTAATAATATTTAATAAAAATAAATATCAAGGAACAATCTCACACCCATTTAACTAGTCTCAAACTATGAGATTAGACTATGGGTACTGGATAACGATAAACATACTTAATACTTATATAGAGGAATATATAAATACATAGTGTAGCGTAGCGTACCATAGTGTAGTGTAGTTTAGTGTAGTGTAGTGTAGTGTAGTTTAGTGTAGTGTAGTTTAGTGTAGTGTAGTGGTAGTGAAGTTTGAGTTGTTTATGTGATTTAGTTTTATTCCGAAAAACCGATACCATAAAAAGCACAAAAAATAATAGTACAAGAAATGCACATATTAAACTAAACTAAAGAAATTAAACCACTATATAGGTGGCGCCAAAGCTCACCCGGATCCCGCGATGACAAGCCTATGGTAGGCGCTCCAGTGCTCGTGATGCTAGACATAATTATACCTAGACAAGAAATTTACCTATTATCATAAATCTCTTTTGCACCATCCCTTATTTTATCAGGGTTAATATTTCCCTTATCCTAGCCAGACGAATATGAATCATATAGCCCGGTCTATTCCCCGGTGCGTTAAAATAAATATAAAAAGGCCTTTCGTAAAGGTCAAGAGATCTCTGCATCCATTCTGAATCGCTGTGTTAAGGAAAAATAGGGTTTTGATATCTCAGTTTGATATCGGTAGCATAAACTTAAGGGCCATAATATAGTCGACTGTATTCTTGTTTTAAATTTATTCTAAATATGTTTTTTTACATAGTACCGTAATCTAAATTTCGCCTAACTGGGTGTCAGTTTATTGGCAACTGATGCGCTCAATAATCTAATACTACTTGGTAGGTAAATTGTTACTGCCAGAATTGTTATAAGTTTCATCTGCATTTTATACCATTATTCAATTAATGGGATAATCAACCCTAACAGGACTTTTTATCAGACAGTAATAAATGTTTAATTTTTGATTTCTAAAAGCATATTTGTAGTTTATTTATTTGTAACACTTATATTAAAAACGTAATAAATACTCGCTTGTTGTTTGTTGTTACGTACTGTAATTTATAAATTTACTAGCTTTTACCTGCGACTTCGTCGGCGTAGATTTTGACTAGTTATTCCCTCCCTATTAAGAAGCCTATGTGTTAATCCCGTGTATAAGCTCTCCTTATCCGAAGTTCATCCAAATCCGTCCAGCCGTTGAAGCGTGAAGGAGTAAACAACTAACACACACACACACACACAGAAACAGACAACTTTCCCATTTATAATATTAGTGGGATTTTTATATCAATCCAGCTTCAATAAAAAAAAACATTTTCTCCAATCGGCCCATTTATATTCTACGCGTCAAAAATGTCAAACTTGAAAACAATACGATAACATACAACAATATGATTTTTTACTTGTACCCAGTAAAATAGAGAACATGATTATCTGTCAACTCAAAGTAAAAAAAATGACATTTTCGAAACACGACCAGTGTGAGTTTACATTGTCGTGTCGTGAAGTCCTTACTCACAATACGACACGTCAACTGCATAAATTTTGACAGTTTTTGAAAATCGTTACGTTAAAGTTGTGCACCTTGTCTAGTGGTTTAGTAGCACGAACATTTCAATTATGTCACGTGTTAGAATCGTCTTGACTTTTTGAAAACGTTTGAACTCATCATTTGCTCGTTTACGTGTCAGCGTTTGAATTCTATGCGTTACGTAATTGGTTTAAGTCAAAATAATAGAATAATAATATTATCAGTGTTGGCATTGTTGTGTTCTGATTTGGGGATAAGACAACCGGTGTAATGACTAGCATAGAGGCATTTCATCTTAGCCCTCAGTGTTGGAAACGCATTTGCAGTCTTAGGATTGCAGTTTTGTGAATGTGAATGTCTATGGGTCACAGTTTCCACTTACCATCAGGTGGCTTGTATGCTTGTTTGCCTATAATATGCTACAAAAAAATGTAGATGAATAGAATTGAAGTGAAATGGTTGTAGAATAGATGAGAGTTTGAGAGTATTAAAAAGCAAGCAATCACTAATTTCGTGGATCTTAAGAAGGGTCTTGGTGGCATAACTGGTAATGCGCCTGCATTGGCCCGCATAGCCAGAGGAGACGTAAGTTCGAATCCTACCTAAGATCGACGAAATTTGTTCGCTTTAATATAGTTATAATAGTAGTTATAGGTAGTTTAAAATAATAGAGATTTGGTTTGACTAAAAAAAGCATTAGTCATGAAATTAATTATCGCTCATTAAAGGAAAAATTGTAAATTGGGTAATGTTTTTAAAATGAATAGAATAATTATAATTATCTCCAGAATCTTATAAAATAGTATGGTACATAGTCTTTCAACAATTTGTTTATTTTCAGGTAAATCGTGTTCTATGAAACTAGCTTCAAGCAGAAGGTAAAATAAGATAAGCGACAAAATTTGCTATTTGTAAAAACTTAAGTATTTTACCTATAAATCCTGGCGTCAAGATTTCGCAAGACTGATGCACTTGAGTATTGCAAAATATTAATGTATTTTTAACCTTAGTATATTGGTAGATTCCCTTTCATTCATTCAAATGTAGGTGAAGATTTTGAGAAGATTTAGTGTGTTTTTTGTGACAGTGATTGGGCACGCGAAAAGGCTAAAAGTGCACAAATAACTTACAAATGGAAACTCAAATAAAACAAAAAACACTGGGTATTGTACTATATTGTTGTTTAGTAAACCGGTAAGACTTTAAAAAATTATGATTTATACTTTTAATTGTTTAACATTTTTTGTTTTCATTTCCTGGTTGTTAATTTCATTTTCTAACTTGGTCAACAATTGCATTCAAGTCAGCAACCTAGTCTTTAAGAGCTTTTTTTTTTTCAAGTAATGTACATAGTATTCATAAATTAAACTACTACCTCGCCAAACTGACAGTGCAGTTTGTTGGCGAGACCGCGATCATGTTTCACTTAAATTGCTATGCAAATAAAGAAAAAAAAAATTATTATTATCAACTGAAAAACTTTAGGGAAAGCTTGCCCTAAGGCAGTCTCTCCAGCAACATCTGTTTTTAGTTTATTTTTAAAAACTTTAAAATCATTACGTACATATTTTTGGGATCAGAAATTTATTTGTTCTTCTACCATAATAGTTTGTTGCATTACTTTGTACTAACATTCTTAGTCTTACATTCTTCGTATTATATTTACTCTGCTTAGGGAAAATTGAAAAACGAATTAACCAAATATCTAATAAAAAACATAACCTTCATTGCAAAAGGAAGCTTGTAAAAATGAAGAGGTGCTACAAGCTACGAGGCTTTGTAGCGTGGGCTACGAAACTCGTAGCAAAGGCTTTCCCGCTACGGCAAAAAGTACCAAGAGCACATGAATACATAGGCTTCTTGTTAAGCCGAGATCCAACAGAGGCAAAGAGGATAACACGAAAATGTGAACCTTTTTATATTACTATGAGACTTAATTTTGATTGCGCATTGATACTGTGTTGACCTCATATTTGGCGAATTAAATAATTAAAACTTTTGATATGAAATGTTCTTTTTAATTATTTAACTTATATTTTCCATTATTTTTGAGATTAATTTTATGTAAAGTACAGTAATTATGTAAAACCAATTATCTGTACAGTTTTTTTTTATTTCAAGCTTATCTCCGTCATTGTGTGTAAGGCTGGACAAATCCTTCAAACAAAAATTTAATTATTTTTTTTGCTATAATTGCTATTCACACAAATATTTATACATAACCGCTATCTTCGCAGCTAGGGTCACTATCAATTAGCTAGGCTACCGCTATTTAACGAGAATCATCAACGTGCTTGTGTTGATACCCACACATAGTACAAACGCGATGGCAAAGCATTCGCTTAGAGAAATATTCCAATCATGTTCGAGTTGGACATCGCACTCGAAGGGTTCAGTTCCACCTTACAATATTAGGATTTACTAAAAAAACTAAACGTTTCTTACATGGATCCCTTTAATTTGTTGTTATAGCACCCATAGTAATACTTTATGAAAACTTTAAGAGTTTTACAGGTCAAAAGATACAGCCCTGTGACAGACCAAACGTACCAACCAGTCAATATTCCATGAACTCTGCATCTAGCAGCGTTTATCAAAGAAAGAAAGAAAATAAAGAAAAAACATTTATTCCTGACAAACAAACAAAACAAAACCCAATAAAATACTGCCATAGACAAAATACTTGTTCTCACGTAATGGTTTCAACTCAGCGTTATGATGGCGTTAAAGCCAGCGATGGTCTTCCGTTGGGACCATACCATATCACAACTAAGTGTAGTGAAATCCCGCATCATCACATTCTTTGGCCGCGTATGTAGTAGGGGGGAGGTATCCATTGAGCAACTTGTGGTCCGGGAAAATTTAAAGGCACTCGGTTAGTACTACGAGTAAGATCCCCTGTGAGATGAACGGATCAAATTAAACGAGCCTAGTATGGTTGCGTTTATCGCGTGACAAAAAATGGATAAAGCTTCCTTCTCTCTCGTGCTTATAAGTGTCAGAAAGTGACGGATGTTTTACCCACATTTTGTCACGTAATAAACGCAGCCATATTCGGCGTCCTGCAGTAGATAGCTCGTTAAACCTATGTACTAGGAAGACAGCCGTCAGAGAGCAGAGTGGTGGTGAATTGTCAAGCTTGCCCTAAACCCCCCATGATGATGACCACGACCAGAGTGGTCGGTAGTTAAGAGTGAAACCAACGAAGAAGAAGATGGACGGATAGCGGATCCTTAATATTATTTAGAACCTTTTGGCTAAAGAATTCTAAAACCCATCATCAAATCTTAAGCAGTGGCGACCAAGGTAAGCCCCAAAATAACTTGATAAAGTGATAAACTGAAGCTCCTAAAGCATAATGAACTTCAGACTTAAATGATAAAGTGGTGTTCTAAATTGACTTTACATGTCGCTTACAACATTTTGCATCCAGCTCGCTCGTGTGACTACATCGCAAAGTCTCTCACAATGTCTTTGCCCGTGACATGGCTCTTTTAAAAGTAAGCGTGTGGAAGGCGGAAGTTAAAATTAATGACTTTTTCCGTCTGACAGGGCTTGAAAAAAATATTGAAAAAGCACAAGGACCCTACTACACGTCGGATTATGGCTGTAGATAAAACATGCATCCTGTCTGACATATATGTAAGTGCGAAAGTGACAGATGCTTTATTCACAGAGATAAACGCGATCATAATAAGCCCGTAGGCCTCGCTTGACATCAGCCAGCCAGGGCAGCTGTATTAAAAACGTCTACATTGAGTGCTTTCTTTGCGAGTGTTTGTTAATGAGCAATGGCGGACGAGTAATGAATGGTCATTAGTGAGTCAAAAGTTGAAAGGAAGAGTAAAATAAAATAGTTTTTTTTTATTAGGGGACAATGCCACACCAATGCTCTAGGCTTGTACCAAGGGTACAAAACGACGATGTCAGTACATAATATAGAGAAATATATACTTATAAACAGAAAACATATATGACTCAGAAACAAATATTCGCGCTCATCACACAAATATCTGCCTTTATTGGGATCTGAACCCAGGACCGCTAGGTTCGTAGGCAGGGTCACTACCAACTAGGCCAATGAGTCGTCAAAACATAAATTACACAGATATCAAGGGAGAATGTCAAAAAAAAAACCTAGTCCCAAACGAAGCTCTTAGCTTGTCCCCATTTCAAAGAAAATCTGCTTGAAGACGTTCTAGTCATTAGAGATGCCATGTCATTTGTAATTGATAGGAAAGTTAACCTTATTGCTGTGGAACGTCACATTGACTTTAAAACTAAGGTGGGTTACAAATTTAATTCTTTTACTGTACTTTGGACCACTAGACAACAATAAACATAATGTACTTAAGAAAAACCAACTTATATCTATAGAAAACAACAAAGACGCGATTTATTTTCAAACAAAACTCGACTCATCATACAAAAGGATTTTACTTCTTTTTATTCGATCGCGGGACCACGGCTAGCTTTGTAGACAAGCTGAGCTTCATAATTCATTGTATTGTTATTCTTTTTTGTGCAATAAAATGTTAACATATTTTATATTATTCATCAACAGACCTCGAAATATACGGGGCAAAATTAAATGACAGCTAATGATCGCCTATATCGATGAACTTAATTATCGAGGTCTAGTGGTCACTCCAAGTATTATTATTATTATTATTATTTGTATGTCTTTACCAATCACGGGACTATGGGAGTCCCGGACCTTTGGAAGGCGTACATGGAGCCGAAGCCAACACGCAGAGGCCCTTTAGACAAGTTTAATTTAGTAAAGTTATGGGACACCAATCGGCGATTGTCCCTGAGTTCAAACTAAAGAAGTATGCTCCCACGGACAACCACCGGTCAGTGTAAAGACTATTTAAGAAGGATGGGAATACTAATAATAGGTTCTATGAGTGAACTGATATGGATTGGTGATAACTAGGCTATTGATGAAACTACGGCGCCTGCCTGGCCAATGCTAATTACTTTGGTTTAAATGGCAGGCGGTGACTCGCCAACTCAATGGAATGGACCTCCCGAAATAGCCACATATATATAGCAGCAGGGAGGCAACAGTTCCAGAGGGGCTAAGGGTGGAGAGGTGCTTCTGGACTTTAAACGACCATAAGGTGCCCACTCACCACTTATGCAACACATCCACCCTTCGAGCATATAGCTCTTGCGACTCCACTCTGACCGGCCAATAAAGGCAAGCCAGAGGTGAGGGTCTGTTCCTCGTCATTGCACACCGCAGCCGGCCGGTGAAGGCAAGCGTGAGGTGAGGAACAGGACCTACCCTCGGGAGCACTCAGGTCCGTGGTGTCGCCACTCACCACAGCTCGCCACTAGCTGCCTTGCGGCCTTATTATTATTATTATTATTATTCATAGATATTTATTAAATTTTCTGCAAATTAGGTTTTTTATAATAAACATTCAAATATAAAAGTAAAATAACAATACTAATACAAAAAATATACATTATAAAAAACCTAACCTACGGGTGCCGCCGGCAGCGGGGCAGGGCTCAAGCTACCGGTGGTTAGGGCTGCAGAGAGAGGAACCTCCTCACAATGCGTGCCGTGTCAAGGAGTACTGCCTTCTGTATCTAGCCCTTGATCCAGCCATCTAGCGAGAGTCTCTTGAGGTGTTGGTCGAGACTCTTCGCTATAAGACCGTTGGCCGAAACAACTATCGGGACAATGATCGTCGAGTCAACATCCCACATGGCGGTCACCTCGTGAGCCAAGTCAAGGTACTTGCTGAGCTTGTCCTTCTCGGCCTTCACGAGGTTCTCGTCATGCGGGATGGTGACGTCGACGAGTACTGCCCGGCGTTGAGATCGATCTGCCAACACGATATCAGGCTTATTGGCGACAATAGTCCTGTCCGTGATGACAGATCGATCCCAATAGAGCGTAGCACGACCATTTTCGAGAACTGGCGCCGGTGCGTACTTATAGTACGGCACTTCAGAATCAACAAGATCATATTGAAGGGCAAGTTGTTGATGGATGATCCTGGCCACGAGGTTATGTCTGTGCAAGTACTCACCGTTGGCCAAATGCGAACAACCGGAAATTATATGTCTGAGGGACTCGCCGGGGCAACGGCACGCTCGACAAATGTCAACCGTGCCATCCCTCAGAATATACTTCCGGTAATTGTTCGTCATTATGACTTCGTCAGCAATTGCACAGACAAAACCTTCGGTTTCCCCAAAAAGGTCACCAAAACGTAGCCAGTTCACGGACGCTAAAAAGTCTACATCAGGCCTGGTTAGGGCCCGGTAGAAGCGTCCGTGTAACTCCTTGCTCTTCCATATGTTCTTGCGGTCCTCAGTGCTCAACACCGTTGGTCTGCGCCAGTTCCCGTTTGCCAAGGAGAGAGGCGTGAGGTTCCTGTCTACTGCAACCACATCGCGATGCATCCTACACTCATTGTTAAGGAAATAATCCCTGAGATTGCACACCTCGCGGTTGTGGAGATTCTTAGCATTTAAAATGCCTCGACCTCCACATTTCCTCGGGATGTACAATCTCATTATTATTATTATTATTATTATTATTGTTGATACATTCGCCCTTTCTCACGTCCAGACAACCCGTAATCGGGCCGGTGCAGCAGCTGAACAGGCCCAAACCAACAAGCGCCGCAAATATTCATCATTATTAAATAATTACGAATTTGTGGCGCTTGCGGTGGAAACAATGGGACCTTGGTCAGCTGACATGAAAAGTTTTATTAAGGCCCTGTCATCCCGGCTCATCGACACCTCCGGAGACCCTAGAGCTGGCGCTTACCTTTCCCAAAGGATTGGGCTAGCCATCCAGAGAGGTAATGCAGCCAGTGTCTTAGGGACCATGCCGCGAGCGGACCTGCTAGAGGGGGTGTTCTTTTTATAGTGGTGTTTATGTTTAATTTTTAATATTTGAGTAGCTTAGTTTTATTTTATTTTATTTTAAATAAGTTTAGTTTTAACTTTAACTTTTAAATTTTAATGTAAAGTCCGTATTTATAGTTATATTTCAATGTGTTCATGATTTCATTAGTATTGTTTGTAAATATAAAAAAATTAAAGTATGCAAATGAAACAAACTAGCAACACAATTCTGGCTATTCTTTATTTGAAAAGGATTTATGAATCTTCACTCATAAAAGATAAAAGAAATTTATTCAGTAAGTAGGCCGCTCGGGCACTTTTACACGTCAAGATACTACCAGCGCTTCCCAAGAGGAGACCACTGCTGAGAAGAAACGCCGCAAGAAACTCAGCAGTCAGTCATTTTTTAAACATATTTCATATTTCATATTACAATGGTACAACTTAGTCTAGCATTATATAAAGCTACAAGTATTAAATTAAATAACAGTAGTTCAGCAGGAAAACATGCCAAAAATCTTACGGGAGAGAAAGATAGAAAAGAATAAAATAAAATAAAATAGAATCAACTACTTATATATGTGTATATGAGATGGTGCAAGATGACCACATAAAAGTTTCGATATGTTTTCCTGCATCAACGGTGTCCCCCAGACAAGAAAAAACAGGATAAAGCTTTTGCATTTGAACAAATTATTATTGACTAAGTTTCGGGTGTAGGCCATGCATTTTTGTCTGTTAGATAGTCCTCGACCCTATAATACGCTTTAGAATTTGTTCCAAATTTTCTCTCGTTAAACTTCTGCGTCTCGACTGATCAATCCATTTCAGGTGGCTTAAATATATTTCAGTTTCTATGGAAGTAGTAGGAGTTAAAATAAAATACAAACAATGCTGGCGGAGATCACTAGTATATGGGAAAAGCATAAATAATTGAGTTTATCGATATAGGCGATCTGTATATTCCGAGGTCTGTTCATCAATATAGAATCTAATAGGCATTCCGCCTTAGTCCTCAGGGTTGGCAACGTATTGGCGTTCTTAGAATTCTAGTCTTAATCTTAAGAGCTATCTTGAGGATTTAAACATCTATGGGTCTAACTTACCATCATGATACCTATGTGCTCGTTTGTCTTATGAGTAGACAGACATATGTACATACGTAAGAGTAGGTTAATACATACTTGTACATTTATGTTTATTTAAGTCCAATTTTTCTATTAAAAGACGATTGGAAAAAGGAAAATAAATACAACTCGATTACTTTTTGATCTCCATAAAGCTGGCCGCGGGGCAAATAATAATTTTCGTTTCGTTTTAATTTGTATTATTTGCTATGTTGATAATGGAGTTTCCCTTGTTTGTTCGGTTAATCATCAATCAGTGCGTAGGGTATAACGGTTGTGTTTTCTTTTGTGAATAATATTTGTGTTCATAATAAACAACATACTGATTTTCAAGAAATTATTCATAAAATTAGCCTTTTCTCCCGATTTTTTTAGTTCTGTTCGATCTGAGATAAAAAAATGAAAATTTAAACTAAGTTTTTTATTAAAATTTAAACGGTTAATCAGTTAAGAACAAAACCGGGCGGACAAAGAGATAGACTTCTTGTTTCACATCAACTTTACTGGGTACAAGGTGTTATAATGTTATTTTTACGATACAGTCCGCAAACCACTAGCGCCATCTATTGTTGAAACAAACAACTAGCTGCGTAAAAAGCCAACTTCACTAAAGTCGCCAAACGTAACGTTTTTGATTCGTAGTTAGTTCCTAAGTCGTACGATAGGTGGCGATGTATTCAATAAATTATTTTCATAAAATTAAACATTTAATAAACGGTTGATGTGTACGTGAAACTTGCATCTTCCACCCATTTATCATATATTTATTTGACAAGAACGAATTTTAATGAGATTAATAATTAGTTTCATAAACGATCTAAATAAATATTACGTATTATTCAATTTTCAGTGTTGGAAGATTAAATCAAATCACTTTCTAGTTTTTTTATTATTGACAATTTAAGGGCGTTTTTGACAAAAAAAAATATTAAGAAAATTTCTATATATTATATTCTTAAACAAATATTCAAAGTTACTTTACGCTTATATATTATGCATGCCAAGCAAGTTTTATTAGCGGGCCAAATATTATATCGACAGCATGCGTAAGTACGTAGTTGCTGAGAAAATTGTGACTTACAAACAGACGCAGACCAACGTCTCTAATGCATTCTTTAACAGCAAACGAATCGATAGTATGCATCAGAGGGGTCTTCCCAAGCCCTCTTTTGGATAGTCACTGCCACCGCCGCTCCTCGCTACGGAGGGTGGAATTGCCACTCCGCGCATGCGTCGACTTCCTTGTCTCGCACCCTAACACGAGTTTTCTTTCTCTAAGACACCCCTTGGCTAGCTCTTCGCACGCTTTGCTTCCCTGGTACCAAGTAGACATTTTCCGCTCTAATCGGGATTTCCAAAACCTATTAGCCATAGGTGAGAATTAGATTTTCCCTTAATCCCGGCCCCTCCCGGGGTTTTCCACGACCGAACGAGGGTTGAGAATATCTTTTCGTTTATGCTGCCTTAGTACTTTTTCCCGTAACGCGGAAGCCTGCTACGAGCTGACGTAGCCCGTAGCGGCACGGTACGTTTACAAGAGGCTAGGATTTTCTTTATTTCTTATAATTTAAACAGATAATTTATCAGATATTTGTGTTGAAAAATTAAATGGTGATCGTTTTCGCGCTTAGCGAGATATCCAAATTGTATCTTAAGCTAGCTTAAATATACTTATTTGGGAGGCAAGATAAGTTAAAATTTTCTCGAAGTTGGAATCTCACCAAACTTATTACTTTACAAGTTTTTGCGTAAGCCAAATGGGGTCCTTATTCATGAAATTAGTGGCTGAGAGTATTAATAAATGTGCAAAAATAAAAATAAACAATGTTTTATTTTATTTTAAGTTAGTAAGAGAGTAGAAGAAAGTTTGTAAAACGCGTTTTAATTATTTAACTAAAATAGTAGGCTCGTTTACACCATTAATTTTCAGTCTAGTTCTAGTTGATTAAGGACTAAATGCAATCTTAAATCCAAATTCGAAATGTTCAACTTTCCACACGATATACAGCTATAAAAAGTAACAGTTTTTGAGCTCTATTAACAGTAACATATTGGCTATCTCTTCTAATGCATAGTTTTTATTTTGGTTAAGTTACCCTAGCTGCCATAAAACAAGCTAGGTACGCGAGGCGCATGCGCGAATGAGAGTGGTATCCGGTGTAACCGCGAGATACAATCCCGCTTGTTGACAAGTTTGGAGCTTTCTTATTACACAGGTCATAAATAAAACTTTAATTTTAACACTCAGAAACATTATTTTGCATATTTTTTTTGTCTTGGTCTGTATCGAGCGAGGTTGCTTAAATACCTAGTCATTCTAATGCTAAGCCAAGCAAAACCTGCGACCCTCGCCAACAACGGGGACGAGGGAGAACCGGTGGGTTTTTAGTGGGTATTCCTAACTTTATCGGTTAGTGAGTCCAACATATATACCTGGCCCCCCTGGAACCAGGTGCTAAAAGAATTTAACCAGCGTGAAAAAGGCCGCATCCATGGCTACGCTCGAGTTTCTAGAGTATTATTGTCTCTTAAATCTTTTTCAAACGCAATCGCCTTCAGCATAAATCAATTAGTTTTCCTATATGTCATTAAAGAAATAATGTAACGATCATTACTTTTTTAATGACATTACTCATACGGAATCAGAAAACAAACTTCTCAAAGTTTTGTAAAAGTTTTAAAATCCATAATAATCCACCTATTTGGCGTCAGTCATGAGATTACGTACCCATCTTAGGCCAAAGTCACTCTCAGATTCTACAACAATGAGGTTGAGTTTCCTACAAGTTACAAATGGCTTGACATCTCTAATGATATTAAAAGCTTCAAGCAGAAGAGCTTTCTTGGAAAGGGTCCCAAATTAACGCTCGTGACCGTACATATGGCAAGCCTTTTTCATTTGTTGATGCAAGATTATTTAACTTGAAGACAGACGACAAAAAAAAAAACAAAGGGAATCGTTTCAAATTGGAATTAAGAATAAAAATGCTGTCTAAATTGGAAATTACGAGTCGAAAGTGACCGTTCAAATCACGTATACCACTATTAAACCACACCAAAGATTAGATAATATTAGCTTGATATGGGGAATATTACTAGGACAATAAGCCTTTATTGACCTTAAAAGCCGTGTTTGAATTAATACATACTTTTTAAGATAGTTCCCTTCATATGGGACACGTTCTTTCTACCTTGTATTCGAGCTACGAGCAAACGCTTGCACGCTTCTGTTCTCCTGGTAGGTGGCGTCGGAACGCGGAAGACTTTTTCCAAGGCTACACGCGGTTCGCTTCGTTGCATCTACCCTGTCAACCAACGTATTAAAATATTTTATTTTCTGTTCAATTATCAGTGGATGAGTGAAATATACAAATTACTCTAATCGTCTTGCTTTAAAGTCTATAGGTTCTGAATAATACGATTTATCTCGGTTTGTTTTGATTTTTGTTATGATAGAATTGTATTAACTTTATTAACAAAAAAAAATGATTTCTGTACTTTGGAATTATCACTACATAGTATAAAACAAAGTCGCTTTCTCTGTCCCTATGTCCCTTTGTATGCTTAAATCTTTAAAAATACGCAACGGATTTTGATGCCGTTTTTTTTAATAGATAGAGTGATTCAAGAGGAAGGTTTTGTGTATAATAAATTCTGGATATTGTACAGGTGTTACAGAAAACTCACATAAACCGAAGCGAAGCGAGGGGGGTCGCTAGTATTTTTATAAAATGTTAAAATACAAAAAAATACATTAACGTTTTAGAAAACTTCACTTTATAAAAAGTAAGTACTTTTAATTGTCTTCGTTGTTAATTAAAGTTAATTCTTGGATCATTGGAGGGGTGCAAAGGGTCTGTCCGTCTGTCTGTCACCAGGCTGTATCTCGTGAATCCTGATAGCTAAACAGTTGAAATTTTCACAGAAAATGTACGAGTATTACTGTTGCCGCTATATCAACAAATACTAAAAACAGAATAAATTAAATATTTAGGGGGGCTCCCACATAAGTAGCGTGATTTTGTTTTCCGTTTTGGTTCTAATGAGAGTACAGAACCCCTTCGTGTGCGAGTCTGACTCGCACTTGGCCATTTTTTTCTGATTCCAAGCCTTCTCCTTAGCACATTGATACTCCATGACGCCTACTTTTTATTTTATTGGTCTAAAATTAAATAAGTTCTATTTGCCTGTTTTTTTTTCTTCAATTATATTAATGTACTCGTCGTGCCGAAAAAGGTGACCAAACTTCTACTTTTCCTTCGACAAATTTAAATTTACTCAATACGGGAACTAATAAACTCAGTAAATATTTGTGAACAGTCGGCCTAATCAGTAGAAGCTGCACGGATTTGTACCTTGTCACTTTGAAGCATTTGATAGATTAGTGCAGCAGCGGTTCAAACATAACCAACCTTAATATGACGAAGCACTAAAGCGTGCAGCTACTTGTCTCGACGCTCATCAGAATAAAACCACCTCTGCGCTTTTGCTCTCCTAGTACAAGGCGTCGAAACCCGGAAGGCCTTTGCCACGTGTTACGGAGTTGTTTCTCGTACCCATTCTCGAATTTACTACGGTAGGAAAAAAATGGCTTAACGAATTTAAAAAAAATTTAGAGCAACGTGTGCTGTTAAAAAGATAAGTTTTTCTGTAAATCAAATAAAAAAAAATCAAATCAAATACGATTATTTCGGCGTAGATTTATAGTTAAATGCAGAAGCTTAACAGAAAAACATAACAACATATGAGTAATATTTAATACAAATATTTTCAGACATTTTATGCGTATTAAGTCAAATAAAGTTTATTTAAAATTCATCTCTAAGTATTCGTATATCCGTTACTCAATTTCAAAGCACGAACCATGAAAATAATTTGCATTTTATTTTGTTATTGAGTCTAACAAATACGTAGCAAAAAATGGTCTTAATTAATTTCAATAAACATAAGTATTTTTTACGATATGCATAACATAACCAAAATTAAAACAAAAGTTCCTACTTAGTAACCCTGTTTCACGCATGCGCTGTCAATCCCCCACTACAATCATAAGATTAGTAAACACACAACTCTACGTATGTGTGGTAACTAGCCGCGCATGCCCACAACGGTCCAAAGGAAACCACCTGTAGTAGCGTAAACTCTTATACAGTTCTGTCGCCCTGGTACTTGGTAGCGAAACGCGGAAGTTTTCTAGGGGTTGGATTTGAAACGCTGTACGTAGTTGACTTCATCATACGATGCTTGTAGTGAGCCATATGTAAATACAGAGCTCTACGTGTGTGCGGTAACCAGTCGCGCATGCTCACAACGGCCCATAGGAAATTACCTGTAGTAGCGCAAGCTCTTGCACAGTTCTGTCGCCCTGGTACTTGGTAGCGGAACGCGGAAGTTTTCTAGGGGTGGCATTTAATTTAGAAACGCTTTACGTAGATGACCTTTGCCATACGATGCTTGTAGTGAGGCATAAGTAAGCACACAGCTATACGTGTGTGCGGTAAGCAGCCGCGCATGCTCACAACGGGCCATAAGAGATTACCTGTAGTAGCGTAAACTCTTACACAGTTCTGTTTCCCCGGTACTTGGTAACGGAACGCGGAAGTTTTCTAGGGGTTGGATTTGAAACGCTTTACGTAGAAGAGTTCATCATACGATGCTTGTAGTGAGCCATAAGTAAGCACACAGCTCTACGTGTGTGCGGTAAACAGTCGCGCATGCTCACAACGGCCCAAAGAAAACCACCAGTAGTAGCGTAAGCTCTTTCACAGTTCTGTTGCCCTGGTACTTGGTAGAAGAACGCGGAAGTTTTCCAGGGGGTTGCATTTGAAACGCTTTACGTAGATGATTTAGTAAATGTATTAATCGAAACTTACTTATTATCAGATTTCATATTTATTGTATAATTGGATGTTTAAATGTTTTAAGGTTGGTTAGTTAAAATATCATCTTAATGTTTTTTCTTGCTTAATACTATTATTTTTTTTTAATTTTAAATGTAGCATTTCATATACACATATACACCGTGGGCCCGAATAACCCGACCAATTTTAACAATCGATACTTGAGCCTATTTGTAGAATATAATGGGTATAATATGTAGTCCAATAACGCATAATTTCCGAGATTTTCATTATTTAAAAAACAATTCCATAGTTAATTAAATTTGAACTCTGTCACCTTAACCTAAAGCATTATTTACTAAGAAAGATTCATGTTGTAAGTAGCAATATCATCCACATACAACATAAATTAATTAATCAATTTCTTATTAAATAATGCTTTAGGTTAAGGTGACAGAGTTCAAATTAAATTAACTATGGAATTGTTTTTTAAATAATGAAAATCTCGGAAATTATGCGTTATTGAACTACATATTATACCCATTATATTCTACAAATAGGCTCTAGTATCGATTGTTAAAATTGGTCGGGTTATTCGGGCCCACGGTGTATAAGTAGTTCATTCTATTTTATTTTATTTTATTATTTTCTATCTCTCTCTCCCGTAAGATTTTTGGCATGTTTTCCTGCTGAACTACTGTTATTTGATATTATATTTAATTTAATACTTGTAGCTTTATATAATGCTAGACTAAGTTGCACCATTTGATTGTAATACGAAATATGAAATATGTTTAAAAAATGACTGACTGCTGAGTTCCTTGCGGCGTTTCTTCTCAGCAGTGGTCTCCTCTTGGGAAGCGCTGGTAGTATCTTGACGTGTAAAAGTGCCCGAGCGTCCTACTTACTGAATAATTTTCTTTTATCTTTATCTTTTTTAGCAGCAGTTCTTTATTAGCACGCAAGTGCCTTAATTACCCACAAAGTTAAGTTGAAGCAATAAACTAAACTGGTAAACACAAAATCTTTGGTTGAGCGTTTGTATTTTTTTCTGTTAAATAATGAAACACAAAGTAAGATTTAACTTATAAAACGAAAATAAAACTTATTTAATTTTCCTATCAATAAGTCTTAACAAAAATATAAATAAAAATGATTTCATTATTTTGCATAGGAGAAACTAAACATGTGAGCTGTCATGAAAATTTACCGTACAGGAATAAAGGAATAAAGGACAATGCCAGATCTTGGCTTAATTTTTGTTTAAAAAAAGCCTGCGATTACGAAGGATTTTGATATGAACTGTTTTGTATGAGATTTAAAATGAGTATGTTATTATACATTATACTTCATAAAGAAGACATCTTGCGAGTAACGTGTTATTACGACTATGTCTCAATATTTTTTTAGACAGGTTCTACAGATAAAATAGCACCACAACATTATTTTTCTTTTTTTTTCTTAGACTAAAGCTTCTATGGAAACCTGGCATTATTATCCGTAACTACTCATATTTGTATATCTTACTTAAAACCTTCTAAGTGATATAGAGTATATTTTTTTTTAATTTTGAGCATAAGTAGGGCCCGTATAAAGCAATTGTGAATGTGATACTATAGTACTTTATAAAGCTGTGTTGCAGTTTCACGCCCACCAGAGCAGAGCCTGAGCGTTTGCATTGTTTCTCTTTTTATTAGACAAAGACGGACAGAGGGGCGCGCGGGCTGCTGGTTTACGTGAACAGTTTTAGGGGTGTGAGGGGTTTCAAGTCGTTCTGACTTACCCGGTGAACACTAACCTCTTTGAGGGCGCTGTCACCCTAGTACTAGCCAGTGGAACGCGGAAGAATTTTGCTACGAGTTACGTACTCCTGTAGTGCAACTTGGTTGGTTTTTACTATTTTAGGATTGGTGATTTATTGATATTAGTTTAAATTTTTAAATACGTAGGTTTAATTATTGTCAAGTTACTTAATTTAATGGTACTTAACAGCCATTCCTTGTTCGACCGTTCATGTAAATGGAAACCTACCGATGTTTCGAAAATCGTACAAAAGAAAATTTCGTTTCTCCGAAATTTTCATTTGTATGAAAGTCATTTTTCTGTAAACCCACTTTTCAAAATGTTGAAAGATATATACCTACAGAACCTGTAGGTTAAGTTACTTTAGTTTTATAACAATTCAGTAAAGTTAAACGGTGTCAGAGAAAAATATTTTTCGGCCAAATAAAAATTTCGGACAAACGAAACAGCGGACCAAAGTTTTTAGAACTTGAGATAGGTAACCATAATAACCGTAACCGTCTTAAGATTGTAGTCTTGAGAATTCAAATTTATATGTGTCAAAAGCCTATAAAAAAACAAATCATAAAATGTGTAATTTCTAATCCAAGTTGAGATGGACATCTCGGTTAATATTAACTTATTAATATGGCCTTAAATGTCTTCTCTCGGTACTTAAAGACGTAATTACGGGACAATAAACTCGTTCTTTTTTCAAATTTGTGTTTTAAAAAGGACAACCGTCAACCGTCATTATTTCATATTATAATAAGTTTTTAGATTTCCCCTCCTCCTAACGTAAATACTGCTTCAATCTTAAAAGGACCACCTTGACGCTTCAGTCGCCCTAGTACTTGCCCCTAGAACGCGGAAGAATTTTGCCACGCGTTTCGTAACAGGGGCTGCTACGCTGCTACGTTTGGGTTTTATTAGTTGTAAATAATATGGCATACATTATAGTTGTAGTATTTATTGACTTGTAAACAAATTATCAAGAATGTTTATTTAAATTATCAAGAATGTGATAACATTATAATCCATAATTATTATTGGTTACGCCATTCGTTAACACTGGCTTCTAATTTAATCTAAATTTGTGATAAAATATTTTAGTTATACAAAATTATTTTCATGTAAATCTACCTATTCCCTACAGAGACGCATATTAATAAAGTGATCTTAACGCCATCCAATAAATATCTGTTTGATCGTTAGAGAGTAACTAATTTATTTATAAATAAACAACCACAAAACTACATAGGTAATGACGCTGTCATAAAACAATTTCCAACATTTTGAAACTTAGAAGGCTTTGGCACAACTCCGTAGCTAGTGCTACGTTCAAATTTGTAGCTGATATACTAAATAGAATTTATTAGTAGTCTCTAACTGAAAAAAAAGTACTCAAACTTATGTTATATTCGTTTTTTTTTATAATGCGTTTTTTGCAAAGATACGTCAACAATACAAAAATAGTGATAAAGTTTTAATTTGTTATTTACATGTTTTTTTTATCAAATGCAGCTCAATTCATATATATTTTAATGTGGATGTATGAAAATAAAGTTTTAAATTGTATATACAGCTATAGCATGAAATCCTGAATAAATATTGTTTCTTATAAAAACACCCTTAACGGAGCGCCAACTTAAATGTTTCACGCTATTGCCACATAGTTTTGATATCCTAGTACTTCGTAACAGAGCGCGGAAGCCTTTTGCTACGAAACTCGTAGGCAGCGCTACGCATTTTGTGCTACGAAGTTTCTCGTTACAAAGTTTCTTAAAGGAATGTCTTAAGCAAAGTTCATACGATAATTAACGTACTATCTGTTTCTTAATGGTATTGTTAAGGTAATTTCAAAAACTTAAAATGAATATAAATCATGTACCTATATCGCAAAAACAAATTTTATATTAAAAAAAGAAAAAGGTTTACGCCAATGTAACTATAATTTATCCATAAATTGTATATAGTTAATAGAACATATTTATTAAAATTGTAATATTACTTCTGCAACAAATTTATACTATTATTATACAACAAGATCGTCTCTCCTTAAGTTATTAAGCTCAACAGGGCCCATAATTAACTTAATTTTATTACTGTAAACTATCACTGTGTAAGGCAACAAACATTTATTAAGTTATGATATTTTTGTTGAGTTAATATTATGTACTCGGTTATTTTCTTCTAGTCACGTAATATGTCGTCGAAATAGAGGGAAAACTCACTAAGTTTTTGATAAGTTTTATATTGAGGTTATTCTCTGTAAAGACAATATTAAAAGAGGTATATATTTTTTCGGAACATTTAAATTAATTTTGTATTAAACCACCTGACGTAGCCGTAGACGTAGCCGTAGCAGCCTGCCAGCACCCGACTTGTTTCACTTGCTGTTGCCCTAGTACCTTTCCCCGTAACGCGGAAGCTTTTGCCCCATTATGTCACGTGGTAGCTTTTCTCGTCACATCCCTGAATGTAGTTTCAACCGTTCTAGGCAGATGGCGCTAATATCAATAAATTATTTTATTTAAGTTCTTGTTCTAATTAATACAAAAATAAGTTTTTTAACAAACAAGACCTTAAACTAAGAGTATGTTTGTTAACACTTAACTAGGTAATATTAACAGATAGCGAATATTATTTCCTATCAACATCGGTGTATATTCACGAGAGCTCCGGAGTAAGAATGAGACTCTTTAATATCCTTGGCATTTCTGTTACCCTGGTAGCTTTCCCCGTAACGCGGAAGACGCCCTGCCACGCGTTACCATGCTTTTTCCGCAACCCAAGCGTTATTGAACAAAGTCGTACTATTTTAATTTGTTTGCCTTTAAATACACAATTTATTAATTTATATAGTTATTGTTGTCCAGTTTAAATTCATAGAAGGCCTGCTTATTCAATGTACAACTATTGATTGTTTTGGCAAGTACAGAACATCTTTCGCCACATTTCCGAGCAGTGGCGTGAATTTATTTCTTATACGGACTTATATTATAAATGCAAGAGTGAGTTTTTGCATCAATCGGTATGTTGGACTTTTTTTCCTGTGGAAAACTTGATATTGATAATTTCTCAGGGGAAAAACGGCGCATCTACATCACGTTTGATTAATTGTACCCTGTAATTTTAATGCCGTTAATGCATGTTTACAAATCAACCATCTAAACATATTGACATTTAAATACTTGTATAATATTAGAGCGAAGGATAGTATATCTATAAAGGGTACCTTGCGTAGCTGCTAGGCAAGCCAGTTTCGTAACGGCATCTACGACTTTCGTAGCAAAAGGCTGCGTTCTGGAATTACTAGAGCAACAGAAAGACTAAAAGGAATTCGTGGACGTTACATTAATTCCTAAGACTAAATATTTGGTTGAAATAGATATCAAAACTATTCCTATACTAATAAATTAGTTATATTTACTCGTAAAAAACTCATCTATACACAAAATAAACAAAAGTTAAGCTTGTGAAAATAAGTCCATAGTTTTTTTTTTATAGCTGTATTTATTCAACATTTATTGCGTAAAGTACGATCCTCTTAGAATAAAGGCCTATTTGAATATTTTTCACATTTAAAAACCTAATGTTAACTGCAAAGAAGTTTTTGTACCCACCCAAAACCCAACTTATTTGATTAAAGCCTTTGTCTGTTTTTTAAATTAATGTTATAAACAATAAAGAATGATA
Organism: Acleris sparsana; assembly: GCA_923062465.1. Taxonomy (NCBI): domain Eukaryota; kingdom Metazoa; phylum Arthropoda; class Insecta; order Lepidoptera; family Tortricidae; genus Acleris; species Acleris sparsana. Next base: position 4,612,055 of record OV281286.1, read on the forward strand.
AATTATATTCTGAAAGAAAAGCATAAACAGTACTAATGTCTAAAGCGATATTGTTTGGAAAACTTGTAATGTACATTGACAATTTATAGTCTAAACCATTTTATTTTTACTTCATATTGGTCATTATTACTTTTTATGTAACATACCCTAGAGACTAGAGAGCCTATTATGCAAGCAAAAGTTTACAACAACTTACATGAGAATTCAATTTAAGAATAAGTTTTCTTCAAAGTTTCCATCGGGCTCACAGCTCCAAGAAAAAAATAACTCAGAAGTACCTAGCTGTACATTTTAGTACTTTGTCGCAGTACCGTATTTAAGGGAGAGTGCTTTAAGCGTAATATATTAATAGCTGCGACAGGGTTCTAAAACGTACCGTTACGTCTGTGTTCGACCGCACACAGGTGCAGAAAATTGGGGCGGGGCGAAAGAGGGTTTCGCGTCACTCCCTCGTTCAAATGCGAAGCCTTCAAAGTTATGCTTGCCTGGTACCGGCTACTGAAACGCGGAAGCTCGATGCTACGAGTGGGTGAACTCGTAGACATTCTATGTTGGTGCGTTTATGTAGCTTTCTAGTGTGTGCGTGTGTGTGAGTGTATGTTATGTGTTTATGTGGATGATGTGTGTATGTTGGTATTTTTTGGTACTTCATCTTCTTTATAAGTAATAAGTACAACAATGTGCCTAAGAATATAACTAATGAAAATTATCTCATATTTAATATCATCGCAGTGTACATTTTAACTACCATTCAGTGTCAAAATTACGAACAATAGGAAATCAATGAAAATTTGCCACTTTTGTGAGTTTGGTTGTACCGATTAGGTTTCAGGCCTTTCATGCTGGATTAACATTGTAATAAAGATGGGTTGGGATTGGGGGTTTTGCGAGCAAAGGGGTTTCGGCTGACCTTATTAACAATCGATTAAACTTTTATTTGTCAACTGTCAAGAAAAACTATAAATTTATTTTTTAAATTATCTTCACATCTTAAGTATGTGAAAAAAAATGAGTGTGTTTATACGTTTTAGATCAGACAGGGCTTAGTTACGAAAAAAGAAACTTTTTTACAGTTTAAATAAAGTACGCACTTGTAAAACTTATCTTGCCTCCAAAGTTCTCGTTTATTTCTTGCATGCTATGCTGCCCTAGTATTTCTTCACTGAACGCGGAAGCCTTTTGCTACGAGTTTCACACAGGCCACGTTGCCGTTTCACTGCTACGAACTGACTACGAATCAAATAGTTTCAAACAAATCACATAGATGTCGTTAAAGTTAAAAACGTTTTTTTTTTGTATTAAAGGTGCAATTTTAAATAAACTAATCAATTAATTGCAAAATAATCATATTCTTTTTTTCTTTTATTTTAATAAAAACCGTAAACAATTTCATTTATTTTTATTTCTTAATGATAAAACATCGTCTAATTCCTGCCACCATTACATATTAGGCCATCATTTTCACAATAGTTTTATTATCTTATTGCCATCCTCAATAATATCCACTCGTATTATCGGTCCTTCGTGAATCGTGTTCGTACTTATATTACCAAGCATCTTTGCTTTTATGACACCCTAGTACCTTTCAGTATTACGAGGAAGCCTTCTCAAACGGGTCGGGGCGCTCGGCGCTACGAGTTCCATGTTCTTTTAAGCATTATCTTTCAAAACGATCATTAGATGTGTCTGAAAATCTGAAGGTTTTTGGACAAAGTTATGCGTAAGTGTCAACGTGTACTTTGTTTATAATTTCAATTTGTTAAATTTACCAACGATATGCTTAATGATTATAACGCATAACAACGAAATCCATATTTGCAATGCATTATTTGCAAACTTTGACGCATAACGGTCTGTAGGTTAATAATCAGACATTCTAACGTCTCCTATCAGTACTTATTTTGTGGAAGTTCTAACCAAACTTGTAAAAATAAATTGATTTAGATTGCATAATAATAAAAAAATATTATTAAGAGTAATGCGTGTTATTTGACGTATGAGAAACAAAATGATACACTTAATTTATTATGTTTTAATTGTTATTGTTTGAAATTAATTTTAATGTTGTACTTATTTGGCTATTCGTTGTCTTTTTTCTCAATCGCTCAAATGTTAACTGATGAATAATACAAATGAGTATAATACATAAAATAAACGGCACCCGTCAACGTGTGCAGCAGCAATAAGAAATAACATTGTTTTTTTTATAAATAAAATCTTGTTATCGTATCTATGTAAATGACATATTTAAGAAATGCAAAAGGAGTGTTCATTCTAGTGTAGCTTACACCTTAAAACATACGAAATATAAAACTGTCAACTCTGTAATACATAAAGCTACACAAACAGATCACGACCCCGGTCTGAGCTGAAGAGCCATCAGCTTTGTGCAGCTGCATAAAATACTTCAAGTTACGGCGAAAGTGGGCACGTCACATGTTGGAAGTCCTTTGTCAAAAGTTATTTGTTGAGTGTTGTCGTTTTTAAAGTTCAACGGGCCCTAGTATGGTAGCGTTTATGGCGTGACAATGGATAAAACATCAGTCACTCTCATATTTATATAAGTTTCAAGAAGCAGTGTTCGCATTGCTGTGTTCCGGTTTGGGGGGGATAAGACAGCCGGTGTAATGACTAGCATAGAGGCATTCCATCTTAGTCCTCAGGGTTGGCAACGCATTTGCAGTCCTAGGCTTGCAGTCTTGTGAATGCGAATGTCTATGCGTCACAGTTTCTACTTACCATCAGGTGGCCTGTGTGCTGGTTTGCCATCTCTATGACATAAAAAAAAAAAAAAAAAAGAAGTGACGGATGTTTTATTCACATTTTGTCACGCTATAAACGCAGCCATGTTATAAAATTACTTTGTTACGTTTTCGCATGCCAACTCTCTAATTAAAAATAACCTTATTAAATGAATTAGAGAGTAAAACAATACATAATACATACACACAACCAAAGCAAAATTAAACTCTCTAACTGCTTCAACTATGCACTCAAAAGTTATATAACCAACTACCACTTAAGTTAAATAGTAGTCAGCAAAAGTCTCTTGATGAACTACAACTAACTACTACTTAATGCTACTCATTATAAAGTTCAGGACTTAAGTTAATGACTGTATTTAAAGAAGAACGTGCGGCTTAACTCGTGATGCAAGCTCATTAGTTTAATACCTTGTGCACTTAGGTGTACTAGAATTCTCATGAGGTTTAAAATACTTAGTTAATGGAGGTCTTTGACACTGGTTCACATTTTTTGTGGCACGCCCTGCCCAGCGGGCACACTTCGTAGCTGATTTTTAATACGTTGTGGGAGGGATATGCTACGGCGTAGCGCTTGTAGCGTAACTTGTAAGTTTCCTGGTATAACTTATCGATACTTTTTGTCTGTGACATTTTTGAAAGTAAATTTTATTTTAATTTTTAAAAGTATTTTAGTTTTTGTTTTCGTTTTGAACTAAAATAGTACAAAACCTTATGTGGTGAAAGAAACTCCAGTATCTGTCTGTCTGTTTGTTTTTGTATGTATGTAAGTTTAATAGGTACTTTACTGTAAATACAGGAAAAAACACAACACAGAAGAAAAAGCTATGAGCAAAGGCAAACTAATTTAAGGTGTCCTTTGAGAGTTTACAATTTTTCAAAATAAATCATAGCGTTTGCGAGGATTAAGACTATTTTGAGAAGCACGTTTTGTAAACTTTACGGATAAATACTTAATCACGTAAAATACAAGAATATTACGGAAGAAAATCTCCAGACAAATAAACTTAGACATCAAATCCCATCTCAAAGTAAATCCAGATCCACCCAACGTGCTCAAACGTCCGCGTGAAAACCCCAAATAGTGTACAAGAAAATTGAACGGTTTGCACGATAGCCGATAAGGAATAAACACATAAACCTCGATCTCCCGGGCATCGGATCCAATCCTGGAACCCGGGATAAGTTGCGGGTCGTTGTTTTCTTACTCTGGGACACCGGGATAGAGGTGGCTTTAAGCGCGACCTCCGGGATTATCTCGGGATATCGGAATGCCGCTAAAAGATCTCGATTGAGCGCAATTTATCTGTGGAGAGAAAATGTTGGTTTTTGATGGGCTGCGGGTTCCTTTGAGTTGCTGTTTGGTCAACACTAGCAAAAAAACTAGTAGGTATGTGAAAAAAAACCGCTGCCTAACATTGAAACATATTTAAATCTTAACTAGAGGCATAAGAAGTAATGTGTGTTTTGTTTTTTTTACTTCTTCCTTACAAGTCGTAATTAATAGCTTAAAAAAATAACACTATTAGTTAAAAAAAACATTTAATAGATAACTAGGAACCCGCCATTGTATTTAGATTTTAAACCTTCGTCAAGAAATGGCCTCGTACAGTTTAGTGAGGGATAAGTTCACCATTGTACCCGTTATCTTAAGTTTGTTTACGTACTAACTTGTAATTGTTTTTTGTGCCATAAAGATTTTACATACATACACGTACGGTCAGCTCCATAAGTGCATGGACACCTTAACGACGATAATCGTGTGCGCCGTTGAGATCACGTCCTCAAAAATTGAACTAGATGGCGCTGTTAACGACCCTAGTTTAGTTATTGTTTAAAGGTGTAGCAATGTAATTATTTACTTCTTACTATCTGAATCGATAATTCGACCGTTCGTCTGAATGAGTTGCTGGCTTAACAGGTCGGCGCCTCGCCTGAATCGCGATATGATTCCACGGGACGGGAGTTCAAATATGACTGGGGCAAGAAAGTATTTTTTATTACAATTTAATATTACGGGATAAAATTATTGATTCTAGTTTGATTTAACGATTTATTTATTTAAAAAATAATTATTTTTAACCAGAAATGATGAAACTTGATTTTCAAGATAAACATATATTTATTTATTTTACAATAAACCAGTAATCGCATTGAATAATGGTTGGTGGTTATAGAAATAATTGTGGTTCACTTACTTTACATTTAATACATTTTTAATTGACAACAATATGCAAGAAGGAAAAAAAAGTTAAGACGAATTGTCAAAATCAATATTCTGTTAACGATATTAACGGTGTTAACTATCACTTATTACAAAAAAGTTAGACACTTCAGACACGTCTTAAATGACAGATTTCTATGAACTGACATTTGATAAACACATGTTCAACGACATGTTTGTTAATAACACCGTAAGTTTTTAACAATAAAACAACCACCAACCGTATTGAGGTAATAGCTTAAGTATTCGTTTCCGAAATCGGAAAGTGGATTGAAGCTTTACCAAAGTAACATATAGTGGTAAGTATAATGTGAAACTGGAGACCGGGTTGCCATAAAGGTTATACGCTTAGGTGCTGGTATGTTTCACATTGCAGTTTTTATCACTTACCTTAGTTATCAATTATTGAAAGTACGAATAGCTAAGAGTACGCTAGTGTATTTGGTTTGACCTTAAGTATATAAAATAAGGTAAAAATTAATAATCACAAAGATATAGAAAAAAAATGGGTTTAGGTTTTGTTTTAAATATTGAGTTAAATTAGGTGTAACCCGGTCTCCATTTTCAAATCATAAATCATTTATTTGTTTGTCCAGCATAGGTTTATACATATAGATCTTTAATACAGTTATGAAATTATGTCCCTTTATGCTTCTCGGCATACAAACATGCTGTGCAGCGCGCTTAAACTAAAATAACGTAAACATATTCACTAACATTCAATTCTATTACACATATTGCGTTTTATCAAAAATTACATATTTAAACCTCAAACTCAATTTAGTAACTAGTATAACCTCCGTTCTGGTCGATGACAGCTTGCAAGCGGAAGCGCATTGAGTCGACGAGATTCTTGCACAGATTTGAACCCCGGATACTGTCCCATATTTTTAAACAGTGAGCCTCCAACGCTTCTGGAGTTCGCTCATTCTGGTTTTCCCAGCGTTGGACAATAATCCCCCATAAATTTTCTATGGGATTCAAATCCGGCGATCTGCTAGGCCAAGGAATAACGCTGATGTTGTTGTGCTGGCCAAACCACTCCCGCACGATACGCGAACGATGCACCGGACAGTTATCCTGCACGAATGTAATCAGCGGCGTTTCTTCTTCCGGATATACGGTTCGTACTGTAGGCAACATGGTCTGTTCCAGCACTTCCACATAGTTTGCGCTATTCGCTCGACTAGGTATCCTGACTAGCTCACCTGGATCGGCTGAACTCATCCACCCCCACATGTTCACTGTTATACGACCAGATTCCATATTGGGCACTACGTGTCCGCTATCGTATCGCGTATTATTCCGACGCCACAAACTTAAACGACCATGTTGGCTTGATTTAAAAGTTTTTTCATCGGTAAAGATTGCACCATTCCAGTCGAAATTCAAGTACTGTGTAGCGAACTCCAACCGTGCTCTTTTATGATTCTCCGTAAGTAAAGGTTTGACGGCATGCCTCCGATAATGCAAACCCTCGCCATGAAGAGCACGACGAACAGTGCCCGCACTCGTACCGAATAAGCCGGCGTAATGGTTCGTCGGTATGAAACCATTTTCCTCATACTCGCGTTCCATGGCTTGACGCTGCGGTGTGTCTATGAGACGTGGTCGACCCGATCTTTGACGTTGGAGTAAAGTTCCCTCCTCTTGGTATCTTCGTACCCATAAAACAACCGTTTTCCGCTGTAGCAAAAATCAAACATTTGAATACATAATAGTAAGTAATTTATTAGAAATTAGTCATTTTTATTATACAAGACATATTATTAAACACATCATTATGGCTTCTGCTGGGTGTATAAATATAAAAAGAGGAAAAAAAATATTTTTCAAAATTATTCTTGTCTCACCCGGGAATCGAACCAGTTAAAAAATCACTCGCTATAATTAATGTTAAATTTTACGATCTTTTTTATTTCTAAGACCAAATGTTTATTAGGGAGATTTTATCCTGAACAATAATCCTATCGATAACCAAAGAATGAACAAAGTTTAGTGTAACTGGCCTCTACTCCTAAAGATAACAATATTGTTTTCTAAGGAAGTGATTTTGTAAATCTTTTGAGAAATAAACATGACAATACAAAAAAAACTAGTTACTTACGTTTACACCGGTATCTCGAGCAATATCCGACACATTTTTGCCTTCATTGTAGAAAGCAATTATTTGTGCTCTCTTGACCATGTCAATATTACAACGAGAACTCATTATAATCGAATGATCGAACAACAGTGAATATTTACCAAAGAGGAAACAAAGAAGCAGCGAACGAAAGAACGAGCAGGAGTCTTTGTGAAATCCTAACAGGTATTTATTAATCTTCAGACTACCCTAAGTGTTAATATAAATATATTTGTTGGGAAATAAGCCGTATAAGTAAACAAAGATATACTTAATTTCGAAGATATAATTAAACGTTCGACGGTCGAGTGGCATAAGGGATCACTCGCAGTCCCCGTGTTCGCGGGTTCGAACCCAATCGATACAATTACATCTGTGATGAATGTTTTTGTATTTGAAATTTGTAATAAGATTGGATTGGAGATTCGAAACAATCGGAACATTCGGAACATTGGCTGTCACTAAATAATAATAAAGTATAGGAACGTGTCGTGCTTACTTAATCTGCGGTAAGCGGAAATTAAGTTTTTCATATTTAAGGTAATTCAACGCCATCTAGTAGAATATTACTGAACTAGTGTAAATCATAGATAACTCAGCTTACAGTATGACCAGATAGATGGCGTAATGTTTTGCCTCATAGGAATTTGTTTGCAATCTGTCCATGCACTTATGAAGCTTACTGTACAATGTCCTTAATTATAGTGTTTTCTTGAAAATATACCCAGGAGTTTATTAAACTAACGCAACAATACATACATACAAACAATGTGATGTCAGAGTTACGAAAATGTCGACTTGTTGAAACAAGAGATTTAAGATATTATCGTTGGTAACCCTTCAGATACATATTTACAGTTTAAACGTAAATAATCTTGCTCTAGCGTTGGACCAGGGAAAAATCTTGAGCTCAGGTTTACGGTCAAACAATAATTACGGAGTGCTTTGAAAACTGACTCGGCTTCAAACTCAACATCATTTAAATATAGTCTACAAACGGGGTGGATAAGCAAAGGGGGTACAAAGACGGTCCTATTTTTTATTTACCTGGGTACCTACTACTCTCTAGGGTTCCATAGTCAAACTAGGAACCCTTAAAGTTTCGCCATGACCGTCCGTCCGTCCGCAGCCTAGCTCAGATACTCTTAGTACTAGAAATCTATAATTTGCCATGAATATACATATAAGTCCCGCAAATAAAGTGGTAAAATAAAATGTTGAAAAATAATTTTTTTCGTGTTCCTCCCCTGCACGTAACTTGCAGATGTATTATTTTTTCTCGTCTACCCTATAGTGTGGGGTGTTGTTGGATAGGTCTTTCAAAAATATTGCAGGTTTTCTATTAAGGGATCCGTTTATGCAATATTAAGCTTTAAAGCGCTATTTTTTGTTAGAGTCGTGTCGCCTCCCCTAAGCCTAAGCTACAAATACTAAAAATCTGAAAAACATCCTTAATGAAAGTACATATTTTATAATTAATTTTATAGGAAAATTATCACGACTAAGTAGACTTCATGTTTCCTGAGTTACAAACGGTTTAATTGTTTATACCTACTGAAAACTTATTTGCGGTGTTGGTAAACTGACCGTAGGTCGCGGTCAGTTTACCAACATTTTTTATTGTCGATTTATGGTGATAACAGTTTTACAACGGCTTATTTAAGTTTGTCGCGAGGTCTATATGATTGTAGTAACGGCTTCGGAACCCTACACTGAGCATGGTCCGACATGCTCTTGCCCGGTTTATTATTTCCATTTAAGTAAAAAGACATATTTGCCATTTGACAGCCAATGCGTACTGAGCCCTATAAGATTGTACATCAGGTCACGTATGCGATACACATGTTGTGCATCTTTTTAGCTAAGAATTGCATCCTGATGCCAAGGGGAAAAAGAGCGCAAGATTTCTTACATACAAAAGAAATATTCGCACGTGCCACGTTTTAGAAAATATGTTTATTTTCAAGTATATTTACGGCATATATTATGATTAATCGTGCATTAAATATACCTAAACCAGGGCGCCTAATATGACTACGTTTATCCTGTGACAAAATGTAGACTTGTCACTTTCTAGCACGTTCATAAGTACGAGAGTGACGGATGATTTATCGACATTTTAGTCACACGATAAACGCAACCAAAGTAGGCCCCCAGTTTTTATAAAGATAAACAATTTCTTGCCTTGTAGACTTGGTTTAATACGTTCCTTATAATCATATTATGATTCTGGCCGCTATTTTTATTAATATAATGTTTCACATTGTATAAACTCGTTTGACCTAAAAACCAAGGTTTTTACAAACAGAAAGGGGTTCATTTATATTATTATAAAAAAACTGACCTCACGTAACCTGTCCAAATCTACACAATAGACGTTTATTAAATTCTGCTATGTAAGTCTAACAGGGTGTTATTCAAAAAAATATGGATCGTTATGCGGAAAAAAATATGCGTTTCGAATGTCACCAGGTCAAACTGTATGATCAAGAAAAGGTAACTTAACCCGATAGACGGAGCGAGAAAACAAACACACTTCCGGTTTATATTATAAGGATGCTATCGAAAAAATCAATGCCATATTCATTTTAAATGTTATTCTATTGTTTTTTAACTTGGACTTTAAATTTCAAAAGCAATATGATTTTACTGAGTAGAATACAGCCCCAGTTAGCAAACTGGCTTTAAATGCGTAAACAATTCTAAGATGAATCGCTACCGAAACACAATTAGACTAACTACTAATTTCACTAAACGATGTTAAATGTTAATAAATTTTAATCTTCATCAAATTTTAAAAAATAGTTCATACATTTTGACAGCTGTTAACGTCCTAATCGTCTGTTAAGTGGTTAACATCGTTTGGTGAAGTCAAAGTCAAAGTCAAAGTTCTTTATTCTTCAATTTAGGCATAATATAATGCACCTATGAATGTCAAAAAGCATTACCACCGGTTCGAAAAATAAAACCTTTGCCCCGAGAAGAACCGGCGTAAGAAACTCGGCATAATGTTTCACATATCAATATAATGTATCATGTAAAATAACACCCTTTTAGACTTACATAGCAGAATTTAATAAACGTCTATTGTGTAGATTTGGACAGGTTACGTAAGGTCAGTTTTTTTATAATAATATAAATGAACCCCTTTCTGTTTGTAAAAACCTTTTTTTTAGGTCAAAAGATTTTATACAATGTGAAACATTATATTGACATGATACATTATATTGACATGTATATTTTTTTCAAGAAAAAGGTGAAATTACTCCTAAGCATATTATAACGAACCCACATTTTAATTTACGCACTCTTTCGCATAACTCATAATGTACCCTTGACCCTGGAATATTGTAGAAGCGTGACCGGGGTCCGATAGGAACAATAAACTGAAGGGAAACGTCTAAAGATGTTTTATATGCGTAACGAAACTCCGCCATGATGGATGCGAAAAAGTTCCGGTAGAACAGTTTATTTGAAAATGTTAATTCTTGTTTGGAGTGATAAGTTAGACAGATCTTTTATAACTAAATATATATATAAAAGATCAATCTATGATGTTTAATAATATAAAAGTGTAAAGATTTATTGCAAACCCAACAAGACGCGCACTTACTATATAGATAGATCTAATAACTTTTATTAAATGTCGTAACCGATTTTCATAAAACATCAACTAATAGCACAGAATATGTACAAGACTTACAGAAAACAAGCTTTTAAAACTCGATTTTGGTTTTTTAAGTTTGCCATTTAAATAGTTTTAAATAAAAGTACTTAGCCACACTTCCTATTTTTTTTCTCATTTCGTAACGAAAATTAATATACTTTTCACTTCTCAGGCTCTAAAATGACTCACAATTGGCTTGTATAGCCGGACTAAAGTGATGTATTTAATCTCTAGGGAATAAAACTACACTTTACTCCCTAGGGACTAAAGTACTTTTTCTTTTTAATTTACTTTGGAAACCCTTAAACTGCCAATCATCGCCTTTTTCAGTGATTGTATATGGATCATTTTTCTTGCAAAAATTATAAATTAATCGATTTAATTTCACGATTAATGATTACAAATATGAATCTATTTAAATATATAAGGGATAAAATCTATTTTATTAGGCATGGTCCAAATAGTTTTCAAGTTTGTATCTGTTGGCTAAATATGCAAGCATTTAAACATCACGTTGTTAATGAATGGAGGATTATCGCCATTTTCAGAGATTGTGTATGGACCATTTTTAGGCCGTGGAAATAACCTCAAAACGCCAACTGTGCAAAATTATTAAAAAAAAGATTTAATTTCGTGAAACACGATTAATGATTACTAATATAAATATATTTAAATATATTAGGGATAGTTCTATTTTATTAGGCATGGTCCAAATAATTTTCATGTTTGTATCTGTTGGCTAAATATGCAAGCATTTAAACATCACGTTGTTAATGAATGGAGGATTATCGCCATTTTCAGAGATTGTGTATGGACCATTTTTAGGCCGTGGAAATAACCTCAAAATGCCAACGGTGCAAAATTATTACAAAAAGATTTAATTTCGTGAAACACGATTAATGATTACTAATATAAACTCTATTTTGCCCACCTTTATGCGTTAGTTTAGGTTACATCTAAAGCGTTCGTCGTCATTGAGAACTAATTTTAAATAAACTTGGCTGTTTTGACCAATGTCCTTTGCCTTTCGTTTCGGGATAAAATGTAAAAAATAAAATAAACAAAAAGAGTTTTTTTTTTCTCGCATTCGAAGTGAAAAGTAGAGTGTTTAACTCGAGACTAAAACGCCATAATGAAACTCGAACTTTATCCACCCTCGCTTTGCTCGGGTGGATAAATATCTCGTGTCATAATGGCTTACTTTAGTCCCTTGTTGAACAATCTACTATTTATCCTTCGATAGTTAAAATGTGAATTAGGGTAGGACAATTTTAAAGTACAATTAAGTCGTCCTTTACGCCAATTGTCATTTATGCTTCGATCATGGTTAACTTTCGTTACGAAATGGAAAACAATTAAGGATTTTAATTGAGGCTATAACTTTTCTGAACTATGTTTTTTTTTTGAAAACGGTCCTGTAATGGTAGTCAAGTACGATAACATGTCACAAGCAAACCTAGGTAAATTAAATAGAACTTATTTATTTATTTTTTACACGAATGGAAATGTCTAATCAGTAGTTAACTGAACTGCGCTTCTATTATTACTTATGACCTGTTGCTGTTTTGTTTTTAACTAGACTGCCATTACTGCCAATTAAATAAGAGGTATCAAAACGTAGAAAATACGATAAAAGATCAAATACCGAGTAGAATAGAGAACATGTTCACACAAATGTATATCTAAATAAAAATCACTAAAAGCTGACCCTAATAAATTAATGTACTAAACTATACTACGAGTATAAGACTCTTAAGGCAAAAAGGGTCCAGCCAATATTGCCTGAACCCGAAGACCCTTTTACGTAAGTGCAGTCGAGTCAATATCTCCGCGATTGAAGTCTTCGGTTTCCACTTGAGCAAACTGCAGTATTTACTGTTTAGAAGTCACTAGAATAGCAATTTACTACAATATAATTTACTAAACGCTGAATGATGAAATCACGTTGGGAAAATATTCATGTGACCTATAATAGTTTTTTTTCGATCGGACTTTGTTTTAATTTTTTTAATATAATATATTGACGACGAAATAAAAAAAAACTTTTGGTGAGTTATTAATGGTAATGTTGAGCTAGTTACGAAATCGCCAAGTAATATCTAATTATTTAATGTCATTATATTGAAAAAGGTCATCAGTCTTAAACGTTTTTCTATATAAAACAGTAGTTTTGGTTTATTTGTAATAAAAAAAACGCTTAACAACGTTCTGGTACCCTCTTAAAACACTTTCAGAGCTAAGCAAAAATGGACGCGACATCCAAGTTCCTAACACTCAACGTGTTACCGTTTGATTTATTCAAGCATACTGTTAAACGAAGTGAATACGAATATGGCCTGTATTCTACTGAATAAAACCTTACTTTGAATTTGAATTTAGAATTTTATGGACACCTTTCGTTACACAATAATGAAAGCCCTTATATGCTCTTTATAATTCACGGCAATAAATGTGTGACTTATTGCCGATTGCCACTGCAAATATTTGAAACACTTTTACAACTGTAACTAAGAAATAAACTGGCTGATGCTGCTCGCGTAGTGAAATTAATTAAAAAGTTCAAGTTGTTTAAATACGTTCAGCGTCGAAACATCTTGTCGTTTAGCACCAGCTAAAACTTCTTCGTTAATAGTTCACAGTGTCTACAATGTAAAATCTTAATTAAAATGGTTGGATTTCGGCCAAATCAGGTTTATAATAAAATAAATAATCAAGTAAATCCTGGTAAGGGCAGATAATTTTGTGATGAGCGCGAATATTTGTTCCTGAGTCTTGGATGTGCTCTGTGTATTTCTCGTTGTGTAGGGTCATGTGGTATACGGTGGCACACTTTTTTTCCAAGGACCACAGCTCCGAAATAAATAATCATAGGATGTTGCTATTAAGAACCGTTATAGTAAATTTAATCCATTTCACATATGTGTCATTCGTTTTTTGAAGTAAGCAATAGGTAAGAAGATAAAATGATTTTTTTAAAAAGTTAGAAATGTGCCACTGTGTACGATGGGGTCGAAACAGTGGCTCGGCCTCATTTACACAGTGGTACGGGGTGGTACACACTGGATAATTTCGGGATAATTAACAGAAATGAAACTATTCAATTCGTAAATCAGTTTTTATTTATCATTGTACTTTTATTACTTAATAATTAAAAACTTAACCAATTATTTTAACCAGTCACTTATAGCAAAAAACTCAATGTAAATAGGTAGGTACCATTTCTTTTTGGTTTTAGAAACAAAAATATCATATAATCTTGTGATAACAAAATAAGATTATTTTTTCTTCCTCAGGAAACTGATGTAATATATCTTACCGATGTAATAAATGAGTTTTTTTGTGTCGAAAACCTTACTAAAACGTATTCACCCTCCCTCAGCAATCCAGTTAATTGCTTCTTTATGTCCTTTTCAGTTACAACTTTATTTTGATTTTCTATCATATCTTCTTCTATCCACTCACCTTCGTCAGATTCTTGATATGGAACATTAAATTCTGAGTCTTCTTCATCTGAATCACTCTGAAGTACCCGATTAACTGCTTTAGTTTTCTTAGTAACTTTCTTTTTAGACGATGAAGCTTTAGCGAATTCAATTTCCTTTTTCTCAGGAGTGTCCGTGGCAATCATACTACGTCCCAGTTTTCGAGGTTTGCGATTAGATTTCCTGGGTCCAGCCTTTATTGGTTTTCTGAAGTCGAACGGCGATACGAATTTCTCTTTACTTTGGGTTTCAATAGTGCAGTGTAGAGGGCATTTTTAGTAGGTACACAGTGAAACATACTGTTGACTCAGTACAGACCACAGTGGTTCATGTTCCATTGTGAACCTTTGCGAGTTGTGCCACTGTAAATGAACACCGCCATTTTGAATACATTTAAATGCTTCGAGAAATGTAATGCCTATTGTCCATTGGATTTCACGCCTCTACCTCCCCAGTTAACCATATATTGCGAAAAAAAATACACTGAGCATAAATGGTGAACACTATAGTTACTGGAACACATGTAAAACTCACCTTAAAGTACTAATTTGCACCACTAAAATCAAAAACTCCTCCACAACCAACAACCTTGCGGCGCAGACGCCACCCGACTAGTTCGTTCGTGCCGGTTCGCCGAGAGCTTGCGTAATATGACGAAACTGATAAAATATAGCTATCCTTTGCTCGCAATTTGCTTCTGTGCCACTGTTCCTGCCTGTGCCACCGTATAACACATGACCCTACCTATAGTACAGTCAACCTCATTTATAAGTGATCATTATGTACCTTGTCACTTTAACGTCATGTTTGAAATGTCATACAAAATTGTGAAACGATTGAAAGCGACAAGGTACATAAATGATCACTTATTTATGACGTTGACTGTACAAGCATAGAGCTTGGTTTGGGACTTGATCAGTTTGTGTGACAATGGCCCCCTGATATTTGTGAAAGCGTCGTCGGCCATATTTGGTTAAAGCAGGTTACATTATTCGGGCGGTTTTCAAAAAAAGTTTACATAATTAAGGATGAATTAAGAATATTTTTATGCCCCCATACGCCAATAGGCGAAATCTCAAATTCAATCCTCACCCGTTAGTCATATGGTTGCATTTGCTACAGGAGTTTTGTCTGAGATAGTATTTATCGTGTATTGTGGTAATACCTTGGACTGAGTGTTTTATCTGAACACCTGTGCAAATTATATATTATTATATTATAAACAATTATTAAAATATGTAAAATGGATATGATTATTTTAATGAATTGTTCAAATTGAAATGCTTCACTTTAGTACCTTACCTTTGTATATTTATTTCATAAGTTAAAAGTATTCTGCGCATTTTTTTTCTGTCCGTGACTAGAGTCTGTCTAATGAAAGCTGAACCTGGGAAAAAGCGGCAAATTCAAAAAATCTTGATATGGTATTACCGATCAATAAAGGAATAAACGATATTGATACTTTTATTATTTTATTTATTTTGGTGGGCACAAAGGAAGAGGAAACGCGTACTATATTTTCATATATATTATTACGAGCGCTATATTTTGATGAAAAGCACTTTAGGTAAAATACGATGACAGTGACTGGAGCACATTTGGTTTTTCGAAATATAATATTTGACATGAAAATATAGTGATCTGCACGTGTAGCACAAGTTGTATTTTCTCGCTTGTCGCTCTGTGCGTCTCTATCGTAACAGACTAGATAGTAAGGGAGATCCGAGCGACAAACAAGTCACGAGCAACTTGTGCTAGTCGTGCTGTTGATAGATTTCATTGATACGAGAGGTTTTCGTCTGTGTCGCACACAGCATAATAAAACAATGATGATGAGGAATATTATATTCAACCTTTTTAATAAAGTAATTAGAGGTAACATTATTCTCATCACCCTTACACCTCTATCTAACGACAATTATATCTTGGAGAAGAAGCGCCGCAAGAAACTCCAGCAGATCATTTTTTCAATGACACTTGGTTCACTCAAGTTGGGAATAAGCTTCTCACGTAACCACTTATTGAAATTTGTGGCGTTCATGTCATGGTGATAGTCTGCTTTGATTGATTTTGTGCTAAACGTTAATAAAGCATTAGGCACAAAACCATCTTCTGATCCAGCGTGAACAATAATAAATCGTTTTCCAGCTGAGATATTGCCAACTACACCTTGGGTGGAAGGCCCCTGCCACGACTTTTTTGTTTTGTAGTTCTGGTGAACGTAAGTCTCATCCAGGTATATTATTTTTTTACCTTCAGCACGTTTTGATGCAATAGTCCTTAGGTAGCGGTGTCGCCAAGCTGCTATGTCAAAACGCTCAATAAGTATCGAACGTTGTTCAGTATTTTGTTTAAATTCGTATCCATTTGCCATTAGTATTCGGCGTAAAGTCTCAAGGCATCCGGTAAAACCGATGCTTTCTCTCAACTCTGCCAATAAGCATCTGAGTGTAGGCACTTGTTTTTTTACAATATAAAATTCATTTATTTTATTTCGGATAGCTTGGATGTCAAAGCTATCCAAATTAGACACCGTGGCCTTGTGAGGTCGCTTTTTTCCGGGAGTACTAAAGACACCGTTGTTTAATTTTCCCTCATTACTTATTCTTTTTAAAGATGAAACACTGATATCTGTAAGAAGAAAGAAAGTGTTAAATAAACAGAACACCATTTAGAAATACATTGTGTGGTTGCGCAGTACAGCCCCATTGTACAGTCCGACAGCCCTAAAAACATTTGGGTTTAGGTGAAATGAAATTGCATCGGTGAGGTTCTAATCGCAACGGTTTAAGAACAAGGAAGACTCATATAACCCGAACATCTTTTATATCTGGCCGATCAAAAATTACATTAAATAAATAGATAAGGTACTAAAGTGTACACATATTTATGAAATCGACTGTACAGTGTACATTTGGTTCATAAACAACAAAATGCTGTTTGCTCCGCACACAGAAAATACATATCAAATAATATGTTTATGATATCTTTTAACTAAACACCTCCTTATTGTTTTATTGAAACTATGAGTGTCAGTTACATTAATCATCTGTCTATTAAATTAATTTAATAAAATTGTGAATGCTAAGAGATTCAACATGATATAGGGACAGACAATAGGTACCTACACCTATTATATAGGGAAAGACAATGATAATTTTAGTAATTACCGGTCATTGAAGATACTTCTTCCAAATATTTCGTCTGAGTCTGGCAGGCTAACTCAGTTTCCTCAACCTCTTTCAGCTGCTTTACGTTTTCCAGCACACTTTTGTCAACGTGCACGTCCAGGTTTTCTGAAACGAATTTAATTTCGTTTAATTTCTTAATCTCATCGTATAATAGACAGAAAAAGGTAAATTAAACTTAGGATTGCACATAGAGAAATAAGAAGTATCAAAATGAACATGCCGTACTAAAGCCGTACTAACCTATAAATTTGGTCACCGTAACTAAACAATTAATTTTTTGCATCAATAATGCTTTTCTTTCTTCTTGTTTTTCTTTGTACTTCTGTATAATAGTATACAGAATCTCCCGGACACCGCCTCTTATCGTCGACGGCATGATTACTCCGTATTTTTATCAATTTAGATCTCGAATTGACAAGTTTCTAACAACAACAAAGTCCAAACGTCATATTAAATAGTGTTGCCAGACTCGTCAGCCAAGAAAAATCCAGGTTCAGCTTTCATTAGACAGACTCTAACGTTAAGCATAAGTTTAATCCTAAAACTGTATTCTTTATAGTATGATTGATTTTTTCTATAGTGTGTTAGTTAATTTTTGTGACGCAACTTCCTAATTTTTGACCTTAACGACCCATTTCTTATGAAAAACCGTTTACACTAGTCTGTTTACTATTACTAACGCAATATCACGTCTGAGCAAGCTAAGATGTTTATCAAGCAAGCAAATAACTTTGCACTTACGGCCTCTTTCCCCGAATTTTACCCTTATTGCAATCGTAATGTTTACGACTCGGCCATCTTCACTATGAAGATAATAAGGGCCATCATAATGCTGATAATAAACTTACGATAACAATACCTAGCTTAAAATACACAATAGAATAAATACCCAGTTCTTTTAACCGAACCGTACCGGTCCGATGTTTTTATCGATACAGGATGTAATCGTGTCGGTAGGTTGTAAATCGTTGTCTTTGGTCCTGCTATACCTCCTCCTACTATATACGGCTGTACTACTGGAAATACTTAAAAATAGGAGCAAGTGAGTATTGTTTTGATCTTCTAACAAACAAAACATATCGAAACTTTTATGTGGTCATCTTGCACCATCTCATTTATACACATATATAAGTAGGTAGTTGTAGTTATTTTATTTTATTCTTTTCTATCTTTCTCTCCCGTAAGATTTTTGGCATGTTTTCCTGCTGAACTACTGTTATTTGATATTATATTTAATTTAATACTTGTAGCTTTATATAATGCTAGATTAAGTTGTACATACCATTGCAATATGAAATATGAAATAAGTTTAAAAAATGACTGACTGCTGAGTTTCTTGCAGCGTTTCTTCTCAGCAGTGGTCTCCTCTTGGGAAGCGCTGGTAGTATCTTGACGTGTAAAAGTGTCCGAGCGGCCTACTTACTGAATAAATTTCTTTTTTTTTATCTATGAAAAAAAGCATTCACTGTATATACTAAACTTTTTTTTTTTGTACGATTGTTTCGTGCGCAAATACCATTTAACTTAATTCTAACAAATAACACTTTCGGAACCGTTTTTCCCCAAAATAGAATTACCACTCGAAAGGGTACGTGATTCTTACACAAAAGCGAAGTCTGTTGCGACGGCAAATTACGTTTGTGCCGAAAGTTGTCGACCCATGACTTTATTTGAAGGAATAGGTGAACGCGGGCGCTTGTGACACGGTCGACCAACTGTTTATGATGGCGATAAAATCTTTGCCATCATCATAATCACACGTGAAATCCAACAGTGTCACTATATTAAAATTGAAATCATACGAAAGTTAGCTGTAACTGATTGCAATAATGTCAGTCACTATTCAATTATTTTTTTCATGATTAATTGTCACTGTTGGCTTTAATTATTCGGCCAAAAGACTAAAACCATTATTATAGATAAATAAAATATTGCGTAATACGAACAAAACCTTAACTTTTTTCCAACAAGGGGATACTTAAACCAGCCCAAGGTTTATTTAGCAATGGTTGGTGCAAAAAAAGGCTTCCAAATGAGGAGGCTGATACTCAACAAAGGTTGATCATAGGACGCGAATTAATATTATTAGTAAATCCTACTTGTATGAAAAAAATAGTTGTATGGAAATTATTCAATCATAACTACCATAGATAGAGCAATGATCTCCGCAGGGCCGGCCGTAGTTAAACGAGAGGAGCTGAAAGTCGTGCTCCGGGCGTGCATATGGAGAGGCCTATGAGATCAGTGGACTGTTAAATAAAAGCCGATAATGATAATAACTATGAATTATATAGGTATAAATTAAAATTATGCTTAGGAGGCGAACAAATGTTCTACGAAGGCTATAACTGTACGACAAACTTACTTAGTGCTTAGACAAAACTTGGCACCAATCTGAATTTTGAAGTATTTTACCTCGTTTACCTTGAGGGTATTCAACTGAGCATACTTTTATTTTTAAATATGTCACGGTGTATATAAACCTTTTATAATTGGCGCCCTTACGAGCAGTCTTTGAAATACGGGAAACCGAACCGATTAGAGTCCCAAAAAAATGACAGATTTTTTTTATTACTTTATTTTGTTATGGCATAGAGAAGGCAAACGAGCACACAGGCCACCTGATGGTAATTGGAAACTGTGACCCATAGACATTTGCATTCACAAGACTGCGAGCCTAAGACTGCAAATGCGTTGCCAACCCTGAGGACTAAGATGGAATGCCTCTATGCTAGTCATTACACCGGCTGTCTTATCCCCAAACCGGAACACAATAATGCGAACACTGCTGTTTGGCGGTAGGTTAATGGATAAGATGGTGGTAGCGATCCGGACGGACCCTGCACAAGGTCCTACCACCCGCTCATAGTGCTACTGGTAATATGTATGCATATAATGTTTGTGTGATGTTCCTTGAGTTGCAAACGGTACCTGCTAAGCTGCTGAGTCTGCGTCCAATTCGCACATAAAGTTTTCTTTACCGTGTAGTGAAATATATACATTCCATTATTATTCATAGAGAACTGTAGCTGTACAGATTCCGTCCTTATTTTAGACTTTAATCTATAATAGATCATGATCCCAGAATTTACTAAAGTACCTTTTGGAATGACATTTAGTTACACTAGACATCGTCGAAGTGAACTTCTGTACATATCACAAACAGAAACTGCATCAACTTATGAAGAAGTTTAAAACGAATAAGTGCAGTCATATGAGTACGTCAGTGAAAATAGTTCTGTTATTTCATGCTCGGTACCCTAACCATGAGTTACAATTAGGTACCTTACTCGATAGCGAGTCGAATGCTCTGTCACTTGCGAGTACGGTAATTGTAACTCATGGTAAGGGTACTGAAGTTTTCTAACTCAAACTCACAACATTTATTTGACCAACACCGCAACACATCACAGTACTTTCACTAGTTCGTAACTTATATTTTATTCGCCTTTGTGATGTTTCGTGTTCGTACTTTGTGGTTACTGTCTGCAATAATAAAACGACCACATTTTAGACATTTCAGTATAAAAAGTGACGTCGAAACTTCTATTTGCGAATGTCACGTAGTCGCTGTGCCAGACTATAAAAAGTTTTGCTGTGTTGAACTCACGTTAAAATTAAATAACTGTAGTATTTTTAGGGTTCCGTATCCGGAGAGTATTAGTAATACGGGACCTTATTACAATATGCCTATGCTGTTCTTCCGTTCGTCCGTCCGTTCTTGCTTTAAAGAGCTGTATCTGTTGAACCGTAATAGAGAGCGGGTTTTTTTTCTGTCGAATTTGTTGGATTTACTAACAAATAATATAAAAGTGAAAATTTTATTAAAACCCTATTCATAATAACATTTTTTGAACTTATTTTTATTTTTTAGTTTCGTAAAAACGGTACAAGGAACAAGCATCAAATTTGATTTGATTCGGAAATCGACGTTAAATCGAAATACAAGAAGCCTCGGTACGCGAGTCCGACTCGCACTCCACCGATTATTCTATATTATTTCAATAAAAAAAATACTTTCAAAATTGTAATTGCTAACGCGATTATTAACGCAAAAATCATTCTACACGCAATAGTCGCGGGCGTCCGTAGATGCACATCAAACTCCGCAACTTTTCCAAAGTAAAAACCAAAGTCAACTGCTGCAATAAAATCACGGTAAAACTTCATCCATTTACAGTAAAGACACGGTATTGAGACCCGCTAGTACAGAACCAAGCAACAAATAATATTTTATTCCCCTAGTTCGAGAGCATCCGTGATCTTTCGCAGATAGAGCCATTCATGAGCAGATAAATTGTCTCATCGATTCGTTGAATGGCTCTCTTTACTGCAATAGGGGGAGTTGGAAGTGGGAAGTGGGAGTACTTATGGGAAGTGTAAATCACGTGTAGGGGATAGTTACAATGGGTATATTGAAATCTGGTTCTGTTAGTCTAGCCAAGAAAGCTTTTAGTGTCTTCCTTTTATTATGGTTTTGTATCCGAAGGATGCCCACTCATTTCATAGAGTTACACTTCAAAATTTCATTTCATCGACAGGCATTTTAACGTGCAGGTGCTTTATTTTTTTTGTGGTCTCTAAACTAACCTAACCTAACCTAAACTAACCTACATAACTAATGGTTAAATGAAATTCGGTGAAATGACACATGCGATGAAATGTTTGTCGATATTTCAAGGGGATCCCGGATGCCAAGAGGACTCTAATTAGTTTACGTCGTTCGTTTGTCTATCTGTCCGTCTGTCATGACTTTCAAGTGTTATATGTTTGAACCATTGTTAGGTATTTTTTAAACAAAATATGAATTAATATTGTAGATATTCCAACATGACATTTTTAACGAAATACTCAATAATTGCTTCGCTACTGTATTCTTCACCATTTCAATAGCGTTGATATTATGTGATACGTTTAGTATACGATACGATTAGTGTCATTTTCATTAATGTTCGAACAATATAAGTCTTATGTGGATAGGCAATTTTTTTTAAAATTATTTCTTAGAAAAAAAAACTTTTTTGAACTGTAAATTCGCTAAACATAACGTTTATCGGCGAGTAGTCCACTCACTTATATATGTTGTATGTACCTACCTGAATTCAGTCATACAATCAACATCAACATCAGACATATCCATTCAAAGAAAATATATCTAATTTATTAATACTTACTTTAAACGCGTTAGTGTTGTCATGTTGCCTATTTGGAACTAAAGTCAAATTACATAAATGATTTAATATAAAATGATTCTTAGTATTATTACCTCAACGGATACTATCTAGAATCTAGATTTAGGTCATTAATTTGTTTTAATCCCCCTGTGAGCCTCGGGACCAGATTGCAACTCATGAATAAAACATGAATGCGGAACAAAGGACACTTCTGGCAATTTAAACAGCTCTCGGGTTGAGGTGCACTCTCTAACGGTTGAGTATCAATTACGTCATAGAGATTTGCTTTTACAACTGGCAGATTTAAAATGCTGATCTGTACTTGGCACAAAGATTAAGCATTGCCATTCAACGTGGCAATGCTGCCAGCATTTTGGGTACAATGCCCACTAGTAGCGCTGTGGTAGATTAGTGTAGGTTTAAGTATGTGTAATTTTAACGTTGCTGTCTTTAACATTAAGAATAAGAACAATAAAAACTGGTATGTTTGCAACGTGACCCGTTTTTATTAGGGTTCCGGAGTCAAACTAGGACCGCTTATAGTTTCGCCATGTCCATCCGTCCGTCCATCCGCAGCTGAGAGATTCTTAGTACTAGAAATCTGTAATTTGGCATAAATATTTTTGTGTCCCTCCCCCACAATTTAGGTGGGGATGTAATTTTTTTGTCTCGTCTGCCCCATAATGTGGGGTGTCGTTGGAGAGAAAAAAAAACAATTAAGGGATCCGTTAATGAAATATAAAGCTTTAAAGCCCTAATTTTTGGTAGAGTCCCCCGTCCCCCTTACAGCGACTGCAACTAAAAATACTAAACATCTGAAAAATATCTTCAATGAAAGCGCATATAACGAATTTAGAAAAAAACTATCACGACTAAGGAAACATCATTGGTTTTTGAGACACAGGCGATTAAATTGTTAATACCTACTACAATCATCTAAAACAGCGCCAAATGACTTTAAATAGAAAATTAGTTATTACTTGTTGTTTTTATGTTTGTACTACTTAGCGGCTTCGGAACCCTACACTGAGCATGGTCCGACATGCTCTTGCCCGGTTTTATTGCTTTGAAGTGTAATTCGGTGTTATTAAATAGAAACCGTGCGTTTTTGCTGTGTTATAATTATTTTCAAAACAATACATACTTTTTGATTTACCGAGTAGAATAGAACCCTGTAAGTCGAAAGCGACGACGTAGCCTAGTAGGTTAGTGACCCTGCCTACGAAGCTAGCGGTCGCGCGTTCGATCCCCGGTACGGGAAAATATTTGTGTGATGGGCGCGAGTATTTGTTCCTGAGTCTTGGGTGTTTTCTATGTACACTCAGGAGCAAAAATACCGGGTCAGAGTGCGTGTTTTGTACAAACGAGACTATTTCGCAGCCTTCGTTCCTCGCCAGGGGTTGTTTTGAGTGAGGTTTAATGGTGGATACTGCGAGGTTCAATAAAGGAGGTCAAAAGTTCTTAAGATACCTAACTGATCGTGGTCCTTACATTTTATTGCCATTTTAGATGTTTTTCTGAACATGCACCATTCCGGCGTTCACTGCAGATTCATTCAGTTGGGTATCCTAGGCACTGTGGAAGTCCTGTATCGATGCTCGGGGTATTAATCATCAGATTTCACTAAAAGCATTCCCTGGCATACCAAGGCTTCCAAATAGCCTCTTTAGTATGAAAAACGCACTCTGACCCGTTATTTTTGCTCCTAAGTGTATTATATAAATAAATAAAAAACATACATGACTCAGAAACAAATATTCGTGCTCATCACACAGATATCTGCCCTTACCGGGGTTTGAACCCAGGACATGCAGGCTCACAACCAACTAGGCCAGCGCGTCGTCAAACATGTGCATTCCATCTTAGTCCTAAGGGAGGGCAACGCATTGGTCTTAGGATTACAGTCTTGAGATAGTCTTGTGAATTGAAATGTCTATGGCTCTCAGATCCCAGCTACCATCAGGGCCTCTGTTCTACACGGTAAAAACCATATGGGTTTGATCTGGTATCGAAATTTTAACCCAGGACCGCTAGCTTCGTAAGTAGGGTCACTACCAACTAGGCCAGCGCGTCGTCAAATACATACCTACACGCCTATCTCCCAATAGAGTGGGGTAAAATTATTATGTAGATAAATAAAACATTTATCGCAAACAAAAATCGCTCTTCTCCTGTGTTGGCACCCTGTCGTTTATTTAAAATACCATTGCTGGTATAAATTTGGTAAAATACATATATTATAAGAATAAGTTTGTATGCCAAAATATTTTGGCAAGAACTTCTTACTGCTTTTAGCCGAATGTAAGTAAATAAAACAAAGAAAATTATGGCTGAAGCGTGATAAACTGACCATGTACTATATCACTTCATATTATTACTTTCTAGTGAAATAACGTTGCGTATTTATTAACCTTGAGTCTCTATAGGATTTCTTTGTTCTTGGTATTAAGGATTAGTTTACAATAATTATCAATGACAAAATAACAAACAACTATAGGTGAAAAGCTTAAGTAAATCACCTGATGCATGTCGTTGTCCACATAACTAATATGGAAACGTCAAATTTCAAATATAGAATGTCAAATGATCTATACAGATGTGTTACAACTACATGCAACGTCAATCCAATCTAATCGTATATTTATCGATGTGGATAAAACATCTGTCACTTTCTGACCACTATGTAAGTGCGACAGGGACCGCCTTGTCAACCGTGTAGTTAACGTTAGCAGAACACATCTTGTCCACTCTCACGAATCCGCTAGAGCCACCACTATGATTTTTAAATATGTAAAAGCTATGAAGAGCATGGAATTCTCCAAGGGATTGTATGAAATACTAAATTATGGGTCCTGCGGAAGACCAGCGCTGGCTGTAAAGCTAGCAACATGCTGAGCAGGGTCCGTTTCGTGACAAAGTGTGTTTTTTTATTTATTAGTTTTTTTTTTGTATGTGTTATTTTTTGTCGCGAATAAAGACTTGAACTTGAACTTGAACTTGAACTTAAACTCCATTACTAAAGTTTTGATTCTTCGCAAGAAAAATCATTACCTACAATACCTACTTGATCAGTCGGGAGCTTCCCTAATATGTACATTTCGTCATAAACATTTTTTGGTAACTTCTAAAAATATTCTTAATTTTTATATTGAAAGGGAATATCCTCAATGCTTACGAAGGTTTTCGAAAATATTCTTATTTTGTTTTTGTTTAAATCAATCAACACGACATGATGCATCAAAAATAGTCGGATCCTTATTTTAGGACGTGCCTATGTTATCTTACCATTGCAAATGGCCCAGGCTTTAATTATTTTTCGAGCAACAATAATATTTCTAATAATTTCATGTAGTTCTGCGTAACTAACAGAGAAGCTGTTACCTAATCGCAATATTATTATCTATCGCATTTAAGCTCGATTGAAATATCTTCCACACACAATCTTAATTTATCTTCCAAACCGACCATTAAAAAGCAGTTAATACACCCAATCGGCCTTTTTTCACCTATTCGGGCCCGCATAAACCGCTTTCTCCTGCGAAATACCTGTGGGATATATTGCCCAAAATTACCGCCTAACATGTAATTTATACTTCCAGTATATTTGGGTTTCATAAAGAAGCGTTTCCTACGACAGCGTCTGTATAGGAGTCATATATTGCTTATTTCTTGGGAACTGACCAATTTTCCCGGGGTAAAAAGTACTGTGGCTTAGTGTATTTGCGTTTATCGCGTGACAAAATGTGGATAAAGCATCCGTCACGGTTTACTAATGTTTGGTCAAAAATCGTTTCCCAATGTATCACTTCCCAAACTATTTTTCCCAAATTATCATTTGGCAAAAAAACACAAGTCAAAACAACGTATGGCAAATTATCTGATAGCATTTTTTTTTGTGGCAAAGTATTGTTTAACAATTTATTATTTGGTCAAGTTTTATTTTACCAAATTTCATGTAGTTAATTGTTTCGTTTCGCATAACATACTTTTCCCAAAATATGGTATGGTTGCAAGCGAGTCTAACCAACTCTCGGTACTTTTCTCGTAGCTTTTCGTTTTGGTGGGGGGTTTCAATTCTATTCTAACCTAACCTACTTTTCTGGTAGCAGTTCGTTTCTGTGTGAGTCACAATTCTAACCAAACCTAACCTACTTTCCTGGCAGTAGTTCGTTTCTATTAGAGTCACGGTTCTCCCTCACCTAACCCAGCCTACCAACCAACCTAACCTACTTAAGAGTATTGTGAAGCTAAAAAATGCATCGGTTTTGGTACTGAATTTTACAAATGGTTTCTTGATTTATGCAATTAAATATGTTTTTGCCATTTGTTCGTTTTATACTTGGCATTCCTATATACTTTAATCTCGATAAAAATAAATGGTCATTTGGAAAAGATATGCTATAAATTGAGTGTGCGAAATAACATTTTGAACAAACATTTTTTTTGGAATATAATATTTGCCAAAGGGAAACGTTTGCTTAATAAACATTTGTCTTAATAAAACTCGACAAAGTAAAATGATGCCAAATGATAATTTGACCAAATGAATAAAATGCGAAATGTAAATGTGCTAAAGATTCTTTTGGTAAATGAAACTACTGCGATAACATTTTTGGGAAGTGAAATTTGGCGAAAAATATTTTGACCATCCGTCAGCCTCGTACTTAAACAAGTATCGGAAACGTTTTCACGCGATAAGCGCAGCCATATTAGGTCCCTGTGTCCTTCTACTGGTTTGAAATTATATCTGCAGTTCCTGACGGCCCTCCGTCACATACTATCTATGGCAAGTAAAACAAAGAAGTAAAAAAAAATCAAGTGTCCGGAAGCGTTAGCAGAAAAAGGTGAGGTTCTTGGTTCTTTAACTAACTTTTTAAGAACACTCCCTTGGCAGTTTTTTTGACACGAAGCAGCGGTAGGAGAAACCATGGGCTGCCCTACGGTGTGCGATGTCAAGACCTTGACATCGGGGGTAGCATACTGTGTGTAGCACCAGTACCCACTGGACGATCCTAGGCACCGTAGGGAGTGGCTGCGCCAGCCAAGTAGTTCACTTTGTCGTAGACATATTTTGACTTATCAGTACGTTTTTTTTTGTTTAATTTTTTACAACTGAAATCTGAATAATTTTTGTATCGGCTGAAGTTGATATCAGCCATATATATTTCAGACCACAAACTACGAAGGGATAACGGGATAGCATAAAAATTATAAAATATGTATAGCACTTTTATTGAAAATTATTTTAAGTTATTATTCCGTTACAAGAAAAACAAAAACCAAAAGAGCAAAAACAACTAAACTTTTTTACGTCTCGTCGTAACAAACAGGATACACTTTGAACTTAAGCCCGAGATGCCGAGAACTCCTGATGAGGTCAAAATTGAGAGAAAACCAAGAAGTCTGGCACAGAACAGAATGAAATTTTGCAGACGGAATTTTATATTGTTCTTGTTATTAAATTGTGAAACCCACCTGAGGCTAGTGTCGTTTGTGTGGAGCGAGATTTCACGTGAATGTATATAAAGTAAACGAAAATATAAATGTCAGACAATATAGACTTGGAAGTGACGCTTTAAATGCTTGCATGTTTAGCCAACAGGTTCAAACTTTAAATCTAACTGGACCATGCATAATAAAATGAATTCATTCTCAATACCTATAATTAAAGAGATATAATATTATGGTAAAAATACATTAACATTTTACAAAAACAAACGAAAGAACTTACAAATTTACTTAAAACTAAACTAATATAACAAACCGTACCACCAGTAATACCAGTACGTATTGTTCCCAAAATAATGGCAGCATTGCTACGTTGAATGGCAATGCTTAATCTTTGTGCCAAGTACAGGCCAGCATTTTGGTCACGAGTTGTGTCGATCGGGCGAATTGATAAATCCTTAAAAATACGGTGTGCTCCCGGTCCCCACGGTCCTAAAGTCACGACCCCAAAAGGCTCAAATATAATTTCTATCAAGTTCTGTATTTGCGCCTTTTGAGGGTCTCCGCTGATTCCGCCGCAATACCAGCCTTAGTACTTGTTCTGGGAAGGTGTGACGGCGCAAGGGTGTCCACGCAAGTGGCATCCCAAACCAACGGCTGCCCTAACTTCCACGGAACAAGAGTCATCGCATCAGGTATTTTACCATCGTCGGTTCCAAAATTACCGCACAATTGGCGCTGGTAAAAGCCCGGCGGATGACATCATTAAGGCTGGAGTGACGGGAAAATGTACCAGCACTCCGCGTAAAGATTAAACCGTGGTGACCAAGCCGATCGACACTTGAATTGTATTTGGCATTTACCTAAGCAAGAGTTTGAAGTTTTTGAATAGCTCTTTTTACTTGACAACGATGACGGCTGAGTAAAACACAAAACAAAAACATGGCAATAGCAATTAGTTTTTACAGAGTAGAATGGAGCCCCGAGTTGTTCCGAAAACAGGATTAAGGCCTATTTTTTAATAGTATTAATACAATTGTTACTAATAATTTCCAATAATTACTATATTTTGTCCCATTCCTACTTGCTTACGACCCGCTGACCTAGTCGGTAGTTACCCTGCTAACGGTCCTGGGTTCAAATCCTGGTAAGGGCAGATATTTTTGGGATGAGTGCGAATATTTTGATCCTGAGTCATGGATGTTTTCTATTTATTTAAGTATGTATTTCTCTATATAAGTATTTTTATCGTTGTCTAGTACCCATAGTACAAGCCTTGAGCTTAGTTTGGGACTAGGTCAATTGGTGTGACATTGTCACATGATATTTATTTTATTTTTATTTATTTGATCTTAGCAGAGCAAAAACATTACATAGCGAAATTGAAGAAATGATATCATATAAACAATCTTGAATATACGCCATATTTATTCTAGGCAAGATATACTTATCTACGTAAGCTAACTTCTTTAGAAATCTATCAAATTGTAGCTGTGAGTAAAATGTTCCAGTATTGTGGAAGTCGCAAAAGTTTTATTGCCTTTACTTTGTAACCAATCCGTTTATAACTTGGCCACTAAACTAAGCTGTAAAATATCACGTACCTAGTTTTACAATGTTTTCAAATTTAACTCAAGAAAATTACTTGCACTGATAATAAAATGGGCCCAAATATTATGCGAAATCAATAATGGCGGCGGTAATAATATGTCGAAGAACCACCCGCCGTCCGTCTGTCAGTCTGATTGTAGAAATTTTCAGAAATGGAGTAAAACTATTGCTAATAAATAACTAAATAAAAAGCAAGCTTTAAAAACAAGACTGCATTGTTTGATATTCGAAATTCAAAATATTTATTCACTAGGTAAATTGGCCAAATGAGGGCTCTTTTACACGTAATATTTGGAGTCACGTTTAATAATGGAGTGAATCTGGCTCCGCTTCGGACAAGACCATTATTGCAGAGAAGAAGCGCCGCAAGAAACTCCAGCAGAAGGTAATTTTTTTACTGAAATATGTAAAAAACATACAAACACATGAAATCCGATTGAATAACGTTTTTTAACAATTGTATAATTGTGTAAGAACACATACGCGCCATGAAGACGAATATAATAACATATTATTCATACAAAATCTGTTGACCCATTGAGTAGTTACAAGGGGACATAGGAACGGACATACATACATACATCATACATACAGTTCAAACACATTACCCCCCTTTTGGGCTTCGCCACATACACCTAAAAAAAGATGGCCCTCATACGGAACTGGTACGGATCCTTCCCGTAGGAGTCCAACTCACGATGGCTGGTTTTTTAGAGAATAGGCCTTTGAACAAGTACCATTCCTCCCTAATCTCTAGGTACTGCAAGCAGTTCCTTGCTCTAAATCCTTTAAGTCCGCGTCGACACCGGGCGTAAAGTGTCGTTATCTCGCCCGCTGCAGTCCGCAGCAATGGACTTTTGATATCTCTTCCATTGTTGGGAGAATTGCTTCGTACAAATGTGTCTGTCCGTGGTAACCACTTGTTAGGAGTTTTATTTTGTTATTGGTTTGGTTTCTATTTTCACAAAACAATTTTTTCATCACACTTGCTCGTAAATGGTGTTATTCCATGCTTGTATACAGAAGGACAATGGCCTAAATTGTTCCCGCGGGAATTATGGCGAGTTTGTCATCCCTAGGGAGTAATGACTTTCTTTTTAAAATTTGCAACTCTTTCGTACATCATTTCTGACTAAGGAGGTTTAATTTTCAGCCAAAAATTAAATCGGTTTCTAATTTCATCTTTAAAAATGTGCTATAGACTAACTTACATTACACAAAACCTATACGCTTCATTAAACTTCATTATTTTTATACCTATTTCAAGTTTATATCAACATTTATCATTAATTTTAGTAATTATACATTTTTATCAAATTGGCTAAATCTGGCTCGAATCCTGGTCGAAACTTAACGCAGTTATTATCTGTGGTAGAGGTCACAAAAAAAATATCGTTTCCATTTACGTTCCCGTTCGTCAAAAGTTATTTCTTTATATTTTGCAGAGTTAAAGTGTTTTCTCTTTGTTTTTTTTCCTCGCAAATGTGATGAAAACCATTGTGTGTATCACAGGCAGTAAGGGGATTACTAACTCGAGTCATTAAAAGCCCTCCGCCTTCGGCGTCGGGCTTCTAACACTCTCGTTAGTAATTCCCTTCATACTACCCTTGATGCACAATGTACTATTAATTCC
The DNA here is from genome assembly GCA_923062465.1 of Acleris sparsana. Taxonomy (NCBI): domain Eukaryota; kingdom Metazoa; phylum Arthropoda; class Insecta; order Lepidoptera; family Tortricidae; genus Acleris; species Acleris sparsana. The sequence goes on from OV281286.1 coordinate 4,643,372, forward strand.
CGACAATAATCGGTGCTGGTCTATTATGGTCGCGTATTACGTGCATAAAACATACATTACTTTCTCACAAGCGGGTATGTAATTTTGTGCGTGAGAAATAGACGCTTCATCTTTATTTTATATCAACCATTGGATAAGAATCTGCAGAAGCATATATTTGAATATACATAAAGGATTCTCTATAATGAGTTAAGATTGTTGAATGACGAAGAGAGGTGGTTAAGACGAAGATAATTAACGATTCATGGTCCCTATTTGAAAACTAAAGCAGACTGATATAAAGTTTTTGCTGTTGGGGTCCATTTTATTAAAATAATTCAAAACCCGCAATGTCAGTTTCAATTAAATTACAATTAGCATATAACAATACTGATAATTGTAAACAAGGTCGCGAGTTATTTCGAGCGAGCGAAGTGTTGCCAACTTAGCGAAAAGTTCCCAAATTATCAGACGATCTTCGATTTTCGTCAATTAAAAGTTTCAGCATTTTGCTTAATGAGTGAACCAACTTTGAAGTCTTAATAGCGTCTCAATATCTTGCAAAAGTCCTACAATTTCTAATTGTAAGTTTGTTTGAAATTATACGTGTATAAATTCAGTAGTTGATAGTTTTTGGCAAGCTTTAACATGATTCGGCAAGGTCGTGTCCATTGAGCATAGAATTACGATTATGGGCCAGAGATTATACTGGGCAATATTCAGACAGGAGTTTGGAAGGCCAAGGCCGAAAAAATGTTTCTGCGTTTATCTTAAGTTATTTAAGGCGTTAGGAAAAAATATTACATAGTTGAAGTCGAATTCCAAATATTCTAAGAGCCCAAGACACTAAACCTAGTTTGTTAAGACTACCAGATGATATATAGATATATATATATTTAGTCAGGTCACTAATGGAGTAGCACGAAATAGCATTGCAATGCGAAAAACCTGGCAAAGCATTTTGTTTTAGTTACATGTCCGATGTATAAAAGCAGCAAAGGTTTTTCTTACACAGAAAATGATTATATTTCAAATGAGCTTTCGTTTTTAGAGGAGATCGATCATACTGCTGTCACTGATTAGGCCAATCAAGGGGGCTTGATGCATTGTCGTATATTCCTTCCCCCTCCCCTGTTCCGAAGAATAAACGAAACTGGGGAGACTTATTATCATAGTAGACACTGGACTTATAACTAAAAAAAAACTACTCTGCCAGGTTTTTTGAATTGCACCATTGCATTGCCATTTCCTGTTCCCCATAAATCACGTGACTAATTATATATTATATCACCCGGTAGTCATATGGAACTAGGTTTTGTGTCGTGGGCTTCCCTAAGCTACTATAAAGTACGTCATTGCAAGTAACATAATCAGGTTGAACATTTTATATAACAGACACTGTTTTATGATTTGGAGAAGACACTCGAAAACACAAGCAACATGCAACGTAGAATGTTATTTTAAAACTGCTATCTGCTGCTCATGATCGCATATCAGTTGTCAACGCTGAGGATTGGAATGAATGCATGTTAGTCATTTCATTGGATGTCTTCCCTCCTTGCTCCTTGGTGGTTGGTTAAATTAAATTTTCATGTTAAGGCATCCCTGCTCATTTATAGTTGAGAATTCTACAGACTAAAAAAAAGTTTACGTACATGTTTTACATGAAGAAAATGAAGTTCAAATAAATTGTACGTCCCGTTTCCTTCGTAATAATAGTAAGAATTATGTTCCTCGTTCTAAAGAAAAAACGGGTATATTGTGCCGCCAGCGTGGTCCTAAAAGATCGTTAAGGGATATTGCTGTCATTTTTTGTCCACGCAAGCGCTTTCTCAAAATAAGCAGGAAATAGAGGACATTTTTTAGCAGGAAGTAAAAGATTTTCATAATCATTATTTGGATTTAATTTTGACCCTTTATACTGTACGATATTAGAGTACCTTAGTATTTGTCAAAATGAGTCATAATGAGTCATTATTAAGACTCAACAAACAAGGCGGGTAACTAGTGCGAGAATTTGTTCCTGAATCTTGGATGTTTCTATGTAAATAAGTATATATTTCTCAATATAATTAAAGGAGGATGGGCAGTAATGTATAAACACTGGCCTAAAAACCAATAACAATAAGCATATTGGATATGCTTTTTAATTCTACAACGATTTAGTGTAGCGGGAAACCTCAAATAACTGTGAGAAATATTTATAAAATTGGGAACATGGGGTCTCCTACATAGACGACCTCAGCATAATTACTTTGAAACACCGCTGTTTTTGCACATCGATAACTTTTTCCCGCAAAGAACTACCTGCCATAGTAATAGTTTTACAACTTAGAGTTACCTACCCGGTGACATATCGCTTGTTGTTATTGGTCATATAGGCCAATTTGCCCACCCTCCTTTATTGTTGGCTAGTACCCATATTACAAGCCTATAGCTTATTATACTGGTAGTCAATTTATGTAAGATTATCCCCTGCTTTTTATTTTATTTATTTTAGTCAGACGTTTTTGAACGGAATATCTCAAAAAAAACACAGATTAGATTTTTTGTTTCGTCCGCCAGCATTATTATAAATTTCATATGTTTCCTCAGATCCACTGTGTTTATATTTGTACAGTTAGTTTAGGCAACAGCCAAGTAATGTGATTGGTTTAGGCTCGTTACTTTATACCACTTGGGCAGAAAGCATTTTGTGTCTAATGATGCGCGTCGGCGCTAGCGGGCGGTAAAGCGGTAGATATAGGATGTTTATTTTATACTATCTACAAAACTGTTGTGTCTAGTACCCATAGTACAAGCCTAGAGCTTAGTTTCGGTCTACGTCAATTTATGTCAGATTGTCCTCTGTAAATTATTCATTTTAAAAAAAACGCTACATTTTAAAGCGCAAATTAACATACGTTTTCAATTAATAATAATGCCTTATACACATATAAATATCTAGGGATCAAAAACATTCATATATTATCTTATTACCTACATTCATATATACATACCGTCACGCCTTCATCCCAGAGTGGGGTGGGCAGAGATACAGAATTACGAGCAACTCTTAACAATTTGTTGTTAATTCTATAACCACATGTAGCACAAACAGGCTAAGATGTGTATATTAGTGACAGGTTGCAAGCCCATCGCCCAACAATACTACAAGCCTTTAATCCCTTAGTCGCCTCTTACGACTTCCACAGCGAGGCATGGAGTGGCACTATTCTAAGCCAGCAACTACATGGCCTTAAAGTATCAAAATATTGGGAATGAGGATGTTTTTTCATCCCTGGATTTTTTTGATGTCATATAACATACAGTATACATACATGAATCACGCCTGTTTCCCAGAGGGATAGGTAGAGACCACTTCTTTCCACCTACAGTATGTTCCATGCAAAATGAAATGCCACCATTAGAGTCCATTAACTCTGACATCACATTGAAACATCGAAACCGGCGAGGAATCAATGCATACTCGTGCCAAGGCACGACCAAACCACTGATGGCCAGCTTCGCTTTAGACTAAGTCGGGGGTCCACGTGGCGCCCTCATTACTATTGCTGTGTTTTTTTTTTTAGTAACTGTATTCTTGGAATCGAAGGACCATTTTTCGTTAAACAAATGAATACACAATTAAAAGGTATGTGACATGATACTTTATAACAATGGAAATATAAGTAAGTATCTTAACTAAAAAAAGTGGTCACCATTTTCCGTTAACTATTTAACTACATAAAGGTTATTAAACTATGGAAGCCTGACCCACCATAGAAAGGTATCACAGTGACATTATAAATAATTAATAATTAACAGTTAACGAAAATAGGTTTACTGTGCGTTTATGAATAAAGGGGTTAGATTGGTACAAGATTCAATTCATTCATTTTGTCTTAACTCTTTGCGACCATGCCCGTGATCACGCACATTAATTTAATTATCTAATTGCATAAATTTGCATCAGTGGTAGAAGAAAGGACTCTGCAAAAACTCCTACCACTACAAAACACTTTAAATATACCACAAACATATAGCAATACGTAAGCGGTAAGGTAACCAGATGATTATCTCTTCTCCCATTATTGCGACTACCTTCTACTGAAGTTGCAACCGCAGCTACGAGATTATCCGCAATCACTTTCATGTCTAATGTGGAAAATACTAGCATTGTTATAGGTAATGAATATAAACTGTTTAAAAATGAAAAAAGACGCATAAATGATTAAACGCGATAAATTAAAAACGACACTTAAAGCGATTTCGGAATGTGATATGTTTCTTATTCGTTTTCTATGCACAGGGTCATTATCAGTGATCGGATCTCGGATGCAATTTGGGGTGAACGACCTTAAACGTTATGCTTAACATGGATGTGACACGGGATTTCCCGGGATTTTGGGAAATGGGTTATTTTATTATTAATAATTAATAACTTTTGTCGAGGGTTAAACTAAATAAACAAAATGAAAATGTTCGCTATCTATCTATAATAGGTCATTTATTTGACACATACTTTTAAAACATATTTTAGATATAAAATAACTCTACTTTTTGAAACAAAATTTAAAAATAAACATCTTAATTACATGCAACACAATAGCATACTAATTATATCCCTTACAATAATACCTAGACAAATGAAATAGTAACATGACAAAAACTTAACCTAAAAATAAAATAAAATTAAAACTACTATGTTTTAGTCGTGTTAGATTTTGATCGGAATTGAAAGATGATTTTCGTACACCAAGTGGATTTTCACAGAGAGAAGACGTAGAATAACTTCTTACAATATCACAAATGTCATATTATATTAAATGGTTGAAAATATTTTTTTCTAACTGGTGTTCTTTTCTCGACTCGTTTTCTCGACTCTAAAAATACGGTTACATCACTAGTCAGTCAGATACGTCAAATGCTACCTAATTTCCTCGAGGCCTCAATATTATAGTGATAACCAGCTCTGCCAATAATGGGATGGGATGGGAAAAGCGCTAAGGAGATAATGATGGCACCTTTTACATAACTTTATCACAGGCATTACTAAGTACCAAACTAACACTAAAATGCAGATAATACTGTTACAGGATACTTTGTCACCATTTTTATTGCGCGAAATCCAATGTTAAAATAGCGAATGAATCCGCACAATGGTACTCTATAAAATGCCAACAAAGTTTCACCGTGTCGTGTTCGAGAGTCATAAATAATTTATTTCCTATATATAAAACGTTTATAATAAAAAGAAATAAGTCGACGTGAAACCCGTTTTTACAACAAACGTTATTGACTCGGATCAAGTTTTAATTTTCAATGGATTCTGCTTTTGACTTGTTGGTTTTGACGTGGTACGTGTGAATTATAGCTACGTGTCGTGTCGGGTTCTATTCAATGGGTATGACATTTTATACGCCAATCAAAATCATAACGGCTCGAATGGCGAGAGGACGTCACAGGGTGTTCAAAAGGGTGCGCCAGAAATAGACTTGTATTGTCTAGTTGTTATAACAATTGTGTAAATTGCCAAATCAAAGAAATTTGAATAAGAAATAATTATTAATAGAAAAGGCAATGTATTTCAATGTTTTTTGACGACGCGATAACCTAGTTGGTAGTGACCCTGTCTACGAAGCTAGAGGTCCCGGGTGCAATTCCCCGTATGGGCAAATACTTGTGTGATGAGCACGAGTATTTTTATCTGAGTCTTGGATGTTTTATATGTATTTAAGTATTTATTTCTCTATATAAGTAAGTATTTTTATCGTTGTTTAGTACCCATAGTACAAGCGATGGTTCCTTGATTTCTTTTTGCATCTAGCTGACCTCTTATTTTAATGCATAAAGTAAAATAACCCGTTACTTAGGTGCATATTGATCTTTAAATGTAAATTTAAATTTGTAAATAAACCCGAAACATACTTGGCGCCCCGTTGGCGGTTCGTAGGATATTGTGCGGTTCCCAGCCGCTCGGCATTGACCACAGCGCAGCGTTCCGACGTTATCTGACGTCCTATTTGACATTCGCTTTGATTGTTCTAGCATTGCTAACTGTCACATAAATATTTTTATCAAGATTTATGAGTATTGGATTTCGAAATGTATGTACTTGTTAGGGTGTCATGACAACACAACCATGATTCAGAATTGAAGCACGTATTTATGCTGTGTCAGTTACGATTGACATTCATTCATTCACTCTTACACAATCGCTATAGCTATATTATACATAAATATACATACATTGCTCCTATTATTTGCCATAGGTTTTTATGGCAAGGAGAAGGCAAATAGCACACAGGGCACCTGATAGTAAGTGGGAACTGTGATGCATAGATATTGGATTTCGAAATGTATGTACTTGTTAGGGTGTCATGACAACACAACCATGATTCAGAATTGAAGCACGTATTTATGCTGTGTCAGGTACGATTGACATTCATTCATTCACTCTTACACAATCGCTATAGCTACATCGCTATATTCTATTCTATTCTATTCTATATATATATATACATAAATTGCTCCTATTCTTCTCCATAGGTTTTTATGGCAAGGACAAGGCAAATAGCACACAGGGTACCTGATAGTAAGTGGGATCTGTGATGCATAGACATACAACATTACCAAGAACTCTTAAAATTGCAGTCCTAAGACTGCAAATGTGTGGCCAACCTTAAGAACTAAGAAGGGACGCAGAGTCACTACCAACTAAACTTAACACGTCGTCAAACTTCACCGTATCGTTTTTGTGTCGTTTTATATTATTGCTAATAGTTTGAACTTTATTTGTTTCAGGTAATTTAATAAGGCTGCCAAGCGTCTTAAAACTATATGGATAGCTCGTAAGTAACAATAACTTATAGTCTTTAAGCTAGGGCTTGAAAACCGTTCGAAAAATACCGATTAAATACCGTTCTTAACCAGGTTTTTTGTAAACACTCGCTCGGAGCGGAATCGATTCGCGAACGTTATGATCGCTGGAGTTAACTTAGTCATCATCAGCCCCGAGACGTCCAATGCTAGACAAAGGCCTTCCCAAGGTTCCACAACTACGCTGCTGCTGTCATCCAGCAGTTTCCCACGACTTTTATCTTTTCAGTTCGTCGGTCCACCTACTGGAAGGTCTGCCGACAATTCTTAACTTGGTATTTATGGTTTTTTATGTTGTATGCAGTTGGATGGTATCGTGACTACAATGATTGGCCGGACTTCAAAATGAGCAAAAAAAAAATGCAACTGAAGTGCTTGCGGTGCAAACAAATTAGCGACCGATTTTGCTCTTTGGTCAGAATCAGAACTGAAATAATATCACTTCTGTTCTACCAGTGGAAAAAAAGCAGGTTTCCGAGCCCTACTGGGAGCACTAAGAAGGTGCTTCTCAACCACTTGCTCTTAATAAGAGCTTATAAGAGCTAGAGTGAGACAAGTACAAAACAGGAGCACCTCTAAGAGCTTTTTGTACTCCCAACATTGATAAAGTCCTATAAAACTTTTATTAGTTGTTAACTATTTCTCAGGCCGATGTGTAGACCCAAAAGTTGGAGCTTAAAGTACATTTAGTTCTAAAGGAATTTGTTATATAAATTTCCCTTTAACAATCATGAACGATTTTCTGTAGTTTATTATTTATTAAGTCGAAATATAAGGTTTAATAACATTACAAAAAAACATAAACATATTGCAGGTTTATTTTGCAGATATAAAAATAACCCTTTACATACATACATACATAAAATCACGCCTGTTTCCCAGAGGGGTAGGCAGAGACGACTTCTTTCCACCTGCTACGATCCTGACAAATGTCTTTCGCTTCTTCCACATTCATACATCGAGTCATGCACGCACGTTCCGTTTTATTATTATGAGTAGAAGTGTTACGTAAAGTTAATTTATCAAGTGCTAAAACACAATTATAATTATACTCTGCAATATCTATTTGTGGCTGAAAAGGCACACCCTATTTTTCCATTTTTTTCAGAAACTTTTTACTAGGATTACATGGGGGCAACGTTCTATAATCAGATTGCACGTTTATGTTCAGATATGAAGGTAGTCTAGACACGTTCGCTCATATCCAGGGATTATGAACTCTGCCATAAACTGTTGCATTATGTTTTGGTTCATATTCGCCTTAATTTGGCCGAGTATAATATTACAATTTTGCGAGCTATGACATGTTGATTGATTAGTGTGCATGCTGGACGACACGTGATCCTTCAATCGATCAGGATTTTTACGTTGACACCCAACAAACAAAAACGTCGCATAAGTCTTGACTTGTACGACATAAAGTTGGATAGCTGTCTTATAATGGTAATGAGATGACTACTAGGTCCTATAGACGTCTTTAATTTAACCTATTAGTCGTGCGACGAATATGTCATAATACACTGGTCTTAGCAACGTCGGTAAGACTAAACTATACGACGTTTTATTACAGTCTTAGCTTAAACGTTTGTACGACAACGCAATTGTCATACTAACGTTATAGTCCATTAAACGATTTGAACTGACCAAATTAGGTGTTTGAAAAACCTTTATATGACATTTATATAATGTAGCATTGTATAGACGTTTTTACAGTGACGTTTATAAAACAACCACTATCTTGTTTTTCTGCGGTTAATAAGCGACTCTTAAATGACTTAGTTGTTTATTTAAAACTTAAATATAACGTCTATTTGCATGATGGCCGTTTAATGTCATTTCCTGACTTTAATCTAACCTGTAGTCGCATTTTAGTCAGGTTTTGACTTTAAAACGTCTAGGCCGCCATTATTTTACGGAACGCTGTATAGAAACTACGAAAAATGGAAGCAAAAAATACGTGGAGAAAACTAAAACGTAGTGGAACTTTCAAAAGGAAACTTAATAGGGATTTCCTGTTGTCAAAAAATGCAATGCCAACCACCGCGACTAATGTCACAAATGTTGAAGAAAAAAAGTGTAAAACACATGAACAAAAAGAAGGTTCAGTATCAATTTTTTTTACAGGATTGATTCGTTTTTAATCAGTAGATTTTGAAATTGATATTGAATGTTAAAATGTTTTGAAAACTGCACTGCACGTTTACTATGACCAGTTATTTCCTGAAATAAATTTAAAGATAATTAATTTTGGTGAATATTGACAATTTGAAAAGGGTTTTAAGTTTTTTAAGGGACCCTAATAGCTAGCTGTCATGGCGTATTGCATGGTTTTAAAATAACCTTAATATGACTTTATGTTTTTACAACGTCGTAAAGAGAGAAGTGTACGACAAAAGCAACAATTTCCTACATTTTTAGATACAAACATATTTTTATTGATAAAAATATAATGATTTAAACACAAAATTACGAGGGGGCATGAAAATCTGAATAGTATTTACATAGGTATATTATCATAAAACTTCAATTCCCAGTCGAACTAAACGGCATAAGAGACAGATAAAGTTAGTAAAATATGAAAGTTAAATATTTTTATTTCCTTGTAACTATTTATTTTGCACTCAAATCTCGAAACACAATCACAAAGTGCCACTGACAAGAAAAATGAATAAGAAGTCTTACAGGTGTTGTGTTCCTTGACTCAAATAAAACGTTTTAGTCATTCAGAAACACCTGTACGACCACTATACAACAAAAGTGGTAAATCCATAACGTTTATGTGACTTTTGAATGACGTTAACGAAGACGGCTTCTGACTTCTGTATGACCATTATACGACAAAGTAGGTCGTATAACTGGGGCCATTTTCGCGTTTAGTAAACGTTATTAAAACATTAGTATGACTTAGCTATTACGATCAAAGGTATTAAGATAACGTTTGCTAAACTTTTGAACGACGTTAAATTGTTAGTTGGGAGAGTACTATTTTGGTAATTAATTAATAAATATCAGAGGACCATTTCACACCAATGGAGCTAGCCACAAACTAAGCTCTAACATTGTAGAGAGAAAGAAGTAGTTGAGAAATATATACTTAAATACAGAGAAAACATCCATGACTCAGAAACAAATATTCGCGCTCATCACACAAATATCTGCCCTTACCGGGATTTGAACCCAGGACATGCGCCTGCATCTGTCACTACCAACTAGGCCAGTGCGTCGTCAAACATGTGCATTCCATCTTAGTCCTAAGGGAGGACAACGCATTGGTCTTAGGATTACAGTCTTGAGATAGTCTAGTGAATTGAAATGTCTATGGGTCTCAGATCCCACCTGCCATCAGGGCCTCTGTTCTACACGGTAAAAACCATATCGTGTTTGATATGTCATCGTATTGTTAACGTTTTGATAGCTCTTATTTACTTGACAGTAAAGGCGGCCGAGTGAAAAATGATTATGTAACAGGTCAAATACGATATTGTTTTTACTGCCGGTCACCTGTGAGCTCGTGTGCCTTCTGTGCCAAAAAAAAACATAATAGGTTTTGTTATAAATAATCTCTTTTTTTTTACTAAAAACAGATGCGGGCAAGCAAGTTATACCATTATGCAAAAATGACAAGTTGATAGCTTCAATACTTTCAAAGAATAACTGCCGTGACTTACATACATATCGACACCGAAGTCTCACTATAACGGTTCCTTTTTACCATATTGGTACGGAACCCTAAAAAGACAGATAAAACACATGCAACCGTTAAATAACGTTGTTCACTTTACTATTCGTTCCGTTATTTTATTTGAAATCCCACGGAATTCCATCTGCGTTTCAAGAGAACCAGTTACATTTTCTGCAACTGAGAGCCCTGTAAAGCGTACAAAATCCTCTTCATAAATTTAGACTGTGGCGGCGAGCGCAGCCGTCCGGAAAGTGTGCGGTTCCGCTCGGTTTCCTCGCCTTGTTCGATTGCCCTACATACAGGGCCGATCGGCAGGGTTAACATGATTTTAAGATGATAATAGTAACATGTGTTAATCAATAAACAACCAAATTTTTCATTTAAGAAATTAGTTCGAGCACACTTTTTCCCATTGAACTGACATCTTATTATATTATGTATAGATCAACGTATGTAGTTATTTGCATGTGCCTCTATTTATATATAATAATTTATATTTTATCGATGCTATCATGTATACAATATCGCACCGCCTACAAAAAAAAACTGATTTACCCAAATGTCAAATAGTAGACCATTAGGCATTAAGTTCAGCTTTTGTACTCTAATTTGTATTTTTTTGGTTTAAGAATTAAATAAATAAATTATGGTTTTTACGGTATTTATTATTTTATTAAATGCGCTCTTTGCGTAGTATGTGTGGTGTGAAACTGATTGATAGAGTAAGGAATGAAAAGGTCACAGAGAAATGTGGACTAAAAGAAGATGTAGTGACTAAGATTGAAAAGGGCATGCTTCGATGGTTCGGTCATTTGGAAAGGATGGATGAAAGAAGATTGACGAAAGAGATATACAGAGCGAAAGTGAGTGGAAGGGTCGGAAGAGGCCGCCCTAGGCGTACTTTTTCGAATCAAATCGGAGAAATACTGGAAAAGGGCCGAATCTTAAGTACCCGAAACCGACGTACGTGCATGACTCGATGTATGAATGTGGAAGAAGCGAAAGACATTTGTCAGGATCGTAGCAGGTGGAAAGAAGTCGTCTCTTCCTACCCCTCTGGGAAACAGGCGTGATTTTATGTATGTATGTATTTATGTATTATTTTATGGCACACGAGTTCACAGGCTACCTTATGGTAGGTCATAATACTCATAATCTTAAGACCGCAATTTTAATAATGCAAAGGCCGTCCTAACCTTGAGGACTAAGATGGAATGCGTCGATGCTATTAAATTCATCGGTTCTCTTATTCCCCCACACATACTCATACATACCTTCACGCCTGTCTCTCAATTGGGTAGGTTGCCAGATGCACCGGTCGAAACATAAAATATTCGCGTCTTCAATATTCATCAACCTCTTCATGCGCATCTCTTTATCAATACACCAAAATCAAAATCAATGTGAGCAATCGGATCCCACAAACAGCACCCGTTCACGAGTATTACGCATATATCAGGAATATATAATGTTAATTAAGTGGACTCGTCAGAGGCCCTGGACAAGAATAATTCGTTATTCAAAACATATACAATGTGTGGCCCAAAACCGGGGCGAAAAATTAAAACGTAGATTCTACTCCTCAAACTACGCAACGTTTGTTTGACGACTTTGAAAAAAAACTTGCGGTTTGAATTTTATTACATTATAAAGTTAATTCGAACACGCAATGTACTATGAAATTGGTTATGTCTGTAGAGTGACTAGACTGACAGGCGATGTCAATTAGACGGAGTTTTAAGTACATTGATTATACTATTTACTTTGTTTGAAAAATGAACAATCTAAAAACTTTATGATTTTAAAAAGTTGCTAAACAAAAGTTGTCTAGTTTGAGGAGTAGAATCTACGTTTTAATTTTTCGCCCCGGTTTTGGGCCACACATTGTATTTAGGATTGACGCATGCTGTCAGACGGTCGTCAGACGTCAATTCCATACATCATTACAGTTTTCGAAAATCGTTAACTTTAGCTTTAAGCAACTTCTCTAGCCTCACAGAGCGTACAAACAGAACTTAAGGGCGTGCATTCTTAATTACATCGCTTTACCTGTCGAGTGAGCACGCTCGTGTGACTTTGCTCGCTCGATCGACATTTAGACACAGAGCTATTGATAGAATAACACCTCTAAACTTGATCGCGTGACCCAAATGACGAGAGTGACCCAGCGCTGGTGGGTCGCCAAATGGCCGGGATCCACGATGGATCCATTTGCATAATCATTACTGCAGGTAGCTTTATTCGGGTAAGTTAAATTTACCCTATCTTTATGATAAGATAGTTGGAATAATTGTTTGGTCTTTGTTATTGTTGATAGCCTATAGTATAAAGTTGGTTGAAGTATTTTTATGCAGACAGGAAGTTTATTTAAATAACAATTTCATTGGTTTTTTTATTAATTAGGATTAAAATCAAATTGTCCTTTTTTTCTGTTACTAGGTTAACATATAAGTGACTTTAGGGACAGTGATATTTATTATTGTATAATGGTTTTCTTTTTGTAAATTTTATTGCTTTGTTCTTGTGTCACAGTCAAGATTATATTTTCTTGAAATTAATAATAGAAATTGTCAAAAGTCATGCATAAAGAAACGAAAGAAATACACAAAAATTGATTTCTGGCCGCAAACTACCAAAAACTCCATTTAAAATCAGTCTTGGAAACTTCCACATTTTTCACAACTTTCGAACTTTTTCTTCAGTTTATTCCAGTGATAAATGGCGCATCCGCAACCAACTCTAATGTCTTCCGTTTTCGAACATCACGAACAGTTTCAACATATTTTTCACTCTGAATTCGTTTGGTAAATAATGAAAATCATATCCCATGAATTTCTTTTATATTTTGCAAATAGCTCTGAGAGGTTTTTTGCCCGCAATCTTGCTAAGAACGACCGCTAATTGAGAATATTTGTCAGGGCTGGTAAAGATTGAGGATTTTTTTGAAATAAAGTTTTAAGGGCTGATTTTAATCTCTAGCATGCAAAATGTAATTTTATTAATTAAACGTTCATTCAGTTGAAAAAATCGGCCTTAAAATAGTCAAGAATCAACTGTGCTGAATAGAAGTATAATGGGTAGAAAGAATGAATGGCTAGAAAGAAGTTGAACACATTGCTTCATTATTAATGGTATTACACCGACAAGAGCTTTAAAGCCTTCGCACACGGCGTCGTGTCGTAAGCGTGTCGTAATATGCGCGTAGGACGAGAGCGATACGACCACGTACATCTTCAAACAAGTCCGCACAAAGCGGCGTTGCAGCGAATCGTATGCGATTTTTACTGTCACTACGTTTTTCGTAGCGTATCGTATCGCTCTCGTACTACGCGCGTATTACGATACGCTTACGATACAACGCCGTGTGTGGAGGCCCTTAGTCTTAAATAAGAAGGAGAAGAAAATAAGTTTTGACACGTAGGCCGTTAATACAGAAGCATGTGAAATATGCTTTTTCATAACTTGCCCTATCGATTTCCTTTCCAAGTTCATGATCATGGCAATTTATTTACATTAACGTTTTTTTCTTTCTCTTTAGAGGACTGTGAGGCTAAACATTTCGATGCAAAATGCGGTTACGTTTCTGTCCTCTTAAACCTAGGCCAATTTTCTAATATTTTGTAGATATTATAAACAATTGGGTACGATATTTTTTTGTGAGTTTGATTTCAAAAGAATGACGTTCTACGACTCGTCAAATTTAAAAAAATAGGTTTTTTTTTAAAGAATTAATTTAAAAATAAAAGATGAGACGAAAATGAGAACCTCTACTAAAATCTTATCCCAATTTATAAATCCACTGGACCAAAACAATAGCCGTACAAAAATACTTGACCGAGACACAGGCATCTATCAGTTACCAAAACTGCCTGCCTGGTAAAATAAATAATGAGTAGTATTATTAATTATTATTGTTAAAGGCATACAACACCACCTAAGATGAATGCTACGTTTTTACGTAATGATCCTTTAACGTTAGTAAAAACGAACTCTGATATTAAGTATGCTTTGACAACAAAGCCAACTTTTCTCAAGTAAAAGTAAAACGTCATCGTTTATAACGTGACGTCAAAGTCCATCGCTCATCGAAGGCGTCAACTTTGTCTTCAGAACTTGCTCTGCGCTTAACTTCAATAGGTACCATGAGTTTTTATTCTTTTGTGCTTGTATTTAGTTATCTAGAATTAATACTGTTCTATTGAACAATTGTGCTCTAAATTCATGATTTATTTTTCCAATCACTTCATTTGATTGTGATTGTCTAAAACTCGCCAAAAGTTAAAGCAATTAATTTAAAAAAGAAACTATTTTTTTCCGCCAACTAAAAGAGGGGTGCTATAAATTTAACGTATGATGTGGACGCGGTTAGGTTTCATAACAATTCAGTGGGCCTTTGAAGAGATATCAGTATTGAAAGATGGCGTCTCCATTATATCGGGAGTTTTTAACTAATAAACAGTTACTGCCTTCTGACTACCTTTATCAAAAAAAAATTTTTCAATGTCAATGAGAAGGCACGCAAGCACTTAGGCTACCTGATGGTAACTGGGATCTGACACCCATAGACATTTGAAATCTCAAAACTGCAATCCTAAGACTTTAAATGCGTTGCCAACCCTGAGGACAGATGGAATGTCTCTATGCTGGTAATTTCACCGGTTGTCTTATCCCCACACCGGAACACAGCATTGCGAACACTGCTGCTTGGCGGTGGGTTAATGATTAAGGTGATGGTAGCGATCCGGCCGGACCCTGAACAAGGTCCTACCACCACTGCTCAGCTCGCTATTCAGTTTACAACCAGTATCAAAAATCTCTGATCGACCAAACTTCATAAAAGCGTTGAAAAACTAACTATTTTGCCAATTAGAGCCCCAGTTCTAGGGGCTGATGTTGCTTTCGTGTTTCCCTAATGAACGATGGCATTTCAAAAGGTACAGTCAACAGCGTAAATAAGTGATCATTTGTACCTTGTACATGTACCTTGTCGCTGTCAATCGTTTCACAATTTTGTATGACATTTCAAACACGACTTTAAAGTGACAAGCTTTTTATATATTTTTCTACTCGCGTACAATAAACCTATTATTTTCTCCAAATTAGTCTTTAGATCCATAAATTATGGTTATTTTTTATTTGAAACGGAAAGTCTCTTAGCGTTTTTGAATCCTCTAGAAATCCAAATACTTACATTACTAACTTAACTCAAGCTTCTTCTTTTTTGATAACTTCATAAGTAATTAGTGGCGTACACCAAATGGATCGCCACAATAGGCCATTAGCTAGTCAATATTTAGTTTTGTCATATGATCCTCACCCACCCCAAAAAAGGTTAGCAAAAGTACGTTAACGTACACAGGAATGAAAAGTAATGTTCCTCGAATAGGCTTGCTTGTTCAGGCCATAAATTGATTCAACCCTTAGAAGTTGGACCCTCTAACCGAGGTGTATTTATTATTGGCGAGAGATTTACCACTTCCACCAGATTACATTAGGTTGTTAAAGGTTTCGCGGGCATTAAAGTCGGTGCCCCTTTTAAAATGTAAATATTTAAGTTGTAAATTAAAAACGCTTTGGATTTTGTGTTAGGTCGAGTATTGACTCTCATAATAGGGTAAATTGGAAGAAACTTAGAGAGAAATAAACCTAACAGAGTGGATATTCAAATAGAATACTGGCCCACCTCTACATCCTATATAATTATATCCGTATGCATTATGAGTATTATTGTAAATACAATCGTGGATATTAATTGCGATAAAAAAAAGGATAGGTGAGTGTTGCGTTCAACTTAACCACTACTTGTTTTATCAATTTATCGAAATTATGGTTTATTATTAGACTTGTTTAATTAATAATATTATTACTACCTTCTGCTTGTGACTTGGTCCGCGTAGATTTTGATTTTCGTTATTTCCCCGGCAACTTTTTTTTTCCAGGATGACCAGAAACCTATTACTTAATCCAGGTATAAGCTACCTTTATTTCAGTCACAAACACACAAAATATCATGGTGAGATGTAAAAATATTTGAAAGGTGTTATTATCGAATATTACACACCCAATAACAAGACAAGAAACAGCCCATAACCCATAACTGAAGAATACCTATTATCAAATCAAAAAAAATCAAAATCAACATCGTTTATTTGGTGCAAAACATAAAACAATAATTATAAAATGAGATACAGTTAATAAAATAATTTAGAACAAAAACTCAAAACTATTTATCATGCACCAAATTGGGTGCTACGGTGCTACTCAGTATAGTGTCAGACATGTAAATGGCGTGACGCTTATTTTCATATGTATGTGTATGAGAGCGTAGGTATAGGTAAAGTAACTGAATTATGACAACTGTAATTTTTTTTTACAAATAAATGAAATAAAAAATAATAATAATAGGATAAATAGGATAAACATACACAGAGAGGTGCTTTAATATATAATATAGATGAAATAAAACAATGTGAAAGCGACAGTGCAATTCTGACAGAGTGCAGGTCTGCTATGTATTGGATCATTGTAGGCCAATCAGATACTCTTTGAGGTTGTTCTTGAAAGAGATCAGAGACTTCAGAGACTTTATTTTATCAGAGGATGTCGCGATTGAAATTGAGATGGGTGAAATATAGTATCTCCCAAATCTGTGCCTAGAACGCCACTGAAGTATGGTTCATGTTATATCATAAGTTGTATTGTTAACCCAACTGCGCAAAGCCAAAAGAAGTGTTATGACGTTAACAGTATACGCAGCAGTGATCAAAGACAGGTGTTCCACTCAAGCTCTTAAAATTTCAGACCAATCTGAATAAATCTCCTTCAATTTTCGTTAAGGCTTAACAAAGTGCTAATTGACTTGAGTGTTTTTAGATGTTGAGTAGTAAGAGGACCATTTTGAAGATCTTTGGAGCTTAATAAAACCAATTTCGTCAAATGCTCAAGTCCAATAAAAAATACTTCATAATTATTAATATCATTTTAGACCTATCTCCGTATCCGCCATTTGGCAGCGTAACAATGAACGCATAAAATATTGTAAAGTGCATGTATAATAACGGTTGTTTACTTTAGTTACCACAAGCATTGTCAAGTCAACAACAACTTCAAACAGCATCTCATTAACGTATGCACAAACCACTCCGTCTGTGACAAAAGCGAGTCCATTTTGTGAAGCGCATGTTTGAGAACTTATGTCCCGGTTATACGGCTACAGCGACTTAAGAAGCTATGGTAACAACAACCCGTAAAACTTTCCATTGAATTGAATCCAGTGTTGAATAAAGTTCCGATTCAAGTCTTAAGTAAGAGTTACTAAGCTGCTTTATTTCCAATGTGCGAGGTCTGTTCAATGCCGGAAAGTCTAAATGGAGTCGAGTTTGTATTAAAATCAGGAATGCTGGCACAAAAACAAACAGTTGACTTTCTTACCTCTCAGGTCAGGATTCCGCGAAATGTCTATTAAAGAAACACTCACGAACATTTTAAGTAAGCTTCTTAACTACGTATTCTTGTTTTTATTGTTGATAAAGTTCACAAGGCGAGGTTTTGAACAACACTGTAGGGAAAACACCTAATTATTGCCTCTAAAATACCAGGTACTAGCACCTAGTGATTATTGAATTAACGTTATAATAATAATTAGGTGGCCAATAATAGGGCAGTTCACCCTATTTTAAATATATCTGACCATTACATTTTAATATTCACAGAATATACGGGTTTTATTTATGATTAACGTGTGTATCTGTGTATGTCTTTGGCATCGTGGCTCCCGACCCGATAGACCGATTTGGACGTGGTGTTTCTTTGCCCCGCGGCGACTTGAACAGCTACTACCGTGGGAATATGGCGTTTCCACTATGAAGTGATTTCGCCAGTGTCAAGTATATATAAGTATAAATCAATATAGTAATAAAACACAATCCAATCTTCTCTAGGAAGATTGGTGGCAACGTTGTACGGTGATATGTAGGACCGAGGCCAAGATAGTTTTAACCTCTGTACCACTGCGAGTCCACTTGAAACGAGAAGTAAGATGCTAGGATACACGAAATAAGTCCAAGTCTTCTATCACTGTGCATTAAAAGTACAAATACCTAACAAATAATAACTTTGAACACCTAAATACACAAAAATAAAAACTAAAACAAATTACACATCCGCTATCTTTTGACGTTGCAAATGGCCTCCAGAAAGCTACTCGTAGTTGTTTAGACATGAGCCAAGCTATAACGAAACGTGATATTTTTGACAGCTCTCAGTTGTCCATAAGAATCTGCGGCTCTCTTACTTTTTGGCCTCTGCGCTGTTAACTGTGTCTGTCTTGTAATAAAAACTTTAATCTCGAATCATCGACTCATTTTTTTTAAGTCCTTCACTAGTTTAAGCCAAATGGTTTCGCCATTATATTGGAAGATTTTATCTATTATATAGGTTATACATAGATATTATGGTGAGCTATGGCAGAAGGGTAAATTTCAAAACTTGGCCCCAGTGTTGGCTTAACAACCGGTTCACGCTGAGCTAAGACCGTTTCGCAAGAGTACCAAGTAGTACCAAGAGTCACTGGATAAAACCGCGGAATAACGGACACACGGACATGGCAAAACTATAAGGGTTTCTTATTGATTATGGAACCACTACAGAACCCTTAAAAGGGCTTCGTATAAAAGCTGGTGTCTGCATTTCTTGCATTAAATAGAAATGCAAATAAGTTTAGTGAGAAAGCTGCCAGCCCTTTGTTCATCCGTTTCACCAACAGAACAGACAGAATGCCCCTTAACAAGCTTGATAGATCACTGCAATATATTACAAATTAAAACGTTTGAAATACTGTTTAAATTGAATCTAACAATTTCTCAAAAGAAGTAAAATAGAAACGATTGAACAATCACTTGTCTACAGTTACTGGGAGCTCCTCTTTCCAAGCGTTGCACAATCAATCTATTCTATAAATGCACGGTTGCTCTTTTAAATTGCTATCCGATTTCTGAATTCCTAGTCTCCATTGTTTACTTAAAACATCTCTGATCCTTATAATTCGTTTCTCATTTGAAAAAATAAACAAGCATTTATTAATAGTTTTTTTTATAATTTATGGAATAATACAACTAGATATAATGCAATAGACCGACTAGCAAAGAGTTCTAGTAAAGATGGCGGGGAACTGACAGATGTTATTAAAAACAATCAAGGAGATCTTTAGGAAAGAACTATATTCAGCAGTAGATGGATTTTGGCTGAATTAACGATCATAACAATAATACATGGTTTTCTAGGTAATGTAATTAAATTCTGTGAATACGAATCAACCAATGTAGCTAAGTACCTTTAGTCAGAATCACATTGATGCATTAATTTGAAGCTACAGTGCTATTGTTGTTGTTAATAAAAAGTTTTTTTTTGCATCTGTTTATATCCTTTAATATTAAACGAGGAATATTTCCATATAAATATTTTTTATCACGTTCTCAAACACGGCTTTAACGATTTCGATGAAGTGTGCAATATAGGGGTTTACGGGGGCGTAAAATCGATCTGTCGGGTTATCATCATCGGAATATTCATTTTGAACTATAACAACGCTGTTCCAGGTACTTATTATTATTAGAGAACTACGTAACTTGCGAATTGAAAGATCATGAATGTAGTTTCGTCATTTTGCTATTAAAAAAACATGTGGAGCATCTACCAAATCCCGTTGAAGCCCAGCTTACAAATGGATCAAAACACATTTTTCTGACCTATTTTTCTCTACATGCGAAATCTTGCAAACTAAGATCCCTCAGCTTATCAGAAACCCAAACCTACGAGATTGATCCTTGAATTTTGTCAACGCGTCTCAAACACAAAACTGCGACGTGCTTCGACTAGCAATACTCGAATTTCAGTCTCCAGGAATAATATAATATTGATAACTTAGAGGCAGTTTCTGCTTCATTTTTGACTTAGAACTAAAAATATGGTGTGATGAAGCATTTATAAATAGAAGTTAGATGTGTTTCATTTTAAAATTCTGTGTCACTTTCTGTCAAATTCAAATTTAATGTTACATCGTATGATAAACGAAGCATACTGAAAGCACTCTTTAAGTATTTTGCGTTTATAAATAAGAAGGGTGTATGTGTGTAGTTTGGGGTGTAATAAATTTTAATACCATCAGCAATATTTAAAAACGAAAATATTACAATGGAGAATAATCGTAAGCTCGTGTCTACTCCCTGACAATTATTGTTGATTAGCTGCAGGTTCTATCTATATATTAGAAAGTGAATTCGATAGTTCGATATAATTTAGCCTTTGTTGGACATACTTAATAATAACTTCACTGCTATTATCAATAATCTAAATTGTGAAACTATTATCAAATCTCCAATAAACAGAGAACTTTTTCTGCCGTGCTCTAACTAAAACTCCACTAAGCCACAAATCAAAATTTCGAGTTAAAAATAAAAAACCTAAAAACCGATATTTCTAGATTTTGTGAAGATTTACCATGTATTTTTTTTTGTGTAACCGTTAAAACAAAGGTTGTACTTAAAATGTGTATAAGTGTTTTCGCAAAATACTGCTTTTACTATTTTATAAAATGGTTTTTGTGTTCTTGATTTGCAAATAAATAAGAAATAATATATGCTTTGAACGCTAAAACCTAGCAAAGTAATCTTAGCGTAGTATTTTTGTCATAAAATTAGGATCATTTACCACTTTTTATAATTGAAAACAAAGAAAATGGCTAAAGCCCTTATAATGGTTTATAGTCATGTTTTTTACCAAGTTTTTATATTGAATTGTTTATCAACAAGTACATTATTAGACTTTTACCATTTTTAAACTATGGACAGCTAACATAATGGTATGCACTACCACGAGTGACCCCTTTTTGCAAATCTAGAAACTTGTGAAGAGTCGAACCGTTACAAGTAACTAGATTTAAGTGTTGTATCCCGGGGAAATATTTTTCGATTTTCTGATTAAAAGCTGGCTATAGTCCTAAACTACGCACTGAAATTCACTATATTCTTTGAGTAATTTGATGAAATAAAATATACTTTATGATCTATTTGTTTATTAAAATTATAAAATGAACACGATACCAAAATCAACACTTTGTTATAACTGAAAACACTATAGCGTTACTACAAAAATTATTCAAAAAATGTACTAAGACAAAGGTACTTCCTTAACTAATTGAGATCTAATGATAACCTCTTCAATTCTTAAAAATATCAACAGGTACACAATCAACAAGTTTGGTATAAACAATTGAGATCAATAGTTATTATTAAAAACTTTTCTCTTAAAATTATAAAATTATTATGCAATCCGTATCAACAAAAATAGGTATAAATAAATCCTTATGGTATTAAATGCGTAATTATTTATGGTGCAAAGTAAAGAAGAGGCATTTTGGGGAGTATCTATTTGGTCAATGAATGAAGCTGATGAAATGTAGTCAGGTTTAAATCAATAATCTTGCGTAAATCTTCTGGTTGAACAGCGTCTGAATTTGGATCGTTTTCAGAAATCAGAGGCTGCTTTGAGAGAGTTGATTTTTCAGGTTCTATTCCTTGAAACTTGGGATCAGATAATGAAAATATTATCCATATTCAATGATGTTGGCAGTTCAGATATATTATTGTACGAAGTTTTAGTTTCGGGAAAATTATCGAACAAAGCCCCGGTCATTGAGTATTCACTACTGTGCTTGTACAATGGGTACTAAGCAACGATAAACATACTCTTCAAAAGAAATGAATAATTATATATAATAATAAAACATCCAAGATTCAAAAACATAGGTACTCACGCTAATCACACAAATATTTGCCACGACCGGGAATCGAACCCGGGATCGCCAGCTTCGTAAGCAGGGTTCTAACAACTACAGTCGTTTTTTATAATATAAAAATAAATTTAATAATAAATACAGTCAGAAATCATCTCAATAAATAGTAATTAAATAAAAGATAAAAAAGATAAAAAGATAAAAGAAATTTATTCAGTAAGTAGGCCGCTCGGGCACTTTTACACGTCAAGATACTACCAGCGCTTCCCAAGAGGAGACCACTGCTGAGAAGAAACGCCGCAAGAAACTCAGCAGTCAGTCATTTTTTAAATTTATTTTATATTTCATATTACAATGGTACAACTTAGTCTAGCATAAAGCTACAAGTATTAAATTAAATATAATATCAAATAACAGTAGGGCCATTCCATATGATTTCAACAAATTTGAATTAAAAAGTGTGCCGCATGACTTTTGATTTGAATAAAAAAAATTGAGGATATACTTTATGGTGATAGAAGAGCTGAACCATCACCATTAATTTTTTTTATTTTTTTATTTCCGAGTTTTACTCATTCGAAGTAAATAGTGGGGTCAAATTCCTGCTTGTATATAATACGCTCTAACTTTTTTTTTTAAAAGATAACGGAATAATTGTTGCTGTGTTTGATTAGGTGAGAAATATGGATGTCATACTGTATGTAAAAAGTCATCTAAATTAACTACAAAAAAAATGGTGTCCATTTGAAATGTTCAAGTAACTGGTAATTTTTTGCAATTTTAATTCATTTTTGTGCAAACCCTAAAGCATATTAGGGATAACTTTTTTCAGAAATATAAAGTACTCGTTTTGTTCATTCTGTAAAATAAATATTATCGTTTTAGAATTATAATTCAAACAGAAAAATAGTAGTGAAAATTTAGAATTTCGAAAAATGCTTATGTTTGACCCCCAAAAAACCCATGTGGAAGAATAATTAAAAATTTGAATTTATTCAGGAAATATAGTCCATGTCTTTGTTAATTAGATTCAGTTTAAAAAGTTTTGTTATTTTCCCTATTTTTGGATATATGTTTTTTTTTAAACTGCTTATCTCGTGAATTTTCTCTCATCGTTTTTATATATGCAGATTAAAATATTTATGACTATAACTTTTAAATGTATGGTAATCCATTATCATACACTGAAAAATCAATAAATATAAGCCAGACGGTTAAAATTTACTAAATATATTTGATAATACTTATATATAAAACGAAAAAAAACATTACTTGCAAACCTTTGCTACTTCGAAATTTTCTGAAGTAGAATAAGGTCGTACTATTAATTCATTTTGAGAAATGGGAACGAAACTATGATAAGAACGTGTATTTTTTATGGTTCTCATATTTTTAAATCGTTCTGATAAGTACAACTCAGTTACATCGACTTCTGATTTTGAGACGAAAAAGAACTTGATTCCAAGAATTTTGTTTACACAAAACTCGTACATAGCTTCAGGGGATAAAATGTTATCACTACCTGTGGTGCGTTGCAGACTAGCCATGATGAACGCGAAAAAGTCGTTTTATGAGAATCTTCTCATTCAAACATTCCAACCGAACAAGACTCCATTATCGAAATAACTGAATTTCGAAGATGACAATTCAATAAAAAGTCAACTTCTTATCAACCAGTGGTATATAACGAACAATAACTATACATGAAATGAAAACAGGTTAAATAACACAAGCAATTCCTACAAAGATTTTTATTCATTATCTCCTAACTTAGGCTCAAAAGTCCAAACTCAAGGTTTGCCAAAGAGCAATGGAGCGTAGCATACTGGGTGTCCGAAGATCCGATAGGGTGAGGAACACAGATCTGCGCTCCAGAACTGGTATTGCTGATGTTGGGGTAAAGACCGCAAAGTTGAAGTGGGACTGGGCTGGCCATATCTGCCGCATGCACAATGAGAGATGGGCCAAAAATACCACCCATTGGCTTCCACGCAATGGATATCGTAGCAGAGGTAGACCCAGAAGGAGATGGCGAGATGACCTTGAGTCGTTTGCGCGGGAGTGGCGGGAGTGCGCTCTGGATAGAGACGAATGGCGAAAACGAGGGGAGGCCTTTGCCCAGCAGTGGGACATAAAAACGGGCTAATAAAAAAAAAAAATCTCCTAAGTACGGTCTCCTATATATAACTTTGATAAGGATTATAGTACCACCTAAAAAAATATATTTCTTAAACGAGCAAAAATAACAAAACTTTTTAAACTGAATCTAATTAACAAAGACATGGACTATATTTCCTGAATAAATTCAAATTTTTAATTATTCTTCCACATGGGTTTTTTGGGGGTCAAACATAAGCATTTTTCAAAATTCTAAATTTTCACTACTATTTTTCTGTTCGAATTATAATTCTAAAACGATAATATTTATTTTACAGAATGAACAAAACGAGTACATTATATTTCTGAAAAAAGTTATCCCTAATATGCTTTAGGGTTTGCACAAAAATGAATTAAAATTGCAAAAAATTACCAGTTACTTGAACATTTCAAATGGACACCATTTTTTTTGTAGTTAATTTAGATAACTTTTTACATACAGTATGACATCCATATTTCTCACCTAATCAAACACAGCAACAATTATTTCGTTATCTTTTCAAAAAAAAAAGTTAGAGCGTATTATATACAAGCAGGAATTTGACCCCACTATTTACTTCGAATGAGTAAAACTCGGAAATAAAAAATAAAAAAATAATAATGGTGATGGTTCAGCTCTTCTGTCACCATAAAGTATATCCTCAATTTTTTTTATTCAAATCAAATGTCATGCGGCACACTCGATTTGTTGAAATCATATGGAATGGCCCAGTAGTTCAGCAGGAAAACATGCCAAAAATCTTACGGGAGAGAAAGATAGAAAAGAATAAAATAAAATAAAATAGAATCAACTACTTATATATGTGTATATGAGATGGTGCAAGATGACCACATAAAAGTTTCGATATGTTTTCCTGCATCAACGGTGTCCCCCAGACAAGAAAAGCAGGATAAAGCTTTTGCATTTGAACAAATTATTATTGACTAAGTTTCGGGTTTAGGCCATGCATTTTTGTCTGTTAGATAGTCCTCGACCCTATAATACGCTTTAGACATTAACGACTTTTTCAAATATTTTTTAAGTGCTGGAAAGGGTAACTTTAAAACTACTTCAGGTAATTTATTATAGAAATGAATGCATTGACCAACAAATGATTTATATACTTTACGGACACGGAATTTTCGAATAGCGATGTTATTTTTATTTTTAGTATTTATATCTGAGTTTTTGGTGAAAGAATCTAAATTCTTAATAACATAAATAATATTCTCGTAAATAAATTGAGACGCTACAGTTAAGATATTAATTTCTTTAAAAAGTTCTCTTAAAGAGTCACGGGAATTTAAATTGTAAATAGAACGAATGGCCCTTTTTTGTAACACAAATATAGTTTGTATGTCAGCTGCCTTACCCCAAACCAGAATACCATACGACATAACACTATGAAAATAACTATAATAAACTAAGCGAGCTGTCTCAACATTAGTTAGTTGTCTAATTTTCCTAACGGCGTAAGCTGCCGAACTTAGTTTACCTGCCAGTGCAGCTATGTGGGGACTCCATTGCAAATTTTTATCTATTGTTATGCCTAGGAAAACCGCCTTATCTACCATTAGCAAACACTCGTCATTTAGAAAAATACTAGAATAAAACAGGGATTCAATAATGTTTATAAGTGTGCGATTTGAATAATTAAAACAAACATACCTACCTAAGGTAAACGTACGCTTCGCCGAATCTGCCGTATCACCGAATTTCTTCTTTTTCAAGCTATAAGTCTAGTACTTACAGTTGATAATACGTTGAAATATTTTTTTCCTCTAGCTAGATACCTAACCCTTCCACTATGCGGAAAAGCCGGCCATTTGCTATCTCAGTCGGGACGCAATAATCGATCAAGTCGGTGGATCGCCGTTTTTTAGGGGAGTCCTTGTGAAAATCGGTAAGAAATCGCGTATACTTCTTAAGGTCATAAAACCGTTTTAGGTTACCTTTGTGTTTGAAAATGTGGTTTTTCTGTGTTGTTATTTAATTAGTTTTTGTGTTCTGACAAATTAAGTGAATTTAGTGCAGTCATATTTATAGAAATTAGCAAAAATGTGAATTCGGTGATGAGTTAACCCTTATTTTGAGTGGAAGGTTTTACCGAACAACGTTCGGAATCAGGGAAAGCGTATGTTTTTTTAATTATTTATTTGCTGGTTGGTCATGATTTACTTATATAATCTACTTTGCTTTTGGAATAACTAGAAGTATTCCAAATTTACTGAGTAATTGCCGAACATCAATAAATTAGACATTTTTTGAAAAACTTAGTTGGAAATTTATAACTTTTACGACTTTTTGACATGAAAATAAGCTTATTGGCAAGGGTATTTAAAAAAAAAGATTATATATACCTTTTAAGCAATAGTAGCAAAAACGATATGTATTCATGGTTACATAATAGTTCTATTTGTTAGTAATAATGTCAGATTTGTAATTATACCTATACTTTTACGTCTAAACACTATTTGTTAAATGTGTTCGCTCGATAGGTTCCACATATTTTGGGTTGTCCAATTCACCGAAAGGCGTTCGGTGATTAGTACCCATGGTCTCTGCTACCGAATCCATATCTGCCTCAGCCAAAATATAGCACGATGTTCATTGGAATATTATCCTTAATCCATTAACAGCTAAGCCGATACTAAAATGTATTATTTTTCGTGCATTTTCGTAAAGGCCAGCGCTTCTCAACATTTAAGCCGTTAATGTTTTAAAACTAGCTCGAAGTTTTTTTTTAATAAGTACATATTTAATTTTATATGGAGCTGCTGATGATGGAGCCGTAAGGTGGCGAAAATCTCGATTGTTAAGCATTAAAGTATAGGCGATGTTTGGTCTTGCTAGTATCGTGTCGATTAACTAACTCCTTAATATTAAATTAGGCCGGTTGTCTTAGTTATTTAAATATTAGTCATTTAATTCAAAACCATAGAGGTGATCAGACCTCCCGCAAAACTATCAAAAATCTCAAAAAAAACTGTACATACGGGAACAAGGATTTGCATTAAATGTATATTGTTTCATTAAAGTTTGAGCACCACTCAGCGCCAAAATTTCATACATTTCTTCCCTAGTTCGGTGATACGGCAGCCCGATTCGGTAAAATGCGCAAATCAAGTTTCTTAGTTCGGTATATGGTACAAACCAGGTTACGCGACTCAAACACCTTTAAAAATATTTTAAACATATTTCTAACCATGTTATTTATTTACAGATACGTTAAAATGATGAAAAATTTATTAAAGTTACCATTATTCTATGGATCATAACCGTATAAAAATCCCGGACCTTATTAAAAAAATAATCGTACACCCAGGTCTTAAGCGTTCGTCGAAACGCACATTTACCTTACTGACTCCAAACAACTTAACAAAGGCTTGAAAAACCATTCGGCCCTATTACTATTGAGAATGACTTTAATCCTCCTATTTACGAGAAGACAGAGAGAGAAATACGTAAGTAATTATATTATTTTAACGTGTTTACAATTGTTAATAAGAAATCTAGACATTACAATTGAGTGAATTATTAACGCGTAAGTAGGTAAGTATACACTTTTAGACCTTATTGCCTTGTACGAGAAAGATCGTAAAGTATAGGTACAAAAATGAACTCGACTGTTCATGTCATGTTTTACATATCTATTTGTGCTTTTTTTTTTGTAAAACGGTAACATTTTGTTCGCGGACATTTTGACGGAGCTCGCGCAGCAAACGCTCGCGCAGGTGACTATTTCTAGCGCGCCGTCACGCCGACTGACCGCCCGCTCGCAAAAGCAACGGGGGAGGGGGACAGCACTTTTCTAGGTTTTAGTGATGCAATGTTGGTTAAAGGAGTTTTAGCGATATATTATTTCATATTTTTAACAATTTATACATTTCTTAAATGTAGTTGCTAGGTTTTAGCTTTGTATTTGTAATAGGAATCACAATGTTATTCTTAAAATAAAAGGTTAAAGGACTTTAGCCAAATTTAAACGTAGTATGTTTATAATAACTTGTTTTTAGCGTTGTGTCATGTAAATAATTTTAAAATAAAAAAATGCTAATAAAGCCGCAAAAGTATTAAAGTGTGGTATTAGTTAAGGATGCGAAACAAGTGGTTTTTTAGCTATGTATTTAAATTGTGTACCAAACAAAAAAAAAACATTAACCGCACTTAGACAAAGTAAAACGTAGTTTGGTTGGTTAGACAGGTTTCAGGATTGAAAACTGGTAAAAATCATGCACTTAGACATGTTAGGTGTCTCTGTATCTTTGAAAGCCAATAAGATAAAAAATTTAAACCAAGATAGGTCGATAAAGAATTTCTCGCTCTCTTACGCTGTTTAAAAAAGTAAAAAACCCACTAAAGTCACTTTGAGGAGTTTTAGTCAGAGCACGGCAGTTTTAAGAAAGCAGAACTTTAGGTTTTGATACATTTTTATAACGCCGTGCGATGTCAAACTTGGCGGAAGAAAAACTTAGATTTCTTAACTTTAAATTGTAAGGTAGTCCACTATAACCCGGACACCCTGTATAACTTTAAAATTAACATAACTACTAATACATTTTCGCGGTGTCAGCTTAGCGGCCACGAAATCGCCAAAATTGTTCGTTTAAAAAGGTCGACAGAATTATTATAACGGCCCCATTCTGTTAAACCGGACCTTTACCCGTTAAAACATCATATTTAATATGTTTCCAAACAACCAGTGATCACTACACAAATAGATAATGGACCTAATGCAATAGAATACTACGAATTTCCCCCTCAAAGTGAATAATGAAGTTCCGATAAGCGGCTTTTCCTAGAAGCCTCATATAAAGTTGATGCCGTTCGGTAACTTTAACCTTAATACGTTTTATAATAGGAGATGAGTGAGTTACGAAGTAATATAAGGCATCACTTTGGGGCCCATTTTATTACAACATTTTAAGGCTTTTAAAATGAAGATCTTTTGAAAAATATTTTTTGGAGAGAGCATCGAGAGTCATGTTTTTATAACAATTCAAGTTAACATTTCGTGTCTGAACCATATAAATAAAAATATGTTAGCCAAATTCCTAAAAATATTAACCACTGAATACTGCAGGATCAATTGTAAAAGTGTAATAATTATATTGTTTAATAATGCCACACAATTTAAAGCAGTATTAAGTCTTATACCATTTTATATTTATTTTTTGAATCTTCCTTCCATACTTATTTATGTATAATTTTAATGTTGCTGAACTTGAAGCTAAACTTAGAAATTAAGCTAACATTATTATCGTCCTCTATGACATCTTCCCGATTTATCATATCAAATCAAATTGAAATAATATTGCTTCACCCAATTCCCGAATATCCTACATCGCTTTTATTTAGATATTGAGCTTACGTTTGTAATGATTCTATTACTGTTAGTTTTAAAATAATTATTTAGTACTATTATTACCTTGTAATGTTATTTTTAAGTATTATTGTATTTTATTAAGCGCTAGTAGATTCACTCCATTTAACCGACGTGTAAAAGAGCCCTCATGTAGCCAATTTAATGAATAAATATTTTGAATTTTGAATTATGATTTCTTGGTACTTAACTATCTGGAAGTAGGTATATTTATTTCATTATAGAATTTTATGGCCCAATAATAATAATTATATTGTGGCTATATTGTTAAAACAGACTTTTTGTTAAAAATATATAATTATTACACTATAATATGGTTTTCATGTAAAAATAAATGTTTGATAACATTAATTACGTATTGTAATGTAATGTTATCAAACATTTATTTCTCACCAACGTGCGAAACGTTTCCCGATAAATTAAGTTTCTTAGTTACTACCTTACCATCACGTCAAAAGCAATATAGTTTTACTCAATAGAATAGAGACCCTGCCAGTAAGTCCTCTTTTTCTGTATTCATAAACGTGCAATAAACCTATTTTTGCTAAAGTATGCTGTGTCACTTTCTGCCTAATTCAAAAGTCACTATGAGAGATAAGCGCAAAGCATATTTTTTAAGCATAAATTAACTATTGCGCGTTTTTGAATACGAGGTCTAGGCGAAGCTACTAAGGCTATAAACACAACATTAAACCCTCAAGCCATCAAACTATGTACCTTCTACCTTTATACCTACGCCTTCCTACTTTCTAAATCCGCATTATTAAATATGTTACGTATGTCATCGTGACATAATATGTAAATCCAAATACTTGCGTAAGAAAACTTGTAACAGCAATGAATTTGAATATTCCCGAAGGAGGCATTACGTGCGTCAGGAGCCACGTTCAGATTTAAGGGGATTGAATACCGAATCGGGTATAAAGGAAAAGATTTTTTTATTTATTTAAATAGATTCGTCTTGAAAATGACCATGCCACCACAAGACAACATTATATCAATATAAAAAATTAAAAGTTTTTTCACACCACATGCTTGAAATTACCCAATTATATATCATGCAAACCTCAGTTAAAGCAAGTAATTATAACCATCGGCTAACCAGCGGGTCATAATGAGATTCAGTACAATATTATAACCCGGCGGGTAATAATGAGATTTTAATTCGTATTCAAAATTGTTCCATAGAAACCTTTGCTGTAGGTTTCTATGGGGCTTATTTGAAAATCGAACTGGCCACTACAAGCGATATACGCAAAACAAAGAAAATAAAAGAAAAGCCGCGAGTGTTGTTGCAAAACGATGCAGTATTAGTTAGGCAGGGGGTTGAAGTTTGAATAAAAATGTCAAGCGAAAATGATTTGAGATTTGACGTTGTTTCTAATAAGTAGCCTTGCTTTTTATTGTTTCGCAAAACATGAGAAAAGTAGAGTATAATATTCTCCTTTGGGATAAAGCTGTTTTCATCTTGGGCGAGCTTGAATCCCTCGCTGCACCCAGGACGTTTTAATTCGCTCGCTTCGCTTAAGAATTAACTTGTAACACCCTCGCTGCACTCGGTAGTTAAATCTGTAGTCCGTATCGTTTGCTCAGGATTCAATATCGCCCGCGTGTCATAACACAGTGCTTCAGTGGTGTATAATCTACATTTTTTTTCCTTATCCGTTTTTTGTATTTCAAATGTTATTTTTATGTTATTGTAATTGTTAGTACGGGTTAGTAATTATTTTGCCTCCTCCTGATAAATCGTTAGATCATTTTCTTTTCAGCTTATCTATTCTTCTTTTTCCAGTTGGCTCCTTCCATCTTGTAGTATTGTGAAAGTAATTTTGGTTTGCTGGATAAACCGCAGAACCGATTTCGATAACATTAGATAATATGAAGATAGGTCAAGTCCCAGGAAAGGACATAAAGCATATAAAAGTTGACAGTTCCTGAGAGAGTAGTAATAAACAACTTCTACGCGAGTGACGTCGTGTGTTCGTATTATTACAAATGTAAAAGTTGATTTACTTGTATGTATATTTGTGTTTGCATCACACTTAAACGGTTGCAAAGATTGGATAGTTCTTATTTTCTATTCCAGAAAATTCGATAGTTTCCGAAGTCGAATAGTAATAAACGACTACAACGAAAAAACTGGTTGAAAACATCGCCCATGGTCAGCTGTAAACCATTTGTCACTCCTTTTACTCGTGTAAACGTTTTATAATTGCAACTATAAGACTTTCTTACGGCTAAAAGCCCGGATTAAGTTACTTTGCAGGTGTTTAATGTGGCAACGGCTGCTCTAGACGCGATAGCGTAAAGTTTGAGTAAACTTCACCCATGTTCTATTCTACTCGGCAAAACAATATTGTCTTTGCCATGTTATCGTATAATAATAAGAAATGTTATTTCGATCCACGAGGTCCATAATAACAAATACCTTATAGACTAACTTAAAACTAACACCGAGGTGATAGAACAGCGTGGTCTTGTTTTGCCAAAACTGGCGTGATGGTCGCTGCTGGTACGTTGCCCCGAAACCGGAACACGACACCTTTTGGCCAGAAGTGCACGAAGCGAAGCGCCCGCAGCTGGAACACCGTCAGACTGCATCCAACCTTCTGACGGACGTACTACACCACGTCGTCGTCTTTGCAGAGTGGTGCCATGCCAAGATGCGCTACGCTGACTTGCGTTTCTATTAGTTTCGTTTTTAACCAATCGCGTCACTGGTAGATCACGTGACTTTTCATATCACGTCATCTACCAGTGACGCGATTGGTTTAAACACGAAACAAATAGAAACGATAGTGCATCTTGGCAGGGCCCTTTTCGGTATAGCTTCAATTTTTTAGTAAATAAGCGCATCGTAATGTTGATAATACACTAACATGTCAAAGGAAATACAATTTTACCCAGTAGAATTCGGGCCCAGATTGGGATACTAATATTATTAATTAGACATAATACGTTTGTATATTGGCGGTTAGCCAAGTTAGTACGCACCCTTTTTGTACGTTATTTTTGTTTACAGATTTTTTTTAAAAGTCATTGTCTTTAAGATATATATAATATTTATATCTGTGACGTGGTAGTTAGTAAATACATAGTTCACATAATTAAGAGTCATGTTCTTTCCGTGTATCCTTCATTTTTTAACGAGTCCTGAGGGGCTATTATTGCTTAACGCACTTGCAATCGCAATCTTTTTCATTTTGCAACATAATAAAGATAAAAGATATTTATTCAGTAAGTACGCCACACGGGCACTTGTACACGTCAAGAATCTACCAGCGCTTCCCAAGAGGAGACCTCTGCTGAGAAGAAACGCCGTAAGAAACTCAGCAGTCAGTCATTATTTAAACATATTTTATATTACATTGGTACTACTTAGTCTAGCATTATACAAAGCTATACATATTAAATTAAATATAATATCAAATAACATGCGTATTTCAAAAATCTTACAAGAGAGATAGAGAGAGAAAAAGAAAAAAGAAAAAAATGAAACACCCACTTATGTGTATACATATAAGACGGTGCAAGGCGACCACATAAAAGTTTCGATATGTTTTCCTGCATCAACGGTGTCCCCTAGACAAGACAAAACAGGATTAAGCTTTTGCATTTAAACAAATTATTATTGACTAAGTTTCGGGTTTAGGCCATGCGTTTTTGTCTGTTAGATAGTCCTCGACGGCTTTAGACGATACGCTTAAGACATTAACAACATTTTCAAGTAATTCCGACCTTTTGAAAATCGAAGGCTTGTCTGCATACAATATGAAAACAATTGCGATTGAGAGTGCTGGATGTATTATTTTATTTCACTCTCTATTTCTCAGTGTATGGTCGTTTTTACCAATCATGCGGCTATGGCGTACCTACATACATGGAATATTAGTACCTACCCATACTGTGACCCTGGAGCTTAGATTGAGATTAGATTAACTAGTCTAGAGGGTAGTAATAATTTACTGATCTCAACTCCAATGCTCGTCTCGAGACGCGTCAAAAATGACAGTGTTCTATGGTTTGGCGTTTACTTTGACGAATCTTGTGACGGGCCTCACGGTCAAGATGAGTTTATTAATAAGGCCCTAAGATTGTCAATAGATTTATTGAATCAGAAGGAGCTTTTTATTTAATTAATTATATACGAGTCATAGTAATTATTTCCACATGACGTGTCTATTGGGGTTCATAATGAAAAATGCTCAGTAACGTTTCATGTTCGTTAACCCGGTGCACGGACGGGATACATTGATGTTATTAATGGCCTAGGTTCTACGTTAGCTTAAGTCACCTAGGATATTATCTTTCTTGTTGTCAGGTACAAATGAATTTTAATATTGAGTATAATTGCATTAATGTAAACATAAATAAACATCTATGATTAAATAAAACCGAGCAAGAGCATGTCGGATGGTCAGTGTAGGGTTCCGAAGCCGCTAAGTACTACAAAAATAAATACAAAAGTCATTTGGTGCTGTTTTAGATGATTTTAGTAGATATATAACACTTTACTCAACTGTATCTCAAAAACCTAAAAAACACACAACGCTGGGGGCGAGTCTCACACTAGTCCGATGCTTAATATCTTGCTGACTCGTGAAATGGGCCAGCTTAGTTTACTAATTATAATTTGCGCTAGGATCAAAGTTGCAGAGTTAATTAGGCTTCAAACATTTGATCCACAAGGCGATTAACGTGGATGTCGAGAGCTATACATTTATAAGCTGTGGGGAGGGTTTAATGACCTGTGTCATCTAGTCTAGTAAGTATAAAATAAGTAAACTCTATTGCTCAAAATGATATCGTTTTACAGAAAATACTTATATGAATATAAATTACAAACAAAGGTGAATTTATCCCTCTAAGGGATCTCTTCCAGATAACCTTAATTATAATGACCTTTTTTACATGACTGCCGAAGAAAGAGGAGAAAATGCGTGACATGTATGTGTTTTGACATGTGTGTGTTTGTACGTAGAGGATAGATAACGCCTAGCTACGGTAAGTCAAAATAAACACTTCAATATTATATTCATTTTTATTATCAGTTTTATTAGTGCGTTTGCCTGTGTTTTTATTACGTCATTTAATTTTAATCATACTTCATTAAAAAAAATATAGTTAGATGCACTTATATAACCAATAATACAAATATCTGCGAAAAATACCGCTACCAAAACAGTTTTTATTTTTTTGGTGCTGCCCAAAATTAATTACCCTACCCGTCGCCTTAGTATGAAGAAAATATCAGGACCTCAAAAAAAATTAGAGACACCAAGACATGTCACATCATCACACGTAGTTTTGCAAGTCTCAGATGTGTCCGTAGTAATTCTATGAGTTGGTCGGAACAAATGTATTTTGTTGATTTTATTACATATTAATTAGTACAATAAATAGTTTATTTTAAAAAAAACAGAGAAAGACCTTAAAAGAGATGGATGGATTGTGTCAAGGGAGTGGACGCTGAGAAGAAAAAAAACATGCTGCGCCGACCCCAGATAATTGAGATAGCTTTGGTACGCCTTTAGGCTACCCTGTCGCGCCAAAAAGCACTACATATTCTAAATGAAAAAGTCCCCCGCCACGTTGTAAGTTTATTCATGTAATT
Source organism: Acleris sparsana (assembly GCA_923062465.1). Classification (NCBI taxonomy): domain Eukaryota; kingdom Metazoa; phylum Arthropoda; class Insecta; order Lepidoptera; family Tortricidae; genus Acleris; species Acleris sparsana. Next base: position 4,678,819 of record OV281286.1, read on the forward strand.
AACTGATGATTCCCTTATAAAAATACATTGGAAACGCTTATAGAACACTCGTTCGTTCACCCCCAAAACATCAGACTTTATGTTATATTTTATGGCATGTAGTTACTTACTTGGCAAACGGGCTCACAGGCCTCCTGATGGTAAGTGGGGATCGGTGACCCATAGACATTTGCTTTCCCAAGACTACAACCTGAAGACTGGAATGGCGTTCTGCCGTCCTAAGCCAATAGGCAGTATGTCAGATAAAACTCCCGTAGCAATATCAACCTTATTACTAACAGAATAGAATTAAAACTTCGCTGGCAGTTGAATTTGGGATACTGCTTATTGGCTTAGGAGGGCAGCGTTGCCAAGCCTGAGAAATAACATGGAATAAGTACAGTCAACCAATTTGATTCCTAGGCCACTTTGTAACATACTTTGTAACACAGGGCTTGGGCCAGGATCCGCTCAGGATTTGGCTCAGAATCCAGGACTAAGGATAAATTTGTATGTTTATTGCCTTTTTTTCATTTTCATGTTTCGTAATTACAACTAATACGGTCTATTCGATAAATGAGTATTGTGGAGCTTGACTTGTACTACTTTTATCATTTAATTCTATTTCTGACGACCTCAATGAAACTACATATAATTTGACATGTCATGTAATTTATACTGTGTTATATTGAGTAGTAAAATCTGAATCTGAATATGTATATTAATTTGTCACACGAGCGGAGACTGGGCAGTGGGCCTAGTACGGTGCCGTTTATCGCGTGACAAAATGTGGATAAAGCATCCGTCACCCTCGTACTTATACACGTGTCAGAAAGTGACGGATGTTTCATCCTCATTTTATCACACGGTAAACGCAGCCATATTAAGCCGCCAGGTCGCTCATGTATATAATTATACATTATTAGTTGTTTGTTTGTTCGTTAGTGAATCAATTTAGCTCTAGCCTTTCCAAAATTGTCTTATGCTGGTAAGACGCCATTAATCCCGGTTACCAAAGGATTATCTTGGGAGCGCCGGATTGCTCGAGAACTTATTGATTTAATTAGCAAACAATATCTTTGGCAAGGTTCCATGGGTGCCAGTGAAGATAACTATGTTGTCGCCACTGGTAATTTTATGTTTATGTAATGTTATTTAACTGTCTTGCTGATTATCTGCACAAAAGTGATGTTGACTACCTCATTTATTACAGCTTTTTTTTCATAAATATAGCTAAGGTGACATGAGATTAGAAAATTCGTTGAACAACGATGCAGTGAGAGTAAATAAGACTTTCTCGCTCGCTATAATAATGCCAATAGTTAGTTATAAGTTATTTTACTAAAAATAACGATGTATAAGGGCATCATAATTATAATCCAACTACACATAATACAAATAACCAAACAATACGACCCATTTTATTTCGAAAAAGTAACTTGTCAGCTCAATAGTTATTTTGAGGAATATTACTACTAAATGACTAACTAAATGACCACATCTTTCTGCAATTTACACAACTAAAAAAAAAACTAGAAAATATTACTATTATTATTTAATTACATTCTGACGACCTCAATGTAACTAATAATTTGACATGTCATGTAATTTATTTTCGAAACCAGCCATTCAACGGCGTAATAACTGAAATATTTAGCGCGACATACGTGTCGAACTTTTCAGCACGAATATTATAGCTCAGGTCGACGGTCCTAGCCGTCAGGTTCACTGAAAGAGAATGCCTTCACGGGTTATACGAGAATTCTTTCGAAATTCTCGTTTATGGGCATTTCTTTAAAAGTTTGTACCTAGTTAAGGAGAAAAAATAAGAAACGTTAACTTTTCCGCTGAGTTACAAACATTAGTCGTACATTTAGGGTAAAGTCACCAGTGGTCAGCCAGAGACCAGTAGTCGACCTTATATAAGTGCAAAGAGTGCGAAATATAAATTTCGTACTCTTCCCACTCATACAAAGTATAGGCACAGGCTGACTACAGGTCTCCTGGCTGACTACTGGTGACTTTACCCTATATACTATCTCTCAAAGCAGTATCTCAAATTCAATAATGGCCGGTTCTAATATTCAAAAAACGAATCGTTTTCCTTACGCGCGCTAGTGTTATGATATTTGCTACGTACAAAATGTGTCAAATTTTAACGAAGCGTAAGGAAAACGATACGTTTTTTGAATAATTGGAACCGGGCATATATGAAGTAGATTCAACCTTCACCCGTTAGTAAAATGCTTGCACTTGCTACAGGAGTTTTGTCTGAGATACCACTAATTGTCTTTATAACAGTTTAGCTAATTTTCGTAACTCAGTGGAAAATTTAATGTTTCTTAATTTTTCTCCTTAACTAGGTACAAACTTTTAAAGAAACGTCCTTATTTTAACTACATACTGCACCTCTAGTCCACAGCGTAATTCTATATTGCATTTGACCTGTTGAGGTATTGTTTTCAAGACGCCTTTACTATCAAGCCTTTATTGTCAAAAGTAATAATGTTGTATCGTATAGAACCTCAGAAATGCGGTCCTGCTCGTATGTTCGTAAGTAAGGAAGTTAATTGGGACGCATTACAATTTGCTAGGCAGTTTTAAAGCAGTTCCCGTTAATGGAATGAGCTGAAATTTGTATCACATAATGTAATTGTAGTCTTGATATGTAATATTAAGGTATCAAAGAGCTGATCTGATGATGGAAGTGGAACGTACTAGCTACAGGATCTCCGCTTTATCTAGATCTATAATAGCGTTGGAAGCTTGTCCACGAAATTTTTGACAAAGACTAGCCTTACACTTGAATGTTACATTTCTAAAAACAATTGTTTTTGTACCTTTTTAGTTCAGTTGATGCTAACTGTTTAGGATAGAAAGCTTTTAAAAACTGAACTGTATGTTCAGCGAGGCATTCCGTCTTAGTCCTCAGGGTGAAGTGAATTGGCAAAGGGCCAATGCTCCACCTCTGACGTGTCCTGTACTCACCGTTTAAAACGGCTTAAGACCACTTGCAGCAATGATAAATCTTGTTTAAGTCTTAAATACAGTTAAGCCATAGCAAGGTAAATGGAACTGTCTTAAGACTTAATCTTGATGTATATTCTTCCTGCTAGTGACACTATTGTTAGTTTTAAAATATAAACATGGCGGTGACTATTCTTAGGTCTGGTTGTTTTCACTTGTTATTTTATAATTTCACTGTAACAATAAATGCATTTGTGATTAGATGTTTTTCCAGTTGACATTTATATTTCCTTAAGCAAAGTCAATGAATTATTAATGTTCATCATGTCAGCCGAAAGACATCCACTGCTGGACATAGGCCTCCCCCAAGGCTCTCCACTCAGACCGGTGTCTTGTGCTTTTCGCATCCACCTCGCTCCCGCGATCCTTACGAGGTCGTCACTCCATCTTGTTGGAGGCCTACCTACAGCTCGTCTTCCGGTCCGCGGACGCCACTCCAGAACCTTCTGACCCCATCGGCCATCAGTCCTGTGAGCACTGCGGCCCCGCCCACTGCCACTTCAGTTTAGCTATTCTTCGGGCTATGTCGGTAACCTTAGTTCTACTGCGGATATCATAATTTCTGATTCTTATTCTTAGCCCTCTGAGTGACTTTGAGCTTCCTTATGAGGCCCATTGTTAGCGCCCACGTCTCAGATCCGTAAGTCATCACTGGTCAAAGACTGTTGAATGTTTAGTGACATTAAAAAAAGTGTTATAATAAGTCACAAACTAAAAGGCTGAATAATTGGGGATCTCTTACAATAATAAACCCTTTTACAAGCTTTTAAACGTACAACTTCACTCTGTTTGTATTTTAATCAAATAGAAACCAATTCCTGGTAGCAGGACGTAAAATTGATTTACATTTATTTGGTATACGTGGACAAGTCCCATAAAGACATACAGACAATAACTCACGCCTTTATTCCCAGAGTGGGGTAGGCAGAGCTACAGAATTACCAACAACTATAAAAACTTGTTGATAATTCTGTAACCATATTTCGCACAATTAGGCTAAGATGTTTACCAGCGTATTAGTAACAGGTTGCAAGCCCATCGCCTAACAGTACTACAAGCCATAAAGACTGTGTAAAATCTTATCACACTATTGTTAGAACAGGGGTTATCATATGGTTATTTTACCGCGACCGTAAAGGACGGCGCTATAGCAGTTATATAGATCTGTCCTTTACTCTGAGCGTATACTGAATTGCATTGCTATGTCATAATAACCCCCTTACTGAACGCTACGTTTAACTTTCGAGAAATAGCTACCGACAACTGACGTCGGGAAATAGACGCCGAGAGAAGTACCATCGACATTTACACTGCACGTGAAAAATGATCTAAAGATTTGAGGAAATACTAAGCCAGAGTTTCTCGAGGCGCTCTGAAAATAAACAAGTCGCTTCTTACAAGATTGTAATGGTTGTGCATACGCGTCTTGATTCCATGCGAGCCTAACAAGACAGATATTGCAAGTAAGATGGTAGTTTAATCACTAAAAAACTTGCTATTGTTGCACTTTTGGTTGATATAGGATCAAAACTATTGTTTTTATTTTAAGTCAACTAAGAGAAAACCACTCTTGGTTGAACGTAATTTTTTTGAGTGGGTTTTTCAGTGAAATGTTGGTCTAGTCCTAAGCGTTTTAATTTATTTGAAAAGAAATGGCCTTAATGTGGCCAATCAACTAAATAAATTACCTACTTTAATTTAAATTTGAATCTGACTTTTTCAATTTCAAGTAGTCACGCGTGAAAGACTTGGATTAGAATGAATTTCGGCACCGAGCCGAGAATTTCGGCACATCGATTTCTTAGCATAGCTTTTCAACCGACTTGAGAAAAGGAGGTTCTCGGTTCGTGTTTTTTTTTCAGGTATGTTTGGGTAACCTTGCGAACCGATTTCGAAGATTATGTATGTAGGTATGTTAACATTTTATTGTGGAAAAAAATACAATAGAGGGAAAAAAAATGTACAAAATGTGAACTTAACTAACTTAACTCTTGAGATAGATTTTTCAGAAAAGTGAAAGGTTGTGAATTGAGTAGGCAAGTGTGCCAATTTTTTAGATAATTAATTTATTGTAAGAAAGGTCAAATAAGAAGTTCTGGTAGCATTTTCGAAAAATGCAAAATTATATAATGTTTACTAAGATATAATAAGTGTACAACGTCGAATATATTGCACCAACGCATTTATTTGACTATCACAATTCTAAACTATCTAGAATATTTATTTTCACAATCCACATTCATTCTGAAATACCCATTACCTCGAATTGAAGCCGGTAACGAGCTTTGGCGAGCTTTAGCGAGCTTTGGTGCATTCTGAGTGACGACCGCAGCCCGTGAATGACTTGTGCACGCGGCTTGAATGATATCAGATTTGATGTTCCGAATCGGAACGTATTCTGCACTGTAAATATTTGTTGGTCTAATCAAAATTATTGTGAATGAGCGTCTTGATTTAACATATATTCATAAGTCCTCATCATCATCGTCGGTGGAGTAATTGCCACTTTTCTCTGTTCTCTGCCAGTTTTTTGACCTCCTAGGGGCCTAAAATAGCTGCGTTTATCGCGTGATAAATTTTTTGACGCGTTTATAAGTACGAGAGTGGCGGACGGATAATAGGTCCGCTCATACGACACGACATTGGCCTTCTGTTTTATATAAAATACATTTATTCACATCAACCGTAGACAGAGTATAACAACGCACAAATGAAGTTAAAAAAAAAACTAAACAAAATTGGACAGTTGTTGTGAAACAGTGCCAACAGTAGCATGTGCCGGCTGCTAAGCCAGCGCTGGTAGTAACTAAGCCCCCCTAGGTCTTCCTGTTCCTCTTTTATCTCAACTTTATCCTCCAAAATGTTCAAAAAGATACCATCGTACCGTATCAATATCCCAACATATTTCCTCTTCTACATTCTATAGTTCCTAAAATATCCTCTTTTGTTTACCATTTTCAAAATTCATTCATGTAAAGCCTAATAAAGCGCTAAAATAGTTAACAAAGATAACGGTGGTAATGTTAGTTAGTTAAACATTTTTTTTAATATTTATATCAGAGTAATTTTATTCAATTTATGTAAACTATTTTTAACTTTGGAAAATCTTTGGTGCTAATACATACGATTGCGAAATTTTTATTACGGTAATGTTATCGACAGCAAAAATGTAACGTTTATTTAGAAATGTAAATGTCACTGGGAAGACGGCCTAATTTTACAATATAATATTTAAACTATTTGAAAACTTATCAGGTTATTAAGGACGTCCAACAGTTAAATAACGTAAACTCTTTATTGCAAATTACAAAATTCGCATTGACATTCCAAATTTTTCTCAGCTGACGGGCTCGCAAAGATAAAAATCGTTCTTCAACTTCTTTTTTATTTTCACCTCCGTCAGACGCAACTTGGCAAGTGTTACCAACATATTTTGCAATTACGTTACCTATTTGCGATTTGTTATTCCATCAGTGTTTATCATTCCATTCCTTTGAAATATTTCTCTATGTGTGTGTTATAAAACTATTAATTTATTTTCATCACACTTGCTCGTAAATAGTGTCCTAACATGCTAGAAAAATCGACCGTAAATCCAAAATAATACCCGCGGGCCTTTTTTTTACCATTACGCCCTATCGTACGTAAAAACTTTTTTTTTAATATAATGCGTGGACTCAAACTATCATTATACGTCAGGACCCCAATTCTTGTGTCATAAGATATGAAATTTCATTCGAGATGAAATGTCAGTTGCATACAATTTTCATCTCAAAATCTCGCATATAAACTATTGATTTCGACTGTCACTAGAATCGGACTCCTGAACACGTTTCACATTATCTGTGGTAAGTCATAGAAAATGATGTAGTCTGTCGAAGTGCCGATAGTTATAATTTACAAGTACTGATAAAAATTGTGCGATTCAAAGAAAATAATTTTCCTCGCAATTGTGACGAAAAACATTGTATGTTACACGGGTGGTAAAGGAATTACAAAGCTCGAGTTTGTAATTCTGCCTTTACCACCCTTAATACACAATGTACTATTAAAGTTGTTGTCAATATATACGAGAAAACGACCTAACTTTCATGTTTATTTAACTATTAGCTTATCCCGCCATCTCGCTATTCTGTCACAAACCTTTGAGCGCGTACGCATCTGCTGCGGTTTGCGCCCTGGACTGGAAGTTTTGAGACCAATTCTGTATAAACTAGTTCTAGAAGTCCCGGTTCTGCTCCATACATTTAGTTTCGGGACTACAAGCTACTCGTATAGCATGTACTAACTATAGTTTAATTGCAATCTGATGAATGGTAGATAAACTAATATGGATCGACTCAATATAGAAGAATACCTTTCTTCAAAATCATGGTTCACAATATTTTAAATATCTTTAATAAAAATCTTACCCCAATTTGAATGCACAACCTTTTTATCCATAAAAGTCACCCTAGTTAGCAGATTCGAGTCGTGTTTGTGCAATCCATCAAGGAGCAAAACTTGATTCTCTTGCCATTTGTTTGAACACCCTCAATTACGTTCGTTGACATCGTATCGTGTTTCAAATCAAAGTCGAATTAAAGGGAAACCTACTTTGTTTATAATTTATAAAAAAACAAAGTATCGTCAGTTTCTTTTTCCTGATTAAAAACAAGTTTGTGATGAAGAAGCGATCGTACTAAAGTTTTGGTCCATCCTTGAGGCGTTTTCGATTCGATAAGATACTGAACAGTCCTTTTAATTTAAGAATAAGCATGTGATTATTTTATTATAAGCAGTTAAAAGTAAATTTCAGAATGTTCTTGCCAAACTATCGTTTTCAGAAACTAAAAATAATATTGCTACAGAATAATAACGCTTTGTAATACAAAATAACTAATGCTGGCAAAGTTCAGAGGTACAATATCAAAGCACCTCACGTGAAATTGTTTATTTTCATAAAATTATTACATGGGCCATGAAGCTCACAATCCCGATCAAACGTACGGTTTGTGAAAAGGGTCCAACCATGCACCTGTCCTGACCCGCGGGTTGACAGGCACACCGCCACCCGCGATATCACGTCACATTCAAATTCAAAACTCCCCACGTTAAATCATGATAGCCACCCATAATGGAGGCAACGAAAATCAAACGGAAAATAATATGTAATAACGCTCAGACCCAATTTATACTTGCCAGGAAAAATCGCGTGGAAATCTTCACCTGTGCAAATATTCACGTTAGGCCCGTCGCGCCCAATGAAATATGCGAGCAAAACTTCATAAAGTAATGCTGCTATAACTCTTCATTAGCTCAAGAGCTCTTGAAAAAAGCGATTAAATTACCACAAAAGCCGGGGAGAGTCGGATGACGCTCGTAAAACTAGCGTTATAACACCACTCAAATCCCGCCCATTAGACGAGACAATTCAGCTTTACTATGGGTATTAAAAACCACTAATTTTTCCATGGGCTTGTGTTTATACGGAGCGCAATGCAGTTATGTCGTAAGGGGGTCGGAGTGAGGCGAATCGCCAGACGCGCCGATATCGTTTCAGGGAAAGCACGGGTCGGAACGTCTTTCCCGCGCTTACGTAAACTGTGGTGATAGCAGAGCGAGCGAAAACTTAAGTGCCAGTACTATTGTGAGTGATTGGATTCCAAATTTAAAAGTGCATATGTGACGTGAAGGTTTGTTGCCGTTTTTTTTATACAAAAGTTTTCATGGAATCAAAAGTTAGCACACGATTTGTATTTAACGGTTGTGTTCTAGAATGGAGTGTTATTTAAATCGGCTGATATGAATACAGCGATTTATTTGGCTTCATATACGAATTAAACTTTGAATGGTTGCCAGTTATTTTTAATAAGTTTGCGTGGATATTTAATTTAACTGAAATGAATTACTCTTTCATTTGTTCAGATTCTGAAAGCTTAAACAGTTATCTTAGTGCATATTTTGTATGGTTTATTAATTGTTTAGTTTATCGAGCTTTGGATTTGGAAATTGTATACTGAACGTTTTTAGTACATAATTTGCATTTTTACGTTACAATTTTTCATAGATAAGGAGAACGTTCGATCGGGAATGTCTGCATCAACACTTGTACTACTATTTTATATCAAATTATCCTACTGAAACTTTTTAAATTAAAATTGCTGAAAAATAAAATCGTTTACACAATTAATATAACAATAATACTTAATTAAGGCAGGTTTTTTTTTTACTTTTTTTACTGCAATTTATTTATGAATAATTTCTCAACTAACTTTTTGACGAATAAAAGAAATAGTTCTCTAAAATGAAACATAATATTTACAACACACAAAATAAAGCAAACTTGGGTATGAGTAAAACTTATCATTCTGCAGTTTAAATATTGAAAACTGACATAAAATCACTCATTTAACTTATTGTTTATTTGACTTCAGTAGATTCCGAAATAAATAACGTTTTTATGTCAACTTTTAATCGAAAGTAGTTTTTTTTTCGGAAAAAAAGAAGCCCTTTTCTGGTAAACATCAATTTCTTTTATTTTATAAGATTTTGAGTTTAAAATTATATCCAAATGTTTGTGACTATTTAGTTCCAGAAGAGAAACATTAAATAAAAACGCGAGAAAAACGAAAGTAATGAACTAGTCATTATTAAGATCAAACATGGAACGCCATCAAACTTTTAACGTCTTTCCCGGCCGGTGATATAAAGTTTTGCTGTTATATTTATCTTATATAATTTAACAAGTCCATGAAACTTTAATTGACTAAGCCACCGGGCTATTACATCATTTACGTCTTCCAATTTAAGTTAAAAATTGGAATAGGTAAACAAATAGATCACCAAGTGACAAAAGTTCGGTATACATTGAAAAGCCGATAGGCTTCTCAATTAACGGACTTCAAATAAAATATGCAGTGTACGCCGGTCACGTGTCACTTGTTACTGTTAGATTATTTTAATAAAAACCTAGTGGTAAGTGGACTCTAGAGCCTTTTATGCTTTTTAAAGTCAAAAGGAAGTATGCGCACATGAACCTTATATTCTTATTACATTTGGTATCTCAAGAATGAATGGAATGCCCATTTTATCGCTGTCTTGCCCTTGACAGTGAAGCAGAACCAAGCTAACGATGTTAAAATCAAATAAAAAAAGTACGTAACAAAATAACGAGAAGAAATAAACGCATACATTTTTAAATTTTTGAACAAAATATTACAAGTACAATTACAATAATGGAATTGGTAACGTGATTCATTTTTTAATAAAAACAATATTAATGTCATAAAAAAAACTGCTAGGAAATTTTAAATTGAACAATATTATGTTCTCAGATGATTTTAATTAGATTTAACTAAATATAACTCTTTCACAGTCAAAATCAAATCGACTTTGCCATCTTTAACGATGCAAAAGCACTTTGAAGAATATCATAAAACTGTTCCAATATTCACAGACGCTAAATTGTCTGGCAAAAAACGTCGTTAGCCGTCATAAGATTAAAAATAAACAAGAGAACGTCGATCGAACTTATCCCTTTTTTCGAATTTCAAAGTCAATTACTTTCAGCCTTTTTGTACAATTCGTAGTGTCGAAGGTTGGATTCGCTTTCCCTTGATGGATGGAAGGCATGATGAGACGGCAAGATGGATCACCCGTCTCTGGGACCCTACAAACCGTTAGGACTGGACGTTTGGCTAATAATTAAGATGTTGATCTTTCTTTTAAAAACAACCTAAAGTAGAACTTTTTTAATTGTAACCTGATGAAAATGGAGAAAAAGGGTTTTTGGGTCAAAAAATCGATTAGTTAAAACGCTTTAACAAAACAAAGTCGCTTCCCGCTGCCTGTCCGTTTGTATGTACGCTTAGATGTTTCAAACTACGCAAAGGATTTTAATACTGTTCATCAAGAAAGTTTATTATCTATAGTAAAGGCAAAACTGACTGACTTGGATATGAACGCACAGCCGAAACTACTGTACCTAGAAACTTGAAATTTGGTACAGGGGTTCCTTTCATGATGTAAGAGAGCACTAAAGGATTTCTCAAAATTCACCCCAAAGGGATTAAAAAAGGGGGAGTAACTGGAAACTTATTCTACGCGTACGAAGTCGCGGGCGTGCTCTAGTATATTATAAATTCTCGACTACGTACGGTTGTTACAGAAACAAAGCGAAGCAAAGCAAGAGCGGGTCTAAGTACATTAAAAAAATGCAGCCAAAAATATCTGATATCTAAATTCCACTAGTAATAAAATGATTCTGATATTGATGGTTATTTGTACCCTCATAAAACGTAGTATCGTAAAAATATTGGTTAGGCTAGACGTTAACAGTTTTCTTTGGGTAAGTAAAAGTGTAGGAGATAGTAATTCCCACTCTCCTTAGACTTTCTTTCCATTATCGTCTATTTAATAATATTTCTTAAAGGCCGTAAACGTATTTGCGATACCCTTGTGATTAAATTTGTGTTATGTACGATCTCGTAACGGCCATCTTATAAGCTTAAGTTTCAATGAAATAAAGGCTCCGGCACACTAAACGCGCTGCAGCTGCGTTCGGTGTGCCATGTAGCGCCATCCTACGGGCGTTTATAAAACAATACAACCACTGACGCACCCCTGCTGCCGCGCCCCGGTGTGATGGTAAACATGGCGGCCGTAAACTTTGCGGAGCTGCGCGCGCGACTCCCCTTTGCCGTGCGCGCGACGCGCCTCTGCTGCCGTGCGGCGCGCGTCACGAGTTGTCCCGGGCAGCAGCGGCGCGTCGCAGTTTCAACGGGCGCACGCCGCTGCAACGCGTTACTTTTTAGTGTGCCGGGTTACATTTATGTTGTTATTTTACATCTCGCGCGTGCACCCGTTCAACGCGTGACGCTGCTGCCACGCGTTTGGTGTGCCGGAGCCTTAAATACCACGATGCTCACTTACCATCAGGTGTCTCGCTTGCGCGTTAGCCTTCTTTTTCACATCAAAAAATTATTAGGTGGATGAAATAATTTTCAAAGAGCACGAAAATGAAATTTAAATTATTTTATAAAAACTCTTTTTATGACTAAATATAATAAATAAAAACGATTTAAAGAAGTCATATTTCATTTGTGGATTTCTTGTTACATTATAAGCCGTCAGTCAATGTAAATTACTAACTCAAATATCGATTGAAAGCTAAGTTACTTAAAAAGCCTTGAGAACTCTCCATCTAATTCCAATGGCAGCTTAAACCGAGCCAGTAGCGGCTTTACTATCTACACAGACCCACATGCACAATCAAACAATAATAAAAGCTCTCAAGGCGCTAATAGCTGTGGCTGCTGACCTGCTAAGTGATTCTCTTTAGCAAATTGCTCTTGAACTCGATGGACCAATTATTAACCAGCGAGATGAAGTTGTCCCTTTTGAGCGTAAAAACAATATCTAAGAGCGTGCATACTCATTTATTCAGCTTTACCCGTCCAGTCAGCCTGCTCGTATGACTTCGCGGACTCAATCAACTGTTCGAGCTGTTAGTCTCACTACTAACGAAAAAGAGTCAAATCTGCTAGCTATAGCTACTTGTGGCACCGTGCGGAGGACACTCGCAGCGTTAGCCCACTGAACTGCGATGCTCTGTTCACTTTGGGCACCCCTTTCGGCTTAGGTCTGTAGTTCGGTGCTGAGAAAAAATGCGTTTTTCAAAGTTTTTGCTTTGCTGTCACGTTCCAATAATTGTTATTGAAAATATAAACAAATGTTTTTGGCCCTTTAAAGTGTCTACAATGTGGTCAAAAAATCATTAAAATCGCTTCAGGGGATAGTTTTTTTGGCCTAAAATATGAGAAACATTTTTCTGAAAAAAGTAATTGAAAAAAAAAGTACTATATTACACGTAACATCTATGTTTCAAAGTATTTGGACCATTTTTTAAGGAAAAAAATAACTAATGAGATACATAATCTTGTATTTTGCGTAAGTTGCGGTAACATAGCCAATATATTGAGCTTACATTTGTAATGATTTTATTGGTGTTAGTTTTCAAATAATTATTTATTACTTTACTACCTTGTTATGTTACTTTTAAGTATTATTGTATTTTATTATAGGAAAAAATGACCTTCTGCTGGAGTTTCTTGCGGCGCTTCTCCTCCGCAATGATGGTCTTGTCCGAAGCGCTAGTATATTCACTCTATATTACGGACGTGTAAAAGAGCCCTCATGTGGCCAATTTACTGAATAAATATTTTGAATTTAGAATTTAGAATGAAATAAATCTTTTTCCAATTTGTTGACGATTTACGAATTCTGACTTAATTGACAATCGAACGAAAGATGTCATAAAGTCAACAATATGGTTCGTAATCATATTGTTGACCAAAAGTGCAATAGTGCAAATGTATAGAACCAAAAGTGCAATAGGTAATTTAATGTGGAATAGAGGCCGTGTAGTAATTTTTAATACTAGCAATTTTTAATACATTTTTTATACCCAGAAATATTTTTTATTTACTTCATGTATTACATATTTATTGTAAAAGCACTTAAAAAAAATTCTTAAATTCGTTAATGCGACAAACATAAAATGGTGGGATAATTGGATTCCCTTGAAACTTGAAACTAACTTCATTTAATAGTCAACTGAACCGTATTAACAGCCTCCTGGAGATCAGAAAATGTTGACCTTAGAGTTTACAGTAGCTTTAATTACGAATATAGTTTATGATACAGTCACCAGAAATTGCGGATTAGTTAACGTTATTGGGCTCAAAAATATCTAACACCAGAGGCATTATGATGTAAAACAATCAATAGCTAATTTATAAGGTATAACACAACTATTTATAGGTAATGCAGCCAGTGTCTTAGGGACCATGCCGCGAGCGAACCTGCTAGAGGGGGTGTTCTTTTTATAGTGGTGTTTATGTTTAATTTTTAATATTTGAGTAGCTTAGTTTTATTTTATTTTATTTTAAATAAGTTTAGTTTTAACTTTAACTTTTAAATTTTAATGTAAAGTCCGTATTTATTATTATAATTATATGGCATACTATTTATTACACACAAGAAATTACCACTATGAAATTAAGTAAACTAAACAATAAAACATTTTTTTTATCCCTTGTTACCGGATAGAATTATCTGATTGATCCATCTAAGCCCTTTTTCTTTAAATTAAAATTAATATTGAAACCCTAAATTAAATTCATAAGATTTAAACTGATCTTCGAAGTGATTGTAGTCGTAATAATGCAATGTCTATGGGGGCCTGTGTTCCAAATATATTTTTTCCTTTGTGCATATATACATACCTATTAAAAACAATATAATAAGTAGGTATAAAAAGTTTAATATGTTTTTAAAAAGGGACGTCGACTTTGACTTCCATTTCTAACGCTTTAAAGCTAGGAGGGACTGGGGATTAATTCCGCCAGTCAAACGCAGAAAAGTTTTAAATAGGAAAAGACTCCAGCTAGAGGAAGCAACTTTCGTAGTGCCTTGATAAGGTTGTACTTGATCAGTTCAGTTCGATTTTGCTTGCCAGCTACCCAATAGGTTGAGTGATATTTTTACCAGACTATTCGAAAAGGTGGTAATCGTGAACCAAAGAAAGCGGCTTACTGCAATGTAGTAGTCAAACCATTCTTTACTTTTAGTAACCATTATTTTAAAGGAGAGACCACACCGCTGCTCAAAATTCATGACGGTACGGAAGCAGCGTCACAGCGGTGTGGAGAGCATGCGGTATAGTCGTGAAGTTTACGGCACGCCACTGCGATTCCGTACCGTCACCTTTTTTTGAGCAGCGGGGTGTAGGGCATCCGATAAAGTCGTCACGTTTACGCCACGTCACTGCGATTCCATACCGTCACCGTATTTTGAGCAGCCGTGTGGTCGCTCCTTTAAAGGGCTTATACTGTTACTATGGAAGGAACTCTATTCCAGTTATTTATTTTAGGTATCGTTCCTGACAGAGAGGTCTCACTGTTTTTCTCCCGGACATTATTTTTTAAATTATTTTTATTGACTATTAATATAACGTACTTTTAATTACTTTACTTTGTACTTTGTTTTCTGCGCTGCTTCTTCCCCGAAATGATGGTCTTGTTCAAAGCGCTAGTAGATTCACTCCATACTACCGACGGTGTAAAAGAGCCCTCATGTTGCCAATTTCATGAACAAATATTTTGAATTTTGGTTTTTTATCACACGTGAATTTTGGTATCACAACAGAATGTATCCATGTTTCTTTGTGTTTTAATGCGAGGTATCGTTGGAATGGTATTCACCCAAGGAGTAAAGGCTATTAGAACTTCCTGTCTTGCAGGAGTGATCAGGTTTTTAAAGCTTGCTTTATGTTAGATTTTTTTAAAATGTATATCTGTATTGTGTTCTTATCATAGGGTTGAACGGATGTCAGTATAAGCATCGCAAGTGTGACTTAATACTACAAATAATAAAAAATAAACTTTATGAAGAAGACTACTAAAGTCTTTTTGTGTAAGCTACCAAAATAAAATTAATGGTTAAAAAAAAACAGGTATTAATATAAAATATGGACACAAAAATATCAAAAAGATTTTAAACCTTGTTACTACCATTTCGTTACCCTGTAAACAAATAAACCGGGCTTAATTTCCCTGTTAACAAGTCACTTGAATCCCTTTCTTGTTACTGAGATGTATTTAAGCAGGAGGTTTAGAATAATGATCCCACTACGTTACCTTAATTTGTTACTTAACTACACGATGTTGATTCCGTCCTTTATAGAATTAAACCAAGTGGGTACGTTTATTTTAACTATGCCAATTAAATTTAATTATTGTTTTGCCTAATAAGTTAATTGATTTCATAAATCAAGCTTTTGAATATAATCATAATTAATAAAATATATTTTTATAATAAATATCATAAACTACCAAAAAAAATGAATAGGTGACAGATAGATCGAATCAGTTACATCCTTTTTATAAACTGTTAACCGATAGCTTGAGGAGATTTATCAATTTAAGTGATGTCTAACTGTCTAGCTGAGCTAGGCTAGCCTCTACAAATACACAAAATCAACACCCCTTACGGTTTCCTGCTGCGCGTATTAGGTACTGCTGCGCGCGGTGGATGATGATTGAACTTTTTACCTTTGCCCAGAATCGTTCGGCAGCGGGTTGGAAGCGCGTTTCTATGACTCCTAAGTGTTGATGATGATGAAATTATGAACACTGATTTGATCACACACATCACTTTGATTTAATCCATGACTTACAAATCTACATTTTTGCGGAATTGAATAAACGTTTGCGTCCACAGTGTCCAGGTTGACAGGAGAAGACCTTAACTTTTAAAGCCAATGACAGCTCTAAGTCTATACATAAACTAGATTCACTTAGTCTATTTATTAGGTAAAGATATATTTTACATGTTATTTTATAATTTATATCGTTGTCCATGTAAAATAATATGTCTGCACTTAATGGAGCTGACAGCGCCTTTGTTTAAATACTTTCGTGTATCTAATGTGCCGATTTAATAACGTTTAATAAGTACATACTGAAATGTGAGCGTAAGTAAATATAATTCAAGCCTTATTGCTTGCTTAACGTAAATTATACGGAGAATAAGGAATGAAGAAATAATTTGTAACTATTAGAATAGCAAGATATATTTGTTATGTTATTATTTAATATAACTTGTAGTATATAAAGCGCCTTTTCGTGTGCCTCCTTTTTAGATAATTAAATACAAAGGTTCCATTTTATTTTATTACTTTAATTGGTACTTTAGTGAGTTTTATTTTAATATTACACTAATTATAAATTATAACGTAACTCAATGAAAATAATATAAAGCACTGTTTAGGACAGTTCCAAAAAATGTAATAGGTTCTGAGAATAAATATGTATCTCAAAAAATTAACTAAAACCGCTTGTAAAAGTATGAACTTTTAATTAGTTTGAACACGAATAGGTAGAAAAGATTCAACATCAACATACATTTATTATTTTTTAACTTTATGATTGACTTTTACAATTTCACAAAACAAATCAAATAACTGGTTTCCAACGCTGTTTACAGGGATCAAACATGCGGCCCCTGTCCCACTAACTTTGTTCATTTCATATTAGAAAATACACCTCAAAAGCAGAACACCCTTACTCCAAATTAAAGGTAAGCCATTTGCTGTTTTATGTCATTATGCTAAAGTTTAAAGTGTTTTGTTGGGATGTTTGTCGATACAGTATTTTGGTTTTTAAATCTTATAGTGTGTAGGATTGGACCTTCCTAAGCCGGGTAGGACGTTGGTGTTGTTTCACAGCCAATTCGCTCCATGTTCTTGAAGTTGTAGAAACTAGCTTGCACAGTCAGAAATAAGGTTCATATTGTTTTACTACCCTTGGACCAAGTACGATATTTGGAAAGAAAGCCAGTTGAGTTTAAGGTGGAATTGAACACGTGTCTAGTTTATTAAAGATAAAGCTTAACATTAATTTCGAAAAAGCTTAAACAATTATGACATAAAATCGAGTTTATTAACCTTATTAAAATTCCTAAAAATAATTGTAAGTGCCTTCTTGGCAAGAGGGTTCATAATTGTATATCAAGCTGTATTTTGATCTTATGTGTCTTATGTGATTTAGTATACTTAAGACCAACTTGGAGAGCGAGTCACCTTAATCCTAAAAGCCTTTAAAAAATACTTTTTACTCATACAGAAACATTTTCAATGCATATTTAAGTACTTATTTTTGTTTGGGCCTCGACACTGACGTTGACATTTGAGCTGTGTCAACATTTCGATCAGATAATAAATTTAGTATTAAAACTGTTTACCTATTGATATTTTAAGCTTAATTATTAACAAAGTATTTAATAATAAGTAATTGTGTTAAAAACAGTCCCTGATCTTTCCACGAATTCTCACCCAAATGACCTGGTGAGTCAAATTAAGGTTCCTGTTAAAACTGCCATATACATTTGATTACCCACACGGGTTCCGTATTACGCGATTCATTTAATTTTAACACTCCGCAAGCGAAGCTTTATTTGTTTTCTGTAAAGTTTTAATAAAAAAGGCCAGTTCATTTGAGTACTTTTTTAGATGTTCAGAGTTGTTGGAAATAGTAATAAAAACTCATTTTTCTAATTACTGACAAAACGTGACCATGTTCGTATTGAATAACTTTCGTTTGTAAAATCAACGGAACATAATAGTAAAATGTACTAGATATTAATACTATTGAATGTTTCTGAAAACGTATTTGCCTATCTCGATTATTTGTTTGTATTGTTCACCGGTATAATGTGAATTTCACATCGTCGTCAGACAGACACCGTCAAATGTTATGTATGCATCAATATTAGCACGGAATTTGGCACGTCCGGCACGTTTCTGCGGTCTCAGAGAGCGGACAATCATTTCAATCTAAATATCATCAAAACGGGCGTTCATAATTTATTAATGTGTATATAAGTGTATTGCCTAAACATTGGCTTCCCAACTTTTTTTGCGTCGAGCACACGAGTGACAAAAAAAACCTCACATAAAGGAACATCGAGCGAGACGACGCTTTGCGAAGCAGAGCCCGTTTCACAGTCAATAAGTTTTTATATAATTTATGGTGTTAAATTAACGCGTTAAATCATTTTTTCCAAAATTGCTAAGCAATACGCGCCCCCCTTGCGGTCTTTCTACGCCCCCCAAGGGGGGCGCGCCCCAATGATTGGGAAACCCACGTACGGTTTAGACTCTAAACCGTACGTGTATTATTTTATTTCGTATATATGTACTACATTAGAATATTGGTTTTGGTATATTGTATTCATCTGTTTATTGCTGTTGTATTGAGTCTCCCTTTAGTCGCATAGGTACTATTGTCATAATTTAGATTTCATAACACTTTGTCTTTGAAGTCTTTAGACATACATGATTTGTGCATAATACAATTACATTGTGATAAAATTGTACTATGTAAGTATCGTTTAATTATTTATTCAACCATAATGTTAAATATCATAATTTCATATTCAAGATCATAATGTTTTTAGACATAAGAATTGCAATGCATAAATTATGACAATAGACGTTTTTGCAATGGTGTGTGTGCTTACAAATGTTATATAATATTAAACTAATTTATTTCCATTGTGTGTGATTGTATATATTATTTATTGTCTAATTACGAGTCCCAGTTACTTGAAAATTTAATTTTTAATCTTTTATTTAATGCTCTTGAGAGCATAAAAAGCAATTTAACATTTTGATTAAAAATAGTATGCTAGCTAATTTATGCCTCTTGACAGCTGTTATGAGAAATGATCATTATGACTCACAAAGTTATGCCTATCAACAGTATGCCATAAAACTGTATGCAACCCTGATTGCTTTCTATTTTCTAATTGGTTGATAACTTAATACGGTCGACGCTCAAATTTTATCTTTTTACGAATAAAAAACCGTAAATCTCGTATTTTCTTCAGCAAATTTTGTTTCAAAGAAATAAAGAAATTAATTATGCTAATGAATCTCATAAAACTGATTCAAAAGGTTTTTCTGTTTCTTTTCTCTTGAATTTTAATTTTTCAAGTTAATTTGGAACATGTAAAGGCCTTATACAATACAACAAGCCGTAAGCTATAATTTATTTTTCATCACCGAGAAAGCCGTACTTCATATCGAAAAAAAGTTTTATAGGAAAATATAACGTTAAAAGCTAATTAAATTGCCTAAGTCATAAACGGAAACAATATTTTGTGGTCTGACTCATGCTGTTGTTTTTTTTTTATTTGACTACCGTGTAATTACTTGATCTAGTTAGGTTCCTGAGGGCAGCTTGAGGGTGTAGGAGGAAGTAACACCACTTGTTATGTATGATCAAAGACACTCTTTATTACTCGGTGATAGTATTTTTACATGTTAGGTTGAGTATTATATAATAAATAATAAACTATTGTGTTATTGGGCAACATTGAAAGTAGACAATTGCCATACTTCAACAGTAACTGTTTATAAAGCTGATAAAGGTCACACCTGCTCCTGACACCTCAGCATTATGCTGAGCCAGTGTCCGATTCACTGCCGCGAATACACACTCACTACTGGTTTATTGTTGTTTCTGTTGTCACTTTTTTTTCAGTTTGTCTTGAATAAATGTATTTTTCTTTTCTTTTCTTTCTTCTAAAAAATCATGCTTATAGCGGTTTGTTTAAAGCGTAAACTATTTCTTTTTTCATTATTTACTGAGAAAATAAATAAGTAAAGGGCATTGGGTAAGTTTGTATTTGAAAAATTGTCTTTTTTTTAGAGGCCACGGATAAATACACATAGATATGTATAATTAATGGACATATATATCTCGGCTCCGATGCACTCTAGAGTATTACATTACATAACAAAATAAGTTTATTTTGAATAATTTAATTTTAATATCATAATTTACCACTTTTACAAATGGCTGCTCACCTGACAACACAATGACAACACTTTTAAACCAAACCCCTTTCTGCTAATGGCTAAAGAGCTTAAATGCCACATGATCTGCTCTACGTGACAACCAGTGCTGGCAAAAATCCGTTGCAAAAAAATGTCGTCTCATTCCGACCACTATTGCAAAGCGTTGGTATTGCAAACACCGATAATTTTCAATTTTTTTTTCTCAGCCAATAATAATAATCAAAACAATTGCCTTTATGACATCTTTACGCATATTTTTTACCAAAATCCCTTTTTAAAAACTTCCGGTTGTCAATTACTTTTTTATGTATTTAAAATTGTTTGAAGCTAATTCTTATACAACCTAAATAAATAAAAACCTAATAACCTTAAATTCCTATCAAACATCAAAATTAAAACATTATACACAACCCTAACCTAATTATTTGCAATGTCATTATCTGTTTATCAAGTACAAACTACTCGTAATGAGTCCCAAGACGATGGGTCTACGCTAAGTATAGTGGAGATCCTGTCGCCACTTTCCGGCTCCATCATCAGATAAGCTCTTTGATATCATAATATTGCATTGTCATCGGGTTTTCATACGTGGTATAAATTTCAGCCCATTCCATTAAAGGGAACTGGTTCAAACTTGACTAGCAAATTTTGACGGATAACTTAAAAAGATACCTTAATACATTACATTACATACGAACAGTGCAAGTTAAATAGAGGCTTACAAAAACAGCTGGCTGATATAAGCCAGCTTTAAGATAAGCGCTTCTTAAAATTTGCCATCCACCGCTTTATAGAAAAAAAAACCGCAATCCGACCTCGCTAAACGAACTTTAATTAGATTTGCAAGATCCACCGGGAATCTCAGAGGACGAGTGATTAGTCTCCTTAGAATTGACGTCGAAAAAACGCCTTTAAACTACTTTAAAAACGTTCAAGTTCCTTTGAAAAATGCTTTAAAAGCATTTAACGCCCGGCTGCCAGATTACTTTAAAATCGGCCAAGTAGGTTGAGTTCTTGGTTCTGAATATGAAAAAGGCTCTGGACTGCCCCCATCATCATTAGGCTTTGAATTGAAGAAGCTTGTGGACTAGGTAATGATTCAAGTAGCCGGTTAAAAGGACCAAATGGCACTTTTTCATAAGAAATTAAATAATGCATTGTGATGCTTATTGTAATGGAATTTGCGTTTTATAAAAGAGCATGTGCCTTAAAAAGTAAGTCTTTTCTATTCTTTAATTAGAGAATTTCGTTGGTGTGGTCAGGTTTGAAATAAATGGGTTTTAGACCCTTGAATACACAGCTTTATACATAAAATAAGTGAAAATTATCTTGACAAAAACCAACAACTACTTACGACTTTGTATATTAATTTCATTACACATTTTAAAAAAAAATACAGAAGGTCAAACTACAGAAACATGAATAAATATATTTTAAAAATTATTCTCATATTACTTCAAACTATATCATTAATTTCACATTTAATTAAAGTCACAAAATCTGATTAAATCCTTCAAGTGCTTGAATAATTTAATAACACTAAGAAACCGTAGGAATGCACCGTAAATCCCAAATTATGTACATAATTACTCTAAATGCTTTATTACAAAAGGTAACATAAAATTCCCGTTACAATTTTCCAAGGGTTTTTTCCTTAAACGTTACTTTCTGAATACCGCCTGGGGAGTATACCGTGCATCGATCATCAAATGAGGTCTTATTTTCTTGGAAACAAATTAAAATATTACTCATTGAAGATAATGTTTGTTGATACTTATTTGTTTGTATTTCGGAGTCTTATCCCTCTTTCAAATGCACCATACATGGTTTATTACTACTCCAGTGCTAATGAATCAGTCGTCATCTACATGGGACTTTAAGTATATAATTATGTATAAAATAAAAGTGATATACAGAAAATCACACTACGTTTGGTCTTGACATCGTGTTTAGGTGAAATACGGCAATAACTTAGAAATGTTTTTATTTTTACATCTTATGGATTATTAGGTATGGCATTGCATTTTCAGCCACAATAATATCATCATCATCAATCAATACGTAAATATATGTAATAAAATGATCATCAAATCATGATAGATCAAATCTAGGTCATAAAAATGAAAACCTCTTAACATACACGTTCCATGTTACCGTTCAACCTAAAATTCAAACAATACATTACTTACAAACAACCCTGGTCCCAACCTTTGATTTCTCTTCAAATATTCATGCCCCTTACCAGAAAACTTTACTTACATATTCCCTGTCCGTGTTCGCGAAACTTTCCTGTTTGATTTTCGCAATTCTACGTTTCGGCAGATTGGCATATTGACTTCGCAAACGCTGCCTACGTAATTACGGAGCAACCATGTACTGGGCGTACGTCCTAGCATAATGCTATGCTGTCTGGATGTAAATTGAGCGCGGAGGTGATGCACATTGATAGACTTGTTAAAATGTCTACATGAAGTAGGTGCTCTATTGCTTAGGTAGTCAAAATAGTGACAATCGTATAACTTTTAATAGGTGGCAGTTGATAAATCTTTAATATGGCAACTGATTTCCGCAGACAAACAAAGAGATGGACATGAAACAGAGATAGACGACGAAACCCTAAAAATGGGGATAATTACAAGGCAAATGAAGCGTGACATCGTAATTGCAACAATTTCACCTTGTTTTTTGAATGCTGTTTGACGATGGTTATCTGGCTGATATTTCAGACCAACGTAGAATTAAGTAAATCGTGATGTATTTATTCAAGCCAAATTTTGTGTATAGTATATAGGTAATTTTGTAAAACGCAAAACGGCATTTTATTATATTAATATTATATACATATTTGCTTTGTATTCTAGCTAATCGCACTTTATTTATTGGTAGGTGACGTATCTTGAAATAATAAAAAAAAATACTTCTACAAGTTTAAAAAAAGTCTACTACTAGAATATTTTGACATTTGATTTCATTACAATCTCTAGAAGTCTTAGTAAGTGCCGTGTGTAGCAAGTAAATGAATAACACCGAGTACCGTTCCTTTCCCAGTACAGTTGCCAAACTCACGCCTCCTTAATATCTTACAAACGCCTAGCAATTGAGTTAGGTGTGGAATGCCTACGCTCTCAGTAATCAGTGCCGCTATTCACATGGGCTTTCGCAATAAATACACCCACAATTAGACCCTTCGTAATGGTTATGCTTTTTTGTTACTAGATTTTTGTAATTAATTAATCCGTTATTTCCCGTAGGCGTTCCTAAGTGACCAATGTTACTTTATTCCACTACCGTTACTATTTTTTCTAATAATATTTTTCTTTGTATTTTATTAATAGTAATACAATTTATTACGTTATTATAACCCATATTGTTTGTATCAATGCTGACCTCACTAGTAGGTGGATAAATATAAATATATTATAGAGTCCCGTAACTTAAGAATCACGCTTTTTCACAGCCTTTTACGAGTATAAATACCATTAAACCAAATAATGTAACAAAATATATAACAAACAAGACACGGAACTGACATGGCATATGGGGATTTAAGAGGGAAAATTATAGGGAGTTAGGAGGGGCCCACAATATACATTTAATAGTAACAAATGCGGTAACGAAATGGACACAAATATTTATGAGCCTGCTGAAATGTGTGGCATGGTTCCAATTCTTAGGTTTCAAATGAAATCTCTTCACATGGAATTAGGAACCATTCTTGTGTGTGATTTGAGAGCAATCATAATATGCCACGGATGGTGGAACTTTCAGTATTTTAAGTGGAAAATGTTGTGGTTTTAATGCTAACTCGCTTCAAACTTTGTAATTTCCTGTGTGTTACAATCTACAATATAGAGTAAATTGGTTTTGAGATAGTGTACTTAGTTGTATATTTATTACTATTATTGGTTTTCTTCTATTCATGACTGTTTGCTTGTCATTAAGGAACGTAAATAATCATTTTTCTTTTTTCAACAAGGATTATTTGGAAGAAATCCCTTTAGTTCGCCTTTGTACTTTATTTTTTGTGTTTGTTCAATTGAATGCTGGATTAAAGTTGCTGCTGTCACTTTCTTTGCTATAGCAATAGAATAAGACAACACGTCACTAAACAAGCACTAAATTTAATTGACGTCTCTGAGTGCGGCAGTTAAAGTCCCACATTAAAAAACAACTAGAACCTAGGCTTATTTTGATTTAACTATCAAAAACACATAAAGTTTATCATCAGATCATCTGATATTTGACTACAATACTTACTCACCCTCAATGTAATATTTATTTAGGAATCGTATTAGGGCATGATATTAGGCGGAATTGTTTTAGCAATATAGTTACCGCAACGAGCTCCCGACAATATGGTTCACGTAATAATGCGTAATTGTGGCCGGGTTTCATGATGGCGTTGTACTTCTATATATCCACAATATCCATGATGGTCTCGTTTGATATTTGGGTTTGTGGCTAATGATATATCTGTCATTCGGTGTCAGTATTTATTTGAAAAAAAATAAAGGCCGCATCAGTTGTAATATAAATCTTATTCCAATGTTGCCTTGTGCAATATTATAGTGAAAAAAAAAAATTGGCCCTGAAGGGGAACTATCTTAAATCCTTTAGTTAGATCGTTTCACTTAAAGGAAACATACTTTTGCACTCAAAGATTTACTAAAAATAATTGTTTTTTAGCTGGTTGGATTCCCGGGTGAGACAAGCGAATTTGAGAACATATTCCAGAGGTCCCTGCCAGCGTTTCTATTCGTCTCGTTTTTAATCAATCGCGTCACTGGTATATGACGTGAAACGAAAAATCACGTGACCTACCAGTGACGCGATTGATTAAAAAAAAAAAGAATAGAAACGCTAGTTAGCGTGGTGCATTATTGGCAGGGCCCTCAAACCGACCACCTACTGAGAGAAGGACATAACGAAACTATCAGTTTACGTATTACGTTACGTTACGTTTACGTAGTTTACGTATTTCAGGTAATAATGTTGGTAAGGAATAATATTTCGCCCTTTACACGCGTCAATATTCCTGGCAAGGAACTCCGCACCACCGGGCGTTAGAGAACAGTTCCCCGTCGCTTGGCACTTGCGGGTAAGAACCCGCGTGTCATCGGTCCTACATACTATGAGCGTCTACCCGCTAAACTTAAAAATGTAACATCCGACGAAGCATTTAAACATCAGCTTAGAAACCTTTTATTGGATCATCCATTATACTCCATTGATGAATTTATGACGGGTGCGCCAAAGTTGAACTAAATTTTTAATGTCGATTATCGGAAATCCGAAAATGTTGTTCCTAATAATTTACATCCTAATAATCACTACTCATAACTACTTTGTTCCTAACGCTCTGAATTCCTAATCATTCAACTTCATAATGTCCGTTGCAATAAACATCGATCATACTACTATTTGTTTTCCTATATTTTCTCAACATAACCATCTCTTATTGACACTATTTTTTTATAATTCTACCACATAGAATACGTTAAAATAAGCACATTTTACTTGAAAAACTTTTCTCTAAAGTTAATAGTGACTGAGATCCTAAGGGTCCGTCATTACGTAGGCAGTAGGGAATAGGGACTTAGTGGCAAAACCGACTCGGATCGCGGATAGGTTAGAAGACGAAAGCGGGAGCTTCGCTCCCGCTTTCGTCTTCGAGGTTATTTTTTTTTATAAAAGAGCAGATCATCTTTAACTTTAAAATAATATTCGTCGGAGTAAGAATGTTATTTAAAAAAAAAATAGGAGTTTACAAAAAGTTACATCAGTGATATTAGCACTTAAAATTTTAAGAGATATGAGTTTTATGAGCTACGTTAATAGTAAAATAAATTGTAGGAACGAAATTTTTAGGAAAACATTTTTTAGGAGCAGTGATCATTAGGAGTACAAATCGTTAGGAAAATCAATTTCGGGTGATAAACTTTAGCGAAGCCAATATGGACCCATTTATGACACTTATATTGTAAAATTATTATTGTTTTGTTTGACCTTTACTTCTTGCATATTGACTTCGGAAACTGACCATCTATTTATTAGTTGATTATGTACTTATTAATGTTGTCTTTGTTTATTTGTGTGTTATTTTTATTTTATTAACATTTTATTATTTTTGTATTAATGTTGACGATACCAATGTAATTTCATATTTTTTGACATGCAATGCAATTAATATTGTAACATTACATTGATGAATAAATAGGTAACTAAACTAAACTAAACTATTAACGAACCCGATATCAATTTAAATTCGATACATTTACAATAATTGTTAATCTGTCGTGGCAACTCTAAATCACTCGACTTAAATTAAGCATTTCTTTGGCCTCAAAGCACCAGATGGGTATTTTGGAACGACAAAGCCAATTTAGGACGACTTATCATTTTCCCTTGCAATTGTTTCGAGAACAAAGGAGTAATTGTTCTTGTACTAGGAGTTCATAATTAACTTTCTTTTTAAACAGCTTCAGAACTGATTTAAAAAGAGTAACATTTTGCAAGATTCTTTGTTAGGTTACTACCGTCTACAAAACACTATTGCAAGACAAAGTGTCTAAAGTTTATTTTGTGAATTCTAGATAGAGTTATTTTATTTAAAAAGTTCTATGTAGCGATGCTACGTAATTAAAAACAAAATAAAAATAAAAATAATTAATTAATAATTGGCGATGTTAAAACAGAGCATTTGGACAGCTTAATTGAGTTTGTGCATGTAAATAAAATGTATGACGAAAAGTGCGTGAGATGCTTTCAAAGCTTATAACTTCTTAACCTTCCAACGAATTGTCAACAAAGCTTAAAACCAATCTAAATACGAAATAAAGAAAAAGGGTCAAGTGCGAGTCGGACTCGCGCACCGAGGGTTCCGTACCGCCTCACAGTATTTATTATTATATTCAAAAATAAATTCTATTTCACATCTAATTAGCGCCAGCCTAACTCACACTGACAATTTTTTTTAGTTTCTTTTGTTTCTCCTCAGGGTTTTTACTATATTTAAACCAAATTTGACACTTGTACCTTTGTTTTACCGTTTGACGATACAATAAAAGAATACGTTGAAATAAAAACGTTTCTTGATGGGACACTTTTTATTATTTCATTTTATATATTAATTAGGAAATCCGCCATCATTACATTATGAGTTATTTCTCTAAAAATATCAACCTGCTATTTATTACGGTTTATAAGATACAGCTGTTTAAACTTTAGGATGGATGAACGAACGGACGGACCGCGAATGCATAATAGGTAGGGTCTCGTTTGGCTCTTTTCAGGCACGGAACCCTAAAAGAGAAAACTACGAAGCCACTACAATAACCTAAAAAAAATTGAATACTGGAATGAAAAACTGTTTTGAAATTTTCAGGGACATACACGCACACGGATAAATTATGTATGTCACGAAATAAAATGTGTATAACACATCATACACCCCCAAGGTCACCCTTTCGGCAGAAAGATGAAAGCGAACCAACTTACACGTGCGGTCATATTCCCTACCACCATTTTACGTGACTAAAGAAGTCGTACCACAACAGTGATAGTTCGTTTTTCCCCAACAGCAAATTTAAAGTGGTTATGTGACTCGACAAGATAGAGTGATGTCATTAAAATACTGTCTAGTTTTGTGGCAACGGATATGAAGCCTGAAGGGGCTCAAAGAAAAACTCAGAAGTAACGAAACACGATAGCAGTAGTTTCCGCTCTTTGACGTCAGTGATGTAAAACTGTTGTGTCGAGAGAGGGATTCCATTCAATTTTGAGATATATTGTTATCGAATTCGATTTCCTCGTTTTGTTGTGCTACTATTGGATTTGTAGTTACCAGATAGGAATCATATAGGGCTTTTCGTTAGCGTAAAATAACATTTGCAGTGTTGGTTCATGAAAAGAAACTCGCGGTTATCTTTAAGGGTGTCAACAATGACCCATCTTGCGCCTATATTGACGACGCGTTGGCCTGGTTGTTGTGACTCTGCCTGCAAAGCTAGCGGTACTGGGTTCAAATCCCGGAAAGGACAGATTAGCGTGAATATTTGTTTTTGGATCATGAATATTCTCTATTTATTTAAGCAAGTGTACAAGGCTAGAGCCACATTGGTGGGACTTTGTCCTGTGATATTTATTCTATTTTTATTTATTTATATCGTAACCATATTAACATTGTGTAGTATTTTTATCTTTCTAAAGGTCAATACCCTTTCCTGGTTTATTGATGGCATCCTAATTAAGGCAAGGCAACTAAAATCATTGCCATTCAATAAAGTGTTTACAAACTTTTCGAAACTCATAATGAAGGCAGAAATAAAAACGCTTGCAAGTGTCCAAAATATTAAGAACTTCATTTGAACCTACATATTTATTTTGGAGGGATCTGAATATTTTGGCCGCCTTGTAATTAATGATAATGAGCTATCAAGTTGTTTGCAGAAACCATGCTGTGAGCTGTGAGATTACGGTAGTGTTTTTAGAAGGATATTATAGGTTATTGCAAAATGATAGGTGATCAATCTTGTTTAATTTGTAATTAGATTATTAACTGCAAATTATATAATATTACATTTATTTACAGGTATAGCTTGATAATCGTAGTCGAATAAAGATACAATGAATAATCTACTGCTGTTTTAAATTTAACATGTTTTTAACGGACTTTTATGATTTCTTTATTGTATGCGATATTTTTTTGTTACTATTTCTTTTAGGTATCGATTTAAAAAACTGTTTAAGGAAAATTTATTTCTCAAAAGAAATACATATTTTACTTAGATGAGAAATAATTTAAATATGTAATTTACTTAGCGAGCAATTTAAAACATTATACATTCAAAAGGTGTGCGTGAGGGTTAAAAAATACTACACAATAAATATACCTAAGTATTGCGCTTACACTTGATAGGTACATCAAACCACATTATGTATAATATGTAGGTACATACATTAATCTAATTACACAGTTAAAAACAAAAACTGAGCACGGATGTCTCCCGTTCACAGAAAAGATATAAGAAATAGTCCCAATATCTTAAAATAGGTAAATTTAATAAACGTATGATATTTAGCGGTATTTTTTTTAATTTTTCCTAATTCTACCTTTACTACATAAAAATAGGGTGTAAATAATCGAATATTAACAAAAACTCACTGACAAAATAGTGCATGCAACTTAGAAACTAAAAACCGTGAAATGATCCCTATTTCCTAAACTTTTTTTTTTTTTTTATTTAACTTAAACTTTGTTTTTCCTTCTTCTATAGAGCCTTTATTTTACAAAGCAAAACCATAATTATATATATATATATATATATATATATATATATATATATATATATATATATCTTTGACATGTTATCGTATCTCTTATTAACTTAAAAGTAATGGCAGCCGAATTAACAATAATACGATAAAACGTCATAGGCAAATACTGTACCTAGAAACTTGAAATTTGGTACAGGGGTTCCTTTCATGATGCAAGTGAGCACTAAGAAAGGATTTTTAATTTGTAAAGGGGTTAAAACAAGGGGAGTAGATGGAAACTTATTCTACACGTACGAAGTCGCAGGCGTCGTCTAGTGTAGTATAGTTCTGTTGTGTATGTGACACGCTTTATGCGGGTGATATCGCAAGATGCTCCGATTTGCGTGCAGATACGCAGCGGGCCGCAGCCATAGATTACAAAGGGAATGCGGTTACGTCAGGAAATAGAACGGAGTAGACAACCAATGTTTTTTTATACTTATATTCTGATGCTTACCAAAAAGTTTCATTATTTACAAAAATTGTCGCCTAATAATTATTGTAACTATCCGGGCTTTATTTTAACTTAAAATTATTTTTTTGACCTTTGATAACATTTATGTAGTGTAGTTATTTGAAGGTTTAATTTCAGTGCATGTAGATCCCTTTATAGGGTAAATTAATCTTGTAATAAAAACAGGTCAAGTGCGAGTCGGACTCGCGCACCGAGGGATTTGGGGCTATTACACATACTCTAGAACCAAATAACGGCTATCTATTTAATTATTTAATACTTCAAAAAAGTTTACAAAACTCGGACTTTATGCTCATGGCAATCTTTACCGACCATCCTTTACGTGTAATAGAAATCAAAAAGTAGGTAAATTACAATCTTTTTTTCGTTACGTACTGAATCTGGAAAAATATTTTATATATTGTATTTGACTTTATTATTCAATCGGACGTACAGACTGACGAACAGACAGCGTAGGCATAGGTACCGTAGGTTTAATAATGGTTATTTATGATTGGCACCCTAAAAAAACATTAAATTCTTCCAGGTGATAACTGTCTGTATTTTATTAATAGTTGTTGTGTGAATGGTTAAATCCAGTAAAACTATATTACTATTATTGTATTATTTTAATATTATTTTATCAATTTGTATTAATGTTTTGTTGACGATATCAATGTAATTTCGTATTTTTTGACATGCAATGCAATCTATATTGTAACATTACATTGATAAATAAATAAACCAAACTAAACTAAACTAAACTACAATTGAGTTTTTAATTTTATTTTGCTTATTTCGCGTACCGGTAAAACGGGGCTATTTGGGGATCACGAGGCTATTTGGAACCAAGTAATTATAAGCTTTTAGTTGTTTTTTTTTGTTATGTCAATGGTAGAACTCCAAACTTCGCCTGACAACAAGTTTGACATTTCTATCACACCAAAAATATACCAACTAAAAGCTTATGATTACTTATTACCATATAGCCTCGTGATTCCCAAATAGCTTCCAGTTTACGTTATATTTGAAAGAGGTGCCAATACTACAAAATTAAATTCATATAACTTTATGTTCGAATGATAAATCCATTCCCTTATCCTGCTGGTTATATAACAAGATTTTTTCAATTTTAATGGTGTCAAAAAACCACCTATAACGTAACCAAAGCGTGAAAACCATTTTATAATGAGCGTTGTCATGGTAATTACAGAATAATATCGTAATACCAAAGAAGGGAGCTAACTGCAATGTAGTAGTTGAAGCATTCTATACTCTATGGGTAAACACATTAAACATAAAATGCTAACATATCTATTACTATACAGTTAGAAGTCTTATTTGGTAAATTATCAGAATTATTTTTGAGTCCCAGATACTTGTAAATAGTCTCAGCTTGAAATAGACCAACGACCGAGCCTGAAATCTATTAATGACAAATAAGTCTTTTCTGAGTGATGATTTTTCAAAAAAGTTTAAAAACTTTTTTTTTTAATGCGACTGTTACACTTGCTGTCATCATGACTGTATGTTTGTTTGTACACTTTTTATTGAACAACCTAAAAAAAAACACAGACACAAAAGATATATAAAAAGACGAACTTTTATCACTTTAACCTTATTACTATTATTAATTTTTAAAATTGTTGGTCTCATTGCTATGCCGACAATAGTCTGAATACCGTTTCCATTCAGTTCACGTTGTCTGATAAGCATACTAGAGATGACATGAATATCATTCCTGTGTTGAATTCCAACTACATCTTGAAATGAAACGTTTATACTTATTTAAAAGTAGCAAACATTAGAAGGACTGATTAATATTACACAGATAAGTTAGGAGACTCCTTCTCTTCTATCCTTTTCTTCTTAGGTAGCTAATAACAGCTTCTTCATTATTTTTTATCAACCGACTTTAACTTTTAAACGGCTCGATTGATTTTCATGAAACTTAGCTAGAACCAACCAGATCTAACTAGCTTTCATTAAAAAACTACTCTTAGTCGGTCCATCCATTTGGGAGCCACAAACTAACAGACACATTCATCCACAGAACAGACGTACAGACACTCAAACAGACCTTCATATACATAGAATACACGTTAAACTTAAAAAACCTTTTTTTTGTCGTAGGTTAAAAATATTCAGGGTGGAAAAAGCGATCGCCACATGGACGGCAATTACATTAAATATTGGAAATAACAAATACTACGAAAAGGAGACGTCATTTTATTTTTGAAAAAATAAATCCTTCGTTTGTGGTTTTTTTTTAATTATTCTGCCTTAATCGGGAATCGAACTGGTTGAATATGATCTTTTTACGGCATTATTTTGGTTTAAATGTGTATCACTATCAATAATATGACCCTTTCCATTTGTACTTATCATAAAACCCGACTCAATTGTTTTATCATATTCGACCGCAGTTCGATTCCCGGTTAAGGCAGAAGAAAAATCAAACATCCATCCAGCCAAAATAAGTCTCCTTTGCGTAGAATTTCCTATGTCCAATACTTAACGTAGTTGCCGTCCACGTGGCGTTCGTTTTTTCCTCTCTTTATATGTATAGAATGTAACTCAAAAGATGATTATATTGCCAAGAAAAAGGGCACATACTTAATCGTAATAAAATTGAACTGACATTGACCCAGACGTCACTTTACGGCTATTAGTATAATGAAATAACCCGATATTAGTCGTGTTGACTCAGGCTTGGCATGTCTATTACATGATTGAACATTTCGTGTTTATCTAAGCCCTATTTATTGAACGGTACAAGGGTATATCACATTAAATCTTCAATTCAGACGGATAGCTTCGATTTGCTGGCATAAGGTTTATTTTTATAGTGAGGAAAACTAGGCAAGAGCATGTCTGACACTCTCAGTGTAGGGTTCCGAAGCTGTTACACAAAAACTATCTCAAAAGCAACAAGAATGAACTAATTCTCTGTTAAAAGTTGTTGCTGCTGTCTTAGATGATTTTAGGTTCAAACCGTTAGTCGCCTGTATCTCAGGAACCAATCAAGCCTGCTTCATCATGATAGTTTTTTTGTATTTTTAGTTTTAGCTGTAGTTGCACACTTGACTCTGACAAAAATGAGCGTTTTATAGCTTAATATTTCATAAACGATCCCTTAATTGTAAAATTGTTTTCACACAATCGCAATATTTTAAAAAGACCCATCGATCGACACTTCAAACTATGCGGTACACGAGAAAAAAATACAACCGCACGTTACGTGTAGGGGAGGTACAGAAACTTTTGTTTTCAAAATTTTATTCTACCACTTTATTGGCGTTTCTAATATGTACATTCATTCCAAATGACAGCTTTCTAGTACTAAGAGTCTCTGAGCTAGCCTGCGTATGGACGGACGGGCGGGCGGACGGGTTTAGGGAACCCCAAAAACGTGCTATCTCACTCCACGTATACGTTTTTTCAAGGCCGATTTAGTCACCAGAACTGTTACTATTAACATTTTTTTTGTGTTGTTTGTGTGTGTTCATGTGTTTCCATAGGTTTCGTAGACACCTGTGATCTAAAATGTTGTATTTAGGCGGCAAAAGCCAGTGATCGAAACAATTAAAACCTAACTTTTCATCAATAATAATTTCTCCTAGTCAGACCTCGGAATATACGGGACAAAATTAAATGACACCTAGGGATCGCCTATATCGATAAACTCAAACGTCGATGCTTTTCTCATATACTAGTGATCGTTTCAAGTTTTTATTGGTAAAAATATTTTTTTGTTGAAAGTATGCAAATGAAACAAAATAGCAACATGATTCTGGTTATTCATTATTTTATATAAAGTTTTTTTTATAATGATATAATTACTGGACTGAAAATTTTCAGCCTATTTATTAACACATATTATTTCGCATATTCAATTTGATATAAAATACTTGTCTTGTCATCGAATTAACAGCCCGGTGCAAATCGTCTCCTATTCGGATCTTAGACCATAAAGGTAATGTGTTTTAGTCGGGTTGTCTGTACTATTGATATCTCAAAAGGTATTAGCAGCTAGCTAGGTAATAACCCTGTCTACTGCCCAAAACCTGACTACGTAGATGAAGGTAGTAACAGTTCATAAGGACCACCAAAACCATTATCGTTATGATCCATTATGTATTTTGAACTTTATTTGTACACGTGCCCATTAATCGGATTATTCATTTTTTGAATGGTTATAATGTTATTTAACTGTAAAAAAATACAATTAATTGAGGATAACGATACTGTAACAGTAAAAGTACATAATTAGGAGATGCGAATCAGATATAACTAATAAGCCGTAATAAGCTTCGTATAATTGGATTGATGCGGAAAATCGGTGTTTCTCAAGCTGAGGGAAACTTAATCAATGACGATTGTCGGGAGATAATATCAAGTAAGTGCCGAGAACCTGTTTCTTTTTGGATTCTCAACTCAATGGTAACTTATTAAGACTGGAGATTGGATCAGTTTTCAGTATTTACAGGAAAGAAAAGAGGGTAACGACTTCTGATCGTTGTTACGTTTACAAATAATTTGAAAATTGACTACCATGACACGATAATTATCAAGATAAACTCTGTTTATTCGTAAAAGCAATTTTTGCATTGGCTTTTTTTTATATATCTTGTTTCGGTTGAACGATGGTTTAAAAATGATATGTATGTTAAATCGTTGGCCAAGCGTGCACGCAATATTTATATATAATTATTATTGTTTTTGAAACCGCTGGATGACAACAGCAGAGGACCGATCGTTGTGGAAAACCTTGGGGAAGGCCTTTGTCCAGCAGTGGACGTCTTTCGGCTGATAATGATGATGATGATGATGATTGTTTCTAATTTCCGATTCTTTGGCGGTAACTTGGTCTCTTATTTTGTAACAAGTCCCATATTAATTTTGGACTCATTCACAAAAAACTACCAAGAACCTAGTACTCGTAATTCTAAAAACGGTCTAAAATTCTATAAAATATCCTTTCCTCTAACACAATTAACCAGTCCGCTTTCTAGTTTTTTCTGAATGGCCCAGAAGCCCGTAGGGTTAGCTCCACCCGCGTCTGTCAAGTCACTAACCATCTTGTTTAATGAATATAAGCCATGACGGTGTAACAGCGAGTTAAGTTTATCAAATTGATGTTTAATACTTAGCGTAATTCGTTAAAAGCTCCTATAAATTATAAATAAGAAAATACATTTGCCCCGGAGAAAATTCCTTTTCGAATATCCGGCAAGAAACTTAACCAAGTATTTATCTGTATTATTCAATTACGGAGGACAAGATACTTTTGTATTTTCGCCTTAAGCTTCTTACCACCCTTAACCTTATAAAAAATTACGATAATTGTTGTGTTATCGGATTTTTTTTGTGTTTTGTTGCAAAAAAACTTGAATGCAAAATGCGAACTTGATGCCGTAAGGCAAAATACAAATCTACAAATTAACCTTTGGGCAAAGTAGAGATTGGAGTGGCGTTGCACCGCCGAGAGGTTAAGGTCTAATTATATATTCACTTATATAAATTACATCAATTACACAAATAAACAAATAGGTACATAATGTAAATTGGTGAACTTTTGTTTTATAGGCAAATTTCGTCGGAATTTGATCGACTTTTATATGAATGTCTACATATAAATTGATCCATAAGTCTATAAGTTTGAGGCTCTCTTTCTAAATGAATACTGTACTTTATTTGTTTATTTCTTGCCAATGTAAAAGCGTTAGGTAATCACCCATTTACAGTTGAATAATCGATGCATCGCCGCTGACGAATGAGGGTAATTTGTTTGTTTTGGTTAGACATTTCCTGTTGCTTTACATTATAGGTAACTTGATTACGTTCTAAATCATTCGTAGTTAAGGTTAATGTTTTGTTTAGCCAGAATTACGAAAAATAACAATAATAAGTGTTTTTTTTTTAAATTATTAACTGGTTCGATTCTCCGCTAAGACAAGACAATTTTAGAAAATCGTTGAATGCAGCTTTGTTTCTTTTTAAAAATAAAAGAATGTTTCCATTAAGTAAAATGATCTGACTTAAGGATTTAAGGTAGTTCCCCTACAGGGCCCATTTTTTTTTCCACGATGGATATAGAAATGAATTCCTGTTACCCTCGGTCACGCCATAAGTAAAAAATGTGTTCGTAATTATCAGGACACGATACGAAAAATTACACCCGTGAGTGGGGCACCGGTCACGGACAGCTAGTAGGTACATTTAATACCAAAATAAAAAGAAATTCCAATATATGTAATTTATTAACAGTAATCAATCAAATAATGAAATCTCAAAAATATTTCTGATTTTTGGTAGTTAACTGCACTTTGTGGCATGTCCACAAACAATATTTTAACATGTCCGCCTTGTCTGGTTTTGTAGCATTTTGTATTTTAAAAGCAATTTATGGAAGCGAAACATGTTTAAGCCTTATTCAATTTGGTTAAAGTGATAACGCTCGATATTTAGAGAGATGTTTTCATAATTGAGTTCGAAGTTTGAACGTGAGCTTAACGGGCAAAATTAAATTGGATATAACACTGAATTGATTGCCTTAATTATAGGTACCGAGTTACCTATTTAGTTACCAAGTTAGAAAAGGAGTCAATATTATAAGTCAATTGTTACAAAACGTAAATTAAGAAACAAAGAAAGATACAAAAATATTAGAATGTAATGACTTAATTAAGACAACGTTATGTTTCGTCCATTCTGTAACTAAAATTAGTCATGCAATCATAATGGTTGACTTACATTACAAAAAAACACTTTTTTTATTGAGTAAAATCGTTTTGGGATTTAGCTATTTACTTTTTTCATGTCTTTTTTAGTCAGTATTACTTACTATCAAAATACCTAAATTTGCTGCTTTCGTGCTTTCATCTATTTATCATTATTTAACGATGACTATTACAAGATAATGACTAATATTGAAAAGGGCATGCTTCGATGGTTCAGGCATTTGGAAAGAATGGATGAAAGAAGATTGACGAAAGAGATATACAGAGCGAAAGTGAGTGGAATTGTCGGTGTACTTTTTTTAATCAAATCGGAGAAATACTGGAAAAAAGCCAAATCTTACGTACCCGAAACCGACGTGCATGCATGAATGCGAAAGAAGCGAAAGAGATTGGTCAGAAACGTAGCAGTTGGAAAGAAGTAGTCTCTGCCTACCCCTCTGGAAAACAAGCGTGATTTAATGAATGTATGTAACGATGACAAATAATTAAATCTTAAAACAATTCAATTTAACTAACTAGACCATGGTACGGCCTTATACAAAGTAGCAGCACGCTTTAGTTCTTTGTCACTATAAAACGTCATGTTTGTAAATTTGAACTGCTGCACTAATTCATTAAAGCGTACCGGTGTGGAAAGGGAGGGATTTACTTTGATGCAGAACGTAGGAAGCCTCATAGGACTTGGCATGGTACTGCAGTAATGAACCAGAATTCCGAGCTGCAGGCAGCTATACAAAACGCGGCACTCTACGTGTGTCTACTGCATCACTCTGCAACGGTAGACATGATGGAGTGCACCCGTTAGAAGTCTGGATGTAGTCAGACGGTGTTACAGCTGCTGTTGCTTCGCTACGTGCACTTCAGTTCTAACTTCTGGCTAAAAGCTGTTGCGTTCCGCCGATTTCGGGGTAATCTACCAGCACCGAAGGAACGACACTGTTGTGTCACCTCAGTGTTAGTTTTAGGTTTTCTATTAGTATGTATGTTCTATTCTTCTATAAAGTGTTTGTAATTATAGACCCCGTTGCTAGAAGTAAACAATCTTACTCTTATTTTTATTCTTAGCTACTAAGTGCTAAAATGTGTCGGTACTTACAATTCTGAGTGTACTCGTAGAAGCAAAAATATATTTTCTATATATACCCTTATTCGTTATTGATGTATCTGTCAGACCAACAAACGCCGTTGAGCCCAAATATCCTCCAATATGTAATCCAGGAGTCTTAATAAACAAGAAAAGAGCGAATAAATATACCAAACGAAACTATGAATGTCGGTCGGCAGCTGTTCCCGATCAAAATTCAATCATTCCGAGGATCAGGGTTGTTGGGACTATTGGGCTGCTAAACGAAAACACATTTTCATATATGTTTTATAACTTTGTATTTGATACAGTTATGGATTCTCGTGGGTTCCTTATATTCTCAAGTTTATAGGTAATGATTGTGCATTGTGGTTTCAACCCGCGACAAGTTAATGAATATGTTATTTAATTAAAAATAGGCTTTGTCAGTTTAGAATAAAGCCCCTTCGATTTATCAATATTTTTTTTAAGTTCTCTGGTACCAAAAAGTCAAAACTATCTTTACTCTTAAAACCAGATTTAAGTGACTGTTCTATGTATCGTGAGAGCTTAGAGTTAATTTAAAAACCAAACTAGATTTACCGTTTGTTGCAAGAAGTGGAGCTTGGAGAGTTCCAAGGAATTTTGTGCTTTAAAAAATATAGATAGATTATTCCTAATCTTAATTCGGTGTCCGTGGGAGATAACAGAAAATAGAAATATTGTAGGTTTCTTTAGATGCTATACGTGAAAACTTTGAACATAATTATTTAATTTTATTTTAACTTTTTATAATATAATATACAGCTCATATAACTCCATACATTTGAAACGCATTTAAAAAAAAGTAACCCTCATAAAAGAGTGTTCCAACTTATTGTCTCTAATTATAACCAATATTAAATGGTCTGGCCGAACGATTCGCTGAAAATATTATTTTATTTCTTTAAAGAAGAAACAATCTGGCTAATCGATTTCTTTCTACTTTACCACTGCAACCATTATGGAAATCATCAGTAGCGTTCAGCAGAGGACGTCTTTCGGCTGAATGAGGATAATGATGATGGTGATGAAGAAAATCATTAAACATAATATTAAAATTATTATTTAACTGAAAATCAAATCAATATTCAATAACAATGCTTTAAAATTCAACGCGATAATTCTATAATGCTTTTAAACGATGATTTAAGCGTGGCTCAAAACTTAAGAACTTAATGACGTAATGACTTAATTATTAAGTTAGCGAGAATTCTTGAGCGCGTTTTAATTCGAGGTAGGACTTCGGAGGAAATATTCTGCAAGATAATAATGGAGGTATTCAGGCAACAATGAGCAAGTATTTAAAAATAACGGGCATTTTTTGTGGTGTAAAGTTTTAATGACGCAGAATGCCAGTTTTTTCACTCAACTTTTAGCTTGAACATATTTCAGCAATCTCTGATATTTATGAGCCTTGCGAAAAAGTCAGGTGCATGCTTTCGTTGTTTATTGGTCAAGTACATTTTATTAAAATCTTTTGTATTTGTCACACTTTTGAACAAATCACTAATGACGCTGACGTAGAAGCTAGCTAGCTTTCCTGGGTTCGATACCCTGTATCGGCAAATATTTTTGTGATGAACTGATGACCACGAGTGTCTGTTCCTGAGTCTTGTATGCTTTCTAAGTATTTTAAGTATTTATTTCTCCATATAAGTACATATTATATTGTTCTCTAGTACCCACAGTACAAGCCTAGAGCTTAGTTTGAGACTATGACAAATTGTGTGAGGCTGTCACATTTTATTACTATACAGTAAAGGTTTTTTAACATTTACGCCCGCAACTTCATACGCATCGAATTAATTTCCCACTCCTGCCCTTATGTCTTCCCATTGGGGGTTGAAAATCCTTTCTTAGTGCTCCCGTAGGGTACCCAAGGAATATTTCTTCCAAACTTTAAGATCCGGTTTCGACTGAGCGTTGATCGATCAGTCAGTCACTTTCTCCTTTTATATAATAAATATTTTAAAAAATAAAGCAAAATCTTAGGTAATTTTGTCAAATAAATATAAAACACTAACTACATAAAACAGAGACGTGAAGTAAAATGAGAAAGTTTTAGTACATAGAGATTAAGATACTTTTAAGGATGTTTCTTTAGTAGGTAGACCGCAACAGACATTTACAAGTCGAAATCTAGGTACTTCGGCGGCTGAGAATAAACGAACCTAAAATTCTTGACGTTTTTTACAACGATTCTTATTATAATGATAATACACAACACTTAATTTTCTGTTATATTTGATTACAAATATAAAATCATCATATTTATACACAGATAATTCAAAATTTATTTTAAAATCAGAATATTTAACAAATCTCTTTGTTTATCTTGATCAGTTTGCTGCCTCTCAAGAACAACTTTAACAAATTATTTCTGATTCATATGATTTGTTGCTCTTTTAGAATAGGTTTTCAATCTAGTGCTCAATACAGTACCCCGGGTCCGGCTAATCTTACAAAGGGTCCAAATAGTGTAAGTTTTACTTTCTGTGCGGTCCTTTTTAGTAAATTTCTTCTTCTAAAACCTGTGATGTTTTATTCATTGACATATTTCGGGGCCGAGGAAAGTTATTGACAAAGTTGGACCCTTCGTCTAAGGGATTTGTTCGTTTTTCCTTGAAAATGATGAATATTGGTGCTTCTTTTAATATTCATGGTCTGGATAATATGCAAATGTGAGTGCTTGAAACGTGTGTTCGTTCAAGTAGTTTTAGCTTCATGTTTTTAAATCAATGTTATTTTCAAAACATTGAAGATAAGTTTTTGATTGAAGTTGCGTTGATGAAACGCAAAAAGTGAACTATTGAAACTTTTTAATTTTTAAGAGAACACCTATACCGGGTGTACAATCCAAATGGGTCAGTATGGTGAAGTCGGAAACTATGAGAGATAGCGAGATCTGTTCTTAGGAACCATGACGTCGATTTTAGATTTAATAATAATTACATTCAAACTTTTTTATTAACTCTCATACTTTAAAAAAGATTCCATTAGTGTTGTGCTTCTTGCGAGTTGCAGAATTTATACACATTGATTTTGACCAGGTTCGATTCCCGGTTATGTATGAGAGTTAATAAAAAAGTTTGAATGTAATTATTATTAAATCTAAAATCGACGTCATGGTTCCTAAGAACAGATCTCGCTATCTCTCATAGTTTCCGACTTCTCCATACTGACCCATTTGGATTGTACACCCGGTATAATCAAATTAGTAACGTAAATATTCTTTTATTGGTAAATTATTGCCCAATATTGTCCATCCTTGTCAAGTCTTGTATAGTGTTATTGTCGAATAATGCGAGAAAATAAAATAAAATTGTTAACATAATGTTAGCACTGTTGTCGGAGTATTGTGCTGTATTTGAAAAAGTTAGGTGAACATTTCCAAGCATATCTAAGAAAAAACAAAAAAAGGCACCAAAATTCGGACTAAAAAACACCATTAATGAAGAATAGAATATTTTTTTATTCCGTGTACTTTTTAGTAACCAAGGAGAGGCCATAACTAACCAAACTGTCTCATTGTTGCATGGAAAAATGAACTACAGGTGACATTTTCGGGTTTTAACTATCGTGCGTGTATCAAGAGTTTCAATATCAATTATCGTTTGGGATTATGCTTTAAAAAACAATCTGATTGTTTTAATTAACAATAAATTACTTGTAGTGTTAGTTTTTATATCTCTGTTAATGTAATGTAAATCATTAAATGTGTATGTTCTTCGCTACGCTAAAGTTACCGACGATGAAGCAAAGTTATCTTAGAGGTGATCAAGTCTTGATTAGGTCAGAAAAAAAGGTTTCCAGATCTGGCAAGTACCAGGCACTGACACGAATAGCTCCATCTGTTCCATAGCTTGGAATTTGGCAGACTATAACAGCTCGAAATGCTGCTGCTATGTGCAAGTATCGAAATTTTTGGCCTAAAATCATTTGACAAGTAGTAAAATCAGAGATTTAAATTAGCACTCAGATACAAAATGTACCTTGCAAATGCAGCTGCATTATATTGCTA
This sequence comes from Acleris sparsana, assembly GCA_923062465.1. Taxonomy (NCBI): domain Eukaryota; kingdom Metazoa; phylum Arthropoda; class Insecta; order Lepidoptera; family Tortricidae; genus Acleris; species Acleris sparsana. The sequence goes on from OV281286.1 coordinate 4,720,867, forward strand.
TCGAAAAATAAAAAAAATTAAGAAGATAAAACCATTTGTACAAACCCTTTTTTCAAGAATTCCATTTGTTCTAAATCTAAAAAAACTTTTTCAATTTATTTTAATCAAATATTCTCAGTTTTAAGATTTACTGTAATAATGTGTTTCGGCCAACTAACTTGAATGTGATTACTAGTTTTGGGTTCAAGTATCGATAAGTAATTTTATCGATACAAGAAATCCCTACTTGTAAAAAGAATAAAGCAACTACTTGGAAAAGTGTCCATCTATGTAATACGTCATAATATGACATGCTTAAGTCCACAAATTTACATTCCTAAACGAATAGGCAGTCAAATATTTAATGACTTACCAGGTATTTGTCATTTAGAAAGTACTTAAACTATTATTTGATCTGCGAAGAACGATTACGGAAGTGTTAGTTCCACTTTTAGTGCTACATGTGTACACTGGTACTGTTTTATGGGCCATAAGTGTTCGTTTCCTATAACTTTGAATATTACTGCTAATTGTGTTTGGACTGTTATTAGTTTGTACATGAGCATGGCCGGGGTGGTGTAATTCTATTGAATTAAGTAGATTATTTTGCACGTTTATGTAATTTGGTTGTTTGTTTTATGTTGGTTACCAGACTAAGTAAGGGTTATAATAACCTAGTGGGATTCTTTCGAACTGAATAGTATTATTTGTCAATACTAGCTTCTGCCCGAGAGTTTGTCCGCATAGAAGCCGTCTACCCGGACACTGTTAAGTAAATTGATTTGGATAAAAAGTATTATTTATCCTTCTCCAGGCCATATGAATCTTGGTATCAAAAGTTCGCGTCGGTTAGTTTATCTTTGAACCGTGTAGACGGAGAAAAACATACATACAAACAATCTCGCTTTGTCATTCATATTATATAGTGTGAGGATTGGTTTTTAGGGTTTAAGGTTTCAAAGTGTGAAATTGGAAGCTTATTATAACTTGGCCTTTGCTGTCGATCTGTCTGTCTGTCTGTCTGTCTGTCGGTGGGCTGTATATCGTAATATATAGACTGGTTATATTTTCACGCACACACAAGCCTTTAACAGTTAAAGGCTTAACTGGTCAACAGTTACTGTTGACCACAGGAAAGACAATTTTTGTTTTTATGTCTGTGTATGACCCAAAAGGCAATTTTTCGAGATTACAGTGTTCTCAACTCTCAAAAGCACACCTTATTTTTTAAACTTTAACGAATGGAATTTTCTGTTACAGTTTTATAAAATTGCAAATGTATCTAATCTGATATCAATAATGTAAACATTGCACGTGGAGATTTAGGAGGATATTCCCCGATCCCCTCTCTCGCTTGGCTGGCTCCCTATCTGCCACCTGCGCGACAAAGATAACTAGATGTATTCAAACCAATTGATATACATATTGTAACTTCACGAAGGTAGGAACAAGATAAGAATAGATTTTCGAGAATCTCATTTCTAGCTTTTAATCATTCATGCGTGAGTAAGATGGAAATACGACTTTTGGAAACTCGAAATTAATTATGGTTCAACCATTCTCAAATTATTCCGTCACTTTTGAAATAATTTACTATTTCGTTAACAGTTAGGTCGAAAAATTCCACCCTTACTCTAAGAGGCTTCATTAAGTGACTGATGCATAAAGAAGTACATAAGTACACAAAAAACAGTTTTAGTCTATAATTACAAATAATAGGTAATAGTTATATATTATACGTATTATAGTTCATTGGGATTTCAATTGTTGATCAAAACGTTGTACTGATATCCGCCATATTAGAAACAGAAGTATTAATAATACTACAAAGCTTATTATAAAACTGTTATTACCATAGCAACACGCGTGACATAACTTAAACACTATTACTATTAAACACAATGATAACACCGTGAAAACATTTATCTCTGTGACAAAGACAAGAAGATGTGAACCCATTACCCAATTTATTGCCGGTTCAACCAATATTATTTACTTAAAAGATATACTTTTTATCTCCAACTCGCAGGAGTTGTATTCATGCTAAAAAACATTGTTTTCAAAGGATGGAGTCGCGAATAAGTCCAAGTTTTACAAGCTATCAGCATCATGTAATAGTCATGTAACTAAGCCTTATTTGTTAAATTCAATACATTCATCGTTTCGATTCGCGAAACTCGAACGTTTGCGTTTTACAAGTCAATAATGGTTCCACGTGGCTGTTCCCACGGTGGATACTTGAGCTTTTCCTTTCCTGGATCACATTTTTGCCAAACAACTGCTTTTTAAAGCTTCGTATTATCAAAGGATAACTAAATAAGTAAGTATTTATTTTTTCCCTGATAAAACCCCACTGATAATTGTGGGCCGTAATGATTACAGATTTTATTCCTCAATGTAAATTATACTCGTAGTTTCTCTAAGGCATTCTTTACCAATCAACCAAACACAAACAATTTAAAATTCATGCTGATAACGATACAATAAAATTATTTTTTAGTTAGAATTAAACTAATAATAAAGACGAAAAAAATACTCGTACTGACACAAGGTAACTGAAATAATTATATAAATGTAAATAAATAGTATATACAAGTACATTGGCCCCTCAACACGTCGGCGGATCATGGGCAAGCGTAAGGGACGGAGCAATACGTAAGAGCGCTGTAAATCCGCCGTCGTGTAGGTAGAGGGGCCATTTCCGTGTGGTTGCCGGGTTAGAACAGTGCCACTCCGTGTCTTCCCGTGGATGTCGTAAGAAGCGAATTAGGGAATAAAGGCTTGAAGTACTGCTAAGCGATCGGCCTGCAACCTGTCACTAACACACTGGTTAATATCTTAGCCTAATTGTGCAAAATGTGTTTACAGAAATATCAACAAGATTACAGAGTGGTTGGTAATTCTGTAGCCTTGCCTACCCCTCTAGGAATGAAGGCATACGTATGCTGTAAAAAAAAAAAATCTATCTATTGTACAATTAAGTGATTACATACATACGTAATTATTTAGGTTATCTAGAAAAAAAAACAAAGATAAAGCATGTTGTTTTCTAACATTTGGACAATAAATTTGTTGTTGAAGGTTATACTGTACTAGTTTTCCGCAACTCATCTTATAATTACAGATTGTTTTATACGATAAAACAAGAGAACCAATTATAGGTTACATAAAAGCCCACTGACATTTGCGCCACTGCATCTGACAGCTGTTTGCAACATGTTTCTCATTATATTGCTTCGGTTGGCGTATCTTTCTTCGTAATTAAATTATATAATCAAAGAGTGATTGTATTTTAAGCTGCCAAATTCAGGCAGTAGTCCCTATTCACCCCTGGTAACTTCAGACAGTGAAAGTCCCTATTCGCCGCTTTGAATGATTTCAATACTTTGCATATTACCAGGAGCTGTTTCACTTCATCATGTCAGCCGAAAGACGTCCACTGCTGGACATAGGCCTCCCCCAAGGCTCTTCACTCAGACCAGTCTTGTGCTTTTTGCATCCACCGCGCTCCCGCGATCTTTACGAGGTCGTCACTCCATCTTGTTGGAGGCCTACCTACAGCTCGTCTCCCGGTCCGCGGATGCCACGGAGCTGTTTCACTTGGTAAAGACATATTGCTTTTGATATATTATCGTATTGCTTGGCAGCTTCAATAAAAGTTGATTCACGGAACAAACAGTTCTTGAATGGCTATGTAAATAACCAAGATGTAAGACTTTTTTTTTATCTTATCCATTACTAGCAAAACAGAATTTAACATGGAATTTATATAGTCGACCTGTAATATTACGTCAGAGTGCATAGGTATCGGATCTAACCGTCTAATCGCTGTATAAATAGCATTTTTAAATTCTCGTCATCCGTATTTCTTGGCAAATTTAAATTTTGGTGATCTCTTTTATGGTATTTTCATATTTCGTTGAGAAATGAGATTATAAAATTCATGCATATTATCAATTACTGCCAAGTAAATAAGAGCTATCATAACGTTGGCAATACGATAACATGGTAAAGACAATATTGTTTTACCGCGTAGAAATAGAGGCCTTGAGCCTTAACAGTATAATATTGTTTTCAATTGTTTTCTAAATAGCTGAGGTTATTCTTTCGTCCTTATCTGTAATGGTTAAGCAGAAAGTGAATTAAATTTGGCAATGTAGAAAACATACGGAGACAGCAGGTAATCTTAATATGTTAAAAAGTATTTTTGGAAATGAATTATAATAGTTATTTATGTGACTGGTGCATAATGAGAGGCATTAATACACGAGTGTGGTTTTATGAAACGAGCCGATAGGTGAGTTTCATAATAAGATCACACGAGTGTTTTAATGCCTAATTATGCGTACAGTCGCATACATAACTTTATCTACATGCATATCATAAGTTTTCTACAATATGTGAGAAAATTGTACCATGTTGCCTTGTATCTTAAAGAACCTGCATCTTAATGTTCACTTTAAAGTTTCGGTCACCGAAACTTTAAAGTGAACATTAAGATGCAACTACATCAATAACCGATACTTTAATGACATGTAATACTTTAATGTTAACATTAAAGTGCAACTACAGATACAGGTTTCTTAATATAGGTTGTTTGCTTATCGTTTCTAAACATATAATAGGGAAGTTATGATATGGATTTAGATAAAATAAATTATTAAATAAAATAGGGAGAGTAGCGTAAAACTAATCCTACACGTACAAAGCCGCGGGTTTACTCTAGTGTCAAAAAAAAGAGGACAATTTAAATGAATTGACCGTCTCAACCTAAACTCTATGCATGTACCTTTGCGCTAATTTGTTTGTCACGCTGCTTACAAAGCTAGTAGTTCCGGATTCGATCTCGTTAAGGGTAAACATAGGCCTCCAATAAGATGGAGTGACGACCTCGTCAGGATCGCGGGACCGCGGTGGATGCGAAAAGCACAAGACCGGTCTGAGTGGAAAGCCTTGGGGGAGGCCTATGTCCAGCAGTGGACGTTTTTTGGCTGACATGATGAAGGGTAAACATTTGAGTGACGAGCGCGTGTGTTTATTTCTGAGTCTGGATATTTTCTAGGTAGCTACTTAAGTATATTTTATTTCTCCATATAAGTATGTTTATCATTGTCTAGCACCAATACTCGTAGTACAAGCTTGGAGCTTAGTTTGGGACTAACTGCCGCACTCAGAGATGTCAATTAAATTTAATGTTTGATTAATGTTGCTGCTGTCACTTTCTTTGCTACAGCAATAGAATAAGACAACACTTCACTAAACAAGCATTAAAATTAAGTGACGTCTCTGAGTGCGGCAGTAAGTGAGTTAGTGTTTGATTGTGCCTAGACATTCATTAGATAGTTATACTTTTATTCATAGGTACTAGATAAAAATGCATCTACATAATAAGTACACAAATTACCATTTACAATTAGGTACCAAATCTAACCAATCAGTTTCCTAAGCTATTATCAACAAGGCTAACCAAATCGTAAATATAAACAATACCCGAAATGTAGAACATAGTAATTTCAAAATCTCCACTTGGCTTTATGAAGACAGTTGCCAAATACCATTTTAATGTTTAACAAGTTGTATGTCAATTTACAGCACTTAAATATGTCGTCCGTAAAGCCCTCTGAAAGCCCACTTCCACACACAGCTCAAAATGCTTGCATGAATTTATTATACTAAAATGAAATTTTCAAAGCTGCTGTCAAGTTTTCCTTGAAATGGCTGAAAGGTGCAAATGGATTGTAGGCGTATGTAAAGTAAGGTTGAATAATGAAGAATAAACGCATTAGCTAGCGTTCTTTGGCTTAGTAAGGAAAATAATTAGTCAACCTAGCTGCTACCCACGACTCCTCCCAAGTAGAAGTCGCTTATCACTATTCTGTACACACAAACACCTTTAAAAGTTTATGTTGTGTAGTTAATTAGATAACTAGTAAAAACTGGTTTCGGTTTTCTGAGGTTGCGTAAAATATTTAGTGTTTCATCGCTCTTAACGTTTCCAAACCACTGCATGATAATATAAAGGCTATTTAAAATCGTTATGAAATGTTAATTTAGTGTCTAGGTGACGTAAAACTTTTAAATATGGAAATGGCCAATTCCGAGTTTAAGCTCCAATTAAAATTATTAACGAGAGTTGTTGCCAAGTTTTAAGTTTTTAAGGAAGGTATTGAAACTAAAGCGCTGGCATGGCGAGACTAGACTAAAGTTTGAGAGATATATCAAGGCCAGTAGGTTAGTTGATAGGGCTAACGCATCATCAACTAAGTCTATGGTCCATACCAATTGGGATTGTTCATATTTTTACAATTACTCTAATTCGAAAACCATTTGAGGAATAGAGTTTTAAAGCCGTTCCGCATTATTAATTTTTCAAAATATTCATTTATTTCGGATATTTCGACAAAACTATATTTAACCTTTGTTTGACTTTCGTTTTCGGCTAGAAGCCCTCGTAGGTATATCTTACGCGTTAAGCGAAAATCGCTTGAAATAGTATCTTTTAAAACACTATTACAATCGCTTTTTATCATTAGATATCATTTAATTGTTGTAATTTATTAGAAAATGCCAACCTAAATTTAAAATAATCATGTCGTCCATAAAATGTCTGCTAAATAAAAATAGATATTAAAACCAAACTGTTGGGTCATATACAACATTTATGAAATTGGTCTCTAATGTAAAAACCGTGAGTTATTTTTATTGGTCTATCCCAATTTACTAGTCTTATTTAGTCGATACTTTTATAACCTCAAAATGCACGTTTTTTGGCTAAAATGGCCGTTTACTGGCGAACAAAGCAACTAGATACCACTTTTTTCACACCATTTTCCTGATTTTACATGGATGGTTTTTATATGACAAAATTGTTATTTTTTATTTGAGGTTATAAAAGTATTTACTAAGTAAGACAAGTCAATTGGTATGGATTAAGGACCAGTTTACCTTCCGCCTTCAGAAGTTCAGCGTAATTCCGTCATCACCTGGGGCTTTGCCGTTCTTGAGCTATTTGAGAGTCATACTAATCTCGCACAAGCCGCCGTCCCGGATACCTTCAGCCTACAATCCAAATATCATATTTTGATAAATTAAGTAAAATCAAAAATAATAATATAGAGTGAAAGAAATCCAAAAAAAAAATGTTTTCTCAGAACTTCCTAAGCTGCCGCTTATCAGGTCACGCATTATCCATTAATTACCTAACACCCTGTATACTGCCATTTTTACCTCCTGTGGAAAGGAAGTCACGTACTATGCGTCAAGGAAACACCTCTGATGCGAAAATGATATGTAAACAAAAATAATATGTATGTAAATTTGTACGGGGAAAAGAGAAAATTCAATACTTGTCACGCTTCAACTGAAGTTAAAACAAATATAATATATATAGATGACGTAACGATTAAACAATGCATACGGTACGACATAAATGTAACGTTATAGAAATAGTTACGCAGGATGTAACAAAAATAAAGCAAAACCTGAAAACTACTAACTACTGATCAACTTTTATTATGGGATCAACATCAGAATCGCGAAAAAAAACAGCTGTTCCATACAAACTTCGAGAGTTAAAAAAAAGGATGGAACAGCTTTTTTTTGCGATTTGGATGTTGGTCCCATAATAAAGTTGATTAGTATGACCTAAGAGTTAGTGGTTTTTAGGTTTTGCGTTACTTTAGTTACACGTTGTATTTAAAATTATTATTCAAATAATATATCATGAACCAGCTTTGGTATATACATAATATGGAATACCAATGTTAACACATTGGATCCACCCTATATCATACGCATAGATAGCTTAGCGCACTAATATTATAAAGAGGAAAGATTTGTATATTTGTAGGTATGTTTGTTTTTGTAAGTCAAAAACTACAGGACTGCTTTGAAAAATTCTTTCGTCATTAGTATCCCGGAGTAACATAGGCTACTTTTTATTTTTCTGCGCGGACGGAGTCACAGGCAACAGCTAGTACATAGCCAGATAAACACATATTATGCTACTTTCAATCCCCGAAAATTTTAAAGTTCCCGAGGGAATAACGATAATTGAAATCTATGGCAGAAGCTAGTAATAGTAGATTATACACCGAGGGGATAAAGCACAGTTTTATGTCACGGGTGCGATATTGAATTCTGAACGTAACGAAGGACTCCAGATTTAACTCCCGAGCGTAGCGAGGGTGTTACGAGTTAATTCCCGAGCGAAGCGAGGGAATTAAGAAGAGTCCTGAGCGCAGTGAGGGGTTCAAGCGCGCCCAAGACGAAAACAGCTTTATCCCCGAGGAGTGTACTCTACTTTTCTCACCTTTTGCGAGACAATAAAAAAGCGAGTCTACTAAAAACAGCGTTTTATTATAGTAAATTAAAATTAAAAGTGAAAATTGATATTTGAGACATTAGTCCAGTTGTGGAAAGACAAAGTTATATTTTTATTTGGTACGATTATCGAAGTTGAGGTAGAGGTTATCTGAGTATTGTTCACAGCTTCAGAAACTTGCGTCTGAGGGTCGTTTTGTACTGTAAAGGTTGGAGAAGATGGTCCTTGAGGCAGTGGGCTTGATGTGATGTGTTTTTAGGTGGATGGCTGTGGTGGCAAAGGTGTCCAAGGATCATCATTATTAGACGAAGTTTTTAGATTTATGTTTTCACCAATACGACAGCTTATTGTATTCTTGTTCTGTATAGAATTTTCTATGTAGCCCTCCGCTACTGCATCGGATTTCCAGCCACCGTGTATTTATTTGATATATTTATTTAAAACTTTGCAGTTATCACCAATGTATTTTTCATCACACTTGCTCGTATATGGTGTTATTCCATGCCTGTATACAGAAGGACAATGGCCTAAATTGTTCCCGCGGGAATAATGGCGAATTTGTCATTACTCCCTAGGGAGTAATTACTTTCTTTTTAAAATTTGCAACTCTTTCGTACATCATTTCTGACTAAGGAGGTTTAATTTTCAGCCAAAAATTAAATCGGTTTCTAATTTCATCTTTAAAAATTAGCTATAGTCTAACTTACATTACACAAAACCTATACGCTTCATTAAACTTCATTATTTTTATACCTATTTCAAGTTTATATCAACATTTATCATTAATTTTAGTAATTATACATTTTTATCAAATTGGCTAAATCTGGCTCGAATCCAGGTCGAAACTAAACGCAGTTATTATCTGTGGTAGAGGTCAGTAAAAAAATATCGTTTCCATTTACGTTCCCGTTCGTCAAAAGTTATTTCTTTGTATTTTGCAGAGTGAAAGTGTTTTCTCTTTGTTTTTTTTTCCTCGCAAATGTGATGAAAACCATTGTGTGTATCACAGGTAGTAAGGGGATTACTAACTCGAGTCATTAAAAGCCCTCCGCCTTCGGCGTCGGGCTTCTAACACTCTCGTTAGTAATTCCCTTCATACTACCCTTGATGCACAATGTACTATTATTGCAGCGTCTTACAATACTCGCGGCTTTTGTTTAATTTCAAATGTGTTCCATTCAGTTTGCCGTGGCCAGCTCGATTTTAGAAAATGTTCGATTTTCAAATTAGGTTCGACGCGGTGGTGGCGGCGGCGCCGCGCCGGGCCTTCGAGTATTAGTTGATCTTTTATTACGAAATTAGACTTTAAGGCCATTGTAATAAGAACTATGAAAAGTGAAAATATTACAACCCAGCGGGTTATAATGAGATTCAGTACAACATTACACCCCGGCTAAAGCCAAGCAAGGGCTTTAATGACTTGGTTTGCGTAAGGTTTGCATGATATGTAATTTGGCATTGTCGAGCAGGTGGTGTGAAAATACATATACTTCAACTAGATTCAGCTACACTCCCTGTCGTCCCTGGCAAGTTTTCCAAGCTCACTGATTTCAAATTGCTTCGAGCTTTAATTGCAAGGAGCACGAACCAGTACAACCGTATTATGGGCTGTTAAAACCTGCCAAGTTCCAGCGGTAAAAGGGACATAGCTATAGGAGTAATTATGTCTGTCCTTTTTGTTACACGGAACTCGACAGGTTGTGATAGCTCATTTTAGTACCGCCTCAGGCTGTATAAAATTACTAACCTCTTTATTCATAAACACACAGTAAACCCTTTTTTTGTGTTTTTCTGTGTAATTAAAATGTCACAGTGAAAGACAAAGACAAAGCATATTTCAAGCATACTTTACAGGGCAACAATTTAATGCGGGTTCAACTTTTATAAGATAATGTTATAAAAATACAGCTACAATTGTTTTGTTATAAGTTTGTTTTATCGCTTTGTGGTGGAGTTAAAGTTAAAAATACAAAACGTTCAAGCAAAGATAAACACTTTTAGAAGAAATAAAAGCAATTAATTTTCCCTTAGTGAAACCCGTGGAATTATTATGTAATGATTCCACCGCCAGTAATTTATTGTATAATCGTAATATTAATATTAAATGCTTTTGAATATTAAAAGCTGTAGAACAGCTATTTAAGGGCTGTTGTAGTATGTTTTATTTCTATAACAGAGTGTTATAAGACTCTACAAGATATAGTTGGGATAGGAGCTGCATAATGGTACCCAATAATAGAGGTATTGGAACTAAAGTTTAAAAACAGTCATAACTCTACTCATGTAAGAGTAAGAAGGTGACCTTTTAAGCTAAATAGTCTTTAGCGAACCTAAACCTTCCTTGCCTCTCTTACCTCTCTTGCAAAACTTTAAGAAGTGGACGTGATGTCTTTTCTAAAATCGGGCTTAAACATATATGACACGTTTCTATTACTAGAGGCATAAGAAACGATTACTTGTCTTTTCTTTTTCTTTTTCCATTTATTTCCTCCAATAGAGAACATTATTTTACTATACAATACACTCTTCGCGAAACCGCGGTTACATATTCCCGCTCTCTCTATTATTTGACTGAACATGAATCTTCTTACTTAATATTAGAAAGTTTCGATGTTGGATGTTTATTACTCTATCACGCTTCAACGACTGAACGGATCGGGATGAAATATGCACACATGTAGGTTAGGTCCTGGAATAGGATATAGGTTAGTTTTTATCCCGGAAAAATGGACAGTTCCCGAGAGAGCAGCGAAAAACGACTTCGACATGGACGGACTAGTAAAAATAAATTGTGTGTATTCATCAGACATTTAAGACCCATTGAATAATCGTTTCTATTCAAAACCAGCAATTATTTTGTAGCCAGGCTTATTCTATAACTCTGAATAGGTAAATGCATTGTCAGATGTCCCCGCGGAGGCACAAAGGCTTTGTCTGGAACCTTTGAATAGGACACTGAATGGTGCTGATAACGATTTAGTACAGAAACGATACAACATGAACTACCCAGCGAGTAACTTAGTAAATGATCGTGACATTTAAGCCTCAGTGGATAAGTTGCTGACTATTAAAATTTTCATTCCATGTCCGTCTGTCCGTCCGTCCGTCCGCAGCCTAGCTCAGAGACTCTTAGAACTAGAAGGCTGTAGTTTGGTATGAAAATACATATTAGTCACGCCAAAAACAACCCCCCTTGATCGAAAAATTGTGTGAAAGCTTTTTAAGACCTAATTTTTAAGACCTACAGCCAAAACTACAAATACTAAAAATCATCAATAAAAGCGCATATAACGAATTTAAAAGAGAAACTATTACGACTGCGTAGACATCATTGGTTTTTGAGATACAGGCGAATAAAGAGTATATAGGTACCTATTAAAATCATCTAAAACGACACCAAATGACTTTAAATATAATATTAGTTATTACTTGTTGTTTTTATGTTTTGAGTACCTACTTAGCGGCTTCGGAACCCTACACTCAGCATGGCCCGACATGCTCTTGCCCAGTTTTTTTAAATCATAAACACGCAATTAAATACCTAACTAAAGTGTTCTTAGTGTGCGAGATTGCAAACGCGCTGCTTTCCCTCTCAGTGAGCTTGCGGCTATACTGCCGTAACTCGTTACTTTTGCTCAGTCAGCTAGAATAGCATAATTTACCTGTCTGTCGAGTTATTAAATTGAAACCAGCTACGTCATGCTCAAAAACCCTTTGTAAATTCGTAAAAAAGTATGGATTTTAAAGTGGGGTTTTAACAACACGTGACTTAAAAAAGAGCTTAAGTTTTACATACCTTATCTCCGAAGCTTTTCAGCCGTTAAATTCAGATATATGTTTACAATTTATATCTGAAAACTTGAATAATAATATCGAGTTCAAATATTTTTGAGCACCTTACACATGACTTCTTAAATATTTTATTACGTCAGAACATACATACGAACCCATCAACATACTCGTAATGTTTTTTTTTTTCCTGAAGGATTAAAATAATGAAGTTATTTGATAAAAATACATCTACAGGGTCGTTTTCTAATATCAAATATTACTAATGTTATTTTAACCCCTTTTAAATGGTAAATAGGATGCTAAAATCACTTTTGTGATGTTAATCATAATTTAATTAAAGGACTTGATTCTAACTTGAAAGGAAATCCGTAAACAGATTTCAATCTCTAAGTATTATTTTGATTATCTCGACCAGGCGTTTTGACACAAAATAAACAAACGGATTTAGACAACAGTAGTAGTTAATAGAAGTTTTATTTAAAATCTTTAGCAAGTTAAACTTCGTTCATGACAGCGGACTAATGAGGCCGAGACCAATCGAACCTAGCTAGTTTTTTTCGTATAATATTTTAATTTGCATTGCATTGTAATCTGATTAACTTATGATGTATTTTGAATAACTGCTCATTTTGAATAAACGGCACTATTTCAAAATTTACTTACAGAAATTACAATACACATATAAGTGAATTTAATTATTTAAATAGAAGCTTGAAATAGTTACTGCCTGTAACTTTTTTAATCACTATTATTTTTTTAGTTGTCTCTGGCTACCCCTGGGAAAGAAGCATGATTAAATGTATGTATGTATGTATTTTTAATGTACCGTATATCAGGAATTTCAGTCAAATTTACCCGGGAGTAGGTCAATCTGTGTGTGCCTGAACCACGCTTTAACAGCTCCCTAGTGTACAGTCGAATACAAAGAGATGTGTTCACATATTTGAATTAATATTACAATGTAATATCGTTGAGTACCCTGTGCCAGTGTTAACGGGAATCGGAACCGGAACCAATAGTTTCGTAGTTATGTACTTTATCAACTAGGCTAAAATTTATTAATATTTAGTATATTATATTAAACATTGAAATATCCATAAGCTTATAATTTTGTCAACTAAAATACCTGCGGCTAAAGTGGTCCTTTCTCTCAAACTGTTCTCTACAAACAAACGATTTACATAATTTTAATAGGTTATCCGCAACCCAAGTTTGAAGCATGATAATTATTCTATGTATAATGTATATAGCTCGAAATTTTCATTATGTATTAGCAAGGGTTGCCAAACTAAATGTGTGGAAATTTACTGCAGTAGGTTACTAAGTTACTGTACTTGCACCGTGTAAGTATTTATGCGTGTGCTGTCAGAACATGCTTACTACACTGTTTTCACGAGTCTCTGCTGCTTGGCTGAAATGTTTCGGTCAAATGTACCATTTCTTAAATGTTCATTTACTGAATGGCTATTTCTCTCGTGATTTACTCTTTTACACATTTGGGGAATGAAATATTCAACAAAAAACTACGTTTGTATGCTGCTGAGGCTTACTAAAGCTGTCCAGTTGAGCTATAGAAGTTGGTATGGCACAACGTTCTTGTTATCTAATAGTCAACTGTTGGGGAGGCAACTTGCACAGTTGAACCTAATGGTGCTTGTACATGGTGCAAGTAGCTTGCGCATAATGAGGCACTTGCGCAGGTTATTTGCATCGTGTAAACAACGGTATAAAGTGTGAGGGTCCAGCAACAGTGCAAGTAGTTCGCGCCTTACTTGCTCCAACTACACGCACCGTGTCTACAAGCTTAACAATGTGTTATGGTTTACACCCTGACTAAGTTATATAAGAATCTCCATCGCAGAAATTCGTGACGCCATAGTTCACTATGCAACACGTCACTGACAGATTATTAGCAAGACGATGTGTTGTAGCAACACATCATAAGTACGTCTTCGTGCGTGCAATAGTGAGTGTGACAGTGATAGGCAGTTGAAAAGTACGGAACTATGGTATGAGTTCATCCCATCCAGTGTTTCCTTAACGCTACGACTAGCCACTCTTTTAAAATCAGCTCAAAAAGAGTATTCACTGCAAAGCTATAAATTAAGTGGCCCATGCTACGGTTTTCCTTTAACGGATTATTATGATTGTTGATGTCATTTTTATATACTTAATATAAACTCCCTGTCAAAAGACCAGTGTAATAAGTCCAAACTCGACTCATCTATGTACTATGAGCCATTGAGAAGTTTTTTTTGTTTTAACACTGCCTATAAACAAGGTATTTAATTCCAAAGAGTCGTTATTCCCATTGAAAATACCGAGTTTTCCTAATTCCGGACGCAATTTTTATTGAAGACTTTAAAGTTTAAAAAATAAATAAACCTAACCCTACCCCTATAGCTATTAAATATGCATTCAACGTATAGTTTTGAAAAACCGATAATTTGGACAAATGAATATTCTGAAAATCGCAGTTTTAAGGAGTTCGCCTTGACTGCATTCCTAAAGGTGATATACCTGAATGAAATTGTGTACCTTCTGTCCTTGGGGGTCATTATTGCACAGTCAGTTCAGTTTACGCTAAGGACGGAAATATTTAACTTCTATAGCTCTATCCTATACGCTCGTCTTAAAATGAACTGGACAGCTATGGCATAATAACCTCTCTGGGTCATGAAGCATAACGCTTAGTTAGCGATTTTCGAAAATCAAAATAGATAGTATTGACGTTAGCTGGTGACAGATCGCCTCGCCGCTTATGTCAAGCCCATGCATTTTGAGATAGAAAACAGGTAGTTAGAAGCGATTGCGTAATGGCTTGGCCTGTAAAAATGTTATTATAATTCAATTTAATTTACATCATTCTCAGAAGTGGTGCTAAGGAATACCTTATTTTTAATGGGCTGGTCCGCGGCGACGCAAATTTCCGCTTTCCGACGAGTTAAAAGTCGTATCTTTAGAAACTCAATTAAAGTGATAGCTTCAAAATAAACGGGAAAATGTCAGCCCGTAAATGACAGGTTTTAAAAATATTTAGAACTGAAAATATCTGGTGATTTGAATTGAGTATATATAGAAATAAAAGCTAGAATACATTATACGGCGTCATAAAAATAACATTGGTTAGATCGTACAGTCAGTATCGAGAGTACAACATGTCAATTTTTCAATGAACGGTCATTACAAATCATATCAAACAACATAAATAGTATTACCGTCTACTCAAATCATGCATACAAATATTTTAATATAATTCCAAGAATCAGTCTTAGAGGTATCTACAAGTGTTCTCAAAATTTACATCTAATCTATTACTTACAAGGAAAAGGTACCTAACTGTCCGACTCCGATTTTTTTGATTTCGATTTGTGTTTTTTTTTAGCTGCCCAAACTCAACCTGTTAGGAGAAATTGACCTCCAAAATACTAAAAAGTGACTAAATTCTATAGAGTTTTTTTTTTTAATTGCTAGTTTAGTTCTCACTGGTTTGATTATTATGTTTACGAAAAAGAAGCACGTGTTTTGTTATATTGGCTAAAACTCATTTAATAAAATTTTCCTTCAAAGTCTATACTTCTCATCGAAGATACACTAGCTGTGATATTCTTTTAAAATATGTAACAATTGAAAAAAAAAAGAAATCTCTATAGAAGTTAGGGGGTTTAGTCACTTTTCAGTACTTTGGAGGTCAATATCTCCCAAAAGGTTGAGTTTGGGCAGCTAAAAAAAAACATATGAGATTTTGTAACACGTGAGGTGACGTATTACAAAATCAAGAAAATCGGAGTCGGACAGTTTGGTATCTTTCCTTGTTAGCTCCGTTGTTAAAATATACATTTAAATCGTAAAAACAATTAGAAAGAAGCCATGTACGAAGCTCATTTAAGTATTAACTTATAATTTACCGTAGTAAGTACTTACTATTTCTTTTTTTTTTGTTTCATTCTGATCACTTTATGTATTACGGTGATAATAATAATATCAAACATATAGAAATACCATAGTTACTCTCTGCACTCCGTGTGTATTGTATTGCCAGTAAAAAGAAGCCAATTGAACATGGTCTTGTTTTCCTAGAAGTGGTTTTTGGATCACTGATAAAAATTATAATAATCTCCGATTTTGCAATCGAACATCTCAGTATCAAAATAGTGTTGACAGATAAGTAGGAAAACTTAGTCAAAACTATTTAACCTTAACTTCCTGCAGGACTCTGTTTTAATAATGATTGTGATTATCTACCGTGCCGAATGGAAATCTCTCGCAGAGGAAACTATTTTCTGCCCAATCCAGACTCTCATCCGAGTCGACGCGAGGCCGAGATACACTGCCGTCTTTAAATACGAGACGGACTGTAAAACTTTTATAATAACATCAATGTATCTCGGCCTCGCGTTGACTCGCGTGAGAGTCTGGATCGGGCATTAAGGTAAATACAGTTCATCGGAGCCGGCGAGTTGTTTCAATGTGGCTTGAGTTTATCTAAATAACAGGTTCAAGTACAATCGAAAAGAAAAACTAACCAATGGCCGAAATTGATTGAAATGTAGTATATTAATAGCTATACATATCGATACATTATCGGAGTGTTTACCGGGCACTTCGGGGTTAAACATATCCTAGCAAAGATGGGCCTTTATGACAACACAGATTGTAGAATGTGCGGCGAAGAGGCTGAGACAATGAAACACCTATTGTGTGAATGTGATGCCCTCGCTGGAGTAAGAATGAAAATCCTCGGTTGTGGATACCCAGAACCGAACGATTTCAAGGCACTGCCATTGCACTCCACTATCTGCTTTTTGGAAGGGGTGGAGGCTGCATTGGATTAAGTGCTAAAAGAGGGGTAATTACACAAAAGATCCCACAGGGTCGAAGTGTATCCGTAAGGACCCCACCAATAAGATAAGATAAGATAAGATATTAATAGCTAAGGCAAAAGAGCATACGGGCCTTCTGATGAAAATTGGTAACCAGGTTACCAGTGATAGCAATATCGGAGGTACTTTACTGAAAAACTTATGAAACAAAACATTAAGTTAATGATTTTTCGAGAAATGGACGTAAGGAGAAATTACGAAAATCAAATTTAAATGATCAATATCTCCGAAACTAGTAAAAATCGCTGAATATACATAGGGGTTAAATCGAAAGCTTTTTAGCTGCTCTATCAGCCCTAAGCGAGTTGACGTCGGTTTCTGGGACACCCTGTATACCTATATAATTTGTTTTATTGTGGTTACTAATCCTACTAACATTATAACTGCGAAACTTTATATTTTAGATTGATATTTCTTTGGATAAAATTTAGAATGGACATAGCTTATTTGCTGGATTAACATACAGGCTTCTTTTCATCCTGGAAAAGGCTCCAGGAGGAATAATATTAATTAGAATTCGGCAGAAGCTAGTAGAGTATAAAATGCTTTGACTACCTACTACATTGCATTTGTTTTACGGTAGCGAGTTTCAGGATACCTAATTGAGAACGCACGACACAAAATGTTATTGTACGGATTAAGGGGTACAACTTAATTGCGCAGGTTTATAATTCGTCCGTCGAGTTATAAGAATCACCTACCTGGAGCACCGCCAAGTTGCTACCTTTCAGTAAATCTTTCTAATTCACGTTTAAAAAGAACATAACTCATGATGGTTAATGAGACTATTTGAAGAGGTGTTCGACAGGATTGAGACGATAATGCTCTAAATTAAGTTTGTTTTTTTTTTTTTTATAAAGCGAGAGTGAAATAATAGTACATTGTGCATCAAGGGTAGTATGAAGGGAATTACTAACGAGAGTGTTAGAAGCCCGACGCCGAAGGCGGAGGGCTTTTAATGACTCGAGTTAGTAATCCCCTTACTGCCTGTGATACACACAATGGTTTTCATCACATTTGCGAGGAAAAAAAACAAAGAGAAAACACTTTAACTCTGCAAAATATAAAGAAATAACTTTTGACGGACGGGAACGTAAATGGAAACGATATTTTTTTTGTGACAGATAATAACTGCGTTTAGTTTCGACCTGGATTCGAGCCAGATTTAGCCAATTTGATAAAAATGTATAATTACTAAAATTAATGATAAATGTTGATATAAACTTGAAATAGGTATAAAAATAATGAAGTTTAATGAAGCGTATAGGTTTTGTGTAATGTAAGTTAGTCTATAGCTAATTTTTAAAGATGAAATTAGAAACCGATTTAATTTTTGGCTGAAAATTAAACCTCCTTAGTCAGAAATGATGTACGAAAGAGTTGCAAATTTTAAAAAGAAAGTCATTACTCCCTAGGGATGACAAACTCGCCATAATTCCCGCGGGAACAATTTAGGCCATTGTCCTTCTGTATACAGGCATGGAATAACACCATTTACGAGCAAGTGTGATGAAAAGGGTATTGTGTAAAGAAAAGGGTTCGAAAATTTTGTTTAGGCAATTTCGAATATTGTCCTGTGGAACGGGTTGCCGCGGTTATTTTCTTGGGATACCTAAGCCCGGAACGTTTATGAAATATAAAAGGTACACGACGTTGTTTTTGTATAGGATTATGGCCTAACGTTGATTGTATCAATTTCAGAGTTGGGCTTTATTGAAATAATTTCTTATCTAGATAATTATCTTAAATAAAATCACTTGAAATTAATTTATTCGAAGATAACGCCAACGTCAAAGAAGTATGTTGTCAACTCTTTTATTTGAATAAATTATTTAGATGAAGATAACATAGCTCGTTTGTTTTTGAAGTAAACCTAGATCTTATCTTCCCATTTATTCGTAAAAAGATAAATTTTACCCAATTCTAAACAATTTCAACCGCCAAATAATACTCCCCTGTAAATTATACTTTATTCATAAAAGCGGTAAAATCCTTAACACGCACACCATTGCATAAACAATCTTTTGAGCAATAATGGCCTGGCGACTCCACGGACGTCTCATTGTAGTATACAAAATTAGTATACACTTATCAGCTTGACTATACTCACGCAAACGTTACCCTATACTACGGCATCGAAAGTGTTTACGCAAGAAGTTTGTTTTCTCGATTGCATCTATTTTAGAACATCCTATAGACGAAACGTTTTACCCGATGGCAACGAATTAAGAGAAATAATAAATGATATATTTTCATCACATTCATGAGCTCTTTGCGTAGTATGTGTGGTATAAAAGTGATTGATAGAGTAAGGAATGAAAAGATCAGAGAGAATTGTAGACTAAAAGAATATGAAGAGACTAAGATTGAAAAGGGCATGCTTTGATGGTTCAGTTATTCGGAAAGGATGGATGAAAGAAGATTGACGAAAGAGATATACTTTTACAAAGCGAAAGTGAGTGGAAGGGTCGAAAGGGGCCGCGATATGTGTACTTTAATAACAAATCGGAGAAGTACTGAAAAAGAATCCGAAACCGACGTACATGCATGACTCAATGTATGAATGTGGAAGCAGCGAAAGAGATTTGTCAGGATCGTAGCAGGTGGAAAGAAGTGGCCTCTGCCTACGTTGTATGTATTTTCATCACCATTATATTTATCTTCTTCGGCTATTATTTATCTATAAATGACTGACTGACAGACACAGACAGCCTAAACCGCTGGACCCAGGATTTGGAAATTTAGAATCAATATTCCTAGGGTACCCTAGGTCTGTATTAAAAATCAAAAATCGATCCCAAACGGGAAATAATGGGTATAGTGGGAAACTAATATTAGCCGCGGGCGTCCAAGTTTGTACAAGAATGTACCCAATTTCACTATATTAATAATTCTATTTGTTTTGGTTTTGGTTGAATCCACATTAAAACGAAGTTTTTTTTTCTATGGCAAAGAGAAAGCATGTGAGCACTCAGGCCACCTGATGGTAAGTAAGATCTGAGACCCAAAAAGATATTTGAAATCTCAAGACTACAATCTCAAAACTGTAATCTTTAGACTTCAAATGCGTTGCCAAGTCTGAGGACTAAGACGGAATGCCTCTATGCTAGTAATTTCACCGGTTCTCTTATCCCCACACCGGAACACATCGAACACTGCTTCTTGGCGGTGGGTTAGTGGATAAGATGGTTCTAGCGCTCCGGACGGACCATGCACAAGGTGCTACCACCACTAAACTACCACTTAGTTCTGTAGATTTCAAGATGGAAACACAACTAACGTTGCTATATTCTATCGACTCTATACATAATACGATAACGTCAACTCTATATATACATTTTATCGATTACGAATATCACTTCCTTAGTACCAGTTTCAGCAAAGGATTTTAACAACTTAACAGACATTAGAGTGTTACCATTGATTAACATTTAACATCGTATGGTGAAATTGCGTTATGCATTTTGACTAGGCCCTTTGCAACAAAAGTATATACAAAGCCTTTATTCAACACGTTAAAAAGCATATTGCATATTTTATCTGTAATCGTATTGTTAATGTTTTGATAGCTCGTTTTTACTTGACAGTTGACAGCAATGGGGGCCGAGTTAACAACGATGAGGGGCCTGGAAAGTTCGTTTTAAAAACGTCGTGCGTATTTTTTCAAACAGCTATAATTTGGTGAAGTGTTTTGATATTTTGTATAAATCATTATTATTTATATTTTAGTTAGGATTATGGAATAAAACTTGAGCTATAATTGAACCGAATATTTACAAGAAAACGCTATAATCCAGCACGTCTTCGATAATTTGTATCGAAGTTTAGAACTACAAGTTTCGAAAAGTTACGCAATTATCGTCGACAACGTTACAAGTTATATTGAATAGAGATTTTCACTTTGCGATTGCGAAAACGCTATTCTATAATGTTATCAGCTTCTTTTTATAAATGTATTATATTTTTATTTACACAGTAGCTGTTTTCTTTTACAAAATGGACTACGTCCGCGTAGAAATCGTTTAATACTATTACCATTGGGAATCGTCCTATTTTGTGGCATAAAATGAACCTTATATCCTTCCCCGGGACTCAAGCTATCTCAGAAGTCTAAATAAACATACAGAGCTTTTTTGAGATGTGATTAACATTATGAATAGATTTTGCAAACTAGTCTCAAAAATAATTAATGTTAGCTTAGCTAAAACCACTTACTTGTTTATTGTAGTATTAAAGTTTACTTTGTTCATATATCACCAAATATTTGTTCTTAAAATTCAAATGAATAGCCTTTTATAACTGAATCTTTTTTAAACGTAAAATAATTGGGTGAAGGAATTTCTTATTCAAATGAATTTCAAATTTCAAATTTATTTATGACCCAATTTGGATTTCATCGCTGTGAATAATGTACGACATGAATATTTTAACATTTTTAACAATTGTTAAATTAATAAACAACGTACTGCTTATTATTATGTCTTATTGATGGTATAAAATAAACAACTAGTTTTACATTTATTTAAATTTAGTTACCTATTTTTAAATACCTACTAATATTTAATGCTCATTTAAAATTGAATGATCCTAGGCTCTATAGTAATTTCTGCAAAATGTTATATTAAAACGTGGACAAAATGCGGTATTGAGACGATTTGGCTAATGCCTACCACTGAAACAAGGCAACAACCAATATTTGCGTTAATTACAAATTGCGTACTTAGTAAATAGGTACGTACTCACATAATAATTCTCGTGGTAGACAGACATATTTATACAAGGTTTTCGGGACACCCTGTGAAATAAGTTTATCATCTGACGTTTACAGGTAATCTGACGTGTAAAGAAATTGAAATGGACCTTAAAACTTTTAACCCGGTTTTTATTCATTTGTGTCAGCCATCGAGATAGGTAAAATACTCTGTCAAAATTTCAACTGCAACCTATTACGGTATCTACGGCTTATACATTCAGCCCGCTGACACACAGGCAAATAGACAGAGAAGGTTTTGTAATGGGGTCCTGTTGGAAACCTTAAGGGAAGGAACATTATAGTACATTGTGCATCAAGGGCGGTAAGAAGAGGATTGCTAACGAGAGACTATTAGAAGCCCGACGCCGAAGGCGGAGGCCTTTTAATGACTCGAGTTTGCAATCTCCTTACTGCCCATGATACACACAATGATTTTCATCACATTAGCGAGGAAATAAAAAACAAATAGAAAAAAACAAAATTAAACGAACTCTGAGCTAAAAGAGTTTGACAACTTTTTTTAGTCTTCCACAGATAATGCTTAGAATTGCTTTTTTTTTAAACTTGACAAATACAGGCCATTCTGCCAGATTGTACAAATTTTCAAAATGAAATTTAATAACATAATTGCGAATGTCTCTGTAATAATGGTAATATTGGTAAAATAGAAATATAATGCAGACAAATGTGCCGTATAAGTTTAATTAAACAGTAAAATTGGTTTGTAGCCAAGTTTTGAATATAGGAAATAAACCTTGGCTGATTTTACACCTCCTTGGTCTGAAATGATGTACAAGTGGATTCTATATTTTAAAACTAAACTCCCTAGGGAGTTATGAAAATCTATAACTCCCGCGGGAGCTAAGTCGGCTATAACTGCCCTAAACGCCTGCGTGTTATAAAACCCTTTCCGAGCAAGTGTGATGAAAATAAAATTATAACCACTTCTTCCACATTTCACTATACTTACAATCGGGATTTAAATCTGGTCTGAAGTTTCCTTAAGTACATCGAAGTTTAATGAATACACATAAGAAGTGGGTTTCCCTAGTTCAATTGAGCTAAATCTATTCAAAGCAAACTAAATTGATCAAAGAAAATTACTTTTCGCAGAATCTGGATTCGATTAAAACCAGCGTGTTGTTAATTTATCTTTCGCTTGCTTTCTTTTTTCCGTGGTGCAGACTTAATTAATTTTTCCAGAAGAGTTTATGACAGTTACGAAATAAAAACAGTTTGTTTAGTATTAGAGGTATGTAGGGTGAATATTTTGCAGCTTCGACTTGAGAAGGTTCTGGAGTGGCGTCCGCGGACCGGAAGACGAGCTGTAGGTAGGCCTCCAACAAGATGGAGTGACGATCTCGTCAGGATCGCGGCGCTTTCGGCTGACATAATGACTTGAGTAGGTATCATAAAAGTTTTTTTAAGAAATGCTGCGTTGAAACAGTGTTAAATGAAGTCTAATATATACACATAAAACACAGCTTCATACAGCCGAAAGAAAAGACACAATTTTAAACACGTTATCATTCGCCACATCATCAAAACACAATCAGATCAAATTATTAGATGTAATTGCAACCCCCTGTAAAAACGCTGGATAAATTTAAACCGTTGACATTCGAATTTGTCTCAAAGCAAGACAAATAGCCGGATAACCGGCTCCTAATAGGATAATAAATGGTCCTCAGAGTGGGACCCTCCGGGGCCGGGTGAAGTCCTTATTGAGTTGACAGGCTGAATGGACAGGGCAAAGTTTTAATGTAATTGGGGAAAAGGTGGCTTTTAAAAGTCCTTTTCAATCCCGTTAAAAATAGGGTGTGATAAGACTGATAACTTTAACGTCTGTATAATATATGGATTTGGGGGTCTGTGTATCTGCGTTTCTGTGTCTGTGTATCTGGGTGTCTGTGTATCTGGGTGCCTGGGTATCTGGGTGTTTGGGTATCTGTGTGTCTGGGTATCTTTGTGTCTGTGTATCTCGGTGTCTGTGTATCTGGGTGTCTGCGTTTCTGTGTGTCTGTGTATCTGGGTGTCTGTGTATCTGGGTGCCTGTGTTTTTGGATGTCTGGGTATCTGTATGACTGCAAATCTATGTGTCTAGAAATCTATGTCTACATGTAACATGAAAATTGATTAGGCAGCTTAAAAGTGATATCTGCTCTGAAAAGGATTCTTCATTATACCGGGACTTTTATTCTATTTTATAATTATAACAGTATCAATGCAACACTAACTGTATAAGGTTGGGATTTTCTGTTATTAAAACTACCATTGAAAAAACTATATTTTTTAAGCCAGCACCCTGTTATAATGCCAAGTCAAGTCATGAGAAGGAAGTTGCGACTAAATTAATAGATGGTATTCTGCGACAAGGTTCTCCAGTGGCTCAACATATAAAGTTGTAGTATCTACTTTTAAGAGACGAGAGTTAGGAACAGTGTTTTATAAAATCATAAAAATATATGGCTGTGGGCTTTAACATTTTTAAACGTTGGTGCTTTCCTTTTCCGTCTAGGTTATCTCTTAAAAGGAAATTCTGCCCGTGAGTATTTTTAAAACAGGAACGTTAAAATTTATTGCTCTTTATATTTATACCACGAATTAAAGCGAAACGTCGTTCGGAAAATATATAGGTTATGTATTACGAAGACATTGTTACAGTCGATTTCATAAATATGTGTACATTTTAGTACCTTGTCTATTTAAAGTCAGTAAAATAGAGCCTGACGATTTAGTAAAATATTGTCTTGGATGGAGTATGTTCAATGTTGTTAAATGACTAGGATTAACTTCTTCTAAAAATTCTCATCATAAAACATATGCAAACCATGTTCATTTTTTAACCACATAATAAAACACCGAGATTGCTTGGCTAAAAAACTAATCCCGAAATTAAATTCAAAAAGTGCAGGTATTGTTTTAGTTCCAAGTCTTAAGCAAACTTCTGTAATGAACTTTTGAGACGACCTGAACACGATCGCTTCAACGGAAAGCGGTTTCGACGAAATGTAATTCGGAGAAGCGATTCGACGAAATTTAGTTAAAGTCCAACAAGAGACTACTTAGTATTCATTGTCTGAGGCTTAAATTTAGTTTTATTTGCTAAAACAATTTACAAAATTAGGCTTATAATACCTGCAGTTATTATCTTGGAATAGTTCTGGAGTCCTGGTGAAAAAGGGTATTAGTCTCGACTTATTAGATTGAAAAGGGCATGCTTTGATGGTTCGGTCATTTAGAAAGGATGGATGAAAGAAGATTGACGAAAGAGATATACAGAGCGAAAGTGAGTGGAAGGGTCGGAAGAGGCCGCCCGAGGCGTACTTTTTCGAATCAAATCGGAGAAATACTGGAAAAGGGCCGAATCTTAAGTACCCGAAACCGACGTGCGTGCATGACTCGATGTATGAATGTGGAAGAAGCGAAAGACATTTGTCAGGATCGTAGCAGGTGGAAAGAAGTCGTCTCTGCCTACCCCTCTGGGAAACAGGCATGATTTTATGTATGTATGTATGTAACTCTTACGACAAAAGGGTAGAGCAGAGTATTACTAGACTTTTCAACCCTGTTTCACTTGATGTTTAGGAGAGTTATGCTCTTATTCACTAGGAACCTAGAGTTGTGGTTGCAATTATTTCAAAACTCAAGTCACACCCAGGTCATTACCCTCGGAACCTAGGGAATTCCCAACTTTTCAACATTAACACTAAAATGCAAATTTTCCAATTTGTTAAAGTACTGCCAGACGGGTAATAATAACTTTTGCGTCTGACTTTGTATACAGTATGTACACATTCTTATTTAGAAAATGCATGTGAAAAATAAATTATATATTTTTTGTCACTGGTCAGTAATTTGATAGTTATTTGCCTCTAAAGACGAACCGAAGTAAGAACGAGTGATAAAGCGTACTTTGAGGCAATTTAATAAAATTTACTTGCATTGCATGATTATATTAATTTCAGTAAGGTCATCAAGTTCATAATTGCATGCAATTCAATTTTATCATTTAATGGGAAGTTGTTATAAATTTGGTTAAATTCCAGAGTTTTGGGGTGTTATTCTGTTAAAAACGTTCGGTCAGTCGAACGAGTGAACCTGTGAACGCGGCTTAGCTTATATAAACCGGCGAGTTTAAGTAGTCCCGTCAGAGCGTACAAAATACATTTTAGCGCGTGCATTCTCAATTAGGCAGCCTTATACGTTCGATCGTTCGACAGAATAGGTTCAAATAAAATAAGGTTACGTAAGGTTAAACGTTACGTTACGTTAGGTATAAAAGTTAGGAAATAACTGTATTGTTCCCACTCAATCTTCTAAATGTTACTTGCCTTTAGACTTCCTAAAAATAAACCCTTGTTTACAACTTTCTTCTAAAATGACCGCATGATTTTCTACATTGAACTGGTACCCCTATAAATTTCTAAAGATGTCTTCAATTTGGTCCCTAGTCGTATTGTAATAAGTGTGCTATTTTGCCGTACCCGAATTTATATTCTGACCCTTTTCGTACGAGAAAGTAAAGAAAATAAAGGATTTGATTACGTACTCCGACCTACTGCAAAATTTATTTCTTCACCGCGACTGCTCTATCTGAAGGCCTTGTCATAGCCTGTTGAGAACAGATCCCTCACTTGTATTAAACATGTACTTAATATTAGTAGAGAAAGCATACTATAAATAAAGCAATTAAAAAGGATGATTAGCTTGGAATGTATTTAACGGGTGTCCCTCGAAAATCCTTATAACGTTTGTCCTAACTAAACTGATTTCAGGTTTTTTAGTTATATTAGAAAAACACTAAAAAAAATGAGACGGAAATGGCTTTAGGATAAATAAAAAATGGGACAAACGATGCATTAAGAGAAATGACGATTAGGGATTCGAAAATAGACCCGTATTTAGTTAGTGTTTATTCCCAAAAATTCAAATTCCGTACCTTGGTGCTATTTAATCAAAATATTTGAAGAAACATTTATTTTCATTAAAAATCTCAAAATGTATTCCAGATTCTGAGCTGGCGATAATTTTATGTATTTGTCATAACTTCTACGTACTGCAATATAAACTATTACTAGAATATGGTATTTAATTTGTTTACATTTACACTCCATAATTATCTATTATATTGAAGCAGCTGTAGTTCGCACACTGTTATATAGTTATATAGAAGGCGATTATGTCAGGAGGCGTTTACAATTTTATCCCGGCCGAGCGATCCGTTTAAAAAGATTGGCTCCAACGTTAAAATACATTATACCATGTCGTCCTATACTCCTATAAAAAATCACTAGACTTTGCAATTTGCCTAGTCAGCCTAGGCAAAGCTAGCGGTCCTACACATATTACTAACATTATTGTGAAGGGACCCAATTATCAATGATTCATTACTTTGAAAATAAATATGATTCATTCATCCATACTAATATTATGTATGAATGCGAAAGTACCTTTGTCTATTAGTTACACTGTCACGGCTTAATCAGTCGATACTCGATATACTCACCGCATCGGAGTTCAAAGTCAGTCTTGAAATGTCAAGCTGCCTAGATCGTAGAATGTCATACTAGTAATATGTCAAAGTCTCAAAATGAGCAGGTAGTAAAACGTCAACATCTTAGAATGTCATACTAGTCATACGTCTACGTCTCAGAATGACCAGGTAGTAAAGTAGACCATGACGTTGTGAGACCTTGACGTTGTAAGACCTTGACGTTTTAAGACCTTGACATTACACGACAAGGACGTTTCAAGATTCTGACGTCGTCCCATCTGGAAATAATTTAAGCACTTCAAGACTTTGACTTTAAACGCCGAAGCGACTCACTCACGTTAACCTGCTTACTCGACGCTTCTCAAGCGAATGAAAAAACTTACACAAGTTTTATTAAAATATTTCTTTGGAACTTTTACACTTAAAATACTGGCGCACCGCGCTTAAACAGCGTAATAAAACGGGAACTTTGTTTAATTCTAGTACCTATGTACCCTACATTATGTATTCAACAACGTAACATCCTTATTAATAAACCATTTAAAATGGTGGTGGGACCTTAATTATTTAGTGGGGTTAGGACCTTGTGCAGGGACCGCTTGGATTGCTACCACCATCATATCCCTTAACCTATCGCCAAACAACGGTGTTCACATTGTTGTGTTAGAAAGGAGGCATTCCATCTTTGCCCTAGGGTTGGCAACGCATTTGCAGTCTTGGGATTGCGGTCTTAAGATTGTAGTCCTATCTATGGTCACAGAACCCACTTACCACCAGGAGGCCTGTTAGTTTTCATGTCAAGATCGATGGAAGAAGATCACGCAGACGACCACCTAGTCGCTGGTGTGGCCAAGTAACAATCACCACTGGGCTCAATATATCAACCGCCCTTAAGGAAGCCAAA
This sequence comes from Acleris sparsana, assembly GCA_923062465.1. NCBI lineage: Eukaryota > Metazoa > Arthropoda > Insecta > Lepidoptera > Tortricidae > Acleris > Acleris sparsana. The sequence continues at coordinate 4,748,998 of OV281286.1, forward strand.
TCCGGACTAAATGGAAGCAGCTCATGTGTAAAAGCCACGATGAACTTTTATGGACACGACCTTTAGCAATGAGCGACAGACAATAAACTTATTTCAGACTTGCTTTTGCCTACTTCGTCCGCGAATTTTTGAGTAGGAAGCATTATCCCCTTTTATACCTCAAAACCACTTGGTTTTCGTGGGATGATCAACAAAAACCGGCTTGCACATGAAGAGTTCCTTACCATTTCTTACTCCTCTTTCATTTCTAAATTTATTTTATTATTATTATCTGTTGTTATAGCGGCAATAATCCCACATATTATTCTGTAAAAATTTCAACTATCCACGCATTACATTTTATGAAATATACCCCGCTGACGCAACCTATGGCTGGCAGACGGACAGCGAAGACTAAGTAATGCCTTGAAAGGAGTGTAAGTATTTATATGAGAAGTCGTAGGCGTAGGTAAAGGTAGTAAAATATAGTTTTTAACGTTTAGTCATAAAAAGGGACTAAAAATTAACCAAACCAAGGAAATTCTCTGCGCTTAAGGGATCCGGAACTGAGTAATGTTCTTTATAACCGATACTTAAATGAGGCAAGTCACGCAAACAGCGCTGGAAGAATACCATCAATTAAGTTGCAAAAATACGTCCGTCAGTTTTGGAGGTACGACTGTTTTCTTGTAACGCGTTAAGGATCACCGTTTCTGCCTTTCGAATTGGTTTTCTGTTTAATATTTCTAAAGAAATTGATTAATAATAAACATTAAGGCGTATTTTGTATTATACGACATTGTTGCTGGAATATCAACCGCTTGTTACATGTTTAATTTGATAATATTTTTGATCACATCTGCCCTATTAGGCTCTACTTTAACATACATATTAAACTAACAATATTCGTAAAGAAAAGAGGAAGGATTACTTGTTTTAAAACTTATGAAATAACTTCGCAGCAATCTATGCATGATAAATGCTTTGTCCTGAATGACTGACTGACTGACGGATCATCGCGCAGCCTAAACCGCTGATCGTAGAGACCTGAAACTTGGAGGGTGTGTTCTGTGTATGACGTAGGCATTCGATAAGAAAGGATTTTCCGAAATTCTACCCCTAAGAGGGTGGAAAAGGGGGGCAAAGTTTGTATGGGACAACGTGATTCCTTGGTCGAATCTACTTCAAATTTTTGGTACATAGATTCTTTATGAGAACTAGGGGTGCAGTAAGAAAGGAATTCCCGAAAATCAACACCCAACGGGAAGAAGTAGGGGGAGTAGCGGGAAACTAATTCTACGCGTGCGAAGTCGCGGGCGTCTTCTAGTATACAATCTTAAAATTTTACATTTTCATTGTTTTTACAAGTAAAATGCCGTAATGGATAGCAATTCAAACAAAATAAACCCTGGATGTCTTGAACAACCTGTATAAAAAACATACTTGTAATAATATAATTGTGAAAACCTAGTGGGTTAAACAAAAACGAATCGTATTTTTATAGAAATACCGTCATTGACAGGGGTTTTCTTCTTATTTCTCAACTATAATTATTCGTCTCCGAGAAACCCTAGTCGTGCAAACACTTGATTTCCATTTTTGGCTGAAGAAGTTTGCTCGTTCGGCGAGGGTCGTCCCTCAGGGACTGCGAGTCTTCTAAGAACAAAAATCAGCCTGTATATTCTGAGATTGAATGGATTCCAGAAACTATCAATTTAATCACAAACTTCGGTATGGTCACATAATTATATGTACTTGTTTGCTTTTTCGAAACGATCTTTTAACGAAAGCAACCTTTCAAAGTTCAAATTATTATGAAAATAAATATAAGAACAGAATCTGAGACAAATTTCCTAAAAGCATTTCACACGAGCATTTTTAATGACGTTTTTAAATATTCCATAAACCTACTTTCGTGAGATGTTTTTCCTTGACGACGATGCTGAGCTCTTTATATGACAAAACGGACAAATTGTATTTTTGTGTGAAAATGTTTGGTTTGTACGGATTTTATCATATTTTGTGTGAAGCCGAATGAATCTCTGGCAATCAGTCACTGTCCATTATTTACTAAACGATTGTTTAATTTATTTTTAGCGCCAGAAACTTAACATACAAACAAAAATGTAGACTAGTGCTGTAGTGTTTCAAGTGCTGTGAAAAAAAACACAAAATGAACAGAAAATCGGCCAGTAGTGTACCAGGCGATCAGATGTGTGGGCAAGTGAGCAGTGGCGAACAGACACCGGACTACTCGACCGAGCTGTCGTTCGACGAGTTGCGCAACAAATTCGACACTAGCGCCGCGGTGGCGAGGCGGGACATTACTTCGAACCCTGCCTCGCATAACAGCGCAATGCGGCAAGTTGTGAGTGGGAAAGTTTTCAAGAAGTGCAAGAGCGCGACCTTTCAGATAGATGGCGCCACATACACTATTGGTAAGTTTAGACTATATTTCTATGAAGAAACGGATAGTTATTATACGTTTTAAACCATTGTTCTCTTGTATTGTAGCCATAAAAGAAGTAGGAGTAGAGTTATTGTATTTTCACGCCACTGCTCGGAAATGTGGCGAAAGATGGTCTGTTCTTGGTCCCCAAAACAATCGATAGTTGTACATTGAATGAGCAGGCCTACTGTGAATTTAAACAGACCAACTATGTTAACATTGTTGGTCTGTTCCATTGACCAATAACATCGGTCCGCTGATCACTAATTCGACCAATCAGAACACACTTTGTGCTGCATATGAAATTATATTGGCCAATGAGAAGTCGTTTTATTTTTTTAATAATATTCATCCCCTCACGGATAGGCAAAGGAATCAGATTCCATACAGCCATATATGTCTGCTTTTAATTATAAGATTTTTTTTTATTTCCTCGCAGTAGTCGTGAAAAACACTGTGTTAAGCCTCGGCCGAACCTCTACAACAATGTACTATTATAGGCATTTAAACAATACAATATACGATTAAATGAATACGTTGTGACTTTAACACAAAGCTTACGACGTTCTTAAAAGGTTAGGAGTTCCCAGTCTGCTAAGGAGTAACAAAATTGTTTTACTTGTTTTAATTTTTAAACGGCACTATTAAAATGTACTTTTACTTTGCAGTTAAAATAGAATGGTATTAATTTTGTTAGTGTTTTAAAACATATTTCGACCCTAAAATAAATATTAAATAGTACTTAACTTTCTGTTAATTATGAAGCTTTAATTTGGTTTTTTTTTAATAAATTTGTCTTTTACCAAAAGATACCTGTCTTGACTTTGCTCAAATTCATCATTATCAAACGTAGCATTTGTAATAAAGCTACTGTTGACACCATCTTTTTTTAAGGCAATTTTCAGATTAAATAATAAATAACAATCGCTACAATCTCAATCTAGAATAAACCAGTAAGAACCTTTTACTGTAAACATAAAATATATCTTAATGGCTGTTTTTATCTTTCCCACGCAAACGATCACAACTGTCATAAAAGTTTTAAAATCAGGTTTACTATCTTTTTAAAACTGCAATCGGAAATAATATTTTCGCTGAGTAAAAGCAAACGCAAAAATAAAATCTCACACTGAACTATACAATTATGATAATGCACAAGTAATATAATATAATAAAGATAATGCAATGATGTAGATTTGAGGTTTGGATAACGATCTTACGCTGTAGGCTCATAATGTTTGCTTCCTTTTTAGGATTCCGTAGTCGAACAAGGAACCTTTATAGTTTCGCCATGTCCATACTAGAAAGCTGTAATTTGTCATGAATATACATATTAGACACGCCAACAACGTGGTGAAAGACATTTTTGAAAAAAAAAATTTTTTTGTGTACCTCCCCTACACGTAACTTGGAGATGTATTTTTTTTCTTGTCTACCGGTTTGTGACAACAATTTTTCGAGTAAGGGATCCGTTTATGAAATATTAAAGTGCTAACATAGGCTTTAAAGCGGTAATTTTTGTTACAGTTAAGTGTCGTCGTCGCCGTCCCTCCGCCCTACAGCCAAAACTAAAAATACAAAAAATCTGAAAAATATCTTCAATGAAAGCGCATATAACGAATTTTAAAGAGAACTATCACGTCTAAGTAGACTTAATTGGTTCCTGAGATACTGGCGACTAAGTGTTTAAACCTACTAAAATCATATAAGTCCAAATATTAGGTACCGTAGAGACTCCTAACTTCGCCTATGCTACCCAACTTCGCCTAATTTTGTATAAGTTGAATTCCCAGAATATTTGAAGTACAAGCTGCGCATAAAATAAGCGTATTTTCTGAGAATATTTCTATTCTATATGCGCAGCTTGTCCTTCAAATATTCTGGGAATTCAACTTATACAAAATTAGGCGAAGTTGGGTAGCATAGGCGAAGTTAGGAGTTTCTACGGTAGATAATTAGTTCATTCTTGTTGCTTTTGAGATAGTTTTTGTGCAGTAAGGGTTTCGGAATCCTACAGACATGCTCTTGCCCGGCTTTTTGTACTGGAGTTACACAGACTATACACGAATTAATTTACTTCTAAAAATAACATTAAAACTTTATGCTGTTTGGTATAAATTCCACATTGACATTTTGATACAGAATTTTAATCAGGCCTCATCTCTCGGTTTAGCCGTTTCAAAAGATTTATTTACTTTGCTATTTTTCCCGCGCCGCATGTATGTTCTTGTTATGGATCTCAAATCCAAATAACTAATGTTTAGTCCGATGTTATTTTTTATAAAATGTTTTTTTTTTAGTTTGCAAAAGTACCTATAAAGCATACTTGAACACGAATCTCAAAGATTTATTTTACTAATTTCTTATATTCTACGATAAAGTATTCAAAACTTTTTTCATACATGACATTCTACCCCGTCCCTGACTACGGTATTTTTAAGATGAAAATTTCGGCCAGTACAAAACGCTTGGAAATTAATTAAATTGTTTCCAAGTTATTACTCGTTTGGACAAGTTGAAATATTTTAGAAACTAATTAAAAACTTCGTAATTAATTACCGGTTCTAATATAAAAATTTGATTTGAATTCTAATTATTTTACAACGATCTGAATTATTGATAAGGAATAAGTCGGTAAAGTACGTTTACAATAGGTACAAAGTACCTAGTTAGTATAGAAACATATTTATTTGCATTTCATTGCCAAGACAAGCACAAACGATATCAAATCCATTTAAACGTCATAAAATTGAAAACTTAGCTTCTTAAATTTCTATTCACCCTATAATTTTTTATAATAAAAAATATCACGGGGACAATGTCACACCAATTGACCTAGTCCCAAACTAAGCTCTAGGCTTGTATTATGGATACTTAGACAACGATATAAATAGTTATATATAGAATTATATACTAAAATTAAAAGAAAACATCTGCATACAAAATGAAGACAATTGTTTCATTTTGAAGCCGATTGTGATTGCAAATGTCACGCAGGATTAGAACCCAGGACAAATAATTAATAAAGACTGTCATGTGTGATGTCTATTATTACAGTGGATAATTTTGTGTCAGGCCACTGGTTTTTGTCTGCATATAGCGGCGTAGATTTTGTGATAAAGGTAAAAATAAAAACAAGCATTCGAAAACGGGTAAAATATAATATGTAAGTCGCACAAAATGGTTTACATGATTTTCTCAAAAAAAAAAGATTTATCACTAATACAATTTCTAGATAGATGGGTTGACTTAATAAAATTAAGCATAATGACAGTAAAATTATTCATAACTTACCAAAAGAATATGTGCGTTGCAACAGAACAAAAGCATCCTAAAACCCCGAGGAACGACAGCGCTACAATTCGTAAAAACACCCCCTTATTCAAAAACGTATGATAGACCTATTTTAGTTAAAGTATTATTTGTCCTTTTCTGTTAAATTCAAATACCATAGTAACAAAAAAGGCCAGAACAATATACAGCACACTTTAGCTAGGTATTGCGCGTTTTAATTAAGAGGGTAACACAACACACCCCTGTCTATCATTCACGTTTTAACTCCGCCTTAGTCTTCGAAATAGCTGCAAAAGGAAAGAAAATAGAAATAAACTTAGGGAAATTCCACCTTCGCCAGTTTATCTAGTGTTACGATAAAACAAATTGCCTACACTTGCCACAGTGAAGACAAGTGCAGTATCCCAAATAAATGTTGGGCATTCTTGTGTCTTGACAAAATCGGCGTTTAACTTCAAACATCTAATTAAATATTGATAAGGGGCATATTCAAGATGTATAAAGCTATGTTAGCATTTTTCAAAAATCGACATCGACAAAATATATAAAAGGAGAAACACTGACTGACTGACTGACATATCAACGCACAGCCGAAACTACTGTACCTAGAAACTTGAGATTTGGTACAGGGGTTCCTTTCATGATGTAAGTGAGCACTAAGAAAGGATTTTCCGAAAATCGACCCCCAACGGGAAAGAAGGGGGAGTACTGGGAAACTAATTCTACGCGTACGAAGTCGCGGGCGTCCGCTAGTTATACATACAACCTCACTCGTTAATCACTGTATCTATAGCTGAAAAGTCCATTAAAATCCGTTGCGGAGTTTTAAACATCTTCATAAGCGAACAGACAGCGGAAGCGACTTCATCTAATACCTTTACACGAACAATTCTTATACAATTCTTATATACGGCTACAACGATTTTCATGAAATTAGGTATGCAGGGGTTTCGGGGCGATAACTCCATCTAGCTAGGTTTCATTTTTAGAAAACTTCCTCATCCAGGTACTTTTATACTATATAAAGATGACAGATTGCGTTGACCGCCGTGTCAACTCCATACGAGTATATTTCGAGTCAATAGAACACAGAAAAGTCAGCAGCGTTTTCGTCATGCCTAGACTAGCCAAAGAGGTGTTATTCTCTCTCTTGATATGGCTGCTTAATTGAGAATACACGCGCTAAAATGTGTTTTTTTTGCTCTGACGGGACTATTTAAACTCGCCGGTTAATACGGAGCTGCGACGAGTGAACGAGTGATGCGCTTAAGAAAATAACACCCTGCAATGTGACTTGCGTGTTGTTAGAGTGAAGTGAGACGTTTGTCGAACTTAATGTCGTATAAGGCTGCCTTATTGAGAATGTTATTTTTACTGAACTTGTTTTTATTAAATTATTATATTCATGAATCTCTATCTCTAAAGCCGTGCTAGTTATTTTCTTGTTTTTTATTAGTTCTGTCACATTGTTTGTTTTCTTTTATTTGTATATTTATGTGTAAATACCTTAATGTTTTTCTTCTTCTTCTTAAAGAATTTTGTTTGTCCGACAATGCGGCGTATTTCTACCAATTGGCGCACTCAAATTGTATCCACTGTATTCAGGTAGAGACGAAATGTATAGTTGACACGCGAACTCTGTTGGCTTGCCGACGTTTGATCCAATTAAATGAGGAAAGAATATAAAATGTGGAAAGGTACGGTTTACTTACATGACCAATGTGTTGGGAGCTCCTGCTGTTACCATTTAGATCGGAGATAGGTGGCAAGACATTATGGTCCCATGATATGTGCTATATTGATTAGTTACGAGGAAAATGCGCTGGATTGATGGGCGAGGAAGTCAAGCGTATTTTTTTTGATAAATAATCTTCCTGGGTTTTGTTTTTTATTGTTTTTTAAGGCATGGACCAGGCAATTCGGCACAAAGGACACCTAATTGGAAGTGTGAGGCCAAAGACAGTTTAGTGGTGGCAGGACCTTATGCCGAGTCAGTCCGTCACTATCCTTGATTACCACCGCTAATCAGTGCAGTGTTCGCATTGTTGTGTTCCGGTGTGGGCATAAGACTTAGAAATTACTAGTATAGCGCCATTCCGTCTAAGTCCTTAGGGTTGGCAACGCATTTGGGGTCTTAGCATTTCAGTTTTGAGATGGTAGTCTTAAAAACGCAAATTTCTATAGGTCACAGTTCCCACTTGCCATCAGGTGGCCTGTGTGCCTTCCGCATGCCATAAAGAAGCTTCAATTCAGTCGGCTTACATGCTAAACGTCGATTTCATGAATTTGAAACACAACAGTGCAATTGATGATTGGCGGCGGCAGCGGCTTGCTTACGTTGCTCGTTAAAAGAACCAAAATCTGGGCAAGAGCATGTCGGACCATGCTCAGTGTAGGGTTCCGAAGCCGTTAATACAAACAAATTAGACCCCGAGACAAACTTAACTATGCCTTTGGAAAACTGTTATCCCCATACATCGACATAGGTCGCGGTCAGTTTACCATCACCGCAAATAAGTTTTCGGTAGGTATAAACATTTAAACCGTTTGCAACTCTAGAACCAATGAAGTCTACTTAGTCGTGATAGTTTTCCTATAAAAATAATTTTATGTGATTTCATTGAAGATATTTTTCAGATTTTTATTATTTGTTGACTTGACTCTAAATATTTCATAAACGGTTCCTTAATCAAAAAAATGTAATATTTTAAAATACCTATTCAACGACACCCCTTACTAAGGGGTAGACGAGGTACCTTTAGTGTACATTGCATTACAGATAGGGTAGGTACACATTTATTAAAAAAATTCAATATTATATTTTACCACTTTGTTCGCGTGACTTATTTGTAGTTACAGCTTTCTAGTACTAAGGCTCTCTGATCTAGGTAGCGGACGGACGGAAATAGCGGAACTATAAGGGTTCCTAGTTTGACTACGGAACCCTAAACATGACAAGTTTTAGGATCAAAAATGCTATCGTTGCATTGAGATTTGTTCCCAGGAAATTTGCCACAGTACAATGGTTGATTAGAATTTGTTTATAAAACTGCTCAATTTCAACTGGTATAAAAAAAAAGTGAATTTCAGTGCAACGAATAATAGTCGATCATATCATAACGTAGTAAATACGTTACAACATATCACATTGCTGTAGTTATGTTTTTGATGCAGGAAAATTTTAGATGCGTATAAGTTCAATATCAATCATTGTGGAATTTAGGCAAGTGTAGAACAAAAAAAATATATTTCTTAGCAAAAGCTATTGAGTAAGTGAATGTTATTTATTCACCATAATTCGTTAGAGGCTTTCCTTTATAAATAAATACATTAGGAGTAGTTATCATTGCAATGTATTAAATATTTGAAGAATGTCTACCTTTAAAAGTTTTCGCTTTTAGGGTTTGATACTCTAAGGGAAACCGGGAATCTATTACGTTCGTCCGCCTGTCTGTCAGCTACCTTTTAAGACATATATTTGAACTGTAATACGTTTGTGTTTTGAGAGGATAGGAAACGAGCATGCGGGTTACACAAAGCTAGAGCCTTATTATTATTTAAAATTATCCATAACAACGCTTGAAATGAGATGAGGGCCTTCAAGAAAAGAGTTTTCATTTCCCTAAAAGGCCTGCAACGGACCGACAACCCTTCTTGTGTTGCCGATGTTCCTAGGCAGTTGTGATTACTTCCACTTCTCCGTTACTTTTTGTAGCCGTAGTTAAGATGCAAACACTACTAACATTTATATTTTCTATCACTTTTTATGGGATGACATTCTCGTGCGTTGCTATAAAACAAGAGGTCAACTACTTTAACAATAGTTTATGCCGCAGCGTTTAACAATAGAACTAATCAGCGGCTGATGACCGAAAAATTACGTCGCTCGGGTTGTACATAAGTTTTCCCGAAGGTGACAGAAAAACAATTGGGATGGACCAAAAAAAATAACTCACCGTTTTTACTTTCTACTTCGAAACACTAGGTAATTTTAAAAGACCAGTTTGGTATTAATATCTTTATTTATTTAGCAGACGTTTTATAGATGACGTGATGATTTAAAATTTTAGTTGGCATTTTCTTATAAATTACAACAATTAAATGTTATCTAATGATAAAAAGTGATTGTACTTAATAGTGTTTTAAAACATACTATTTTAAGCGGTAAGGAGGGCTACAAGCCGAAAACGAAAGTCAAACAAAGGTTAAATATACCTTTGTCGAAATAAAAAAAATTTCAAAAACTTAATAATAGAGAACGGATTTAATATCCAATTCCTCGAAATGGTATTCGAATTAGAGTAATTAAAAAAATATGAACAATCTCAATTCGATTTCCGTCGCCAAAAACCATTATCCCTTATCAAAACTTAGAAGCCGTATTTGAGAAAGCAATTCAATAATAAACAAGTTATTGCGAGCTATTGTGGTTGTCTGACTTGCAGTGCACCGGTTTATTTAATAGTACGTCCGTGACCAATTTGCATTTCTACCTGCTTTTAACTTCGAAATATTTTTATTTTTCCTAGAAAAACAACCCTAACGTTTTCCCTTAAACTCCCTTCGTGATCGTGTACGAAAGCTACTAATAGGGTTAGGCAATTTACACACGAAGGGGAGCAGCGCGGCCCGGCGCGACACCGCGCGGCTTCGTTGAATGGGCCGACGACGGAGGATTATGTAACACATCGTAGGTAAAGTATTTCTTTTTTGGTTTGGCCTTATGCCTTTCAGGAGAACAATATATTTTAAGGTGTATAGGCTGACCACAAAACTAGACTTGATTTAGTAAGGAGTAGAACGGATTATAGTTCACTAGATTATCGACTCTGCGTACATAAATATTACATTACAAATGCAATAAAAGTAACATCTCGTTGTCACCACATATTTTTTTGTAATGTACACCTAGATCCAGAGAAAAAAAAATCAGAACAGAGAGTCAAATTTCTTAAATGAAAAACGAATAAATGCTATAGTGGATTAGAAAGTATGGATTTATTTCAATATTTTGAAATTTTTGTTTAATTTAATACATTTTGGCGTTATTGAAGATTACATATTAAGTTAACTTTTAGAATTACAAATTAAAGGTTATTATTTTAAGCCAAGGCAGCTAATGGTATATCAAAAAGTAGCGTTCTTGGCCAATATTATCAATTAAACCAGACTCCTAAACTAATTCAGTTATCGGATACTTAAAACTATATCCAAACCTGGTTTTTTCCGTAATGGTTACGTGTAAAGCTGGCCCACCCTTCTATATGTTTAATAAAGACGACAGAAATTGTTAAACAAATTTTAATTTTTAAAGGATGCGGCCAAAATGTGCTGCCGAGTATATTAACCTAACTAAGAATACCTGCGCCGTATAAATCTCTCAAACCGCCAGTCGGTATCGCGCTGCTTCGTGTGTAACTCGCCTTAAGTTGGCGAGTTGAGTGAACTCCGCTTTGCCCTGTAAGTTTTCACGGCGGGCTAATGGCGCATTCGACTGACTTTATGACGCATTTTCGCGGCAGTCCGAAGTGAGAATATGTTGTGAAACTGCAATTTCACGTCTTGCTTCATAACGTCGTAACCTGATAAAATAAAGACTTTTTTCTGTAGCTGGTTCGTTATCTGTGGCTAGAATGGTTCTTCAAAGTATTTACAAGAAACGTTTATAATAAATACAAACGAAGTAAGTATGTGTGTGTGTGTGTGAGTTAGTTACTCCGTCTCACTTAAAACGCTGCGCTGGATTTGGATGATAGCTTTAAGGAATCCTGAAATGGGAAATCCTCACATAATGAAAAAACCCCCATGAGATGGTGAACGAAATTAGGGGTGTCATGGTCAGAAGCTAGTTATAAATAAATTCATAGAAAACAAGAGATAATCTTGGCACAATGGAAAAAATGATCTTCATCCAAAATTAAACTTCTAGGTTCTATTCTACTCGGTAAAACACCCCGCTATATGCTAGAAAACTCCTTACACCTAGCGCTCTTTTCAAAATCCGTACACGTACAATATTCTGTACACAAGTCTCCACGAATACCCAATCAATCAAAGCACGATGGGCCATTATGCTCCCATAACTGTGGATCAAATTATTCAAAGGTTCTGGAGTGGCGTCCGCGGACCGGAAGACGAGCTGTAGGTAGGCCTCCAACAAGATGGAGTGACGACCTCGTCAGGATCGCGGGACCGCGGTGGATGCGAAAAGCACAAGACCGGTCCAGCAGTGGACGTCTTTCGGCTGACATGATGATGATGAATAAATGTACACTATTAATAGTATAATGCTTATGTATCGCTTAGACACTCTTATTGGCAAAACAAATATACCGGTAGATGCCAGTGTGTGACAAAGATCGACAGACGGGTAAAGTCGAGTTCATAAATATCTATACACTTTACTACCTTGTCACTTTAATCCCTGTGACAATTCATGTATGGCAGTTTAAACATGACATTAAAAAGACAAGATACTAAAGTGTTCACATATTTATGAACTCGACTGTAATATAAAAATAGTCAAGAGCAATGAAAACTGGTCACTTTGTATTGAATTAGACGAAGATCAATCAAACGATACCTCTCATTTCAAAATCCGCCATTTCATTTAGTCAAAACATTATTTCATAAACATGGGACCCGCAAATATACGTAAGGGGATGCGTATTATATACCTACACCTGAAAACACTACCCTTATTTTGGGGCAGTCAGATTCACACACACAAACATTCAACATTCACACACTCAGGTTAAAACATTACGTCTTTAAATGATTCTAGCTTTTAAGTATTTTAATAATATATAGGTATAGTAGAGGATCCGAATAGGAAACGACCTTCACTGGGCTATTAATTCGATAAAAAGTATTTTATATCAAATTTAATACATTAAGATGGCGAAAAGGTAGGCTGTAAAATTTCAGTCCAGTATATAATAACTTAATTCAAAATAAAATATATATTTTTTTACACTGCAACTGCTTTTTTAATAGACCAATTATATACCAATCGAAAGTATAAAGCCTATAATAATTTATGCAAACGTTAGGTTGACTATTTTGTTCACATCATATAACTATTGGGTAGGCCGGTATAAAGCAGGTAAGTCGGGACTAATGATTTGCACCAAACTTAGGCGTCATACTTTCGTTTGGTATGTAATTTGTCTATTAAACAAGCAATTCCAATTTGAAAAAATAGTTCCGTCTTTTAATTTAAATTTAATTTGATATAAAATACTTTTTATCGCATGAACAAACCCTGGGCGAAGGTCGTCTCCTATTCGGATCTTATCATATCAGCACCCACCACACTAAACGGATGGAGTCGCGAGCAGACATTGTCATTGTAATAAACCATACGCTACTCTAATTGCTATGTCATTACGCTATAATTTACCGGGTACATTGTAGCACCGTAATGATAGGTTTCGGCCTCACCTGCGCATATGTTCAATTGTGCACAACCTTCAACACTATCACAACGCCAATCCACTAGACATTTTCGTTGATTTCTCAGTAATAATACCGTATATCGATAACGTGATAGCGATCGTTACCCAAGAGAGTGCTAGCTCTTAGCAAGCGGACGTTGGGCAAGGGTATTTTGAATTTGGACCTTCGAAAGCAAGCAGCTACCTGTGGCGGCGGCAGGAGCATGTGGCCGGCTCGGCAGTCGCGCGCAGGCTTCCACGCGAAACGGTCGCGTCGCGGTATGACGCCATAACCGGCCCCGAACGCAGCTCCGTCCGCACCACGTCCGCTAAACGCGGTAAATGGCTGGCTGAAATTCAAATTTGGAGCGATAAAAAAAATTAAACTTCAAAAATCGAACGCCACGCCCTATTAGTTAGTGTGACGTTTGACAGATCACCCGTGTTAAAGGGACCACCTGTTGGTACCGATTTGGCAAATTCCAGTGGACGACACAATCTGTTTACAAATAGGGGGTTACCCCCCACCCCAGCAGCGGGCTATGACGCAATGGTTTATGGACGTCCGACATACGCGTAACTATGGCGGAAAAACAACACTCGTCGCTTGAAAATAGATTTCCGTGTTCCCACCTGTGAAACGGCTGAATACGCGGTTACCATAGTCAAGTGAATTACGAGCTGTTTCGAAAAATTACAACGTTTATCCTAGTCTATTCTCGGGAATATACCTCTATTGTTTATTTACGTTGGAAATAAAGACGCGTTGTTCCCAACATTACTTCGAGTTGGTTTCGCGCTTAGTAATTTGACTTTAAATTAACGTGCAATCCATTCGTAGTTGCTAATTTTCTGAAGGTTTCAAAAGGAACACAAAGAATTCCTTATAAAAGTTCGCGGGATCACTGAACTTCAACAGAATCAAAATTGAATTCAAACCTTTGTAGAATAACGCTTCACCTTTGAAGGGAATCTTGTAAAGGGACCGAAATGTAATTCGTATTATTTAGTCAGCTCAATTAAGGCAATTAACAATTCAGTAGCTCCACTTACAATTTAAATTGGCAAGCTATGTAATTGGAGTTACGTACCGCAGACTAGAAATGACAACAAACTTTATTCAATCTGTTTTAAGAGAAATCTTTCCCATTTTGTAAAGAAGTTTTCATTGCCAATTGGATATCAAAGCAAAGTTTATATGTAGTTTCCATTAGGTACTCGTTTCCAGTTCAAAAAGCATTGTTAAAGAATACAATACCTTTACAGTAAGACTTTTTATTAAAATAGGAACAAAACTTCGCTGGAGATAAAGCGATTCTTCAAAGAAAGGGTTTATGAATGTTAATAAAAAAATCCTTTTCGTTTCTTTATAACAGTTCATTTCATTCTTCGACTTGTCGTTATTATTTTGACGCTAGAAGCGATCTACATACTTATCCAAAGTAGTTAATTTTACACCCAACACTTTAATTTGAATAACGCGATTAAAAACAAAATACCCTCATTTTCAAACCTAATAACCTACATAGGAGGATTACTTTAAAACGATTAAGCGATTACGCCGTGACCATCCATTTATAACGTTAATTCAATCGACTGATGAGTTTGTCAGAATGCCGAAAGGGTTCCGAATGACAACGATTGGCACTCGATTAACGCGACCCGGTTCGACTTGTCATTGCCCCCTTCTGATTCATGTCAACATTGACGGAGTTTAGAACTGACACCCGTAATGTAAAAAATTATAATGAAGAGTATCTGCCATCTATCATGCGCCAAATTCTTCTTGTCGTGATTTTGAAGATGATTAATTCGCTTCCAGCTATTTCTTATAGTATTAACTAATATAACATTTGAATATTAATCGCATATCGTTCCATATTTATCTATCGCCAGCCATTAATGATGTGGACCATCACTTATGGCCAATAATTTCTTGATTTATTACTCCCGGTTCAGTAAGCCAATGAAAATGACGAAATTCCCCGCGATATTTACGACAAGCTGTTACATATCAAAATATACAGTGTCGAAATTCTAAACATATCCAGATAACTAGTTTGAGTGATTGATTAGTGTGTGCAGTCTAGTGACGTCATAACTTGTGGTTTTGGGGAGAATTTGGTGACGTGTCGAGAAATGTTTAAGTGAAGTGTTTTTGGAATTGTGAGAGGATTTTGGATTCGCCGAACGGAAATGTTCTAAGTGGAGATAGCGTGTGATGTTATGATGCGTCGAAGCAAACCGCTGCTGGAAGGCAGCAGGCAGGGCTCAGTCGACGGCGGAAGCAGTGTCAGTGATAAAGAGCTGGTCCATAAGTGCCACAGTGACCCGGGCGGAGGAAGGGCCCTAGGGGCAGCCCCTAGAACCCACAGACATCGATCTGCGTCAGGCGCTGCGAGAAAATGCGTGCTGACTCTCGATGGATACTCTTATGTCATTGGTAAGTGGCTGTCAGACAAATTATGCACGCTCATAATACCCGAGTCTGATCGAATCAAAACACTATTTATAAATGCGTAGATAACGCGAACATGTCGGACAAAATTCGAGCATAATAAAGTCTCACGTTAAGCACTCGAGTGGTTGGTTGGCCGTTTGATAAAAATCGTTTTAATGCTGCGGCAGGAATTCAAGATCTGATACAGTAATGACGTTGCGTTGGATTAGAAGTGAGATGACGGTTTCGTCTGTTGTGGTACTTGTGGTTAGTTTGACCACAGATTGCCATCGATTGAAATTCTAGGGAATAACAAACGTAAATGACGTGTGTGGCTTGGTGCCTTTTTATGCAACAATAGTATTTTGTACCTACTTTACCAATAAACTCAGTTATTAACTTGACTTCGCCGCTGCGTATATTTATATAATTTTCGTCAGAGAAATATTTGAGAATATCAAATGTGATTTTAACCGTATAACAGGATCAATTTATGATAGATATCTTATTTTTAGCAAAACTTTACCGTCTTAATTGGCATGATTTCAAACCAGCCTAACAAATTAGTTATGAATCCTGGAACATTTAAATATGCCTTTCGTCGTCATGAATTCGTTTGGCAAATCAAGGGAGCTTCAATTTTAATGTAGCTTAAATTATTCACGAGTCTTGGCTCCTGCATACATTGACAGACCACATGGAAATCAACAAAGGCTGAATAATTCTGGTTTTCTATTATGGACGGGTTTATGCGAGCATAACATTTGCATTCATTAATAGATCTTAATGTGTCCTATGAAGTAATGGATTAGATGTTGGCGAAGAAACCAACTAAAGTGATTGAATTGGTGGATATTTCCACTCGAAAGTAAATGAAGAGAAATGTTTTGAGTTGGCTCTGTTCAATCCAATTAAGGAAGAGCCCCCTGAATTTGATCTTGTGCAATTTGAATACGTTGTGAGGGTTGTGAATTTGTTGCCTTGACACGTCATTCGCTGCAAGATGGCCGACTGAGGAAAGTTCTAGTTTTCAGTGATGGAATTTAGTAAAAACAAACAAATATCGTAGAAAGCGGTAAGTTTGTAAAGACAAACGTTCCACAATCTTATTGAAATATTTTCGATACTGACGCAAATGCTATAATTTTTAATTCACTAACTTTAAACATTAATAGTATTCCAGTTAAAACTCTTACAAGCTCTATTGAACTTTGGTTATCTGATTACGCTGGGTCGTTGCTATTATCAAGTTTGATACTGTTAATTCGCAAGTTTCATCGACTCAGGTAGACCAAGTTTGGGGAAACTTTGACGTTCTTGTTTCTCCTAAATACGGGTTAAACATTTGCATCAGTCACAAGATTAAACCATTTGTACAAGAAATACTAAGTTTAGTTGTTAACTATGTGGTTAGCATTGTTAGTGCAGTTTATACCTGTTAATGTTATCATCGTGATCCATGTAAAATTGCGTAAAAAATACATTTATCTCGGTTCAATTGAAGTGGGCAAACATGTAAACAAAATCAAACAATCCAATTTCGCATTATTACTCCATAATCACATACTTTTCATGATCATGAATGGTTTTATTAATGATTTATACACTTGATTATCAGTTTCAGTTTCAGTTTTTGGAGTTAAAAACACACTTGTTAAAAAATCGAAGTTATGTGTCAAACGGTACTGACTTGTTTCTCTTTGGCGATTTCAACTGGCACTGACCATACTGCTGGAGTATTGGTTATGTAAAGAAAAAGAAAACGTATATGTAGGCATCACTGTATATCTGATTCTACCACCGTTTTCGAACAGCAACCACTGTTGAGATGAAGCGCCGCATACGAGTATAACTTGAAAATTTAGGTATGTAGGTATAGGTGGAAAACTTAAGTAAATAACCTTTTGCATTTAGTTCTGTACAAAACTAATATGGAATTTACATCAAATTCCAAATAAAAAATGTCGAACGGTTTATACAGATATGTTACAACTACATGCAAGAGGTTATTTACTTAAGATTTTACCTATAGTAAATAGGGTTTAGTTGAAAACCAGCACTGTGGCTCCAGCTGCAGTACATGCTGACCTGAGTCCTTTTTGATCTCACACTATCCCGTAACGTCTCAAAATTTGCGTCACTTTACGAGTATGTTCTATTTCTTTTTATCGATTATATTTTGCTGCGTTGCCGTGTGTATTTGTCAAATAAATGTTGTGAGCTTGAGTTTGACTTTGAAAATACTCAATCCGACCAAAAAAAATTGGTACAATAAAAATAAATACAATCAGTTGACTTTGCCTTCTGGAAGCATTTAATCGCCACATTCAATTGTGATTGTGAAGTAGTGTTTATTTTTATGTAACATTTAGGACATAACTTTGGTTAATTCCACTGTTACAACAAGTCAAAGACCGTCATAACGTAGGATCACGACAGCAAGGGGGATTACAAGGTTATGTCGGTAAGCCTTTGATCTCTCTCCATCATTAATTACTCCTCGGTACGGCTTCTTGTCTTCATAATCACAAGGTGGATGATACTTAACCCGTTCAGTACCGGAATCTCACATTTTCCTACAAAATTGACACATTATGGTGATCTTGGAACGGAAAATATGAAGTGCCATTTTAGGTAAGTAATGAGTACTGCGAAAGGAATAAAGACATTTTTAGAACAATCGCTATCGCTTGTAGATTATGATAGTTTATGACTTCAATAATCTGAAGATTGTATGTATATATGTATGTATGTATGTAAACTCTTTATTGTACAAAAATATAAATATTACAATATTGTTACTAAACTAATGTACAAAGGCGAACTTATCCCTAAATGGGATCTCTTCCAGCTAACCCTGAAGTAGATGAGTAAGGACAATGCATAGGGTTGGACACATACAAGTTTTGCACAAAAGTAGCAGAAAGAGATGATGATACTATAAATAAATAAATATAAAACAAATAAACTAATATATATATATATATATATATATATATATATATCCAACCACAACGTTTTTAAATTTCTCTTAAGAGAGACCACTGAATGAAGCCACCACTGGGAGGGACCACTGTGGAGATTGTGTCGAGTTAATCACTTAAACAAATCTAATACCTTTAGTGACAAGTGGTTAGTACGTCTCTTTACGTTATTTTGACATAAAATAATTGATTCACATTATTAAATAGTACTGAACTTGTAATATTTTGGTCAAATACTAAACTTTTGTTGAATATAGTAGTTATTATGCCTTTAACATTTGGTATGTCAATCACTGCAGGATTTCTTTGAGTAATATTCAAACAAAAGCTTTTTAACACTCAGACGTGACATTGAACGCTGCAACGAATGCATGTCAGTAAAAACCACTGCATTCACCAAATCTCATCGACGTTTATGTGTCACTCAGATTGACAGCCGCATAAACACGAATGATGACAGACAGGTGACAAATAAGTCAGTCTTAAGATGCTTGTTTGCCGATGAACAGAGGAAAATGCATCTCGAAAATGCGTACCTGTTGATGTCAAGTTTGATGTGTTTTTAACAAAGTTTCAAGTTAAACTGGATAGGGTAAGCAAAGAAGGGGATCATGAAAGTTAGGTGAAGTTTTGAACACTTTTCTGGCCTTAGGTATTCTTGCTTGAATATTCTCCCTTGAATTTAAACTAAGCACATTTTGTGCTAAAATAATGTAAATATTGTTATTTCTTGTTGTAAATCAATAATTTTGAAGATATTTTGCTACTCTCTTCTTGCAAGGCAAACTATGAAGTAAAATAAAATAAAATAAATATCAGGGGGACATTGCTACACCAATTGACCTAGGCCCAAACTAAGCTCTAGGCTTATATTATGGGTACTAGACAACGATATAAATACTTATATAAAGAAAAATATACTTAAATACATAGAAAACATCCATGACTCAGGAACAAATATTCGTGGTCATAATACGAATATCTGCCCTTACCGGGATTTGAACCCAGGACCATTAGCTTCGTAGGCAGGGTCACTGCCAACAAGGCCAGTGCGTCGTTACTCTGTAACTAAACTAAACTACGTGTTACGGTTGGCAAAAAAGGAAATCGGCAAAAAAAGCAATAAGAATAACAAGTCTAACGAAAAGCAAGCTAAAAAAACCCAACTACTGTTTGCATAATGTCGTCAAATTAATCTTACTTATCATGTATAATATTTTTTTTTTTCTAATTTTACATTTAAATAATTTTAATACAGCCTATGAAACTCTAATGGTTAATACGAATCTAACCACGTTTAGTTTGTTAAAATCGGTTTAGTAGTTACGAGCGGACATTAAGTCGGACATATTTAAAAGTCAAACACTTAACCCTTCTTTTGGGCTTTGCCGCAGTCGGGTTAAAATAGTAGGTAACGGTTTTTGTTAACTTTAAAGAGCTGTTGATGCGTCTTGTATGGCGTTGCTTTTAAAATACAAAAACAAGAGACAAACAAGACAAAAAACTGGCAAAAAAATCCAAGTGGAGAATTTCCTTTGCGAATTTCTTCTTATCACTTATTTATAGAGCGTGCCATTTAGCACTTATATAAAGAACACTTTGCAAAACGGGTATTTCAGCATTTGGTAAATTTGGTGTAGATAACTTTTTTTATCTTACAAGAGAGCTTTCCTTGTGTCAACATGAGGGACATAAGGACCGTTTTTAAAAAGAAAGAAAGCAATATAGTTTATTAGACATACATTTGGACAAATTAAATGAAAAATTGTGTCGCAGCATTACACCATGGCAAGCCACGGTGCTGGTTTTAATAAACCAGACTTGTCTTAGGCTCTAAGCCTTAGAGATTCGTCTTAACACTCGTCAAATAACAGTTTCCTTTGACGAGTTACACTTCTTTAAAATATCGCTATTGGTTAATTCTTGATACGAAGTCAGTAAAATGGGTTCTTACCGTGGCGAGTTCCTGCGTATAGTAGACTATGGGATAACGCATCGATTGCAAATGCGTCAACATATCGGAAGCACGCCAAATATTCATCAAACTTCGTCAAACTTCGACGTGACAATGGAATCTTACTCAGGAACCATACTTTTTATGGCATAGGGAAGGCTGACGAGCACACAGGCCACCTGATGGTAAGTGGAAACTGTGACCCATAGACATTCGCATTCACAAGACTGCAAGCCTAAGACTGCAAATGCGCTGCCAACCCTGAAGACTAAAATGGAATGCCTCTATGCTAGTTATTACACCGGCTGTCTTATCCCCAAACCGGAACACAACAATGCGAACACTGCTGTTTGGTGGTAGGTTAATGGATAATATGGTGGTAGCGATCCGGACGGACCCCGCTATTTTTTTAATTATTTTTTTTTATTCCAAAAACAGTGTGGTACATTTTTGAATTTTTTAAACGTATGTTTTGCACTCACTTTCTTGTTCAGCATGCACCTAACCACTAATTGACAGACTCTTAAACCTGCATTGGACCGCAAAACTAAGCATCACACTTTTAAAGAACATGTCATATAAAGTGTGATACTTAGTTTCGTTATCCAGTATATTTGGCTTTACTCAGTAAGACAGTGGTACCAACAATGTGAAAGTATCTATCTGTTACGCTTTAAACGCTAAACCTGAAAAAAAGACCCGGGGACGGACATAGGTTACTTTTATAAAAAAACTAGCGACTCGCCCTCGCTTCGCTTCGGTTTATGTAAGTTTTCTGTAACACCCGTACGTAAACCAGAGTTTATTATACATTAAAACTTCTTAAATCACTCTTTTGATGATAACCGCATTAAAATTCGTTGCGCAGTTAAGAAGATCTAAGCGAACAGACGGCGGAAGCGATTTTGTTTTATGCTATGGAAAACAGCTAGTCAGTTTACATCTAAGGCCCTCTACAATTGACAAGATTTCATATTTTCAAGACTTTAATTTTATTCGTTTTATAGATACTGTTTGGAAGGAGGAAGACACTAATCGTTTTAAATTTTCTCTAGAATGAATAATTATTTTATTATTAATTTATTAAGATGTACTTATTCTAAAAGGGCGTAACTTCATTTCTACGACACAATGGACATATTACGTAAGTCCAATTTGTATTAAAAAAAATTTAGTGTCAATGTCTAATTTGAAGTACGAAAGCTTTTTTTCTCGTGAAAAAGGCAATGGTATTATATCTATTCAGGCATAGTATTGGTAAAACTCGATATTTTTTTTAACTTACTTGTAATTTTGTAAATCAAGAAAAATAAATCTAAATAAATACTTTGCCGTGTTCAAGAGGCAAAACCCTTTCGATTCGTATAGTAATTTGCAGGTGTCACCAAAATGAAATGTTGTCAATTATGTTTCACTAGAGATCGCCCGCGACCTCCTACGCGTAGAATAACTTTCCCGCTACTCCTCCTATTTTAACCCCATAGGGGTGAATTTTTAAAAATCCTTTCTTAGTGGTCACCTACATCATGAAAGGAACTTCTGTACCAAATTTCAAGTTTCCAGGTACAGTAGTTTCGGCTGTGCTTTGATATCTAAGTCAGTGAGTCAGGTTTGCCTTTTATATACAGGGTTATTGGTAAGTCGACCTATTCCCGTTAGGAGGTGATAGGGGTGACTATTTGCGATAAGTTTGACCCCCATATGCATTATGCAAAAGTGAACCATTTTTGAGTTATCGCGTTTATTAGTTTTTTTTTTAAATTAGTCGGAAATTCAACTTGAAAAATTTATTACAAAAAAAGTATCAATTTAAATCTTTTTTTTTCTTCAGATTTACAAAACCGATTAAACACTGGTTATTTCTCAATATTAAAACAATAATTATCGGTCCAAATTTAAAAAAGCGAGACGGAAAACGAAATTTTTTCAATATTTTTTGTGATCGCTTTCCACTAAAATGCCTTAAAAACAAAAAAAAACGTTATGAAACTTGGCTTGCAGATTATTTTAAAAACTTAACTGTTTTCTTAGCTTTTCAAAAACGCATAACAAGTAGAAAATTATTTAAAAAAACCTGAAAAAATAATCATCACAAAGGAAGCGGGCGGAAACAAAAGTCACAAATTCAACTTCAAAAATTAGAATTAAAAAACATACCAAATTTAAATCATACATTTTTTATTTTCTTTTGTACAAGATGAATTTGTTGTTCCAATGCAAAATTAAAAAAATATTATCTGTACACGTTCGAGAATGCGAGGCCGAAAACTAAGAAATGCATGTTTTTTTATCAAACTCCAACATAATGTACACGAAAACAGAAAAAATTACCAATACATTGGGCGTGCAGATTACACATAAAACATTGACCTTTTTCCAGCTTTCTAACGAGCTATTAAAACTAAAATGAGTTTTGTTAAAGATTGCTGGAAATAATTGATCACAAAGGAAGCAACAAGGAAGTCACGTCCGAACAAAACTTAAAATTAACCAACTAAATCTATCAAAACTAACTATTATACTCGTAAACACAAATAACAACATTAACTTATGTGAGAATAAGAAATGGAGGTACCCATTTTGAAAATGAACTATAAAAATCCTGATTATTTCAATTTTAATTGTTTATTAGTTTTAATTTTGTCACTTTTTACATAAGTTAATGTTGTTATTTGTGTTTACGAGTATAATAGTTAGTTTTGATAGATTTAGTAGGTTGATACTTTTTTTGTAATAAATTTTTCAAGTTGAATTTCCGACTAATTTAAAAAAAAACTAATAAACGCGATAACTCAAAAATGGTTCACTTTTGCATAATGCATATGGGGGTCAAACTTATCGCAAATAGTCACCCCTATCACCTCCTAACGGGAATAGGTCGACTTACCAATAACCCTGTATATAGATAGATTGTTGGCCGTCTAATCACAGACACCAGCAATTACAAAACGACATTGTGTCGCGTATTCCAGGGGTGACAGTGACGTCAGCCGATACCGATAAAGTTATCAGATATCATGATGAAGCATTAATCGAGTGTTTGTGGGTCTGCGCAGATACTGGTTGTTTGTCCTCTGATCTTGTTAAGCGTGTTTGCTTGTGATTATACAACCGCTATCGTTGGAGGTTTTAAAACGGAATTAGTTTGAAAATAGAATTCGGCGAATCGGCCAGAGAGTTCATTACGAAGTGCCTAAAGCTTGTAATTGTGTACACAAATAATATGGAATTAATTCAAATTTCAAATATGGAATGTCGAACGGTCTATTCAGATTCAGATGTTTTTCAACTTCATGGAAGAGTGGCTTTGATTAACTTTTTCAGCTATAGAGTCCCCTAGATCACCAACCTCATAATGATAGATGAGAGGTGATTATATTCTCCAACCCATTTTTGAACCTATCACATACGAGTGCTGTTTTATTAAAATAACATAAAATAAATGTAACCTTGTTTTATTTTTCAATGAAGATGTCAGTTTAGAAGAAGCGACGTTAAAATTTAGCTCCGGGCGATTTCTCACCCGCTAAATCAAGTCCGATTCTAACGATTTTTGATTAGGTTCTAGTTATTATGAAAAACTAAGTTTGCACGTTTCCTTTGTTTTTAGAGAGGAACGTTACCAAATGGACATTTTCACCTTAACGATCCTCTTAGCTATTTCATTTCAAGTAAAAATCCTTTGCAAGCATTTAATATGACGGCCGTATTTTTTGTATCTCTAAAGGATACATATCATATTATGTTAATGAATGACAAATTAAGATCAAAATAACACCCACCAACATTCTCATTCTGTCTTGTACTTTTTGTTACATCTCGTAATTGGCTAGGAAAAAACTATTTCTTATTAAGCTTATTAGCTGGAACTCAGAACAGCACAATATTATTTTTACGTCATGTCTTTTTCTTAAGAAAATATCTCATAAAGTCACATAAAAAATGTAACATCCGACGAAGCATTCAAACATCAGCTGAGAAACCTTTTATTGGATAATCCATTATACTCTGTCGACGAATATAATGCAACTTAAATTGTAAAATTATTATTGATATTTGACCTTTATTAGTTTTGTGTATTGACATCGGAAACTGACCATTTATTACTTGTTTATCATTGTTGTTTATGATTATTTGAGTGTTATTATATTATTGTATTATTTTAATATTATTTTATCAATTTGTATTAATGTTTTGTTGACGATATCAATGTAATTTCGTATTTTTTGACATGCAATGCAATCTATATTGTAACATTACATTGATAAATAAATAAACTAAACTAAACTAAACTAAACTAAACTTTTGGGCGTTCAAGAATGGTATGGAATCCTTCGTGTGCAAGTCGAATACGCACTTAGCCGGTTTTATAACACCTTAGCAGTAGGATATACAAAACGTCAAGAGAATTTATAGAGCGATAATCAAAAACTAACTAGCAATTGAAATATTTAATATTTCTATAGTTAGTTTTAAATGTGCAATCAACATTTTATTAACTTGTCTCTACCTACCGTACATTTATGTGCTATAAGTTCAGGTTATGTCTTTCTCAGTCAAGTTGACGCTGCATGTGTGCGCTATCTTTCTATCTATCTCTTTCTGTTCTTTGATACTTGAATAGTTGAGAGCCCTGATTTTTTTATATTTTTTTATTTTTTCCTTTAATCGAATAAGATCTATGTTCATGACTGTTTGTGTTCCAAATAAATAAAATAATACTACATTGTTGCCTAGGCGCGGAAAGTAAGGGTTTTCCTGACGAGGTGGTTCGCTATTGCTCGGCCTGCTAAAATACGAGTCAGGAAATCCTCGTTTCCGCCGAGGCATACATACCTAATGCTTTTCTCATACATGTGAGGAAATAATACAAATACATTTTTAAAAAGCAAGTAATTTAATTATGCAGAATGAACGAATGTTACCGACTGTCAATTGTTTTTAAATACTAACCATAGAAATTGGAATACAAATTCAAAAAGAAACACACGCACTGTGCTAAAAAAGCGAGCAGTTACCTTGGCTGTTTGGAATTTTTGTCTTGGTCCTTTTGATTTTGTATGCAAATTGACAGCATTTTTAAGAAAAATATAGACATGGACGGAAAGTGTTTTCACATGGTTTTTTTACTCCTAGGAGTAAAATGAGGCTCTTTCCGTCCTTGTCTTTCAATGTTTGAGAAAAATATATAAACTAGATACCCAGGAAGATGACTAAAACTAATAAAAAGCGATATTGGTAACAACTGGTGAGATAATATCTTAATCGATTGAAATAACTTTAATGGCGTTTTAATTACGACCATTAAAATTCCTACGTAGGTCGAGCTGACGTAAGAAATTAATTTGACTAAGCGAATGAATAGTGTGTTAGTATTTGTATGTGCGTAATTACACTAACGAGGCAGACCTAGATACATATGCATAGGAAAAGAGGAGTGTTATGCATATGGCGTGTGTGTCTGTGTATCTTTGTGGTATCGTAACTTGTTGGGCACGAGTACCTTCGTGTTCTAAATCTTGATTTTTAGGGTTCCGTACAAAAAATGAAAAATTGGAACCTTTATAGGATCACTCGTGCGTCTGCGTGTCCGTCTGTCTATCTACAAAATTAGTGAGCCTAACATACATTTTTTTACAAAATATAGTTCATTGCTTGTAGATTACTGGAAAACCTATAAAAATTGGCCGGATTTTTTTTCTTTGCGTTTAAGTTAGTTTTTCTCTAATAAGTATGCTTATCGTTTAAGACCCATAGTTCGGTCACGAACGTAAATTAGAAACCCATTTATAAAATGTGCTTGAAGTCGTACCAGATGCCATTTGTAACTTATAGGGAATTCATACTTATTGGTGTAGAATGTCAGATTGACTTTTACCCTAAGATGGGTCACAAATAATTAAGAGCCTAGAGCTTAGCTTGGGTCCAGGTCCATTTATGTGAGATTATCCTGGAATATTTATTTATCACTTATTTATTTCTTTGTATCGGCGGTTTTCCCTATTCAATAGGTACAGTCGAGTTCATAAATATGTGCACACTTTAGTACCTTGTCTTTAAAGTCAAGTTTAAACTGACATTATATGAATTGTCACAGCGATTAAAGTGAGAAGGTACCAAAGTGCAGTAAAAAAGCACTTCCCATTTTGTACAATGAAACGTACCTACTGTGTTTTTTGCGATACAAAACAAGCACAGTAAGCTCATTTTAATTACAATGACTTACCCATCTATGTCAGGATGAAAAGCGTAAATTAATTAACATCCCTGTAGTTAATGCAGATGTCACTGAATGGGACTGATAGAGTAATTATAAGCGCTTTGATGTAACAACCGTTGTTTAGATCGAGGTATGTTACACTACGAGTCAGTTTACTTTGGTTCCACACATTTAGAAATGTGAAACACTAGCTATGCTTCTTCGTACATGTATGTTAAGATGTACATTAACGGAAACTGAAAGACGTACCTTTTTTGCTCTAATCACGATGTAAATAAGACATAAAAAGGTACCTCTTTCAGTTTTCCTCACTGTAGGTACAGTACTTAACTGTACCTACAGTGAGGAACCCTTTTTGCTCTAATCACAATGTAACTAAGACATAAAAGGTACCTCTTTCAGTTTCCCTCACTGTACCGTACTTATAAGCGCATTGCCGTTACAAAGAAGGCGGCTAACTGCATAATAATTATCATCATCCACCATCCCTGTTCTAAGATCCCATAAAAAACAATTGATTTTAACTTTAGGGATTTAGATTACTTAGTATTGGTTGTTTAATGAACAATTACAGGCCTTTATCAGGAGCTATAGTTTCAACATTATTAGATTGTTTTCTTTCTTAACCTTTCAATTTGCACCTAAACTTCAGCACAATAAAATTACAAAACCCTTTAAGTCAAAATTTACAGGAAATAATCGGGAAAATAAAATGTAGATATAAAAAGACCTCTCATGTATCCAGGTAGAGTGTGATGTTAAGTCCATCATAAAACGACAGTATAATATTTACAACTCGCATAGCCGTTTTATTGATGTTTTTATTTGTTCAGAGCTAGCCTATAAAGTAGGTAGGTATAAAATACGT
Organism: Acleris sparsana; assembly: GCA_923062465.1. NCBI lineage: Eukaryota > Metazoa > Arthropoda > Insecta > Lepidoptera > Tortricidae > Acleris > Acleris sparsana. Next base: position 4,776,622 of record OV281286.1, read on the forward strand.
GCATATACACTTTTTCTCAAGAACAAATTTATTTTCTTGGAAACTTTTTAATTTTTGATAGGAAATAGTTTTCGTCACAATCCACCTTACAGATTTATATCACGGAATAGTTAACCTGTTTTGAGATAAAAGTACGCCTGATTAGTAGATTTACTGTTTTACGATACAACCAAAATAAAATAAGTTGAATGAAACGTTTCTTGTATGGGAACCCCCTTTTTTAATTCACTTTCTTTATTTTTGTATATTTTTTAGTAAATTCGCCGCATTTTAAGTTAGAACGGATGGACAGCGGATGCATATTGATACTTAGGGTCCCTTCGGGCACGGAATCCTAAAAACGAACATTAGGAAATATGCACGTTTTTTCTACAGCTTCAATTAAAGCTGATTCATAACAAACAGGTGAGAAAAATCATTTTTGAAAAGCTATAAAAATAACTTTGATTTATTCCTATCTCTTTCTAGCAAAACAGAATTTTACCTGGAGTTTATATGGCCGAACTGCTCGATGACTTCACCGGTGCACTTCGGATCTCTCTGTCTAAATAGCATTTTAAAATGCTTGTATCATCCGTATTTCATAACCGATTTTAATTTTAATTTCACTTTTGGTGATCACTTTTACGGTATTTTCATATTTTGTTGAGAAATGCGATGTAAGAAATCCGTGCATATTCCCTATTTCCGTAACTATATCGTACAGTTAAATAATTAAATTTGTCACCCACCTTCCTTCCAAAGTCAATTTGACATTCAACAGCAATAAGGTCGAGTTTCCTATAACTTACAAATGACTTGGCATCCCTAATGACAATGACATCTTCAAGCAGATTTTCTTTGAAATGGGTAGTAATTTAAAGTCCGTGTCCGTGCGTCCGATTAGCATATTATATAAAACCCGCATTTACCTAATATATTTAATTAAATGAAAATATACGTAACACAAAGGGTGTGTTATCTTTGAGCAAAAACATATTTCGTATGAATTATAAAATTATAAGATAGAATCTCGGTGTATTGTCTAACTTAATTATAGCATGATGTACCTCTCATTTCCATTACGTAAAATACTCGAAATAAGAGCTTATAAAAGAAAATATAATCGTCTTATCTCTCCCTGTTATGAGTTACGTTCATAACTTATTTTTTACCTCGTTTGTAATGTATTATTTTACTATGCTGCTAGCAAAGAAGTATTTTTGCAATTTACTGGCACAAAGCAAATAATCTTTAAATAGTACTCTCGTATTGAGATCCTAAATAAAATTAAAATGTCTTCAAAAAGAGGCAATGACAAAATCCAAGTGATAAAAAATAAAATTTCTCCGCGTCGCATCACTTTTATCAAGATGTCAGATTAACATTGTCACGAGGTATCAAAGACCCTAACAAGGTTAGAAAATTCGAAAGCGAGCCTCCGAATAAGGACATTTCAGTCAATTATCTCCATATCGAACTCGGGATCTTCGCTGACACAGTGTCAATATGAGACGCTTTTCACTTAGCTATGTCATACAAGGTGAACACAGTGTCGATTGTGGGAAAACGAGGGAATTATAATTGGGTTCAGTAATGGCGTCATGCGATCCTCCCTATTGAAAGTACAGGTGTGACAATATTTAAATAAAAAAATATGACATGGGATAATCCATTCAGAACGCGGACGACGGAGTTAAACTAGTTGGTATATAGTGACCTTGCATACGAAGGTAGCAGTAGTCCCGGGATGAACTCCCAGAGTAGGGGAAAATATATTGGTGAAGACTGTCTGTCTGTCACAAGTATTTAAGTATTTTTATCTATATAAGTACATTTATTGTTGTCTAGCGTACTCATATTACAAGCTCAGACTTTATTTATAAAATCCATTGGCCAGTTTTAAAAATTTTACTGCTTTGACACTTGAAAAAAAAAAAAAAAGTCGTTACAACAATGCAAATTTCGCATATTCAATGAGTATTTTGAAACAAATACAGCTGTTTTTCAAGGCATCTAATTCGATATCCCACGGTTTGTACCCGTTTGTACGTCGATTTTCTAAGAAATTATACGTAAATAAAAAACCAATGTCATACTCTACATTTCTAATAAATAACATACATTTTCAACCTATTCGACCATTAAAACTCTTTTCGCGCTCAATATACAATTAACTTGTTTATAAAATATACTTTTAATCGCACCGCTACTTAAAAAAGCGACTCAATGCTGGAATAACCGAAGGTGCCGTTCAATGCTCCCGATATGGAAACGTACGAGTGAGATTTCTAGCATCGAAGTTCCCAGCTCATTAAAAGTTCTCGTAGTACCTAGTTATATGTGTGTGTGCTTGTGAACACAGAAGTTTAACTACTCTTTCCTTTAACATTATTATTACTATCAAATGTCGGGATATTATGTTAGAATCCGTGTATTTCTTTGGGTATGTTTTCTATAATAATTTAAAATTCTTTCAAATATAATTCTAATATCCACAAGCTTTCAGAGTTTACTTAAATAGGGTATATTCATTATCATGTATCATCAAACAGAAGTTGAGAAAAACATTTCTTAATTGCTATAAATATAAACAAGGTATTGCGAAGATTAGTTTTTATTTCTTTCTAGCAAAGCAAAAAGACGATGGGCACCATCCCCACTCACCAACAGAGATGAAACATGTGCCAGTTTATAGATCTTGGCAACATTATGTATTTTTACTATGGCGACGATCACCATATGGGGTTTTCTTGGAAAATCATAATCGTATCGTATGGAATTTGTTTGAAAATGAACACATATGGATGACTTGCCTTGCTTGGCCCTTGTTTTCATTAAAAAAAACCAGTAGTATTTTGTTTTTTTTTTTGGTCCTAATGAACATATAAACATGCATCCCGTTACTGTTGGAGGGTGGGGACGGGGTCCATACAAAATTAGACATCACCCTTTAACATAGTTTATAAAGCCGACCGGAGCCCTCTGTCTAATCACTGCTTGATTAGCAGTTCAAAATGCTTGTCCTTATCATCCGTGTTTCTTGGCCGATATCAATTTTAATTTCACCTACCTACCTACCTACCTACCTATAAAACACGACTTTTTTATGGGCGCACAGCAAAACGACCTCTTTTGATGTGGCTTGGCGTGAATTCGTCGTAAATTTTGATAATTTACTAGGTCTTTGGGCTAGTTTTTGTGATTTTATTATAGATCCTGTAACCTGAAAAAAAAGGTTTTTTTTTACCTATCTAAATTAAGCCTTCGTTTTCTTACAAACAAACAAGTCGAGCAAGCAGGAGCCCCTTTAATCGCCGACACTTATGTCATAGAAAGTTTTCCTTTTCGAATTTTCATATAATCGACACGTGCACGAGTTATTTTTCGGTTGTTACAGGTCCTACTTATCTTACGAACCCATTCTTGAGATAACCTAAAAACGGTGCGGGTGGTAGGAACTTGTGCAGGGTCCGTCCGGATCGCTATCACCATCTTATCCATTAACCCACTGCCAAACAGCAGTGTTCACATTGTTGTGTTCCGGTTTGGGGATAAGACAGCCGGTGTAATGAATAGCATAGAGGCATTCCATCTTAGTCCTCAGGGTTGGCAACGCATTTGCAGTGTTAGGCTTGCAGTCTTGTGAATGCGAATGTCTATAGGTCACAGTTCCCACTTACCATCAGGTGGTCTGTGTGCTCGTTTGCCTTCTCTATGCCATAAAAATAAAATCAATTTTGTTCTAGCAGAAATAAGCTTTCGATGAAATGAAAATTCGGTTACGTAGGTTAGGTTAGGTTAGGTTAGGTTAGGTCAGACCTGAGACCAACAAAAAATTATAACCCCAAAAGGCTAAATAAAACGTGTCAGTGATTAAAGTGTAAACAGCAGTATTCGACATTATTTACGAGGAACCCATTGTTATCATTGTAATAAGTATTTCTGAGTCTCTAGGAAGATTTGTACTTAAAATAGCTTATATTCTTATTGATCACTTTAAATTGTGGTTTGGATTGTACTTAGGACAAGTCTGAAATGGTTCCTTTTATATCTAACTTTAAACAATCTTCTTTTATTTCTTTTGTGCGCAAATTTAATTGCCCGGGTTCCCCTTTCACTGTAATTATTTATATGGTTTCCGTTTCATCTCATCGACATAATATTTTAAAGACAAGTCCGATTTTTCATGCCTGCTAATATTATTCATCATCATCATTATCAGCCGCAAGACGTCCACTGCTGGACAAAGGCCTTCCCCAAGGTTTTCCACAACGATCGGTCCTCTGCTGCTGTCATCCAGCGGTTTCCCGCGACCTTTATCAGATCGTCAGTCCACCTTGTGGAAGGTCTGCCAACACTTCGTCTCCCGGTTCGCGGTCGCCACTCTAGAACCTTTCCGCTCCAACGGCCATCAGTTCTACGAGCAATGTGCCCCGCCCACTGCCACTTAAGGTTTGCAATCCGGTGAGCTATATCGGTTATTTTAGTTCTCCTGCGAATCTCCTCATTCCTGATTCGATCTCGCAAAGAGACACCCAGCATAGCTCTTTCCATCGCCCTTTGAGTGACCTTGAGCCTTCTTATGAGGCCCATTGTAAGCGACCATGTCTCGGATCCATACGACATCACTGGCAACACACACTGATCAAAGACTTTTGTCTTGAGGCACTGTGGTATTTGGGACGAGAAGATAGTGCGTAGCTTACCGAACGCTGCCCATCCGAGTTGGATTCGACGATTGACCTCTTTTTCGAAGTTGGACTTACCTAACTGGATTTTTTGTCCTAGGTATACATAGTCGTCAACAACTTCGAGAGTAGAGTCACCAACTTTGACAGGAGTGGGTACGACATGGACATTTGACATGATTTTCGTCTTGTCCATGTTCATTTTAAGACCCACTTGTTGAGAGACTCTACTGAGGCCATCGAGCATTGTACCAAGGTCCTCCAGGGTCTCAGCCATGATGACAATATCGTCGGCGAATCGAAGGTGAGTGATGTATTCGCCATTTATGCTGATGCCAAAACTCCCCCAGTCCAGAAGCTTGAAAGCGTCTTCCAATGCAGCAGTAAACAGTTTCGGAGATATTACATCTCCCTGTCTTACTCCTCGCTGCAATTGGATAGGCTTCGAGTTCCGGTCCTGAAGGCGAACTGACATAGTGGCGTTTCTATACAAACACTTTAACACCTCGATGTACCGATAGTCGATTTGGCACCGCTGAAGAGACTGCAGCACAGCCCATGTTTCGATCGAATCGAAGGCCTTCTCAAAGTCCACAAACGCTAAGCATAGTGGCTGATTATACTCCTCGGTCTTCTGTATAACCTGCCGCAGCGTGTGGATGTGGTCTATGGTGCTAAAGCCTTTTCGGAAACCGGCTTGTTCGGTAGGCTGAAAGTCGTCAAACCTGCGAGCGAGACGATTCGTAATGACTCTAGAGAACAGCTTATAAACATGACTCAGGAGCGTGATGGGTCTATAATTCTTCAGCTGGGTATTATCACCCTTTTTGAAGAAAAGAACCACCACGCCCGCGTGCCATGCTTGCGGCGTTTTACCCTGGGCTATGACGGAATCAAATAGCTTCTGAAGAGCTTTTAAAACCGGTGATCCACCTGCTTTCAGAAGCTCAGCCGTAATTCCGTCATCACCCGGTGCCTTGCTGTTCTTAAGCTGTTTTAGAGCCACTCTAATCTCATACAGGCTAACGTCCGGGATATCTTCGGTGTAGTGTCGGGACAACCTAGCTCTTGGGTCTTCTGCTAGGTTGCTGACAGGTGGCCGTGTTGTCGTGTACAGCTGTCCGTAGAACTTCTCTATCTCTCCCAAAAGCTCAGGTTTAGACGATATGATCCTGCCGTCATCGGTCTTCAGCCTCATCAGCTGGCTCTGCCCAATAGACAAATCTTTTTTAAACACTTTAGAGCCTTTGTGTCGCTCAATAGCCTCTTCAATACTATTAGTATTAAATTGGCGTATGTCGCGGGTCAAAGACTTAGAGATCTGTCTATTGAGCTGCCTGTACTGAGAAGCATCTTGTGATGACTGCAGAACCATAGCACGTCTGTTCTCCATTAACTTTTGGGTAGAATCAGAGATTTTCTTGGTTCCTTTTGAACGGCGAGTCTTGAAAAACTTAGACCCGACCGTTTGGACAGTTTCCACAAACCTGTTGCAGTAATCATCCACGTCTACGCATTCACCTAGGCTTTCGAAGCGGTTTTTGAGTTCGAGCTGAAAGTTCTCGGGGTTTTGGATATGAATCGGTGCTGGACGGAGCGTTGATTTCATCAGGCGTGACCTTTCCAAGCGTACGTCGATATTCAATGTGCCTCTGACCATTCGATGATCGCTCCCGGTTTTGACCGCATTGATCACGGAGACATCATTGAATATTTGCCTTCTGGTTGACATGATGAAATCTATCTCATTTCTGGTCGCACCGTCGGGACTCACCCATGTCCATTTGCGGCATTCACTCTTCTTGAAGAAAGAGTTCATCATAAAGAGTCCCTCTTTCTCCATGAAGCCCGCCAGCAGCTGGCCACGGGAATTCCGACTTCCAATTCCAAATTGCCCCACTCTCAGCTCATTTCCGCTTCGTTTACCCAGCTTTGCGTTAAAGTCTCCCATGACAACGTTGTAGTGAGTTTTGGTGGAATGTATGGCTCTGGAAATATCCTCATACATTACCTCCACCTCATCATCGGAGTGCGTCGAAGTTGGAGCGTATACCTGTATGACCTTCAGCGAATACCGTTTGGTGATTCTGAGTATAAGGTAAGCTACTCTTGACGACACACTCTCGATCTTGACAACGTTGTTCACAAGAGACCTGTGGACGATAAACCCGACACCTCCCTGGGACAGTTTGTCGCCTTCCCGGAAAAAGAACAGGTTACCCGACTTAAGAGTTATCGTGTCCTCCCCCTGTCTTCGGACTTCTGATAAACCCACTATGTCCCAGCGTAACCTGCTCAATTCTTCCTCAAGTTCCACGATCTTCTCGTCAGCCCTCAACGTGCGTGTGTTATAAGTTGCCAGGGCCAGGGGTCGTCGGTGGTGGTAGCCATATCTCTGCCGGAGATTCTTAGCACCCCCCGCCCCGCCGTTACCGTGACCGCTACCGTAGCCAGGAAAAGCGGGGCCGCCGGGGACTGGGGGCCGATTTATTGGTTGCTCCATGGTTGTTTTTTGTTTTTTCTCTTGGGGAGAAAATTACCATAATCGCCACGCTTGGCAGGCGGGTTGGCGATCGCAGTATTTCACCGTGTTCTGAGAGGACGCTGCTGCCCATCCTCCGGTGGTTCTGGGCGTAGTTTAAGGACATACCCGGGTCCCGGGTAATATTATTACTTTATCACAAATACATGGATCAACTCAGAAAAGTTTCGCTGTTTTCTTAAACACAGCTAATTAACAATTAATCATTGCATGTTCATGAACAGACATGTTTTAAGTCACAGTTAGATCGCAGATTCACTGTCAGAATGTTACGACTAAACACAGTATATATAGTCGATCAAGTCCTTTAGGTACCTAACTAAAGTCGAAAGGTGGTAAAGGAGTTGTCAACTATACTTTAGTCTGTCTTATACTTACGCGGGACTACTCAAAATTGCTGGTTAATAATTATATAACGGCTCAATGTTCCAAAGAATCAACGCCTTGATTCACAAGAAGAAACAACTCACTAACGATCGGCGTCGGCGCTATAAATTACTCGTGGCATTATCCGTCGCCTGCGCAGTGCGGCGGCCACATTGCGCGCGCATGCCGTAAATGCGTTGCTATAGAATAGACCATCTGTAGAAGGTAAAGTTCAGATGTGTTGCTTTTCAAAATCTAGCACAGAACAGTACAAAGTAATGAACACAACAACTAGCACAACATAAAGAAATAGAGATCGTCTAATTAAAAACTGAGCATTCTGCATTCACATTTGTGCCTAAATATAAACATTTATCTGGCGATCAGTTTAAGATTAGACAATCTTTAACGGAGAAATGGTGATGTGTACGATGGCTATTAAATTCAAAAACCAAAGAACTAGGTGCTAAAAAAATATGCAAGCCATAAGCATTTGTAGCAGACATAAATACATTTTTTTTAAATGGCAATGAAAAGGAAGTGGGTCTTCAGGCCACCTGATGGTAAGTGGGACCTGAAACCCAAAGACATTTGAAATCTCAAAACTGCAATCCTAAAACTTCAAATGCTTTGCCAACCCTGAGGACTGAAATGGAATGCCTCTATGCTAGTAATTTCACCGGTTGTCTTATCCCCACACCGGAACAGAGCAATACGAACACTGCTCCTTGGCAGGGAGTTAATGGATACGATGGTGGTAGTGATCTTGACGGACCCTGCACAAGGTCCTATCACTACTGTACATACAATAATGCTAAACATACTAACATAGGACCAGTAGTAACATTATGTTGATTGTTCTGGAATACGTTAATTGCTCGTCAAAGATCTATTCTCCTTGCTTTCTGTCAATCCATTCTCGATTAACGAGTGAAGAGAATAGAGCATCCGGAGTTTCGAATTAAGTGACACCAAGAAGACTCGACACGGGTGGGGAAAAAGTTCGAAGCAAATTATTGTCGACTCGCAATCGCTTGGGGCATTTCGCATTCATCGTTTATTATTTGGACAAACAGAAATACCAATATTTGTGTTCCGTTATTTCAAAAGTTTATTCATTCGTTTCAAAAAATATTCGATAGCCTAAATAAATAGAGACTCAAAGAGAATTATGTCCACGTACGTTAATCCAATAATCAGACTTTTTTTAGGCAGCCGTGTTTAAATAGATATACCTAAGCAATTTGGTTGTTTGCCTGTTGTATCCATTTTACATGAGAAAATATATTTAGATAATAAATTTACTCTTGAAAGTAAAATGGATAATCATATCCATAGTTTCTACCGCTTAAAAAAAACCGGACGGACTTTGAACATAGTATAGTAGAAAAGAACTTAGTCGTCTCCGGCCTTTAAAGAGTTTCTGTTGCTTATTGCTGCTCGGGTGCTAGGATACGATGTGCGTCGCTCGATACTGTATAAGCACGTAAACAAACGCGTTGACGAGACGTACATGATTTAGCCGGCTTGGTGCGTCCTGTTGAGTTTGCTTGTTGTGGCTCGCGGCGCGTACGATTGAGGCACGCACACATGCAAGCCGCGCGATATACCTTTGCTTAGAGTCAAACTACTGTTTACACAGTAGGCAATCCATATGCGAAAATTCACCCCTAAAGTAATTAAACTTGCAACTAACGATATTTTATCTAAAGTGCGATATTGCAAAGCAAACACATCATACTTCTATCATAATGATGTTACACACGACAGATCGTCATTAAGACCACTAGATAAATATTAATTCGCTACAAACTATCCACACCCATTAGCCTTAAAGGTTAATATTATAATCATCTAGAAATAAAGCAATAATATTAACTGTTAGCCTTTTACCATGATTCTGTCCGTGTAGAAATCAATGATGGTCATTCCCTCGGAAACTAAATAAAAATAATATATTATCTCTATACCTAGATTGACATCGTTCGCCTGTAGAGGCGCTCAACCGTTAAGACTAAAGTTGTAGACAATTACATAAGCATTTATAAAAATATGAGTTTTTTTTTTAGTGGTACCAACAGCTAACAATTCTGATAGTAACTTAAATAGAGGTACAGAGGCAATTACAGGAACTCACAAATAGATACAATTTAAGTAACATACCTTAGTGACACGCATAACAGTGTCACAACCAAATAAACATTAAAACAATAACGTTCGACGTCACAGAATCACGCATGGCAACATTATCCTACTTTTATTTTTTTCCTTCTTTATTGTCTTTGTTTCGATTTCTGTGTTGCCATCCTTTGTTCATGATGTTTTTCTCCGTTATATATGTCGTATTAATCATGATTCGCGCCATTTGGTTCTTCCGGTTGGAACGCCAGCGCCCTCTAGGGCGTTCGACGGAGTCTACTTAAGGGCGAGCTGGGGCGGCGGAGGTTTCTTACCTGCTGAGCCGTCGCATAGACCACATCCAGCTGTAGAAACCGTCCCGCGTTCCTACCTTGTGCATTTACTTGATTGTAATACCTACCTACGTTATTATACGAGTTCTCTGCAAAACCTTTTTATATTCTCCAACACTACCCACGTAGCGCCCACAGTATGTCAGAGGGATCTGAGCCCCCTGATGTTCACCCGTCATCAGAAGTGGGATCGGTGTTGGTTAATACGACGCAACATGAAGATCGTTGGCGTACCCTATTTGAAGCACAGAACGCCAACATGCGAGCGCTTATTGAAGCCCTTCAAGCACCGAAGACATCTTTTCAAGTTGAGTTGCCCGAGTTCGACCCTGAGAAGACTGATACTGATGCCAGATCATGGTGTGCGACTGCCGATTTATGTTTCGCCGAAAAACCTCTTCACGGCGGACAACTTGTTGTGGCAATTAGCAAGGCGTTAAAAGGTATCGCTTCGACCTGGTTGGCGCAAGTGGCATACCAGGGTATGACATGGCCTGAGTTTAAAACCCTATTTACGACCAGATTTGTTTCCACGGAGACTTTGGCAGGTACCCTCATAAACCTGAATAGTGACAAACCAAACGAAAAAGAAACTTTGGTGGCATACGCGAGTCGTTTGATGACGTCACTATCTAATCGCTGGAAGGACGCGAGCAAGGAACAATTGACTGTTGCGCTCGTTCTGTCACACATATCACAGTTTGACACGAGGCTGCAACGGTTGGCTTTTACTACCGACATCACAACAAGGGATAAACTACAGCAAGAATTACACGCCTTTACACATCTAAAACGCAAATCGAGTGCATTAGGCGAATCCCCGAGTGCCAGTGACAGCAAGCGACCCAGGATTGCAACTACCGTCAAGTGCTTTTTGTGTGGCAAGCCGGGTCACAAACGTTCTGAATGTAAAAGCAAGTATAAAGACATCCGCGGTCCATCTGCGTTCTCATCATCATCAAGCGAAGCTCGACAGTCTGCGGCGAAGCCCCTGCAATGCTTCAAGTGTGGGAAGCCTGGCCACATCGCGAAACACTGCATGACCGGCGTTGCCCGAGCGAACGGCGCGGGTAGCGCGGGCGCAGCGCATACCGAGCGGCGAGTGGACATCTGCGTCGTGCAACCTCCTACGGGGACCTTGGAGCATAACGGTGAGCTGTATTGTTTTTATTACGATTCTGGTGCCGAATGCTCGTTGGTTAAAGAGAAACTAGCTGCTAAATTAAGTGGTAAACGATTTCATAATGTTGTGTCTATGGTAGGAATAGGACAGACGCGAGTATTTAGTACAGAACAGATTGTATGTAATGTGATGATTAACAACTACCCTCTTGAAATTTTATTTCATGTGTTACCGGATAATTGTTTACAAAACGAGATTATGATAGGCCGAGAGATTTTAAATCAAGGCTTTTCGGTTAACATGACAGCGACTGATTTCTCTTTAGCCAAGAATGTTGCAGTCAATAATGTAAATACAGTGTGCAACTTTAATAAACCTGATTTAAATTCTGTCAATACGGACGCAGTGGGTACAAATAAAGACGAACTTTTACGTGTTTTAGAGCCGTTTTCGGATTTTTTTATTACGGGTATGCCCACTTCACGTGTAACCACCGGTGAGTTAAAAATAAGGTTAATTGATCCTAATCACACGGTGCAAAGGCGACCGTATAGAGTGTCGGCCGAGGAACGTGGGGTGATTCGCGATCGAGTACAAGAGTTGTTAGACGCAAACATTATAAGGCCTAGTTGTTCCCCATTTGCAAGCCCCGCGCTGTTAGTGAAGAAACAGGATGGATCGGACCGAATGTGCATTGACTACCGCGAGCTCAATAGCAACACACTCCCCGACCGCTACCCGCTCCCTCTTATTTCTGACCAAATTGCTCGTCTCAATGGCGCTAATTACTTCACAAAGCTGGACTGCGCAAGCGGATTCCATTTGATCCCGGTGCACGAGTCTTCAATAGAGAGTACCGCTTTTGTCACTCCAGAGGGTCAGTACGAGTTTTTGACAATGCCTTTTGGACTACGAAACGCTATTTCAGTTTTTCAGCGAGCTATAATTAACGCTTTAGGCTCCTTGGCTAATGATTACGTCATAGTGTATGTCGACGACATACTCATTGTCTCCCCCGATGTAGATTCTGGATTGGAAAGGCTTAGAACTGTGCTAGACACTTTGACGAAGGCTGGTTTTTCTTTGAATCTCAAGAAATGTTCTTTCCTTAAAACCAAGGTTGAGTTTCTGGGATTTGAGGTAGAAGCTGGCCAGATCAGGCCTAATCGTAAAAAGATTGAGGCTTTAACAGCATTGCCCCCTCCACAGACAGTGTCTCAATTGCGCCAATTTATTGGCTTGGCTTCATATTTTCGCCAATTTGTGAAAGATTTCTCTCGCATTATGGCCCCCCTGTATCGACTGACATCACTTAAAGGTGATTTATCCTGGACGGCTGAACATGAAACGATTCGTCAGACCATTATAAGTACTTTGACTAGCGACCCCATTTTGACCATATTCGATCCAAAATACCCAGTAGAACTCCACGCTGACGCAAGCAGTCTGGGCTATGGGTCAATCCTTTTCCAGCTGATCAATGGCAAACGTCATGTCGTAGCGTACTATAGTAAGCGCACTTCCCCTGCAGAGAGTAAGTACCACTCCTACGAGTTGGAGACACTAGCCGTAGTGAACTCGGTACGACATTTTCGACAATACCTTCACGGTAGACATTTCACTGTGTACACAGATTGCAATTCACTCAAGTCATCCAAAACCAAGGTAGAATTGACTCCAAGAGCGTATAGGTGGTGGGCTTATTTACAGTCATTCGACTTTGACATTACATACAGAGAAGGCAAACGTATGGCCCACGTAGATTTCCTGTCCCGCAATCCAGCTCCATCTGAGTGTAAACTTCCCTCCCCGAATGTCGAACACAAGCGCGTCGATGTCACGACACTTGCCGCCAACTGGCTTCAAGCCGAGCAGCAACGCGACGAAGAAGTGACAAAGATTATTTCAGACCTACAAAATGACCAAATGACTGAGCAAATGGCTAAGACATACGTGTTGCGTTCCGGTATTTTACATCGTAAAATCCAACGCAACGGCCGGTCCAAATCCTTACCCTATTTACCTCGCGCTTTAAGATGGTCCGTAATTAATAACTTTCACGACTCTCTAGTGCATCTCGGAGCTGACAAAACACGCGAAAAATTGTTTGATTATTATTGGTTTCCTAGGCTGTCTCAATACGTAAAGAAATTTGTAGACAATTGCGTAACGTGTAAGGTAGCTAAGTCACACTCGGGAAAAATTCAAGCCGAATTGCACCCGATACCAAAAGTCAACATACCATGGCACACTGTGCATATAGACGCGACGGGTAAATTAAGCGGCAAAAATGATCACAAAGAGTACGTGTTTGTTTTGATAGACGCGTTTACTAAATATGTGTTACTGTTTCATACACAAAATATTGACTCAAAAAATAGTATTCGTGCTGTAACTCAGAGCGTAGCGCTTTTTGGGGCTCCCACACGCATCATTGCCGACCAGGGTAGGTGTTTTGCGAGTAAAGAGTTTCGTAGTTTTTGTGACAGTAAAAATATAAACTTGCACCTGATAGCAACCGGCTCCTCACGTGCGAATGGACAAGTCGAACGTATAATGAGTGTTTTAAAATCCATGTTGACGGCTGTCGAGGTCAGTGACAATAAATCGTGGCAGGACGGTTTAGGTGAGGTTCAGCTCGCAATTAATTGTACAATGAATCGCATTACTAAAGCGTCACCACTTGAGCTTTTAATAGGCAGAGTAGCTAGACCGTTGTCTTTAATGTGTAACGATAATGACGATACCCAGGTAAATCTGGAGGAAGTGCGAGAAATAGCGTCTAGCAGTATTCAAAACGCGGCAGCATATGATAAAGCACGGTTTGACAGCACTAAGGCGGCAATTAAACGGTTTTCGGTCGGTGATTTCGTGTTATTACAGAATGAGGAACGTAATCAGACTAAATTAGACCCGAAGTATAAGGGCCCCTTTAAAGTGACCGAGGTCTTAGATGGCGACCGTTATACACTAAAAGCATTAAATTGCAATAGATCGTACAAGTATGCACACGATAGGCTAAGGCTTATGCCAGTAGGTCATGTACCACTTGAAATTGATGTGTTAAACGATGTAAGCGGTATTGACGAGTAATCTTGTGTGAGGTAGTTGAGTAAACAAGCTATTGGCCGTACTGAAGTTCGACCGTACCAGTAGTTGTTTCATAGCCGTAGCCCAGTGGAAATCGGTGTCTCTTGGGGAAACTCAAGTAGTCCGTGGGTGCGCGGTGCGTGATTAGCTCTGGCGGAGGTCGTGGCCTGTGAGGCCGTACTTAGTGTGAAGCACGACATTGTGTGGCGGTTATCCATGGGTAGGATAGACTGTTCAGCCAGTGGTGGTTGTGGCAATAGTGTATTTACTCAAGTGTTTTAATCATGTAAAATAGTTGATAAACAATGATGGTGGTACATGGCTCTGGTTGTAGTTTAGTATTGTTGTTTATTTTTATGAATTAGAATGTACAAAAGTTTAGTTTTACTTAGTTAGTAAGGTACATTCTGCTGGTTGTAAAATAATAATAATAATAAACAAGATTTAATGTGAAATATTTCTTTATAAAAAAAATAAGGACTGTCCATCAGTAGTTGGTCAGAACGGCCGAGTCGGAGTTGATGCTTTAGATGGTTAATGCTATTGTTTCAGAGTAACACACCAGGAGGTGTGCCAGCAGGATGGCCGTGTCGTATTAATCATGATTCGCGCCATTTGGTTCTTCCGGTTGGAACGCCAGCGCCCTCTAGGGCGTTCGACGGAGTCTACTTAAGGGCGAGCTGGGGCGGCGGAGGTTTCTTACCTGCTGAGCCGTCGCATAGACCACATCCAGCTGTAGAAACCGTCCCGCGTTCCTACCTTGTGCATTTACTTGATTGTAATACCTACCTACGTTATTATACGAGTTCTCTGCAAAACCTTTTTATATTCTCCAACACTACCCACGTAGCGCCCACAGTATGTCAGAGGGATCTGAGCCCCCTGATGTTCACCCGTCATATATTTTATTTTTTTATGTTTCTGTGTTCGTCGAATAAATGTTTCTATTTCTATTTGTATTTCTATACATCAATGCAAATGCACACATATGTAAGACCAGAAGAGAAGAAAAATTCGTCTGACGTCTCTGAGTGAGGCAGTTAGTAACTAAATGACGATTGCGTGAAAAACTGCGCACCCATTTAGATATCCCTTCGAACTGTTTGCGTTGCTAATTGCTTCGTGAAACATTACTCATAATTACGAATATTGCTTGACATAATTTCATATCCGCTCATAATCTTTGCCACAACACCATTAAGCTGGTTACGCGACTGGATTCGGTGGTGCATTGCGGCCAGCTACGGTGGTGCGGACAGGGGGTATTAGATTTAGTAGTGTCATAGCAATTGATCGCGAGACCGCGCCTTGTTTGTACTTCGGTGCAAGTGATGAGAGTTTATATAAGGACTCTTTTAAGCATTTAAAGTTAGTTTAGTAGCACTTTGGGTACGACAATAATTGCTTAGGAAAAGCGCTGCTAGAAAATTTGGTACTAAAATTCGGTACGTCAAACGTAATTTTCAAAAACTAAACTACCTACTTATCATCGGAAAGGATGAAAAATGGCATTAAAAACCTTCCTAAATAACTTGATATTTTCAAGGTATACAATGCTTTAATAAACACTCAGTGCTATTAGACCAGTAATTTTATTAAGCAAGTTCTACTCGTATGTACGATTATTTATGTATGTACTCTTCATTGTACAAGATGCAAAAAGAAATACATAACGCACATAGTTTTTATCAGTATTGCTACATTGCCCAACATTTAGACTGAGAGCCTTTAACCCTTATATCTGCTGATAACGACCTCTATAAGTAAATAGGCGGCAACGTCCAATTTTGATAACATACATTAAAATGTAATTTATAAGTGCGTACTGGTCAAGATAGGATCGCCTGTGGGTTCGTCAGCGGTCAAGGGACTGCTAGGTCATAAACAATTTATAAAATCCCCACTTTAGGTTCACCATACTACAATCCTACCTTCAAGGCAATAATTTGTTCGATAATACCATTTTCATTTTATAAAATACGAAAATAAACCTTATTTTTATTCCAACCCAGTTCAAATTAAATTGTCTTGATTATGTAAATCCTATTGCACACTGGGCCTTACTTATTTTACCCAAACCCGAAAGATTTTTAGCATTCCGTACCCAAAGGGATCCCAATGGGACCCTTTTATTGCAACTACGATAAAAACGGTAAAACATACAAGCGTCATATTTAGTATGATTATATGACAAACCCTGAATAAAAACGTTTTTTAGGAGCTAATAAACACAGCACGAGTATATTCAACTGAGACAATAATTAATCGCACTCCGCTCAACACTTGGTCCATTGATCGCTAGTTTCGCGTTGTGAAATTCGCCGGAGGCACTACAATTTAATGTCATTTATCTCATATATCCACGCGCCTGCGCCCTGCGAATAATGGCGCCCAATGATGGTGAAACCTTGGGATGCAATCATTGTTGTTATGAACTAATTTATTTGCTATTATTCTTTTGGATGGAATGATTATCTATCGCTGTCATTAATCATAGCGGTTGCTATTTGTTACATAATGTAGGTTGCATTTTTTATCAACGGATAAAGTTCATTAGAAGACTCACTATCGATTCTCGCTGATGTTAGTGTCGTCATCTGCTTTACCCGACTGTGGCAAAGCCCAAAGGGAGGGTTATGTGTTTGACTTGTATATATATCCGACTCAATGTCCGCTCGTACATACTAAACGGCTAAACCGATTTTAATACATTATACGTGGTTAGATTCGCCGTAACCACTAGAGTATCATGGGCTATATAAAAAATATTTAAAATAATAAATACATCATAAGTAACATTACTTTGAAGACATTACCCAAACAGTAGTTGGGTTTTTTGAAGCTTACTTTTCATAAGACTTGTTGTTTTTGTAAATGTTTTTTGATATGTAAGTTAGTTTTTAAGTCAGCGTCCTTTTGACAACCAGCGCCGCGGCTTGCTGCGGCACAAAGCTGAGACCCCGTTTCCAAATGTTTTGTTCCGTTTGTCATCTGTTTCTTTTTTCAAATGTGTGCATGTGTTGAATAAATAATTTCTATTATATTTGATTTTATTAAATAGAATAAAAACCTCGATGTAATGGTATCGATGTCTTTCAGAGCAGACCTGAAAAAAAATAGATCGCTTCTAACAAAATTGTAATTGTAGTGCAGAAGCGTCTTGATTCCATATTCGAGCCTAGCAAGACGTTACATAGATAAACTAGGATTTTAAATCTATAATCATATTATATAGCGGGTGGTAGGAACTAGTGCAGGTCCGTCCGGATCACTACCACCATCTTATCCATTAACCTACCGCAGTGTTCGCATTGTTGTGTTCCGGTTTGGGGATAAGACAGCCGGTGTAATGACTAGCATAGGGGCATTCCATCTTAGTCCTCAGGGTTTGCAACGCATTTGCAGTCTTAGGCTTGCAGTCTTGTTAATGCGAATGTCTATGGGTCACAGTTTCCACTTACCATCAGGTGGCCTGTGTGCTCGTTTGCCTTCTCTATGCCATAAAAAAAAAGTACATGGTACATTTACGAATGGCTGCTCACCTAAAAAGAAGTACAAATATACAAATAAGGGCAGTATTTCCAGTTTCTAAATAGCTTTCGGCTGGCTATCGCTATGACGATTGCACTCACAACTGACAGTAACTGTCAAAGCGATCATTCTAAATTGGCTGAGTTATAACGACGGCTACGTGACACCAGCTTTTTTTTTAGGGTTCCGTAGCCAAATGGCAAAAAACGTAACCCTTATAGATTCGTCATGTCTGTCCGTCCGTCTGTCCGTCCGTATGTCACAGCCACTTTATTCCGTAACTATAAGAGCTATACTATGGAAACTTTGTAAGTAGATGTATTCGGTGAACCGCATTAAGATTTTCATACAAAAATAGAAAAAAGACAATAAATTTTTGGGGTTCCCCATACTTAGAACTGAAACTCAATTATTATTTTTCATCAAACCCATACGTGTGGGGTATCTATGGATAGGTCTTCAAAAATGATATTGAGGTTTCTAATATATATTTTTTCTAAACTGAATAGTTTGCGCGAGAGACGCTTCCAAAGTGGAAAAATGTGTGTCCCCCCCCCGTAACTTCTAAAATAAGGGAATGATAAATGTAAAAATAATATATGATGTACATTACTATGCAAACTTCCACCGAAAATTGGTTTAAACGAGATCTAATAATTAGTTTTTTTTTAATACGTTATAAATCGTAAACCGCATTTTACCTTTCATTCAATCAACTCCAATACGAGTATAATAAAGAATAAAGAAAAACATTTATTTAGATGTATAGTGGTACGGAACCCTACGTGCGCGAGTCCGACTCGCACTTGGCCGCTTTTTTTTTGGTAATCGCCTGAAAGACCAAAAGTCCTATAGTATAGTAGGTCGTATAATAGTCGCCCATCACTACCACAGCGCGCCGCGGTGTAACCAACCACCGGACACAAGCTACCCAAACGCATTTAAAAATGCAAGTCACATCCATAATGCATATTGTCCTGTGGACCTGTCAGTTATAACAGGTTATGCTCATTGTTAATATACGGTAAGTGGTCGTATTGTCGTACGACGTACATATTGTCCCGCGGAATGTTTGACATGATCCGTCACACTATTGTGCATTGCCGACTCGTTCTGACGCAAGCGAGCCACAGTAGGTGAGGAACAGTAGGCAGTTTTATTTAGTTTTGGTGCTTAGTTAGTGGAATAATATACTCGTATAGATGTTTTTAGGCATACTTACTTAAGTTTTTTTGTTATAATGAGCCCCTGGCATTGGGTTAAACTCGTTTTTTTTTTTGGGTTTAAAATGGAAATAAAATGTTTGTTTTTTTTTATTCAAACATCTTGCGTCAAATTGACAACAGTTCTGTTGATTCTCAACCAGCGTCGCTATTGCCTAACGAACTCGCAATCACAATCGGCTTCAAAGTGGAACAATTATTTTCAGTTTGTATGCAGACAAGCCTTCGATTTTCATTTTTTTTCAAAATGTCAAAGCTCTCAATTTTGTTATGGATTAACTTACTAATGAAGTTTATAAAATAATATCCTGCCTAAATCATAACTTCGTTACCAGCCCCACAAAACTTTGCCTTAAATGTGGACGTGAAAAAGTCTTGTGCGTTACCAAAAAAAAAACACAGATCCACAGGTGGTGTTATGATCCAGAATGATAATGAAAAATCTTAATGAATGATAATTATGAATAATGCGGATGTTTAATATGATGTCATGTAAAACAGCATAATGAAAACCGTATCATTTCTAAGACTATTTATTTCAGGTGGAAAATATTTTTTTTTCTTTATACGTTCATTTTAATAAACATTTTATAATGGCAGGAAAAGTAGAACATTTGATTTTGAGACATATTCTAATTCTTCTATCATGACTATGAAATGCCTTCTTTTGGATTATGGCAAGTTCTCCTAAATTTAATTGAAAGTCATCTAAGACATTCCGTTGCTGATATTGAGATTGATCGTCAAAGTATATCATTCCTTGTTTCTTTGTAACGAAAAATTTAAAATGTAATGTTTTCTATAATTTTAATCCCAAATAAAATAAGATATAGGAAACCCGTGGGGCCTCTCCAGACATATCGACGCGTAATCGGGTTGAGCTGGTAAGAAAAAGATTTATGTTCATGCAGTAAGAGTGAAAAAGGCGTAACTCGGCTCGATTCAGCGTTGCGAACGGAACGACGTCGTTTTCGCTCTTATATATATAGGTATATATATCTTATTTTATTTGGGAATAAAATTATAGAAAACATTAGGTACATTACCTTATTATTATATGGATGTCTTATTCAAGAAACAAGCTCTTTAGCCAAACAAAATATAACTAACTTACTGTTCTGCTACTGTGTTGTAACCCAGTTCTATTTTAGAAACTTGATACTTTATAATTCAAGACCGACATTTTGCCGCCCATTTGCAGCGACCGGTCCTCGGCCCTCTGTGTGACAAGAGGTCTTGCCTCTGCGCACATTTAACTAGATTAATTTATAAGATAGCATCGCGCAGGTGATTATTTTTGCACAAACGTGTTGCCCTAGACAAGATGTATTTGACAAATATTATTGTCATCGAGAATGTATGGTTTTACGGTAGCTGCCAGATGTTCTTGTTAAGCGCTTATATTCCATACATTTTGGCTGTCTTTGTTAATCGTTTACGTTAGCTTTACGCATCATCGAATGATCTGTTATTTATAATTTTATTTTGTTGAGCCACTCTCGAGTGAATTGATTATTATATAAAATAATTAAGAGGATCCTAACCAATGGTTAAATCTCAAGGAAATATGTCAAATGTTCTATTCCTTTTTCGAATTTGAACATGTAGTTAACTACTGAATAAACAACGGGCTCTAAGCAATTATAATATACATTTAAGTTTATTAATTAAATTTAGTTGTGTAATGGTAAATATAGCTAATGGTGTTCTTAATTACCCACGTACAGCAAAAGTCCTTCAATTATGCTTTGCCGTCTTAAGTGGGACGTGTTTCACTTTAAATCACGAATAAACGTAATGTCAAATATTTAATACGTGTACAATGGTTGTACCGAATTAATAAATATAATATAATGAAGTAGATTTTTATTGCTTATAATACATATAACACACATACACATACATATAAAAAATAGATATAATGTCTTTTTTTCCTTTTTATTCATGATAACTAGTATTCGTTTTTTGAGAGGCGATGCAAATCTGTATAAAGAACATTATCCCTAAATTTGAAGCAAATTGCTTGGATACATCCTGAAAAACAGTAGGTACATTAAAAATAAACTTGAAAAAAACATAATTCGAGAACTGTCAACATTAAGATGTTGATACTCAGCATAAATATTCTTCACTATAAGAGGTATTCACAAAAAAAACCCGAGTCCGAGATTTGATGCAAGGGCCGACTCACAATGGAAACCAGACTTTCGGGAATCATTCTTCCCTCATTCTTATCTCATTAAATATTGATCCCAGAGGCCACCGTTTACGAGTTATTTACGAAAAACTAAAAAAAGGCAGCCTACCCGTAGGCTCCATTCCCACCTGTCAGTACTTTTAGTATGTGGTTTAAAACAGCATTTCCAAAAATTATGTCAAAAATCGCTTATACACGAGTTTCTTCCCCTGATTTGCCTTCGTTGCTTAGGATAGACAGCACTAAATAGCTTTACATTCATAGAAAATTCTTTCATGCTTGTTGCTTTCGAGATAGAGTTTTTGTGTTTGTAGTAACGGCGTCAAAAAAGGAATGTCGACAGAATGGTACTAAAGTTCCCGGCTTGTTTCGTTCTCTCTTTTTTCTTTGGCTTGAGGAGAGAGGAGAGAACTAAAGTGAAAATCTTTTTATGGAGTCATACGGTACTTTTTACATTTAGATGCTGCTTTACCGAGTTAGCATTTACAATGAGATGTAACTTCATAAATTTTGCAACTCTCTGCATTCAACATTTTATGCAGTTTGTTTCATAACCTTTAAAGTCGAGTCAAGTAATAAAGATAAATTATTGCATTCGCAATAAAAACCGACAATGTCTTGGGCTTTAGCAATTTCGTAATAATGGCTAATTTAGCTAATTGGCGACAGGATGAAATTCGGACCGGTCGCGAGGTCACCCAGATATTTTGAGTTCTAATTATTTTTATGTCTATCATTTCCGTTCAGTCGATTTCGAGAGTGGTTTCGATTGATCCCTACTCTCTGCTTCTTCGTATAATATACAGTGTGTGGCCCAAAACCGGGGCGAAAAAAGTAAATGGGGATTCTTTAGAACATTTCAATTAACTATCACAAGAATCTAATATTACAAAGTCTATAATTTTGGAGAAAACAGACTACAAAATTAAAAATCGTAGGTAATGTATTTTCCCGTCGCGATATCGTCGCTTGGTCACTTGGTACGCGGTATGTCTGAGTACAGGGTGCCATTGACAACACGCGGTAGATTTAGCGGTGTTTGCATTACATTGAATTTGCGATTAAGTTTGTTAGAAAAAAACTGAAAGTTAAGTTTTGATTTTAATTAGGTAAGACCATTATAATGTAATTACCGGTGATCTATAGAGCCCCTGTTTTTAATATTATCCCCGGTTTTGGGCCACACACTGTATGTCTGGTTCGCGTAGAATCAAAGTCATATTAAAATTAGATGCCAATGAAATTATTTCTACACAAAAATGTTCTCCTTGTTTCCGTGCTTATCCTAGTAGGTTTTATTAAATACGCGTTTATTGAAAATTTAACATATAAATATTGCTTTGCTCTCTGACATATGGCTCGTGCAAAAAAAAACATTAAGTGGCGAAATAAAAAATAAATTTTCCTTATATAAAAAATGTAATGGTTATGTTTATACATCAATGTCTTTTTATTGCGCACCTAACTAATAGGGACGTTCTTTCAAACCCAAAACCCACCGAATCGAATAACCCATGACGCCTTATACTTTATTGTAGGAGCATTTAACAACAAAAAGTTATGCATATTTTGTGCAATTTGATACGTTCAAATATAATATTCCGTATTTAGGTATCATTGCCATAAGCCATTTTTACCGTATAAAAAGTGACTAGAATAAATTTCACTTTGCATTTTACTACTATTTCCACGCCCGCGTCAGATAATAAAATAGGACACGGCACTCCTTCTTATATATTTCTACACCCGGAGAAATGAGCTGCGTTTCACAATTTAATTATCTCAGAAGGTTTTTGTTATTAAATAACATGGCTGTGACCCGGTGGCATTTCCCGGTTCTAGGTCACAGAGGCTCGGGCTAGATTGACAATTGTCATTTGCCCGGTTGTTTGTAAACAGCCTTTGACGTCCCCAGTGGACATTTTGTTGATGCTTGTGTATTTTGCTGGAATAGTGACCAACGAAGTTGAGATTCTAGTATAGAACTTTAGGTAAAGCTATAGTCGAGCCGTTTTAACACGCCCGATTTGACAGCTGTCAACGCATTAGGTAATAAATATAACCTCAAACACATATTTTGTACTGAGTTGACTGTAATGATTCATTTTAACGTAATTTCTGTTGTATGAAAGGATTCTTTCATTGTGACAGTGCTCTCTGGTGGCTTAAAAAGTAAACTCGTTGAACAAGCAAATGAATCATTTTACTATTTTTATTCAATAGCCCTCATTACAATGTTATGTATCAATTAATTAATTCTCCTCCATCCATCTATCTACATATCCATTTATCTTTTAGCATAACAGTGCAGCATTGCATTAAAATTTGGAATAGTTTTGTTTGTTTAACAAACAGCGCAGGTTTTGTTCAGATTTTGGCTGTATTTTCAATTCTTGTAACTTTTTTTAATGAGTACTAAACAAAAATGTAATACAAACAGTTAATGATTTCTTTCTTTAATTTATTTCAGTTAATCGAATCAAACGTTTTTTCTCTAAATATATGTTGACTTCCTAGCAGTCGCGAGGCGTTCGTACAAGCCGATTATTTACGGCTTTACCAAAAATTCCTATGCATAGAGTAGGTATACAAACAAAACGTAAAACCGACACACGCCATACACCTTTTATTGCTCCGGCTTGTCTATTTATTTACGTGACGCTTCGCCACTGCTTCCTAGTTCTCTAAGTCTTGAGAGTGTAAATGTCGAGGGGTCACAAATCCTACTTACCATCAGTTAGACTGTGATCGTATTTGCTTTCTTCATGCAATTAAAAATGTTTAGACGTCTCATTCAACCGATCGACTTGAAATTAAGGAGGTACAGAGAAAGATTAAGCCTGCAAGCGGACATAGGCGAAACATTCCGAAAAAATAGACAAGTCCTGAGGTAACAGGCAATAAAAGACGTCTATATATTTTAAAGTAAATTGATGCAAATCAAAGATTAAACATATTCTCGTAATAGTTTCGTAGTTTTAGGCACCGGCCGGGTTTTTGCTAAAATGTGCCGTATTTTTGTTTAACAAAAAACATACCGTAAAAAACATACCGTATACGTCAGTTCACAACTTGTCAAGCAATTGAGTTGTTTAAGATAATAATACCCTATAATGCCTAGAATGATAATCACTTACGAATTTGCTATATTTCAGATTAATTTCGTAGAATTATTTTACTATGTTAAAAAGTTAAAGTGAAGGCAGCACGGCAATCACATACTATACTTATTAATTCTTAAAATAGTCAGAAACCAAAATATTGTGACAAACAGACGCACAGGACTTAGCTAAAAGGTTTTATTGTTTGATTAAGAATCTGTAACAAAATGTCACTTTTGGAAGGTATTTTCTACGTAATTTACGCATTCATTCTATTAATTTTACGTGTTACAAATTAAACGTATACATAACGTGTCAAGACTAATGTAATTAACATTAAACATAATGACCGTTTTACCTGCACGCAATTTACCACTTCATGACAAAACTGGCGTAACTCAATTTAAGAGCCTTAATTTATATTAAGCCACTTTAAAGTTGAAAATGAAATGAAAATTGCTCTCGTCGTTGTTCTGTTTTGTTTTCGAGATAGATTCTAATCGTTTTGGGTTATAACTAACTTTGTGATTATGATTTCGCGTAATAAAATAGTGACGTGACTTTGCGTCGTTAATCAATAAGTTACTTACCTATTGTTTATTTCATTATTTATTATACACCTGATGTTGTTATTGCAATTTATAACGCAATAGTTCTTAGGTACTGAGGAGGATAAAGTAGTACGAATAGAGAATTGTCAATTAAGGAAAAAAAATAACCATCATGCAAGTCATCTACTGTAGAGATTTTCAAAAGGAATTTTCATTTACAAATGTTAAAAGCAAGTTGAAAATACATTGTGTACTTTTTTGGTAAATCGTAGTTGGGTGAATATTTGGGCGTTTCAACCGCCGTCATTGTTGTCTTCAATATGTTGACGGAAACAATTATAATTACCAGCACTTTTTGTTGTCAAAGTCAACGGACCCGGGGGTAGTATTAATTCCATTTAAAATCATAAGACAATTAAAAAGTTTATCTTGAATAATATGCGAAGACAATAATGACGGCGGTTAAAACGCCGAATAATCACCCAGTTACCTAGCTTTAAAGGAACTTTTAAAAGCTAGTTCCTGTGTCAGCCTAAACCTACGAAAAAGTCTCATGAAACCCAAATTCACTTCGTATCCCAATCCCAAATTACTCGTCAAATAGTTCGGTAGCCCAATTGTACTTTGACATTGGAATTGGGATACAGGTCATCCGCAGGGGAGGCCCCCTAGCCGTGTCATTCAGGGGACTGAATGTTGAATATCCTTTCATCTGGTTTCCTGATTTGTTCGTTGACACTTGACAGTGACAGTGAGCTCGCTCTGTTGCTTCCATTTACAAAGGTTAACTTTAAAGGTTAACTTTTTTTTGTTATTTTCCTCCGTTCTCGTTGTGTTCGGTTTAGAGTTAAGGATTCCTGATGATCTTAGATCGTCTAGACTAGAGATTAATGCATAATAATAATTATGTCCGTTTGTTTATTTGGACGACAAGAGTTTTTAATATAATGAAAACAAAACTAGCAACACAATGAATATTGGAAAGGGTAGCAAGTAGTGGTATGGGTAAGTTTGCTGAAATACTTGAATTTGTCATTTTGCGTTCGTGAATAACCTTTATACTAATAACCTATACCTTGCAAATTAAAACTTAATAACATTTTTCATATCACTTTTTTGTTTTTCAGGTAAGCTGTCCACCAAACTACATCCCGCTTGGGTAAGCGAATAACAGTCGCTCAAGATGTTATTTCCAAATAAACATAATTAATATGAAGTCAAAAAAGTCACTCACAGGAAACACAAGTGTATTATTAAGTAATAATAACAGGCATCTACAGTGGTTTTGTAAACCATGAAGACCCAATAAGCCGAGTTGGTAGTAGGTAATAGTAACCCTGCCTAATAGGTGAATTCCTTATCATTGCCAAAAATGTTTTTAAAGGCATAAGCCATTATTGGTCACGGTAAAATTATGACCTTTTTACTTCAAAGAGCTCCTCTATATTTATCCCCTCTATAAGGGATGAATCACATAACCCAATCTTATTGAAAATAACTTAATAAATAAATACCGTGTAAGTTTTGATAAATATACTAAATGACGGTTACCTACCACAAATCCGTATTTTCGTTTCTAACTGCTGCGTCTTATTTTTTTAAATTAGAAATACATTTTTACTTTAAACCTTTCACTTTTAGGATCTTTAAAAAACATTCAGTTTTTACAACTACGGGTCGGTGCAGGTATTATTCTTTATGAATTTTCTCAACAAAAAAAACACTACAATAAACATGGCTTCTGTTCTAGTCGACTTAACTAACTCGTTACAAGAAACTTTATGAATCATGAACTGAGTATACTAAAACCCTAATTCTCCTTTTCACTGGAACCCCAGTGCTTTATTTCTGCGTAAATCACAATAATCATATTGTCCAGGGGCGCCAATTTGCGCGCAGAGCTGTCAGGGCTGTCACTCGCGGCGAAAGGCCCTCTGACATTCTGCGGTCTGTGTGATCTAGGTGAAATTGGAACCCGTGGTCGGCAAATCAAATGTTGCTAGTAATTTGGAAAATCCGAAATCGGCTAAGATTATTGACGCGTGATTTGTGTGAATCTTCTATTGTTTTGTAGATTTTGTTATTGTTTCGTTTAGAGTACCTATAGAGATAAAAAAAACTAGGTTGAGGTTCGTAAGAGTTATCTTGCGCTGTACTCAAGATTTTTTTATGGTTGGTACTCTCTTTGCAAGCTGTTGTATAGTTAGTTATATTTGGCCACATACAGTAGGGAGCCTGCCGTTTAGTCAAAATATCTTTGGTCAAATGTATCATTTCCCAAATTTTTCATTTGCCAAACCTATGTTATACAATGTTTTCAGAATTTATTTCAGTACCTTCGTGTAGAACCCTATGGGTTAGGTTAGGTTAGTTTTTATAAAATCCTGATATATTTACGGTTACAGAAAACAAAGCAGTTTGGCAAATGAAAATTTGGGAAATGATACATTTGACCAAAAATATTTTGACGAAACATAGGTAACCCCATACAGTAATATAACTTATATAACTTATTTGAAATAAGATGCAGATTACTAACACCAACAAGATTTAGTAAGGTCAGGGCCTCTATTCGACACGGTAAAAACCATATCGTGGTTGATCTGTTATCGTATTGTGACCGTTTTGATAGCTCTTATTTACTTGACAGTAATGGCAGATGACGTCAAAATAATACCATAACACGTCAATAACAGGTACGTCTTTGGGGCAATTACGTCAAGTGGCTTTAACTCCCGTTCGTACCGAAGAGAGAAGTGAGTGACTGAGTGAGAGATGTTACTTTTCGATACATACAACGGGAAATAAAGCCACTTGAAGTAAATGCCCCGCGACGTAATTACCCCGCTTGACCTTATAAACAACGTTAGTATGTAAAAATACAGGTTGAACGGTAACGAGACAATATTTCTAATAAAAAAACAAAATAATTTGACTGACTGACATTTTACGTTTGAATTTATGTTTTATACATAAGTCTAGGGTTAGGATTTTGGTGGCATTTCGTGATTCTAGAATCCATGGAGTCGATATTTCCTATTTATTATAATACATAACACATTGATATTGACCTTCGGTATTATAATATTCAAAAATGAACTAAATACATATTAAGTTCGGTTATTTCATACCTATTAATATTTGCTTGTTTGTAACGCTTTCACATCAGAGATATCCTCAATACCAAAATTAATTTAAATTGGTGCGGCCGAATAACGAACAAATGAATTTTGAAATATTATAATACTGAAGGCCAAAATCAAAGTGTTATGTATTATAATAATTAGGAAATAGCGACTCCATGGATTATGGAACCACGATTTGCCACCAAAAGTCCTAACTCTATACATAACAGTCCTCCACATTTCTTGAACCCACGCAATAAATTTCCTTAAAATCACTAAATCCTGTAAAAGAGAGACCTTATTAAATATATAGTCAAAACGTCTTTTAAAAGGTTATTACCTATCTTATTTTTACCTAAAACATTTTTCCCAACTCTCCGACAGTCTAGCAATGTAATTTGCTCCAGTAATGAGGGTGTTATCCAACTCCGTCCCGCTGCGCTTGTAGAAGGAACGTTTAATTACACAACAAATTACGTTAAATTTTACCTCGTTTCTACATGCAATTTAGTCTATGCAAAATGTTTATTCCGGAGTAAAACTGAGCAGAACCAGTTGTGTTCTCCGAAAGCTACTGAAGTGGAAAATTAAATTGAGCCGAACTGGTACCATAGTATTGGTGAAACTGTTCGTATCGATATTTGAAAAATGTTAACGGGTTGACATTTACCTGTTTTTTTACATGTACTTAATATTTATAAGAATAACTAGTGGCTGCCTGTGACGTCGTCTACGTAGAACTCGTTCGTCGTTACTCGCGGTAAAAAGTACCTTGTGTTATTTATCGAGGTTCAAGATAATATCTCCAAGCCAAATTTCATCCAGTTTGATTCAGCGGCATAGCCGTGATAGATTCACAAACATAATTAGCGGATAGAGGAGAGTGTAAGAACGACATGTTGCAAAGGGCATGAAGATGATAATTTATGGAATGACAAAAAGTTTAAAATATCTTACTTAGGTCATTCTTATGGCTAAAAAGTGTTTTATTTCAGAAAAATTAAAAATAGAGTTATTCGTGAAATGCCACTTCTTTACACGGCCTTATGCTGTAGGTATGTTATTTATATTAGGCGTCGTCTGTTTTGCACTAAAACTCGCTTTTGCAACAACTAATAATTTCATTAAATTCAATTGACAATGTTTTTTACTTAAACTAATAATGTCTTGGTAAACGCTCTGCGATATTATACGGTGACTGATTACTATAAGTTTTCCCGGGTGTATTTTTTTTCATACATACCTTGTCCTGACAATTACGAACACAACAAAAAAAATACAAGTCCGTCTAACCACCTCTGTGACCCAGGGAAACAGGGATTCATATTTATACCTACTAATAGATCTCAGAAATAAGAAATAGTTATTGTTTATTTCAAACTAAGGAGCAAGGGTAGGCTTAAAGCCGCCCCTGTGTTGTAGATGCGATATTGGTAAGCGGTTTTCGTTATGTAACGAGTGCCCAATATAAACAGAACAGAAAGAAAGACAGCATTACAGAAAAAACAGATACCGCACTAATAAATAAGAAAGTGATGACTTACGGATCTGAGACGTGGGCGCTAACAATGGGCCTCATAAGGAAGCTCAAAGTCACTCAGAGGGCTATGGAGAGGGCTATGCTTGGGGGAGGCCTATGTCCAGCAGTGGACGTCTTTCGGCTGACATGATGAAATAAGAAAGTGGCTAGTATAAGATGTTCAAATTAAACAGGTAAATAAAGTTAAACAATTTATGTTTTAATATACAATTTATAATAGAACAAAATATTGAATGGCACTTTTTAATTTTGGTGTGTGTTCATCTTATTCTTTGACTTTTATAACTAACGACTCGCTTCCGACAATTTCCAGTTTCATGGCATCCAGTAAATCTCTGAAAACAATTAATAATTATGATCACAATGTCAACTTTTTTTAATGCAAATTGCATGTGAATAAGTCACGATAAACGACCCCAAAATCACATATAAGCTAGATCCTAATTATGTAACTTTTTTACTTCACTCATAAAACTGAATCTAATAAATGTAAAGTTTTACGTACCCAGAACTTTTTGGTGACTGAACACTCTGAGCAACCACCTCTAACTCTCCAATGACGTTATCGAAGTAACTCAAGTCAATTGTGTAAGGTTCGTCTCTAAAGTTGATGACGACCACGAAGATCTCTCCATTGTACCACCTGTTGAATATGAGATAAAGTTATAAGTGGAGGCTTAGGCTGTCTGAGAGTTATCAAGACATTATCAATCTCAAACAAATTTCAGCGGAGTAAAGATAATACAGGCTGCAGGTTTTGTTGTGTCCGTTTATCACCGAATGGGGATAAGCGGGCAGATTAAAGAGACATCGCTTGTTTTCATGTCATCATGGGTTTATTGAGTTACTTCGCCGATTTTTCATTTCATTTACACGTGCTGGAGTTATTTTTTGGTGGCAATAGATTCAATAATAATAATAATTTTACAAAACAAAAAAAAACAAAAATATAGTTAACAACAAAGCAAACGTGAAATTAGAACGTAGAACGGATTGCGCATGAAAGGCACGAAGACAGGCACAGGTCAATGATGTTACGCAAAATCTAAGACCCATATACATTAAAATTGACAAGACAAAAATAATTAGACTGAAAATGAGTTGCCAACCTTATTGCTAAGACAGAATATGCTTGAATTGTGACCTACCTTTTGAAAGCAAATACGTCATTATTAAACGCCACTGATTCGTATCTTCCGTATCTGAATACGGGCGATGTACGAAGCTCAGAAATTGTTTTATAGACATTAAGGTGTGACCGCACGGTGTCACGTTGTACTTCGACGTTCAGGTTTTCATAGCCTTCTGCCACTGGCAACCAAGTTTTGTCCGCAGTGGAGAAACCTAGGAAAAAAAAGAAATATATTCCAAAATTGAAATGAGAGACCGTACTTTATTGTATAGCAAATGGAGCGTCATAATCAATCCTATTTGTTATCAAATTTATTTGTTCATAATTCCTCCTAAAGCATTTTTTGATTTATTTAAATGTTTTCACTAGACAGAAATATCTGGAGGCCCTTATTAAATTGGACTTCCACCTCTCTTCATTCTCTTCATTGAATGTTCACTCTTAAATACAGAAGACTCGGTGCGTGACTCCAACTCGAACTTGACCGACTTTCTTTTAATGAATTTTGTGCTAACCAGCATTCTTATCTGAACTCCACTGGAAAGGAGTTCTTTCTGGGTCTCTTGAAGCTTGCCAGTAATTGATTGGGTCATCGGTGTTGCAGCCGCTTGGATCAACTGTGTCCTCCCAACTCACATATCCGTCTACCATGCCGATTTCTTCACCCTTACGAAATAAAGCATTTGATAAAGAGAGATGAATATTAAAGATACAGTTAATTTACAGGAGAAAATAATGTAATTGATATACCATGTAAGTTACAGCGATACCGGGTAGTAACAGCGTTAGCATGTTCATTCCATCAACTAGCTTGGGACTGTAGCGAGAAGCCACTCTACTGTTGTCATGATTTCCAGTCTGTAAAGAAAAAAAGTGTCATGACCTACGGCAACACTGCGATTTATTCGGTTAACTTAGTTTTACTTACCACCCAATTAGCTGCCTTGTCAATGGGCTTAAAAGTCAAATATTTATCAATAGCGTATTTGATCTCAGCTGCTGTAGATTCTCCGTTGACATCGGAAATAAGCGCAAAGTTAAATGGCATATGGCTGCCTTCTCGATCTCCTTCTCCAAAATATTTCATCGTCTTCTGAGGACTTGCGTATATTTCAACCATCATCACTCTACTAAAGTCATCCATCTTTTTATACTCGTTGTAAACATCGCGCCATTGGTAAACCATGTCGTAGGTTTCCTCTTGATCTGTGGTGTAAATGTGATCCAGGTAACTATAACCCTGTGGATCATCCTGATTTCCAGATAAAGGTTCATCAGGATATTTTCCACCAAAGTTTTCTTTATCGACTTCAAACAGATGAGCGATAGCGTCAACTCTAAATCCTGCAACACCTTTGTCGAACCAGAAACGAATAACGTTCTTCATTTCTGCCACAACTTCTGGATTACGGTAATTGAAGTCTGGCTGACCGATTACAAACTGGTGGAGATAATATTTACCAACCTCTTCTCTGTATTCCCAGGCACTTTTACGGAAAACGCTTATCTGTAAAATTATTATGATGTTATTTTATTACTACTTGAATCATTATTATTTGATGTAGTTACAATGTTTACCCAATTATTCGGTGGTTGCAAATCTCCATTTTCGTCTACTACTCCATCCTCCCAAACGAAGTAATCGAGATATTTTTCGTCTCCTTGAAGAGCTTTTTCGAACCAGACGCTCTCATTACTACCATGGTTTGGTACCAAGTCTAAGATTATTTTAATATCTGCAAAAAATGTGGGAATAAGTCTCGAACTTTGTGTTAGATTTTGCTAACTTAATTGTTTCTACATCTTACTTACCCAATTCTTTAGCCTTTGCTATCAACCTATCAAAATCTTCCATAGTCCCGTATTCATCATGGACGCTGTAAAAATCGGCTATATCGTACCCAAAATCGTACATAGGTGACTGGAACATAGGCGAAAGCCATGTAGCACCAACGCCGATCTCTTTCAGATATTCCAACTTTGAAGTTATTCCTAGAATTGTAATTAAACCAATTAAAAATTCTGAATTGTGTAAATAAACCAAGCATAATTTTAGATAGTTTTACATACCATTGAGATCTCCTATACCATCACCATCACTGTCCATAAAGGATCTCGGATAGATCTGATAGAAAATTGTTGTCTCCCACCATTCTAACTCCTTTTCTTGATTCCCTAATGCGACTACTAAGAGAAAAGGCAAAATGAATATAACCTTCATTTTGTTGCAAGTGTTTTGTTGTTACTATAACAACAAACACTTTACAACTGAGTAAAATATGCTTTCGACGGTTATTTATATCTTTAGTTTAAGACATATTGAGATAATTTTCAAGTGATCTTAGATCGCGACATTATCTTGAGTTTTAGAAGTTTTCCTTGTAAATTTTCCATTTGTTGCACACATGCAATTGTGATAGTCCAATGGTTACTTAAAACGGAATATATTGACAAATTCTATAAAAAACCTAGATTTTTATAATACGTTATTGTTCTGATGACTAGAAATACATTTACCTAACTTGTTTAAAGTCGCCGGCTTCATAAAGCATAAAATTATTTTATTTAAGATGTTTTAATATTAGTTTTAAGTAGTAGAGTATTTTGTTTTTCTAGCGCTTACCCGCGGTTTTACTTGCGTTGTTACAAGGAATACCTAATAATTAGGTAGTAAATAGTAAATGAACTTTTTAACCAAATAATAAATTATTACTATTAAGTATTTATCGAATTATCGATGCTTGTTTTTTTTACACAGTCAAAAACTTTTTGAAAAGCATAATAATGTCTGGTGTTCTAAAAACGGCCGAACATTTCATTAACTGAATCATATATGAAATACATCCAAGCTGCCGTCACCGACTTAATATTGTATGTTTTAATATCCTTATATAAACTGCTCATAACCCGTTAAGAAATGTCATACAAGATCCAGGTTGTTAAACCTTAAAGAGATCTGGTACTTCATCATCAGTTATCATTAGACAACAGCTTCTGGCCAAGAGATGGCATTAACAATCCTAGTGTGCTGTATGTTTTTTTTTCATTTCGTCGTTTCACTTTTGTACGAAAATAATATGTTTGTCTTTAAGTTTTAGGTACTAGGTATCTTATTAATTTTTCTTATCTACAATTATCACTAATATATAAAATTCTCGTGTCACAGTGTTTTTGACGAAACTCCTCCAAAACGGCTTCACCGATTCTTATGAAAGGGTGATGGGTAATTTTGTATGGACCCCGTCCCCACCCTCCAACAGTAACGGGATGCATGTGTATATGTTCATTAGGACCCAAAAAAAGACAAAATACTTACTTTAGTAACAAAATCAATGGTTTCTTTAATGAAAACGAGGGCCAAGGAAGACAAGTCATCCATATATGTGTTAATTTTCAAACAAATTCCATACGATACGATTATGATCTTCCAAGAAAAACCCCATACATATGGTGATCGTCGCCATAGTAAAAATACATCATGTTGCCAAGATCTATAAACTGGCACATGTTTCATCTCTGTTGGTGGGTGGGGACATTTTTGCCCATCGTCCTTTTGTGTGTATATTCAGAAGTTCTGAAAGATAGGCTCCGAAACTACTAGTTAGTATATAAATGAGAAAGATTGGATGTTTAGATGTTTGTTACTTAATCACGCTTCAACCACTGAACGGATCGAGATGAAACCTGGCATAGGTACATAGGTTAGGTCCTGGAATAGGACAGGAGGAGAATCGTTTTTATCCCGGAAATTTTGACGGCTCCCGAGGGAGCACTGATTTGCGATTTCTACGCGGACAGAGTCGCGGGCAAAAGCTAGTATGTCATAAAAATAATATGAAAAAAAGCGTCACTTCTCTGAAAAGGTTGATTTCTCATTTTTCCTTACAGATATCTGAAAAAACTTGATAGATATCGGGATATAACTGGGAATATATATGCAGGTTTGCATAGAGACGATGGCAAGCGACCAGACGGAGCTACGTTGGTGCCATGGAAACTAGGTAGGGCACTGGTGTGGGACGCGACGTGTGTTGATACATTCGCCCTTTCTCACGTCCAGTCAACCCGTAATTGGGCCGGTGCAGCAGCTGAACAGGCCCAAACCAACAAGCGCCGCAAATATTCATCATTATTAAATAATTACGAATTTGTGGCGCTTGCGGTGGAAACAATGGGACCTTGGTCAGCTGACATGAAAAGTTTTATTAAGGCCCTGTCATCCCGGCTCATCGACACCTCCGGAGACCCTAGAGCTGGCGCTTACCTTTCCCAAAGGATTGGGCTAGCCATCCAGAGAGGTAATGCAGCCAGTGTCTTAGGGACCATGCCGCGAGCGGACCTGCTAGAGGGGGCGTTCTTTTTATAGTGGTGTTTATGTTTATTTTTTAATATTTGAGTAGCTTAGTTTTATTTTATTTTATTTTAAATAAGTTTAGTTTTAACTTTAACTTTTAAATTTTAATGTAAAGTCCGTATTTATAGTTGTATTAAATAAATAAAACTGGGAAATATCTTGTCCATCTTTATGTAAAACACTAAGTAGTACCTACGTGACAATTTTTACGGAAACCTTGGACTATGAAAATGGAACAAACAAATTGACATTATTATCGTAAAAATTTTGTTAAAAATGTGCAGGTTAAATTAATTACTTAATATCGAAAATGTATTTTATCAAAGTGCTACTGTTTAAACAATTTTATTGCTTTACTCAATAAATACGATATAGATATCTCTATATGAACAAATTATTAAACAAAGCCCCCGCCGCGTTTGTATGTCAGTATACTTGCAATGATCTCAAAAACGACTGAACGGATTTTCCATGCTGATTTTACCATCAGTTAGATAATTTTGAACAATAAGAATTTTTATGTACTTATAATAAATTCTGATTTATGTAAGATTGTTGCCGAAAACTCACAAAAACTAAAGCAAAGCGAGGATGGGTCGCTAGTATTATGTAAGATGATCAAAAACACTATTACAAACATCTGTAATATTCATGTGACTGCTGGCAGACACTGTAGAGCCAAATGCAATATGTAAATAAGAATAAATAGTAAATATGAATGCCTATTGTTACATTTGTTTCCATAATCTTCAGTAATTATATTAATTACAAAAGGGTTTTGTTTCTTTTGAACTTAATTTAACTCTAGCGACCCGCTCTTGCTTCGCTTCGGTTTATGCGAGTTTTCTGAAAACTCCATAATCCAGAACCGCATTAAAATCCATTGAGTATATTAAAAGATCTAAGCAAACAGACGGCGGGAACGACTTCATTTTATACCATGTAAAGATATGTTGCTTCGACATCACTATCATATTATTGACCTTCGGACAGCTCTATTTCACGTGACAATAAGATAAGCAAGATGAGCTATAAGCAAAGTGGAAAAATAAACTGCAGTTTTGTAATCGCTAAAACTTATCTTTCGCCACCACTTTTATAACTCTTCTTACAATAAAATACCTAATACTGGATCAAATCACGGCGAAATACTAGTAACTAAAATAATGACAAATAAATAATGAGAATTGTAAAACAAATAATTTATTATTTCTAAATTATTATTAATGTAACATAACATCTTGTATTTATTACAGCTTGAGGACTAATGCTTCATAACCAGACACCGGCACGGATGAAGCGGGGAACTTTTCTCTGTAACAAAAACAAATGAAGCATTAGTAACTGTTTGTCGAGGACTATCTAACAGATAAAAATGCTTGGCCTAAACTTAACTAAACACCTAAAGAAAAGATTTGAAGATTGAAAAGATTTAAAGTAAAGTTATTCCAGTGGCTAAATAACAAGACATATTACTCTATTAAAGATTTTTTCAATGATTTGGGATAATGTACTATAGATATTTAAAAGTTAAAATATTTAAAATTATAAATGTAAATTTTTTCATTGTCAATTTAATTTCTATTATACATACTGAACATTTATTTCATTGTGACACTTAGATTAAGATTAAAATTTTGCATACCGATCAGGTGAGACATGTGAAAGATTGATTACATAGTGTGGGGTGTCGTTGAGAAGTCTTTCAAAAATGCAATTTTTAAATTAAGGGATCCGTTTTTTGAAATAATTATTGCGCTCATTTTTGGTACAGTCAAGTGCAACAGCCAAAATTAGAAAGCAAATATACCTAACAAATTTTAAAGAAAAACCATGACGACCGTGTACTATTATTGATTTTATTTTAAAAATGTTATGTACAGTTAACGATAATGTTAATTAAAACTAAATTTGCATGCTAGTATCTAGCGAGATATGTCATCGCACAGGAATAATAAACTAACAACACCTTATTATACCATATTTTATAGCAAATAAACAAATTTTGATTTTGATTTGATTTTAAATAACTGACTAATAAAATAGGCATAAAAAAAAAGTAAATATTGTATATTGTCTAGGGGACACGGTTTCTGTAGGAGAATGTGTCGAAATTTTGTATGTGGTGGTTGTCTTGCACTGTCATAGGAAAGTATTTTTTTTTTTTTAATTACATATATTTTATATATATATTTTTAAATATATATATTTTATATATATTTTTTTATTACTACTACGTATTACTACCCTGTGAAAATTCTTAGTTTTGACACATTTTCCTGCTCAAGCTACGCTTGAATGTTTTTTATTTTATTTTTATTTCATGTTAAATTCATTGTTTTATATCATGCTAGGTTAAGCTTTATAATTGTATAATATCATAAGTAGTATTTTAAAAAAACGACTGTCTGTTGAGTTTCTTGCGGCGTTTCTTCTCAGCAGTGGTCTCTTGCGAAGCGCTGGTAGATTTTGACGTGTAAAAGTGCCCGTGCGGCCTACTTACTGAATAAACATCTTTTATCTTTTTATCTTTTTTTTAATGTCTCGTTAATTTGTATAAAATAAAAATGTAGACAGACACGATCCCGAGCACTAGTCAAAATCAGCAGTTTTATTTAAATCCTTTAGAATTATAGATCAATAATAATCATAAAATGTTATGTTACATTTCTTGCAAAAGTAAGTCGTGCCTTTATCTTCTATATCTGAATGATCAGCTTTCCATGAAGATAATTTTCTGACAAAAAATTGTCAATTCGTTGGAATGCTAAAGAATAATGTTGTACTGAATGAATTTGCTATTCAATGTAATTTCAATGGTTGTCAACAGTGACTCAAGGGCAGAGTCAATGTCAGATACCGGTTGTTTATATATGTAGTTGCGATAAGTATAAATAAAAGAGGTTCGCACATAATTAAAAGGTATTCTAATTTGGCTATTACTTAATGATAACGATGGTTAAAAAGTGATTTTTATCGATGTCGATAAACTTAGTCGACATTTAATGAATAATGTTTGCCCTCGTCAATCCGGTGTTTGATAATAATAGCTTACTTATAATAACTAAGGTCAAATACAAAGAAGAATTATTTTAAACCAAGGGAAAAGCAAACGAGTATACCTCCCCTCTGATGGCAATCTCAGATTTGCTACATTACAAACATAATGACAGAACCACTCCTAATCTAATTATGCAAATTATGGGCGCCGCGGACTAATGGTGCTTGTACCCTGTGTATGTGGCTGGAGCAAGTAAAATCGCGACCTACTTGCGCGAGCAATAAATGCTCAAGCTTACTGTACTATGCTCAAACAGAGCTCGGAAACTGGTACTTTTTTAACCAGCTCGTCAGCAACGCCTTACATTTCAAAAAACGCATTTTCCTTTTGATTCTTCTCGAACAGAATCCATACTATTTCGTTTTTCATCAAAGAATAAATTAAAACCACGCCTGTATAAATAATGTTCAAACCTCACACCGCCACCCTTTTCTCATATTTCTGAACTTAATAGCTTGAAATCAAGCAGGCCTATCATTTTAAAACATCATAGTTGCCACGAAAATCAAGTGCAGGAAGAATCAAAAACCAAGAAAAACAGGGTAAACACCATATCGTGTTTCAGCTGTTATCGTATTGTCGCCATTTTGGTAGCTCTTATTTACTTTGATAGCTCTCAATTACTTGACAGTAATGGCAACTGACATCGGAACAATACCATAACAGATCAAAGACGTTATGTTTTTTACCGTCGGGAATAGAGGCGCTGGTTAAGAACCATAACCGGTATATTTCGAACCGTTCCCAAGCCCTGTGCTCGTCGCTGGACCCACATACTTCTTTATACCGTTGTTTACACGATGCATATAACCTACGCAAGTGCGTCAATATGCGCAAGTAAGCACCGGGTACAAACACCATTACAGTTGGACAAGTTGAGAGGGACGCAACTATTTGATGGGATGAGAAAGTTATATATTTTATTAAAATACGATAAAGTCATAGGCCAAAATTTGCCCGGTGGATTTTTCCAATTACACTCGCATACAAATCACTCACATAAAATACTTTAAGTATGTAGGTGTATTTTGCTTTGTTTATGGATTTTATTTGTTACAAATTGACAAATTTTGTAGCGAGTCCATTTC
The DNA here is from genome assembly GCA_923062465.1 of Acleris sparsana. NCBI lineage: Eukaryota > Metazoa > Arthropoda > Insecta > Lepidoptera > Tortricidae > Acleris > Acleris sparsana. The sequence goes on from OV281286.1 coordinate 4,815,787, forward strand.
TAGCTTCCAGAAAGGGTCTATATCAGAATCCATAATGGTTTTTTTACATAATGTATCATAAAATTTGTTTGACCTAAAACAGTTTTTACAATAGAAAAGGTCCTATTTTTACTATAATAAAAAACTAACCTAACGTAAACTAACCTAATCTACACAATAGTTTATTAAATACTGCAATGTCAGCCTAAAAGGGTGTTTTGCGAGATGATTTTGATTGCAAAAAAAAATGATACATTATGCGAGAAAAAATTATACGTTTCGAATGACACCCTTCTAGAAAATGATCATTTTAAGAATTTTTAGGTAGGTATGCACTTACAAACGGCTAGACAAGTTTGTGATAGCTTAAAGTTTAAAATTAATGCTTTGTTAAGGATTTGAATACTAAACACCGAAGCTCAACAAGTTCTCTTTTCTCCCAGAGTTATAACGAGCGTGAAATTGACTCCGGGAACAATCTCGAAATATCCCGTGTAATAACAATCAATTAGCAGAAATTCTCAACATGAAAACTTTATAAAGTTACAATCAAGAAGTTAGGGCGTCGACCAGTTATGACGTATAAACTTGATACTTGCTAATGAGCTAAAGATTCTTGATAGTTGATAATGATGGAAGTTTGAAGCAGAATCATCTTGCATTTTCCATTAAATCATTATTGTTTGGAGAAAGCTTCCATGAAAAAACTGCTGAACTAATTTCGATGTTTTTTTTTAAAGAGTAGCTTTAGCCCTGGGCGTGATATAGAAAACGTAAAAAAAAAAATAGTTCCATAGGGGATAGTGATAATCGAGTTATACGCTGACAGAGTCAAGGGCAGCGACCAGTATTTAAAAAAAAAAAAAATGCTAAAAAGAAGAGTTTAAATAGAAAACTAACTAACTAATCAAAGAAATTAAATTACCTACTGACTGACGAGTAAACTTCTGTTTCAATATAGTATTTAGAATCCATGGCACTTCATCTGTACATATAAAATGCTTTGTCTTAAATTACTGACTGACTGACTGACGGATCAATGCACAGCCTACACCGCTGATCGTAGAGACCTAAACCTTGGAGGGTGTGTCTGTTGTATGACATAGGCTTTCGATAACAAAGGATTTTTTGAAATTCTACCCCTAAAGGGAAGAAAAATGTAGGGGGCAAAGTTTGCATGGGACAACGTAATTCCTTGGTCCAATCTACTTCCACATAAAAATTCTTTAACAGAATTGATGTAAGACGTGTTTCGTATTTTATGGAAATTCATCCCTTAAGGGGGTGTAAAATGGGTAGAAAGTTATTTTGGGGGCGAGGTGAGCTTTACGTGAAGTTTATATCAATATTGCTTTGTGCTTTTGATTACGTTTTATTTTGACACACTACATGTTTGAAACCTGAATCAGATTATATTTAAAAAAACTCATATAAGGTTGGTGCAATGCAAATACTCTTTAAAATTGGAATGTCTCGAAAGTCACCGAACTATTACTTAGTAACGCATTCGAAGGTTTCTAAGCTTTAGAGAGGTCATGCACTTTTAGGACACGAATGTATAGTAAACGGGTTACCTTTGTTTCGTCAAAATATTTTTGGTCAAATGTATCATTTCCCAAATTTTCATTTGCCAAACTGCTTTGTTTTCTGTAACCGTAAATATTTCAGGATTTTATAAAAACTAACCTAACCTAACCCATAGGGTTCTACACGATGGTACTGAAATAAATTCTGAAAACATTGTATAACATTGGTTTGGCAAATAAAAAATTTGGGAAATGATACATTTGACCAAAGATATTTTGACGAAACGGCAGGCTCCCATAGTAAACAAGAAACTGACTAACTGACTGACATATCAACGCACTGTCTAGAGATTCCAAATTTAGCACGTAGATCCCTTATCAGGTCTAGGCACTAAGAAATAATTTGTCGTAAATCAAACCCTAACGATAAGAAATGGGGGGAGAAGCGGGAAACAAATTCTTCGCGCACGTCGTCGCGAGCGTCCTCTAGTCTATTTATATATAGTTATGTATAAAAGACAAACCTGACTCACTGACTTATATCAACGCACAGCCGACACTACTGTATCTAGAACCTTGAAATTTAGTGCAGGGGTCCCTTTCATTATGTAAGTGAGCACTAAGGATTTTTGAAATTCACCCCTAAAAAAACTACGCGTATAAAGTCGCGGGCGTTCTCTTAATTTTGATATAATGGTTAACCTTTCGCGACGATTATATATACTCTTGTTAAACGAAAACGGTATTAAGTTTATTTGAAAATCGCAGCAAACTTACAAAACTACATCCTGAAACGTAATTCCGACATATTAAAGCATTTCGAGTATATTCTTGATTATCTTGCATACTTCAATTAAACTAAAATTTTGCCGTTATTATGTGATTATGATCGTGCAATTAACTTAATTCATAAAATACATTGTATTTTACGTTAAACCATATCGGATACAATGATTAGTAACGAGATTGCAAACCCGTTATCGGCATCTAGTACAAGTGCAAGTATAACGTCATTTGGAGTGACGTCCGTTTAATGCGTTTATACTTGTTGGTACTCATACATAAACTAGAAGAGGCCGTGACTTTTCACACGAGGAATTAGCTTCTTGCCACTCCCTCTATCTTCACTTTGGTGATCGATTATCGAAAAAGGGTAATTCCAAGATAATTTAACGAAAGTTACCATTTCGATAATTGTTTTTTTTGTTCATTTTAATTTTAATATACATTTATTCTCCATTTTGCAATACTACTAAAAACACAAGGAGAATGCTAGGAATTGGTAACTTACGGTACCCTCTGCCATGGAATTGCCCAAAACACTTTCTTAGTGCACCTCCAGGGTACCCAAGGTACTCCTCCGAATTTCAAATCTCCATGCTCAGCGGTTTATGATTTGCGTTGTCAGTCACGCAATGGTTTACATAAAGATAAAAAAGATAATAATAGCCAAGTATTAGATAATAATAATATTTCACACCTTTTCGTTGATTATGTTTCTTGGAATTGTTTTTTGCGCAGTTTTTCTTAATGTGTTTAAGTTTGACTTTACCTCATCAAAGCGATATAAATTGATTAAATTTTAAATAGCAATAGTGAAACCACTAACATAACTCCTACGACAAAGTTCAAAGAAATATAAAAAGTAATAACAACAATTAGGATTTGTTAGAAATAATTTAATTGTCCGGTCCGGCGAGGGCTCATCATTCAATCAGTTGTTTATTTAATAATCACTTTTTATTGTGTTTCGAACAGGTTTATATTGTTTTGCAGAATATTTTTTTGGTTGTGGTGTTTAAAGTCATAAACATCGCAATTTAGAAAAGTTATTTTGATGAACCGTTTTTTTTTAATTTTACAACGAGCCTAACCTAACCAAATCTAACTTAACCTTTTAGAAAATCTGCTAATTTTGTGGTTTCAATTTCAACGATATAAAATGTATGCCTTTCTATAATTATGTGATACAACGAGCTCCCGTTTCCACCACTCTATGAGGCTTTCGATCCGATGATTATTATTTGTATGACCAATCGTATCACTTACCCTATTGTTTTCTGCGAATGTGTGCTACTAAGCACAACTTTGACGTTCCCTTTAACTTCTTCAAAGTATGTCAGGTTCACGTCGTGCTCCTCGGCTCGCATGTTCACGACCACAAGGTAAACGTCTCCTTTGTACCACCTGTAAACATCGTTTACTGGTCACTATGCCGTTGGAACAAATCGATTTTGACCTTTATCGTCTTGGCCTAGAATCGTTATTGAAGCATTGAGCTTGGAATGCTTTACGTCGTTTCGATGCCATTAGCGTCTAGGCTTGTGCATATCCATAAATCGTTGCCAATTATAAATTGATTATTTAACATTATCTCGATAATTGTATTTTATTTACAATTCAGTGATCGTCTATTTTTAACTCACGATGTAAAAAGGATGATACAAGCTAAACTATAATGTTTGTGTATCTGAAACGATTCTTAGCTATTACTATTGGTTCTTAGCTACAAGAAAATCTAATCCTTTAAGAGTAGTGTCTATTATCTAATATAAATATTTATAAGTTACCTCCTAAAAGCAAAGATGTCCTCGTTCAAAGCAAGAGATTCGTAACGTCCATATCTAAAAACTTTATCTTGTCTAAGGGCAGCCAGAGCTTGGTACACCTTCAGATGAGACTTCTCAGCAGCCCTCTGCACCTCCACGTTCAAGGTTTCATAGCCAGCCGCCACTGGCAGCCATGTTTTGTCAGCTGTAGAGAATCCTATAAAAAGCATTGTTTTTCTATTTCATGTTCTAAGGGTTCTGATGGTTCAACATCAATTACATAAATTTGCACATCGAGCTACACATTCCGCCAGAACTTTTCTTTTACAAAAAGCATGCTCCTTATAAATGTATTTTTTTTTGGATTGATTTACTTAATAAGGGCTAAATTTACAAGGGGTAACATCGTTTTATCGTTTTTGTACCTAAAATTAATTGCTCAGTAGGTACTGATCATATTTTCTTGGATTACTTACTTCTTTCCAAATGCCCATGAGAATCTTACTATTTTTTTAATTAGTTTACCTGCATTTTTTTCAGCACTCCATTGAAACGGTGTCCTTTCTGGGTCCCTAGACCATTTTCCGTAATTGATCGGATCATTGGTGTTGCATCCAGAAGGATCAACAGTTTCTTCCCAGCTCACTTCTCCATCAACGAGACCCAATTCTTCTCCCTAAATTGAATAATAACGTTATTAAAATAATTATTTTAATATCGTATATCATATAATGAGGTATGAAAAACTTGCCATGTATGTTACACCGATTCCAGGAAGCAGCAAAATAATCATGTTGATACCATCAACTAATCCAGAACCGTACCTTGTAGCCATTCGGCTATTGTCATGGTTTCCAACCTTAAAATAGAGTACATCACCACCGTCATTTTAAAAAGTCACAACTATTTAAGATTTCCATATCAGAAAGAAAATTAATCTTACCACCCAGTTAGCGTCCTTATCTACCGGCTTGTATGTCAAAAACTTATCGATAGCCCTTTTGATATCGCCAGCCGATGAAGATGCGTCGACGTCAGTAATCAGATCAAAGTTGAACGGCATTTGAGCGCCTACTCTGTTACCATCACCGAAATATTTCATCACATCCTTGATTGACGCATAAACTTCGGTCATCATTACTCTAGTCAGACCATCACGGATCTTGTACTCGTCAAGAATGTCCCTCCAGTCGTAAACTACGTAGAGCGTTTCGTTTTGATCCTTAGTGTAAATGTGGTTGAGAGAATCATGGTCGTCTAATTCCACCCCAATAGCTCCTGAGAGAGGTTCATCGGGGTATTTCCCGCCATAAAGGCTCTTATCCACTTCAAAAAGACAATTGACTGCGTCAACCCTAAAACCAGCTACACCCTTTTCAAGCCAAAACCGGACGACGTTCTAAAAATACAATATATGTTTAATTATATGTCTAGATTTTCATAGCTCGGGCTGGCTATTGCCAACCAATTAATAATTATAACCTAATTTAGTACTCACGTCCATTTCAGCAACCACATCAGGGTTGCGGTAGTTCAGGTCAGGCTGGCCAACAACGAATTGATGCAGATAGTACTGATCAACTTCTTCCCTGTATTCCCAGGCGCTACCGTGAAAATGACTGAGCTAGAATTAAAGAAAACGTTTAGAAACGATTTCCACTGGTTTTTGCAACAAGGAAGCTTCGCAGTGGGAATACTAAAACATTATTTACCCAATTGTTCGGAGGTTGTTTGTTTCCCTCCTCGTCAACGATACCATCTTCCCAGATGAAATAGTTGTAATACTTTTCATCACGTAGCAGTGCTTTCTCAAACCACTCACTTTCATTCGACGTATGGTTGGGAACAAGGTCTAGGACAACCTTGATGCCTTAAAACGAGAGGTTAACAATTATTTTAAGTAAAAAAAAAATTCGAGGTAGTTTTAAAAAAAAAAAATATACCTAGTTCTTCAGCCTTTTTGGTTAGAGCTTCAAAATCTTCCATGGTGCCATACTCGTCATGAACGGCATAGAAATCCGAAATGTCATATCCAAAATCATACATAGGTGACTGGAACATAGGTGAAAGCCAAATAGCTCCAACACCCAGTTCTTTGATGTATTCTAATTTTGATGTTATTCCTGAAAGTATAAATCAACATTTAAATTAAATATAGACTTTAAATATTATACGTAAATTAAAAATGACACTTTTAATCATACCGTTCAGATCGCCAATGCCATCTCCATTGCTGTCAGCAAAAGAACGAGGGTAGATCTGGTAAAATATAGTGCTCTCCCACCAATCGAGTTCTCTTTCGGCCCTGCTTTGCACAGCATTACCAGTACAAAAAGCTACCACAAACGGTACCAAAAACACAGCCTTCATTATTTAAAATTCCAATTAATTCTTATGCATGCCAGTCAGGCCCGCCTCCAACTATACCATATCAGGACTCCTATGGGCTTATATAGTTGACTAAGATCGACTGATCACTTGAGATATACTTCACACTGTCGCGTTTATCTTTGACACTTGAACTGCGTATGGTGATAAGATATTAGTTGTCCTATGCACAATTTACTTGCGCCTCTAGTTAGAGACGCTATGTGAGAGAATAGTTTGTGAATATTAACTTATATAACATAATAATGTACAAATCAAACTTCATTCTCTATTAATTTTACGTGCATTTAGAATTTGGTGGTTCTTTTTTTAAACTGAACGGAAAATTGCATGTGATCTGATATTGTTATCGTAAATACCTATACAAATGTCCAATAACAATGTCACGAGTATTATGAATTTAGCAAAATTTTGTATTTTTTTTATAATAATACAATTCAGTCAATAGAGAATATTCATAACTTGTAATTGAAGCTGTGAAAGCTTCAATAAAAGTTGATACATGTAACGAACAGTTAAGTTTTTTTTTGAATAGCTATATAAAAATAACCAAGTCATAGTTAAACCAACAAACATTTGTTCCTATCTCATTCTAGTAGAACAGAATTTAACATGGAGTTAATATGTCCAACCTGTTCCATGACGTCACAGTGCATATCAGATCTCTCTGTCTAATTAGCAGGTTAAAATGCTTCTATCATCCGTATTTTTTTATCGATTTTATATTAATATTTTGTTGAAGAGTTGTTCTCTATTTGGCTACATGAAGGCTCTTTTAACGTCAGTTATATGGAGTTAATCTAATGGCGCTTCTTACAAGACCTATCATTGTGGAGAAGAAGCGCCACAAAAAACTTAAGGGCGGCTCGGCAGGAAACCTTGAAAAAATCAGTTCTGCTTTTGTTTGTTTTTGCGAAACAAATGATAATTGTAATCTGACAGAACGAATATCAATCTTCCCTGTTATTTTTCACATAGATACCTAATCACAATTGCCTGATAAACTTATCAATTTGGTTGTGTTCAGTCTGGGCTAAGATGACAGTATCAATGGCATGTTACGTCTATTTAACATATTTTTTTCATAACACTTATGATTACATTGATATAACTTTTCCAGTAAATTACCCCTGTCATCTACCTGATGACGTGATGTGTAGAGTCACGTGATCTACCAATGACGCGATTGGTTTAAAAACGAAACGAATGAAACACTAGTTAGCGTAATGCATCTCGTCTAGGTTGTCTGCTCTGCTATCGCAATGCGCGTGAGTCATAAGCTAGACACAAGTTTGATACTCGTAGCAATTAACATTATTTAGGTACCTACAAAGTGGCCATACCCCAAAACTTTCCATTGAAACTCTTCCGTGTTTTTGTAAGAAGGCGACTAACTACAATGTAGCAGTCAAAGCATTCTAAACTTTTTTGACTACCACATGAGGGTTTAAAACGCTCATACAATTACTCTTAACTACCGCCATCACACTTGCACACGCACCAGCTGACAGGGTATTGGTCACTTGCGTTTCATAGCAAAACGAAAATCGCTAATGATAATGCTGGTACTATAAATCGTATAATAACTGAACCACTGGTATAGGTAGTAAAATCTAAATTTTTAAATTTATACAATTTTACAGAATCAGCGCAGTTAGTGTCTTGGAAACTTTAAACTTGCATTCTGAGAACAAGAGCCTCGTCTGCGGCTAAATCGAGGAAATTCGCTTGCACGATGTCGCTGAAATAAAAAACCGTAATTAAAAAATAAACAATGAATGTATAACTCTAAATATAGAGTACAATATTAACAAAATAGAAATGTAGAAATGCGGATCTCTTTTCTACCTTTGGGTGATCGAGGTAAAAGGAAAAGAAAAAAGTGGTAACTAGTAGACATATTTAAGTTCAAAAACAAAGTTAAGACCTAAATTTAAGACCTAAAATATTTTTTAAACACTTACAGAGACGTAATACGAGTACCTACCCATTTAGGTTATAATGGTAAATATCAACACAAGTATATTTATTTCATAAGCATCGATACTAATATTATAAATGTGAAAGTATCTTTGTCTGGTTCTAACCCTTTCATGGTAATATATGTATAGGTAGAGACTTGAGTCCCGAGAAGAACATAATAGTATATTATACACCGAGGGGGTAAAGCACTGTTTTATGTCACGGGCGCGATATTGAATCCTGAGCAAACGAGGGACTCCAGATTTAACTCCCGAGCGCAGCGAGATTAAAATTCAAGCTCGCCCAAGACGAAAACAGCTTTACCCCAAAGCTAGGCTACTTATTAGAAACAACGTCAAATCTCAAATCACTTTCGCTTTCGCCACTCGACATTTTTATTCAAACTATAATCTTTCAACTTCAACCTCCTGCTAACTAATACTGCATCGTTTTGCAACGCTCGCGGCTTTTCTTTTATTTTCTTTATTTTGCGTATATAGCTTGTAGTGGCCAGTTCGATTTTCAAATAAGTTCCATAGAAACCTACAGCAAAGGTTTCTATGGTTTTTTTTTCATACGAATTCAAATCTCACTATTACCCGCCGGGTTATAATATTGTACTGAGTCTCATTATAACCCGCTGGTTAGCGGATGGTTATAATGTTTTGCTTTAACTGAGGTTTGCATGATATATAATTGGGCGTGATTTATAATTCCGATATGGACATAATAAACCGACGGACGGGGGCGCAGTCGCGGCTTACACTTGGTATAATTGTATATGAATAAATTAATATGTTAATACAAATGTTATGAATCAAAGCACTAGTACACAATTTAAAAAAGTCGAGCCGACATGTAATAGAATAGTATAGAATACAAAATATTTATTCATAGCACACAGAAGAAAAACAATGGAAAAATATAAAATACAAGGAAGACAATACGTTGAATAGAAGAAGTAGTAAATTGAATATTCTTGAGCCACACGAGACTGTTATGTACCTAGATATGAATAAAGGAAAGAGAAGATATAAAAGACGGACAAGAAAAAAAGAGATGTAATACTCACTTCGTAGTCCTCGTCGACAAAACACTACTAGTCTCCACTTCTAATTGTCCAAAGATCAGATCAAAGGCGGTCAGATTCACAATGCTGTATGACTTCCCAACGTTCATCACTACCACATAGGTGTCATCGTTGTACCATCTGTAATATTCATGTCAGAAAAGCAATTTAAATATGATAATTATAATAATAATCATGAGCAGTTTAGAGATCTGAATATTCGTGGCACTTTTCAATAACACTATGAGTTATTTATCAAATTCGGATACATTATATCGACACAATACAATACAGAACACAACATTGAAAAGGAGAATAAAAGTGTATTGTAAGGTACTTTCGTTTGTTTTGCAATAGTCGACTTATGACCGTATGATCGTTGAATTAAGAGTTATGTGCCCATTATGGGTACTTGGCACCTAAAAGTGTCCAAACCGATACCATTAACCTGAAATAAAAATAAAATATAATATACCTCTTGAAAGCAAATACTTGTTTGCTCAGAACCATGGACTCAAAACGGCCATAGCGGAAGGCAGGTCGCTTGCGCAGGGCGGCCAGACTTTGGTAAACGTGGTAATGAGACCGGATTGAGGAACGCTGGATTGCCACGTTGGTTATATCAGAATCTCCAGCGAGTGGCAGCCAAGTTTCGTCAGCAATCGAGAAACCTGAGAAGGTTATAAAATGAAATACAGGGTGTTAGGTCGCTAGGTGCAAAGCTTTGAGGAGGTGATAGGTTTTTACTTCTTAACAGAGATTTGGCAAGCGATGCGAATGGCTGATACCTTAAAAGAAAGAGCAATAAAAATTATAGATAGGTATAAATGTATAGTAAACCGTGTTGTTGTATGTCAGGAAATCTTATTTTCTTTTTAAATCATATTGGCCCGATTCTAAGTATTTTTTATTACCGTAAAAGAAGTAACATGATAATAAATTGTAATAACTGAGAAGTATTTACTTGTTGAACATCATACATGTGATACAATACAAAGCGTTTTAACTTTTATTGTTTAATGTTTCGCATAACTATGCAAACTTTGACAAGTATTTACAATTGTGTAGTCAATTCTAGTTAAATGAATAACATATAATTCCTTTATATATTATCACGAGAAAACGTGTATAGCAGCTGTATACAATAATGTATAATGTGGAACATATTATTATATCCCTTCCCACTCCATGGCTGATGTAATAAGGTTCAGCGGAAGCTTTGTGATGTAAAAACATCGCAAAAGGAAACCTTTTGAAATGGGACTCGTGTTTTGGTCATCTTGAGCGAGGGGATGCGTTAATGTGTGTCATGTTATTTATAGCAATATATCACGAAATATATTATTATGGTTTAGTATTTGGGCTGTAAAACAAAGTGTAAGGCCTGAGTCTATTCATAACGGATAAAAATGGGCCTTTTATTACAAAAAATATTTATTTAATATTATTGTTTGTAAAGAAATTGTTGTAAGTGTTACTTTAAAAATTATATTTTACAAGATAACAACAGCAAAAGAAGTAATGATTAAAAGAACTCCTTTAAAGGTGATACGTATTTTGAGCTTATATGGTATAATTAAGCAGGAACACCAGATTACCTGGTGTCTGTTTATCCGCAAATTTCTCCTAAACCACGCAACCGATTTTAATGCAGTTTCGACCATCAGTAAGATAATTTTTCACAGAAGGTTTTGGTATATAATAAATCCTAGTTTGTGTACAGGTATTACAAAAAACTCACATGAACCGAAGCGGAGCGAGGGCGCTAGTAGTAAAATAAATACTGTCTACAAGAAGATTTTAGTCTTTAAGATAACAATGGATGATTGAATATGAACATGGTTAGATTTATGTTTGGATGAGTATAATAATTTATGTGATTCTGTACCCTAACGGGGTTAAGGCTCGGACGTGTATTTAGTATTAAAGATCATTAACCTATAACGGTGATAAATTAATTAATTAAAAATACCTGCATTTTTCGCGCTGCTCCAATGAAACGGGGTACGCACGGGGTCTCGAGTGACGTGAACAAAATGGACGGGGTCGTCCGTGTTGCAAGCCAGGGGGTCTTTCGTGTTGACCCACGGCACAAAGCCGTTGACCATTCCGAGTTCTTCACCCTATTCAGAAACAGTTGACATTACGTAGTTTGAAAAAATTACCTAACCTGATCTTTTTTTTTCGTTGGGGAAATGCGTTTACTCGTACCACCCAGGTCCAGGAAGACCCGGGACGGTTATGTGGGACTCACCAATCAACAGTGACGACAATACCTACTAAAACCCCAGTTGATGACGGCAGCACCATGGGCTACTAATGATTCTATTCTAAAAAATTGGATGGCTAAACGTTAAACAATTAAAGAGATAGAAGATGAAGATAAAATATGAAAAACCTGGAAATATTTACATAAATTAAATAGGCTAAATAAATAAATCTATACTAGTTTAATTATAAATACGTAAATAAATAAAAATAATATAAATATAACAAGTAGAAAGGACATACAGTTATACCTAGACCAGGAAAAAGAGTATTTTTGGAGTATTTTGAAAATGAAATCATCTAAGTATTTCGATTTTCTATAAAACACAAGTGACAAATATATAAGTCAGTTGCGTGTGTGAACGTGATAGCAATAGCAAGTCGAACGCTATTTAGAAACTGGAAGTACTGTACTAGAATTTTTACTTGGAAATAATAGCAATGCGATGCTAAAATATTTTGGTATTTCCTTTTAGGGCCTCTCTTTAACTCTCAATCACTGAAAAAAGAGCGACTTCATAATTATAATTTTATCATCCAACGTCCAATCCATCCAACTATTATAAGTTCAAATCCTGTTAAGATTCTGGCAGTAAAAGGGACAGCGCTAAAGCAGTTGCATATCTTCGTCCTTTTTACTACCTTGAACTAAGCTTGTTACTCGACTGCGCAACGCAAATTAGAGTAATATGTTTATCAGCCAGTATTATTATGTGTGTATGTATGTTTGTTCCCTTGTGGCCATACATACCATAACACGTCAAAGGCAACATAGTTGAATAGAGGCCCTGGGGGGTTATTATGAAGTAGCAGTTCAGTTTACGGTGAGAAAATAGGACAGACTATATAACTGCTATAGCTCTGTCTTTTACACTCGCCGTAAAATGAACTGCATAGCCATGTCATAATAACCCCCAAATCATATACCATGTAAGTGATGGCGATTCCAGGCAGCAGTAGAACAAGCATGTTGAAGGCGTCAGTTATTTCAGGCCTGAAGCGAGACGCCACACGGCTCTTGTCTTGATTACCAATCTGAAAACATTACCCACATTTTTAATATAAAAAGAAATAAAACAATACCAAGACTGAGTAACTGACTGCCAGGCTCAGCCTAAACTGGAGGACTTCAAGTTTGGAGGAAGTAGGGTGGGTGGTTTGCGGGTGGTAGGACCTTATGCAGGGTCTGTACCGATCGCTACCACCATCTTATCTATTAACCTACCGCCAAACAGCAGTGTTCGCATTGTTGTGTTCCGGTTTGGGGATAAGACGGCCGGTGTAATGACTAGCATAGAGGCATTCCATCTTGGTCCTCAGGGTTGGCAACGCATTTGCAGTCTTAGGCTTGTAGTCTTGTGAATGCGAATATCTATGGGTCACAGTTTCCACTTACCATCAGGTGGCCTGTGTGCTCGTTCGCCTACCCTATACCAAATCTTAAAAAAAAAAACTTGCGCACCCTAGCGGTGCAATAAGAAAGGGTTTTCCGAAAATCAACCCCCAATGAGAAGAAATAGGAGTAGCGGCAAACTAATACTGCACGTACGAAGTCGCGGGCGCCCTTTAGTTTCTAAATAAAAATAAAAAATCACAAAACCAATTTTAGAAAAGACTCTTTAAAGGAGGAAATTAAATAAGTTGACCTGGTCTCAAAGTCAGCTCTATGTGTATGGGTACATATAGCATACATACTTATTTTTACATAAATAGAATTTCTTTTACGTCGCTAGCTTCGAAGGCAATCACTACTTACGCTTAAAACGTAGTCGATTGAAATTGAATTAAGTGGAATATTTTACATCTCGTTGACATAATACAATAAACCGATAAACCGATAGGTGATAATATTTTACTCAACTGGTTCGAAAAGGAAAACTCTTCGGAAAATAACGTTAACCTTAGCCAAGCACTAAACATAATATTTAATGAAGGATACAGTCATCTTGCAATCGTTAACCATAATTAATAACTACATTGTAATGTAACTTATAATATTGGCAGCTTGCAAGTTCACATGATCAAATAGGTACGAAAAGTCTTTTAATATACATGTTGATCTTAAATCGTGAATGTAAATATATGGAAAATAGTACCATCCAGTTAGACGGTTTCCTCAATGGTTTATACGTCATCCATCGATCAGTTATGAATTTCAAATCCCTGGCATCAGAGTTCTTGTTAAAATCATTGACGAGGGCCAAGTTTATGGGTATGTGCGCTCCTGCACGCACGCCTTCTCCATAGTACTTCACGGAGTTTTTTATTCCCGTGGCAGCTTCTGTGATTAAAACCCTATGAAACAAATTATTGATTTTTAAATTTACCATCGAGTCAAAAAGGAGTTAGCGTTTCAAAAATATCAAAATTTATCAATATTTTCAAAAATAGTAGAGGTATGCGAAATATTGAGTTTTTTGGATGACTCAAGTGTGTCTGTGTATGTGTGTGTGTGTGTGTGATGTGATGGAGTTTGGATAAGTGGGAAAATTCATAGCAGTATTCATAGTATAAAGGAAAATCGTCACAGCTAAGTAGGATTTACAAATTAGTAAGTATTAGGCGACTAATTGTAAGTAATTAACTGAAAGACGAAGTAACTGACTGCGCGAGACTCGATACTCTCTTGGCCGGCTCTATTACTTTTGTATTTAAAAAATCTGTCAAGATTCACTTTTTAATATTATTAACTATTGTATCAACAAAAGAAGGCAATTCAAATTATGAATTCTGTTTCTCTGTCTATTATTAGTTCTACCTCATCATTATCTCTCACTGAGATAGCATCAAACACATATCTGATTTAAATTTTGATATGCATCATTTAAATAACAGAAATAAAAATAAAATTGCTATTCGAAAATTCCGCGTCCTTAAAGTATATAAATTATTTGTTGGTCAATGCATTCATTTCTATTATAAATTACCTGACTTATTTTAAAGTTATAATATCCATTCCAGCACTTAAAAATTACTTAAAAAAATCCGTTAATGTCTAAAGCGTACTCAAGCGTCGAGTACTATCTAACAGACAAAAATCCTTGGCCTAAACCCAAAACATAGTCTGTCTAGGGAACACCGTTGTAGGAAAACGAATTATGCCATCGATTACACAAACGCGATTCTTCCTATTCATGATTCCCATACAATATGGATTCCACACAACCGGAGTTTACTACATTCGTGATTCTACACAGACGTTATTTTAACGCAATCGGGATTATTCCTATTCGTGATTCTACACAACTGGGGTCTACTACATTCCTGATTCTACACAGCCGTTATTTTAACGTCACACATTTACCGATCGCATAATTCAGGAAAACATATCGATACTTTTATGTGGTGGTCTTGTGTTTTTTCATTTTATCTTTTTCTCTCTTTATCTTTCTCGTAATATCGTGCGTTAAAAAGAAAAGTGGCGTTATTCAAAAAAATATCAAAAGTGTTTTATTACATAAATCAACTACTTTTTGCCTATATTTTAAGTTGGCAAAGCGGCCCTCCGCAGTTTTCTTCCTATCACTACAGATGGCACCGTTGTCATTTTTCCACTACGCTATAGTCCGCCATCTTTTTTGTAGAAGAGCGACGCTCTCGCAGTTGCAATCCAGTCACAGTGGTGAATAGACGTGTGTTTTTGTGGAAATCTGACATATCTCGGAATAGTGTGAAAATTTGATATAAACAGGTAAATGTTATTTAATGAAAAATGACATTTTAGAAAAAACTACTCTTCAGTCTTAACTTATCAACGTAATTTAAAATACTAAAATGACACTTTTTGATTTGAGTATAGAAAGTTAGAATAAAGTTTTGTACCAAAGTGATACCTTTTGTAAGATGACGTTTTTCTTTATTTATTTATTTAGAGTTACCGTGGGTTCATTGAATGTGAAGCGTCACTTTTAGAAATGAGACGTTTAAGTTCAAAATACTACTATGAAATTTTATGGTGACTAATAGAAAAATAACTGCTAGTTTTGTTTTTTCTAAATTAGGAGTATAAAATTTATTTGTTTGTGACTTTTAAATAAGTAAGATTTACTTACGTCACAATTAAGTCTGTCAATGGAAAATCAAAATAACCTAAAACCATCTTTAGTTGACCAACGTTAGTTGTTAATAATGAGCTGAAATGAAAACATAAAATAGCAAAAACCACCGAAAAACAATTTAAAATGCACAGACATAAAACATAACACCATGCTTAAGCAAAAAAATACCATGAGCTGATACCCTGTCCCATACTCAAGATAAATAGATGATGTGAAGCGTAATAATTAAATACCTAAACGTTTGTAAAAAAAATGCCGTTAACACACTATGATATCAAATAGAATTTTACGTGCGTCTTGTGTATAAATTTAAATAAGCTGTAAACTCGAAAAACATAATTATATTGAAATTAATCATTCGGCAACAATAAATCTAATTTATTAAACTTGAATACCCACGAGAAAGTGTCAGTGTGTCATCAAGATAGGTATATTATAGAAATGAATCGTTTGGCAACAAAAAATCTAACTTATAACACTTGAATACCTACGAGAAAGTGTCAGTCTAATCAGGATAGGTATAATATATAGGTACATTTACTTACACAGACTTGTGGTTATCTAAATTCAAAACGTTGTTCACTATACGCTTAGTGCGACTACTTATTTTATTGATTTTCGTAGCCAAATCACACCACTTAACCAAAATTTTAACATAACACGTGCAGGCTAACTCGACATTTGGCTGGCGACTGCGCGTTTGATTCAAACGCGCAGTCGCCAGCCAAATGCCGTGCGCCGGAGCCGTTCGAACTCATTCAAACGGTTTGAATGAGTTCGAACGGCTCCGGCGCACGGCAATGGCATGAAGTTGGTGAGGGAACAGGTACTACCAACCTAAACGCGTCAAATGAAACGAACAAAGACTAACGTCTATGAATATAACACTTGACTTACAAAAACTAGTAACTTCAAGTAAAAAAACACATACTACATTTAAAAAGTTATGATTAAACTCGTTCGACCACATCAAAACCTAGTAAGCCTCTATGACTTTTTGAATACCTAGTAAGTGCATGTCATATACTAGGTATTTGAAATAGTTTTGTGACATACTGGATTTTGAAATGGTCAAGCCCGTTTGTTTCTTTAGGTACTTAGTAGGTTTCGGGGTACTCATATCTGTGAACCTGACCGAGATAGGTCTCTAAATGATTTTGCATCCGGTAGGGACTTACTAGGAACCAAGTTTTATGCAAGAAATACAAAATTGAATTTTTGAGACTTGCTAGGTTTTGAAATGGCGCAGCCGAAAGCGCTGCGAATTATTGAGTATAAGTTTGTTTTCTTTTTTATTTCTTTAAAAAGTACCAACTTTTATCCTACTTGAATCGATATAAAAAAAAAAAAAAATTATGTCGAGTTTCGAAAAAATCTACCTGTTTGATTTGGTTGTTTCGCCAAAAATATTACTTATTTCGCATCATGTACCTTGCTATTGGCAATATTTTTAACACTTCAGTGTAATTTCATTTGCTTTTTATATTCAATAAACAAAGTTTTCTTCCACAATTTGTATTTTATTTCATAAAAGGTCACCGTAAAAGGTTAACTATTTTTATGGAAAAGTGGCATTTATTAGGCTAACAAGGCTTTATTTCTACTTTTCACATTACATTTTTATAAAAAGAAATAGAAAAAAAAATTACGAAGAAAGTGATATATAATACTTAGTTACTTGTTCTATACCATCTTCAACATATTGAAATAAGCGTGCCCGAAACTTTTAACTCTCGTCCTGTAAATTTTGATGATTTTGAATAACGTCATTTTTCTTTTTAACGCACGATATGTTGACATGTCTTCCTGCTGAACTACGCATGATATTTGAAATTATATTAAATTTAATATTTACAGCTTTATATAACGCTAGACTGAGTACGAGTAGTACTATTGGAGCAGAAAATATGGTTAAAAATAACTAACTGCTGAGTATCTTAAGGCGTTTCTTCTCAGCAGTGGTCTCCTTTTGGGAAGCGCTGGTAGATTCGTGACGTGTAAAATGTCCCGTGCTGCCTACTTACTAAATGAATGTCTTTTATCTTTTTTTTTTTACATCAACCAAAACAAGGCAATTCAAATTATGAATTCTATTTCTCAGTTTATTATAAGTTCTACGTAAATTTTATTGTCCAGATCCTTACCTCGTCATATTATCTCTCACTGAGATACCATCGAACACATCTCTGAATTGCGAGATCATATCATATGTATCATCAATATCTTTAGTGTAAATATGATTAAGGTATCCATAGTCGTCTGGGGTCAGTCCTAATGTTGCAGCGAGCGGTTCATCGGGATATCTCCCGCCAAACAGGTCTTTATCGGCTTCAAAGAAATGGTTGACAGAAGTCATCCTCAAACCAGCTACGCCTTTTTCTAGCCAGTATTTGAAAACGCTCTACAAAATAATGTAATGTTGTAGAGTTACACAAATGGTCAAAAAATAACCTAAACCTTTATCTTTAATTACGTAGAATTCTGACTGCTGTAACATTCTGAGTTTTTAGGATTTTCAATAGTATTTAACATGATTTAAGCACATAAAATACATAACATGGATTTGTAACAAAGAAAAATATAAGTTAAAAAAAAGTCCTAAGTTTTGTAATTACAATGATCAGAATCATCAATCAATTAATCAAGCCCAAGAAACGTCAGCATTCTATGGAATTAAAAATCAAGGGCATCAGTATTTGCATTGTATACCGTGTAGGGATAAGATAATCTGTGAAATTACCAGCATTTAGAGGCATTCTTAAACCTCAGGGTTGGCAACGCATTTGCAGTCTTAGGGCAGTTTTAATAAACTCACCTTGACTGTGAGGCCCGTCACAAGATACGTCAAAGTAAACGCCAAACCATAGAACACTGTCATTTTGACGCATCTCGAGACGAGTTGAGATGAGTTTATTAATACGGGCCTTTAGAATTGCACTCTTAAGATTGTAGTCTTGAGAATGTAAATGTTTACGGGTCACACATCCCATTTACCATCGTTGCCTGTGTGCTCGAATGCCTTCTCTATGAAATAAAAAATACGTATTTTAGGACACTAAGTTAGAAGCAAAACCTACTTGCCGTTGCATTCATTTCTTATTTTCATTATTTTTACATTACATAGTATATGACAAATTCTCTTTCCGCGTCTGTCTTTTCTATCTGTCAGTATGTCCGCTTACTCCTCCTAAACCAAGGAACGGATGTTGATGCGGTGTTCACGTGAAAAATCGAACTCATGCAATTTTTCACGTAAAGTTTATATGTACAATTAATTCTGGATTAGGGTCAACTCACACCGAACGCGACGCGACGCGACGCTGCGCGCACATGCGACTCAAAATATACTTTTCATCACACTTGCTCGTAAATGGTGTTATTCCATGCCTGTATACAGAAGGACAATGGCCTAAATTGTTCCCGCGGGAATTATGGCGAGTTTGTCATCCCTAGGGAGTAATGACTTTCTTTTTAAAATTTGCAACTCTTTCGTACATCATTTCTGACTAAGGAGGTTTAATTTTCAGCCAAAAATTAAATCGGTTTCTAATTTCATCTTTAAAAATTAGCTATAGACTAACTTACATTACACAAAACCTATATGCTTCATTAAACTTCATTATTTTTATACCTATTTCAAGTTTATATCAACATTTATCATTAATTTTAGTAATTATACATTTTTATCAAATTGGCTAAATCTGGCTCGAATCCAGGTCGAAACTAAACGCAGTGTCTGTGGTCACAAAAAAAAATCGTTTCCATTGACGTTCCCGTCCGTCAAAAGTTATTTCTTTATATTTTGCAGAGTTAAAGTGTTTTCTCTTTGTTTTTTTCCTCGCAAATGTGATGAAAACCATTGTGTGTATCACAGGCAGTAAGGGGATTACTAACTCGAGTCATTAAAAGCCCTCCGCCTTCGGCGTCGGGCTTCTAACACTCTCGTTAGTAATTCCCTTCATACTACCCTTGATGCACAATGTACTATTATTTACTACACGAAAATGGAACACATTTCATACGTTGCACCACGCAGCATGAATTCTCCCAGTGAAATGTGTACCCTTTCGTGTAGTATGTGAAATATATTTTGAGTCGCATGTGCGATTGTGCGCGCAGCGTCGCGTCGCGTCGCGTCGCATCTCGGTGTGAATTGACTCATAAGAGACTGATAAGTACGGGTGTTATAAAAACTTACATAAACCGAAGTGAAGCTAGGGCGGGCGCTGGTTGAAAATATAATACAGCTTTTAACTATGCCATATAGATTAATTAAAATACCTTCATCTCGTCAACGACGACAGGGTTTCGGTAGTTCAAATCGGGCTGCCCCTGTCCAAACTGATGCAAGTAGTATTGGTCTCTGTGGGGCACATACGTCCATGCGCTCTTTCTGAACACACTAATCTGTACAACAATAAATGCTTACATAACATTATAGCACATTATTGCCTAGTCCCGGAAAGTAGGGGATTGTCTGACGATGTTGGCGAGTCTCGCCAATATAATCTGAGTCAGGCAATCCCGGTTTTCGCCGAGGCATACATAATGCTTTTCTCATACAATACAAGGAAATGATACATACATAGTTACTAGATAATACTTATTATTTAAGACAAAGATTTTGACGAAATTGAGAGCGAATTTCCTTTTTTTTCAAAACTTCGAGTAATAAGTCAGATTCACGTACAATTAATGAACCGCGGCCGCCCGCGCGGCCATTAACATAAATATAAATAAAATATCAGAGCGACTAAGAATGGGTTTCATTCGTTTATTTTACTCCTAGGAAGAAAATGAGGCTCTTTACATCTTCGTTTTTAGAGGTCCGTAGTCAAACTACGAACTCTTATAGTTTCGCCATGTCCGTCCGCCCAATGGAACATCGAGGGACGATGACAAGAGGCTAGACAGCATGACGGGACACTGTTCTGGTAACCTATCGCAACCTCGAAAAGTTTTTGACCGAATTTCATTTGACCGAAAACATTTCGTTTTTTATCGTTTCTCCGATGGCACGATTCGTCATTTTTTTATTTCACCATTTGACTTTAAGTAAATGGTTCGTTAGTCCAAGCAACTTTTCTCCTTGTAGTCACGTACCCTATGTATTGTTACGTATTTTATTTCAAAGCCCATTTTTCATTACACCAATGCTACAACTAGCCTGTGGATCGTTTTGTATTTTGTTTCTTAACCCATTTTTCACTTCATCAATGTTACATATAGATTTTGCTACGTTACGTCAAATATTCATTTCGGCCAAAAAATCTTGCTTGTAATTAGTTTCAACTATCTACAAAATGCAACGAGCAAGACGAGTCAGGGCAGAACCGACTCAGATAGGTTAGGTTAGAAGGCCAAGGCGGGAGCTTTGCTCCCGCCTTGGCTTTCGAGGTTATTTTTTTTCTGCCCCGAAAAACTTGCTTAAGTATAATTTATCCAGACAATGCAAAGATCAAGACAATCAGGGTAAAACCGACTCGGAACGGTTCACTTATTTTCTATAACTAAGAAATAAGTCAACACAGATCAAACAATATGATTTATATTTTATAGCAATCTTAATAATACTTCATATCATCAACAATTTGTTTGACCTAATTACTACTGAAAAATGTAGTTATTACAATTTTAAATGTTTAGCTAAAGTTTTTAAATTAAAATTAGGTAAACTATGAATAAACCGAGCCGTAATATTGGGCAAAGGATACTAAGGTAAAATCAGAAATAGGAAAAAGACAAATAGACAAAGCATTACATTGGACAACTGTTGATACGCCGAAACCAGTAATGAGGTATAGATAATTTGTCAAATCGTTAAAAAACCAAAACAAGTAATGAATAAATAAAACTATTCGAAATGATCATTCGGCCAAACGTAAAAAAACCCAAACCATAATTGACGAAAAGTATTTGTCGAACCAAAATTCGGTCAAACATTTTTCGAAGTTGTGATAGGTAACCCACTGTTCTTCAATTTTACTACTTAGAAATCTTTAAAACGTATCAACGTTTTCCGCGAGATATGACGAGAAGAAGGAACGATTTTAAAACTTAGAGTCTGTCAATCAGCTCTTTTCTTTATTCTTCTAGACCCAAATTCTCTTATTTCGTTTGAATAAACATGATTAACATCATGTAAAATCGAAGTCAATTGTATTTGAAATTATTAGTCTCGACCGCGGTGGATGCGAAAAGCATAAGACCGATCTGAGTGGAAAGCCTTGGGGGAGGCCTATGTCCAGCAGTGGACGTCTTTCGGCTGACATGATGATGATAATGATGAGTGTCGTAACAAAACAAATTTGACAACAAACTCATCCTAATCCCCGACCATGCATTGTGGCTGACTCAATCGTTCATATTATATTACGCTGCTGGATTACAATGGAAGCTGCTGAACCAGCCACGACCCAGAACGAGAATCTAGCAAGTTGGAGTCCCAGAGTTAATATGAAAAGAAGCAATTCAATGTTACATAGCTTTTATATTAACTTATATCATACCCAATTGTTCGGTGGAGTCCGCACGCCGTGGTTATCCATATGTCCCGACGCCCAGATGTACCAATCATTGTAATACTCGTCTCTATTAGCTGACTTTAGGAACCATTCACTCTCGTTACTAGTATGGTTTGGCACAAGGTCTAATATTACTTTGATATCTAGAATTCAAAAATAATTATTGAATTTTACAATTATAACTATGTTTCATGTTCTTGGCTAGATGATATTGGCATTTGTTGATTATTTGATTAATTTGTTTGGTTATACCAATACAAGTAGCCTTTATATACATCACGCCATTTTTGTACATAATAGCGTAGTAATATAAAAGGCAAACGAGCTTAATGACACCCATGATGACAAAAAGCAGTCAGAGTTGTCAGCAAATCCAAGGGCATAGGCAACTTGCTGCCTTTCAGTGAATACCAAACCTTCAAAAAGCGCTATTTTACAATATCGTTATAATTATATCGTTATTCTTGCGCTGTTACGTTATTATTACAACGTTATAAGACTCATAGCGGTATTCATCATGACGATGTTACAATAAACGATATTTTTTATTACAATAACGTTAAACGTTACCTCTTATACTGCACATGATTTCGCTGGTTCATACAATACCGTGATGGCCGTCATTGCCTCTCATCTAATATGCATCATAAGAATCGCCGACGCCAAGATTCTTTCATTTCAGGCATTAAAGTACCAAATGCAACAGACATGCCATACATAACTTTATTATAACGTTCCTTGTGATGTCACATAACGTTATGCAAAAATACTTTTTCAGACGGACAAGTCCTTGTGCTTGTGCGTGTTGAGCACCAAATACCCTCTGGTCTTTCAAATCGGTTAAAAGTGTCTAAATTATGTAAATGGATTAGCTCACCAAATTCTGAAGCCTTTTTGAGTAGATTTTCGAAATCTTCCATGGTACCGTAATCAGGATGAACGATGTAATAATCAGCGATATCGTAACCAAAGTCGTGTAACGGTGACTTGAAGATCGGGGTCAACCATATCGCATCAACGTGTAATTCTTTTAGGTACAACAGGCGCGATGTGATACCTGAAAACGAGGAGAATAATATGAACACGAGATACGTTTAGTACACATTTAGTACGCCGTGGAGAGGCTTTGGTATAAAAGGCCTAGCCATTTCACCAATGTCATATGATTCATGAGTTGTTTTATTTATTACAGTTCATTATAAATAATGAATCTTAAACAGTTTTATCTGTTACGGTTAATTCGCGCTAAATGAGTATGAGAGCTTAATATTTTTAATATTAAAAAAAAAAGATAATTAATGTGATTTAACTCTTTGGGTAACGTACTTTCGATATCAGTTTAAACTTTTCTGATATATGTAGTATTTACGGAAAAATCGCCTACGATGTAGGCGTTAAATATAAACAAAATTTATAGATAGATAGATAGATAGATAGATAGATAAAAACTTTATTCAACATAAACACAAACACAGGCTCTTAAATTAAACATAAAACATTATACAAATTATTGATTCTTTAGATCAACATTTATATCACTTAATATACGTCATCTAATGTTTTCTCCTAATCACTTTATTATTTAAAGGTCCTATTTCAAGATCAACTTTTTTGAAAGACTGACCTCTTGTTCATTCATTAAATCCTACAATTATTGCTTAAGGGGAAACTTTTAGCCACCCTCATAACAAGCACGTGGATCAGAATCCACGGCGGCACGCCCCATTGTTTATTTTTACATACACTTACGTAACCGTGCAACGTGAATTTAAGTGGCAGGTTGCGTCGTCATGGAGTAAAAATTCTTAGCATTGTATCAGATTTCAAAACCAAGTTTGGTAGATTCGATTCCTGCTAAAGTCAGATACTCCACTCGTATTTCAACCACTTCTAAGTATTCGTCTTAAGATTAAATCCTTGCATTTATCCATAGGACTTGGTAACACCCTGGTGCTTTTGACGCGTTAGCGTTGTCAATCTCATTATAGCTCGTATACTTGACAGTAATACAGGGTTTTTTGAGTAGAAGAGAGACCTACCTAGGTCATTTAAGTTTAAATCGTTATACCTATATTTAACTTACTTATTTATTGACATGTTCTTACCATTAATATCGCCGATGCCATCGCCATTGCTGTCCATGAAAGATCTGGTATAGACCTGGTAGATAGTCGCAGTTTCCCACCAGTCCTGTATCGAGTTCGCGTTCGCCATTTCATATCGCCCAGAGAAAATCGCCACAAGTAACGTCAATGTTGTTAGCTGCCACGCCATTCTTTAAAAATACAATTCTTATAAGGTTTTCGTCAAATTTTCGTAGGGAAACTACTTAAAAGAGGTTTAAAACGGGTTGTTTTAAAGAAGCCTTAAAAACCTTTGTTTTTATTTCTGTAGAACGTTTTCGGAATGCGATCACAAAAAAGAAATGAAGAGACGAATGTTATAGTCGTAGGATGACACGAACTTTATACGACTAATATGAGCTTGACTTTTAACTGACGTGGTATACGTCTCACAGATGTCATGACTATTATTTTGAACTTTGTTGCAATGACATGTGTTACTTTGAGAATGCTCTAAACCACTTCTGCAATTAAAGGTTAAAAGAGTAACCTGCGAACAACAACGAGTGCAAATGGGGTACACAAGTGAATAAATAAACTATAACGATGCCACAATGTAGCTATCCATTGGTCCCAAACTCGGCACAGCCCGTATCTTGGGAACCGAGAGTGTGTATTAGAAATTAAAGAGTAGTGTACTGTATCGCATTCAAGAGTCATAATAGTAAATATAAAAACACAAAAACGAAGAGTCCTAAAACATTGCGTGTAGGTTCGAGCTAGTGATTAACCTTTCTACGTGGCCTTTTCGTTTACATTTTTCGGCGGTATTACCTGCACGGGATTTCTTCTATTCTTTTGTTCTTTGACAAAACAACTTGAAATAATGGACTCTTGAAAGGTTTCGAGTTTCTTACGCACATCAGATACGAGAATTTACGTGCGTATTGCAATTCTTTTGCGTGGTTAAAATTAAAATAAGGGTCCTTTGATTGGACATCTTGTGTCGTGGTAAGACTGTTACATTTTATAATGAAACATTATTACGTGTACACGACACCAGATGGGAAATTATTGCTCAAAATAACTAACAAAAGGTTTTGGTTACCTATCACAACTTCGAAAAATGTTTGACCGAATTTTGGTTCGACAAATACTTTTCGTCAATTATGGTTTGGGTTTTTTTACGTTTGGCCGAATGATCATTTCGAATAGTTTTATTTATTCATTACTTGTTTTGGTTTTTTAACGATTTGACAAATTATATATACCTCATTACTGGTTTCGGCGTATCAACAGTTGTCCAATGTAATGCTTTGTCTATTTGTCTTTTTCCTATTTCTGATTTTACCTTAGTATCCTTTGCCCAATATTACGGCTCGGTTTATTCATAGTTTACCTAATTTTAAATGTCTTGATCTTTGCATTGTCTGGATAAATTATACTTAAGCAAGTTTTTCGGGGCAGAAAAAAAATAACCTCGAAAGCCAAGGCGGGAGCAAAGCTCCCGCCTTGGCCTTCTAACCTAACCTATCTGAGTCGGTTCTGCCCTGACTCGTCTTGCTCGTTGCATTTTGTAGATAGTTGAAACTAATTACAAGCAAGATTTTTTGGCCGAAATGAATATTTGACGTAACGTAGCAAAATCTATATGTAACATTGATGAAGTGAAAAATGGGTTAAGAAACAAAATACAAAACGATCCACAGGCTAGTTGTAGCATTGGTGTAATGAAAAATGGGCTTTGAAATAAAATACGTAACAATACATAGGGTACGTGACTACAAGGAGAAAAGTTGCTTGGACTAACGAACCATTTACTTAAAGTCAAATGGTGAAATAAAAAAATGACGAATCGTGCCATCGGAGAAACGATAAAAAATGAAATGTTTTCGGTCAAAAACTTTTCGAGGTTGCGATAGGTTACCAAATGTTTTATATGCATTACAAATATAATTTCTTTAATAAGCACACGCAAGTTGTATCTTTATAAGTTTTTTACCTATTAAAATCTGACCTAAAAGCACCTGGCAACCAATTTTAGGGCGTAAGCGGCCATAATATGATTATTCACCAAGAAAACCAGCAAGATTTAAGTATTATTTCTTGAAGGGCTGTTAGTGTCCATTAAACTGTCTTACAGGGATTAAGGGATTTGCAAAGTGCTCCTTAAGTAATAAACAAACGCTGCAAAACTAGTTGAGCCGGTGGAAGTAATTTTATACTGGACTTTCATAAGCTGCATGATCTAAATTTTGAGAATGAATAATAAGTTCGAAAAACTTTTATCTATGAAACCGTTTTACTTTCCTGAATAGTTAAAAAATAACGCATTCTAACCTACAGGTTCTGTAGGTATATTTGTTGAAAAATTGAAAAAATCATATTTCATAATAGTAATAAGGTTTAGAGAAAAATATTTTTCGACCAAACGAAAATTTCGGACAAGCGAAACGGAGAACAAACGTTTTTCTAAATATCCACAGGTTTCCCTTTAACAAAATATCGCAAATATAAGTATATGTCTCTCCAATATTAATTAAAAATAGGAGTAACTACCTACTCGAAAAAAAAAATTACTTACTTCACAACCACTCTTCGTGGTAATCAATTTATGCTAGCACTCTCACTGATCCTTTACATGGTCCTTTCCTAACCGAATCACTATGCATTATGAAATAAACATACATCCGTGTCTATTTATAAGGAGGAAAGGGTTGTTATGTTGTTAAACATCCATTTGACAATAGCCTAATTTCTCATTGTCCTCTTAACAATATAAAAACATTAGCCAGTGTGAAATATTATGATGACATGTTCTAATATTTTCGATCCGGCTCCCACAACAGTCCAGTAGTTTCTTCAACATTGATAGACGTAACGATTTCAACGAATAATTAAAGTGCTCGTGCTTGTGAAAAAAGTTCATTAATTACTTTAATGAAACAAACAAATATAAATAGAATTAATAGAAAATTATTATGACTGTTTCTAATTAGTTGTTTTGTATCTTTACAGGTAAGCAGCTCACTTGGCATCCATAATCAGCTGTCGTAAGTTGTCAACCCCGGTGACCCCTTGTTTCACCGAAACTTATTTCATAGAACGTATCACTTCGCAGAATTTTCGTTTCATAGAAAGCTATTTTCTGCTGAACCCTTATTTTAAATATGATTGAGTTAAGTTAGCTAAGACTTGTAACCATCACAAGATAGCCTAATATCAACACAGAAGTATCTAATCCGAGCTTATCCAAGTTTATCCTCTTTTCTAACTTATCATCCTGGTTCTTGACCTCGCAAGCCACATCAAACGAGTTGGGAGAAAGGGTCAAGGAATAACGACTCTTTGTTTTTATAAAATATGTGTGCTATTATGCTAGGCGTTTTAGGTGATCCCATAGTGGTTCCGTATATTACGAGCCACTTTACTAAATTAGATGTACACTCAGGAGCAGAAATACCGGGTCAGAGTGCGTTTTTCATACAAACGAGACTATTTCGAAGCCTTGGTTCCTCGCCAGGGGTTGTTTTGAGTGAGTTTTAATGGTGGATACTGCGAGATTCAATAGAGCAGGTCAAAAGTTCTTAATATACCTAACTGATCGCACAACCAGTTAACACCACAGCGGGAGAGATTGGGTCAGCACTTGGATATCCTTACATTTTATTGCCATTTTAGATGTTTTTCTGAACATGCACTATTCCGACGTTAACCGCAGATTCATTCAGTTGGGTATCCTAGGCACTTTGGAAGTCCTGTATCGATGCTCGGGGTATTCATCATCAGTTTTCACTAATAGCATTCCCTGGCGAGGAACTAAGGCTTCGAAATAGCCACTTTAGTATGAAAAACGCACCCGTTATTTGTGCTCTTGAGTGTATTTAATCTGATCTTACATATTATAATTTTAATATAAGATTTTAAGAAGCAAAATCGCATTTTTTGTGTATTGGTAGTGGAATTTCTTGCCTATTCGGGTGCCCCTTGAAATCTCGAGAAACTTTTCATCGAATTTCATTTCATCGAAAACGATTCATAGAATATTTAGTATAAATATTATCTCTTGTAGTATTATGGCTTCACCGATTTGTTTTATTCCAAAATATGTCACACACACACAATTCTAGAAATCTAGGTTCAAAAAGGAGAGTTGTTAACAGAACAAATAAATAATAATTACCTCAAAATTATCTGTGCAAAATAAATACTGAAATGATTTTCAAACATGTAAAATTTACAATATAAAACAAAATATTGGATAATAAAGTATGAAATAAAAATCTGTCACATAAAGTATCCAGTTAATAATATTGACAAACATTAAAAATCGGTGTTTTAAAAATACATAATTTAATTGTTCGATGTTAAGAATATTCGATCAAATGAAAATAACCGAAACGTTGACTTGGAACTGAAATTCGATTAAACGTTTGTCGATATTTCAAGGGTAAACCTTGCCTATTCATATAGTCTTAAGACATACGAGTATATTTATTAGACAGATAAAACCCCCGAAATAATGGTGACCCCCTCTTTCATGAAACCAAGCTTGTAAATACCGCTAAAAAACCTGCTTTTAAATAAAAAAGACGCATTGGAATCGGTTGACCCGTTTATGAGCTAAAGTGCTACGGACAGACACTCATAGCGGTGAAACTTATTACACCCCTTTTTTTAGCGTTGGAGGTTAAAAACAACGGCTGATGCATGGGTTATTTCCGGTCATTAAAATGTTTTTAGTGCACAAGCAATAACGTTTTTACAACGTTATTATGCCGTGCACCCCCTTCTTCCATATCTTGCCGCTTTCAGATTCAGACGTAAAATCGTAAACGTCTTGAGAAATACCCCCCTTATTATAACGACGTCGGGAGAACGACGATGCTCGGGGATGACGCGACGCCTTGGATGTAAAATTAACTGGTGTAGGTTGTCTCAATATAATTGGTAGAGTTTGTATAAATTAAATTGACACACCTCTCTAACGAAAGCTTATAGGCTTATTATGTTGATTGAGGTGAAAGGGAGCTGTCACTTTAACTTAGACGACTAGTTATCGTAATCTAATTTAACTGGTATTTTGCAAACTCAATCGAACAGCTAAATTGTTGTTCGAAAGGGCTAGTCAAAGGTTAATATAAATATAATATTTTGAAGAGTTCTCTCGATTTATCTAGGATTCCATCATCAAATCCTGGGAAGTATATATAGCCTTTTAAGCAATAAAAGAATTTTACAGCTCGTCTAGCCGCCTTATAGTTTCGGGAAAATACTTTCCTGCTGTCGGTTTGCTGTTTAAAAAACGAATAGGACTATACTTATGAGGTTCACACTATATTTTTGCGGGTGGTAGGACCCTGTGCAGAGTCCGTCCGGATCGCTACCACCATCTTATCCATTAACCTACCGCCAAACAGCAGTGTTCGCATTGTTGTGTTCCGGTTTGGGGATAAGACAGCCGGTGTATTGACTAGCATAGAGGCATTCCATCTTAGTCCTCAGGGTTGGCAACGCATTTGCAGTCTTATGCTAATGTCTATGGGTCACAGTTTCCACTTACCATCAGGTGGCCTGTGTGCTCGGTTGCCTTCTCTATGCCATAAAAAATAAAAAAATAAAAATTTATTGTTAAATTTACTGACCATTAGCACTCTTTTACTCAACGCTAGATTTTTTTAATATGCTTTTAGCCGTCAAATAGTCTCAGTTTTGATCAAGTAAATTTCAAAATTTTCTCCTACCGTTATCAAAACAAAGCAACACTGGGATCTAACGTTTGAACAAAAAAGAATCTGTGTTTTTGTCTAGTTGTGATACTGATAGAATCATTTTCACACTAACAGTATTCACGTCATAATCAGTAAATAATTTGCTACCTAAGAAACTATTTTCTGCTTTCAAGCACTCATCCTCACTTAATTTCAGCCCTATATGATACATCCATCTATTGAGTACTTTCCGGCCTGACAGCAATGTACTTCACCGTTTACACTATCATTTGAAATCGGTTGCGTATTGAAAGCTTCAAAAAAATGATTCTATTTTTATTGTATTGATAACATATAAAATTCTAAGAACCAATTTATATATAATTTTGGACATCGTCCGTGACCTATTTGAATTGTTCACCCTATATTTATAACGTAACCAAACACCCCTCTCTTTCTCACGCCTTTCATCTCGCACTCGAGACGTATCGCAAACGATCTCGTCGGCCTAGTTGCGAGTTAACGACGTGTCGGACGTCATCGAGATGGATGACGTCACGAGAATGAAGTATTGGCATCTTAAGTTGGCATTTACAAGCGCTGCTAGTGGTAAACCGTGGTAAGAAAGGTTACATGTTTTTTTATAGTTATCAGTTATATCGCTAAAATTGTGATTGTTTATACCATTTGGAAAAAAACTTACAATGAAATAAATACAACCGATAATAATTAAATATCAAGGGACGATCTCACACCAATTAACCTAAGTAGTCCCAAACTAAGCTATAGGCTTGTGCTATGGGTACTAGACAACAATATAAACATTTATATAAATAAATAAATACTTAAATACATAGAAAACATCCAAACACAAACCAATACTCGCGCTAGGCTTGTACAACAGGTAGAAAAATACATAGAAAATATTACTTTTAACTTTTCTTCAACATGGCAATTCCGCAATCTCTATGCTTTTAAAATTATGACTAACTGCATAATAATATTAGCTACGTTTATAAATGGCATAAATCATAAAACTATGTAAGTATAAAGTTATGCATTAGGTATATGGTAAACGACCTAATCTCAAGTCTCATGTCAAAACCATCTTCAAAAAAAAAAAACACTGCACATCTTTGCGCGTTCTGTAAAATATTTATTTTGTACTTATTAGTGTTTTACTGTTAAGGTACAATTTGGATAGGACATTGAAATGAATGACGTCTGTAAATTTACATAGACGTTTATCTTTGGAAGTAATTTTATTGCTTGCTTTTGCTCCATTTTTAACCCCCGACGCAAAAAGGGGTGTTATAACTTTGGACTACTATGTGTGTGGGTGTGTGTGGCACCGTAGCTTTTAAACGGGTGAACCGATTTAGGTAAACGTAAATTAAAAACCCATGAGATAACCCAAAATCCACATAATAAAAGAAATAACTGTGGTTCTATTCTTTTCGGGAAAACCTATTGCTTTGACATGTTATCGTATCGTTTTCAACTTAGCTGCTATTACTGTCAAGTAAACAAGAGCTGACATAACGTTAAAGATAAACATTTATTCGCAACAATACATAACCACATTACGAGTAAAACTACGTCAGGTAATTTATGGAAATGAATGCTCAATGATTTATATACTTTGCGGACGCCGAATTTTCGAATAGGGATTTTATTTTTATTTCTAGTATTTAAATTATGTTTGGAAAGAGCTATGCTTGGTGTCTCGCTACGAGATCGAATCAGGAACGAGGAGATACGTAGACGAACTAAAGTAACCGACATAGCCAATCGGGTTAGCAGGCTGAAGTGGCAATGGGCAGGCCACATTGCTCGAAGGACTGATGGCCGCTGGGGCAGTAGAGTTCTCGAGTGGAGACCACGTACCGGCAAGCGCAGCGTAGGGCGACCCCCCGCGAGATGGACGGACGATTTGGTCAAGTCCGCGGGGACCCGCTGGATGCAGGCCGCTTCCAACCGGGTGAGGTGGAAATCTTTGGGAGAGGCCTATGTTCAGCAGTGGACGACCTATGGCTGAAATGATGATGATGATGATGATGATATCAGAATTTTTGGTGAATGAATCTAAATTCTTAATACGACGGCGTTGTTGACAATACGGATAATATGACAAGAATAATATGGTTTTACCGAGTAGAATAGCCTTTGCTCATAGTCGTGCAGTAGACATGATTGGCCGTGGTTTTGGGGTCCTGATGAAAAAGGGTACAAGTCGACATAACTCGTAATAAGAAAGGGTATAATTGTACATAAACGGAGTATACTACACTTAAACGTTTTTTCATTCATTCTTCTTCAAGACTTGTACCCCTTTTGCACTAGGACCCCGGTATCAATGGCCGCCTCCCACTGACGGACTCGGTTTAGCTTACAACGGTGACTTCAAGGTGTTTCCGCCGCGAGCACACCTCTTTAAGCCACCGTTGTAGGCTAAACAGAGTATGTACGGCTCGCTCCGCACGCAGTGGAAAGGGCATAATTTGAATAACTGGTCTTTTAGACAAATAGGAGTAAATGCGAGCGCATTCATTAAAAATTACAAGGTTTGAAAACTGAAACACTGTAATCTCTACCTGTGAAACTGTGTGGTACCTAATGAATGTCTTTTTTATGTGACATTTTTTTTATTTTTTTATTGTATAATATCAATTTGATAACGCACACTGCTTAACATCGCTAGCGGGCTCGGGTTTGATCCCCGAAAAGAGCACTATTTTCTGTGATGGAGATAAGTTTAATATCTGTACGTATGTTTTGGATATTTTTTATGTTTAATTATTTATTTACCTGTATGTACCTACCCATGTGCCTATATAGCACAAGTCTAGGGCTTAATTTTTTGTCCTCTTCGTTTTCCCATTAATAACAGAATTATAAGTTTTGGTACTAAATCAACGGCTAAATAAAAATGTATCGTAATCAATAACATAATATAAAACAATTTCCCCGCCGCATCTGTCTGTCTATATGGTCCCTAGATTCCCAAAACATTAGTTAGACATTTTTACGGTAGGTTTTTACGTATAATAAATTCTGTTTTATGTATGGTGTTGCATAAAAACTCACATAAACCGAAGCGAAGCGAGGGCGGGTCACTAGTCTTAAATAAATCACTGTTCAGAACAGAAGCCTTCGAACAAAACATAACATAAAAAAAAGAAACGAACTCGAAAGAAAATCCCTAGCAATTAACAGACACGTTCCATGTTTCGTTACGAAAGCAGAATCAAGTAGCAGACGTTAACACACGTAGTGCCAGCTCTTCAAACTTCCTCCTTAACAGGACTACACTTAGTGTCATTGGTAGTAAACTTGGTATAGGTGAATCCCTTCATGAAAACAATCTTTGTATGTAGCACAACCATGATTCAGAACAATTACTATTAAATGGAAAAAACGCCGATATGATGACGACCTCTTCTTTCAGAACAGCAGGCTAATTGTAGGCACTTGCAATCGCAATTGTTTTCAATTTGACATTCCGAAGGCGAGTATGCTTTCAAAATGAAATCAATTGTTCGTCTTTGAAATCGATTGCGATTGTGAGTGCGTGAGGCAATAGGCCAGCTGATATTTCTTAGAAGATTTCACTGATTTTTATACAACCTAGCTTATAGAAACTTATCTGAGGATCTTATTTTCCAAGCGGTATTTGTCGGCATTTTACTCACTAATCACTGAAGTGGTTATTTTATGCGCCGTTTCAAATTGTGCGCATTTCTTTTTCCGATTATATGAAACACTTTTAAGCACTTTTTTCTCTTTCAGTATTTTTCGATACGAACTTTGACCGATTGACATTGTCGAGTCGAGCCATAAGTTTTCTTTCGAGAATTTAATCTAAAAATTATTTTGGCACACAAGAAATTGTCTCAAAACGTTTCTGTAATTGAAAAATTAAGACAATTGGCATCGTCGTTCTGAAAACTATAACAGCGCAAACTGCCCGCATTTATTGTCATTCTTACTCCAGCTTCAAGAAGTGAACTACCTGAACTAAATAAGTAGTACTACTATCTCAAGTCCAATTCTAAAAGTCACAAAGTAGTCCGTCATTCTTCTGTGGAAATTTATAGTCTAAGTCAGGCCAACTACCGGCTCCGTTTGGGTTGGAATTGTTCTCACCATCTCTAGATTTCTGCCAGGACTGTCCTCTACTCTATTGTACTGCTGTACCGCATCTCCTCCTCGAGGGTACCGAGTGCTGTATCTCTTCTTCTTTGCTACTGCTGCACCTACGATTCTCTGCGAGGGCACCGAATGCCATACCGCCTCTTCAGTGCTGCACCTGTACCTGCGCTTCTCCGTGACAGTTCCAAGTTCTGCTGCTCTATCACGTCTCCTGCTCTACCACGTCTCCTCAACCTTGAGCTCCACTACGTTACAACCTGATATCGTCCCACGCCCTTCATCACATAGCTCACCTTCACTTATATACATATATATCGTAGTTTTTTTTATAAAACCTATGTAAATACTTTTTTTCATCTTCTGTAAATATACTATTTTTCACTTTTCTTTTTATTAACTTGTCGATACACGACAAGCTAAGCACCGTTCCGATAATAATGGCTTTCTTTAAAAAAAAAATCTTCTAGATCGGTCTAACTGTTTGGGAGCTTGGTGTCACAGACAGACAATCAGATACACACGTTAAACTTTAACAAAAACTTTATTTCTTTAAGAGTTAATTAACATTTGTTTTTATAATTTACACTACGTACTTTTAATCAAGGGTCTTCCATTTCTAGATGAATGCCTCCTCGATCTGTTGCCATCTTTTGTGCAGCCTTAGTCCCGGTTTTACCTGCTTTGGCTTCGATATCATCCCGCCATTTTTGTAATGGCCTTTCTCTTTATCTTCCATCTGTGTATAACTTTTTCACTCCTATTTTTATTGTAGATAAAAAATAAGGCGCACTGGAAGTAGTGTCTATTGCAAGTCATCTATGTGTACATTTCTACACACACAAGCCAACGCAAAGCCGGCACAATTTCGCTGTAATACCCTCAGGGCTCGATGGTCCTAGTTAGTTGACCCGAGCCTGTAATTGCGTGCTAACCACATGAAACAAGAACTTCATTTAACTAGAGAGCTTCGGTGATTTCGTTTCCTCGGTGAATTTAGCGATTAATTCGTGCGAGGTTGTTGCGCTAAGGGAAAACCCGTGGAGTGTTTAGGTTTTAACGTATTTTGCGAAACATAATTCTGCACAAAATTCTAGAAATTATTTGTATTTTTCTTAACCGAAATCTAGAAACTTTTGGTTGAAAACGTCTTGTTGTTACTTTGGATTGAAGCAAATAGTTTCGATATGAGTTGTCCGATCCGATATGTCAACGCCAAACTTTTACCATTAAATTGAAATGTTCGCAGGAGTTTATTTATCTATAGCCTATTTGTATAAACTGATGCTATTTGATGATCTACTAACTAACCAACTTGTACGATATGTTGAGAACCATCCTATTGGCTTTTCACAAAGGAATAGTATTTCAAAGATCAAAATACATAGGTACAGTTCCCTAACGAAAATGATATAATGTACCTTGTAAAAGTTCTACGCCTATTGTGTTTGTCCTTCTCCGAGTTTTTGTATTTTGTATTCCTTTTCTTGCCATCCGTTTTCACTTTAAAGACTGTTTGTTTGTTATTTTACACAGTAGTGTATTTAGAAGTGTAAAAACCAACAAATAATTGATTTATTTTATTTCTTGAATTGAAAGTCTAACATTTTTGTTATTGTTACGTAACTTATATGCTTGCTTTGTTTACATTTCCATAGACTATTGTTTTTTTTGTTGTTTCTGTTTTCTTTGTGTTGCCAACTTTACCAGGCTATAAATTTTATGGTCGTTCAAGACGTTCGAGATAATCTCGAACAAATGAATGTATTTGACCACTGATGTTTTTCTTTTAACGTAGTTTTGTGTTAAGTGTGTCCCTTTCCGTCTTTTCACCAAGCGGTTCCAACGGAAGACCAGTGCTGGCTTTACGTCTAGCGAATGCTGAGTTGGGACTGTTTCGCAACAATTTCTCTATCTTGATCTTTTTGTATCTATGTAATGAGGTTTTATTTTGTTGCGAATAAATGCCTCTTTATCTTTAAAATGATAAGTTTTTTAATGTTAATGCTTTGTCATAGTAAACTTCAAACAGAACATGAAATGACACACATGACAGTGACAAAGACATTCACAATGACAAGGTTCTAAGTATGATCAATATTTTTATTGGGCGACTGTACATGCATATACATATATGAAGGGTGCGTGGCAAATTATCTACCCGCTTGTCTGAGCACTCAACCTTCCTCTCCATGATTTCACCAGGAAAGCCGCAGTCGAAGAAGAGTGTCGACGGATTTGGAACCCTGGAGTGATAACCACGACCATTATGTGAAAAACTAGGGAAAACATACATTCAAGTTTCAAAAAACGAATTATTTAGGTCTACGTTTAAACCAATAAAACGAAACGTTATAAAATTAATTTAATTATTATTTTGGTAAAGAAACAAATTAAAGGCCGAGGAGAATATTGATAAACAATTTTACACAAAATGGTTGACGAAATCGTCCAATTAACACATTTTATGAAGGTTATTTTATTTTCTCACAAAATGTGTGCCCTATTGACTTTTCACAGAGAATGCGTTAGCAAATAATTAAATTGTCAGTTTCCAGCTACGGGCCAGTAGCGCGCAACATTTTCACAACAACACATCGAATCAAGTAACCGTAAAACTATACGAAAATGAAGTTACGTCACTTCCATCAAGCCATTACGTGACGTCAGAGGCGATAGATTTAATGCCTTTGTGCTCAGATATGGAGTTTACGGGGCTTTGGTCAAATTGAATGAGGCTAAACGCGTTGGCGACCTCTGGAGAGGCGGCTGATTAGGTAAGGGGTGTCTTTAACGGCTTTTTTATATAAAAGGTTGTAAAAAAAATGAATGCTATGTAATTGAATTGAGTGAATTTGAATGTATTATCAATAATGTAGTATAGTTAGTTATAGGTAATTTTAGTACACTCTTTGGCAATAATTTAGGTGAGTCGTGGGATTTATTCTAGAGCGAATAAAATTTATTTATATTTGTAAATACCATTTTAAAAGAATTTTATTTTTTAGATTTGTTTGTTGTATTTGAATATTATAAAAGTACCGTATTTGCTGTTCTGCTGCGGTATTCCAAAGATGTGCAGGATATATTAATTGCACGGTAATATTTTATTATTTTCCTATTGTTCACTATACAAAGAGTTTACATAGAAAAAAATCAAACGCAAAACATGCTTCAAAAATTCAGCGCCTTAAAATAAACATCGCCTTTTTCAGACATTTCCAGAGTTTCTTTTGCAATCTTTGCCCAACGCTTGTACTACAGAACTCTCATTACGGCAGACTGAATAAGCGCTCTTCACGAATAATGGCGTGTGAATGAATGGGGGCGAAAGCCTGTTACGTACCGTGAGCACATTGCTAAACAAAAGACGGTCTCACAAGACGCGATGCTAGGTTGAAGGGGTATTATTTTGTGCCAGTGTACTTTATTTAATGGCGGCAATTCGGAATAAGGTTTGTTTAAACTTGACTTCTGGAGTCATAAGAGACATTCTAAATTTAAAACAGAGATGACAGTGACTTAGTTCTTAATTTGAAACTATTTGATTATGTATGTGTTCTATAACTTGGTTGTTGTAGCCTCCTTTATGAGTAAAATAATAAATAAATAAAGGGGACAATGTCACACCAATCCACCTAGTCCCAAACTAAGCTCTAGACTTGTACTATGGGTACTGGACAACGATATAAATACTTTTATAGAAAAATGTATACTTAAATACATAGAAAACATCCATGACTCAGGAACAAATATTCGCGCTCATCACACAAATATCTGCCCTTACCGGGATTTGAACTCAGGACCGCTAGCTTCATAGGCAGGGTCACCAACTAGGCCACCGCGTCGTCAACTAAGTGCAGTGTTCACCAACAATTAAACGGACGGTTAGCGGTTTAACGGTTGCCAAATGTATTGACTAACAACTGATTAAGACTTAACCGTCTGTTAAATTGGTTAGTGAACTCGGCCGTAAGATGGAGTTGCACGACAAATTTAACACTGGGTTATGACACTAACTAGAGTTATAGTAGGAGATCCAAATAGGACACGATTTGCACCGGACTGTTTATTCGTTAAAACGTATTTTTTTATCAAATTTAATATTCTAAGTAATATGGCGAATAGGCAGGCTGAAAAAGCAGTGCAGTTTAAATAATTAAAAAAAAAAAAAAATTTTTTAAAAATTGCAATTGCTTGTTTATTAGACAAATTACATACCAATCGAAAGTATAAATCCTTTAGAATATGCAAACGTTAGGTTGACAATTTTTTCCCGTCAAACTATTGGGGAGGCAGGTATAAACAGGTAAGTCGGTACTAATCATTTAATAAAAAAATAGTCAACCTAATGTTTACATTATTATATAGGCTTCATACTTTCGATTATTATGTAATTTGTCTATTAAACAACGAATTGTTTTTTTTTTAAAATATTTATTATATTATATATAAATTACTTTTCATCGAATAAACAGCCCGGTGCAGATCGTCTCCTATTTAGACCATTAGTAAATGTGAGATTTGATCCAGAGTTCAATATTTGAACAAGTGGCCCTAAGTATTACAGAGGCACTTCTCTTGAGTTGCCGACGTTCACGTGCGGCGAAGATTGCGAGCCTTTTATATAAAAAGCTTACATGGAAAAGACAACGTTGCAAGTAAGTGATCAATTTTGTACCATGTCTTGTGCTCTTTCCTTTATATTCAAACCGCAGATAGATTTGCTGCATACAAAATGTATAATTTTCTTACCAAAATGAATGAAAGGAATGTTTGCGCGGTTAGGATATTAGAAAAGGGCGTGTTAGTGTCAACTTTGAAGAGAAATATTTGGAAGATTTAAAACGACAAAGTAGAATCGTACATTATTGTGGAGGTCAGGGAGCAAGCAATTGCTGGATACGTCGCATTATAAACCACTCCAGCAACATTGGTTTTAAATGGTGATTTTTAAACACGTTTATTTAAGACTAATTTAAAAGTAGGTGCATAGCAGTAATCAGTCATGAATTTTAATACTTACTTCCCGGCTAAGGCCGGAACGCCTTCGTGAAGTTTGGGGCTCTGTTTTATTCGTTAAAGCCTTTTGCGTTTGACATATTTCTGCATTGCTTTAACTCGGCCGTCATTAATGTCAAGTAAATAAGAGCTAAAATAACGTTGACAATACAATACCATGTCCAAAAGCAATATTGTTTTACCGAGTAGAATAACTCTATGCGGGCTGCAGAAACGTTTGGCGTCACTGCCTCACAATTTAAAAGCCGGCGGTTGCGCAGGGCTGAGTTACGGTTAAGTGATTCCAGATTACCTTTAAGATAGTTATATGAATACAGGGCAACTTAGGGGTAGTAGCATAATTATAATGAATGAGAAATGAACCACTTTTTAAACACGCTTTGACATTAGTTTATTACTTTTTAAATATGGTTGCGTTAATGGCACGCTCTTCACTATCACTATCAGCCATGGCGTGACAAAATGTGGATGGATCCGTCACTCTCGTGCTTATATAGGTGGCAGAAAGTGACGGATGTTTTATCCACATTAGACGATAAACGCAGCTATATTAGACCCTCAGGTTTAAATATACAATGTGTGGCCCAAAACCGGGGCGAAAAATTAAAACGTAGATTCTACTCCTCAAACTACGCAACGTTTGTTTGACGACTTTGAAAAAAAACTTGCGGTTTGAATTTTATTACATTATAAAGTTAATTCGAACACGCAATGTACTATGAAATTGGTTATGTCTGTAGAGTGACTAGACTGACAGGCGATGTCAATTAGACGGAGTTTTAAGTACATTGATTATACTATTTACTTTGTTTGAAAAATGAACAATCTAAAAACTTTATGATTTTAAAAAGTTGCTAAACAAAAGTTGTCTAGTTTGAGGAGTAGAATCTACGTTTTAATTTTTCGCCCCGGTTTTGGGCCACACATTGTATATATATTTTTAATATTCTTATGGCATAGAGAAGGCAAACGAGCACACAGGCCACCTGATGGTAAGTGGAAACTGTGACCCATAGACATTCGCATTCACAAGACTGCAAGCCTAAGACTGCAAACGCGTTGCCAACCCTGAGGACTAAGATGGAATGCCTCTATGCTAGTCATTACATCGGCTATCTTATCCCTAAACCAGAACACAACAATGCAAACACTGCGGTTTAGCGGATAGACGGCTCAGCATCAAAACTAGCATTGGATGGATACTTAATAAAAGAGATTATATTATTATGATGAATTAAAAAAAAGATTGTGAGGAAAAAAATTTACTGTGAGTGAGGTTACAAAACAAACAACATTAACGCAATTTCAAAATATAAAGTTGAAAGGCTACAAGAGTAGTAACATAAAAATAACAAAAGACATGCAGTTAGATTTTCTTCTACTTCAGCTGTGCTCTGACTACGAGTAGATTCGAAAACAAAAGAGTAAATCTATGAACTCATAAAAAAACATAGGCAAAATCAGCAAATTTGGAATGTCCGCCCGCATTTTATCTTAATCTTCAAACGTCAATACCGTTCCACCAAATCCTTTACAAAGTATCAAGCTCAATTAATCTTCAGCTGAATGTCTTATTATATCTATCCTGCTCAATCCCTAGTGATTAAAACATGATAGCCGTCAGCTCTACGATCTAAGTATCATTTATCTTACGTTTCAGCAGGCTGTATAAGTGTATATTGCCGTTAGCCCTGCAAACATTTACATATACAATCATTAACGACGTTGTTATTCCTCGGACGTTATCATCTGAGTTCTGGAGCCATAAACTAATTAGTAAACAAACAAAAAAAATCGCTGCAAAGTGCGCTATTATGCTAACCTCCCAAGAATATGCGAGATGAGCGAAAAAGGGTTTTATGTCCCCAGAGCTCAGATGATAACGTCCGAGGTATAAGTTAGGTATGGGTAGTGACCCTACCTTCGAAGCTAACAGGGCTGGGTTGGATCCCAAGGGCATGTTCGTGTAATGAGCACGTGTAAAGTCCATTAATTGTCTTGCTAAGCAAACGCTTTTACATCCTCGAAATGGTACGTTTTTAGCTAAAATATAATTATACCCATAATGAAAAATCAATCCAATTGTTCATTGGGAAAAATATATACCTACCCACAAATAGTGGTCTCATTTTTTTTGACGAGATCCCCGTTTTAGACTTTATTGATACTTTTAACCTTAAAAAGTATCGTAAATAGGACGTAAGATGGTGTTGTCATACCTACCTAATGATTTTTAAAGTAATCATGTTATGGTATAAGTACGATTTATGTCATTTAAATTGAGAAGGTTTATTTCTTTATTTCTTTATTTATTCTAGACAATTAAGACAAGTTCTAATTTGCTGACTGGCGTGACTGTTCCCATTTGTTCTTGGTTGTTCCATAATTTTTTTGTGAAGAAAAGATGTTATGATAAATAAATAAACGAAACTCACCCAAACTTACTTCAGTGCGCATATAATTTACTCACGAGCAGATTGCAGATTGAAAATAAAAACATTAGAGTACCTATGGCATCGTATTTTAAGGTGAAACTTCTGTAATGTATATTTTCGGTTGATTGTGATTGTCTTCACTATTTTGTGTTAACCTCAAAATGTTCCCCATAAAGTTAGCAGTGACAAAAACAAATATGAATGAACCAAGCCTTTAACTCCGACCTTTGTAGTAAATTGCTCGGCACTTTTAAATATTCATACACGTGTAGATGCCGCTTATCGTCACGCAAACCATTTGATTCTAACTAGCTAACTCCCCCTTTTCGCGTGGGGGTTAAATACAGTTTTTACAGCTTTTACAATTTATTATAAAAAAATGGAATGCAAAACGAAAGACCATTTTGGATATCCATGTTGAACGTAACCATGGAAACCAAATAACAAGTCTAAAATTGCTGGTATTGGGTTGTTCCGACTATTATAGCATTGGCTGTAATTATTCTAAAACACCAGTTATTACTCCAGTCCATAGTAACTGGTGTTTTATAACGCTCGTTACAGAACAGTTTTTCCGCTTTCGTTACGCTATGGGTAGCGTTATGATACTGTTAACGATATATTATATTGTATTAATGGTTTATTACTACGCGAGTAGAAAAAAAATTATATGTATAATAAAGTAGGAAGTATGTAATGTTTCTTGAATATAAAAAACATTTTAACTGTTATGAATAGGAAAACAGAAAACCGAAGTATCTTGTTCTCGTAAGAAAATAAAAGTCGTCACGTATCTTCGTGTAGCTATGTTATTATGAAAGGTTATTCTTTATCATGATAGATACGTCGACGAGCTCTTCGATTACTTAGCGTAATTATACTCCTGACTTGCAAGTGATTATATTTTATGTATATACTCGTATGTATAGTACACAAACAAAAATCAAAAACAAAACTAAATTCAACATGTCATTGTTTCTTCACCAAATTGGCCTCAAGGCCATAAGGCCATGAGGGCTATTTTAGTTTAGTTAAGGTAATTCGACAACGAAGCGTTTGATTAAAGTGTTCGTGCTTGTGCTTCTAGAAGATCGAATTTCTTATCAAACTATTTGTTTTACTT
This sequence comes from Acleris sparsana, assembly GCA_923062465.1. Classification (NCBI taxonomy): domain Eukaryota; kingdom Metazoa; phylum Arthropoda; class Insecta; order Lepidoptera; family Tortricidae; genus Acleris; species Acleris sparsana. Next base: position 4,858,613 of record OV281286.1, read on the forward strand.
ATGTTTGATGCCAAAAAAATACATATTTTTTTAGGGTTACCTTTGTTTCGGCGAAATATGTTTGCCAAATGTATCGTTTCCCAACCGGTTCATTTGCCAACCCGCTTTGTTTTCTGTAACCGTAAATATTTCAGTATGTTATAAAAACTAACCTAACCTAACCTGTAGGGTTCTACACGATGGTACTAAAATAAATCCTGAAAAAAAAAAAGAAACATTGAGTTGGCAAATGAAAAAGTTGGGAAACGATATATTTGGGAAACATATTTTTGCCAAACGGCAGGCTCCCATTTTTTTATCGATCGATCGATCGATCGGCAATAACATGAGAAGGTAAGCGATCACTCAGGCCACCTGATGGTAAGTGAGATCTGAGACCCATACACATTTGAAATCTCAAGATTACAATCTCAAAACTGCTGTCCTAAGACTGCAAATGGTTGTCTTATCCCTATGCCAGAACACAGCAATGCGAACACTGGAGCTTGGCGGTGGGTTAATGAATAACATGGTGGTAGCATTCCGGAAAGACCCTGCACAAGATCCTACCACCACTAAACCTGTATGTTACTGACTGTACGCTACAGTCACTAACGCAAACGCAAAGTCGATGCTATTAAGATATTTCTGTGTCGGTTAAATAATATGCCACCAGAGGAGAATAAATAATGCATGGCGTGAGCATCCCGCAGTAACTCATCGTTTGTTGTGCTTAATTATCTTTTGAGAACGCCTGTATTGTTGTTGCATACACCTACATGTAATATTAGTGTAGTGAGGCATTAATATTATGTGGATGAGCCATTTTAATGATACGCCACCTAATAGTAATTGGGATCTATGACCCATACACATTTGCTTTCTCAAGACAGCCTTTGCGGCTTGTCACCGTAATAAATTCTTGAAACCCAACACGCTGATAACCTTTACTTGAATTTAACTAATCAAGTAGCATGGTAGCAAAACTAAGAAGTAGATTTTACCTTTCTGACCGAAAGATTGACTTGAAATTTTGCATACGTATGCGATTTTGATCACAATACAATAATAGAGTACCATCTTGCTTATATGAATGATTATGTAAGTGGGAAGTGGGCAGGAAAGCTTCTCAACGGGTACCAGTATGCGACGTTAGTGATCAACGATAGAAATGAAATAGGTGACATTAAGCATCATTATATCTTTTTATTTTTTTAAATAGTGTTGGAAAATACTGAATTTAAATCAAAACACATTCTTTGGACCGTCTAGGTAATATCAAATGAAGAATTAAGCTTTGGAACTGTTTATTGTTTATCCTTTGAATTCTTGATTAAACAAGTCCGATGTCGACGTTTGACATTGCAAAACAAAATTTTATTAATTAGGGGATAATGGGCGACTATTTTCAGAATTTGAGAGTTAAATGAGAAATTAATGAGGTGGTTCAAGTTTGTATTCACGTATTTGTTTGTTAATTAACCGCTGGATAAACAGCGCAGTGAGGTGACTTTTAATTAAAGTTCTATTTTGTTATAAGCGGTTAGTATAAAATTAATTAATTACTAAGATTCACCAGAGTTTTCTAATTGACTTTACAAATTAATTTTTCATTATTATTTCTATCACTTCAAATACACTATTTACAGATTAGGAATGTACAAAAGCGAACTTATTCCTTTAAGGACTCTCTTTTACCTAGCCTTAGGGTGATAATAAGAAAAAATATCATTTTCAGAAACTGCACACTAAATAGACACAACTGTTAAATATTTAGCAGGAATTACGTCTAATAAGAATACAGTTTAAACTTTTTATATCGAATGTTAACGATTTGGATTTAGTGGAATTATTTTCATATTTCACCCAATATCCACTTACTTACTGTAAATTATCTGTCGCCTGGGCAATTTAAAACGGGCAATCAATCAATAACAAAAAAAACATCGTATCATTTACCTGTTGTCTCAACTTCTATAAGTTGAGTAATTAAAAAGTTACAGAAACCACCTTCAACCATTACGATTGAAGGCTGAACATTTATTCCCAGTCCTCTTGGTCTGCTATTGTTCTCCAAAAGCTTATATTTGTTTATTTTAAAAGTATTGCAAAATCTGTAAAGATAAAAGCTGCATTATGCTGAAATTTCAAACGAAGACATTGTTTGAGATTCTGAGACGAGACGAGCGTCTTGCATAATGCAAGTCACTTCAGATTATTTCTCTAGATGCAGTTTTGCAAAATGTTATGGAATAACTTTAAAGACTAGTTATGATGCAAGGTGTTTACATTTATATTTTGTAGAATAAGAAATAAAGAATATAATGTATTCGTAACATTTCATATTGAAGGACAGATTAATAAGCACAAAAATAATGTATTCCCGAAATGGATAAACAAGTATAGATAAACACAGAACACATAAAATTGAAAAAATAATTATTAAAGCCGAAAATAATGTCAACCCTAGTAAGCTGTCATCTCAGTCATTGACTGATAGGGGTACTGTTAGGGTTGTCATTATTTTTGGCTTAGATAAATAGTTTCTTTTTTTGAGTTTTCTTGTAACTCGTATAATTTTCTCACTCAAGTATAATCGTCGATTACTTAGCATATTGTCATGCCTTACAAAAGTAAGACAACGCAGGAACAGTCGATGTGACAATCCAACGGGAGGCCTGACAATACCTTCATGTCATTCAGCGACTGCGGAGCACTAACTACTAACTAAAATTCCATTTTTTTAGACATTTTCTTTCCATCATCATCATCATCATGTCAGCTGAAAGACGTCCACTGCTGGACATAGGCTTCCCCTAAGGCTTTCCACTTATGTAGACCGGTCTTGTGTTTTTCGCATCCACCGCGGTCCCGCGATCCTGACGAGGTCGTCACTCCATCTTGTTGGAGGCCTACCTACAGCTCGTCTTCCGGTCCGCGGACGCCACTCCAGAACCTTCTTTCCAGCTATTATTTATTATTACAGCCTTTTATTTCCTTATCCCTTAAATATTTACATTTCAAATGTGTTAGTATTTTTGTTTACATGCTAGTAATAGGTAATTATGTTAGTTTAGTTTTATTTGTTGCTTTGGATAAAGACCCCTTTTTGGGTAAAGGCCTCCCCCAGTTTCCTCCATTCCTTTCTGTCCTGTGCTTTGCTGGGCCAGATATTTCCTGCTGTAGACACTATGTCGTCCGCCCATCTTTTTCTTGGTCTACCCACTCTTCTTTTGCCAAAAGGTCCTTTCCATGACGTGCACGCTGTAGTCCAACGTTCATCGGTGTAGCGAGCGAGGTGTCCCGCCCAGTTCCATTTTTGTGTCAGAGCAAATTTGAGCGCATCTATTAGTTTGGTCCTTTTTCTAATGATTTTGCTCTTGACTTTATGTATTTTCTTTATTTTTAGAATACTTCTTTCCATTGCTCTCTGGCACGTCTGTATTTTTGTTTTGATTCTATTCGAGTACACCCATGTCTGGCACGCGTAAGTAAGAGTTGGTAGTATGCAAGTGTCGAGTACGGTTTTCTTTAGAGGCATTGGATATGTTCCCTTCAGAATTTCTTTCTGTGACCAGAATTTATTCCAACTACTTATTATTCTCCTGTCTACTTCTTCCTCGTTACTATTTTCACTGAATGACACTTGTTTTCCGAGGTAGATGTATTTATTGACGTACTCCAAACATCTTTCATTAAGTTTAATTGGGTCTTGTTTATTATTAGTCATGATTTTCGTCTTGGTTTCGTTCATTGTCAATCCTACTTTGAGGCTTTCCTCACTTAACGAACTTAATATTATCATTTTCTGTAGCCCTGTGCTGGTTTCAGCGAAGATAACGATGTCATCTGCGAACCTGAGGTGACTCAAATATCGGCCTGCCACTCGAATACCCTCATTCTTCCAATTTGTTTTCTGTATGACCCCCTCTAACACCGCTATAAACAGCTTAGGTGATAGAGGATCTCCTTGTCGTACACCTCTACCAATCGGAATCGCTTGACCTCTTCTCTCCAATTTCACTCTACTATGAGTTTCTTCATAAATGTTTTTCAGGACTCGTATGTATGTGTGACTGACATCACACTGGTATAGTGCTCTCCATATGGAATCATGTGATATGCTGTCAAAAGCCTTTGTGTAGTCGATGAATGCCAGATACAATGGCCTATTAAATTCCTTGTACTTCTCTATGACTTGTTCAACAGCTTGAAGATGGTCGACAGTAGAGAAATCTTTCCTGAAACCCGCCTGCTCTATTGGCTGTAATTTATCTATTGTTGGGCTCATTCGAGTCAGCATTATTGAGGTATTACTAATTTAAAACTCAGGTTTAAAACCAAATAAAATAATGCCAACATAAATTAGAACGGTGTTAACATGAATTCCCATAATATCTTGATCCTACATTTTCCCAAACCCGAGTTAATCCGAGTTGCCCCGACGTCCGCCGAATTTCACAAGCCACGTAATTTAAGTCGAGTGTCCATGGGAAATTGGCAGAATCGAATCCGGGACAGGAATCTGATCTTTCTCGGCCTGAGAACCTTTATTAGGTGTGATATATACTCCTGTTGTTATTTCTTTCTTCCAAGTTTCACGTATTTACAACGTACTTGAAAAAAGGTGAAGGTTCTCAATTCGCCTGTTTGTTTTTATGTGTTGTTGCTCGATTTCTCCGCCAACTGTACCTAAATCGATTTTAATGATCATTTTATTCATGTGTAGGGTAACTATAATTATCTTACAAGTGGTCTCATAAAAATTTCGACATGATCTGGTCCTGGAATCTGTGGAAGGTCAACGGAGAATACCTCCTTTATAATTTTGAGTCAGCCCATTCTTTATGTTCAAGTTGATACCGAAGTGGAAGAAGATAAATTAAAAAAATGAGGATTATATCTTATAGTTTAAAAAGATATTTTATAACGTATTTTTTTTGCCAAAGATAAACTAAAAGATATTTTCACGACGACAAATCATACACTATTATTTAAACACTACTTTGCTCAGAACATTAACAATAGATTTCATTGTAAACACAACTTTGCTCGACATTAACAATAGGTATCTTCTTGAAGTGAAACGACTTAACTACTTTTACCGCGTTCTTTAACAAACACGAAAAACATTGTGTTGCCAACTGGATCACATTCTTAAGACCGCTCAAAACAAGTAAAGTTTTCTTAACGTAGTATTTTTTGCAAATTTTAAGTCAGTTTCTGTAAAAACAAGCAGATAACATTGGCCATCATTTATATTTGCAAAATTACTAACTTGCCCGTTAAAGGAAATTAAAGAAGACAACACTCGTTCGAAGTCCATATTTCACCTGCTAAGCTTCCTAATCAAAAATCAATGCCGTATTTTCAATTCAGGTAATGTATTCAAAACAAACCACAAGCTGTGTAATTACCTGAAAAGTAAGTAGAAACTTCACCAAATTAAACTGTAACAAGTGAGTTTGAATGAAAGCGGCAACATCCGGGGACTAACCTCTGGGACTAAGAGTCCTTCCTTTGAGCTCAAAACAACTTCAATTTAAAAAGGTCGCGTCACAAACGCAAACGCCATTGGTTTAGAACATTATAGGAATGGTACTCTAAATTTTAAATGAAGCCATGCATGAGGTGTTCTGCCGCTTTTATATTTAGCCAACATTTGTGTTGCGCCTTTTTTGCTTGCTTATGCGGGTGTTCGTTTGCTTTTCAAGTATAACTGTTCTGTGTTTGAACTTTAATTATTATTTTTCAAATGTGACTGTTAATAAGGACAATAAAATACTTTATCACTAAAACTACTGCATAGGCACATTCTTATAGTTTGATTCTAAGTGGGTCTCGAATTATCTTTATACGACGAATGTCTTATATATATTTTATTCATATGTATAATACCGAGATAAAAACGTGTTCCGTTTCTTTGTCATATGAAAAACTTAATTTTTAACCTGGCCGCGATTACTAGATTTTTATTAAAAGCTATCATAACGTTGACAATTTGTCGTTTGACAGACTAGAACTGAGCCCCTACTTTCCACATCTGTACAATAAACATGTTCCGTGCGTTTCTCACCCTTTTGTTTTATTTGACAAGTTCCCCAATAGAGCGAGGAAGAGTTTGGCAATTATTTACGAACTGGCAACTAGCGCAAAGCGACACCGAAATGCCGCCTGTACCCTTACCACGAGTTTCAATTACCGTACTTGCTAGCGAGTCGAATGATCCGTCCCTCGTACTCTATGATAGACCGAGTAAGTTCGCGTACTTGCACCTCAGCGATCTTACTCGCCGCGTGTCATTTGGAGTAGGTACGCGTACTAAAAACTGCCAAATAAGTTCGTCGGCGATCCAACGTGTTTGAATTTCGCTCGTAGCCCGGCCTGGCTCGTACGTCTGTCACCGCGAAGAGTGACGACCCACGTTTTACTTTCAGCAGTCTGTGGGTGAGGTGTTTGATATTTGTGTTGTGTTGTTTGTCTATTTTGGTTCAGAAATTCTAGTTAAAACCTAATAAATAAACCTAAATGATTTTTTAAATATGATATAATATAACTCAAAGCTTCCTCTTTTGAGATTTTGCGTTCAACGTGTGTCACCGACTTGAGCCAAGCAAGTTCAACAACTTTAAGATCGAGTTTTTATAGCTCTTGCATCTGTCACTGACGCGAGCCTTGTAAGTTCGCGAACTTTAAGATCGCGATTTTAAAGCTCGTATGTCTATCAGCCGTTTAAAAGAAAACTGCGAAATCTGCGAGGAATAGAGTATTCGATTCTCTGGCGAGTACGGTAATTTTTACTCATAGTAAGGGCCAGTAGGCCAACTGCCCGTATTTATCGACGAAGTTCAGTTTTAATTGGCTAGTGCAATTGTTCTTGTTCTATTGTTAGGCAGTGTGCTATGTTTTTCTGGTTAATTCTGAAATAGTACGTATCATATTATTACTTTTATGTGAAAAAGGAGGCAGACAAGCAATCGAGTCACCGATGGTTAGTGATCATCGCGATCCATAAACACCAGAGGAATCGCAAGTGCGCTGCCGTATCCATATTATTATGGGTTTTGTTTTGTTTATGTTCGTAATGTATCTTTAGTTTCGCTAATGTTTCATATCATTTCGTAGTTTTTATTTTGTTTACAAGACTTAGCTTATATTTTAACCTATATTTATTCTATCCATGTTTTTAGCGTTCTGTACCTCAAAAGGAAAAAACGGAACCCGTATAGGATCACTTTGTTGACGGTCTGTCGATCTGTCAACCCTTTATCTCCGGAACGCGTGGAGGTATTGAGTTTTAATTGACACCATATACTTCGGTCTACAGTGTCTTGAAGCTGTGAAAAAATCAAACATTTACATTTACGTAAAAACAAGATACGGCCGTTTATGCCGCAAAAACGTGTAGTCGACACTATCCAGGGAATCAAAATGTATAAGGTATTTCCCGTTGACCTATAAGTGTTAAATTTCGCAAGTAACACTGTCTTTTACTACAAACATAGGGAAAAATATGAAATCTGTACATTTTTTATTAAATCAAAAAGGGAAATAGGGTCTTTACGCAAGGTACGGCGCCGGTCCAAATTTTGAAATGAGTTAACCGTGTCATGTGCGGAACCCTCGGTGGGCGAGTCCGACTCAGACTTGTCTAGTTTTTTGAATTCACTTTGGCTATTTTTTTAAACTGGAGCTACAAGACACCAACTACATGAACGACTGTCAGATTATTTTGTGCGGAGACTTTTCTTATACTAGAAGAAATACCTAAACGATAACAACACCCGAAGTGAAATCGCAAACGCGAATATTACTCATCTTAGAGGAAGAAGTGGGCTTTTAACTTTCTGCCTAAGTCGTAGCGACCCGGAAATACTGCCACATCAACGTGTGAACGTATTAAATCTGTACACGTCAAGGCCGAAAAGTTGCAAAACAAAAATATTTATAAATATGCCATACCTTCACACACCTGCGCACGCCAAAACAACGTCAAAACAGCATTTCATATTCCCCGTGAATACCTCTTTAAGCGGCGTGAATGTTTTATTCACGCCGTGATTCTAGTTAGCACTAATGAAGCGGATCGGAGCCCTTCAGAGCGTTCCAAACGTTTTTGACTGTCGAGATGCTCTAAATCTTTAGCCGTGAGGTTGCTGGCTTATAATAGTGCCATTCCATGTCTTCCCGCGGAAGTCTTAAGAGGCTACTAAAGGAATAAAGGCTTATGGTTGTATTGTTAGGCGTTGGGCTAGCACCCTGTCTATTATATACATTGGAAAACATCTTAGCCTATTTGTGCAAAGTGTGGTTACAGAATTAACCACAAGTTTTTAGTTGATGGTAATTCTGTAGCTCTCCTTACCTCATTCTGGGAACGAAGGCATGAGTGTACTTATATAATGTGGTGTTGTGCTCTAAAGATGTGATATTGTATTGCATTATAAAAGGTAGCAAAAGGTGCAGGTAATGGGTATGTTAATGAAATCCCTAGGTCATCATCATCATCATGTCAGCCGAAAGACGTCCACTGCTGGACATAGGCCTCCCCCAAGGCTTTCCTTTCTGACCGGTCTTGTGCTTTTCGCATCCACCGCGGTCCCGCGATCCTGACGAGGTCGTCCAGGGCCTCCAACAAGATGGAGTCTTGTTGGAGGCCTACCTACAGCTCGTCTTCCGGTCCGCGGACGCCACTCCAGAACCTTCTGACCCCATCGGCCATCAGTCCTGCGAGCAATCTGCCCGCCCACTGCCACTTCAGTTTAGCTATATCACTAGGTACATTATTATAAAACAAAGTCCCCCGTCGGTCTAGATCGCGATAATTTCAAAAATTACTGTACGGTGTTTCATGCAGTTTTCACCATCAGTTAGATATGTTGTACAGAAGGTTTGTATGTCTCATTTTTGTACTAGTGTTGCAGACAACTCACATAAACCGACACGAAGCGAGGGCAAGTCGTTAGTGTACAAATAGAAATGTACCTAAACTTGGAAAAACTTATCAAGACAGTAGCAATTTTAGAATTAAGTAAAATAATATTTAGAAGTACTCACTTTTTTATTGCAACATAAACTGAGTCCGTTGCTTTACTTAACAGCGCGGCATTAATACCTGCCTATAAAGCCACACGAGCGTAATTTTTTGAGTTGTCAGTGGCGTAATTTCTGGTGCATACAAAAGGTTTTGTATGAAACGGAATGTGGCAGAAATTCTCCCAATTCACAAAATTGCACTTGTATGGCTTCAACCTTAGTCTTTCTGCTGTTTGCTTATATTTTTTGTGTTATGAAAACTGTTACATGATAATCAAATTCTTTACTTTAAATAGTAAGTGACAAACTTACATATATGATTTGGAATGACCATCGGGCCTATTATGGTCGTGTTTATCGATGTGGATAAACGTGGATAAAACATCTGCCGCTGTCTCACCAGTATGTATGTGCGAGAGTGACGGTTGCTTTATCCACCGCGATTAATTTTAACATAATACGAACGCATAAATTATAAACACCGCAAAACTGTGACCATAAAAAACCTCCCAGCTCTCAATATAAAAAAATAAATCCGTCAAAACGCCACACGTTATCGCCTCCGGTCATCGCATCCATATGAAAATTCAACCACTTTCTGTCGCTGAAAAAGGGAAATCCAAGGGGAAATTACAAATCGAGTTCCGCCATTTTATGCATGGAATGGATGCTGACGGCTGCGGACATTTAAATAGATATTTGCCCGCACTCCGAAGCGGAGGAGGGACACATTCGAAGATGGTATCTCGTTACTAAGTAGATGCTAAAAGGGTGTAGTAGTTTCCTTTGTGGTTTTAGCGGCGTCAAAAAAAAAGACATTTTGTAATGCTTAAGAAGAAATATCATCGTAGACATCGTAGTTTACTGAAATCCATTGATAGATTAGTAATGTAACTAATAATCAAATTGACTTATAAAATGTAATATTTTATGAATAAATGTTTGAATTGAATTGAATTGAATTGAATGTTTATGGAAAGTGTACAAGAAGAATTTATCGTAGAATCTTTCTTGTCATAATAGTATTAAAAATCAGAATGTCTCAACCCCTTACAATTCTGCACATATTTTGAATATATAGTGTTGTGTTGTTTGTTACATTTCTTTAAGTTTTGATTTTGTATTAATATCTATTGCATACTGGGATTTTTATTTTATTTTCATTTATATTTTTTGGTTTTTCTATCAATTATTGTTTAAATTATCTTTGTACATACTAACATAAAGGATCAAAATGTCTGAATAAATGAAAAACAAAAGAAGTACTTTAATTTACGACGTTTGTTAAATATAGTGTAGTTGCCAATTACCCTGATGTTTGTAACGTGATAATAATTAATTATTATATTAAATATTATATTATAATAATTAATTATATTAATACAAAATCAAAACTTAAAGAAATGTAACAAACAACACAACACTATATATTCAAAATATGTGCAGAATTGTAAGGGGTTGAGACATTCTGATTTTTAATACTATTATGACAAGAAAGATTCTACGATAAATTCTTCTTGTACACTTTCCATAAACATTCAATTCAATTCAATTCAATTCAAACATTTATTCATAAAATATTACATTTTATAAGTCAATTTGATTATTAGTTACATTACTAATCTATCAATGGATTTCAGTAAACTACGATGTCTACGATGATATTTCTTCTTAAGCATTATTATTATAGGTATGTATTCAGTCTGTTTCACGTGCCGAAGCACAATCAATCAATTTGCGCAAGCTATCACTGGACAATGCTGACCATGTTGCTCGATCACGTCAAAATAGAGTACAATAATGTATTATGGTCTGCAAATTGAGAGTTTAGAGGAAAGGTCTTTGTGGTCGTTATTGTCAAAGGTGTCTCCTTTTAATGTTTTCGACTATTTAAATTTAGACGAGTAATGTTATTTGGGTCTATATCTGATGGCATACTTAATGATTGTATGTCCTAACGATTGTTAGGTCGAAAATCGTTTGGTCGTCAATTGACATCGTATTTTTTAAACTGTTATAATAAACTAACCTAAATTACTTTACTAAAGTAAACAATAGATGTTTATTATTGCTTAAGAGTTGTATTATAGTGTATTATAAAATAGGTTCATACCACAGTTAGTATTATAATAACGAAAAATAATTAATGAATAAAATTTTCGGCAAGGTTTCGGTGTTTCATGAATTCACGTTAATAACTCCAATAGATCATTTTTGTTAAAGTGTGGTATAATCCGTCTATTTATATTTTTTGGGTAAGCATTCTTTAACTACTTACTTACCATTAAATTTTCATTAATTAAGGTGAAAATAATAAATTAACATAATCCTTTTTTGTAGTTTAATTTTAAGGTTATTGTTATAAAACCAGATAATCAAGCTCGATTGGCTTGTTTCACATTTTTTAACAAACTATCAAAAAACTTCTCTTCTTTTTTATCTGAAAGAAAAATAATCTTATTTATTGACGTTTAAGTAAAAATACAGGAATGTTTTCACTACTTTCCTTATGCATGAATTTTCATATTTAAAATTCATCATTTTAAAGACACTAAACCTTTTTTTTCATGATTTAAAATGATTAAAACTTACCCTCCTCTTCGAATATATTTCCTATAAGAAATAAAACCGATTAAAATCCCTTGAAAATTCCAACTTCCGTCAAATATCAAGTTTTCTTGGTATGTATGTATGTATGCAAAATACTTGATTGTACAAACAGGAAAATAACAAGCAATAAAATAGACAAAAACAACAAAAAAAAGGTATGTAGAGAGGCAAACTTATTCCTTTAAAGGATCTCTTCCAGTCAACATTAGAGCGAAAACATCAAATAGCCAAACACCAGTGAAAGGGACTATACCCTGTCTATTTAACAGAGTTAGCAAAGCGTTCCTTCTGTTGCACTTTTGTATGAAAATGAAAGGGACAAGAAACTGCCAGTGGGCGTCAACAAATCGCACGTCGATGGCGGGCTCGGCTTACATGCCGCTTGTTGGAATATTCGTAATATTTCTCGTGATTTTTGTTTGAAACAGTCCAATTAACGAGCCAGGTAAAAATGTGTAACCAAAGATAAGCACTTGAATGCGTCCGCCCCGAACGAGCGACAGATGTTGACTAAACTTTGACAGGCATGTAAACCTACCTTGTGCCTGTGCATCGTCCTTATTGCTGACCAATTACGTGCATTCTCTGTTTTCTAGTACTAACTCTGTTAAATAGACAAGGTATAGATAGTTCATAATTACGTTAATATTTTCCAAACATAATTACTATGAGAAAATCAAAGATAGATTTTATTTCTCTTCGTTAATACTTACTGTATGTATCTCTTAGAAGTTGACCTTGAGTCTTGCCCGCAACTGTATAGCATTAAAAAAAACTTGTTTCTTTATAATAAGAGTATTGTGCTAAACAACTCCAAAAATACTTACTATACCCGTACGAAGCTTATAACTTTACTCAAAATAAATTACAAATTTACGCTAAAAAAAAATTGCTACGTCATTAAATTAAACAAAATAAAAAAATGTCCCAAAACCATTGTTTCAATCAAGTATAAGTACTACAAGCTATTAGTCTTAATTACTCATTAAATCTGTAGTTACTAATTTTGATACTTTATAACTATTATATAATAAAATTATGTCACGTTCAATTAAATTGTAATTTTACCTAATATTCAATCAGTCCCCTGCATGCGTCACTCTCGTACTAGACAACAATCAGTGTTAAAAAGAAAGCATTATAAAACGGTACTATAATTGTTTAATTAAGGATTATAATGACTTAAAGTTGCGATGCACGGACATCTCATTCTATCATTAAAAAATAGAATAAAACAGCTTTTGTTGTGAGATCAAAATTGCCCGTAAAATACCCGTGTAAGGACCTAAACCTCTAATAGTTAGTTTACAGATCTTGATTACAAGTCTGTAGCAAAAAACAATTTTATTATGTGTCATGTTTTATAAAATACGGAATAAGATCTCTTCCTTAAAAACTGACTACCCAGCTAACCTTTGTGCTTGCACGTGCTTAGGTACTATCACAGAACGTTGTCACAGTGAAATTATAAAATAATTAGTTTGGCTCTTGTTACGACTTGAATCATAACGTCACTGTGACACAGTTCTACGGTGGGTCAGATCCGATGGGCTGACAGCACTTGCTTACCATTATGTGTTATAAGCAGACATTTGTATTTTTATATAACTCACCTAGGTAGTTGTTGTATTGTTTGATGACTGTTGATTAAAAAATAATAAACACTAGTGCCGAACTTAGATAATTCTCTCCATTCTAATATATCATTAATTTAATTTTGACCTTACTACTACAGTTAAGGCAGTAGTTCGTCTTCAACCAAAGATATATCGCACGGCTTGCATGTGTGCGTGCCTCGATCATACGCGCCGTGAGACACAGGCAAACTTAACAGGACGCACCAAGCCGGTTTAGTCGGGGCCGCGCCGTCGCAGCGTTTAGTTGCGAGCGTATTAAGTATCGAGCGACGTACATTGACGAAATCCACATTGCCGAACTTTGCCGAGCGCTAGCCCGAGCAGCAATAGGTAATAGAAACTCCTAAAGAGCCAGAGATAAACCCATTTTCTATTTATACTATATTACTACGCTGCAATGAAGGTGCGCAAACTATCTCCATCTCAAATTACTCGCGTAGTAGTACACAAAGCAACCTCATTTGTAAAAGCCGGCGTCAACAGTTCCGCATCGTACACACCGGGTGCATAAGATAATATAGATTACTAGACATAATGCACTCCGCCCAGTGCCTTATATACAGAATTCTAGAATCCATTTGTGCGACGAATTCAATGCGGATCTGTGAATTATGAGAATAACAGCACCGAGGCCCTTGACAAGATGCCTAACGCTATCGTAAACGATTTTCGAAAACTGCCAAAATGTATGTAATCGAAATAAGCGCTGGACGCGACCGTCTGGCAGCTTACTTTATTAATATTATTTTTCGATAACGTCAATGGTCTCTCAATGCATCTTGTCTTAAGCCACAGAGTAGGTATTTTAGATCTATGTTCTTCTTCCTAGGTTTTATTTTAGACAGTGTATATTTAAAAAAATACTAACGTTTCTGAGTTTCTTCTGATTCCAATGAAGTTTTATATATTTCTTCAAGCACATCCGCAGGAAGATCTGAAGAAATGCCAACACATACTATTACAACGATCAATTTACATATTCTAAATTTATTTTAATGAGGTGTATTTTGCCAATTTCGACTATTTTTAAAAACTCACATGGACTAATTAGAAAAATAAGTCCATGGATATCACGCAAAGGCCCATAATTCGGTAAATGAGTATTTTCTCTAATGGACTAACCAGAAGCACACGGGGGCCGCTCCACGCGCTACACTGTCAAGTAAATTCGCATAGATAGTATATTAGCAAAACACTAAGACGCCAAGTGTCTAGGAACCTAAATTAGAAACCTATAGCATATTTTTTGTTACTTAAAATTCTAAAACATCGAAATATCGACACGATATCACGCTATTTGAGGCCCCATAATCAGACTTGGTTAGCGTGTTTTTTTTTAAAATATAAGTGGCTGTTCAATAAGTAGGCCGCACGACCGACTTTGCTAACTTTTGCTTTGCTATCCTCTGTTCGTATACCGAAATTCTTTTTTCAAAGCGTTTTTTTAAAGAATAATAATAAATTTAAATGTTCAATCTAGGTGTGCATGACCTCGGAGTTTTCTAATGGGAGAGTGAGGAGGGACAAAGTCACTGGAACTCTCTGGTTATATAATAACTAAGAATCTTACCCAAATCAGGCACTTCCCGCTTAGACTTGACTACCACCATTTGTAATGTTAGTAGGCACTGCAAAAAAAATACTTTTGGCGAACAATAATGTAACAAATGGTGCCATTCATTCTTCAGTCGAATTTAAAATTTGAACGAGGTATTTTCAATTTTTATTCATTATGTCGAAATAATGATAATCAAATTATCTTTACGCACACCCAATGTCGCATAACAAACTTCTGTTTACATATCAATGTGTTGCAATTCTAACTGAAATAGCTGTACAATGATACGTCGAAGAAATAAACAGCGATATTGAGTTGTTCTGTCTCTTGAATAGTTTATGAAATGTATTTTTAAGAATTAAAAAATCCTTGTACCGTTGTTCTAATAATTGTTTTAATTTATAATGAATAGTCGATGAAGCCATAATACTACAAGAGATAAATATTTAAACTTAATATTCTGGACGACGACCTGGACGCATTTCTTGACAACTGGTCGGACGTTGCCACTGATAGGGATTTGTGGAAATTAAGGGGGGAGGCCTTTGCCCAGCAGTGGGACACTCAACAGGCTGACTAAAAAAAAAAAAAAAAAAATTCTATGAATAGTTTTCGATGAAATGAAATTCGATGAAAAGTTTGTCGAGATTTCAAGGGGCACCAATTATTAAGTCTCAAAACCTACTTAGTTCTAAAGCAATGAAATTAACATCTATTCGCTATCATGCTATGGGCCCTTTTACGAACCCTTATGGGGCTTTTTTTTCTACATTGTGACTCCGCGGGTTATCTGTTAACTGTTATTATATCGGTCAGCGATCTTCCAAATTTAAAATTAGAAATGGTATAACCTGCCAGCATGTTTTCATTTTTACTAAAACTCTAGTGTAATATTATATGCAACTTATTTAATTAGGTATATCAATGGACAAAACGCAAATGAGAAAATAAAATGGAATTTAAACACAGCACTTACAACACAAAGCGATGTCATCAGTTTCATCTTCGGAGGTTTAATAACTCCTGTGGATCATTATTGACGGGTCTTAGAGGCAATTAATGAAACCGATGTATCGGTAATCTGACTTTAATTAATTAAGACGTGACTCGCTTGAAGTAGTACCTATGTCGTTAGCTATGCTTATCAGTGACATTAAATATTAATTGTGAGGTTAGATATACTTATATCATAAATAATATTATGACAAAAAAGATAATGTTGATGAAATGGTAAAAAAAACAAACAGACATAAATCTGACTGAACACTACTGTAATAGTTTTTTATTATTTCATAGATAATGTGAGAAAGTTTGAACGTACAGATGTAGGTTTTTCAATGACACATACCTGAACTACTGACCAGATTGAAAGGAATCTGGCACTTCGTATTTAAACAAGAATATTCTTATTATTCCATATAACTTGACAGTTCCTATGGGAAAACGTTACACAAGATGCAGGGAAACGCCATTTCTTTAACGAGGATGTGTGTATGTTGGCTGGATTTTATTCCGAATAACTTCACACTCCCCCAGGAGCAGCAATTTCACACACACATTTTCTTTGTGGACAGAGTCGCACATGAAAGTATTCAGTTATTTGTTCAACTTACTTGAAATAATTAACATATAAAATGCATTGCCAACCCTGACAAATAAAATGGGATTCTATTCTAGTTATTTCAACGGCTATCGTACCCATACACTACAACATTTACGCTTAGCTGCACTGCGGCTAGCTTGGTAGCTAAAAGTACCTTCATTACATAAGCCTACAAAACAATGTATGCTAACTGTTTATTTAAAAATACTATACAATTTAGGTTATTAATCAGGTTCCTAGTCAAGGTGCATAGCGGTAAACTATCAACATGTATAGAATTGACATCAGTGGTCGACGCGACCGCCCGGCAGTCTACAACAATTCTATACATATTCAATAACAGTACTTAAAGTTAATAAAGCCACTGGTTCTCAAATAATTGAAATTGTATGCTTCTAGATAGATTTAATTTTATTCGTAATAACGCGACGAAAATGTACACTGCATTTCAAACATTAAGTATTCTACTAGATACACATAGGCAAGAGCAATATCATTTCGAAAACCCGAAATCTAACGACAAAACTCAACCCTAGGCTTGTTTAACTACTAACAACTCAAACCTTCCACGCAAAACTAACCTCTGAAGCCAGAAGTCTAGGTGGAAATTGCCAGATCAGGCAGAACTGTTAATTATTGAGACGTTGGTAACCTTCTGTTTACTTCGGATTCCTGAATCCGGAAATTCCCGAACAACATGCCGACGTTTATCGGCAAACACAAGTCCCGTGGGCGGACCGGGAACGAGGATTAATTGATTCAATGGATACCACAACGTGGTCACTGGTATTCACCGGATGAAGGAGACCCGGGCCATGATGGCGTGACGATTTTACCGCGTTTGAAAGCAGTTCCTAGATATATTTAAATGATAAAGGTTATTTGCCCAACTGATCTCCTGAGACCCGTCTATAGATACGTCAAAGTAAATGTCATTTCGTACAAAACTGTCATCTCTTACCTACCTTGAAATGGACATCTCATATAATTAGTTTAATAATACGCTCCCATAATTATAACGTATAAAAAAATGGGGCTTAATCAAACCTGTAATAATAAAATTTACCCTTGTCACAATATTTGATTTGGAGCCGTTGAGTGAGAACTTGAGTTGAAAATAACGTAAAATAAAAGTAATTTTCGACATGCATACAATTAGAGATGACAATTTCAAATTGGTTATTAGGTTACATCGAACTTCATATTCCAAAATATTCCATGCCGTAATTTTTGTACCTTTGTCACGACAAATGAATGAAAATGAAATCATATCAAGTCAACTTACACTATTGTACGGCTAATAGAGTTTATGAGCTGCCAGTGTACGTTAATCTTTTATCCATCAACAACATGCTATTTATAAAATAAATAAATTACGTAATACATAAACGACTTCTCAAAATAAACGTAATGTCAGTGAGATACTGTGTTAAATTAAAACTAAAAATTAAATAAGGTTGCTAGTATTTTTTTCATATAACCAAACACGTAATATTTGTGAGAGCTAAATAAATATTACGTAGGCTTTCACTCCCCCGCCCTTACTCCAAACTCTATTAAGGGCACGTATTGGTATGCAAATAAAATAAAATGTGAACACTTTTCCTCGCTCGAAAACGAACTCAAACCAATATTGGCAAGGGCCCGTTGGTGGACTGAATAAAGTTTATAGGGTTGATATACTCAATATAGGTAAAATTTTGGACACATACTCGTATTATTAAAAATTTACATAAAAGCGACAGCGTCCTCGTAAAAAAAATCCGTAGTAAATTGTAAGCTTGGAGAAGTTTCTTTTCTTTATGTTATTTAAATAACAAGATACTATACACATTTCAAATTGTCGAAGAAAGTGAGAGCAAATAGAAAAACCTATCGATAAATTGCAGGAGTACCTAATATATCTTATAATTAGTGAATCACATTTTGACTTTGAATTTGAACATGACCCTTAAACAAGTTTTTCGACCGTTAAGTAACTTGCCCCTAAGTAGAACGTCAAAATAATTATTTTCAGTCCCATTTTGTACTCTCGATAAACAGAACAGTGCGGTTTCCCCCACAACTACCGCGCAGAAAATTAAATTAACTTTGAAACTGTGCTCTGAAACAGAACAACGCAAATAGTTCCACTTTATAGGTGGATTGGTATGTTAACACTAAATGTACACAACACATAAGCTACAACAACGTTAAAATTACCCTTGTTTATTTCTACCATTTGATCAAAATTGCTTGTGATCGATGTAATTTATTCATTAAAGTAAAGAAACAGATGGACTTTCCCAGTGACATTACTAGCACGAAAACCACTTTGTCTCCTTCACGACGAGGTATTAAGTGTTATTTACACTGTTAACACAACAAAGAGCTCATGTAACAATTGATTAACCTGTCAATACTGCAAACATTATAATTTATTTGTCATGCGAGCCACTTCAGTGTTGGTGCCGTGACCAGGATCGATCGGGGTCAGTGCACTCCACATACATTATTTACTTTGATGTAGTTACACTAGTTACGAAAAATGTATCCAATTCACAATGTTATTTTTTTAACACATTTTTCATTACGTCAATAGCAATAGAACTCAAATTTAAACCGTTAGCATTGTGGATTAGAAACATTTCTTTTAAATGCGTTATTTCTGCTGCAACATTTTAAAACGCGATGTCATGTCAACATGGTATCGCAGTAGGGTGTATAATAAATCACTTGTATTTTTATATGTGTGAGGTTTTAGTTGACAATTTGTTTTATGGTTCAGTTTTATATAGTTTTGTTAAGTGTCTATTTTATCAATGGTTATTTAAAAATGTGTACCTTGAACTTTCAGTACATAAATTAGTGTCAAACAGAATTCTAGACTTTTACTTGACAACGAAATAACATACGTATGTATAAATAAATGTATTTTATTACGTACAAACCATCCAAAACTATTGGCACCTTTCGGATGTAGAACCCAGGACCTGCTTGCGATGCATAAAAGCTGACCGCGTTATTTCAATCAATCAATTACGCCATTTCAAATATTTATACTAAAGCGGTTCATTTGACTTGTATTATTGTAATTAATTCAAAGTTTTCATTTGTATTTTATCGAAAGTACATAAGTATGCAAAAATCGAAATAGGTAAATCTGATTAAGTACTAGAAGTAGGTGTTGGTTAGTTACAAGTAAGTATAATATAACCGGTAAAGTTGGAATTCGAGTTAAGAATAGAAAATCAGCTGTACGAGTACACATATTTTGTAAAAAAAAACAAACGGAAATCTGTAACGTCTTAAAAGATACGGCTCTTGAAAGATAAGACGTACGGACGGACGCCTTAATCTAAGTAATATAATCTGTTAATTACATACGTAGGTACACATCCTACGTTAATTCCCAAAGGAATAAACCTTAGGGGAAAATAATCAAAGTGCCAGCCCACGTGCATGTCACCGTTCTGACCCGAAACAAGAGACAAAGTTCGCAAGGCGTGACACCGATACAAATGTGGCTCAGAATCGACCCCACGTTTAGTTCGTAATTGACTTTCTCGATTGTTTTAATAAGGTTAGGAGCTTCGGAGAGTGAAAAGGGCAAGTAAATTGTTAATCGCTATATGTGGTAATGATTTATTTAAATGGATGGATGGATTGGGCTTTTTTATATTGTCTAGGGGACACGGTTTCTGTAGGAGAATGTATCGAAACTTTGTATGTGGTGGTTGTCTTGCACTGTCAAAAGAAAGTATATATATATAAAAAATATTCAAGCGTAGTAGCGTAGCAGGAAAATGTGTCAAAACTAAGAATTTTAATAGGGAATAATAAGAAGTAGTAATAACTACTACTACTACTTAAGACTACTTACTTTATTACTACTTTTATACGCTTGAATATTTTTTATTTTTTGTTTTATGTTAAATTCATTGTTTTATATAATGCTAGGTTACCTAAGCTTTATAATTGTATAATATCAAAAGTAGATTTAAAAAAAAACGACTGACTGTTGAGTTTCTTGCGGCGTTTCTTCTCAGCAGTGGTCTCTCGCGAAGCGCTGGTAGATTTTTGACGTGTAAAAGTGTCCGTGCGGCCTACTTACTGAATAAACACCTTTTATCTTTTTTTTTTATCTACAACACAATTGAAATGTTTAATAAAATATCAGTGATGCAATGCAACAACGGCTTGCAAATATTAAAGATTTTGTACCCACTTCAATTAAAAAAAGACAGAATCAACCACTAAACCAAAAGAAAATAATTAAAATGGTAAAATATAATGGCAAAATATAATGGTTAAATTATTAATGTAATTAACACGAAACAATAATGATATTTGTGAATTTTGTGATACAATACAATATAATGTAAGTTGTAGTTTAATTATTGGAAATTGAAGAGAATTTACATCCGTCTGTCCAAATAACCATCAATATTCGAATATTCGAATACTATTCACCGCATTATTCGAATACCAGAAAGAGCCGAATATTCGATTTATTTGAATATTCGAATATTCGAATAGCAAACCCTAGATGCAACACATAAGTGTTTTCATAGCTAGAAACAATACACTAACAATTATTTGGTACTAAACTTTGCTTGTTGTAGTGTACATTTTAACGTGGTTCCCAGAACAAAAATCCTACCCAGTTTTTACGCAGGAGGGTATTACAGCTCCTTTATTAACCGACTTCAAAAAAAGGAGGAGGTTATACGTTCCACTGTATGTATTTTTTTTTTTTTTGTGTATGTTCACCGATTACTCCGTCAATTGTGGTCCGATTTTGAAAATTCTTTTTTGATTTGATAGGGTATACTTCCGAGGTGGTCCCATTGCCACCAAATCGGAATCTGATGAGGGGATCAGTGAGGAATTGAGAGAACTCCTCAAATATTGTAGGCAAACATAAAGCGATTTTAGTATTTTTAGTAACAAGTCTAGCATTTGCATTCAGAAAGTATCACTTGGTGAAGTGGACCTGATGATGAAGACCACAGATGGCCACCGGAACTCCTCAACGGTACCTATTTCAAGGGTGGCGATAACGATAAGATATGTCGATTAAGATAGTTGAGCGACTACAACGAAGAATATTTACTTGTTGAAATATGACTGTAACTTTCCAGTGGCGTTGCTTGCGGCGAGCTCGAAATTTTCTATAGTTTCTCATTTATTGAAAAGTGGAACTACATAACAGCATAAATAGAATCACTAAAAAGTATTAAATAAAATAAATGTTTAAAAAAACAAAAAACCGCCTTCAAAAATGCAAAAAATAACTTCTTATAAAATGATAGGTACCTATAGGTAGGTCAGTCCAACTGAAGTCGGCGTCCCACATTATTTTAAACCAAAAGCCGATTTACAAACAGCAACACAGCTGAGTGACTATTGAAGATGAACAGAGAGAAACTGTCTCTTATGTAAAATCTATATTCATCTCTTTCTACATTTTCTAACTTCGGTCTTTAATGGGCAGTTAAGTGTGTGGTTGTTTGTACCTATCATTAAAATATTGTGGGACGCCGACTTCAGTTGGACTGACCTACCTATAGGTACCTATCATTTTATAAAAAGTTATTTTTTGCATTTTTGAAGGCGGTTTTTTGTTTTTTTAAACATTTATTGTACAATGTTCTTGACTTTTTTGCTATCATACCTTATTTTATTATCATTATATAAATATTAATGTTACGCCAATGGGTTAAAGCTACTTTTATTGTCTAAGTTTTTGGTGCTTTAGAAGTGTTTTCAGCAGGCTCAAATATCGTTTCAGAAGTAGCTCTATCACATACCAGATTTAAAAAAAATACCAATTTGCCGTTGTTTTCAGACGCTTGGGGGGGTTACCATGATATACTAATGCTGTTCAGATTAGGTCTAACCTAACCTAAACTTGCTAGCTCTGTCTCTTTCTTTCAGACAGAGCTATAGCAGTTATACAGCTCTGTCCGTTTCCCTCAATCTAATCTGAACGGTTTTAGTATGTCATAGTACCCCCCTGAGACATGTTTTCAGTCCTTTTCAGGCCACCCTATCAGATTACGCATTAACCTGAAAACTCATTTTCAAGCGTTTTCAGGACACTTGATGGGCCTTTAAAGTACATTTCAGTACATGGCAACTTTCCACTACGAGTGAAAGAGATATCATGATTAGAACGAGACAGCCACACTGTGAATCTTCATAAAGCGTGTTGAAGAAATGAAAAGATTGGAGATGAGACAGCAATACGCGGAACATTCCTGTCCCGTGAGCCAAGGATATAGCGATTGTAAACAAAACAATATTCTCGATCGTCCTCGGGGTGCCAAGTACATCGATCATTCCGGAAGAAGTTCTGGAATGATCGGACACGGGGACTATAAAAAGGGGGAGCGGTTGCGAGTACATTGAGTCTATACTTGGAAAGCGAGCAGTGCGAACAAGAGCGACCCGAGCAATCATCTACTCGTTAGTCTTCGAAGTTTATTGTGCGATAGTGGTGTGTAACGGTTTAAGTGAGTGCTTTAATATAGTCTGATTTTGATAACCTATCGGTGTATTTGTGCATTTCTATCAGTTACTTACCTATCTACCCCCAGGTACTTAACATGAATTCATTCACAGAATTTTCTAAATAATTGTGTATAAATACATATTTTTATCCTCAAACGAGCTCTACCTCTGTCATGCCTCCGGGCTTATTGTACTCGCGTTTATTGTTAGAATAAAATAATAGATTGCTAACCAAGGGATGAAAGTGATCGATTGCATCACAAAATATTCAGGCTGCACGAGCGCGAGCGAGTGCGTCTATAGTTCGAGGGAACAATCGATATTTTCATCCAAGTTAAACACTACATTGCATTTCGACTGAGAGGTAAGTAAGCCAAAATGCTATAATTGTCACCAACTTCATCTTTAGGTAATGTCTTATAAAAGTTATGAGTGTTTCGATACAATTTTAAAACGAGTTAAAAAAATTTGAGATATTTCGATAAGGCTGCATAAGATTTTTCCACGGTCTAGAAAACAGTTAAAAGGGCTGTGTTTGATCAATTATTTTTAGAGAATCTTTTTCGGCCCTAGGGATTGAAATGGCACTTTCAGCATTATTGACATTACAAACAGAAGAGATGATTTTTTTTTACTGCTAATGCTTCAAATAATCAACTCGGTAAGATTTTAAGAACATCTATCCAGTAGAATTATTTCCAGCTATTTCCGCTGTCTATATTTTTTACGATCCTAATTGGCTTCCTTTGTTCGATTCCTTTGTTGTAAAATATTTTATCCAAGTAAAACTATTTGATAAAAATGCGCGTTAAGATATATCGTAATAAAGATCATTATTTTATTCTATTCTGTCTCTATAGAAAATTTATAGGTGCACAAGCTAAAATGAAAAGATGTCTTTATAGGCCTACAGCCAATAAAGTAACTTATATATAGTAACTTTACCAATTTAGGTTAAAGTTTTATTGCAATAGTTTTCTATAGCCACTAAAATCAAGAGAATTTTGCGGTGACGCTATAATAACGTAGCTGTAAAAAAAAACATACAAATTCAGCTCCGGGCGGTAATGTTTCTCACCTCCTAAATCAAGTCGGATTTCCACGATTTTTGAATATGTTATTAGTTCTTATGTAAAACCCGGTTATGACGTTGCAAGTTGTATTTTCTTGGAAAGAAAAACATACGGAACTTTTTCATAAAATCTACAACATATTAAAAAGTCGTAAAAATCGGACTAGGTTTAAGGAAGAGAGATGTAATAAAAATAATGATAATAATGATGAATTATTTATTTGCTTATAAACGTAATAATACAGAGAAATAAACGTTCCATTATAACAGTAGATACTTACCTACATACTTAGTTTAAAATGCCTGAATCACTCATATCATTTATATAATTTTATATCAGTGACAAAAGTTTATGTCCGTTTGTTACCCTTTCACGGCTAAACCACTGAACCAATTTCGATAAAATTTGATATAGAGATAGCTCGAGTCCCGGGAACGAACATAGAATACTTTTTGTCCAGGAAAATGGGAACATTCCCGAGGGAAAAACGATAATCGCAACAGCTATTATATTAGATTTTTGAAATGACACTACACACACACCTTTATATCAACATTGTATGTACTATTTAATCTTTTGTATAATAGCCTGTGCCTACGTTATAAACTCGGTAATTATGTTAAAATATAACCTAATCTTAAGACAAGATTACATTCGTGCGGGTTAATTAACATAGCTATCCATTACATCTCGAGACCGCTCAACAAGCTAGAGGAGTGCCTACTGAATTCCAACTCAATTTGTCTATGGTCTAGAGTTTTGTTCAACAAGGTACGAAGTTGTTAAATTACATTTAGGTATTTATTTGAATCGGAATTTGTGATCCAAAGCTGATTTTAATAAGAGTTTTAAAAATGCCGGGATTTTTCTGCGTATCAATATTAATTTACAAATGAACAAATTCTCAGGACCATGGTCGGGTACGCCGAATGCAACGGGGATAATCTTAATAACGAGCAGAAAGTAAAACAATAATATGAATCAGTACAATGTTTTATGTGTAAGAGATAATGCAAGCCTTTTTTCAATTAACCTCACTTTTATGCCAGTTACAATTTTAAATTACAACATGACCCAAATTCGAAATTCAAACTCTAACTGGCCAGCACAACGCAACTGAAACTTGTCCAATTTATGTTTGCACATTATTTAATAGAGTAAACAATCCAAGCGCTCTACTCACTGGCTCTCTGGTTGCCCTGTCACTTTTACTCCATTGCAAAATAGATGTACAGTGAAAGGGACGGAGTTTCCGCGGTTTCATATTTAGTGCTTAGGCGTAACCCACCAGCTATCTCGTTAATCCGACGTCCTGGGGGAGATCGTGTGTTGATTACTTTTTACTCGTACCACGTGACGAGGGCTTTTATATTTCAGACAAGGATTAAATCTATTGTCTGTGTTGTTGTTGTTGACAATATTGTTAGTTTTATACATTTTAAATTTGAATTTTGATTATGAAGTTTTGTTTTGGGCAATGATGTAAACAAATTTGTACTTCTTGATACATAACCTCAAATATTTGAGGTTAATAAAGCGTGTTGTAGTTTTTAACCGGTCAAGTGAAAATCTGACTCGAGCACTGAGAGGAAGTATTGAAGTCCAATAAAGCCCTGCTGCTGTTTCCAATGTCTTCATCTTTTAAAAGCTATAGGTACTATAATATGGAACTTTATTTTATCCGTCACTCTATAATACAAAAAATAACTTATACTTATGTTTTTTTAGTTTTTTGCATAATACAAAGTTTGGCTTGTGACAGTTAAATCTTTAACAAAAATTGTTAGAGCATTTATTTTTTATTTTTTATGTAGTGTATATCTCTAGTCTGTGTAATTTTTCGAAATTTTTACAAAGTAAAAGGGTCTTGCCAGGCAACGGATAGATGGACCGACGGACAGGCGGACAACAAAGTCATCATAATGTTGCCGTTTTTCAGCTTTTCATCAGTACGGAACCCTACAAATTTATTTATTGAGTTACGATTAATCCTTTTATTCAAAAACTGAAAAACTGAAGTTTGCCTAAAATTTTAATAGTTCTTATCTGCCATTATGACATTTGAATTTGGCAGAGAGTGAAAAAGATTTTAACTAAAATAGGTTTATTGTGTGTTTATGAATAACGAAGTAAGTATGTAATACATTAAAAAACCTCACCTTGATATTCAAAGGTACGTGATTATGGAATAATAATGGTAAATTGGATCGTTTGCTTTTGTTCACATCTTTGCGCGTTTCAATCGACACCGACTTTATATTAAAAACGTTCCTTTTGTTCGCTGAAATGTAGGCCATGTGGAATAATGCAATTTGGCTCGTCATATGAATTCAAAAGGCGTCAAAAGGCGAGATGAAAATTCCAAAATTACGGTTTAAATTTTCTCTAACACGGATAGAAAAAAAAAAAAATGAGGGTGCTGTCTGGAGTGCAATTGGTAGCTTGATGCCCTTTTTACCCAAAAAATGTGACCTCAAAATTACCCATTGTTATAAATTCGAAGGTTTTTACTCCTTCATGTTGCAATGGCTGGACGGATTTGGCTGAAATTTGAGATGGACATACTTATTATATCCCGAAGGAATAACGATAATCAAGATATACGCGGAAGAAGTAACCCATATATTTATTAGAATAATATACTCAATAATTCGACTATCATTATCTGAAATAAAATAGAAATGAGACCAAACATGAGTAACGAAGTTGACGCAATGCTTAATAAAACGGCAGTCTGGGCAGGGTGTGTTTGATGCGGTGGTTGCTCTTAAGAATATTTTAGTTTTACCTTAGAATAATAACACAGACACCTAGTTCACGCACCAATGCGATGCCATTTAAACTAGACCTAATTTGGTCTATCCAGAACGATATTATTTGTGCATATCACCTTCAGGGGGTTCAAGTTTAACGCGTCGGCTGTATGAAACAATCACTTTATATGTCATGTATAACGAGACATGACACATAAAGTGTCACTGCGTTTTACTCTTTTTTGCCATGCTGTAATTGTGCGTTTTAATACTTTAGCAATTTTGATCTTAGTCGGCTTCTCGGTAACATACATGCTTGCGGAATCGAATTAACTTAAAAAAATAGGTAAGGGCTTGGGCATGCCTTCTCGAATGTTAAGTATCAATTAGAGGGGTCATTTTAACCTCACTATACAAAGTTTCAAGTCTCATATTTAAAATTAATTCCAAATTTCATTTTTAAGTAGACAAGCTATTGACATTCTTTAAAAATCTCTCCAAATTACTTTATAAATATATCTTGAGAATTTCAACGTACATGGAATGATGTCACTTCAGTCTAGACTAACAGAACTTATCTGTGTTATTTAACGAGGGCAATGGCGATGGCTATGAAATGCCAAAAACAAAGACGTGAACTGTAAAGAAATTGCAGTATTATTTTTCATGGCTTCGTTGATAAACTTGACAAAATGTAACAAGCTTATCCTTACTAACATCATATTTCTTCGTTCCGTCTTTAATTCTCTGCCTTTGCGTGGACGACGTCACAAACAAACGTTAGAAAATAAAGTTAAGATACTGACCAAAAAAACAACTTTGTTTCGGAAATGTAAATAATAATAATATAAAAAGTGATTCAATTGCCAAAAAATAAGCTTAACTACTCGTATATAGAAAGTACACGAGCAGGAGTAATTATTGATAGTCAATTTAGCTGGAAACCACACATAGACCATATTTGTTCCAAACTGAGATCCATCATGGCTAACCTTTCTATATTAAAATATAAATTACCTTATAAAATCCTACGGCTGCTTTATCTATCGCTGGCGGATTCAATCGTTTGTTACGGAATAAGTAGCTACGGGCGGACTTACAAAACCTACCTGGAGCAAATATATAGAATACAACTTGCGTTAATAAAAAAGATAGTACCGGGTAAAATAAAAGCCAAATATGCTGAGGACTACTCCGGTTTGTTTAAACATTGTCAATTTGTAAATGTCTTCAGTAGGTTTTGTTTATCGTTGCTCAGTGAAGAATGTTATAGTATTCCGACACTTGAGCGGAAAACGCGGCCCGAACGGCTGCGTTGTCTTGAATACTTACCTGTATACCAATTGCCAAGTAATAAGAATGTGTACGGCAGGCGAACCAATAAGCATGTGATCCCATTAATTCTTAACACCTTACCAAATGAATTGTTAGATAGTCTGCATATAAATAGTAACAATAGTGTTAAATTTAAAACTTTAATTAAGAAGTATTACCTGGAATGTACAGCACTTACAACATTAGTTTAGTGTAGTAACCTCTTATGAGAAAAATTATTACCGCGGGCC
Source organism: Acleris sparsana (assembly GCA_923062465.1). Taxonomy (NCBI): domain Eukaryota; kingdom Metazoa; phylum Arthropoda; class Insecta; order Lepidoptera; family Tortricidae; genus Acleris; species Acleris sparsana. The sequence continues at coordinate 4,886,922 of OV281286.1, forward strand.
TTACCACGCGAGCTCGCCGACTATTACATAAACCATCTGGGTTTTCAATAGTGGCTAAAATGTACACTTACTACATGTTCTATTTTTAAGTTTGAAAATAAAATAAAAAAAAAAAAAAAAAAAGGGTATTTGGTTGGTAGTGAGCCTGCCTACTAAACTAGCGGTCCCGAGTTCGATTCCTCGTCAATATTTGTTTCTGTGTCTTGTACGTTTTCTAAGTATTCAAATGTGAATGTTTTTGTACGAGACGGTACCCTAAGGCGGTATGCGCATTTCCAAATAGGAAATACTTACACTGGCAATTTAAGGTGTATAATGTAATATTGCATTCTATTTATAAACCAATTCCAAAAACAAGATCTGGGGCCTTATTCTTCATTGACTTTTCTTCCAATGTTATTGTTTTGTCAACGTTATGACAGCTCTTATAAACTTAACAATAAAGGCGGCTGATTTAAATACAGTGCATTGTCACTACGTGGAAAAACAGTGCAGAATTCGGCCCCCGCCCCGGTTCAATAATGACCATGCAATATTTGAAGTACACATACAGTGCTTACAAACAAGGTAATAAACAAACTTTTCTCAAACATGCTATGTAATGTCGGCGTTATGTTAGTTATTTTAGGCTTCAAAGTGCCACGTTTCCGACGGAACAACTCGAGAGAACTGTAAAGGAATTTCATACGAAACTGAAGGCCTAGGCCGGGAAGTAATACTTTTTTAATTTTAATTTGGCCATGGTGGCTGTGTTTATGAAAAGGCTAAATAGCTGTTTTTTTTTTAATTTACTAAGTCGTGCATCCAACAAAGCGTTTGCATGTTTATTTGAAGTACCAGGAGCGCAGAGGTAATTAGGAGGTTAGCACAAAGCGGCGAGCCCCGCGCGCGCCACCAGCGGGCCGGCGGGCGGGCGTACTGAGCACTGTAGGTTACTTTTAATGTTTATGTACTCCTAGTACCTATTTGACATTGCAATTTTTGTTTTAATTATTTTAATGAATTATGTTTGAGAAAAGCACTATTACATACTTCGGCGGGAAATATGGGGTTGCCCGCCTCAGACCTATATCCTAACTTCGGCCGGCAACCCCTTTTGTCCCGGCCTCTGTAGTAATGTACTATTAAAGTAAATAAGGTAAGTAAGATAGGTAGTAGCCGGTTAAAAAGGTTATGGTGGCGGTAAGACCTTATACAGGGTCCGGTCGGATCGCCACCATCATTATCCTTTAAGCTACCGCCAAAGCAGCAGTTTTAGCATTGTTGTGTTCCGGTGTGGGGATAAGACAACCGGTGGAATTACTAGCATAGAGGCGTTTCCTCTTAGTCCTAGTCCTGAAGTGTCCTGAGCATTTGCAATCTTGGGATTGTAGTCTTGAGAATGCAAATGTCTATGGGTCACAGATCACACTTACCATCAGGTGGCCTATGCGCTCGTTTGCCTTCTCTATACCATAAAGAAGAATTTGTTATAAGTTAAACAAAAGTGACACGTAATCTTCACAAATCCAATCGCGTTGCCAGGCTCAGCCCGCCATGGTGTGAATAATAATTCCTTATCTTATCTTGTTTGTTGACAAATTTTCTCTCCAGTTGAATTTTGTTTTCGTTTTCTTCGATAATATTTATAACGTGATAAAAATTGACGTTTTATTGGTGGTACAGTCAGCTGCAGAGATAAGTATACCCTCCTGCATACAAGTTTCCTATGCAGGGGGGTATACTTATCTCTGCAGCTGACTGTACATAAAAAGTTTTTGAAAGGTTTGCCATTTTGGAATACATGTAGAGTGTGTAAGACTAAGAATTAACGTTTTATCAACGTTGTGAATTTTTGGATCTTTATAAGCTTAGATTCTAAATATGTAATTAACAAAACCGTTTATTGCAAACAGATGTGCTTTCAAAATCAATTGCAAATAAGTTTTAAAGGCGGCTCCTAATGTACTAAATTGTCTTGTTTAAACACTATGTACTGTCATCCAATAAAAATGTTGAGTATACTTAGAACCTTGTCATTGTTACTGCCATTGTTTTTGTCATACTTGTCATTTAATGTTCAGTTTGAAGTATATTATGACAGTGCACTAAAGTGCTTAACATTTTCGTTGGGCTACTGTACAGTGCGATAGCTCAGGTGCTTCGGGTTTGTACTTGTCTCTCACTCGCTCTCATACGCTCTTATTAAGAGCGAGTGAAAGGGAAGTACAAACCCGAAACACCTTCTAAATGCTCACAGACTGTACAGTAAAGGTAATTGATTCCTTGACCACTTTGGACTAAGTCAAAGTGACGTAATCAATCAAAACGTAAGAGACTTCATCGGCTTTGTTTACAGTCAATTTCACATAAAGTGGTCTAGGAATCAATTTCCACAATCGAGTTAAACCAAAATATAGTTACAAATATTCGATTTTTGTAACGTAGATTAAACAAAAATCTGACCTGTAAAGGACCATGGGCAGAAATGTCCCCCCCCCCCACCAACAGAAATGAAACATGTCTCATTTAATAGATCTCAGCAACATTATGTATTTTTACTATGGAGACGATCACCAGATGTATGGGGTTTTCTTGGGAAACCATAATCGTATCGTATGGAATTTGTTTGAAAATGAACACATATATGGATGATTTGCCTTATTTGGCCCTTGTTTTCATTAAAAAAATCCCATTGATTTTGCTACTAAAATAAGTATTTTGTCTTTTTTTGGGTCCTTATAAACATATAGACATGCATCCCGTTACTGTTGGTGGGGGGGGGGACAGTGCCCATACAAATTTGCCCATTGTCCTTTCGAAAAATAAGAGCTTGGTGAGAATTTTAGTTCAGATACAGTTTGCAATGGATTCATTTTGTCACTTTTTAATAAAATAAGCAAATGAAATGCGAAACTTAAAGCCGACGTCCAATTAGCAGCGCTTAATAAATATGAAACGTTTCGTTGGAAATTTCTCAAATGTAAAGAGAAGTGGTGAAAAATTGCCAACACAAAAAGTTACAAACGTCAGCGTTTTATTTGTGCATTGGAGCGGCCAGCAAAAAAACTCTATTCATTTACATTAAAAAATAAACAACAGGTTTCAACAAAAAAATGCTCAAGAGTTTTGTTTTGCAATAATACTATAATACTGAGTTGCATAAACTTTCATCTTGATCTTTACATAGTATAAAAACAGAGCCGCTTTTCGCGTGTCTGTCTTTATATCCGTTTACTCCTCCTAAACACCGCATTGAATGTTGATGTGCATTTCACCATCAGTTAAATAATATATCACAGAAGGTTTTCTGTACTTAGTAAAGAGCAGGGTCCGTACTTTTCATGCCGTTGACGCAAAAATGATGTCACGATACACTGAGTATGATTCCAAATGGTTTTATTGTAATTATTAACCAGTTTCAATCATTTAATCATGTAAAAATGAGTAAAGACTATTGACGCGTAGAAAATTAAATACCTACTTCATACCTAAAACTATTTGATTGAGAAGGACGGTAGCAAAAAACATGGAGTAATATTATCATTAAAAAAATATATATTATTAAATAGTCATAAAAGAAAATTATCTCAATTTGCCGTTTTTAGTAATGAGTGGTGAAAAATAAAAGATGCTGCCGTGATCCGTAGTTTGAACGCAATTAAGCTGTATTTAATTATAGGTAATCATTTTACCGCTTCTTATTTAACATTTTTTTATTTGTACCTGTTAATACATACCTAGACACCTGCCAAATAAAAGCAGAGCAATTTCGTCATTTTGACGTCATCGGCATCAAAAGAACGACCCCTGGTCAAGAGCAATGAAACCGGGTCACTTTGTTTTGGATTACCATAGAAAGTGACCCGTTTTAATTGCTCCTGAGTGTATGGTAAAATCTGTTTTTTTTTTAAGTGTAGCGTAGCGAGAGCGAGTCAACGTCGACTTAAATCGCTAATGCTATGCCTTACTTTTTAATAAGGTGAATATTTAAGAAAGTGTCAAAACGTGTCCAAATTGACATTAATGCTAATAAACATTTGCGCAGTTTGGTGTAAAATAATTCATTGGATTCGATGACGGAACTACATGGTTAGAACCACTGGCCTATTGCCTAACGCACTCGCAATCTCAATCGACTTCAAAGTTTTTTTTTTTTGTGGCATATAGAAGGCAAACGAGCACACAGGCCACCTGATGGTAAGTGGAAACTGTGACCCATAGTCATTCGCATTCACAAGACTGCAAGCCTAAGACTGCAAATGCGTTGCCAACCCCGAGGACTAAGATGGAATGCCTCTATGCTAGTCATTACGCCGGCTGTCTTATCCCCAAACCGAAACAAACAATGCGAACACTGCTGTTTCGCGGTAGGTTAATGGATAAGATGGTGGTAGTGATCCGGACGGACCCTGCACAAGGTCCTACCACCCACAAAAGTGGGACAATTGATATCATTTTGTATGCAGACTCGCCTTCGAACTGTCAAATGAAAACGAATGCGATTGCCAGTGCTGCGTTAGGTAATAAGCCTGTTGGTGTCAAGGCATACTTGATTTTCAGATAAATATATCTTTCAGTTGCAGTTAGCCCTCTCCTCGTCTTAGGCTATATGAAAGAAAAAGGATGAAAAGTCTCATATATTTTTTATGTATTTATAACGTTTCTTTAATAAATTAGATCAGATGTTATTCTTATCAAAATTCATTTTGAATGGTGGATCGGTCCACCGAATTCATACAAGCGAGTTTTAAGCTACCTAGCTATCTATTGTTAATACGCTCGGGCGGTACAATTGAAACTCGCCGGTTAGTAACACGTCCGTCGAGTCAGAAAGCGAGTTAGTTTGTTAACCTGGAGATTAGAAAACAGATTTAAGATATACATTTGATTCGTCATTAATAGAAGCGAACGGAGAAACAATAAGCTTCTCATATTGTTGATATAATACCGATTTAACGTGACTAATTGCGTCGAGTGTTTGCTCAGCATATCAACATAAACGCAAGTCAATGTTATCTGAGGCCACGTCACCATACATGCAGCATAACTAAATTAGGCTAATGCCAGCGCTGATTGACAAATTGTCAAACAATAATGATCAAAGATCTGGATTTAAATGATGCGATTAAATGACGCCCACCAAGCGCAATGTGACAGACAATATGGTGGACAAACCATTCAATAAGAGCTGTACAAAAGACCTCTGTGGAGTGTAGACAAAGGTCTAAAATAATAAGAAATTAAAAACTTATTTTAGGGTTATCACCAGGGCCCGTACTTTTCATGCCGTTGACGCAAAAATGACGTCACGCTACATAGACTATGATTTCAAATGCTTTTATTGTAATGATTAACCTTTGATCATGTAAAACGTAAATGAAACTATTTGATTGAGAAGGACAGGTGGCAAAAATCGTCGAGAAACATTATCATTAAAAAAAACGGATTTTGTTTTTATAAAAAATAATGTGATTGTATTGTCATAAATACAATTATGGCATTGACATTCATTAAAGAAAATTGTCTCAATATGCCATTTTTAGTAATGTGTGGGGAAAAAAACGTATTTTGATTGCGATTAAGCTGTATTATTAATTACTATCATTTTGCCGCTTCTTATTATTATTTTTATTTGTACCAGTTAATACATACTTACCTAAACACCTGCCACACAAAAGCAGAGCACACTGTGTAAAATTTCGTAATTTTGACGTCATCGGCATCAAAAGTACGACCCCTGGTTACCACCACCAGTTAGATAGTTTTACTCGGAAGGTTTTTAAATATAGGCAATTAGGTTTTATGTACGGGTGTGACAGAAAACTAGCTATTGTAGTTGCAAAAATTAATGGCTCCCAAATTAATAACCTTAATAATTAACATGCGTTTTAAAGGATTTTCAAAACACATTCCAATAAAACTCGAATGAGGTTATTTTTCTTTCATCTTTCTCTGTTTATCCAAGATCTGTCATACGGAAACCTCGAGAGGGCACATCCATCCTCATCGTTATATCTCATATATGTTAGCTGTTGTTTTAGCAATAAGGTTATTTATCATGCTCTCATACATGAACCTTCCATTTCGCACTTATTTTACGATCATTCATTTAATATGTTCATATATTTTTATTTTGTGAGTATCAAATAGAGTATATAATAAATCTCCCGGCATATAGTCAATTATTATATACTTACAAAAAAAAAATGCCTAGTAAAAAGGCTGCATATTTTGCTACTTTTTAAATTGGTTTGAATATGTGCTTCTACAATCTTCTTTTTGTCAAGTGTTCCCAACCTAGATCTCCACTGGTCTTTGTTTGATGCTTTTTCTAGCTAGTTGCTAAGATATGCTAGAAATTTACTAGGATCATAATAGTAGGCCAGGCACAACCCCCAGTACAGTCACTATGAGTACAAATAAAAATGTTTTTTATAGGTTTGTTTGCCTGTCAAGCAGGTTCTCAAAAAATAACTTACTATAAATTAAAAGCACGGAACTTTCTTCTTGTGTTAGAATCATCTTAGGTTAAAATAATTACTAGAAAACTTGTTCTGCCGCTCTCCGATTTGGACCGCAGTCTATGCCAACATAGGCAACCAACAAGCACTTTTATAGCTGCTCTATGGAGCCCGACGTTTCACTGAAGCTGTTACCCTCGCTATGAATGCCTGCGCGTTTATTGCATTTCATAACATTTTATGAAAGTACTGAACTTATGCAAGATCGGGGAACTTATAAGTATGAGATTTGAGAAATTTTATTAAAGATGTGACATAACTTATTCTATGTTATGTCACGTCTACTTGACATTTCTTTGAGAGGTTGCGATCACGACTTTTAATATTGAGTTAGGATTCATCCGTTTTTAGGGTTCCGTACCAAATATTGAAAAATTAAACCCGTATAAGATGTCCGTCTGTCCATCCGTTTGTCTGTTCGTCCATGTAAGTGTGTAGGGTCTGTCAAGCCCCTTTTTCTCTGAAACGGCTGAAGCTATCAGGCTGAAATTGATACATTTATAAGATTTAGTGGTCCAAATAAGACTCCATCATTGCGTACCAATTAGAAATTTGGAAAAAGTTATACTGACGGAAAAAAAAACGAGTCATCGAAAAATAAACGGGGTTTTACATCCCCATAATGTATGACCTTACTAGCTGAGTAATATTGCTACCAGCTATTTTTGCATTTTTTTTCTTTCTTTCACATGTCACGGATCACATTTTCAAAGCCAAATTAAGTTTCTAAAGTAACATTAGGGCACAGATTAAATAATAGTCTGTCTAGAAGTCTAGACCTTAATTTTTTTTTTCCTTTTTTTTTAATCCTTGTTGATAGCTTTTTTAGCCTAGAGCTAAAACTATTTCCACCCTACGTTAAAACCTGCAAACGGAAAAAGGTTTTCAATTACAATTCCTTTCACTGATTAGCAGTAAAATACAAGATAGCCAGCTGAAAGCATTCCCAGGTCGCCTTCCTTTTCAATTCTAAGTTTCCAATAGAAACAATATAAACTCCGTAACTACCCACATTCCGTAACGTTGGAGACTATCGCTGCAATAAAAACTAACTATTTTATTCTACTGATAAAATAAAACTTTGTTGAAAGTGCGGTTGTTTGGATACAATATAAAAATGATTTAGCGAAACGTATTTTGCGAAGCGTGGGCTTTGTAAAGCCACAGTAGGTATACAAGTAAACTTTTTATCCCTTTTGTGGAAAACAGAGACCGTATTTTTAAGACACCTATATTCTTTTCGCCGGTTTTATCAGCTGATTAGGTTTAGTGCAAATTATTGGTACCTACCGACTTACCTGTTTATACCTACCCAATAGTTATGATGGGAAAAAATTTGTCAACCTAACGTTTGCATATTCTATAGGCTACTTTCGATTAGTATGTAATTTCTCTATTAAACGTGAAATTGCAACTTTTTGTTTTAAAGTTGATTTTTAAATTTTAAATTAATTATATTCGCTATTATGTTACTTAACATGTTAAATTTGATATAAAATACTTATCGAATAAACGCCTGGGTGAAGGTCTTCTCCTATTCAGATCCTCTACTATCAAGAAACAACAAATGTAAAGAGATTATGAAGCATATAAGCTGGCATGAATAACTGCGGACCCCCGGTGTTTGTATTCGCCGCTGGCCACTTACCGCCGCCGATAACGATACTCGCTGTATTTGGAAAAACTATAACACTTTTGACATGTTACCATATTATCAACGTTATAAGAAGTCGTATTTACTTGACAGTAATACAATGGCGGCCGAGTTAGAAACATTACGATAAAATGTCAAAGATAATTGAGTTGATAAATATCAAACTCCCATATGTCCTTGACATTTGGTATGCTAATTTAAAACTTAATTTGTTCGAGTTAAGTTTTGAATTCGTATACCAAATTTCAAGGACATATTAGAGTTTGATATTATCATATTGATTTTAACATGTTATCGTATAGTCAATTTTAAGATCCTTTTTGGCCCGTGGTTCTGCTGCGTTTTACTACTGACCAATGATTTCTATTTGAATATCAAATTAACAGGATCGACGGAGCTGCGCTAGCGCGGAGCTCCTATTTCTGGGTGGTTTGGCCCCCCGGGCTTGCTGCAAAACTAACATAACCAAACCTACCTCATATTTATTATACTAATTTTGGTCAGTAGTACAACGCAATAGGACCACAGTCAATGCACCGTTATGACAGCTTTTATTTCTTTGACAGTTATAGCAACCGAGTTAAAAACTAGAAGGTTAAAGCCCCAGACCAGAAATTTTACACAGTGGCAAATTTGGAAAGCATACTTTCCTTGCATGCAATCCACGTGGTTTCCTCTGAGAAACAAGTATGATAAAGCATGATATGAACTATCAGATACCGATATCATTCAAATAACTGACTCATCTCGCTGTTTGAGTCATACACACCCTGGGAACCACAGTGCGACAAAGACAAACTAATTATAAGTTGCAAACTAGAAGTGAAGATCGTCAAACTCAATTCACGGTGTCTGTGTGCTTAACTTAGTTGCAGTATAATTGCATAATACTGCTTTAACACGTAAACTTTATTATGTATTGTGTATTGACTACTAGGCATCTCTTATCATACTTAATAGATAATTTAATTGATATGATAAATTTTTCATACAAAACAATAATATTCTCAATGCACCACCAACCAAACAGACGTTCAAGTCCGCCTCTGTACAAAGAAAAACGGGTGATATTATCCTTTCGTATTAATTCAGTGACTTTTCCAAAATGTAATCACGTACTGAAATAGTAGATTGTGTCACAAGGGAGCAAAATGACATATTTAAGGCGAGGGCGTACATTGAATCCTGAACGAAGCGAAGGATTCTACAATTGAATCCCGAGCGTAGCGAGGGATTCTAAAATAGAATCCTGAGCGTAGTGAGGGATTCAAGTGTTAACGCCCAAGGTGGAAATAATTTTGCTACCGCGTGACACATACTGCTTTTCACATCACCTATGAGGAAAATAAAAGATCTTAGTGATGTAACAAATTTAATTATTCACACATTCTAGAAATGCTGAAATTATCAAATTTAACAACAGGAAATTATGGCTTAACAACAATTATCAAATTTGTCAACAAAATGTCCTTGAACAGAAAAGTGCCACTTTGATCCCTCCTAGCAGGGAAGAAAAGTCCCCTTTCCGAGTAGGTGATATGAAAAACAATTTATTTTCAAACGCGTAGAACAAAAGAGGAGTAGAATGGATACCTATTTAAATCCCCGAGCACATTGACACCCTGCATTGCTATTTCCTAAGGCTCAAAGTCTAACTTCAAAGTGTAACAATTGTTTTCATTTTGTATTCAGACATGCGTTCGATTTTCAAAATGAAAACCTTCTGTATACATACAAAGCATCTAAGGCCCGTATTAATAAACTGATCTCAACTCTAACGCTCGTCTCGAGATGCGTCAAAAATGACAGTGTTCTATGGTTTGGCGTTTACTTTGACGTATCTTGTGACGGGTTTCACAGTCAAGATGAGTTTATTAATACGGCCCTAAGACTCAGGAACAAAATATTCGTGCTGATCTCATAAATATTTACTGATACCTGAGATCGAATCAGTGTTACCTAGTTTAAGACTCGTTCAATGTGTGTCCCAATGGTATACTTAGTCCCTAAATATGAGAGCTGCGATCGGCTACAAAGGCGCCAGATGTGCATAAGTTCAGTGCATATCTGGTGCATTGGTAAAGTTGTACGAGGCAGATTAACATTTGGTTAAAGGCATTACCATTTGAAACTCTGAAATCTAGGACTAGTTTAGCATACTGCGTATTTTAACAGGATATTTCTGTTGTTGTATAAATATAAATTTTCTGAACACTGCTTGGAAATATGAACATTTTTGGCCTGCTTTCGGGTCAGAAAACATTTTTATGACTCCGTTTTCATACAAAAAATTAACTGGACCAATTTATGTCATATTAATTTTGTAAAATACTAATAAAATAAAATGTTTTATTTCCTCGCAGTATTTGAGAAAAGCACTATGTCTGCTTCAGCAGAAAGTGCAATTTATGGACTCGCACACTAAAGAACCTCCACTATGTTTCTGCCCTCTTAGACTCGTCCATAAATCATGTACTTTCTACCCTCGGCGATAATCTAATATTGATACTAAATATTGATTTCGGTGCTACTAAAGTCAATGCTAAAGGGTACCTGTGAGAAATTTCTTAAGATCCCTCTACATTGATTATATTTTGTTTTTTTTCCAGTACAATTGAGTTTTTAAATAGGTACGAGTATAATACAAATACAATCGGCAAAATGGAATCCTGACCCAACATAGAATTTTGATACTAACAGGGATGATAATCGCAATTCTTCTTCCTTTTTTATTTATGACATGGTTTCTTATTGATTTCGCCAATATCAAGAGTGTTATCAAAAGTAAAAACTGGTCATTTTTTAATCGGCCGTCTACGTTTCCAGATCTACTAGTAATTCAAATGTTATCTTATAAATAAAATTTCAGTGTGAGACACTTCTATGGTGGATCAGGGTTCCATTTTGCCAACTGTACGGCAGCGTCATAACATCGTCGATCTACACAATTACTAGTAACTTGACATTTTAATTTACCAACATATTCGAGCATGTTAGTAAATTGACAAGATGTATACTTACTAAATAGTTATTTATGATATTGACTAATACCTAAATACCACGACATGTATATGCCAATAACAACATGCTGAACAAAATTGATTTGTAATTCTATTAGATTTAATAAATATATCGACGCTTGAAAGGCGAAATGGGATAAGCGACAAAATGGTAACTTTACAGGAGAGCCAAAAAACCGCTCAATTTTTTGAAAAAAAATCACTATAATTTATTTTGCTGGCCGATTTTAAAAATTCAGCTTTGTACATGATCATAGTTTTACTTTTTATATACTGTATTTAATAAATTACCCAAAAAGGCATTATTTTAGGAGTTAGTGTAGCTTACGCAAATTGATCCCAAAAACTGCAGGAGGTAAAATTATCTAACCAGAAAATTAGATGAAAAATTAATCAAGTAAAAGAGTCTAACCGGGGAAAGGATTTAAAAGATAATTATGAAAAACTATCCAAACGCAAATGTTTCAAATGTAATAGCGAGGTTAGATTATACAAAAGTCATTGTTAGCCAGAAATTAAATCAAGACAAATAATCTAACAGCTATAATCAACAACTTTAAACTTCTTAATATTTTATCTAAGCTACAATTTACCCCTCATATTAATTTCCTTCTAAATAAATCACCACCAAAATTTAAGTTATTGATGAAAAAAGGAGGTAAATAAAACAACTGTTACGAATATTAATGGGTCTTTAATTAAAAGGAACTGAAATAATCTAAATCACTAAACAAATATAGGTACTTCACCTATTTCAAATACCTAAAAATAAACAAATAAAGTCATCAGTCAACAAAATAAACACAGTCATCAGCCATATTTAAGTCATATTTATAAAAAATTGGTCACTCCAAACCTAATCACTATCATAATGAGATCAAAAAATTGTTGTGTGTTACTGTTGATACTCGTCTCCCCTCCCTTTTATAATTATAAATGTCACAATGTGTGTGGTCTATGTCATAGACCTAAGTAACATGTACTACAAAAAATATTATGATAATAAATAAAAAATAAAAGACGACATCCTTCGGTTGGTAAAGCAGGATCCGATTCCATAAGGCGATCTTCCGTTTCAGTAGGTCCCTGTAAAAGTATTTTCCTATTTTATCTTAAATATAGTAAAAACTTTCCACATATGTGTAATAAACATTTATTTAACGGGGCCATTGTATAAACAACAATATGTTTTTTAAAACAACCTTGAAAGTAACCTTTTGGACGCCCCAGTCATGAATAGATGACAACGGAAAATCGTGGCCACGACGCCAGGTCATCTAGTGATGACAAAATTTCAGTAATAAATAATAAATATTAACAACATCATCCACAAATTAACCTAGTCGCAAATTAATAAGATAAAAGGCTTGTGTTATGGGTATTAGGTAACGATAAACAAAGTTAAATAAAGATATTAAAAATACTTAAATACACAGAAAACATCCAAGACTCGGGTACAAATATCCGTGCTCATCGCTCTGACGGGACTACCTTACACTCGCCGCTGCTGCGACGCGTTCACTCGTTCACTCGTTCGACCGACCGACTGCCGTTTTTAAGAGAATAACACCCCAGTTCGAGTTGAATATCTCGACGACGCCGAGTTTATTTACAACCAACCTAATATTTTTAAAGTTAAGGCTTTTAAAAAACCGCAATCAAATTTGATTTTCCGTTGGGCAGCTACGATGCCGCAGACAGATAGATGAACTTTATAAATTCATCAAATTATCACAAAACCTACATGAACAATATCCAGTTAATCTGTTTATAACACCTATAAGACCTATACCGTTATTTACTACGCCAATAATCATACTTTGTGTAGGTATCTACCTACCATGCCTATTTCGCTCACTGGTAGGTAGGTACACACGGTATTTAGTAAATTAAGATCCCTTTTATTTGTACATACCATAAAATTAATAACTTGACTTTCGATGGATATTACCTATTACTTTTTATAATTTATTCTATATACCTATCACGAGGCTTATATCTAGGTAACAAGGATAGCGAGCAAGTAGGTATACATGTACCGCAAACTTGCAGTAAGTACCTAATGCACAAATTGATTATTATTATTTTGTGTAGGTATGTATACCTACTATGCCTATTTCGCTCACTGGTAGGTACACACAAGGTATTTAGTGAATTATGATCCCTTTTATTTGTAAATACAAACCTTAAAATTACTACCTAACGTGACTTTCGATGGGTGGGTATTACCTGATACTTTTTATAATTATTCTATGTATAAGTAACACGAAGCATATTACAGGTAGGTAACACGGATAAGTAGGTATACACATACCGCAAACTTGCAGTACCTACCTAATGCACAATTGTTTATTGTTAAACAGTGAATAAATTATTACTACTTCAATAACTTAATACCATAGTATTACCGAAGCTTAATTTTCTTCGTGATCGTGGATGGAGTATCCCGGCGTTTTTCAAGGCCATATCCATAATACGCCCTTTTCTATGCATTATACACCTAAAAGTAAAAGTGTTATATTAATACACTACGAAAACATTGGTACAAAATATTTCTACCGGAAATCATTAGCATTTATGTGTAAAATTACTTACGATGATGTCGGACAGCTCGATCGATCTGAGTACCTACACCGAGAAAGTGTCACGCGTGTTGCTTGGATAGTGTCTCGAAGCGTATTGAATTTAGTTAGATGGCGTTTGTGTGACGCAGACGCCTCCGCGGACAGTGCGTACGCGACACTTAAATATTTTAGATGGGTAATAACGGACTTCACATATTACACTCTATTGATACAAATACTTTCTGTTTTAGAAAAAGTAATAATAAAAGTTATCCAAAAACCAGCTCGTATAAAAATGATGTGTTATTTAAAACGATCTACTCAACCGTCTAGTTTAGATTTATATCCAGGAAAATATAAATAAGCGACAACCATGTTTAAAAATTATTGCAGGTTAATAGGGATAAGCGACATTACTATCGGAACTAATAGCAAGTAAAAGGTGATAACCGACTATAGTGCGGGTAAAGACGTTGAGGTTATTTGATCTAAGCCATTTTTTGTTTTTCTGTAGATACAGGTAAAATTATATAATGGAAATAAAAATACGTTATACGATGAGGTAAAAAAATATAACCGACAAATAAAAAGAAAGTTGTAAAAAAGCCAAACAGTCTAAGTTACATTTTGTAAAAAAAATTTTTATCTAATCTCCAATATTCAAAAATCTGTCAAAAAAGACGTCGCTTAGTAACAAAAATAGATCAGGGTTTCTAAAAATCACCGATGGGATAAGCGACACAAAAGTCGTCATACGGGCACGAGACCTAGCTCATGCGACGCAGAAAAATCTGCTGATTCCAACGATATATATAACTCAATATCACAAAAAAGGTCGCTTATCCCATTTCGCCTTTCAAGCGTCGATATGAATTGACCATGTTATGGTAATTAGGGTTATAACGTTATGATAGCAAAAGCATTGTTTATAATATTTCATATTTGAGTTGAAACTTTGAAAATGACGTCTAATAAAAATACATAAAAACATCTGTTTCATAACTTTTTTTTGTTTCAGGTGAGTAACGAATTTTTAAATGTCATCTCGGCCAGTAAAGGTAAGTATTTAAATAGTCACAAAACTACTCGTATCTCAGAAGTGTCCTAGTATTTAGTAGTGCAGTATAGTTGCTGCTAACTATTGTATCTCCTCCTGCGCTGGTTTAAAAGCACAGAATGCACAGTAGGTTATCTTTAAACAAAGCGCGGCTTGCATGTGTGCGTGCTGTCACCGAACGCGAACCGCGAAGCAAACTCAACAGGACGGACCAAGCCGGTTTTAGTCAGGGCCGCGCCATCGTCACCGCGTTTGGTTCGTCGTCGGCGTCACTATGCGGTGTCCCATAGAACATAGAATATTCGTACGCTCAACCGAAGTCACCGACCGATGTCAGCATAGGAGGAAATCAAGCCTATAGAATGAGAGATGACAATCTTTTGTATTTATACTTTGTTATAAGATACAATCCTGTAAAAGTTAAGCAACTCTGGGATTTGTCAGGTATTGACTGTGGCATACGGCCGATGAATGTATGAATTCTTCTTCTGCCTATTTCCACCCAATGTGGGTAGGCCTGTTCCATTGAACTCCATTCTCTACGGTCTTGGGTCTTCCTTATCCAGTTGTCCATCTCGTTGGATGCCTGCCCACATTTTAGCGCCCAAAGCGGGGTCTCCATTCAAAGACTTTTTTGCATTTTCCATTCTGTTTACGGCATATGTGACCCGCCCACTTCCACTTCCTCGAAAGTATCTTGGTGGTGTTCACTTGTTTTGATCCGCTCCGGACAACTGTGTTCCTTATTCGATCGCGCAGAGAGACCCCTAACACGGCTCTCCGTGTTACGTGCAGCTTAGGTATTTATGTGAATTTCGAACTCAACACACCGAATTTTATCTGTAACATTTACTAAACCTCCGCTTGTCCGTTATCTAACATTTCCCAGGCTAGTTAGTATGCCCCCAATTTTTACCCTTTTATTCCCCAATAATAGAGTAAAACACCTCGTGTAGTAACCGCCGGGCGCCATTCGGGCCCCGGTCACGTCCCGCGCGTGCCCCACCGCACTATCTCTTTATTGTGGTATAAACAGAATTAGTGGCCGGGCGTGCTAGGCGAATATTTGTATTGCTCTCGTATTGACTTCTGTGCCAAATATGAACTGTTAAAAGCTTGCAGTGGAGTCAAAATTGACGCGATCACTACAATATCTTACTGGGTTTTCGCTCAAGCACGTAATTACTGTGAATAACTTTACTCACTAAGTAAGTAGCAACTATAGAGGGGTCAATCAAGGTTTTCTTCAATTTTTTCAATCTTCGAAATAATAAACAATGTTCGCTTATCGTAACAGTTGTTGTGTAAAAAGTATTAAAACTTAATTTGTGTATTTTTTCAGGAACATAGACACGATTTGTTAACAATGGCTCTCGATAAATGACGCGTTGAAGAACAAAGAAAAAGTAATAAACAGAAACTCTTTAGTATTTTATTTTGCTGTTTTTTCCGTATTCTCGCATAAAATCCTATTTGTTAAAATTGTACGTTGTAGATTCTTCTAATATTCAATTTAAAAAAATTGGAAGCCGCGTTTTTTCTGACAATTAAGGAATTATAAGGTACCATTACGAATGCTTCTACTAGATTACATTTCAAAATAGCTTTAATTAAGAGAGGTATAAAAAAAAAGTGGTATTGATACAACACATTTAGATTGGTTCCATTATATGTTCGGCAATACTTTTTTTATTGTGACAAGTACTTATTAATATACCTATTAATGCAAATGCTTAACCAAAACAAGAATGTTACAATTAAAATGTTTATGTTAATATCAAGATGAGATTAAAATAAAGAGAATTGTAAGGAAATAACAGATACTTTAAAACTTAGTTAAATCAGTTTAATCTACTACTAAGGTTCCATTTAGTGGCAGGTGGGAGTTGGCTAACTAAATGACTTCGGACTTAAACCACGGAGTACTAATGGTTGTGGAGATAGCCAATTATCCCTTCTAGACTAAACTGGACAAATATTAAGTCAAAAGTTATAGTAGATACTATTAATATTAATAATATTGTAGGCAGAAAATAAAGTTATATTTATTCACGTGATCAATATCTATTCAGGTACACTCAGGAGCAAAAATACCGGATCAGAGTGCGTTTTTCATACAAACGAGACTATTTCGAAGCCTTTGTTCCTCACCAGGGATTGTTTTGAGTGAGGTTTAATGGTGGATACTGCGAGGTTCAATAGAGGAGGTCAAAAGTTCTTAAGATACCTATGTTACTGATCGCACAATCAGTTAGGTATCTTGAGTCATGTCCAAATTATTTCCAGTAATGACGCCCATTTGTCCGATCTCTGGTTATAATTAATAATTAGTAATTCTTATTCAGTAAGGATATATACATTGTAATTCATGTTCAGTACAGAATTGCATTAAAAATAAAACTTAAGAATAATAATATCAATACAAATTACAAACTAAATAAAATAAGTCAATCACCAAAGTTGACACACGTACGTATAGGGTACAGTCGAGGTAATAAATATGTATACACTTTAGTACCTTGTCACTTAAATCGCTGTGATAATTCGTATACGGTAGTTTGAATATGACATTAAATAGACAACGTACTAAAGCGTACACTTATTCATGAACTCGAATGTACCTAACTTCGCCTAATGCTCTCACCCCGAGATTTCAGCTTGCCAGTTATTACTTCGAATTGAAAAGTGAGTTGAAAACATAATATACTCATACTCATACTCGTTTATTTATAATATCTAATAATACATGACAACTTATTTATTCATACAATGTCTGGTTACCTACTGTTATCATAGAAAGCCTAGGCTAACGGTATTTTTTTCAAGTTGATAGCAAAACTAATGTCTAGTAGGTATGCAATTGTTTTATGTAACCGGAGACAACGTTGTAGACCTTAGGGCCCAATCGCTTTGGATAGTTTTGGCTAGATATATAGATAAAACACTCGATTTCCTACATTTTTAATTCTCTGGTTGCGGTTTGACTACACGGGAAAAACGACTCTATTTTCCCTTACGAAACTAATGATTATAAACTTTAAAGTCTCATCTAATATAAGTAACCTTGTAACCTGCATTTGCAAGAATTAAACTGGTTAGAACCAGACATAGAAGGTTGTTTTTCGTACTAATTTAGTATTTTATCATTTAAAGTTGATTCGCTTTGCATACAATTACGAGTCATATTTCAATGTAACGCCTCCGCTGCTTTCTTTGCTGGACTGAGCAATTAGAGCGAGTGGGTCAACGCGTTCAATTTACGCCAACTTATAATTGCATTAAAGCCGTCTTGCGCTTGAGTCGAGATAAATGTAAATGAAGCTACTATTAAGCTAGACTTCGTGTTACCCGACCGCGTAAGAAAGTTATTATGTTTATCGAATGTATGTATGTTTTTAGGACTTATTTTTTCAGTCATACTAAGTTTAAGGTAGGTCATAATTTATAGGAAGTCATAACTTTACCTTTTTAGGGTTCCGTACCCAAAGGGTAAAAACGGGAGCCTATTACTAATATTCGGCTGTCCGTCTGTATGTCACCAGGCTGTATCTCATAAACCGTGATAGATAGACAATTGAAATTTTCACAGAAGAGGTGTTTCTGTTGCCGCTATAACAACAAATACTAAAAACAGAATAAATTAAATGTTTAACGGGGGTTTGCCGTTTTTTGCTAATGTTGTATAGATCATGGTACGGAACCCTTCGTGCGCGAGTCTAACTTGCACTTGGCCGGTTTTTATGCTGCGGCTGGAGAGATTTGGATGTAATTTGAAATGGAGATAGCTTATACCCAGGATTAACACATAGGCTACATTCGATCCCGGAAAATTTAAAAGTTCCCGAGGGAATAACGATATTCGAAATCTATGCGGACGAAGTCGAAGAATTACACAACTAGCGACCCGCCATTGCTTCGCTTCGGTGTAAGCTTTCTGTAACACTCGTACAAAATTCGGAGCTTATTATACTTAAAAACAATTTTCTTGCATCACTCTAACTATTGCTGCAAACTGCATTAAAATCCGTTGAGTAATTTAAATGATCTAAGTGAACAGACAGCGGAAGTGACTTCGTTTTATACTAAGTATGTAAAGAAGGTATCCATATAATATTTACCACTGCGCTAAATGCAAAAACCACTAGCAGAATTCTGAGACAAAAATAAATAAAATCACCCCTTACTTTATGCATCGCTATATTGGTTTTTTAAGCTGTTTCAATATTTGAAGTGAACGAGTATGTGACAACGTTTTGTTCGATGGTTGTAAAATTCAGTTTCAATGAAAGTTTATAGTTACTTTTTTTTTTTATAGTGTTTGCCCGCAAACATTGATGTGAAGGGAACGAGTGCGGCGGGGTGCGGTGTGCGGGTGGTAGGACGTTGTGCAGGGTCCGGATCGCTACCACCATCTTATCCTTATGTTCCGGTTTGGGGATAAGACAGCCGGTGTAATGACTAGCATAGGGGCATTCCATCTTAGTTCCGTCGTAGTAATATATATATATATTTATTACTACTACTTATTACTCCCTAAGAAAATTCTTAGTCTTGAAACATTTTCCTGCTCAAGCTACGCTTGAATATTTTTGGTTTTTTATTTTATGTTAAATTTCATTGTTTTATATAATACTAGGTTAAGCTTTATAATTGTATAATATCATAAGTAGTATTTAAAAAAAACGACTGACTGTTGAGTTTCTTGCGGCGTTTCTTCTCAGCAGTGGTCTTTTATCTTTTTTTTATCTTTATCTTGTCCTCAGGGTTGGCAACGCATTTGCATTCTTAGCCTTGCAGTCTTGTGAATGCGAATGTCTATGGGTCACAGTTTCCACTTACCATCAGGTGGCCTGTGTGCTCGTTTGCCTTCCCTATGCCTTAAAAAAGTAGTAGTTGTATTTACTGTTTCATCTACTAAGACGTCTTAAGAGGCCTTTATATAAAATATGTTTTTTCTGGACGCTCTACAGCTTCATATTTTCATGTTTAATTTAATAATTTAATACAAATTAGGTATTGTTGCGGTAAGGTTTATGCCGTGTTGTGGCCGGTTTAGAATAGTGCCACTCCATGCCTTCCTGTAGAAGTCGTAAGAGACGACTAAGGGATTAAAGGCTTGTAGTATTGTTGGGCGATGGGCTTGCAACCTGTCACTTATATAGGTACTTCTGGTAAACATCTTAGCCTGGTTGTGCGAAATGTGGTTATAGAATTAACAACAAGTTGTTAGAGTTGTTGGTACTTGTGTAGCTATGCCTACCCCTCTGGGATGAAAGAGTGACGGTATGTATGTATGTATGTAGCAAATTCTCGCCTCTAAAATATTGTTAGTTGGATTTTACTTGTCTGTACTTGGACACCACGTATCGTCACTCTAAGATAAAAAAGATGAAAAAAGAGGTTTACAGTGAATATCGACCAGACCTCTACGAGGTAGTGAAGCGGTGTGTGAGGAAACAACACAAAATAAAAAAAACCTTGCATACCACTCCGCTACTTCGCGCTGTTCTGGTACTGATGGATACTCACCTTAAACCATCGGTTATAATTTTAACTAAGGCCCGTATCAACTCATCTTGTGGGCCTAATATGGCTGCGTCTATACCGCTTATCGAATGTGGATAAAACATCCGTCACTGTCGTACTTATTTACGTGTCAAAAGGTGGCTGAGACGTCGGTCGCAAGATACGACAAAGTAAACGTCAATAGTTGAGACGAGTATTAGAGTCGAGATTAGTTTATTAGTTCGGATCGTCATACTTCACACAAATCTGTTAAATTAAAAAACAAACGACAAAAAATACCTTATTCGTCACTATTGTTTAGGAACAAGCCGGTAAAGTCAGTACACATACCAGGGGAACATAAACATGGTAGACAATTCAATTTCCATAACTCGATTACTACGTTGATGGGATGACGGCTCGCCCTGTACAGTCGCGTGCGGTGGGCGCGGCTTATCTGGCGGACATCCGATAAGGGTGCGCCGTCGTACTGTCAACAACATAAGTGATATGGTATTAATTCAGATATAGCTACAGGCAGTAAACTATTCGCACTTAAGCTACCGTAAGGTAGAAGTATATATATACATTTGCGAGCTAAGTATTAAATACATTAAGACTTCCGATATTATGGGGATTCCTAGTTTCAGAGCTGTTGATATCTCATAAATAATCCAATCTATTTTCATAAATATTAGCTGAGATTCATCCCAATTAAACCAGCTTTAAAAAACCGGCCAAGGCCGAGTCGGACTCGCGCACGAAGGCACCATTACCTATACAACATTAGACAACTTAATATTCTGTGAATATTTCAAGCGTCTACTTGTTTCCGTTATTAATTTCGAGCAAAACACGGAAAAATAATCAAGATTTTTATACCGTTTACCGGGAACAGGAATACATCATTTTTTTAAATTTCAAATGTTGTTATCACGGTTCATGTGATACAGCCTGGTGACAGACCGACAGACGGACAATGGAGTCTTAGTGAAAGGGCCCGATTTACTCTTTGGGTGCGGAATCATGAAAAAACACGTCGGAATCGCTGTATCTGTTTAGCAGCTGCGATGCCTTTCACAGATACATAGATAAACTTTTATATCCTCTTTTCATGTTGGGGGTTGAAATGTGCATGGCAGGGTCTCTATTCAACTCCTGAACCTTTGTTTTCAACTCTGCCGCCATTACTGTTAAGTAAATAAGAGCTATCAAAACGTCGACAATACGATTATATTATGTCGAAAGCAATATGGTTTTACCGTGTAGAATTTCGTCCCTGATCGTGTACTATCAGCCATTGGATCCCACCATAATATAACGGTGTCACATTGACATCATAAAACAATTTGTTTGACACTCCATACGGCTTTAATCAGAACGTCACTGTGACACGGTTCTATGGTGGGTCAGGGTTCCATTGGGCTTTTAATACATTCATGAAAACAGAGTTTTATTGAAAACGTCAGAAAACGTCAGATGCTACCAGCTGTCCAATTCGGTATATGGTGATAAATAACTCTAAAAAAGTTGGGTCTGCCTCCAGCCGCTTTTTCCAATTGGTTTTTGTCGATGATTTATTGACGATTTTATGGTAGTCCAAACATGGAATAGTTCAGATAGAAAACTCCAAGATACACTCAGGAGCAAAAATACCGGGTCAGAGTGCGTTTTTCATACAAACGAGACTATTACGAAGCCTTGGTTCCTCGCCAGGGGTTGTTTCGAGTGAGGTTTAATTGTGGATACTACGACGTTCAAAAGTTCTTAAGATACCTAACTGATCGCACAATCAGTTTACACCACAGCGGGAGAGTTTGGGTCAACATTTGGATTTCCTTACATTTTATTGCCATTTTAGATGTTTTTCTGAACAGGCACTATTCCGACGTTAACCGCAGATTCATTCAGTTGGGTATCCTAGGCACTCTGGAAGTTCTGTATCGATGCTCGCGGTATTCATCATCAGAATTCACTAAAAGCATTCCCTGGCGAGGAACCAAGGCTTCGAAATAGCCTCTTTAGTATGAAAAACGCACTCTGACCTGTTTTTTTTGCTCCTGAGTGTATTACATTAATACCCTCTACACACGAGCCTATTGTGAAGTGAATTTCAAAGCTAAACCTTATTAACGCTTCCTATTCCTGTGGATGGATTCAGCCAAATGTTTTTTTAAGTACAAAAATGTTTTTTTTTGTTTACAAGGTCCATATTCAATCAGAAAAACCCTCACAATCACGTAAGCTTGAATGTAAAGGGATACGTTGATCAAGGCTACAATAATATGTGAGTTGCATGGTGGTTGCTACCTACAGTCGACTTCTACAAATTGTACCTATCCACTTATACACCTTGTTTCAATGGAATAAAGTGCAGAAGAGAACACAATAATTAATTTGTTTTGAAGAAAACATTACGAAATACACTAACAATTATTTTTACCAAACCTAAGCACAAAAAGATGAAGATAAAAGATTAAACATGTTTATTCAGTAAGTAGGCCGACGGGCACTTTCAAAAATCTACCAGCGCCAGCGCTGCGCAAGAGACCACTGCTGAGAAGAAACGCAGCCAAAAACTCAACTGTCAGTCGTTTTTTTAATACAATTATAAACATTAACCTGGCATTATATTTAACAGTTAACAATCTAACATCAAATAAAAAATAAATATATTCAAGCGTAGATTGAGCAGGAAAATGTGTCAAAACTCAGAATTTTCATAGGGACTAATAAGTAGGAGTAATAAAAAAATATTTATAAAAATTATACTTACCTATGACAGCAAGACATGCAAGACAAACACGTACAGTTTCGATACATTCTCCTACAGAGACCGTGTCCCCACAAGTATTGGTATACATTTTTATTCATCTTGTGATTTTCTGACTCTATTTTATGTCCATAATGTAAAAGTGACTGCAGTAAAAACTCTCGCGAGCAAGTTAAAAACGAACAGCGCCCGAAGCCTTTTAGTTTTAAAATTCTCAAAGTTCACTCAGAGCACAAATGTCCAAGCAATCTTCAAGATTGAAGCCGACTGTACTCAAATTAGGCTCCGCGCGAATTGAGTTCCGATTGTACTCGCAACTCGTTTAGTCAAATTGGTGACAATAAAAACAAATAGATGGGCGAGCCTGCGTTCGCGTGTTTTAGGAGCCAATTGTTTTTTTGGTGCTCGTTTAAACGGCGCCTTTCTTAAGTGCCTGGTTATTTGACTAATTGAGATAACAATCGGTATTATTAAAACAATTTGACGTTGGCATTATTTACGTCGGTAACTTTTGAGTTATCAAAATTGTGAAAATGGGTTGTTACAAAATATACGAAAATAATTAATGCATTTATTATTAGGTACATTAAGCCCCATATATCAAGCAATCGTTACAGGACAGTAAGACTGGGATTATCGATAGACGAACAAGTTACGGGAAACTTATACTAGCCGCGGTAATTGACTACGTCCTCGTAGAACTCGTTCCTTCGGGAATAAGGATAATTAATAGATAAAATGTATGCCATCTATATTGAGGTCTATATCGAGGTTAATCATTATTAATTTATCGCTATGTACTGTTGGTCGGAAACGGATTTACATTTGAACTACTTAACAACCGTATCTAACCTAACCCAATCTAAACAACAGATATAAAATTCATTTACACAACCATTTTATGCGTTTCAAAAGGGATACCGAAAAAATAATGTACCTACATTAATGTGTGCCAAAATGTACCCTTATCTTTTCAGCTGCTCATACGTGATAGACGGACAGCATCCAAATACGAGTATGTAACACCGCTGCACCGTCACATCACATATCTTGTTTATTTCTTAAATTGATAATAAATGTGAGAAGTATAAAGTTTAACCGCACAACACGGCATCGTACCCAGCATCGGACACAGCAACGTGCCTAAGATGTGGACAAGGCCTTACAAGTAGAAACTACGCAATGGATTTTAATGCGGTTTTCTCTTTCATTCAGAAAACATCTTCCGGATAGTTTAAACGTGCACTTAAAAGGATTGTAAAGCTAAAATTTTACTGTGTAGGTAGACGTAGTTTGATTTTTCAATATGTAGGTACAAAGCTAGGGTTTTTTATAACAACTGCAACATGTTTAGAAATTGTGGACATCGAGCTCGATGTGTGTTTTTGACATATCTGTGATTTAAGCGTCGGTTCACACGATTTATGTACGTGTGTTATAACAAACCCATATATACCGAAGCGTGTTGAGGGTGGGTCACTAGGGAGCCTGCCGTTTCGTCAAAATATTTTTGGTCAAATGTATCATTTCCCAAATTTTTCATTTGCCAAACCAATGTTATATATTTTTCACAGAATTTATTTCATTACCATCGTGCAGAACCCTATAGGTTAGGTTAGGTTAATTTTTATAAAATCGTGAAATATTTACGTTTACAGAAAACAAAGCGGTTTGGCAAATGAAAAGTTGGGAATTGATACATTTGACCAAAATTTTTTTGACGAAACAAAGGTAACCCGGGTCACTAGTTCAAGTACCATCGGCCAAAAATGTGGTCTACCACCCTACGGTTGAAGTTCGTTTGCACGTCATGATACAACAAGTTCGAGTGCAATAACAATCCCTTGCAATAATATTATGACAGTGACAAGTGTCAACCTTAGCGATAATTTGATCTCACAGAAACTTTTGTCAACACTGCTACACCAATTTCTTGACCGACCGTACCTACATTACTTTGACTGTTCTTGTAAGAATTTTCTCACTAAAAAAGTTTCTCTACAAAATCTGATACAAACTTAAACAGAAAAGGTCACGTATTTTTTATTCGACATCGCCCAAAGGACCGGGAACAAAGGATTGCGACTCCTATTCCAGTCGTTATTTAACTTTTACCTTTCGCCGGTTCCCTAAGCGAAATCTTGTTCCAATTAAGTTGTTACAAAGTTCCACTGTACAATAATTATTTTATATTAGCCATTAGGTATGCAAAAGTAGAAATATTTTTAGTTTCTTATAAACATTTGAAGCGATAGCCATGTTAGCTCGATAAGCATTTTTCTGGTATTATGGCTTTATCTTTCTTTATTCCAGTTGTGGATTTTGACAAAGAGACTTAATAGTGTAGGTAGTTCTCCTAGTATTTTTTTTAGTTCAATGTTATTGTCCTTATA
This sequence comes from Acleris sparsana, assembly GCA_923062465.1. NCBI lineage: Eukaryota > Metazoa > Arthropoda > Insecta > Lepidoptera > Tortricidae > Acleris > Acleris sparsana. The sequence goes on from OV281286.1 coordinate 4,912,391, forward strand.
TTGTAATGATTTTATTTGTGCTGGTTTTAAAAATTCATATCTATTACTTGATTACTTTTTTATGTACTTTGTTTTAACTGTTATTGTGTTTTATGTTGAACAAATAGCCATTTGCCGTAGTTTCTTGCGGCGCTTCTCCAGAATTAATGTCTCGTCCGAAGCGCTACTAGATTGTACTGAATATTTTGAATTTTGTAGTATACATTTTATGATGTTTTATTTTTTTAACAAAAGACGAAAGAGAAGTTATTTTTTATAAATTATTTTCCTGTAATGTTGACGTAAACATCACGAATTGAATGTTTTTATTTCATGTATTTACTTCCAGTATTAAAGGGTGTGTTAGTGATTAGTCTGTCAATAAAAGGGCAGTTTCAAATATAGAAATATAATAATAATGGAATATTCAAAGTCCGTAATAATAAACGTTCAAAGATACCAAAAAGACCTGAAGCCGCTGAAAGTCCCTTTATAAAACAAGGGAACTTTGGCAGAACAACAATTATGACCTAATTATCTTCACAAAGGTCACAACCACCTGAGGAATCAATTTATTATGAGAAGTTAATGGGGCGCATGACAAATTGAGGCAACTTTCGGGACGGCGGTACGAACATTTCAGACGAGAGGGGAATTAACGGTTATTTTCTACCATTTTGAACCGCATACGAATGGCTTTGGAAGAAAGTTTGGATGAAAATTTGGATGAAAGTATTATTCTCATAAATAATGCTGTTTTGCCGTGTTTTTATTACTTACATTAGAGAGGTGTACCTACATTATTTTGAATAAGTTTACTGTTCTAGATGAAATAAATAGGTAATATTTCAGTACAAACACATTATTGAAAGTATTTTTCTATTAATGTAAATGTAATAAAAGTGTCTATTTTGTTCAGTACTTATTTAATAAAATATCTAATATTTTACACCAAAAGGTTAAGGTTAATAAACTAGTAAATTTATATGAATCGTTAATCGTTATGATATCAGGCGTTTTTTTACCGCCGCTTACAAGCTCGTTTACACTACCCGAGGTCCCGTTACTGCGTAATCAAGTCGAGGGCCGCGCCGGCGGAGATTAATTTTTAAACGCGCCTAATCCGGTGTCAGCTTTAAATTTCACGTCCGAGCAACATCAGGCTGTCAACGCAAAAACGCCTAAGCCTTTTGTTTTTATTCGAGTTTGAAATTGGAATGAAAGTTTTTTGTTTAGACACTAATTGACGGCCAGTTTCTTTTAAGTGTTTTGTAATGACAAAAAAGATAATCGCACCATAGACATGATCTGTGATGTGAGATTTTATCCAATGAGAATGCTGTCAAAGACTTCCGGTGGCATGGTTAATCCAATCGAGTTTTTTTTAATAACTGCTAGAAGTGTTTGTAACACCTATATTTTTTACTACTCCGGAAATAGGATTATTGAACTTCTCAATATCATTACTTAAATTTTAAATTATGTTAGTAAGTCTGCTGTCAGTTTTTTTACGAAATATGATTTAAGTATAAATATTATAAATTGTGTTGTTTTAAATGCAAATGAGGTCTTAAGTTTTGTTTTTATACCGTGTGATTGATGATCTATCTAAACGAAAAAATGTAAACTTCAAGGTTAGTTATTCGGCTACTTTGGCTTTTGGGGGTTACTTGGTCCATCAAACCAAACCATTGCTTAAGACACACTTTGAAACAACAACTTAGATTCTTAAACAATCTAATACACAATTATTCTTTTTTCATAACCATCTCAAATCTATTTTAGTTTCACAGTCTGGCAAACCTCCTTAGGCCAAAATAACCCACCCAACTTTACGGTACGGCACTAATCTGAATTATGTTTCTCACTAACCTTGTATACAAAACAAGTGCTACATCGCCGGTTGAATACAAAACGGACACATTCCAAAATCAGTCAGTGTTACATTTAAAATTAGAAGCCGCTCGTATATGGTTTTAAACGCAACAGCAAATTATTTCGAAACGTGTCTGTGATACAAATAGGTTATAACTGTTATAAGTGTTTAATTTACTCATGAGCAGGGCTCGGACAAGTCATTGCAGAAACTGATATGGACATGGGACAAGACTATTATAGAGTCGCGACTTAAGATTATTATTTATTATTATCTAAAGCTGATATATTATTATCGTAATTTATAATTTAACATTTGACCTTTTTAGTCGCATATCTGTCATGGATTTGTCAAAGTGGCATGCTTCAAACAGTTTTGTGGTGACAAATTAAACTAATACAATTATTTGCTTAATTATGGTTATATCTAAATATTTTAAATATGGTGCAAATAAATACAATTAATAAGTGGATTAAGGACTACCCCGAGCTCTGTTATCAGGAAAATGTCAAGGAAATATTGTGTACAGCATGTGACATTAAATAATATTGTACATAATGCGATTCTATTGATCTTGTTCTATTGCCGTCTTGCGATTGTTTTGCGATGACTTGTCATGAGTAGACCCCTTTATCAACTCGTAGTTGATCGAGATTTGTATTTAAAAAAGGGACGGATTTGCCACGTTGCGTAAATTTAACGATCTTAATGCAGGTCAAGAAATACAAATAAATCCAAGCAACCGTTACAAATCCTGCTTTAACAACCGCTAAATTAATCAATTGACAATTGACTAATAAATAATTTACAACGTGAATGCCTGATTATAAAAAAAAAACGGTGAACACCAATACACTAGGTTGTAGTGTTAATGAACCCCATTCCATTTAGTCCCCAGACTACCCTCTTGTGACGTTTGCCCCCAAACTGAGCAATTGATAACGGGGTCTACTCATGAGTGTTACCCATTCAGTAGTTAATTGGTCCTTTGACGTGAATGCATTGATGCTAACCCGCCGCGTTATCCGTATAATAGAACTGTGCTATTCTGTGGTTGAGGGAAATACAACCTTAATAACATGAATTTGGCATTTTGGATGTATTACGGTGGTATGGAAACTTGGTGCCGTCTAGAAGGTATTTAAAATCGTTTAAATTATGTCTGAATACACTTTAATTAGTAGTATTCTTTTTTCAATTTTTTTTCATCACTTATGCTCGAACAACATGCTGCCGTAACAATGCAGGCAGTCAGTCATACAGCTCTACAACAACGGGATTCTTAATCGCATTTTTTTTATTTAACTACTTGTCACAACCTGATATACTTAAGACCAATTCTAAAGCCACTGGACTAAAGTTAAAATTATTAATTTAAAAAAAAATTATCTCGCTTGTAAAGTTTACTTCAATTGACACTTCGCCTTCGGGCTTCGGATAGTCTTTCAGCTTTTTTAATTACGTTCGGAACTACCCGCATTCACACGTCCACCTCGGGACTCTTGTAAAATTAATTACTTTCCGCACTTGCATCAAAATGTAATATTTTACACGATTTCAAAAAAGAAATTTCTGTTTGTCTTTAAAAAAAAACATAGGTTTGCACTGGACTTGGACTCATAAACGCTTAGAATTTGAGCGTTACAGTAAAATATGTAACTAAACCGTTAAAACCTTCCCCTCCTAAGGCCCAAAGTCCTTTTAAAAGGCCTTCGTCTGTACATCCAAATAAAGGTCTAGTGCAAGGAAAGTAAAGTGGAATTTCTTTTGTTTTTATAACTAATGATCAAATTAGAAAATCGAATTTATTTCATTCACAATAGATTCATATTCCATTGATAAATTTAAAGATAAAGATAAAGATGAAGAGACATTTATTCGCAACAAAACAAAAACACATTACAAAGATACAAAAATATCAAGACAGAAAAATGGTTGCGAAACGGTCCCAACTCAGCATTCGCTAGCCGCAAAGTCAGCACTGGTCTTCCGTTGGAACCGCTTGGTGAAAAAACGGAAAGTGACACATTTAATACAAAACAACGCTAAAAGAAAAGCATCAAGGATCAAACACAATAATTTGTTCGAGATTATCTCGAACGTCTCAAATGACCATAAAATTTATGGCCTGGTAATTTCGTTGTATGGTGGGCTTTACGAGATTTATTGCAATATACTTTTTTTAAACTTTACTACTCTTGAATGATTACGTCCAACAAATTAAAAGTCATCAGCCAAATAAAACTGTACTAAGGCACCAGCACTTTAGTCACCTGAACAGTTTCAGCTGCTCACTCACTCTAATTAAGCACATTGAGTTAGCCCGGTGCGACGGCGCGCGATGTTTACAGCAATAGACCTGACAGAGGCGGGTCAAGTGCGCAGACCTTTACCGGAGCGCCCTCGTAGCTACTCACCATTGTTTGGGAGTTACACAAAAACTTCACGGCATTCGTGTTTTCCTAGTACTTTTGTATATTTGGTATGAATGTTCCGCTTAAACCGAACTAATAAAGAAAAAAAACGCTTTATCATTTAACAGGTAGATTTGAATTACTTTCTGTAATTGTTATACTTTTTTTATTGCTGCCCTGTTTTTGTGTCCCACTGCTGGGCAAAGGCCACCCCTCTTTGGGCGCATTATTCGCAGTGATCGGGGAAAGCTATGCAAAACTTTAACTAAACTTACATTACATCCATGAAATTATTAATAAGTAATCCTCATACAAAATCAGAGACTCTGATATAGAGTTAAATTGAACACTAATCTGCCAATGTTATTCTTATTTTTTAATAACATTGTTGTTTTTCTTGGTTGCAAGATCTCCTTTATGTCAGCTTTACAAGTTTTGTTAAAGGTTTGCCCCGTTTTCCCCGATCACTGATTATTAGACATTACACATTTACAGACATTATGAATTATAAATACTATAAGGCCTTTATTCATTTATTTTATATGAATTAATGAATATTGGCTTAGTCAGTGCTGACTTTACATACATTTGTAGACAGCCATTAAAGTATTTTCACTTTAGCTAGCATCGTCTGATCCACGGAAATGACAAAATCAAATTACATATTTTGGAAAAAGGTTTTTGCTAACGAGACATGTTCCCATAATAGGAACCAGACTCCATTAAAAGTATTAGAATCCTATTTTGGTCATCGTTAAAGATGAAAATATTTTATTAGGTTGTGAATCGTACTATATTTACGGCACAAGGGCGTTACTTTGAGCATTTAAGGGAGTATTCTGACAGAAATAGGTAGGGCAAAAAGGTAGGTAATGAAGCGACACTTATCTTCTTATACCAGCTTTACTTGTCATCTGCAAATCAGCAGTATTAATGCCCACATAATTTCCAGCTGTAAACACATCATAAGAGAGACGGGAACATTTTGAACTTATTTCTGATGTTTTGAAGATCAGACACTGTTGTGTTAAAATTATTCAGTCGTTCATTTGTTTTTGCTTTTAGGAGGTAAACTTAAAAACGCTAATAACTAAATTTTTTGCCTAATATAATACACAACAAAACTCGATAAAATTAGTCGCAAGAAAAAAATGCCTCAACCTTAAAATTGGCAATAAGACTGCTTGAACTTAGAATTCTTCTGGCTTGGGCTTGGCTTGGAAATAAATATAGGAATAATCTCTCAAATTGATCTAGTCCCAAACTGGCTCTAGGCTTGTACTTGAGAAACACATTCTAAAATACATATATATCTCAGGAGAAAATACCGGCAATCGAACGCGGGACGGCTAGCGTCGCAGGCAGGTTACTACCAACTAGCCACACCGCGTCGTCCTAATATTCTTGCTACCAATGAGAATTTCTAAACGTGCTTCACGACGTCACGTCTATCGAATAATCTACTAAATTCAACAACAGCAATAAATTGTCAGACAAAATCCTAATACTTACTAAAAGAATCATCATCATGTCAGCCGAAAGACGTCCACTGCTGGACATAGGCCTCCCCCAAGGCTTTCCACTCAGACCGGTCTTGTGCTTTTCGCATCCACCTATTACTAAAATAATACTACCATTGATTACGTTGGATAGTAGTCTAAAGGGATGAACTATTCCAGAGTTGATGAAGGTTATTACAGCAATATAGAGTTTATTACAGACATAAACCACCCAAGTGAGCAACCACCTAGGTATAATTCGGGGGCGCTATTCCAATAGGTAAAACAATATTGCTCTTGACACGTTATCGTATTGTTTCTAAGTTGGCCGCTACTGTCAAGTAAATAGGAATTATAAAAACGTTGACAATTGACAATGTCAAAAGTAAAATAGTTTTAAAGAGTACGAGGGCTGCACTGAAAGTTTCGGGAATCTAATACTTAGAAACATATTTTTGATACATATCATACCTTTTTATAATCTCTAAAGTTTCATTATTTTAACACACTGGCCACATAGAAAAAAAAAGCGATGGTTCGGTTTCAATTGTTTTTTGAAGTCGTCGAGTCGCTGCTGAAAATGGAATTGTCCCGTGAAAATTTAAGAGCTATGATTTATTACGACTTTAAAAGTGGATTATCACAAAAACAATGTGGAGACCGGATGATTGTTGCTTTTAGTAATGAAGCACCTTCAAAGACGACAATATACAGGTGGTATGCAGAATTTCAACGTGGCCGTCTATCCCTCACGGACGACGTGCGTAAAGGTCGACCAAAATCGGCAGTCACGCAAGAAAACGTCGATGCTGTGCGTCAGCTGATAAAGGAAGACCGACATGTGTCATATCGGGAGATTCAAGAGTGTTTGGGCATTGGAATGAGTCAGATACAAATCATTTTACAGGAACAATTAGGCGTGCGAAAGTTGTTTTCCCGTTGGATCCCTCACTTATTGTCTGATGACCAGAAAACGACTCGTGTCAATTGGTGCCTCAGAACTTTGAATAAATTCAACGGAGGAAGCTCAAATGCAGTTTTTAGCATTGTATCCGGTGACGAGTGTTGGATATATGCATATGAGCCTGAAAATAAAAACCAATCTCGAGTATGGGTCTACGAAGATGAGCTCAAGCCGACAAAAGTTATTCGTTCTCGCAGCATGGCCAAAAAGATGGTGGCTACGTTTGTCTCCAAATCGGGTCACGTGGCTACTATTCCTCTTGAAGATCGTAGAACGGTCAATGCCGATTGGTACAGCACTATTTGTTTGCCGAGTATCTTTGCTGAACTCCGAAAAAAAAACCCTAGTCGCCGCATTATCCTTCACCACGACAATGCCAGCCCTCACACCGCTCGGAAAACAACTGAGTACCTGGATGGTAAAAAAGTCGAATTACTGGACCATCCTCCATACAGCCTCGACTTAAGCCCCAATGACATTTTCACATTCCCCAAAATTAAGGATAAGTTACGTGGTCAGCGGTTTCAGACGCCGGAAGCAGCAGTAGAGGCTTTTAAAATGGTCATTTTGTCGACCCCTACTTCAGACTTCAATAAGTGCTTTAATGACTGGTTTGATCGCATGGAAAAGTGCATAAAATATAAAGGAGAATACTTTGAAAAACTATAAAAATACTTTTATTCGATTTAACTGCATATTTTTTTCTATTCCCGAAACTTTCAGTTTGACCCTCGTAGAATAGAGCCCAATGGCGTTAATGTGAATAGTTCACGTAATAAAAATTGGTAATTAATATAATGTTTTAAAATACAACAATACAAAAAACATGTGACATAAAGAGTCAACAACAATAACTACACAAGGTACACTATTCTCTGTCTGGCCTAGTGGTTGACTGGTAGACAAAGCCTTAAGGCATTAAGTCCGCCATTTTTACTTATTTTTTTTTGTATTATGCAATAAAGTTTAAATAATTAAGGTCGCTTAATAGGCACCTCTTTCATTCCAGACATATTTTAAAAGACGATGCGATTTAAAATAAACAACTGAAATTAGCACCGGTGTGAAGTTAGCGGCCGAAAAGTTGGCGGCGGATTGGCTCCAACATTTGGCCGCCAACTTTTGGCCGCTATCTTCACACCGAAATTACCCTACCAAATAAAAAAGTTCTGTTAGCGGCCGATTAAATGAAATTACAAAATTCACAATAAATCAAATAAATTAAATGATAGTTATACTGAGTGGTATTTATTAGAAACATAGATAAACAAGCTTTTTATAAAAGCATTAAAATCAATAATTGAGTCATTTGTTCAAAAGTGTGTTTGTTTTACAGCGGCCTAGGAATTTTAAACGAAAATCGAAATATATGAAAAACTGGAATACATAACACCCTGGAATGACATAAAATCAATGCAATAGCACAAGAACTTTCTGTAAAGGCATTCAGAACTCACTTACCAACATTACTTTTGACTCTGTGTCTGTTTAAAAGTTGGCGGCCGATTGTGTCGTGTTATAAAATTCACAATATATCAAATAAATTAAAAGATAATTATACTGAGTGGTGTTTATTAAAAACATAGAAAAACAAGCTTTTTATAAAAGCTTTAAAATCAATAATTTAGTCACTCGTTCAAAAGAAGTGTGTGTTTGTTTTACAGCGGCCTAGGAATTTTAGACGAAAATCGAAATATATGAAAAACTGGAATACATAACACCCTGGAATTACATAAAATCAATGCAATAGCTCAAGAGCTTTCTGTAAAGGCATTCAAAACTCACTTACCAACATTACTTTTGACTCTATGTCTGTTTAAAAGTTGGCGGCCGAATGAATGGTGTTATAAAATTTAAATCAAATAAATTAAATGATAGTTATACTGAGTGGTCTTTATTAGAAACATAGATAAACAAGCTTTTTATAAAAGCTTTTACATCAATAATTTAGTCACTCGTTCAAAAGAAATGTGTGTTTGTTTTACAGCGGCCTAGTAATTTTAGACGAAAATCGAAATATATGAAAAACTGGAATACATAACACCCTGGAATGACATAAAATCAATGCAATATCACAAGAGCTTTCTGTAAAGGCATTCAGAACTCACTTACCAACATTACTTTTGACTCTGTGTCTGTTTAAAAGTTGGCGGCCGATTGTGTCGTGTTATAAAATTCACAATTACTCAAATAAATTAAAAGATAGTTTTACTGAGTGGTCTTTATTAGAAACATAGATAAACAAGCTTTTGATAAAAGCTTTAAAATCAATAATTTAGTCATTCGTTCAAAAGAAGTGTGTGTTTGTTTTACAGCGGCCTAGGAATTTTAGACGAAAATCGAAATATATGAAAAACTGGAATACATAACACTCTAGAATGGCATAAAATCAATGCAATTGTACAAGAGCTTTCTGTAAAGGCATTCAGAACTCACTTACCAACATTACTTTTGACTCTGTGTCTGTTTAAAAGTTGGTGGCCGATTGTGTCGTGTTATAAAATTCACAATAAATCAAATAAATTAAAAGATAGTTATACTGAGTGGTGTTAATTAAAAACATAGAAAAACAAGCTTTTTATAAAAGCTTTAAAATCAATAATTTAGTCACTCGTTCAAAAGAAATGTGTGTTTGTTTTACAGCGGCCTAGTAATTTTAGACGAAAATCGAAATATATGAAAAACTGGAATACATAACACTCTAGAATGGCATAAAATCAATGCAATTGTACAAGAGCTTTCTGTAAAGGCATTCAGAACTCACTTACCAACATTACTTTTGACTCTGTGTCTGTTTAAAAGTTGGCGGCCGATTGAATGGTGTTATAAAATTCACAATTACTCAAATAAATTAAAAGATAGTTTTACTGAGTGGTCTTTATTAGAAACATAGATAAACAAGCTTTTGATAAAAGCTTTAAAATCAATAATTTAGTCATTCGTTCAAAAGAAGTGTGTGTTTGTTTTACAGCGGCCTAGGAATTTTAGACGAAAATCGAAATATATGAAAAACTGGAATACATAACACCCTGAAATGACATAAAATCAATGCAATAGCTGAAGAGCATTCTGTAAAGGCATTCAGAACTCACTTACCAACATTACTTTTGACTCTGTGTCTGTTTAAAAGTTGGCGGCCGATTGAATCGTGTTATAAAATTCACAATAAATCAAATAAATTAAAAGATAGTTTTACTTAGTGGTCTTTATTAGAAACAAAGATAAACAAGCTTTTTATAAAAGCTTTAAAATCAATATTTTAGTCATTCGTTCAAAAGAAGTGTGTGTTTGTTTTACAGCGGCCTAGGAATTTTAGACGAAAATCGAAATATATGAAAAACTGGAATACATAACACCCTGGAATGACATAAAATCAATGCAATAGCTCAAGAGCTTTCTGTAAAGGCATTCAGAACTCACTTACCAACATTACTTTTGACTCTGTATCTGTTTAAATGTTGGCGGCCGATTGTGTCATGTTATAAAATTCACAATAAATCAAATAAATTAAAAGATAGATATACTGAGTGGTCTTTATTAGAAACATAGATAAACAAGCTTTTTATAACGGCTTTACAATCAATATTTTAGTCATTCGTTCAAATGAAGTGTGTGTTTGTTTTACAGCGGCCTAGGAATTTTAGACGAAAATCGAAATATATGAAAAACTGGAATACATAACACCCTGGAATGACATAAAATCAATGCAATAGCTCAAGATCTTTCTGTAAAGGCATTCAAAACTCACTTACCAACATTACTTTTGACTCTATGTCTGTTTAAAAGTTGGCGGCCGAATGAATGGTGTTATAAAATTTAAATCAAATAAATTAAATGATAGTTATACTGAGTGGTCTTTATTAGAAACATAGATAAACAAGCTTTTTATAAAAGCTTTTACATCAATAATTTAGTCACTCGTTCAAAAGAAATGTGTGTTTGTTTTACAGCGGCCTAGTAATTTTAGACGAAAATCGAAATATATGAAAAACTGGAATACATAACACCCTGGAATGACATAAAATCAATGCAATATCACAAGAGCTTTCTGTAAAGGCATTCAGAACTCACTTACCAACATTAGTTTTGACTCTGTGTCTGTTTAAAAGTTGGCGGCCGATTGTGTCATGTTATAAAATTCACAATAAATCAAATAAATTAAAAGATAGTTATACTGAGTGGTCTTTATTAGAAACGTAGATAAACAAGCTTTTGATAAAAGCTTAAAAATCAATAATTTAGTCTTTCGTTCAAAAGAAGTGTGTGTTTGTTTTACAGCGGCCTAGTAATTTTAGACGAAAATCGAAATATATGAAAAACTGGAATACATAACACTCTAGAATGGCATAAAATCAATGCAATTGTACAAGAGCTTTCTGTAAAGGCTTTCAGAACTCACTTACCAACATTACTTTTGACTCTGTGTCTGTTTAAAAGTTGGTGGCCGATTGTGTCGTGTTATAAAATTCACAATAAATCAAATAAATTAAAAGATAGTTATACTGAGTGGTGTTAATTAAAAACATAGAAAAACAAGCTTTTTATAAAAGCTTTAAAATCAATAATTTAGTCACTCGTTCAAAAGAAATGTGTGTTTGTTTTACAGCGGCCTAGGAATTTTAGACGAAAATCGAAATATATGAAAAACTGGAATACATAACACCCTGGAATGACATAAAATCAATGCAATAGCTCAAGAGCTTTCTGTAAAGGCATTCAAAACTCACTTACCAACATTACTTTTGACTCTATGTCTGTTTAAAAGTTGGCGGCCGAATGAATGGTGTTATAAAATTTAAATCAAATAAATTAAATGATAGTTATACTGAGTGGTCTTTATTAGAAACATAGATAAACAAGCTTTTTATAAAAGCTTTTACATCAATAATTTAGTCACTCGTTCAAAAGAAATGTGTGTTTGTTTTACAGCGGCCTAGTAATTTTAGACGAAAATCGAAATATATGAAAAACTGGAATACATAACACCCTGGAATGACATAAAATCAATGCAATATCACAAGAGCTTTCTGTAAAGGCATTCAGAACTCACTTACCAACATTACTTTTGACTCTGTGTCTGTTTAAAAGTTGGCGGCCGATTGTGTCGTGTTATAAAATTCACAATAAATCAAATAAATTAAAAGATAGTTATACTGAGTGGTGTTTATTAAAAACATAGATAAACAAGCTTTTTATAAAAGCTTTACAATCAATATTTTAGTCATTCGTTCAAATGAAGTGTGTGTTTGTTTTACAGCGGCCTAGGAATTTTAGACGAAAATCGAAATATATGAAAAACTGGAATACATAACACCCTGGAATGACATAAAATCAATGCAATAGCTCAAGATCTTTCTGTAAAGGCATTCAAAACTCACTTACCAACATTACTTTTGACTCTATGTCTGTTTAAAAGTTGGCGGCCGAATGAATGGTGTTATAAAATTTAAATCAAATAAATTAAATGATAGTTATACTGAGTGGTCTTTATTAGAAACATAGATAAACAAGCTTTTTATAAAAGCTTTTACATCAATAATTTAGTCACTCGTTCAAAAGAAATGTGTGTTTGTTTTACAGCGGCCTAGTAATTTTAGACGAAAATCGAAATATATGAAAAACTGGAATACATAACACCCTGGAATGACATAAAATCAATGCAATAGCTCAAGAGCTTTCTGTAAAGGCATTCAGAACTCACTTACCAACATTACTTTTGACTCTATGTCTGTTTAAAAGTTGGCGGCCGAATGAATGGTGTTATAAAATTTAAATCAAATAAATTAAATGATAGTTATACTGAGTGGTCTTTATTAGAAACATAGATAAACAAGCTTTTTATAAAAGCTTTTACATCAATAATTTAGTCACTCGTTCAAAAGAAATGTGTGTTTGTTTTACAGCGGCCTAGTAATTTTAGACGAAAATCGAAATATATGAAAAACTGGAATACATAACACCCTGGAATGACATAAAATCAATGCAATATCACAAGAGCTTTCTGTAAAGGCATTCAGAACTTTCTTACCAACATTAGTTTTGACTCTGTGTTTGTTTAAAAGTTGGCGGCCGATTGTGTCATGTTATAAAATTCACAATAAATCAAATAAATTAAAAGATAGTTTTACTGAGTGGTCTTTATTAGAAACATAGATAAACAAGCTTTTGATAAAAGCTTAAAAATCAATAATTTAGTCTTTCGTTCAAAAGAAGTGTGTGTTTGTTTTACAGCGGCCTAGTAATTTTAGACGAAAATCGAAATATATGAAAAACTGGAATACATAACACTCTAGAATGGCATAAAATCAATGCAATTGTACAAGAGCTTTCTGTAAAGGCTTTCAGAACTCACTTACCAACATTACTTTTGACTCTGTGTCTGTTTAAAAGTTGGTGGCCGATTGTGTCGTGTTATAAAATTCACAATAAATCAAATAAATTAAAAGATAGTTATACTGAGTGGTGTTAATTAAAAACATAGAAAAACAAGCTTTTTATAAAAGCTTTAAAATCAATAATTTAGTCACTCGTTCAAAAGAAATGTGTGTTTGTTTTACAGCGGCCTAGTAATTTTAGACGAAAATCGAAATATATGAAAAACTGGAATACATAACACTCTAGAATGGCATAAAATCAATGCAATTGTACAAGAGCTTTCTGTAAAGGCATTCAGAACTCACTTACCAACATTACTTTTGACTCTGTGTCTGTTTAAAAGTTGGCGGCCGATTGAATGGTGTTATAAAATTCACAATTACTCAAATAAATTAAAAGATAGTTTTACTGAGTGGTCTTTATTAGAAACATAGATAAACAAGCTTTTTATAAAAGCTTTTACATCAATAATTTAGTCACTCGTTCAAAAGAAATGTGTGTTTGTTTTACAGCGGCCTAGTAATTTTAGACGAAAATCGAAATATATGAAAAACTGGAATACATAACACCCTGGAATGACATAAAATCAATGCAATATCACAAGAGCTTTCTGTAAAGGTATTCAGAACTCACTTACCAACATTACTTTTGACTCTGTGTCTGTTTAAAAGTTGGCGGCCGATTGTGTCATGTTATAAAATTCACAAAAAATCAAATAAATTAAAAGATAGATATACTGAGTGGTCTTTATTAGAAACAAAGATAAACAAGCTTTTTATAAAAGCTTTACAATCAATATTTTAGTCATTCGTTCAAATGAAGTGTGTGTTTGTTTTACAGCGGCCTAGGAATTTTAGACGAAAATCGAAATATATGAAAAACTGGAATACATAACACCCTGGAATGACATAAAATCAATGCAATAGCTCAAGAGCTTTCTGTAAAGGCATTCAAAACTCACTTACCAACATTACTTTTGACTCTATGTCTGTTTAAAAGTTGGCGGCCGAATGAATGGTGTTATAAAATTTAAATCAAATAAATTAAATGATAGTTATACTGAGTGGTCTTTATTAGAAACATAGATAAACAAGCTTTTTATAAAAGCTTTTACATCAATAATTTAGTCACTCGTTCAAAAGAAATGTGTGTTTGTTTTACAGCGGCCTAGTAATTTTAGACGAAAATCGAAATATATGAAAAACTGGAATACATAACACCCTGGAATGACATAAAATCAATGCAATATCACAAGAGCTTTCTGTAAAGGCATTCAGAACTTTCTTACCAACATTAGTTTTGACTCTGTGTTTGTTTAAAAGTTGGCGGCCGATTGTGTCATGTTATAAAATTCACAATAAATCAAATAAATTAAAAGATAGTTATACTGAGTGGTCTTTATTAGAAACGTAGATAAACAAGCTTTTGATAAAAGCTTAAAAATCAATAATTTAGTCTTTCGTTCAAAAGAAGTGTGTGTTTGTTTTACAGCGGCCTAGTAATTTTAGACGAAAATCGAAATATATGAAAAACTGGAATACATAACACTCTAGAATGGCATAAAATCAATGCAATTGTACAAGAGCTTTCTGTAAAGGCTTTCAGAACTCACTTACCAACATTACTTTTGACTCTGTGTCTGTTTAAAAGTTGGTGGCAGATTGTGTCGTGTTATAAAATTCACAATAAATCAAATAAATTAAAAGATAGTTATACTGAGTTGTGTTAATTAAAAACATAGAAAAACAAGCTTTTTATAAAAGCTTTAAAATCAATAATTTAGTCACTCGTTCAAAAGAAATGTGTGTTTGTTTTACAGCGGCCTAGGAATTTTAGACGAAAATCGAAATATATGAAAAACTGGAATACATAACACCCTAGAATGACATAAAATCAATGCAATATCACAAGAGCTTTCTGTAAAGGCATTCAGAACTCACTTACCAACATTACTTTTGACTCTATGTCTGTTTAAAAGTTGGCGGCCGAATGAATGGTGTTATAAAATTTAAATCAAATAAATTAAATGATAGTTATACTGAGTGGTCTTTATTAGAAACATAGATAAACAAGCTTTTTATAAAAGCTTTTACATCAATAATTTAGTCACTCGTTCAAAAGAAATGTGTGTTTGTTTTACAGCGGCCTAGTAATTTTAGACGAAAATCGAAATATATGAAAAACTGGAATACATAACACCCTGGAATGACATAAAATCAATGCAATATCACAAGAGCTTTCTGTAAAGGCATTCAGAACTCACTTACCAACATTACTTTTGACTCTGTGTCTGTTTAAAAGTTGGCGGCCGATTGTGTCATGTTATAAAATTCACAAAAAATCAAATAAATTAAAAGATAGATATACTGAGTGGTCTTTATTAGAAACAAAGATAAACAAGCTTTTTATAAAAGCTTTACAATCAATATTTTAGTCATTCGTTCAAATGAAGTGTGTGTTTGTTTTACAGCGGCCTAGGAATTTTAGACGAAAATCGAAATATATGAAAAACTGGAATACATAACACCCTGGAATGACATAAAATCAATGCAATAGCTCAAGAGCTTTCTGTAAAGGCATTCAAAACTCACTTACCAACATTACTTTTGACTCTATGTCTGTTTAAAAGTTGGCGGCCGAATGAATGGTGTTATAAAATTTAAATCAAATAAATTAAATGATAGTTATACTGAATGGTCTTTATTAGAAACATAGATAAACAAGCTTTTTATAAAAGCTTTTACATCAATAATTTAGTCACTCGTTCAAAAGAAATGTGTGTTTGTTTTACAGCGGCCTAGTAATTTTAGACGAAAATCGAAATATATGAAAAACTGGAATACATAACACCCTGGAATGACATAAAATCAATGCAATATCACAAGAGCTTTCTGTAAAGGCATTCAGAACTCACTTACCAACATTAGTTTTGACTCTGTGTCTGTTTAAAAGTTGGCGGCCGATTGTGTCATGTTATAAAATTCACAATAAATCAAATAAATTAAAAGATAGTTATACTGAGTGGTCTTTATTAGAAACGTAGATAAACAAGCTTTTGATAAAAGCTTTAAAATCAATAATTTAGTCTTTCGTTCAAAAGAAATGTGTGTTTGTTTTACAGCGGCCTAGTAATTTTAGACGAAAATCGAAATATATGAAAAACTGGAATACATAACACTCTAGAATGGCATAAAATCAATGCAATTGTACAAGAGCTTTCTGTAAAGGCTTTCAGAACTCACTTACCAACATTACTTTTGACTCTGTGTCTGTTTAAAAGTTGGTGGCCGATTGTGTCGTGTTATAAAATTCACAATAAATCAAATAAATTAAAAGATAGTTATACTGAGTGGTGTTAATTAAAAACATAGAAAAACAAGCTTTTTATAAAAGCTTTAAAATCAATAATTTAGTCACTCGTTCAAAAGAAATGTGTGTTTGTTTTACAGCGGCCTAGGAATTTTAGACGAAAATCGAAATATATGAAAAACTGGAATACATAACACCCTGGAATGACATAAAATCAATGCAATAGCTCAAGAGCTTTCTGTAAAGGCATTCAAAACTCACTTACCAACATTACTTTTGACTCTATGTCTGTTTAAAAGTTGGCGGCCGAATGAATGGTGTTATAAAATTTAAATCAAATAAATTAAATGATAGTTATACTGAGTGGTCTTTATTAGAAACATAGATAAACAAGCTTTTTATAAAAGCTTTTACATCAATAATTTAGTCACTCGTTCAAAAGAAATGTGTGTTTGTTTTACAGCGGCCTAGTAATTTTAGACGAAAATCGAAATATATGAAAAACTGGAATACATAACACCCTGGAATGACATAAAATCAATGCAATATCACAAGAGCTTTCTGTAAAGGCATTCAGAACTCACTTACCAACATTACTTTTGACTCTGTGTCTGTTTAAAAGTTGGCGGCCGATTGTGTCGTGTTATAAAATTCACAATAAATCAAATAAATTAAAAGATAGTTATACTGAGTGGTGTTTATTAAAAACATAGATAAACAAGCTTTTTATAAAAGCTTTACAATCAATATTTTAGTCATTCGTTCAAATGAAGTGTGTGTTTGTTTTACAGCGGCCTAGGAATTTTAGACGAAAATCGAAATATATGAAAAACTGGAATACATAACACCCTGGAATGACATAAAATCAATGCAATAGCTCAAGAGCTTTCTGTAAAGGCATTCAAAACTCACTTACCAACATTACTTTTGACTCTATGTCTGTTTAAAAGTTGGCGGCCGAATGAATGGTGTTATAAAATTTAAATCAAATAAATTAAATGATAGTTATACTGAGTGGTCTTTATTAGAAACATAGATAAACAAGCTTTTTATAAAAGCTTTTACATCAATAATTTAGTCACTCGTTCAAAAGAAATGTGTGTTTGTTTTACAGCGGCCTAGTAATTTTAGACGAAAATCGAAATATATGAAAAACTGGAATACATAACACCCTGGAATGACATAAAATCAATGCAATATCACAAGAGCTTTCTGTAAAGGCATTCAGAACTCACTTACCAACATTACTTTTGACTCTGTGTTTGTTTAAAAGTTGGCGGCCGATTGTGTCGTGTTATAAAATTCACAATAAATCAAATAAATTAAAAGATAGTTATACTGAGTGGTGTTTATTAAAAACATAGATAAACAAGCTTTTTATAAAAGCTTTACAATCAATATTTTAGTCATTCGTTCAAATGAAGTGTGTGTTTGTTTTACAGCGGCCTAGGAATTTTAGACGAAAATCGAAATATATGAAAAACTGGAATACATAACACCCTAGAATGACATAAAATCAATGCAATAGCTCAAGAGCTTTCTGTAAAGGCATTCAAAACTCACTTACCAACATTACTTTTGACTCTATGTCTGTTTAAAAGTTGGCGGCCGAATGAATGGTGTTATAAAATTTAAATCAAATAAATTAAATGATAGTTATACTGAGTGGTCTTTATTAGAAACATAGATAAACAAGCTTTTTATAAAAGCTTTTACATCAATAATTTAGTCACTCGTTCAAAAGAAATGTGTGTTTGTTTTACAGCGGCCTAGTAATTTTAGACGAAAATCGAAATATATGAAAAACTGGAATACATAACACCCTGGAATGACATAAAATCAATGCAATATCACAAGAGCTTTCTGTAAAGGCATTCAGAACTCACTTACCAACATTACTTTTGACTCTGTGTCTGTTTAAAAGTTGGCGGCCGATTGTGTCATGTTATAAAATTCACAAAAAATCAAATAAATTAAAAGATAGATATACTGAGTGGTCTTTATTAGAAACAAAGATAAACAAGCTTTTTATAAAAGCTTTACAATCAATATTTTAGTCATTCGTTCAAATGAAGTGTGTGTTTGTTTTACAGCGGCCTAGGAATTTTAGACGAAAATCGAAATATATGAAAAACTGGAATACATAACACCCTGGAATGACATAAAATCAATGCAATAGCTCAAGAGCTTTCTGTAAAGGCATTCAAAACTCACTTACCAACATTACTTTTGACTCTATGTCTGTTTAAAAGTTGGCGGCCGAATGAATGGTGTTATAAAATTTAAATCAAATAAATTAAATGATAGTTATACTGAGTGGTCTTTATTAGAAACATAGATAAACAAGCTTTTTATAAAAGCTTTTACATCAATAATTTAGTCACTCGTTCAAAAGAAATGTGTGTTTGTTTTACAGCGGCCTAGTAATTTTAGACGAAAATCGAAATATATGAAAAACTGGAATACATAACACCCTGGAATGACATAAAATCAATGCAATATCACAAGAGCTTTCTGTAAAGGCATTCAGAACTCACTTACCAACATTACTTTTGACTCTATGTCTGTTTAAAAGTTGGCGGCCGAATGAATGGTGTTATAAAATTTAAATCAAATAAATTAAATGATAGTTATACTGAGTGGTCTTTATTAGAAACATAGATAAACAAGCTTTTTATAAAAGCTTTTACATCAATAATTTAGTCACTCGTTCAAAAGAAATGTGTGTTTGTTTTACAGCGGCCTAGTAATTTTAGACGAAAATCGAAATATATGAAAAACTGGAATACATAACACCCTGGAATGACATAAAATCAATGCAATATCACAAGAGCTTTCTGTAAAGGCATTCAGAACTTTCTTACCAACATTAGTTTTGACTCTGTGTTTGTTTAAAAGTTGGCGGCCGATTGTGTCATGTTATAAAATTCACAATAAATCAAATAAATTAAAAGATAGTTATACTGAGTGGTCTTTATTAGAAACGTAGATAAACAAGCTTTTGATAAAAGCTTTAAAATCAATAATTTAGTCTTTCGTTCAAAAGAAATGTGTGTTTGTTTTACAGCGGCCTAGTAATTTTAGACGAAAATCGAAATATATGAAAAACTGGAATACATAACACCCTGGAATGACATAAAATCAATGCAATATCACAAGAGCTTTCTGTAAAGGCATTCAGAACTCACTTACCAACATTACTTTTGACTCTGTGTCTGTTTAAAAGTTGGCGGCCGATTGAATCGTGTTATAAAATTCACAATAAATCAAATAAATTAAAAGATAGTTTTACTTAGTGGTCTTTATTAGAAACAAAGATAAACAAGCTTTTTATAAAAGCTTTAAAATCAATATTTTAGTCATTCGTTCAAAAGAAGTGTGTGTTTGTTTTACAGCGGCCTAGGAATTTTAGACGAAAATCGAAATATATGAAAAACTGGAATACATAACACCCTGGAATGACATAAAATCAATGCAATAGCTCAAGAGCTTTCTGTAAAGGCATTCAGAACTCACTTACCAACATTAGTTTTGACTCTGTATCTGTTTAAATGTTGGCGGCCGATTGTGTCGTGTTATAAAATTCACAGTAAATCAAATAAATTAAAAGATAGATATAGTGAGTGGTCTTTATTAGAAACATAGATAAACAAGTTTTTTATAAAAGCTTTAAAATCAATATTTTAGTCATTCGTTCAAAAGAAGTGTGTGTTTGTTTTACAGCGGCCTAGGAATTTTAGACGAAAATCGAAATATATGAAAAACTGGAATACATAACACTCTAGAATGGCATAAAATCAATGCAATAGCACAAGAGCTATCTGTTAAGGCATTCAAAACTTACTTACCAACATTACTTTTGACTCTGTGTCTGTTTAAATGTTGGCGGCCGAATGAATGGTGTTATAAAATTCACAATAAATCAAAAATATTAAAAGATAGTTTTACTGAATGGTACTCATTAGAATCATTGATAAACAAGCTTTTGATAAAAGCTTTTACATCAATAATTTAGTCATTCGTTCAAAAGAAGTGTGTGTTTGTTTAACAGCGGCCTAGGAATTTCAGACGAAAATCGAAATATATGAAAAACTGGAATACATAACACTCTGTAATGGCATAAAATCAATGCAATAGCACAAGAGCTATCTGTAAAGGCATTCAGAACTCACTTACCAACATTACTTTTGACTCTGTGTCTGTTTAAATGTTGGCGGCGGCCGATTGAATAATGTTATAAAATTCACAATTAATCAAATAAATGAAAAGATAGTTTCACTGAGTGGCATTTATTAGAAACGTAGATAAACAAGCTTTTGATAAAAGCTTTAAAATCAATAATTTAGTCTTTCGTTCAAAAGAAGTGTGTGTTTGTTTTACAGCGGCCTAGTAATTTTAGACGGAAATCGAAATATTGAAAAACTGGAATACATAACACCCTGGAATGGCATAAAAGCAATGCAATAGCACAAGAGCTTTCTGTAAAGGCATTTAAAACTCACTTACCAACATTACTTTTGACTCTGTGTCTGTTTAAATGTTGGCGGCCGATTGAATGGTGTTATAAAATTATCAATAAATCAAATATATTAAAAGATAGTTTTACTGAATGGTACTCATTAGGAACATTGATAAACAAGCTTTTGATAAAAGCTTTTACATCAATAATTTAGTCATTCGTTCAAAAGAAGTGTGTGTTTGTTTAACAGCGGCCTAGGAATTTCAGACGAAAATCGAAATATACGAAAAACTGGAATACATAACACTCTGGAATGGCATAAAATCAATGCAATAGCACATCTGTAAAGGCATTCAAAACTCACTTACCAACATTACTTTTGACTCTGTGTCTGTTTAAATGTTGGCGGCCGATTGAATGGTGATATAAAATTCACAATAAATCAAATATATTAAAAGATTACTGGAGGTTTTACTGAATGGTACTCATTAGGAACATTGATAAACAAGCTTTTGATAAAAGCTTTAACATCAATATTAGTCATTCGTTCAAAAGAAGTGTGTTTGTTTTACAGCGGCCTAGTAATTTTAGACGAAAATCGAATTATGTAAAAAACTGGAATACATAACACCCTAGATCGGCATAAAATCAATGCAACAGCACAAGAGCTTTTTGTAAAGGCATTCAGAACTCACTTACCAACATTACTTTTGACTCTGTGTCCGGTTAAAAGTTAGCGACCGATTGGATTGATATTATAAAATGCACAATAAATCAAATAAATTAAAAGATAGTTTTACTGAGTGGTATTTATTAGAAACATTGATAAACAAGCCTTATAAGTTAGCGCCCAAATTGAGAAAAACTTGAAATGTCAAACACTTATCTCAATAGCAAAATTTTATTTGTTTAAGTTCTAGCTACGGGTTGAAGAGTTAGTTAGCGCAGTCTTTCTCCATTTCAATACATTGGAGAAATAGCTCTACAATGGATTCTAAACCATTTGTTAATTCCTTTTTAGGAAATTAAAAAAAAAAGTTCCAATGGGATTGTCATGGCGGCACCATATACGACTTACGAAGCCTAGGGTGAATCATTGGTGCTGAATGCGTTTTACACGTGGCGCAACCCAATACCAGGTTGCGAGGGAGCGCCCCGAGCACCGCACTCCCCTGTGATGCACAACCTCTTACGACTGCGTTTGCATCCCCACCACACACGCACCTCCAGCATTTCGGTGTCTCTTATACTTACGATCTTTGATAATCTGAATCAAATTATAACAAAGTATTACGAAAATCATTCATTCAGCTTTCCGACCCTGAACCATTACCGCCATTCAACCGATAGACCTTAGTACCTTAAATCATAGAAAAGTTTATAATTACAACAAATACCATTGCTACAGATTCTACATCAATGAAATCAAATATTCTCATTTACAATAAAATCTACAATTTAGGTTAGTACATCTTGAGCTCCGTTTCTACGCTCCGCTAAGTGCACCGTTTCACTTCTCGCCGCACCCGCGCCACCTTTGCACAGCAAAGGTACAGGTAACGACGAAAGCTTTAACAAAAAATACAGTGAATTAAAGACTTACTTAAAAATATGTAATGAGGATTAAAAAGTGTCTTCACCTTAACCAATTTTTTTGCCAACTTTATTCAGAAACTCGTGCTAAAACAAACAAATATTTTTATTGGGCTTAAGTTTGTGCTTATTTGTGTTATAAATATATTTGACGACGTAATGGCCCGAAGAGATCCTTTTCTTTATAAAATCATCGCTCGCTAATGATCTCGGTCACGCACTGAAACAAACAGTATAATGATTAAAATTTAGTCCTTCCACATTACACGTCAAGGATTTAAAAGTGTTTCATAGATTGGCTACACAAACCTTTACATTCACAAAATATATCGCTAATTTACCTTTAGCACAACCATTACCTCCAGTTACTATTGAAGAACATTAACTCGCATAGAGGGTCATTAATAAACTTCAAAAAACGGTGTACCTACTGTAATAGAATGTAGGTATAAAAAATATTATATTAAAAAGGCGCTACCTATGATTTCTCTGATTCTGAGAGATCTGCTGTCACACTTGGCGCAACCCGGTACCAGGCTGCGAGGGAGCGCCCCGAGCACCGCACTCCCCTGTGATGCACAACCTCTTACGACTGTGTTTGCATCCCCACCACACACGCACATAGTCGTCTATGATTAAAAAAAAAACAGTTTCTAACGTAATCCGTTCAGCTTTTGAACCCTTAAAAATTACCGAGTGTCAATAATTCTACCTTACACTAGACATTTATAATAATTTTAAATTAAATTATCTTTGATTTGCACTTAATGAGCTACCTACATAATATTAATTAACTTAGTGTTGAGTGGAGTGTATTTTTATTGAAATACTCGTAGGTATAATGTGCAACTTTTAATATAATACAGAACAAAAACTAACGCATTAAACCTTCCGATGAATGTTCACGTGAGGTCTTTCGCGAGGCCGTTACTAATTTTAAATAGGAAAACGCTGGAAAAAATACCACGAACTGTTAATAGTACAAAGTGTAAAAGTAAATGAAAAAAAAGCTGCCGGTACCTATAAGTAAAAAAATATACATGAAAAAAACATAATCATAGTTATTATAACAATATCTGAAATGTGTTTAGCTTACACCTATGTATTATCATTATACTAAGCTTTACATCTGAAATGTATGTTGACGGTAAATCTTTTGCGAGGACATTACCATCCATTTACACTAATTTAAATAGGAAAAAAAACTGAAAAAAGAAAACAATTTCCTTACTCGGGAATGATAACAAATATCAAGCATAAAGGCTCGCTAGCGTTTAACCTAAAAACCTTCAAACTTTTACTGTAGAAAAAACCAAGTTCAAATTCCAATTATTTATTACATTTGACCCTGAAGGTACATAAGGTCTTAAAGTAGGTAGTCCAGCGTCAACGTTAAGCACGTAGTGGCGTAGCAATGGAAGTAGAACACGCGCCAATTTATAATTTAGGTAGGTAGAGTCGTAGCTAATAAACTGTATAAATATAACAAAACTTGGAAATAACAAGTAAAAATCCACAACTCAAAAAGTCATTATTGAAAAAAGAAAAAAAAAAAAAAGAAAAGAAATTATTTATTCGTGACGTGTACACATTAATTATACAAAACAATTAAAACACAAAATTATAAATTGTCACGAAATGGTCGCAACTCAGCGTGATGCTGGCAGAGCCAGCGCTGGTCTTCCGTTGCGGCCATTTGGTGAAGTCACGGCGCAATGACGCTACGACCGCACACACTTAGTACTACAAATTACAAAGTAAAATAAAAATAACAAGATAAAAAGAAGACAAGACAAACAGGTGAAAAACATGCCACACAGCTACATAAAGCCATCGTGCAAACACCGCTTTGCGCAGCTTTATGCAGTCTGTGGCCTATTAAAAGAAACTAACCTACAATCTGTGAGATAAACTAGACTAGGCCTTATCTATGACAGTAAAATTAACAAATTACGTAACTTCAACGGTCAATTACATAATTATTAAATATTACATAATTCGCAGCAAATATGAACAAAAATAGGTCTAGGGCCATGAAAAACCAAATTAAATCTACAAAAATTACTACAAAACCAAATGAGGTGATATTTAAAACCGAAATTGCACAATAAAATACAGCTAAAGCAACATCATGCTCCTGAGTGCTTCTGGGACATAAAAATCAGGTATGTGTTTCGAACCAAACTAGTAACAACTAGTATCATGTCTGAATTTTTCTTGCCTTTTTTGGTGTTCGTGCAAGTGTTTCCTCAGCTGAGCCTTAAAGCTACGTATACATTTCAGGTTCCGAAGCGGTGGGGGCAGATTATTCCAACACTTTGTTGCTACATATCTAAAACTCCCACGAAAAGCAGCTGACGCATGTCGATGGGACAACAATTGCGACCCGCACTGCCGAGTACCCCGCTGCTTACGAAAAGACAGTTTATCAAAGAGATATGCTGGGGCCTGGTGCTTAACTACCCCGAAGAGGAGACATGCCAAGTGAAGCTTGCGTCTATGAAGCATTTTAAGAATGTTACAATTATTTAAATAAGGTGTGACATGCGCCCGAAACGGAATGGCAAAACAGAAACGGGCACAGGCATTTTGAACTCGCTGAACAAGCCTTTTTGTTTTTGAGAGTAGACGTGGACCATAAACTATGTCCATATAATTTAATTTAGATAATACAAGAGATTCCACTAACTGTATTCGCAGGGCTTCACTTAAAAAGGGCTTAATCTTGTACAAAACTTTCAACTTGTAGAAACATCCTCTCACCGAATTTAAAATGTGTTTCTCATAACGTAGTTCGCCATCCACTACCAGGCCTAAGTTACGCGCTTCACAGACTCTCTCAATAGGTTCACCCATCAACTTAACCTCCCTTGAAGGAGCAAGCCTAGACAGTTGCTGCTTGCTACCAAAAACTAGGTACTTCGTTTTGGATGGATTTAATATTAAACCATTACATGAGGCCCAGGCCGCTATTCTCGAAAGATCCATGTTAAGTTTCTGTATTGCATTATCAATTTCAGATTGTTTACACGAGATATATACTTGAACATCATCTGCATAAAAATGATACTTGCAATCAAAAATTTGTGTCCCTATGTCAGCAGCATATAATATGAATAAGATCGGGCCAAGAATGGAGCCCTGGGGTACACCCCGTGTGAGCTCCATTTTACCCGAGTCTTGAGATGACCCATCACTCTGACACAACCTCACACACTGATATCTACGACTAAGGTAACTGTTAAACCATTTTAGTGCATTTTTATCAAAGCCGTAGTAACTCAATTTGGACAGAAGTAAATTAATATCAATACAGTCAAATGCCCGAGAAAAATCAAGCAGCACTAACAAAGTACACATTCCTTGATCCTGGGCACACAGTATGTGGTCCGTGACATCAAGCAAGGCTGTCACAGTGCTCCGACCCTTCCTGAAACCCGACTGAACATCTGGTAATATATTATTTTTCTCCAAGAACTCAGTCACTTGGAAACAGACAACTTTTTCCATTATTTTAGACATGCATGGAAGAATGCTAATGGGTCTAAGGTCTTTAAGCTGAGATGGATTTGATATTTTCGGTAGGGGCCGCACAATGGCCACCTTCCAGATGTCGGGAAAGGTAGATGTTATTATTGAGGTATTTACTAAGTTAGTGATTATGTCAAGAGAATATGGCAAGGTCATTATCAACATATTCAAACTAATGCTATCACAGCCCTCTGCATTTGATTTAAGACCTCTAAATAATTTAGCAACTACATCTGAATTTACTGGCTCTAACTTAAAGACTGAATCACTATATTTATGAAATTCAAAGAAGGTCAGCTGTGAAATAGAGATTTGCGATGTGCTTGGCAGGCTCAAAAAATGCTTGTTAATTATGTGAGGGTCATTAAAAGAAGTTGGTAACTCGGCTTCATGTTTAGGCAGCAAGGTAGACTTGAGATTCTTCCATAATTGTTTAGGACTTTTTATACTGTTTATATTGTGCTTGAAGTAGGCAGTTTTCTCGTGGTACAGTGCCTTAGAAACAGTGGATTTCAAATCCTTATAGTATTGTTTCTTAATACTAGATTCTGTCTTGTGATAGTCTGTTGCCGCCCTATCACGCAATTGCATCATAAGCCTTATAGTATCAGTTATCCAAGGGGGTTTAGGGACCTTGACGATGGTTGTTTTTGTAGGTGCATGCAGGTCAAATAAAGAAATTATTAGCCGATTTAACTCATTGACTGTGTCATTTACATTGTCCAAAGGTATTAGTTCCCATTTAATACTTTGCAAGTCTCGATCAAAAAATAAGAGATTAATGTTATGCATTGGTCTATGGGTGATGGTAAATGGCTTCGGTTTTTCTCGCTTAATGAGAAACTCGCAACCCACAAGACAGTGTCCATGAAGGGACCCCACGTGTGCAATGTCGATACTTTTAGCTTGCAAGTCAGTGCAAACAACGTCAATGAGGGTCTTACTGGTGTCTGTGAAGTGTGTCGGCTCTGTAACTAACTGAGTGAGGCTAAAACTAGAAAGGAAATTATTAAATTTAGTTAGTTTAAAATCAGAACTGGCTAAAGTATTTATGTTAAAATCGCCCAGAAAGATTATATGGTCATAGTTGTGCAGCGAACTAATTGTATCAGAGATGGCATCAAAGAACAGGTCCACGTCCATACGAGGGGGCCGATACGCAGTCCCAATCACCAGTCTCTCCCCATTGAGGTTCCACGTCACCCACATTTGTTCAACCGAGTTATGCTGGGGATCTACCGGGTGGGACAAGGTACGAGCACTGACCCCTTGCTTTATATAGAAGCCTACTCCTCCCCCCCTGGAGAAGGGGCCTGGCGGCCGAGGTTTGTGGCGAAGTCTGAAACCTGGTAGTAAGGGCGCTCGTCCCTCCTCCCCCGCTCTCAGCCACGTCTCATTAATTGCCAGAATATCAAAGTCCTGTCGTGTACACGCTGCAATGAAGTTGTCGTGATTTGTGCCGAGAGAACCCGCATTTAGCAAACCAATTTTTAGCCGTTTACTTATCATTATAAATGTATATAATTTGGAACACCAACAATTCAAACATATAAAAATTGCGATAAAGATAAGACAGGGAATAAAATACTATATCAATCGACTGCTGCATTCCTTGTACAAAACTTGATAAGAAAAATCTAGTAGAAATAGTAAGCAATTTGTATTTATTAATCTGCCTACCTAACATGGGCCCAGTGTAATACTTTAAACTATATAAAATAAACAGATACGAAACGGTTACAATTTTAATTTTAACACTATCTATCAAATCTGAAACTTTCCAAAAACCTGTTTAATGTCCTCCTCAGATCGGATTCGATGTGGCGGCTCACCACTCTGACGGCGCACATAGACTCGCCCGTCCCTGGTCCACGAGTAGCGCCATTCCAGCTTTTTACACTCTTGGCGGGCATTGAAGAGCAAAGACCGGTTCAGCCTAGTCAGCCGCTCGTTCACATAAAATCGAGTGGCTTCCCCGTGCACACCAAAGTCGGAGGTGTCGGCCCCGCGGCGCACCCGCGCAGCACGCAGCAGCTCGCTGCGCGTCCCGCGGCGCGCAAGCCGTATGATCAGCGGGCGCGGGCGTCCGACAGCAGGTGGCGCCACAGCGCCTGCGTCCTGTACGGCTGGCGTTAATCTTTTCGGCCCCACTCTCTCAGCGTAGACAATGTCACGCTCCTCAATGGCGACACCGAGCTTCCGCGCGACCAAGCAAGTGAGGTGTACGGGGCTCTCATTTGGTTGCTCGGGGATTCCAGTAACCTCTACATCATTGAGGAGCAGGTCCTGGTCGCGGTCGGAAAGCTCAATTTTTAGTGCGGCAACCGTCGCTGCCAACTCGCTGTCAGCTGTACCAGCCGAAGATCGCTGCACCATCTGCTCCTCTAACCGCTGCACCCTTTCCTCCACTGCCAGAAAGCGAGCCTCGAAACCTCGAACACATTTGTAGATCTCGGCCATTTCATGCCTAAGCCCCACCAACTCATCCCTTGTCGCACTAAACTCCGTCCGGAATAATCGAAGCTGCTCCGCAACACCCGCATGTTCCCCAGGCGACAGCGTCGATGCACCGGCATTCATCCCCCCTGCCTCAGCGGTTTTAACGGGGGTGTTGTCCGCATTGTCCCGCATAGGCTTAGCCCTGCAAGCAGGGCATGCCCAAGTGGAGGGGACGCGGCCGGTATGGGGGATATTTACACAGCCCTTGTGATATACCGAAGGACACATACAGCACTTAGCGACACCTGTCGGCGCAAGCGGCTTTCCACATGCTGCCGCGCAAGCCGCCATATCGATCGCTCAAGTAGGTCTCAGTATGGCCTATTAATTCGTCACAACTACACTAGATGGCGCACTATTCAAAGTTTTCGCACCAATGGACTAGATGGCGCCACGCGCTAAGGGGAAAACAAATTAATTAAATATTTTCCTTAATCGGGACTTTCCGGCGCGAAGCGTACCGACTTAACGTAACTGAAGGCTAAGGCACAGGTTTATTCAGGCACAGAACTTCACACTTATGGAATATAATCAACACTATTTTATCGCGTATGTGGTGGGTATAAGTCACAAGAAGATTAGTTCACTTATCCTGTTTTGCCAAAAACATATATTATTTGTTTAACTTTCACAACGCAAACACTGTCCGGCAATAATTGCAATGTTACCAACTTAGTACTTCGATTAAAGGCCCCTTTACGATAATTAGTCTTGTATTTACACTTGATAAAATATCAGCGCGACCGCACTCGTCATCGTCCGTGACGTCACTCCCCATTGTTAAACCTTGTAGCCATTATCACCCTTTGTCTTGAGAGCAGCTGTCATTAATACTAAGTTAAAATTAACTTGCACCGATAAATAAATAAAAATGGACTCGGAAATAATACTGTGTACTTTAATACGTATTTAGCTTTACATTCTGTAAAATCTAAAGAGTGAGAAGAATAAGGACGATCATATTAAATTAATTTAAATAGGAAAAAAAAATGAAAAAAAACCGTTTACCTCCAGTTACTATTGAAGAACATAAACTCGCATAGAGCGTTATTAATAAACTTAAAAAACGGTGTACCCACTGTAATAGAATGTAGGTATAAAAAATATTATATTAAAAAGGCGCTACCTATGATTTCTCTGATTCTGAGAGATCTGCTGTCACACTTGGCGCAACCCGGTACCAGGCTGCGAGGGAGCGCCCCGAGCACCGCACTCCCCTGTGATGCACAACCTCTTACGACTGCGTTTGCATCCCCACCACACACGCACCTCTAGCATTTCGGTGTCTCTTATACTTACGAGCTTTGATAATCTGAATCAAATTATAACAAAGTATTACGAAAATCATTCATTCAGCTTTCCGACCCTGAAACATGACCGCCGTTCAACCGATAGACCTTAGTACCTTAAATCATAGAAAAGTTTATAATTACAACAAATACCATTGCTACAGATTCTACATCAATGAAATAAAATATTCTCAATTACAATAAAATCTACAATTTAGGTTAGTACATCTTGAGCTCCGTTTCTACGCTCCGCTAAGTGCACCGTTTCACTTCTCGCCGCACCCGCGCCACCTTTGCACAGCAAAGGTACAGGTAACGACGAAAGCTTTAACAAAAAATACAGTGAATTAAAGACTTACTTAAAAATATGTAATGAGGATTAAAAAGTGTCTTTACCTTAACCAATTTTTTTGCCAACTTTATTCAGAAACTCGTGCTAAAACAAACAAATATTTTTATTGGGCTTAAGTTTGTGCTTATTTGTGTTATAAATATATTTGACTTCGTAATGGCCCGAAGAGATCCTTGTCTTTATAAAATCATCGCTCGCTAATGATCTCGGTCACGCACTGAAACAAACAGTATAATGATTAAAATTTAGTCCTTCCACATTACACGTCAAGGATTTAAAAGTGTTTCATAGATTAGCTACACAAACCTTTACATTTACAAAATATATCGCTAATTTACCTTTAGCACAACCATTACCTCCAGTTACTATTGAAGAACATTAACTCGCATAGAGCGTCATTAATAAACTTCAAAAAACGGTGTACCTACTGTAATAGAATGTAGGTATAAAAAATATTATATTAAAAAGGCGCTACCTATGATTCCTCTGATTCTGAGAGATCTGCTGTCACACTTGGCGCAACCCGGTACCAGGCTGCGAGGGAGCGCCCCGAGCACCGCACTCCCCTGTGATGCACAACCTCTTACGACTGTGTTTGCATCCCCACCACACACGCACATAGTCGTCTATGATTAAAAAAAAAACAGTTTCTAACGTAATCCGTTCAGCTTTTGAACCCTTAAAAATTACCGAGTGTCAATAATTCTACCTTACATTTATAATAATTTTAAATTAAATTATCTTTGATTTGCACTTAATGAGCTACCTACATAATATTAATTAACTTAGTGTTGGGTGGAGTGTATTTTTATTGAAATACTCGTAGGTAGAATGTGCAACTTTTAATATAATACAGAACAAAAACTAACGCATTAAACCTTCCGATGAATGTTCACGTGAAGTCTTTCGCGAGGCCGTTACTAATTTTAAATAGGAAAACGCTGGAAAAAATACCACGAACTGTAAATAGTACAAAGTGTAAAATTAAATGAAAAAAAAGCTGCCGGTACCTATAAGTAAAAAAATATACATGAAAAAAACATAATCATAGTTATTATAACAATATCTGAAATGTGTTTAGCTTACACCTATGTATTATCATTATACTAAGCTTTACATCTGAAATGTATGTTGACGGTAAATCTTTTGCGAGGACATTACCATCCATTTACACTAATTTAAATAGGAAAAAAAACTGAAAAAAGAAAACAATTTCCTTACTCGGGAATGATAACAAATATCAAGCATAAAGGCTCGCTAGCGTTTAACCTAAAAACCTTCAAACTTTTACTGTAGAAAAAACCAAGTTCAAATTCCAATTATTTATTACATTTGACCCTGAAGGTACATAAGGTCTTAAAGTAGGTAGTCCAGCGTCAACGTTAAGCACGTAGTGGCGTAGCAATGGAAGTAGAACACGCGCCAATTTATAATTTAGGTAGGTAGAGTCGTAGCTAATAAACTATATAATTATAACAAAAGAAATAAGAAGTAAAAATCCACAACTCATAAAGTCATTATTATTAAACCTTGTAGCCATTATCACCCTTTGTCTTGAGAGCAGCTGTGATTAATACTAAGTTATAATTATAACTATGATTATAGTTAAGGGGGCCCTGCACTTTGCTGTGCTACTCGAGTGCAATGCAAATTGGCGACTCCATAACTTCAGTCCCGTACATAGGTACTATGCCTATGTCAACGTTTCCACAATTTACTTGCACTGATAAATAAATAAAAATGGACTCGGAAATAATACTGTGTACCAGTGAAATAATACGTATTTAGCTTTTCACTCTGTAAAATCTAAAGAGTGAAAAGGATAAGGACGATCATATTACACTAATTTAAATAGGAAAAAAAACTGAAAAAAAAACCATTACCTCCAGTTACTATTGAAGAACATAAACTCGCATAGAGCGTTATTAATAAACTTAAAAAACGGTGTACCCACTGTAATAGAATGTAGGTATAAAAAATATTATATTAAAAAGACGCTACCTATGATTCCTCTGATTCTGAGAGATCTGCTGTCACACTTGGCGCAACCCGGTACCAGGCTGCGAGGGAGCGCCCCGAGCACCGCACTCCCCTGTGATGCACAACCTCTTACGACTGTGTTTGCATCCCCACCACACACGCACATAGTCGTCTATGATTAAAAAAAAAAACAGTTTCTAACGTAATCCGTTCAGCTTTTGAACCCTTAAAAATTACCGAGTGTCAATAATTCTACCTTACATTTATAATAATTTTAAATTAAATTATCTTTGATTTGCACTTAATGAGCTACCTACATAATATTAATTAACTTAGTGTTGGGTGGAGTGTATTTTTATTGAAATACTCGTAGGTAGAATGTGCAACTTTTAATATAATACAGAACA
Source organism: Acleris sparsana (assembly GCA_923062465.1). NCBI lineage: Eukaryota > Metazoa > Arthropoda > Insecta > Lepidoptera > Tortricidae > Acleris > Acleris sparsana. The sequence continues at coordinate 4,944,917 of OV281286.1, forward strand.
AAAACTAACGCATTAAATCTCACGTGAAGTCTTTCGCTACTATATATATTATATTAAACAGGTTACAGGTTGGCCATATTTTTAGTGTTGATTGTTACTGTGTAATATATTGAAAGTGTTTTAAGTTTGTAACTTGTAATTTTACCAATAATTAAACATGTTGCTTTAAATGACCCGTTAGTAAATCAAGCTAAAGTAACCTATGAATTACAGCTTTTAAAACTGAAGTTCTTAAAAAACCCTCTTAAAAATAAAATCATATAAAGGTAAACAGTAAATATATGATTTGTGTTATTTCAAAATTAGCCTAAGACGTTAGAGGGGTTCTCCAGATCAAAGTATCAAGTAGTAGAAATTAATCTGGAAGTGGTGCATAATATTTAAGCAGAAAATTTATATTACTTATTTAAGTTAACAATATTAATAGCCTAACTCTTACGTCTTCGAAAATAATCTTTGCATAATTCGCAAGTTTTATTAAGTTCACTAATTTTCTGGGCCACACTCAATTTATGCAGTTCCTCAGTTGATAATATACACTTGCCGTGTATTTTCCTATAACATACGTGACATTTAAAATGCCTATCGGTTTCAAAGACATCTCGCAAACAGTAAAAACATTTATTAAACATTGCGTCACTATTTTCAAGAAGCATTAATTGAATAGTAGTTCTATATTGGTCGAAATCCACGCCATCACCATTTAGAGACTCTCCGTTGACAAGACAAGACAAGAAATATATGATTATCGGGCCACAATTGTAGCCGTCTTTTTGCAGATAGTGCCTCGGCGTGTACACTTTCTCTATCTTAGTATTTAATTTTAACCTCTGTAGTAATTCGTTCAGTTTTTCCGTGTAACTTGCTTTTATCCTGCTCTCTTTCCCTATGGGATCAAGAATTGTTAAGGTCATAGTCTTGCGTGATAAAATAGCCATCGTGTAGTGCCAGTTAAGGCAAATCGGAAAAACCGTTTCCTTATCGATTGGTAAAACAACTGACTCATAAAAACTATCAGGATATGAAATATTGTTAAATATAAGACTTGATTTTTCAACACCTAAAACATTGTATTTATTGCTATTCAGTATATGTAACGCATGATTCACTACAAAACTACTTAAATAATTTTTTGGCTCTAAGGTAGCATAATCTAGAATCATTAAATTTTTCGGTTCTATGAGCATGGAAGTCATTTGTGTAACAGTATAACCTCTACCAGATTTAGTACATCTATAAAAATTTGGATCTTTAATTAAACCGTTTACAAACACATCAACACTCTCATGGCTGTCGCAGTCAGAAAAATGTAGTTGCGAGCTGACCGGTGAGTTAAATGCGCTATGCGTTTGACAATGTTCGCATTCGAATGAGCCGGAAAAGTTGTCGTCATTTGTGTTAAATTTTGCGCAAGATTGGTGAATATATTCCTTACAAGTATCACATTGCACCCATTTCGTCGTAAGGTCTACAAGACTGGTGCCATGTCCGCAATATTTACAGACCTCTGAATTATCACCTAACTCAACTAGCTCTGCAATGTTTGGAATATGCAAGTCTTTCAAATGTCTGCCTTCAAAGTGACTGTGTACAGGTTTTTTCTTCCTTTGCCACTTTTCCTCGTCTTGACATACTTTGATAGTTTTGGTTAGCCTTTTCTTCGGAATTTGGTTTAATATTTCTTTCGATGTGGATAGCGTGTCGGCCCTAAGTTTTCTTAAAAGCTGAGTACATTTCAAATTACTTTGCCCCTTTAACATATTGTGTTTAAGTTGGCCAAAATAGTTTTCTACCAAAGAGTTACTTGTCCGCTTATCTTTCAATAAATTACACCACAGGGGCAAATATGTCATATATTTCGTAACGAAAATATCAAAAAGGTTTGGGTCATAAAACGTATTAGGATTATTTCCTTGTGTGTCTACATGTATAATTGATACGTTATCTTTGAATCGCCTGTAAAAAGGACTACTAGAATATATTGTATTGTGTTTAAAGTTTGTATCCTGAAAGATAGATGATGTGGTGGTTTTCATATTTTCTATCAGTTCTATATCATGTTTATAATCTTCATCTTTACACAAAAATAACATTTGTCTATGAGCGTTAGCGACACCGTGTGTTAATTTTTTAGTATTAAGTAATATATACAGACTTGTCATGAAAGCGTCTATTGTTCTTAAATCATTCATTAAAATTACACTTACTAGAAAATCTTTCATAGCATTTTTGTCACCTATCGTAGATTTGTCAATATCTTTACATATACATTTAACAAGATGAGCGCAACACAGAAATATAGGTGTAAGGTTTCGCATATCGGTATGGTTTTCTATGATTGTGTAGCATTGTTTAAGATAATCAGTGAGAGAGCAGTGGTTAAAAGCCAAGCACACTGCGTTTATTAGAGCGAAGCTGAAATCGGTCACCACCCCTGAAAAAGCAGGCCAACAATTTTTGGACACGCAAAATACTCTGAAATCATTAAGAAATTTGAAAATTGTATTTGTGTCATGCTTAGCTGACAACATAGTAAGAGCTGAAAAGATTCTTTGAGTAATGGGTACTTCAATTACACCAGCATATAAATAGATCCTTTTAAAGTGTTTATCTTTGTTGGGTGGCCTACAAACTCCTCCTGTAGCATCTAAATGCAATAAAGGCAAGGAGGTAGATTTTAAAACGTTAATTTGCTCATCGCTGAAAAGTTTAATGTTAAGAGGAAAACATAGTTCTTGTACATAATTAGGGTGATCTTTTTGGTAAAGATATAAATCTAACACGTCATTTTTTGACCTGTCATTAACAGCAAGTGCCTCCGATCTTATTTTTCTAAGAGTGGCATCAGATTTAACTGATTTAAGGTTTTTAGTTTTATGTAGCATATGCTCTTTAATTTGTAATAGACTTTCCTTTTTTAAAGAAAGTGGCTTTGTTTGAAGTGATTGATTCCTTAATATCGTCCTTTCGACTCCTCTAACTTGGTGTGTAAGAAGCTGCTTGTGGGAAAAATTAATATGGGAGCTTAACATTTTGACGGTATAGTCTTGTAAGTAAATTTTAAATTTCTTACAACCTTTATGTTTGCATTTAGCACTGATCAAAACCTTTCGGTTAGTCAGATATTTTTTGTACTTAAAAATAATCAAACAGGTATTATTAATATGTTTTTCAATTGTGGTTCTAAGAACATATGGATATACGCCTACCTTTAACGTATTGTCAATAAACATTGAATTCCATAAATTTTCGTCCATCCTAAAGGATCCCTCATTAACAGAGCATTTTCCAGCTCCTAAAGAAATTACATTTTCGGTTCCTAAGGGGAGTAAAATGGCGGAAGGTTCTGTGCTAGAAATATTTACAATAACTTTAGGAACTTTTTGTATATCTGGGGATACATCGACTTTGATTGTCTGTTGCTCATAACAACCGTTATTATCCTGATAAGAATATGAGTCAGATAATGATCTATCGCTATCCTTAGCTATACTTTGGTTAAGCATAACATCGAATTGATCAGTTTGTTTATTTTCATTAGGACATTCAGTATTTTCAAATAGTTCATATTCAGGCAAAGCAGTAGGACAATATTTATAGTCGACTGTTGCTGTGGTTTGCTTATCATTATAATTATTCTCGCAAAAATCAGAGTCCGACGACCTATCGCCAGCATAAGCTTTACTATCAACGAACGCATCATTACATTGTATAGTTTGGTTACTGTCATTTAACGATTTAGTGCTTTTACAAGCTTCATAGACTGGTGAAGAATGTGTGGCTATGTGCATTTCTACGTGAACTTTAAATAGTTTTAACCATATTGTGTAGATTTTCATACGGTTTTTATTATTATTCGATATACCTAAATAGTTGGTAATAATTTCGTACTCGAATATTTTTCTGGGAGAGATTGGTTTTAGAGGCAGTTTGAGTGTATTTAACGCTCTTTTTATGTTATATTCTGAGATTTTTCCGTCTTGAGTGGTGTTTTCCTTTTTACCAAAGTGAACATTTCGAAATCTCTTATTTTTGTTAATAAGCTTATATAAATGGCTTGGGTATGTGTATTTACAAGTAGTTTGTGTTAAATTTTGTGCGATTATTTTGCAATCGTCGATAGACAATACATCATGTTCTTGAAAACACGGTAAAAGTTTGTAAATTTCTGCTGAAATCAGCTGGTATGACTTGAGTTTGTGTACATTCATTGTTGTTTTTAAAAATATTGTACTCTCCACTCAAACAAAAACTCCACAGTTCCGTTATGGTCTTCCGAAGATACCCTAATAATTATATTAACCTTCATGTATATTGGGTTAATTCCCGCTTAAACTTAAAAGCTTAAGCGGGACTAAAAATTGCACAGTCATGATCACGCTTAGGTATAACAAATAAAATATACTTAATTACTTACTCCGTCAAATATTCAATCCGTAAAATGTTAAATACACACAGACTCTAATAAAATTGCACTTCGTATGACTAATTATTCACTTATTAATAAAAACTTAAGTAAAAAGAAGGTGAAACTTATTTTAAATATCTTATACACTTTAAAACGACTTAATACTATTTTAAATAAATTTGTATTAAATAAAGAAAACTGTGTTATAAAATTTTAAATAATTTAACGTGTAATAGTCCAAAATGGCAGAGTGATCGACGTTCTCTCACTCGGTGCCATAATGCAACTGACCTGAACACATTTTACTAACTTTTGAGAAGATAGAGCAGGAGAGGTAATAGAGCGGAATATTGTTGAAGTACGGTCATTGTTTATCGCGGCGTCGATTGTTTTCCAGGAACGCTGCCGATAAGATTCAACAAGGTGGCGGCGGCGAGCCTAATTCCTTTATTATTTACAACTTTTGCGAGTCTTTGTCGGCGGATTAGTAAGTGGAGTTTTTGCCATATGTTTGAATAAACAGATTTAAAGACTGCACCGAGCATACGCCGAATGTACAGCGATGCTCTCACTACTATTATTGTTTTCTAATAAACTAAATTTAGTCTTGGAATTGAAGACTGGTTTTTTGTTGCACAAATAGTATTTGATATATTATGTTATAGTTTAGTTTAATAACCTTTCGTGTAGTCAACTTAACGGAAATAATCTGGCCACTTTTTTCCTTTTAATTACTCACTCATAGGTCAAAACTATTATTAAGTCATAAATCTACCCTATAAATTGTTTATTCAATTGTATAACAAATACACCAATCTTCCATTTCAAACCTACTAGAGTTTTTGATGTATAAAAACACAATACTCGTAATAGCAGTGAGGGCGCCACGCCACCGCAGCACTGCACGGCCGGCGCTCGCTCAGTGTATCAGTGATCGGGATGGGAGGTAGGGATTTAATGAAATTTCATTCAGTATTACAAATACGCTAAGGCCTGGTAAAAATATCATCATAATACCAAACACCTAGTTAGATACAGATATTCAAATTTACTTGCATACGAAGATTATCTTGCGGCCAAATGAAATGTCAACTTAAAGCAGGAAGATTACTACAAAATGCATTGTTTCGGCATAACAAAGACGACGACACCTATGAGAGTTTCAATAGGCTTTGTAAGAAAATGATAACAAAATATATTCGAAGTTCATTATAGTTAGGTAGCTATAAGGGAATACAGCATTGTCGTCACCTGACAGGTGCTAAGTTAGTAACTTTGATGAGTGCCTCTATTCAACATGGTAATAAGTAATAACCACATCGTGTTTGAGCTGTTGTCATATTTTTTCTGTTTTGATGGCTCTTATTTTACTTGACAGTAATGGCAACTGACGTCAAAATAATACAATAACAGATTAAAGGCGATATATTATGTTTTTTACCGCCGGGAATAAAGGCGCAGCTTAGGTAAATTTGATTAGCTTAGACCGTATTTTTCATTCAAAAACCAATCCGAGAAATAGGTTAAAGGATGATTTCCACCAAACGGCTCGCATCGCATCGGATCGGAAAGGATACGTACGGATGCCGCGGCAGCCGTACGGCTCTATTGAAATTATTATTGTCTACTTATGACGGAGCCGATCGCGCGTCGCGGCATACTTACGGCGACGTACGCGTGTCGCGGAAGAGGTCCGCGGTCAAGTTGCTGTGCGTGGCTTGGTAATATAGACTTTAAATACTGTGAACATCAGTTAATATCGTTTAAAGACCATACAATTATTTCCGTTTCGATCCGCTGCGGGCCGTTTGGTAAAAATAGTGCTAGTCACCCAAATTCAATTGTCAGCTTTTTAGTTAATACCTATGTGCATTTTAGAAAGTCATTTGTGATTTTTAAAGTTTGGTACCAAAAGACTTCAACGGGCTAAGGCACAAGTTTGTAAAATATTTACTACCCATTATTATTAACAGGCATCATACATTTTGTAGCAAAACCATTGACTGATGTATATGTATATAGTATTTAACCTAGGGTTGGCGAAGGCAAAAGTATTGACGTCTAAAACAATGTATTTAGTTATAATTTATATTGTTGAAAATTAAACACCAACGCCAAGCGGGGCTATTAAGCCACTTAACGGCTTTATCGCCCTATCTATTATAAAGTTCGTACAATCAGGCTAAGATATTTACCAGTGTATATTAGTGGCAGGTTGCAAGCCTATCGCATAACAATACTAGAGGCCCTTATTCCCTTAGTCGCCTCTTACCACTTCCACGGGAAAACATGGAAAGCAAGCATGGGAAGCCGGCGACCAGACGGCCGGGCTTTTATAAGTAGGTATCTAATTTAAAGCATTTCGTGATTAAAATAATCTTGCAAAAGCGAAAGTTTGGATATTTGTTACTCAATCACGCCAGAATTATTCTTTTAATTTTTTATATACCTAAAAACACAAAGTTGATATACCTAGCGCAATTCGGACCGCAGGATAGTTCATTAATTTAAATATAATTAATTCATTGTAACATACTTTTTAATACTAAGCCTATGCCTCGAAATGGTTTTAACATTTTCATACATGGTTTAAAACAGGTAAAAAACAAACCGACGTCTACATATTTTATGGACTGCCTATTCTAGGCATCATTCAAGTTTGAGATTTGTGGTGGTAAGAAATGCCAGTTTGTGGCAAGTTATTTTATCACTAAACACACTGAAGCTGTCGAGCTCGAATATTATATAAGTTGTAACGTTACCTTGTACAAAATAAAACAAAGTACATATGCTTACCGGCGTACCAGGGTAATTACGGGGTACGTAGTTGAAAAAACCATGGACGGGTAAAAAAAGTACCATGCTTGTCCGTTGAGGACAATGCAATGCTTTAAAGCGTGGTAATATCGGAAAATATCCTTATGTTTGACTAGTTTATTGTAAATAGAAATGAAGTTATTTTTTCCCAAATGTTTTTTACAAATACTTTAAAGCTCTTGGGTGTTAGGCACTTGTCCCACCACCGACGATGAGCGGGAAGCGAGTAGAGCCAGCGATCAGCTATTATTGACAAGGGATCTAAATTTTTTGTTTCGACAATCTAGTGGAGAGAGTGCTTTTCGCCAGAATTGTGAACAGCCACCGATCGACTATTAATATACCTGTCTCTTGTATTGACTCTCTCTCTCTCTCTCTCTCTTGTATTGACACGGGATCTATATTTATTTTGTTTCGACGAACTAGTGGGGAGAGTTCTCGCCGCAAGTGTGTATAGTGACCGATCAACTATTAATATACGTCTATTTTATTGACACGGGATCTATATATTTTGTTCGTTTCTTGAGAGAGAAAACAGTCGATGGTTAATCGCTTTCTCACCGGCGCGGCGGTGGGACAAGTGCCATAAGACCTGGTACAAAAAAAAAGTCATATCTTCAATTAATACTTACAGTCATGCTACACGTATTAATAGTTAAATAAAAAAGACTAAATTTGGACTCCTCACGTAAGGATTCATATTGGAATAATACTTTATATTGATAATTTATATCTAAAGAAAATGAAATCAAAAGTTAATCTTGGGTTTCATACACCTACTTACATACCTAAATATTGAATTTCTGACTCGGACATAATTAATTAAGCATAAGCAAGCTAGAGTACATTAAGAAACTATCCTCACCGACCCCATATACCTAAAATGTGATAAGAGATGCCAGCCAGCTGAAACTAGGCGAGGAAAAAACCGTATTTTTCAAACTTAAAATACCTACCTATGCTCGAGAAAGTTAAACAAGTAATCTAACAGCAAATCTACTTCCCCTAACCTTGACAGGACTGGTGTAAGAGTTGTTGTTTAAAAACTTCACAAACTAATCCGCCGACAAAGACTTGCAAATAATAAAGGGATTAGGCTCGCCGCCGCCGCCACCCAGTTGAATCTTATCGGAAGCGTTCCTCGAGAACAATCAACTCCACGATAAACAATGACCTGACCGAAGCGGCTATGGTATAACGTTACTCCTACCACCAGTCAGTCATTTCAACGGTTTGTACTAGGTTTTACTTAACTTATACAAAAATAATGAATTATTTATATACCATTAGTTGTATGGCGACGGGTTAGTCTAGTTAATGACACTTTATAAAGTTAGCGGTTCGGGTTTCATATACCGGTATGTTAAGTATTAATTTGTGTGATTTTCGTCTAAAATTCCTAGGCCGCTGTAAAACAAACACACATTTCTTTTGAACGAGTGACTAAATTATTGATGTAAAAGCTTTTATAAAAAGCTTGTTTATCTATGTTTCTAATAAAGACCACTCAGTAAAACTATCTTTTAATTTATTTGATTTATTGTGAATTTTATAACACGACACAATCGGCCGCCAACTTTTAAACAGACACAGAGTCAAAAGTAATGTTGGTAAGTGAGTTCTGAATGCCTTTACAGAAAGCTCTTGAGCTATTGCATTGATTTTATGTCATTCCAGGGTGTTATGTATTCCAGTTTTTCATATATTTCGATTTTCGTCTAAAATTCCTAGGCCGCTGTAAAACAAACACACACTTCTTTTGAACGAAAGACTAAATTATTGATTTTAAAGCTTTTATCAAAAGCTTGTTTATCTACGTTTCTAATAAAGACCACTCAGTATAACTATCTTTTAATTTATTTGATTTATTGTGAATTTTATAACATGACACAATCGGCCGCCAACTTTTAAACAGACACAGAGTCAAAACTAATGTTGGTAAGTGAGTTCTGAATGCCTTTACAGAAAGCTCTTGTACAATTGCATTGATTTTATGTCATTCCAGGGTGTTATGTATTCCAGTTTTTCATATATTTCGATTTTCGTCTAAAATTCCTAGGCCGCTGTAAAACAAACACACACTTCTTTTGAACGAAAGACTAAATTATTGATTTTAAAGCTTTTATCAAAAGCTTGTTTATCTACGTTTCTAATAAAGACCACTCAGTATAACTATCTTTTAATTTATTTGATTTATTGTGAATTTTATAACATGACACAATCGGCCGCCAACTTTTAAACAGACACAGAGTCAAAACTAATGTTGGTAAGTGAGTTCTGAATGCCTTTACAGAGAGCTCTTGTGATATTGCATTGATTTTATGTCATTCCAGGGTGTTATGTATTCCAGTTTTTCATATAATTCGATTTTCGTCTAAAATTACTAGGCCGCTGTAAAACAAACACACATTTCTTTTGAACGAGTGACTAAATTATTGATGTAAAAGCTTTTATAAAAAGCTTGTTTATCTATGTTTCTAATAAAGATAACTAAGTAAAACTATCTTTTAATTTATTTGATTTATTGTGAATTTTATAACATGACACAATCGGCCGCCAACATTTAAACAGATACAGAGTCAAAAGTAATGTTGGTAAGTGAGTTCTGAATGCCTTTACAGAAAGCTCTTGTACAATTGCATTGATTTTATGCCATTCTAGAGTGTTATGTATTCCAGTTTTTCATATATTTCGATTTTCGTCTAAAATTCCTAGGCCGCTGTAAAACAAACACACATTTCTTTTGAACGAGTGACTAAATTATTGATTTTAAAGCTTTTATCAAAAGCTTTTCTATCTACGTTTCTAATAAAGACCACTCAGTATAACTATCTTTTAATTTATTTGATTTATTGTGAATTTTATAACATGACACAATCGGCCGCCAACTTTTAAACAGACACAGAGTCAAAACTAATGTTGGTAAGTGAGTTCTGAATGCCTTTACAGAAAGCTCTTGAGCTATTGCATTGATTTTATGTCATTCCAGGGTGTTATGTATTCCAGTTTTTCATATATTTCGATTTTCGTCTTAAATTACTAGGCCGCTGTAAAACAAACACACATTTCTTTTGAACGAAAGACTAAATTATTGATTTTAAAGCTTTTATCAAAAGCTTGTTTATCTACGTTTCTAATAAAGACCACTCAGTATAACTATCTTTTAATTTATTTGATTTATTGTGAATTTTATAACATGACACAATCGGCCGCCAACTTTTAAACAGACACAGAGTCAAAACTAATGTTGGTAAGTGAGTTCTGAATGCCTTTACAGAGAGCTCTTGTGATATTGCATTGATTTTATGTCATTCCAGGGTGTTATGTATTCCAGTTTTTCATATATTTCGATTTTCGTCTAAAATTACTAGGCCGCTGTAAAACAAACACACATTTCTTTTGAACGAGTGACTAAATTATTGATGTAAAAGCTTTTATAAAAAGCTTGTTTATCTATGTTTCTAATAAAGATAACTAAGTAAAACTATCTTTTAATTTATTTGATTTATTGTGAATTTTATAACATGACACAATCGGCCGCCAACATTTAAACAGATACAGAGTCAAAAGTAATGTTGGTAAGTGAGTTCTGAATGCCTTTACAGAAAGCTCTTGTACAATTGCATTGATTTTATGTCATTCCAGGGTGTTATGTATTCCAGTTTTTCATATATTTCGATTTTCGTCTAAAATTCCTAGGCCGCTGTAAAACAAACACACACTTCTTTTGAACGAATGACTAAAATATTGATTTTAAAGCTTATATAAAAAGCTTGTTTTTCTATGTTTTTAATAAACACCACTCAGTATAACTATCTTTTAATTTATTTGATTTATTGTGAATTTTATAACACGACACAATCGGCCGCCAACTTTTAAACAGACACAGAGTCAAAACTAATGTTGGTAAGTGAGTTCTGAATGCCTTTACAGAAAGCTCTTGAGCTATTGCATTGATTTTATGTCATTCCAGGGTGTTATGTATTCCAGTTTTTCATATATTTCGATTTTCGTCTAAAATTCCTAGGCCGCTGTAAAACAAACACACACTTCTTTTGAACGAGTGACTAAATTATTGATTTTAAAGCTTTTATAAAAAGCTTGTTTATCTATGTTTCTAATAAAGACCACTCAGTAAAACTATCTTTTAATTTATTTGAGTAATTGTGAATTTTATAACACCATTCAATCGGCCGCCAACATTTAAACAGATACAGAGTCAAAAGTAATGTTGGTAAGTGAGTTCTGAATGCCTTTACAGAAAGCTCTTGAGCTATTGCATTGATTTTATGTCATTCCAGGGTGTTATGTATTCCAGTTTTTCATATATTTCGATTTTCGTCTAAAATTCCTAGGCCGCTGTAAAACAAACACACACTTCTTTTGAACGAGTGACTAAATTATTGATTTTAAAGCTTTTATAAAAAGCTTGTTTTTCTATGTTTTTAATAAACACCACTCAGTATAACTATCTTTTAATTTATTTGATTTATTGTGAATTTTATAACACGACACAATCGGCCGCCAACTTTTAAACAGACACAGAGTCAAAACTAATGTTGGTAAGTGAGTTCTGAATGCCTTTACAGAAAGCTCTTGTGATATTGCATTGATTTTATGTCATTCCAGGGTGTTATGTATTCCAGTTTTTCATATATTTCGATTTTCGTCTTAAATTACTAGGCCGCTGTAAAACAAACACACATTTCTTTTGAACGAGTGACTAAATTATTGATTTTAAAGCTTTTATCAAAAGCTTTTTTATCTACGTTTCTAATAAAGACCACTCAGTATAACTATCTTTTAATTTATTTGATTTATTGTGAATTTTATAACATGACACAATCGGCCGCCAACTTTTAAACAGACACAGAGTCAAAACTAATGTTGGTAAGTGAGTTCTGAATGCCTTTACAGAAAGCTCTTGTGATATTGCATTGATTTTATGTCATTCCAGGGTGTTATGTATTCCAGTTTTTCATATATTTCGATTTTCGTTTAAATTCCTAGGCCGCTGTAAAACAAACACACACTTCTTTTGAACGAGTGACTAAATTATTGATTTTAAAGCTTTTATAAAAAGCTTGTTTTTCTATGTTTTTAATAATCACCACTCAGTATAACTATCTTTTAATTTATTTGATTTATTGTGAATTTTATAACACGACACAATCGGCCGCCAACTTTTAAACAGACACAGAGTCAAAACTAATGTTGGTAAGTGAGTTCTGAATGCCTTTTCAGAAAGCTCTTGTACAATTGCATTGATTTTATGCCATTCTAGAGTGTTATGTATTCCAGTTTTTCATATATTTCGATTTTCGTCTAAAATTACTAGGCCGCTGTAAAACAAACACACACTTCTTTTGAACGAAAGACTAAATTATTGATTTTAAAGCTTTTATCAAAAGCTTGTTTATCTACGTTTCTAATAAAGACCACTCAGTATAACTATCTTTTAATTTATTTGATTTATTGTGAATTTTATAACATGACACAATCGGCCGCCAACTTTTAAACAGACACAGAGTCAAAACTAATGTTGGTAAGTGAGTTCTGAATGCCTTTACAGAAAGCTCTTGTGATATTACATTGATTTTATGTCATTCCAGGGTGTTATGTATTCCAGTTTTTCATATATTTCGATTTTCGTCTAAAATTACTAGGCCGCTGTAAAACAAACACACATTTCTTTTGAACGAGTGACTAAATTATTGATGTAAAAGCTTTTATAAAAAGCTTGTTTATCTATGTTTCTAATAAAGACCACTCAGTATAACTATCATTTAATTTATTTGATTTAAATTTTATAACACCATTCATTCGGCCGCCAACTTTTAAACAGACATAGAGTCAAAAGTAATGTTGGTAAGTGAGTTCTGAATGCCTTTACAGAAAGCTCTTGTGATATTGCATTGATTTTATGTCATTCTAGGGTGTTATGTATTCCAGTTTTTCATATATTTCGATTTTCGTCTAAAATTCCTAGGCCGCTGTAAAACAAACACACATTTCTTTTGAACGAGTGACTAAATTATTGATTTTAAAGCTTTTATAAAAAGCTTGTTTTTCTATGTTTTTAATTAACACCACTCAGTATAACTATCTTTTAATTTATTTGATTTATTGTGAATTTTATAACACGATTCAATCGGCCGCCAACTTTTAAACAGACACAGAGTCAAAACTAATGTTGGTAAGTGAGTTCTGAATGCCTTTACAGAAAGCTCTTGTACAATTGCATTGATTTTATGTCATTCCAGGGTGTTATGTATTTCAGTTTTTCATATATTTCGATTTTCGTCTAAAATTCCTAGGCTGCTGTAAAACAAACACACACTTCTTTTGAACGAATGACAAAAATATTGATTTTAAAGCTTATATAAAAAGCTTGTTTTTCTATGTTTTTAATAAACACCACTCAGTATAACTATCTTTTAATTTATTTGATTTATTGTGAATTTTATAACACGACACAATCGGCCGCCAACTTTTAAACAGACACAGAGTCAAAAGTAATGTTGGTAAGTGAGTTCTGAATGCCTTTACAGAATGCTCTTCAGCTATTGCATTGATTTTATGTCATTTCAGGGTGTTATGTATTCCAGTTTTTCATATATTTCGATTTTCGTCTAAAATTCCTAGGCCGCTGTAAAACAAACACACACTTCATTTGAACGAATGACTAAATTATTGATTTTAAAGCTTTTATAAAAAGCTTGTTTATCTATGTTTCTAATAAAGACCCTTTAGTATATCTATCTTTTAATTTATTTGATTTATTGTGAATTTTATAACATGACACAATCGGCCGCCAACATTTAAACAGATACAGAGTCAAAAGTAATGTTGGTAAGTGAGTTCTGAATGCCTTTACAGAAAGCTCTTGAGCTATTGCATTGATTTTATGTCATTCCAGGGTGTTATGTATTCCAGTTTTTCATATATTTCGATTTTCGTCTTAAATTCCTAGGCCGCTGTAAAACAAATACACACTTCTTTTGAACGAAAGACTAAATTATTGATTTTAAAGCTTTTATCAAAAGCTTGTTTATCTATGTTTCTAATAAAGACCACTCAGTATAACTATCTTTTAATTTATTTGATTTATTGTGAATTTTATAACATGACACAATCGGCCGCCAACTTTTAAACAGACACAGAGTCAAAACTAATGTTGGTAAGTGAGTTCTGAATGCCTTTACAGAAAGCTCTTGTACAATTGCATTGATTTTATGCCATTCTAGAGTGTTATGTATTCCAGTTTTTCATATATTTCGATTTTCGTCTAAAATTACTAGGCCGCTGTAAAACAAACACACACTTCTTTTGAACGAAAGACTAAATTATAGATTTTAAAGCTTTTATCAAAAGCTTGTTTATCTATGTTTCTAATAAAGACCACTCAGTATATCTATCTTTTAATTTATTTGATTTATTGTGAATTTTATAACACCATTCAATCGGCCGCCAACATTTAAACAGATACAGAGTCAAAAGTAATGTTGGTAAGTGAGTTCTGAATGCCTTTACAGAAAGCTCTTGAGCTATTGCATTGATTTTATGTCATTCCAGGGTGTTATGTATTCCAGTTTTTCATATATTTCGATTTTCGTCTTAAATTACTAGGCCGCTGTAAAACAAACACACATTTCTTTGAACGAGTGACTAAATTATTGATTTTAAAGCTTTTATCAAAAGCTTTTTTATCTACGTTTCTAATAAAGACCACTCAGTATAACTATCTTTTAATTTATTTGATTTATTGTGAATTTTATAACACGACACAATCGGCCGCCAACTTTTAAACAGACACAGAGTCAAAACTAATGTTGGTAAGTGAGTTCTGAATGCCTTTACAGAAAGCTCTTGTGATATTGCATTGATTTTATGTCATTCCAGGGTGTTATGTATTCCAGTTTTTCATATATTTCGATTTTCGTCTAAAATTACTAGGCCGCTGTAAAACAAACACACATTTCTTTTGAACGAGTGACTAAATTATTGATGTAAAAGCTTTTATCAAAAGCTTGTTTATCAATGTATCTAATAAATACCACTTAGTAAAACTATCTTTTAATTTATTTGATTTATTGTTAATTTTATAACACCATTCATTCGGCCGCCAACTTATAAACAGACTCAGAGTCAAAACTAATGTTGGTAAGTGAGTTCTGAATGCCTCTACAGAAAGCTCTTGAGCTATTGCATTGATTTTATGTCATTCCAGGGTGTTATGTATTCCAGTTTTTCATATATTTCGATTTTCGTCTAAAATTCCTAGGCCGCTGTAAAACAAACACACACTTCTTTTGAACGAATGACTAAAATATTGATTTTAAAGCTTTTATAAAAAGCTTGTTTATCTATGTTTCTAATAAAGACCACTAAGTAAAACTATCTTTTAATTTATTTGATTTATTGTGAATTTTATAACACGATTCAATCGGCCGCCAACTTTTAAACAGACACAGAGTCAAAACTAATGTTGGTAAGTGAGTTCTGAATGCCTTTACAGAAAGCTCTTGAGCTATTGCATTGATTTTATGTCATTCCAGGGTGTTATGTATTCCAGTTTTTCATATATTTCGATTTTCGTCTAAAACTACTAGGCCGCTGTATAACAAACACACACTTCTTTTGAACAAATTACTTAATTATAGATTTTAAAGCTTTTATAAAAAGCTTGTTTATCTATATTTCTCATAAATACCACTCAGTATAACTATCATATAATTTATTTGATTAATTGTGAATTTTGTAATTTTATTCAATCGGCCGCTAACAGAACTTCTTTATTTGGTAGGGTAATTTCGGTGTGAAGATAGCGGCCAAAAGTTGGCGGCCAAATGTTGGAGCCAATCGGCCGCCAACTTTTCGGCTGCTAACTTCACACCGGTAAATTAGCCAGGTTTTAATTTTTACCAACCACGAAATACTCAGAGTCTTAATAGATGAAATTAAAAAAAAAAACAATATAACGGCAATCCCCTTTTTTCATAGCAGATATCTTTTTAACTATTAAACTAGCTTTATTTTAAAATTAATCGCTTTCAAATTGCTTTATACGTTTGGGACTTATAATGCCACAGGCACAGACAGATACACGCGATAACTTCAGAACACCCGTATTTTTTACTAAAGAAAACTGTAAAAAAATATTACCTAACACTACACGTCTCACTAAATATTTCACTAGTATTACTAAAAATGGAGGCTGAAATGTTATTTCCGGAACAAAAACTCTCGTGAGAATGTTCTATCGTGCACATTCTTCCGGGAACCTTTCTCATTCGAAGATGTTTCCGTTTTTCTACACAAACATCCTCACTGTGTGACGTTCAATTCACTGCGTGTAAAGGAAGGTTTATACAATGTTAGTTTCTGGCCAAACAAAGTTAGACAGCCCGTTTTAAAGTGGCAATAAAAAAATATTATCCATTTAAGAGATATTGCTTTTTCTGCCGTGCAGATCCTAAACCACAGTAAGTGCTGTTTTTGCGATTTTTTGTTTTTTTGTGAGGCTGAATCAGTACAACAAGACGCATATTTGAGTATACTCGATTTATGATTTGGACGATGGGAACAGTTGAAAACCGAAGCCTCCACGTACAGTAAATGACAAAAAGTCAGCCAATTATTTTGATAATACTAACTAGAGTGCCGTAAAAACGACTACGGCTTAAAATTTTGACATTTCACTGATTAAAATACAGTAAACATCTAATTTTAAACCTTAATTAGCCAGTGAAGAGCTGTCAACTTTTAAGCCAAAAACAGATTAAAAAACAGTAAAACATAAATGTACTAAAATAATTATACTGTGTTGTAAATCTTGTTGTTCTCTTTACCAAACTTACTAAGCTAAAGTACAGTAAAAATATCATACCCTTATTTTAATTTGTAAATTCCTTATCAACCATTTCTAAAGAACCATCTAAAAGACAGTAACAATATGTTATACTGTTATTTAAGTGGTAAATTTCTCGAATACAAGAGCATTATACAATTTAAAGAACAGTACCTGACTAACTTACTGTGTTTTAGATAGTAATTTGACTATTTTCGTATGTCTTTGCTGTATTTGTGGCAGCAGTTACTGTGCGTTAGATCGGATTTTCGTCATCGTGGACTGTCGAGGTAAGTACCTAAATGTTTATTATATAACAATTTGCATACAATTTCTTTTGAAATATGTCCAAGATCTTTGTCCAATGTGTATTTGCGTCTCACAGTGTTTGCTTAGAAAAAATGTGAGACGCAATGCACATTGGACGAAGATCTTGGACAAGTGGAATACCACCCTAAAAGTAATATAAAAAAAAACTACAGATGCTCATTATTATCTAATCAATTCATTGTTAGTTTGCTTTTATATATAATTAGTTTTTGTCTTTATTTCATTCTCAATTAGTTCATTAAAGTTAAGTTACTAACTGCCACACTCGGAGACGTCGATTAAATTTAATGCTTGATTAAATTTGCTGCTCTCAGTTTCTTTGCTATAGCAAAAGAATAAGACAACACGTCACTGAACAAGCGTTTTTAATTGACGTCTCTGAGTGCGGCAGTAAGTAATTCTGATCAAATTACCGATTTCCGAACATTGATTTTTTGTTACCTATATACTGGCCCGCAAAACTAAGTATCACACTCTGTTAGAGATTTACCTATTCTAAAAGTGTGAAACTAAGTTTTGCGGGCCAATGTATAACGTATAGTCCGATTGTTTTAAAGTAGGTACGATCGCCCACACTGTTAACTGTACATCGGTAGACCTTATGCCTTTTGTAATAAGGTCCACCGATGTACAGTTAAGAGTGTTTGCTGTTTGTATGATATATGAAAATGGATCAATCAACTATTGTTATCCTACACTTTTTTTTTTTACTTTGTTAGGCTTTTAAGTCAAAACAAAAACTAAATGGGTTTTCTTTAAAATATTGCGTGTTTTTATTACACATATACCTAAACAGTGAATTCTTTTACTCGATTGATATCTTTATTAAACAATTAAATGTTGTCCCCAGTTTTGTATGAAAATAGTGGTTTGTCCCCTAAGTTACCTGTATTTTTGGCAATCATATTATTCTGATTTGGATAGCTTATTTTACACTTGTACTGACAATGAATCTATTGATTAAAAAATATAGTTCATACCGGGCTTTGGTTTAATAGTGTTGAATAAATAAGAGTTATCTAAATGAACAAAGAATAGTTGAATGACCCAAATACCTACCACATTTCGTAATTCGTGTGAAACACTGGTCGGGTCCCTTGTTTGACATAAACGTATTTTACCTACCTACCTACCTTTATATTTATCTAAGTATTAATTTGAAACAAAACCTTGTATATAAGTATGTTTTTTTGTTTACAGAAAAATGAATAGCAGAACAAAAAAAATTAGAGCCATAGTTAAAAGTTTAGAAAACAAAGATGAATTGCAAAGCCAAAGTAACCAGAAACAAAACTTTACCACTACTCAAAGTCAAAGAAATATCTGTAGTAAAACCAGTTTAGAAAAGCACCGACTTGATGAAGAACTTACCGCTGATTGGCCGCTACCGAAACAAAGTGAATACGCCAATTCCTTTGATCTTGTACACCAATATGATTTTACCAAATTAATGCAGCCTGTAGTTAGCCCAGAAGATTTGCAACTTGACCATGAAACATCTACACAGCTATGTCCGGACCAGCCAGAAACACAAACATCGCACAACAAAAGTTAATAGATGCCCAGGGAAATCGAGTTTATTTATATCCTTTAAATAAACTCGATTTTGAAGTCATGGTGCAGAGGGGGCATTATTGTTTGTTTTACAAGAAAGATTTCGACTCAGAGGAATATGAAAAATTAGCATGTCTAAAATCTAAAAAGATCCCTGATGCACCTGTGAGATGTGTCCCTCAAGGTGTAGCTGCTAAAAGAAAACAGGATCTTATTAAAAAGCTGGGACCACTGATGCCTAAAAACAGAATAGGATTCTGGAAACAATTACCTGTCACTTCAGGCCCGGATGAAAGAGTAGATATTGAGTTTGAAAATAGTGATGAAGATATATAATTGATAATTTCAAAATTACTTAGGGCCACTTGCAGCAAAAATTTAAATCTAGATTAATGATAAAGTTCAGTTTAGTTATGTCAAAATGTATGGAACTGTCAGTCTCAAATATAGATTTAAGCTTTATCTTGATTTAACTTTTTCCTGCAAGTGGCCCCTTACATAAACTTTTTTACCTACCAGTATTTTTTAATTAAGTAGTAATGTAAGCGACAAAAAGTCTGAATTTTTATAATTTTCTAAGGATCTCATTAATTATGTGCCATTACCATTAGTAAAAAATAAGAGTAAGTACTTAGTAGTTATAACGTAAATAATAAAAAAGTGCCTTACAAAGTCTGATTTTGTGATACATTGTTACTTAAAGTTACCTCTTTAAACTAAGTTATTATGTGTAATGTAATTACATTATTTTTTATCTAGAATTACAGTTTGTTTTATTAATTAATCGTGTTTTATTTCTTTTATACCCAAAGAATCTATAGTGACCTATACTAAGTAAATAACAGTAAATTGCCTATGATACTGTAGTTTAGCATGCAATCAGCACCGTCTTAATGAGTGTCCGAGTCTTGTATACAGTAACCCGTTTTTTTACTGTACTTTATTCTGCTTTTATTACGATTTTATATCTATCTTAGGGTACAGTAAATGCTTCAAATTTGAAAAAATCCAAATATTTTATTTCTGGACATGTTGAAAATATTTTTATTTACGTCATCATATTCTGTGTCTTCCATACTTTATTATTACATTAAAAAAAATGTAAATATTCGAAAGTAAAGTGGAAAAAAAGTGTATTGAAAGGGTTTTTTGCGTTTTTCTCGAAACTTACTTTTTGCACTTACTGTGGTTTAGGATCTGCACGGCAGTTTTACTGAGCACATATGGACACATATTTCATTATTTCAATGGTCGTCATGACACCCCTATAATTTTAATTCGATTGACCCCGCATCCCATGTTTATATATAGTCAAACCGAAGCCAGACACAAAAGCAAGTAATCAGTTTTTCGATAGAGTTAGTTTAAATTAAGTGTTTTGTTTAAAAAACTATGGTATAAATTGGCATCTAAATAAAATAGATATTAACGTTACCTTATCTTTTTTTTTTAAATGAGTCTGATTTGATTTAATATCAGTACAATTTATGAAAGATTCATAATTACTGGCTTAGTTAACAACTAAAGTTGTGGATGCTATTTAAATTGGCAGATAATTCGAATAAAGTCATGAACATAATGACTGTACAATCATCTTGCATTATAACCCTGATTGTACCTTCGAGGAGACTATACGTGAGGCAAGTAGCAGCTACTGCCCTTTAAGCTTGCTAAGTAGCTGGCAAAGTGTAAACTCGCTCCTTTACAAAGACTCGCTGGTAGTTTCCGCTCTTGGGAGCGACCTGTACCTTTTGTATACTCGGGTAAAATTTAACTCTGAGCTATTTTAGTCTGCGTGCTATTTCACATGTCATAGGCTTACTTAAATAAACGCGTAATGTTTTTTTTTTTTGGGTTCCGTACCCAAGGGTTCAGCGGGGCTCTATTTCTAAGGCTCCATCCATCCGTTTGTCACACGGCCATATCCTTTGAACCGTAAAAGATACTTGAAACATTCACAGAGTGTGTATTACTATGGCTGATATAGTTAAACAGATCATATTTAAAGGATGTTTTTTTTTTCTTGCTAGATCTTAATATTGTACGGTGTAACAGAACTGTTCGTGTGCCAGTCTGACTCGCAGGACTTTCTTTTACCTCGTGACTCTGTTTTAAAAAAGGTGGGTGAGGCACATCACTCGCTGAACAGATGGCCATCGGTCGAAGAGTTCTCAAGGTCCGTCCGCGTATCGTGTCCAACTAGGTGGACCGACGACGTGGATAAAATGCGAGAAACAAGCAGGGTCACAAGCCAAGATGCATCACGCTAACTAGCATTTCTATTCGTTGCGATTTTAAACCAATCGCGTCACTGATTGATGACGTGATACGAAGAGTCACGTGATCTACCACTGATGATGAATTATATGATTTCAAGAAGCAAACTCAGGTATATATAAGATCATCACATTATAGGACTTTGCCTCGTTTTTATATTTTACTATGACCACTGAGCCGAATTCCAGTATAGATTATTGAAGGCTTTGTAAGGGAAAAATGCAACTCCATTCTTCCTTCAAAACCCCTCAATTTGAGCTCTAGCCTTTATCTCTTGTTTAGATCAATATATTTGACAAAGATATGTGATAATCATTGTAGACAAAAGATACCCGTAGATTAACGACGACCCTGCCTACGAAGCTAGTGGTCCTGGGGTCAAATCCCGGTAAGGGCAGATATTTGTGTGATGAGCGCGAACATTTGTTTCTGAGTCATGGATGTTTTCTATATAAGTATTTATATCGTTGTGTAGTACCTATAGTACAAGCCTAGAACTTAGTTTGGAACTAGGTCAATTGGTGTGACACTATCCCTTGAGTTTTCTATTTATTGATACGGGCCTTTTACGGCGACCCTGAGTTAGTTTTATTTAACTTCCCAACATTTTTATTATTCAAGCGTTATTGCTTGTTAAATTTAATTGAACACATTCAAAATCGTATGTCTTCGAGTATTATGCCACGCCTGTGTCAGAAATATTTCAGCTCCACAAGGCCAATTGGCTACTTTATTTCTTGGAGATGCCCGTAATGGCCGCTGAATTCGAGACTCGCCTCTCGCTACGTAACACGGATTTTTCCCTCAGAAAAGTTTCTTCGTTTAATGAAAACCCTGCGCATTTTTTTAAGTTCGTCTGGGTTTTTCTTGGATTTTATTAAGCTGCGCTAAACGCGAAGTAAGTGGTGTTAGGTTTTAATGAGAAATATTGTTGGAAGCAAGACCAGAGTTTATGTCCTATTTGTTCTTAACCATGTCGTTATCATAATTGTTAACGTTATAATAGTTATTTTTATTGAAGCCGGAATTCATGCACACACATGAGCCCGGAGATTAAAATATGGAATATTTATGTATTTTTTTCCCATCTTCAATAATAGCTGATTAAAGTAACAAACAGTTGTGATATAAACCAACAAAGATATGTTCCTATCTCTTTCTAGCAAAACAGAATTTAACATAGAGTTTATATGTACGACTTGATACATCACGTCACAGTGCATAGGATCTTTTTGTCTAATCACTGTCTAATTAGCAGTTTGTTGAGAAATGCGATTAAACCCATGCATATTCCCTATTTATCTAGGTGTGTGGTCACTGACATAATTTCTTACGTGAACCACTGTAAGAGCATCTACATACTTTTTGATACGAAGCAATATCCATGCGTGCTCAGAGTGCGCCAATGTGGAATTCCAACTTACGCATATTACGCATTCACCGCCAGCCAATGCTACGAGTGCTACGCTGTAACAGCATTTTTGCGCTGTAGCAAACATCTGCTACGAACAGTGAACCCAATGGTCGGGGAGTTGGTGCAAAATGTGTTAAAGATGGCCGGGTCGCAAAGAGCAATATAGCCTGAGGGCTCTACACCTGGTACAGATGTAGTGAAATAATCCTTTCTTATTGATTTTGTCGGATAAGTTCTTAATAATCTTGCTTACTCAGTTGGCTTATTGATTGGTATTGAAGCTAATTGAGAAAGCAAGATAAATACGAACATATCTGACAAAAAACGATAGGAAAGTAATATTCACTACAATTCTGTAAAGCCATAATACGTTTGATATGTGGTCGTTCTGTCAACCGGGCCGATTTAAAAACGATACGATAACATGTCGGAAGCTATGTGGTTTTGTCGAGTAGAATAGGGCCTATTATTTGGCGTTGACTAAACGATTACGAATTCTGAATTGTACTATTGTCAGTTATTTTCGTTCTCTTGTACAGCGAAATATTACACTCAGAAGAATTAGACACGAACAACCTCTATTGTTTAATAAAGAGAAAGGGTTGGTTAATATATTATTGCTGCGGACAGTAGGTACTATAAAATAAATTGTTTGCTCATCCTCCTTTATCTAAACACAGCAAAATCGCCCATTTTAGCAGAAAAATCTGAAGACAAAGGTCGGGATACTAAAACACAAAGGAATACCCAAGCAAACTGCACATGCCACTTGGGTGGGAGATTACATTTTTAGACGGTTGTTGACTTGGCGGCTACTCTAATGCCCCTTCAGAAATTCTATTAGTTTTAGTATGTTTTGGTAGCTATCATCAGCTTTTATAATATCACTTCCCTCGCAGAGTCCGTTATTATCCAACACTAAGAAAATTTTTATTTATGGCGTCATTACATATTAACTAGATTGGTCAGATAATTGGATAATGTACAAGAGAAACAACTTACCCCTTTAATTCATAAACGCGCAAACATTTTTTAGTCAAAGTATTCCTTGTCCCTTGCTGTCATATTCGAATGTCAAACTTTAGCTATTGCGCGTTACTGAATAAAGGGTAAATCTATTGAACCATCCGGCTTCTATAATATAACTTCATACTCGTGATCGGGTGCTGTTTGTGGGGTCCGGTCTGTTCACGTTTTCGAGGACATGTTGTTCAATTAATTATTCTAGGTATGGCTTTTGACGTAGAGACCTCGTCGTGTTTTTCTAATGATTTTTTTTTAGGTTAAGGTTTATTGACCTTACATTTGTAATAATTTTATTTTTGCTACTTTTAAGATGATTTTATTATTTACTTTATTACCTTAATATTACTTAATGTAACTTACTTTTAAATGTTATTGTTATATGATTGAAAAAATGACCTTCTGCTGGAGTTTCTTGCGGCGCTTCTTCTCCGCAATGATGGTCTTGTCCGAATCGCTTGTAGATTCACTCTATATAACCGACGTGTAAAAGAGCCCTCATGTGGCCAATTTACTGAATTAATATTTTGAATTTTGAACAAATTTTCTAGTATTGTGAAGAGCAATCAAAGCGGGTCACTTTGTACAGAGTTTCCATAGAAAGTGACCCGTTTTCATTGCTTTTGAGTGTATTAGCAGCTTATCTTTTATGGTTTAGAGAAAGTAAACGAGCACGAACTGCCTAAATAATAGTACATTGTGTCACAAGGGAGCAAAATGACATATTTACGGCGAGGGTGTACAATGAATCCTGAATGAGGGTACACCTCACTACGCTCAGGATTCATTGTACACACTGCTTTTCACATTACCCATGACGAAAATATAAGATTTTAGTGATGAAACAAATTTAATCATGTACTTACACTCTCTAAAAGTGCTGAAATTATCAAATTTAACAACAATTATCATATTTGGCAACAAAATGTCCTTCAACAGTAAAGTGCTACTTTGACCCTCCTAGGCCTTTGTCCCCGTTTCCGAATAAATGGTGCGAAAAATTTATTATCATCAGCCAGAAGACGTCCACTGCAGGACAAAGCCCTATAATAAAACATATATGTCTGCGGACAATCTCACGCTAATTGATACACTCCCATACTATTATCTAGGCTTGTACTAAGGTTACTAGACAACGATATAAATACTAATCTAAAGAAATAAATGCTAAAAAATACAGAAAATATACAAACATAAAATAATACCAGCGCTAGGCTAGAAAAATACATGGAAAACATCCATCTCAAAAGCAAGCCCTCGCGCGGGACCGCTAAGTAGCTTCGTAGGAAGGATCACAACCATCTAGGCCAAGGCGTCGTCAAGATACTATTAATATCTACTATAACCAACTCACGTTTCAAAGGAATAAGAATCGCATCAGCATCCGTAAGCCAATGCAGTCCAGGCACTTACGACCACGGCAATATCTCGCCTTTTAAAAAGGTCTTACCAGCTTAAATTGTACTAAGCGAATTTAAACTCTACGAGCACCAGTTAACGAGCGATGTCAGTCGTAAATTGCTTCAAAGTCGTTATCAACGGTGATTCCAGGATCGCTGAGAGGAGCGGGATTTTTATATTTCTGTGGAACTTTTACAATGTTATAAAAGAATCAATGGGTCGTTGCATTTTATTGTCAGAAAGTAAAGAAATAAATAAAACACGTTCTATAAATGTAAAAAGAATTTTATCGAGGTTGCCTAAACAATCGTAACCTGGCTGCGTTAATCGCGTGACAAAGTTTGGATAAGCTTTCTGTCACCTTTTAACACGTAAATAAGTACGACAGTGACGGATGCTTTATCCACATTTGACACGCGATAGACGCAGCCATACTAGGCCCACATATTTTTTTTATAAGAATGTTTTGTCTCACTCGGATTTTCCGAAAAGGTATTTGAAGAACGATACAATTAGGCAAGATTTCGTCGTACGCCATTACTCTCTACTTGAAAAATCCTTTGTAAGGGCAGTAAACAGGGCTTACGTGGCCCGTCTCAAGATACGTCAAAATAAATGCCAAGTCAAAGAAACAGCCATCTATCACGCGTCTTAAAATGGAAATCTCACTTAAGAACAGTTTAACATCAATATAAATAAGCATTCAATACCAATTTTATTTCTCTTTATCTTTATCATTTAAAAAAAGAATAACAGCAACCTTAGCTGATCTATCTAACGCGTTGTTAGGCTTATAATGGAATCAAGACTAAATACACAACATTCACAATCTTGTTAGTAGAGAGAGACCAAGGTTTTTTTCAGTGAGGTAAAATAAATAAAATGTTCTACAAATTATTTTTAAACACATCCAAACTTAAGTTCGAACGTTTTCCAGTACTTCTTAAATCTCTTTGATCCATAAAAGTACGTTCTAAAACAATGTATCATGTATACTTAAACCAAATCGAGCACATGTGAAATATTTCCTAACGCGGCAGAAAATATTTTCCCCATTTATATTTTATTCCTGTCAGAATATCAAAATACGTCACGTACAAAATGAAGTGTGACCCAACATCGGGTTGTAGCATCTCGCATATCCCTGATAACGAGTATCGGGATTTATCGAGGCTCGACAGGTTATGGACCCGGTTCTCGGTTTAAAGTTAAATTGACGCCGGGTGGTTTGCGACGTAAAAATTACATTGAGGATTATTTAAACAGGGTATTTGCAACAAGTATTCAATTAATATATACTGTGGCTAATTCTGAGGAGATTTCTAATTTTAGATATCTGTAATCCTAAATATGTAAACGTCAAGCTCAGTTCTAGTCTAACAATAATGTAATTTGTAACGAGTGAATATTGATTCGATTGTGATTTTTATCGTCTAGTTAAAATACCTAAAATAAGACTTAAAGAACTATTTAAATACTGAAATGTAAAACTAAACGCGACTAAATAAAAAAGTCTTAAAACGCCCCTGGAGCATTTTGGTATAGGTACTGGCGGCATTTCCTCTTTGAACAGCTATATGCTCTCGCTAATAGCTGGCAGTATCCTCTCGCTTCGAGCTCTCGCGCTTGCTTATTTCGGTGATTAATAGATATTGGTTTTTGGTATGTTAATGACTCGTGAAGTTTTCGAATGAAAGTATTGAGCGGATTGCCCTGTGGGCATCTAAAGTTACCTAACGAATCAAACCCACGTAATTTCTGACGAAAGCGAATAACAGTAGGAAAATAAGTAATGGGACCACGAGTCAGCTGTTTTATACAGGGTGTTCTAGAACGTTTCTGGCGCGTACTATAGAAATTTAGAATGAGCTTCCTGCTTAGAATTTCCCAATGCGCAACAATATGAGGCTTTTTAAAAAGGGATACGTTAAATTTCTTCGAGACCGGCAATGCATTGCTGATGCCTCCGGCGTTGCATATGTCTACAGGCGGCGGTGACCACTTTCCATCAGTTGAGCTGTCTGCCTGTTTACCCGTCAACGGCAATAAAAAAAGGGGTTTTTAGAGATGTTTGTTTGGGTCATTCTGAATATGGTTGACCACATTTACTATTATGCAAAGTGCGGGTATGAAGATGTAATTTTTTTCAATTGTTTAAAAATCGCTATGTTCGCGAGAAAAACAATTATCGTCAAGACTGCCAAACAGTCCTGTATATGACTAGGTTTGATAGATATAGGGCATGGTTAATTATGTCCACTAAAAAAGCAGTTGCAGTGCAGCCTAGGACTTTGGTCTCATGTTCCCCGATAGTACAAGCACCTTAAAACTTTTTTAATATTTTTATATCCCTTAAGAGAGCCAATCAGCAGTGTGCAAATTATTGTGTTTTGTTGTGGAAATAAGACAACCGGTGAAATTACTAGAATAGAGGCATGCCATCTTAGTCCTCATGGTTTGCATCAGAATTGTATTCTTGAGAATGGAAATGTCTATGGGTAAGAGATTCCACTTACCATAAGTTGGCCTGTGTGTGCTCGTTTGCCTTCCCCATGCTATAAAAAAATCCTTTATAGAAACAATCCTGGAACCCTTGACTTGAGAGTGAAGAATAACATCTCTGGAATTGAATTACGGATCATTTTATCTTTAAGAGGCCACCTATTGCTACCTATAAGTCTGCAGTGTTCCGCGATCTGGATCTCAGTAACCATAACGCGTTTGTATCTGTTCCTTGAATATATTAAACTTGATCATATTTACTTGACACTGGCCAACGTTAAAATACGATTAGAAATTTTCAAACATGACACCTATTTTGCATGTTTTTAGTTGTATCTTCGAAACCCTATAATCTTTAACGATGATTTTCGATTCAATAGTTGAGTATATGTAACTTCTTAATCCTGGCCAACCATTTTTTCGATAAGTGTTGTAGTTTTAAAGTAAATAGCAATTAATTGAATTTGACGCTTCCATTAGAGCGCGCGCGAACTATCTCCATCTCACATTCTTCACGCACATATAACCATCCCCTTTTTATTCTTGTGGGGGCGTGGCACCATAGCCTCTTCAATCCTCTGCTCTCGCATAATATTCAACTGTTTTATAGAAATACGCCAAGTGAATCGAATTACACTGAAATAGCATTCATAGCAGCATTTATAGGTAATATTCAGGCGTCATAACTCATAGGCAGATGGGCTCGTAAAGAAGAGCCGAGACCGATACGCTTGATGGCGGGAATAGGATTCTTTTTTGCTGTATAAGTGACGGGATATGGCGGAAATTTTAATATCTAGCATGTTTTGTGCCAGTGCACAGTTAGATGTAAATCTAAATAATAATAATTCCCTAACATCAAAAATACATAAAATCGAAAAGCGAAAAGGATCCAACCCACAAACACACATGTAGAATTTGACATTATATATAACAACAACAATAAAATTCACACAACACCATCTCAAGACTACAATCTGTGGTAATAGCTAGTAATACCTAATTAACATTGGCAACAGAGTGTTTTTAGGTAAGAAATTATTATCTATTAGGTATTATTATCGCGGGTAGTAAAGCATGGGTCCATATTGCCATTCATAATTATTTTTACTCATAACGTATTGTAAGTCATAATTATCGCAACTCATAAATATTTGATCTCTGCAACTGTTCCTTTTTCAGGATTTTATAAATCAAACCTAACCTTATCTAGTCTTATCTACACATTGTATATTTCAGAACATCTGTAAATTTTACGGTTGCAGTGGTTCCAATAATCGGAGTTCCATTTTTATATGAACTTATGGCACCCATAAAGCATTCGTCTCTCTCGCACTTGCTTACTGGTCAGAATGTGATACATGTTTTATCCACGTTTATCCACATCGATAAACACGACTATAATAATATGGCTGATGTGTTTAGAGGAAAGCCAAACAAATTAAACACCATTTGTAACCAAATAAACCAGAAATTTATATTAATGATAATTACAAAACTGACTTGGAAATTAAGGTATCGTTTGTTATTTCCAACTAATAAGTATTCAAGTCTGGTGTTTCGATAATCTGGTACAGAGTGATCTGGTATTTTGAAATTAATTAATGAGCCAGAATCCACTGTGACTTATTTATTTATTCAATTAAAAACTAAACTAGTCTTGACTGGTATTTTAATTAAAAATCCTAACTTTCTTTTGCACAGTAGGTTGTGTTGCAGCTTATGGTTTGGACCACGCAGTTTGATTTTTATTGCCATTTTTATAGTAACGAAGCAATCGCAAGCCGAGAACAGTTAAGTCGCCCCTAGACCGAGATTTCCAGTTAATGCTAGAAATCCACGATACCGTGAAGAACTTGGTTGTAAAGCTGTTATTAAGTTTGAAACTTTTAACTCTAAAGCTATACGGAATACTTATAATGATATATGAAAAAAACTGGGTGCTTATAATTTAGCACAGCAATTGGTGCCTAATTTCATTTCATCGAACTTGTGGCCAAATTCTATGAAATGATACAATCGATGAAGCGAAATTCGATAAAATGATGGGTTACCTACGATAACAAGCCAAAAGTAATATGTGTTATTTATGACAAAAGCGTATGGAGCGACGAATTTGATGTGGTGAACTCGCTTACTATAGAACCAAAAAAACCACCACCAAAAAAACCAAACCGACTATTACCAAAAAAACGAGAATGTAAACGTATTATCGTACAAGATTAGACCTCCATAATACATTAATCCAGCGAAGCTTGGCCTCCTTTCCTAAATTATTCCCTCTTGGCGTAACTACGTACATTTACTTCATGTTCCTCGTGTTATTCATTTTCTTTCTGTACCTAAAATAATATACTAGGTCAATATTTCAGCGAAGACTCTTTAAGTTTAATACAAAAAATACTTAGAGCGGACTTTTGTTCCTTGATCGCTGCCAATGGCAGTTGCTTCTTCTCAATTATAAGGTTTACTTCAAATGCTTCAAATTAATTTGTAACTCTTTCTTGTTATTGGAATTGGTTGTAACCAATTGACAATAAAATATGATAGGGCACTTGAGGGTATGTCCGCGACTTCATATGCGTAGAATAAGTTTCCCGCTACTCCCCCTACTTTTAACCCCTTAGGGGGTGAATTTAGAAATCTTTCGTAGTCCTCACATCATGAAAGGAACCCCTATGCCCAATTTCAAGTTTCTAGGTACAGTAGTTTCGGATGTGCGTTGATATCTAAGTCAGTGAGTCAGGTTTGCCTTTTATATTAGATATAGGTAAGAGCTGATGACATAAATCTAATGAGTCCATAGATACTCGATGGGTCTTCGTTAAGTTCATTGGATTTTCTGTTGTATTCTTCCGACTTCGTCATCAGATCAGCTCTTCAGTTTGAGGAGAGTTTTATTGCAGAATGTATTTTTGTTTTAGTCAACAGATGATTATTGATATCATCGACAATAGAGGAACACCTTAAAATTCCGAATATTTTTGTTCCAAATATTAATTTGTCAGATTTTTTATTTCTCCGAACGCTATGTTAATTGTTGCTTTCAAAATATTGCACACGGAACTATGAAAATTCGGGATCTTGATCAAATGGATCGATTATCGATATAATTATCGATAGTTGACGTTAGGTAATTATCGACATCATATTGATAATATACGAAAAATGATTAATTTAGTAATATGCGTAAACATTAGTCATTTCCAATATTTGTCATGACAAAATACATTCAGTCGGAAAATCAAAACCCTTAGTTTACAAACTTCTTGAATTACTAGAATCATTTAAGTGCACAAGCACTATTAAATTACTGTTACTGTGATAATTACTGTTTATTTGAGCTCTTGTTTAATTACTTCACTCCCTATTTCTGGTTTCGTAGCGCCGCTTTTACATGAAATCCTTCTAATTAAACCTTGTATTTGCCGTTCCGGAAATGTTGACGTTCGGCTTGAAATTACGTACCTATTTATTTTTATTTGTTACTAATTTAGTGGTGGTAAAACCTTATACGGGGTGTATCTGTATCTCCATAATTTCACTCTTCAACTTGCCGCCACGATTGTAATGATTTACGCTTTATTTTTATTTCATTGAAAGGCATTATTACCACGTAAGGTATTTTTTTCTAGTAGTTTCAGGTCTAACCTAACCTAACCTACTTAACTAATGTTTAAGATATCCTGATAACATTATGGTTTCAGTTAGATGAAATGAAATTTGAAGAAATGATATAATCAATAAAGTGAAATTCGATGAAATGATACAACCGATGAAATGAAATTCGATGAAATGATACAATCGATGAAGTGAAATTTGATGAAATGATATAATGGACGAAATGAAATTCGATAAAATGATGGGTTACCGCCGCCTTGCAGCAGCGTTCACGATTTTGTGTACCAGTTTGGTGGTAATACAAACGATGACATGACAACAGAGGCATTCCGTCTTAGCGCTTTATTACAATGCATATTCCAAAAAGTCGCTATTACCTCAAGAAATGTCAGATTTTACAATATCACAAGATTACATTTTCTTTTTTATGATATTTCTATGTATAAGAATTACCTCAGTTTCTACCCAAATAACTAACAAAGTTCCCTGAGTTACCACGTAATTAATATCAATTTAAAACTGTCGCATCAAGCCCTTTTACAACCCATCAAAAGTTGTGAGCTTCATAATACCATCGTCTAATGGAGACGCCGGATTACATCAAAATCAATATTCCCTGAAGATTACCGATCGGCCAACTTATTTAGACACGTAACCTGACTCGTATTACAAACGCAGAAGGGTCGCGCTTGGTTGGAGCTTGTGTCAGATATCAATAGAGATTAGACGCTGTAATAAGCCTGAGAGACCGCGGCTAAGTTTGAGATTTATTTTCTTAAGCCCTTTAAGGCATTTTCTCAACTTTAAATTTGATATTGACTTTAGGATTCAAAACAGATGGAGGTTATTGTTCATTGGTGGATTTTGTAGAGATAGGTTTCTTTAAGATAAGATAAAATAGGTAGATATAATTCAATCACTGGTCAGTCTTTTATTGAAAAAAGGAAGTTTTAAGAACCCGACTGCATGGTATTGATATTGTTACCCTGTTTAGGGTCCCGTAGTCAACAAGGAACCCTTATAGTTTCGCTATGTCCGTCTGTCCGTGGTTTTACTTAAAGATTTTATTACGTCGCCAAAGTTGTTAAATAAAATCATAAAAAAGGCTGCCGTCCATGTAAAAACCAGTATTTTTTAGCTCTAAGCCATCTTAGTTAAAGCCTTGATCAATTTGTTTGAGATTGATTGATATTTTTTTTTTCTACTTTGATTTCCCCTGTCTTGGTTCTATATCGTAATCATATTTTTCACTTGTAACAGTTCTTATTCACTTGACATTTTGAGAGTTCTCATAATGCTAACAGGCTCTCTATTCTAGTAGGTAATACAGATGTAGTGCATAATTGTTTTCCGTCGTATTTTGTCGGAAATGTTCGTATTTGTCATGCTACTTCAGCCAACCTCAGTACTTTTTGTACTGTGACAGACTGAAATAGCAAGATACGTTCGTACGTTTCCGCACTACATCTGTACCGTAGTGCCTTTGACGTGTTATCGTATTGTTTTTAACTCACCCGCCATTACTGTCATGTTAAAACGTTGACAAGACGATAACCAGGGCTCGGAACCGGTTTAAAAAATACCGGTTATTACCGGTTTATTTGGGTTTTGCTCCGAACTTTTCTGGGGAGCGCGAACGTTTTGAAAACTTTTTACTTAGAACTTTTTGAATAGAATAGAATTTTATTTGACCTAATTATAAATTATTACAGTATGTGAAAAGTAGTGCTGCAAAATGGTATCCACTTATATGCCGTACCACCTATTGAAAGTTTTCTGTGGACCCACGGACTGGTTTTGCTAGAAAGCATGCAATGGCATTCGCTTCTCCGCTCAAGTTAACATAGGGAAATGAAACTTACTTAAATGAACTCAGTACCTACACAATAAACGCTTATATCTAATTAATTCTGTTTTTTTTAAAGTATATAATACAATAATGAACTTAACCTGCCAATATTGTTATGCATTTCATACTTGTATTTATATTTTGTGCCACAACACGAAACCGTTTGTTTTTTTACTTTATACTATATTAAACTTGAATATATAGTAAATAACCTTGATTAACCGGTTTAATCCACGACCAGAGAGTCACGACGCCACGCCTTCGTTGCAACCGATTTTCTTGACATTTGATGTGAAGACGCACGTGGTATTCGTCTGGATTAACCGATTATTTTAGCTTTTAACCGGTTTATTCTAATAAAACTTTATATGAAGGTTCCTCCAAAAACCGGTTAAAACTGGTTTAAGTGAACGGAACCGAAATGAAAAGGTTTTGGCAGCAAGTACATAATAGAAAATTAACCGGTATTCGAGCCCTGACTATAATTCGTTAAAGGTTATATGGTTTTACCGATTAGAATAGAGCAAGTAAGAAGTAAAATAAAGGCCTTGTGTAATTTAATATGGACAAAGCAGCAGATCGAGGCAA
Organism: Acleris sparsana; assembly: GCA_923062465.1. Lineage (NCBI taxonomy): Eukaryota > Metazoa > Arthropoda > Insecta > Lepidoptera > Tortricidae > Acleris > Acleris sparsana. The sequence goes on from OV281286.1 coordinate 4,978,551, forward strand.
AAATGTGTAAATATTAAAATGTCTTAAGTAATTCTGAAGAATCGTTCGTTCAAATGCTAATTTTACATTCTTTTGTTACAGGTAAACACCGAAATATTACTACAAACACTTTTTTGTTATTTGTAAGTAAACACTCCGATTTATATATTTTTTCATATCATCTACTCGGAAAGGGGACTTTTCTTCCCTGCTAGGAGGGATCAAAGTGGCACTTTTCTGTTCAAGGACATTTTGTTGCCAAATTTGATAATTTTTGTTCAGTGCGATAATTTCCTGTTGTTAAATTTGATAATTTCAGCATTTCTAGAATGTGTGAATAATTAAATTTGTTTCATCACTAAGATCTTTTATTTTCCTCATAGGTGATGTGAAAAGCAGTATGTGTCACACAGTAGCAAAATTATTTCCAACTTGGGCGTTAACACTTGAATCCCTCACTATGCTCAGGATTCTATTTTAGAATCCTTCGCTTCGTTCAGGATTCAATGTACGCCCTCGCCTTAAATATGTCATTTTGCTCCCTTGTGACACAATCTACTATTTTCAGTGATTTTGGGCGTAGTTATTATTCATTTTACAGATTTGATATTTATTACATTCACAGTACAAGTAATTCCTAGCAATGATTATCTCAGCAACATTGGGCTTGTAACTATCTAACATGGTCTTATTTCTATAGTATTAGAGACTAATATAGCCACTTACAGTCAATTAATTAAATTCCTCACCCACCTTAGTTCCAAAGTCAATCTGTCATTCTACACCAATAAGGTTGCGTTTACTATCAATTACAAGTGACATTGACATCTTCAAGCAGATTTTCTTTGAAATGAGAAACAAATTAACATCCGTGACCGTACAAACTTACGGCAAGAACATGATATTAAAATATAAATTGGTAAAATAAGGCATTAGAAACATGTAATTTTTAATTAAATCGTTTACTTTCATAATTTCAAAGAAAATCTGCTTGAAGATGTCATTGTCATTAGAGATGCCAAGTCATTTGTAATTGATAGGAAACTCGACCTTGTTGCTGTAGAATGTCAGATTGACTTTGGAACTAAGGTGGATGACAAATTTAATTCCTTGATTGTACCAGTGGGGCTAGACAAGTTGCCATCGAATACAAACGCTAGCGTTTAGTGATCACCTATCGCTTTGCGTTGTCAAAAATGGAAAAGCTAACCACGTTGCCTTTCGATACCGCCCTTAGATACCGACATTTATATAGTGCTCGTTTTGAATTCAACCTGTCAAAAAACCTGACGAACAAAACGTCAAAACTATCACTATTCGGTCAGCGCGAGTGATAGTGATCACATTACAGCGTGTCAGTTGTAACGAGTGATATATCACGTGACTTACGTCATCCATTTTTGTAAGTGACAGGTGATCACCAAACGCTAGCGTTCGTATTCGATGGCAAGCTGTCTAGCCCCGCTGGGCGTTTTCACTAAAACGAATACATTAAGGACTAAAATTAGGGAGCTTTAGGCTGCGTTTCCACCAGAGATGTGCGAGGATGCGTTGCGAGGGATGTGTTTGTCATTAACCAATAGAAACGCTTCCACCAGAGCTAAGCTAAGCGAGGATAGGTAAATGAAGCGTTTCTATTGGTTAATGACAAACAAATCCCTCGCAACGCATCCTCGCACATCTCTGGTGGAAACGCAGCCGTAACGTTGACAATTTTATGGCGAAAATTAGCCATACATTGCGGCCGTAAACGTGTGCTTCGTAGTCTGTGTAAGTTAAGGGTTGACTTGGCAGAGCCCGCGGCTGCACCCCTAAGTTGAAAACTTGGATTTTATATAAAGCCGTAAAAGTACGAGTTGAATCCAACCTTTTGCAATGTAAAATTTATATTTCCACCCTCGGCTCGCTTCGGTTTATGTAAGTTTTCTAAAACTCTGGTACATAAACCAGAATTTATAATATGTAACCTTCAATAAAAAAATATTTTAGGTTTGGGTGACGTCGGGTAAACTCACATAAAAGTATTATTATTATGAGATCAAAGAAGAGCGAGAGAGGCAAAAAAATCGAAGTTTTTTTAAGTCTTATCGCACATATAAAGTAACAAAATTATAAAATATAATATTTTGGTTGAAATTTATTTAATTTAAAATTACCAAGTAATTTAAAAACTTGCTTCTAGGTAATTTAGTTGGAAATTGAAACAAAATTAAACCCTCGAATGGATTAGGTGAAAGATATTACGTAAGTACGCTTTACAAAAGTGATTTTAGAAATTAATTTCTAAATTGAAATGAAATTCTTGGTCGCGTGCGTTGTTAACGTTAGTAAAAATGTTACCAGGGTCGTTCTTCTTTTTTACCGACAATAAACCGAGGATTTTCTGTTTTTTCGATTTTTGAACTATCAATAATTACGGTTTCCATGTTCGATTTCAAAAAAGTTGTATTTATTTTTTATTAAGACTAATTACTGCTTCCTGTACTGCAGATAATGTTTTATTCTTTTTAAAGTGGTTGTCAGAAACACTGTGACGGAGTGGCCGTTTTTAACCGACTTCAAAAAAAGGAGGAGGTTATACGTTCCACTGTATGTATTTTTTTTTTTTTTTTTTTTTTTTTTAGTTTAAAAACATAATTATCAATACTGTAATGAGGCGCATAATAAGATGAGAGATAGACTATTGTCGGTAAAAAAGAAGAACAGCCCACCAACAGTTAAATATTTTCTAGGCTGCTCTGCTATTTACAGTACCGACCTACTACTATATATTTTCATAGTACCATCAAGCACTTTAAATGTTGATCCACCATATAACCTTGTCATAATATCCGCGTCAACTAACGAGATAGAAATTACATAGGAATTGATCGTTGATTTCATGCGACAAGGTTATATAGTTCATCAATTAAAGTCCATGACCGTACCTAAATAGTAATAGCAAGGAAAAGGCAAACGAGCACACAGGCCACCAGTGTAAGTGGAATCTAAGACCCATTGGCATTCTCAAGACTGCAATCTCAAGACTGCAATCCTAAGACTGCAAATGCATTTCTAACCATTAGTACTATGGTTGTATACCTCTGTCTATGCTAGTAAATTTACCTTATCTTATCCCAACACCGGAACAAAATAATTCAAAAACTGCTCCTTGGCGGTAAGTTATACTAGCGATCCGGAGCCGGCACAACTACCACTAAATGATATGACATTATTGAGCAATTTGAGTAAAAAAAAAAAGTCACGTACGATTATAGCTCCAGTGTTGGACACTTTATTCTTTATTCAAATTTCATACAGTCCTAAATTGCTTGTTACAGAACAAATGAATAACCCTTATTGTTCATCATTGGTCATTGTCTATTACTGGTTCCGTCATTCTAATTAGTATCTTCCTTAACGCAACATGTTTACGCCCGAAGTAGAACTTAATTTAGACGACGCGCTGGCCTCGTTAGTAGTGACCCTGCCTCCGAAGCTAGCAGTCCTGGGTTCAAATCCTGGTAAGGGCAGATATTTGTGTGATGAGTTCGAATTTTGTTCCTGAGTCATGGATGTTTTCTATCTATTTAAGTATATATTTCTCTATATAAGTATTTATATCGTTGTCTAGTACCCATAGTACAAGCCTAGAGCTTAGTTTGGGACTAGGTCAATTGGTGCGACATTGTCCCCTGATATTTATTTATTTATATATTTATATTTTTAAAAAGTGGATACTTTGATATATAACTACTTATACAGGGTGTTTGGTGCATCGTTTGCCAAATTAAAATGGCGGATTGGTGGGGTCATTTGCTATCTCTTTCGGCCCCTAAAACACATTTTCTCTCAACGGATTTTTTTTAGCATTTTTTTTTAGAAAAAATTGATAATTCATGGACCTGCCGCTTTTAAAATTTAATAAAAAATAAAAAACAGGGGTTAAGCATCCAATTTTTATTTTATTGTAATGGGTGATGTTGTACGGCTCTACCAAAATTGAAATGACGTGCAAGTGATACCTAGTTTTTTTTTATTGACCCTCAAATGATGTAACATGTGTAAAAATTCAGAAGAAGGTCAACTTTGATTTACGTTTAAAAAAAAACTACAAAAGATAATGTTCTTAAAATTGTTTTAAAAACATCTCTGGTTTATCTTCTTTCTAACCATGTGCAATAAAGCCATAAAACATTCACTACCGCCGTTAATTTGCCAACTTTATCCAATAGGGGCACATTAGGCTAATAATAAGCGCTATTCCTCGCGAAGCAGGGTTTCAAATTTTAACCTGTTGGCTAAATATGCAAGCATTTAAAGCGGCACTTTACATAAAAAAGAAGAAAAAACCGCGAATCAAATTTGTAAGAAACTTTCTTATCGTTCTTTCTGTTAATTTTGTACTACCTAAGTAATTGTTCGTGTTTGTATTAATGTTAAGTTTAGTTTAGTTTAGTTAAGTTTAGTTAAGTTTAGTTCTGTAGTCTTTTATTGTTAAGTTTATTCACGTGATAATGGCTTTATTCTCTATTGAAGAATACACCGATATTTTAATGGTATACGGAAGTGCTAATGGTGTTGCACGAGAAGCGCAAAGAATCTACGAGGAACGATTTCCCAATAGACGATTGCCATCCCGACACACTTTCCAAAATACTTACCGACGTTTACGGGAAACTGGTAATTTGAATGCTACAGAACCAAGAGGGGTTGTTGTGCGACACAATGTTCAAATTGATGAGCGAATTTTGACATTGTTTGAGGAAGACCCAACCAGAAGCATTAGAGATGTAGCTTCATTACTCGAAATTTCTACCTGGAAAGTGTGGAAGGTTCTTCGGCAAAATAACAAACATGCTTTCCATTTCACTCCAGTACAAGGTAATTTAATTCTTGAACTTAATATGATTGATGCATAGCATACGGGTGCTTAAATAATGACTGGAATTACGAATTGTCATTATTTAGACTGCGGATATTGAAAGGTAATTATTTATAACTTCGATTTATGTAGGTACTCGTAGTTACGAGTATCTGTACTTGATTACTCACACAATCATTACAGTTTTTAACCCTCGACGCAACAAAAATCAATTACCTACTAACCTTCAAAGAAAGTTCAATTTAAGTAGATCTCCCAGTACTAGTGACTGCCTACTAAAGCAAGGTCATCATCTACTGGTTCTTAGGTAAATACTTAATTATGACTTGGTCAAACTTGGTGAATCGTTAACGCGTTCTGAGAAGGTTTATTTTCGCATGTTTGCTGTCACAGGGAGTCGCTTCTTCTTCTGAGGTTTTACCAAGCATCTCACCTTGTTGCTTTTGTTTTGCGTGTACTTACGGTCAATAAATCCTTCTTGTGCATATTTAATACTTATGTATGTTACAGGTCTAGAAGATAACGACTTTGCAAATCGTGTCCGGTTTTGTCGTTTTTTGCTACACACGGATCTAGACGATAGTGACTTTTTAAAAAGTATTCTATGGACAGATGAGTCTAAGTTTACAAAAGAGGGAATTCTTAACCTGCATAACCTGCACTACTGGGCGCCGAAACAAGAGAACCCACGAAAAAAAAGACAGAGGTGTTTTCAGAGAAGATTCAGCATCAATGTTTGGGCAGGAGTCATTGGTGATAAAGTAATCGGCCCACATTACCTGCCTGATAACCTAAACGGGGACAACTACCTACATTTCTTACAAAATGACTTGCCTGAACTCCTAACTGATGTGCCACATTACAACGAGGATAGACGTATCATCTTTCAACAGGACGGCTGTCCTGCACACTGGCGCTTAACAGTCAGGGAGCATTTGGATAATGTTTTCCCCAATTCGTGGATTGGGAGAAACGGCCCCATTCCATGGCCTCCACGTTCTCCAGACCTAACTCCCTTAGACTTTTACATCTGGGGACGGGCAAAAGAACTCGTGTACGTAACAGAAGTTCAATCAAGAGAAGATTTATGTCAACGAATCCAGGCAGCATTCGTAATTATCAAAGACGAAATCAGATTACAGACCACTAAAGTGGAAATAAGAAACAGGTGCTACGCGTGCATTCGCAACAACGGCCGCCAATTCGAGCAAAACTTGTAAAAATTAAATTTTAATTATTACTACTTAGCGTATGTTATTAACAAAAAAACCTTTATCCTGCATAGCGCTTATTATTAGCCTAATGTGCCCCTATTGGATAAAGTTGGCAAATTAACGGCGATAGTGAATGTTTTATGTCTTTATTGCACATGGTTAGAAAGAGGATAAACCAGAGATGTTTTTAAAACAATTTTAAGAACATTGTCTTTTGTAGTTTTTTTTTAAACGTAAATCAAAGTTGACCTTCTTCTGAATTTTTACACATCTTTTGAGGGTCAATAAAAAAAAAACTAGGTATCACTTGCACGTCATTTTAATTTTGGTAGAGCCCTACAACATCACCCATTACAATAAAATAAAAATTGGACGCTTAACCCCTGTTTTTTTTTTTTTATTAAATTTTAAAAGTGGCAGGTCCATGAATTATCAATTTTTTCTAAAAAAAAATGCTAAAAAAAATCCGTTGAGAGAAAATGTGTTTTAGGGGCCGAAAGAGATAGCAAATGACCCCACCAATCCGCCATTTTAATTTGGCAAACGATGCACAAAACACCCTGTATACTCTTTATAGCTATTTAAAAAATGAAAGTTCCAAATAAACCTTAATTGACCAAAACGCCGCGCTGTGACAAACCCATTCAATACAAAATTCAATTATAGCATCTTTACATCGTTTCAATACAATTCCAAATATCGTTTTCCCAATTCTGAGCGAGGAATATCAGATCAAACATCCACAGTCGAGGAAGCAATTGAATTCATACCACCGTCCAATGTTTCAATGGAATTGGGTTTTGGTCGCACGGTATGAAATATGCATCGTATAATATTTTGGACATTTATGTTTGAATATAAACTCTCGGTCATAAAAGAAGTATGAAAAGTGGCATCTGTTTGAAAGGTGTGTATGCCTGTCTGTCATGGCTAAAGATCGAACGGGTAAACTAATTTTAATGCAGATTTTTTAATTCGTGTTATAGGTGGGTTGTATTTCGAGGGTAGTTGTAAACTTTCTTTCTTTCAAAGTTTTCTAATCGACATATTCTAAAATTATTATAAAGATTATAAAATCACGTTATTGAACATAATATACCGGGTGTACAATCCAAATGGGTCAGTATGGAGAAGTCGGAAACTATGAGAGATAGCAAGATCTGTTCTTAGGAACCATGACGTCGATTTTAGATTTAATAATAATTACATTCAAACTTTTTTATTAACTCTCATACATAACCGGAAATCGAACCTGGTCAAAATGAATGTGTATAAATTCTGCAAGTCGCAAGAAGCACAACACTAATGGAATCTTGTTTAAAGTATGAGAGTTAATAAAAAAGTTTGAATGTAATTATTATTAAATCTAAAATCGACGTCATGGTTCCTAAGAACAGATCTCGCTATCTCTCATAGTTTCCGACTTCACCATACTGACCCATTTGGATTGTACACCCGGTATTATTGTTTTTGTGTTTTTATTTTGACAGTCTGAAACCTAGTCTTAATTCTTTTTTGAACTGTTTTGAAGTCGATTGCGATTGCGACTGCATTAGGCAAAAGCCAGCTGATCGCTCTCTGCGTAATATTAACACAATACATGTAATTAGAGCATGCGGTACAGTCGTGATGTTTACGGCACGCCACTGCGATTCCATGCCGTCATCGTATTTTGAGCAGTACTGTGATCGCTCCTTAAGACAGGAAGAGATTAAAGGAATCTCTTACAGTTAAGCTTTGAGCGAGTGAGAAACAAACACAAACGAGTACAAAATATAGATGAGAGGAAACAATATAAACCAAGATTTTTTTTCTAAAGTAACACAAAAAATGCATCAATAAGCACATAAATATATAATTGTAAATAATACTATATTTACATCCACATATGTATACCGTGTTTACCTTGTATTAGTAATCCTAACACTTAACTCCCAACACGACCGCTTCGAGTGCAATACTGCAATCCTCGGCACTCTTGTTAAGAGGGCCTGCACTGAATTTGCCGCAGTTCGGGCCAGCACTTGATTCTAAAGCTGAACATTCACAGTCAATCCATTTGAAGATTAAGATAAAGGAGGTCTATATTCTTGGTCAATAAAGATGCAAATGCATGATAATTCCTTTATTAACGAGCTCCGCGGCGTGATAATCAAATAGCAGAACTGCAAAATCAATCGTCATCAATACACTTCTGTCAGAATCGGTTAACATGTATGAAATTGACATAAACGCTTGACGCAACTCGATAAAGATAACGTTCTTGCAAGGTATTGTCAAGGGCCTCTGGACTAAACTTGGACGGGCCTTTAACATTCACTATCTTTGGCAGGACGCCACGCCAAGAGACGCGATGAAGTGACGGTGTATGTCCAGCTTAAAGACCCGTATGCAACTTGTGTGTACGGAAAAGTTTGAGAGTGTACGAGTGACTCCTAAACAGCGTTAGAATGTTGGGTGAATATTTGAATATAAAGTGCAATTTCTCAGAGTACAATTTAAAACGGCGAAGCGAGTGCAATCAAAACGTTGCATTTGGTGATAAAGTATTTCCATTTTTATTTAGAGATCTCTCACTCGAGTGTCAACAATTTTAACTCTCGTTTCTTATGAAGACGATGTTAACTTTTTCTTTTGTTATATTATTTCGCGAACTAGCCGAGCCATTGCCAAGATTTTGAGTTTGATAGCAAGTAGACGTTCTCATTTTAAACATATACGCTATTCCATTGTTTCTCTCAATCGAAGCAAATCCCGAGGCTCACACTTAATACACTTCTTTCAGTTCTAAACTTTTGCCTCCTTCAAAATTCAAAGGGAAAAACTTTGCGCGAGCTGACTTGTTCATTTTAAAGTTCAGGGCTCCGGGCGACATGGGTTACTTCACTGTCGTATTTACCACGACTAAAGTGAACAGAGTTCTACGTATCGGCAAGTTTCACAATAAGCATCTTTTAGTCGCTTATGCCCTCTGGTAATTAATTATGTGGGATGGTAAAGGCGGAATTCCTCTGCGGCGCATGCAACGTACGCACATATACGTAAGCTACGTGTATCTATTGTTCTAGTCTTTTTTTTTTTGATTAGTTAAACTGACCGCTCAGTTGTGGTTCATTTCAATAATAGCCGAGTTAATTGTAAATTCAAATATGTTAACTTCTGTTCCTTATTATGTTAAAAAACAGTTGCTTACATCTTATGTTAACTTTTATTAAATAATATGACTATATGTCGGTGGCTCACAAAAGTATCTACCTACATACATTTTTGTTACGGAGACCGTGTGTCGCCGTGGTTGAAGACCGACTTAAGGATTGGTAGACTAGTGTTAGCATAGATTGATAATTCGGTGTAAGAAAATAGCTATCACATTTTTATATCGTTTTTTTATATCATTATTATCTTTTCACTAGTCTGGTTTTTCTCTGAAATTAGATCCCTTCAGCACTAGAATAATTAAAACATTGCGATCCAATACGTCCATTGCTGGCTTTATATGGTATAACGTCAGCGATGGCTTGGATAACCTAGTTATGCTAAGAAAATGCAGGTTCAAAGAATTGCTCGAGATTCATGTTATTAAAATAAATAAATAAAAAATAAATTTTAGTCACTTCACAAATATCTCTAGACTATATAGTCACTTGTTTTTATCGTGTGCCTTATGTTAATGTCCATGTGGTTGGTGTTGCAGTGGCGAGTCCGCCGGGAGGCGCGGGCGCACCGCGAGAGGAGGCGCCGCGCCCCCCGCCGCCCCCCGCACCCCGCAACGGCACTCCTAGTAAGCACGGTTTTATAGGACTAGGTGGTTATCATGATTTTATATCAATGATTTACATAAAAATAAGAAAACAGCTGACTCAAAACTGTAAAGAACAAAACAACCTTTGTTCATTTGACCAATCCGTTAAAATATAACCATGCGTTTCAAAACAAAATGTTGTTAATAAACAAATATAACTCGCCCTCGAATCGCTTCGGTTTATGTGAGTTTTTATGTAACTCCCATACATGATCTTGGAAGAACCTTCCTCTTGAATCAGCCTATACATAGATAAAAACCGCATTGAAGTCCGTTGTACATACACAAGCGTGTAGACAGCGGGAAGCTATTTTGTTTTATACTATGTAGAGATTTACCATTTCAATAACTATATTTTTCGAGATTCATTAGAATCGGTAGTACGAAAATTGGTAACATTCTGTGAAATATTTACAAATCAGAAATATTATCTGCAACTGCCCATCTCTATTTCTGATCCAGATTACATTTAAAATTTCTGAATTTCCTACTGCATGCAATAGAAACGATGCAAATCAGCTATTACGGAAATTAGATCATGATAACCACCTCTAGAATTCGTGCACGTAATAGCGCATACCTCCTCCAACCTGCACTGTTGCATTCGTTACTCTTTGGTCACGAAACATTAGAATAATTTCGTTTTCCATTCGATATCTATTGTAAAATAGACCGTGTTTTGTTTTATTTAGGTAGATTTTGATGGGGCTAGATTTGGGTTCTTATTACGTTCTACTATTCCCATAGAAGCCATCAAAATCTACGTGTTTACGTTCTGTTTTTGCTTTAGCTTCGTATTTTCCTAATATCGATGTTGTGGTTTGATTACAGTCGTTTCTATGGTTTTTTTGTTCTGGTTCGAGAGCATGATTTCTATACACTTCGTTACAAACTTAACTTAAAAGTGTACATTTAATGTACACTTTTAAATATTCGTTTTGCTAGCTATTAAGCCACAGAGTAAGTATTATTAAGCTCAATGTTTGTGTCACCTACAAAGTTAGTCACATCTTGGTTGATAAACCCAAGCGAGTTCTTCTTCTTCTTCTTTATTTTCTTCTGCAGCATTTTATTTAAATAGATTTCTTGCTAGGGCAAAATTATCTAATTAAAAACCTGCTCTAAAATAACTCTCTAAAGATTTATTTTAGATATACTAACGTCGTTAACCTTTATACACCTGATATTTATTTATACACCTATTATTCACGCAACATAATCCGATCTTGGGAATTAACGATCAACTCAATTAACGTTTTGGGTGCCAAAAATTCAAGCTCTGAGTGAATTTTGTATGAAAATGAGACACTCCGGCACTGAAAAGGGCGTAGGAAATTTTTAACAAGGTTTTTACGAATATTTTTATTTGATTCTTTATTTAGATATCTTTTAAATTAAGGCATTGCTTTTAGATATTATATTGTTCAATATTTCGGGATACAACCCCTTTTTTCGCCTCCGGGCTATAAAATTGACTGTATTTTTACCTAATAAATGTTACATAGCTTTTCCAAAATGGAGACCGGGGCTGTGGTTCACCACAACCTCTTATCCTCTGAGATCGTCGTGGAGGGCCGGTAGATTGAACACTCCTGAGTGACTGACAGGAGTTCCATGACCAGCTAACCATACCTCCTTCGCCGCACCGTACCTTCCTGACGACATGAACAACATATAACTGGCTGTTTGTGGCTTTCCAACGAAATTTAAAACGTACTTTAGTCCCTAGAGACGGAAAGTATCACTTTAGTTCACCTAAACATGGCTAGTAATGAGTAATTTTAAAACATGAGAACGGTTAGGTTTGGCGACGACGTCGTAGTCAACAAGTATAAATCTTATCCCCAGCATTCCCAGTATTCATCCATGATGCAACCATGTAAGTAAACAAAAAAACAGAGTTGTGTGTAATTTGTATCTACTAGATCCATCAGTAAATAAGTTTTTTAAACTGTTTTCTAGTATGTACATTAAAAAACGAGTTATTTTGTCTATATTTACTACGGTGGAAATAATATGACTACCTTCCGGCTGAATAATCAAACCACTATAAAGTTACTTTAAAATTTCGTTGTGGGATTTTCAGCCAAATTACGTAAATATGCAAATATCTCCTCAACTGAACAGCGAAAAGTTGGTAAAAAACTAAAAAAACTTGATTGTATTCTCATCAAAATCGCAGCAGGTATGCTAATTCTCAAGGCAAGGGGTAGAGTTACAGACTAACTTACTTAAAAGAGAAGCTAAAACTAGGTATGGGTAAGATTTTTTGACTTAATATTACTTTATAAAAAAAAAAAAGTGCACTTAACTAAAGAGCACTTTAGTTATTGTATTCACAAACAGCTAATACTCTTAACCCCTAGATTCTTTTGTAAAACAAACGCAATAACATTTATATTTTACGCGAACTATTCAAAGGCAAAGGTTACTTAACTACTTTGGTTGTGAAATATTCATTTGCATGTGGATTTCGTTTGGCGTTGGATGAAGGTATTGTTTGTTCTTTTGTGCTTCACGTGAAAGTTGTTCCAACCAATTGAGCAGTCAACTAACAAAAACGTATCTTTAGTAATTTTCTTTAAAAAACAATAACTATGACTAACTATGAACATATTTCATGGAACAAAAATAATTGAACTACTTTATGTATGTAAACTCTTTATTGCACATGCGATGCGATTATTTACTTCGTATATGCGGAGCACTATTAATAGTGTTTAACAATAACCTCGTTCCTCAATCAAATCGATTCACCGGTACGATTTAAATCAATTAATGTGATTGGGTTTTATTTTACCATATGAAAACACCTATTTACGCTTTACCATACGATGGCATTATTCTAGCGTGACGTTAGACGATTTGTAATACCTTATTTTATAGTACACTCAGGAACAAAAATACCGGGTCAGAGTGCGTTTTCATACAAACGAGACTATTTCGAAGCCTTCGTTCCTCGCCAGGAGTTGTTTTGAGTGAGTTTTAATGGTGGATATTGCGAGTTTCAACAGAGGAGGTCAAAAGTTCTTAATATACCTAACTGATCGCACAATCAGTTAACACCACAGCGGGAGAGGTTGGGTCAGCACTTGGATTTCCTTACATTTTATTGCCATTTTAGATGTTTTTCTGAACACGCACAATTCCGGCGTTAACCGCAGATTCGTTCAGTTGAGTATCCTACGCACTCTGGAAGTCCTGTATCGATGCTCGGGGTATTCATCATCAGATTTCACTAAAAGCATTCCCTGGCGAGGAACCAAGGCTTCGAAATAGCCTCTTGAGTATGAAAAACGCACTCTGACCCGTTATTTTTGCTCCTGAGTGTACATAGGTAAATTAAATTAAGTTAATAAACTTAAAACCAAATACTATATCGATTAAATTTCCTTATAAAGAAAAATGTGACCTTATCGATAGTCAAAAAAAGAAGCAAATATAATTAGCCGCATCACTAAATAAATTTGCAAATGGTCTCAGGCCTAATTCGTATTCGCATTAAGACCCTTATTTTGTATTTTAATTAAAAGCCAAAACCACATAGAGGCCCAGAATTTACTCTGTAACTTATAATATATAAAGATTCCTGCAAAACTACAATTGCAACCTCTTATCCTATCAAGAGATCTCGTTTCCTGAAATAAAAGCTGCCACGATCAGGCATTTCACTCAATATAATCAAACTTCTATTAAAAAGATGGACAGTGAACGGCGAGGCAATCTGCATTGGATGCAAAAAGGCAAGTTCGTGCTCAAACACGAATAGCCAGCGAAGGCCCTCAATGGCCTTTAGAATCTGTATGGCTGCACGTTTCTGATGAAATGCAACGTTTACTTAAATATAACATATTTATCTACAGACACATGTTTAACTAGCTTCTGCCCGCGACTTCGTACTAACTTTTAGTTTTACCGGGATGATTAGGAGCCTATTTGTTATTCCAGGGTATAAGCTATCTTCATTCCAAATTTCTTCAAAATCCGTCTACCCGTTGCAGCGTGAAGGAGTATCAATCAAACATACAAACTTTTGCATTTATTATATTAGTAGGATTTTGAACGCAACCTCTACTTAGATTAAATATGGATCCATCATTTTATCGAATATCGATGTAATATTGATCAAACGCTATTTTCTGTTGAAGCCATCATGTTTTCAGGATATCTTTAACATTAATGGCATATGTTAGGTTAGGTAAGACTGGTGACTAAAAAAAACTCGTGAAAATTCTGCATAACGATACGTTTGTTCAATGGCACTTGGATAAAATAATAATCAGCTGTTTATTACGCTTATTCGGTAAGAAACAGCTGATTTGGACGTAAGTAATTCGATGAGAAGATAGCTTAAGAAAAGGATTTAAGATAATTTGCGTTAGAAAAATCTACTAGTTCCCAGGAAATAAATATTATTCTCAGCCCTTTTCAAGAACACCATCAAATACACCACTTAAGATTAATTTCGTAATCCAGTGTTCCCATTTATGATCCAATTACTTGTCTTGCTTTTATTGCAACAAATCTGTCTAATATTTACCAACACTGCATAGGCATAAAAAATATGTAAATATTGTATATTGTCTAGGGGACACGGTTTCTGTAGGAGAATGTATCGAAACTTTGTATGTGGTGGTTGTCTTGCACTGTCATAGGAAAGTTTATTACTTATATATTTTTTAAATATATATATTTTATAAAAAAAAAATTATTACTACTACTTATTACTACCCTATGAAAATTCTTAGTTTTGACACATTTTCCTGCTGAAGCTACGCTTGAATGTTTTTTTTTATTATTATTTTATGTTAAATTCATTGTTTTATATCATGCTAGGTTAAGCTTTATAATTGTATAATATCATAATTAGTATTTTTTAAAAACGACTGACTGTTGAGTTTCTTGCGGCGCTGGTAGATTTTGACGTGTAAAAGTGCCCGTGCGGAATACTTACTGAATAAACATCTTTTATCTTTTTATCTTTTACTGAGGCGAGGGATATTAGTATTACGAAGCAATGCGAGTTTTTAAAGATAAATCGAGAACGTATTATATATTAAAACGTTTCTCTTCAACAATAACTAGTCACTCTATCTATTGCTGAAAATTACATTGGAATTCGTAGCGCACTTTGAACGATCTAAGCGTACAGACGGCGGGAGTTTTTTTTATAGGCACTATATCTAAACATAAAGAAAGTTAAAGACTAGTTGTTACCCTCAATTCCGTCCACACAGTTGTCACTAATTGCTCGGAAACTCTCCAATTTTCTAAGATTAATAGTAATCTTTGTGCCATTCTAGACCATAATCTATCTCTGTACCAAATTTCAATTTTAACAAACATCCATCCAAACTTTCGCTTTTATTATAACAGTAAGGTTATCGATATTAAATGATCATAACTTACAAATTAACATACGAAATAATACGGGACCAGTTCATACTTTTGCAGGTAACTTTTACTTAGTTCTCGTCAAAAAATAGTTAACCATCCCGTTGCATGTTCAAGTAAACTTACGGTAGGAATAAACTCGTACTTATTTTTTATTGCCGATCGGGAACAATTCCTGTACCCTTACCACGAGTTACAATTACCACACTCGCTTGAGAATGCTCTGTCTTTCACAGTATTCTTATAGAATCCAACGGACAGAGCATTCGACTCGCTAGCGAGTACATTGTAACTCATAGTAAGGGTACTGCTCCAGAATGCCTTTCGAAAAATTTAAGTTGTTAGCTAAAAATCGCATGCTACACGAAACACGGTAGTTTCGTCAGAACTGGTTCGTGCTCCAACAAAATATGTATTAAAGCTGGCTAGAATTTTTTAGTTTATTTTGGAATCGATTCCATATTTCGTATACTTTAGTATTTTGCAGATGACATGAAATGACCATTGTTTAGCACACAATTATTATCAATTCATTCCAAGAATTGAAATATGTAGACAAGTTTTTCCCTTTGCTATAAAAACGTGTGCAAGCACCGTGATAATTTTCAACTGTTTTGTTTCATAATCATCAATATTTTTATTTTACCATTCCTTAGAAATAATGTGTTTTTTTCGTGACTCTTCTTTCTGAACACCTTTTTTACGAGTTTTATTATATAATTTGTGATGTTCACGTTAAAAAAAAAACTTAATTCATTTTCAGTCAACCCAAGTGTCACTCAACTGTGTTGAATTATTGCAAATACTCGCAGCTTTAATGAAAATTCAATTCTGTGGCTCAAATCCGTTACTGCAGATACAATAGCATTTACATTATTCAACTCTTCAATCACTTACAGATGTGAATAAACATACGACATCGTTTTTACTTGGAAAAGTTTGTATTTATCTTGCTTTCTCAGACAATTTACGACAATGTACCATCAATAAGCTAATTGAGAAAACAATTTGTTAGAATACGATCTTTTCTGACGAGTACGACGATTTCATAATGATTAATACCCTTCATCTGAGGCCCTACCAATCGTGTCACTGATAGATAACGTGATACGAGGAGTCACGTGATGTTCCAGTGACGCGATTGGTTTAAACACGAAAAGAATAGGAACGCGACAACACGCATAACGTTAACGTAAACGGTTTTCGAAAATGGAATTAACGTAAGCGCTTGAGGCGACCGGGCGACCGTCTGGCGGCTTACGTCAATCATATGTTTTCGATAACGATAACGTTCTCGCATTGCATAATATTGTTTAGGGCAACGGAGCTTTTAAATTTAAATATAGCATTAAAGTGAAACGTACTTAGTTTCATGTTGCTGAAGTTATTTGTTACGTTTATCCAGGCCTAAAAAGTTTAATTTATCTTTGCGTTCGGTGGATTTTCGTTTATCTGGATTGGTTTATGCGCGATATAAGTTGCTGCATCTGTTGCATGATGCCTGCAATTATATCTGCAATTCCCATAAACTTAGTGTGTTATTTGTCTGTGTAGTACCGACTGCCAATAGTTTTAAGACTAAGCATTCCAAAATTGTGAGGCTCTATTTCATTCCATCAAAGTATAATGCTTTTGGCATGTTTTCGTATTGTTAACGTTATGATAGCTCTTATATAAGGCCGACTTAAAAACAATACCATAACACGTCAAAAGTAATATTATGGTTTTACCGTGTGGAATAGAGACTTCGGGCAAGTTATATTGTAGCTTGTAAAAAGAAGAAACTACAAAATTTTAGCGACATCGCCCCCCAAAATTAATTAAAATAGACTCTTCTTTGCTTTCCCTTGACTCCGCCTCGATCGCTTGTCTATAAGCAACATGTACTTCCATTAAAACCTATAGATGCTTGCCTTTGCACCGTGACGCCATCGTTGATTGTTTGAGCGACTTCCCTTAGCGTAAGGCGCTTGGAATTTATCTATAATCCCTTTTTTCTCGACTAAAGCTCTAAAGCGCCATCTTTTGTCAACAGAGCAAGGCGGGCTCACGATAGTGCGGCGCTCCTCAAGCCGACACAAGAGTGAGAGCTGCCCCACTCCCACTGACGAACAGCTCGACCAGATCAGCCTCGACACTGAGCACTTGCCCGCCGTCGACACGCCTGATGCCTGCGACAAGGCCGCACTTAGGTAAGAAATATATAAATAAATAAAATAAAATAAAAATAAAATGTTTTTATTTTCAGACAACTTTAGGTCCATAGAGTGTTAGTAACAAAGGTAACTTAAGAACTATATTAGTACAGAGCTATGTAATCTAAAATATAAAATTTGGCTGTCACCGAGACGCAGGAACTGCGTGCAGCGTATTGAACCTGCCTAGCACCGCGCTGTCCTGCCTCTCCGCGACCACCCGTAGGAGACTGTTGGAGCTTGCTCTCACTCTGCATATCAGCGAGGCGACTTTCTTGCGCATAAGCGCATAAAAGTCGTCGGTGTGTGCGTCAGCAAACATGCCTGACGCACTGCAGTAACGAGGCAGCCCCACCATCGTCCGGAACAAATTATTATACAATATCCGCAGGGTATTGTAAGATTTTTGGGTGTAGTTAGTCCAAAGACTGCTGGTGTAAAAAGTTTGGCAGAATGCCTTAAAAAGTGTGATTTTGACTTCAAGTGTACTACCAGCAAATCTACGAGCCAACATGTTCCCTCTTACAGCCAATGCCCTGCGTTCCCTTTCTATATCGCTATCATCCTTCAAATCTTCATTTACGACATGCCCTAGGTATATAAACTATAGTATTAAATAACGATTTAGAAGATAATTGAAAGAAAAAAGAAAAGAGGGAGACCAAGAAAAACCTACCTAGAAAAGAAAAAGCTAGATAGAAAATAATGGAAATTGCTCCACTCGCTGGCACACTTGCATAACAGCTCCTTGCATGTGCCATCTACTTTCATATGTATACACTAATTGGCATGCCTGTATCTGGCAAACAAATAGATAGCAACCTATTTGATATACTGGCGTTCAATATGAAAAAGGGGACTCGGGGGCTGCAAACGGTATGCTTATGGCACGTGTGAATGAACGCAACAAACAGCCGGCCTGGATGTAATTGCATGCCAGTTAACTTGCAAATGTATTCACTGTCTGCCAGTTACTTGTAAATTATATTAACTAGTATGCACGCTATTGTTCCGTTTTACACGCATGTGTTTTCCCGACTTTATAGCTAGTGATTTAAGAAACCAACATAATCATACTGGTAGATCAATCAGCCTACGTGGTTTGAGCTGAGCCGAAGCAAGAAGCTTTTTAAGCGAGTGCTAGATTAAAAACAAGAGAAACATTTAGTAGTTATAACTTGTATTAGTCTGTTTTGATTTCGTTCGTGTGGTTTTAACAGGTTGGTAGTACTTACCTCATACTCTTGTTGATAACTCGTAGAAAAAGCCAAGGTCACGCATTATGTTTTCATCCAGCTAGTCCACCTGCCTACCTACTGTCTAAATTCAGTGCAATGTCTGATAAAGTGTGATGATGTTCTCTTCTGACTAATGGTTCAACCGTTAAAAAAACAAGCGAAGAATATCGTCATATCTGAGGTGTAGTGTGTCATACGAATATAATTGCAATAGACGTGCTCAAATGTTTCCGATTAAAAGGTAAACTCACCCCAGAACGAAACCCTACATCGGCGTCTAGTAACTAACTCTACGGTTAATATATCAGAAATTCAGAAGCCAGGGCAGCAAACTTTCTGTTCGGTGTGTTGAGAGGACTGTGAAATCCACGACCATTGACAACCCTCAGGACTAAGGCCCGTAATAATAAACTGATCTCAACTTTAATGTTCGTCTCGAGATGCGTCATAAATGTCAGTGTTCTATGGTTTGGCGTTTACTTTGACGGGTTGTGACGGGCCTCACAGTCACGATCAGTTTATTAATACAGCCTAAGTTGTATAAGATTCCTCAAAACTAGTAATTTCACCAGTTTTCATCACTTCTTCTACTAACGTTATCGCTACAAGTAATGTGTTAAGTTATTTACAATTCTCGTCTCTCTCACAACAAAATAAGTACTCCTATGGGATATGGTAAAACGTGTTAAATATTACAATACCTACGGGCCGTACTAACAAAGATCTTGGCTGTAAGATTCCCGTCCGTAAGAGGACCTGTCCGAATGAGGTTCTCTGTTTTGACCTTTACTTTGATGATTTTTTTAATGGCATGTGGAAGACAAACGAGCATACAGGCCACCTGATCCTAAGTGGGACGGCGACCCATAGACATTTGCATTCTTAAGACTACAATCACAAGACCGCAATGCTAAGACCGCAAATGCATTGTCAACCCTTGAAATGTGTCTTGAAACGGGAACCTTAGCCAAGATCAGTTTGTTAACGCGGCCCTAAGCGTCATTAACATGACCTTGGCCAATAGATAACCTTAACAGGGTTGTCCTACCAACCTGCTGGAGTTATCAAATATTTTTCTTTTCTCCTTTTATACCAAAGTAAATTCAAACAAAACATTCCCATTCATAACACGTTCAAAACAAGAATTTAATAAAAACACGCAAACAATTCAACAGCCGAATACGCAAAGGAACCAGGAATGTCGCAAACCATACATCACACAATCGGGTAATGAGAAATTCCTTCCTCAGTTTTACATTCGTTCTGGAGCAGCGGATATTTTCATTCGATTTTCATCGCAATCGAGTCAATTATTCCAGTTGATTTGATCCGAATAAGGCGGGTTTCCGAACAAGAAGTAATTGCCAGTGAAAACTTAACGGGTATCAGTCTGCGGAATAGGGACGCGGTATTATAAGCGAGACAGATTTTGCGAGGTTTCGGTTGTCATTGTGAATTTGGCAGATTGCCGCGGCCCTTACCTAACAACTTCGAATAAATTTGATTCCTTTTCAAAGGTTTTAGCGTCCTTTTAGAATGCTTTGCTCAATCAATTGTAATCCCGTTCCACAATGTGTAATTACGCTTGAACGCTTCAGTCGCTTCTATTCCGCATATGTCGCTTACACAATGCTTCCCACCTCGTCAGAGATTATTGCTCAGTATAACATGCGATACAAATACACACGAGCGTTTCTATAGAGATATTGTTATAGGTTCAGGTGTGGCCATGCGAATTAAATCGTAACAGATAGCTTCTAAATTGGTGGGTTATTGTCACTTGAATTATTAACATACGTGAAAGCTATTGATTCGAATAATGTTACACACAGTAAAAGAAAGATAAGAAGTAAATTCTGACACCTGTCATTCCAGACGCCCTTTGAAAATCGAAGTTCGAAGGCACGGTAGCTCTATCCTTTCTCTCGATTTCTCTCGATCTCGAATAACGAATGTCAGGCATGGAGCTAACGTAACTTCGAACTTAGATTTTCAAAGTACTGAGGCCCAGTGCAAATTATAACCTTAAGCCTAAGAAGTGGTTTTGATCCCGTACTGCTAAGGCTTCTTTTACTGTAGTGTTGCATAAGAATGGAATTGATAAAAATAAAGAGGTGAATAAAGGAAGGTTTACTGACTGAGTGTCGAATAACAAGACTGGTAAGGTAATTATTTTTTATCACAGAATGTTTTCCAGAAGTAGGATATCAATTTGATAAGGCCTCGGTCTTCTGTTTACCCCGACGGCTGTCTGCGGCGATACGACATACGCGGCAGGATGCTTAGCTTTCTATAGAAATAGGAGGTCGGCATCCTGAAACCATTCCGAAACAAACCATATGAACGCTGGCGTTACGCTGACACTGGTCATGGTTTAAGTCGCCACATATGCTGGATTCAGCGAGGATTGGCGTCTCTGACTTTAAGATAAAGAAGCGCCAACGCGAATATTCGTGAAGTATAGTGGGCATATGTGGCCACGGCTTTATGGTGTTTTACAGAGGCCCCGTGGTGTTTCAGGTCCGTATCTTAAGCAAAGTCTATCTGGATCGCCACCACCCTTTAAACTACCGTCATGCCAAGGTTGCCAACGCATTTGCGGTCCTAAGATTAGAGTGTTGAGAATGCAAATGTCTATGGGTCTCATATCCTTCCCAGTTACCAATCAGGGGGCTTGTGTAGGGTCACGGACTTGTATTTATGAACCACTATACAACATAGTCCGGTTCGCATCAGAACGCCTAAAATTAATAAGTCTAATGTATCATAATACCTAAAAGCTCATAATACCTTTTTTATTCTGAAACCGGAATCTTTCATTATGTCGAGTCCAGATGGCGCTGTTGCCACAATAACATTAGCTCACGTATTAAAAATCATTAAAATTAGATAAACTTCATTAAACAGTGCAAAATTGTACGAAAGTGTTCACAAGTGTCCAATAACCCGCAGGAATTGTTATCCTTAAAATCTGTTAACATTTAGAGACGAAATCGCGAAAGAAATTTGATGAGTGTGATTGCGAGTGAAATTTTATAGATAGCAGTGAAAAAGTGTAAAAAAAAGTGTTGAAACTAAACACTACCAAGAAAACTAATTTCCCTGTACTCACATTATACCGATTTCCTGTATTACACTTCTTACATGCAGGAAAAACATTTCAAAACCATTCATAATCAGTTGAGAATTTTAAACTCCTATGGTAATGTAAACAAACTTCAACTATCCAATCAGAAACCAGCACAGTGACGAGACATTCTGTCAGTGTTGCAAGCAACGAAATTAAAAACTGTTCGTGTAACAGTTTAACCCACATGCGAAGAACGCCATCTAGCGTTGAGTAGGGGCAAAATTGGAGTTGAACAGCCTGCCTGTATTGTTTATAAGCTCATAGAGGGCGGTAAAATTAAAATATAATGTAAACATTATTATTTTTGCCCCTAGTAATGAAATAACAGTGACTGCTAAAATTGGCGCTTTAAAAAATAAATAAATAAATATATAAGCAATAATGGTCTCCTGCGCTAGTTGCCGGGGAGATATTCCCAAAAGACTGCACTTGTCCTGTGCATCTTGTAAACAAATATTTGATTTGATGTGCGCCAATGTGACTGAAAAGCGTTTTAACATAATGGCCCCCGATACCAAAAAAAATTGGAAATGCCCATGCTGTCGCCGTAAGCAGCTGAAAACCAGTACTACGAATACGCCTATTCGACCACTACTTACTGATCTGGCCACCGGGTCAGATGATCAACGCCACAATGTTGAACGACAAGACAAACTTAGCAACAGTGAAGATAACATTACTATTAGAGGAACGCGTGTCATTAACAAGACTAAAAAAACCTACTTGGCGAGCCGAGATAGTGACATATCATCCATAGAAGACCAAGCGATCAACGACCGCAGCATACTTGGAGATACAATAATTTCACCTGTAGCGGACACCTCACTAGTACCCTCATACTGTGTGCCAATCGAAGGATTGATGAAGGAAGGTCAAACCATAACACTCGATCAAATCAGTAGGCTGTTAGATTCCAAGTTAGAGGCTCAAAAAGTAAGTATCATATCTGAAATAAACTTGCAGCTTAAATCTGAAATGAAAATTCTTATTAGCAATGAAATTAAGAATATCACTACCGCCATCCAAGCCGAGATGAATAGAAATATTGCCACTATTACTACTGATCAAAACGCTATCAAGTCACAAATGGAATGTTTAACAATTAAAATAAGAAATTTAGAAACCCAATGCAATTCACTCAAACACGAAATTCAAACTCTACAGGATAAAAAAGAAAATGCACACAAAGCAGCTGACAATAATTACGAAAATTGCAAAAGGTTTGTTTTATTTAGCTTTGAGGAGTATAAATGGGAAAGCTCGGAAGATCTAGAAGACCGGATTAAGGTAGTTTTTGCCGATATACTTAATATCAACTTGGACGGCCACGTTGAGGAAGTTACCCGACTTGGTAGAAGAGGGCATCGGAGACCTGTAGTCGTAGAGCTGATAAGCAAAAAAATTGTGAAATGCGTTCTCGATAATTCTGGCTATTTCAGGAACTCTGGATTATCAGTGGCTCCTTTTTTGGATGCAGAAGAAGTCACAAAACGTAGGGAGCTGAAGAAAATACTAATTAGAGAAAGGAAAAACGGAAACCACGCTATTATACGAAATAATAAATTAATAATAAATGGACAAGAATATAAGAATGTAGAACAAGAAGATGAACACAATAACAACAGCACCACCCAAAAGAATCGTGACAACCCAGTATTAAACAAAGCCGATGCCTGTGTCATCACATCAGCAGCTCTGCCTGAAAAAACTAGTACCTCGAGACAGCAGCCCTTTCGTGCATCCCGCAACCATTAGTATATTTTTGCAAAATGTCCAAAGCCTGAAAAACAAAGTAGATATGTTCGAAAGCTACCTAAAGGAGGAAAAACACCAAATATTATGTTTAACCGAAACTTGGACTACAGAAGCACAATGGGAGCATACTCAAATAGAAGACTACGCCCTAGCTGCCGCTTTCAGCCGGCGCGAGCGCCGCGGGGGCGGCGTAGCCGTCCTGCTGCGCTGCGGCCTGCCCTTCGCCGAGCGGCTGGATATCGCGAACTTGTCTGTGGAGTATATCGTGGAATGCTGTGCCGTGGAAATAAAACCCAATGTAATTTTAGTAACTGTTTATAGAGCCGATCGCGAAATTGAAATATTTTTCGAATTCCTAAACAAGCTAATTTGTAAATTAAAACCGCACTGTCAAAAAAAGTACGTATTTATAACAGGAGATTTTAATATTAACTCTAGTAAAAGCTGTAAAGAATATATACGATTAACAGATACCATGCTAGAATGCAACCTACACCAAATTGTTAGAAAACCAACTAGAGTCACCGAAAGCAGCTCCACCTGTATAGACCTGATATTTACCAACTACAAAAAAGCCGCGTTATCCGTAGAGGACTGCGGCATCTCAGATCACAAGGCTATTATTCTTAAACTTGCCCAAGACTTACTGTTTCAACAACAACCAAAGCCTGTCAAAGTTTGCAAAAGAAATTTTACAAAAAAAAGCAACATCACCTCTTTTCACAATCACCTAGGAAAAATTGACTGGTTAAAAGTAATCAACCCGCTACACAATATAAATACAAACTACGACCGATTTGACAAAACGTTAAAAAATGCACTAGATGACTGTATACCATACACAACGAAAACAATAAGCAAAACAGACAAACACAAATGGTTAACAAAGGGCCTAAAAACATCGTGCAGGCATAAAAGAGCTCTAAAATCTATGACCAACGAAACCAACAATGCAATCCTTAAAAACTACTTCAAAACATACTCCAAACAACTTAAAAAATGTGTAAAATCCTCAAAAAAAATCAGTTATGAAAAAGAAATGAACAATTCAAATAATAAAACAAAAACTATGTGGAATATTATACAACGAATAACAAAGAGAAAACGGGAAGTTAAAAATTCAAATATTACATTAACTTCAAATAATGAAGCTATAGAATGTCCATCGCGAGTTGCAAACGCGTTTAACCAGTACTTCGTGAGTGTCGGCGCTGGCGCCGGCGCCGGCGCCTCGGCCAGCCCGCCTCCACCGCACGCACCAAACTACGCTCTTAACTCTATGTTCTTGAGCCCAGTAACAGAAAAAGAAATCCTTAACATAATAAAAAACCTCCCGAACAAAATTAGCTGCGGTGTGGACGACCTACCCCTAACACTAATAAAACATTGCTCCGTTGAACTAACACCACCCATTACAAAACTAATCAACCAATCCTTCGAAGAAAGCACCTTTCCAGACAAGCTAAAAACCGCAAAAATCAAACCAATTCTAAAAAAAGGCGGTAAAGCCACCGACCCCAGCCAGTATCGACCTATCGCACTTCTACCATCAATATCTAAAATATTTGAAAAAGCAATGACCACACGAATTTACAATTTCTTAGAAAAATTTAACCTTCTTGACATTAATCAATACGGCTTTCGTAAAAACTGCTCCACCAACCTAGCTGTTTTTAAATATATCCAAGGTGCGTTGGAAATTATTAGAAATAAAAAATATGCTATAGGATTACTTCTTGATATGACCAAAGCATACGACAGAGTTAGTCATAATATGTTACTTGCCAAACTAAACGAAGTGGGCATTAGAGGTAAATCCCATGAATGGTTAAGATCCTACCTCACTGATCGAAAACAACTCGTTTGTCTCGACCATTTTGATCAACAATCTAATCAGCTACAGAGTGTCCAGTCAACCGAAGCCATCACAAACTTCTCTATTCCACAAGGAAGTGTGATAGGATGCATATTATTCTTAGTCTACATAAACAACCTACCTAAAGCAATACAACCCCTTAGCGTACTCTACGCTGATGATGTGTCTCTTCTTTTCGAATGTCCGAACAAAAATAGTGCTTATCAAATAGAGGAAACGTTTGATGTTATCAAAAGCTGGCTCTCTCATCACAACCTGACAATAAATATAAATAAAACTAAATTAATCCAATTCCGCCCCTACCAAAAGCCACCATTAGACCTGACAGCCCAAACTAAAAAACTAAATATAGAAGAAGTAAACCATTTCACACTACTCGGCGTTACGGTCGACACCCACCTTAACTGGCAAACTCACGTCTCAAAAGTAAAATCCAAAATATCTCAGTTTATTTATGCACTAAGTGTACTAAAATCAAATACACACGCAAAATGCGCCAAATCTGCATACTACGCCTATGCCTATGCATGGCTTAAATATGGAATCATTATGTGGGGACACAGCCCTGAAGCAAGAAACCTTTTCGTTACGCAAAAAAAATGTGTACGGATAATTGCAAATTTACACCCAAGAATTAGCTGCCGACCATACTTCACTAAAGAGAAAATACTCACTCTCCCTTGTATTTACATTCTCGAAACTGCTGTTTTTGTAAAAAGACATATAACCCTTTATGAACACGTAAAAAGCGCCCGCAGGCAAAATAAACTTATTCTTCCACCCCAACCAAACTTAGAAATGTTCAGAAATAGCCCATATTACAGATCTATTATAATATATAACAAGCTACCAAATAAAATTACCTCGGAACTAACGTTAAAAGCATTCTATACCAAACTAAAAAAAAGTCTAATCCAAAAAAGCTACTACACTATAGAAGAATTCCTGACAGATAAAAATATATAATAGGTAAGTAAGATGTTAGTTGCGTAGAAACATGAAACAAATGTGCCATAATCACAACTATTATTTTAAGTAAGAAACATATTTGTGAGATTATGTTAGTGTGAAATGTTATGATACCTAAGTATTATATTAGCTATAAGTACTAATGTTTAACATTTAAGTAATTGCCACGCCCTTACAGGGTTGTACCTATGTACTGCAATAAATAAATAAATAAATAAATAAATAAAAAGGTTCTATGGTGGATCAACATTTAAAGTTCTTGATGGTACTAGTTTAACTTCTCCTTGCAATAAAAAGGCCTCTTCATAGATGTCTTTAGCAGATATTCATATATAAAATATATAAAACTAAACATTTTGATTGAGGCTTAGAAATCCTTTCACAATAAACCATTAAATAATCAATCAACAAGGTACATATACATAGCTAAGCACGATTCTACGATTCGTTAGGGTAATTGTGCATTGTCTGTCAATTAGTTATTTAAGATAAAGATAAAGATAACCAGACATTTATTCGCAACAATACATTACATAGAGACAAAAAGAACAAGACACAAATTGTTGCGAAACTGTCCCAACTCAGCTTTCGCTAGCCATAAAGCTACCTAAAGCTAGCACTGGTCTTCCCTTGGAACCGCTCGATGAAGAGACGGAAAGTGACACAACACTAAATAAATGTTTAAAAAAACAAGCACCGCGTTTTCGAAGGCGTTTTTTTGTTTTTTAAAACATTTATTTTATTTTTTAGTTTTTAGTGGTCATTATGATGTTGTTATCTAGGCCCACATCTTAGTTGATATTAAAATAAAAAATATATCTTAACATTTCAAGCTCGCCGCAAGCAACGCCGCGTGAGACTCATAGTCATTTTTAAACAAATAAAATATTCTTCGTTGTAGTCGCTCAACTATCTTATCGCCACCATTGAAACCGGTACCGTTGAGGAGTTCCGGTGGCCATCTGTGGTCTTCATCATCAGTTCCGCTTCAGCAAATGATACTTTCTGAATGCAAATGCTGGAGTTGTCACTAAAACTACTAAAATCGCTGCATGCTTGCTTACAATATTTGAGGAGTTCCCTCAATTCCTAACAGATCCTCTCATCAGATTCTGGTTTCCTTATCATGGTACCCTTGGGATATCTCCTTTCCAACAAAAAAAGAATCATCAAAATCGGTTTATAAGCGACAAAGTTATCAGCGAACAAACTTTTCTTTTTTAAACGGTCGAATTGAGAAACTCCTCCTTTTTAACATGGATTAAATAACAATACCATAAAATTTAATTAAATTTAATTAAAAATAAAATAAAATATGCAACCAGTTATAGCTGGCAACATCAAGGAAACAAAAAACGAAAAAGTCAATGTAAACAAAGCAATAGGTTACCAAAGCTCAATTATACATATATACAAATGTAAATTATATTAAGCTCAATTAACACAGGCAAAGAATAGGACTTTTCTGTCGTTAGTTTTAAAATGTCATAACACACGTGCTTTAGGTCTCACGATAAATGAGCAAGGTCTCGAGACGTCCGACTCATGATTGATGAAGACAACGCGTAACATTAGCGAGGAACATGTATCATGCGACGGTTTAAAAGGTTCTCTATGCGGTAATATTGATACTTGTATAGCTACTCGTAAATCGCTTTAACCTTGCGCTTATATAGGGTAAAGGTACAGTTTGTGGCCACTGTATCTTTTTTGGTCACTTAAAGTTGAAATGAGTATCAAAAATACTGTAAAATTAAAAATAATAGTCATAAAGAGATTAATATTAAGATAAAATATAAAAATATTTTTATAATTTCATAATGCTTTAGATATTAGTTAAAATTTAGATTTGCCAAAAAACCGGTACTTCTACCCTTCAACTGTGCAGCGTGTCTTTAGCTGTGGTATTGGGACCTTGCACGGGGTCCTTATCTTATCCTTTAATCTAGCCCTGAACAGCTGTGTTTGCATTCTTGTAGCGTGTAATAATAAGACAACCTATAAAAGATGCCAAAGCTGCTAACGTCTCATTTTTAATTCGTTTATATAAACTCTACATCTACATTTTATTCTTTTCTATCTTTCTCTCCCGTAAGATTTTTGGCATGTTTTCCTGCTGAACTACTGTTATTTGATTTTATATTTAATTTAATACTTGTAGCTTTATATAATGCTTGACTAAGTTGTACCATTGTAATATGAAATATGAAATATGTTTAAAAAATGACTGACTGCTGAGTTTCTTGCGGCGTTTCTTCTCAGCAGTGGTCTCCTCTTGGGAAGCGCTGGTAGTATCTTGACGTGTAAAAGTGCCCGAGCGGCCTACTTACTGAATAAATTTCTTTTATCTTTTATCTTTATCTTTACAGCCTAAATCGAAATCGAAATATTTTGTCGATTTTCGAAAATCGCTAACTTAACATTATGCATCTTGACTAGGCCCCCAGCGGGCCTAATATGGTTGCGTTTATCGCATGATAAAATGGGGATAAAGCATCCGTCACTCTCGTACATATACGTGGCAAAGAGTGACGGATGTTGTATCCACATTTTGTCACGGGATAAACGCAGCCATATTAGGCCCGCAGGTCAAGTTAACGCATACGCGTCAAGTTGTATTGTTTTATTTAAGGCTACAACTTTCTATATAGTGATCACCTACACTCAGTAGCAAAAATAACGGGTCAGAGTGCGTTTTTCATACTAAAGAGGCTATTTCGAAGCCTTGGTTCCTCGCCAGGGAATGCTTTTAGTGAAATCTGATGCTGAATACCCCGAGCATCAATACAGGACTTCCAGAGTGCCTAGGATACTCAACTGAATGAATCTGCGGTTAACGCCGGAATAGTGCCTGTTTAGAAAAACATCTAAATTGGCAATAAAATGTAAGGAAATCCAAATGTTGACCCGAACTCTCCCGCTGTGGTGTAAACTGATAGTGCGATCAGTTAGGTGTTTTAAGAACTTTTGACCTCCTCACTCAAAACAACCCCTGGCGAGGAACCAAGGCTTCGAATTAGTCTCGTTTGTATGAAAAACGCACTCTGACCCAGTATTTTTGCTCCTGAGTGTAGTTAGTTAGTAGGTATGGTCATGATAACATTGATAACTGAACAAAAACTGCTAGCACCCAAAACTTTTCAGACTAGACCGGGTTTTTGGTTACAATGTTTTTTAAACGACCTAGTTATATTCTGTAATGTTTTAAGAGATATTCAATAACAATCTACAACGTTTATTAAGCTTATTAGCTAAACAAAAGAAGGGATCTTAAACGAAGCTGGTATCACTTTGTATACCTTTTGTTTGGTAATGAGCCTTTTGTTGGGGGACAGAGACTGGGTATAATTGACTAAAGACGTTATAAATCAAACGGGCAAAAACTAAGTTATTAAGTGCGAAAACAATCGGGAAATAGATACATTTTATTTTACAGTTTGTCTATTTATAAAATATTAGACAGCGTAAAAAAGGTTGATCAATAAAGCCTTTTTGACCCCCGACGCAAATAGAGAGTGTTATAACTTTTACCCATGTCTGTCTGTGGCACCGTATCTCTTAAACGGGTGAAATTATTTGGATGCGGTTTTTTTTAACTTGAAAGCATGTTTTCTTAGCAAGGTTTGATGAAAATCGGTTTGGCCGATTAAAAGATATCAGCAGACCTACGAATCTATGGAGTAAAATTTAATGACAGCTAGGGATCGCCTATATCGATAAACTCAATTATCGATGCTTTTCCCATATACTAGTGATCGCCTCCAGTATTGTTTGTAAGTGTGTATTTTTATTTTATGTTGTTTTGCCCCTACTACTTCCACATAAATTGAAGTCTTTTAGCCACCTTTAATTGATTCATCAGTCGAGACGGAGAAGTTTAACGCCCAATTATTAAGAAAAAATCTGATCATTATTTTAACAATAGTAAATGGGACATTAACTCTGAAATACATGTCGGCGGTTTTGATAATAATCTGATTATAATTCGATTATTAACGCCATCTATTCAGTTTATTCAGTTTATTCAGTTTATTCATTGCTTTCATGGGTAGGTACAGTGGTGTTTAAGGTACAATTTTCGTTCTGCCATGAAACCCCGTCGGGCACTACAATATTAGGCTTAAATACTTAACACTTTTTACATAAACTATCTTATTATAACATTTATAACTAAACTAAGTACATGTTATATATGGCACTAATATATTATATTTTACATTCAAAAAACTCTTGTAGGGAATAAAAACAATTATACATTAAATATTTCGTAAGTTTTTTTGTAAATATACTATTTTTCTCCTCACTTTTTATGTAATTTGGAATTTTATTGTAGACTTTAATGCGCATCACGTGTGGACTCGAACTGTGCATTTTCAATTTCGATGATGGGATTGGGATATTATTTCTAGGGCGTAAATTAGAATTTGTGTAATCTTTTGGCTGTGGGAAAAAATTAGGATATTTCCTTAGAAAGTTGCACAACTCATGTATGTAAAGGGAGGTTACAGTTAGTATATTAAGTTTCCGAAAGTAGGGTCTACAGCTTTCTGTTTGTTTTATATTGACTAAAATTCTTATACATTTCTTTTGTAATACAAACAAATCATGTAGGTTAGTGCTATTACCCCACAGTAAAATGCCGTATCGGAGTCGTGAATGGGCATATGCATAGTATGCGCATAGAGCAGTTTTTAGGTCTGTATGTTTTTTTACTTGCATTAAGGCATACGTAAACGTAGACAGCTTGGCAGACACTTTTTGGATATGAGATTTCCAATTTATATTTATCTATGATGAGGAATGCAATCTGTGGATCAAGTGACAGGTGGACAGGCGATATAGTTGGTTTTTTAGAATGACGGCGGTCGTTAATTTTTAAAAAGCGATGAAAGGGTAGTCCTGTCCTCACGTCTAATCGGAGTGATATTTCCGCCTGAATCACTTTTAAGCAATATTCAGAATACTTTGTTTTATTAACGTAGTGATTTGTCTTCAATTTAGTGAATAAATATAGTGATTTGGAATCGACTGTTTGATTATGGATGGCCACGAAGAACCCGACCGCCGTCATTTTGCAGAATGCTGGATTCTCTGTAAATCGTAAAAAATGCGTGTTTTTCAAGCGCTCAGTTGAATATCTTGGCAATATTATTTCGCAAGGTACGGTTCGGCCAAGCCCCAAGAAAGTGGAAGCGT
This sequence comes from Acleris sparsana, assembly GCA_923062465.1. NCBI lineage: Eukaryota > Metazoa > Arthropoda > Insecta > Lepidoptera > Tortricidae > Acleris > Acleris sparsana. The sequence goes on from OV281286.1 coordinate 5,010,163, forward strand.
TAGAAAAGTCTCCGGTGCCTTGTACAGTTAAACAAGTTCGCCAATTTTGTGGGTTGGCGGGTTATTTTAGGCGATTTGTACCGTCTTTCTCAGAACGAATGATACCACTGTATAATTTGACAAAAAAGGGTGCCAAATTTATTTAGACAGCTGAATTGTTTGACTTCAGTCCCGGTGCTTAGGATATTTTCAGAGGAACTACCAATTGAGGTCCACACAGATGCCTAGCCTAGCAGCCCTAGCCCTAGCCCTAGCCCTAGCCTATGCAGAGCCTAGGATTAGGTGCTATTCTCATCCAAATAATGGACGGCCGACAACACGTTATTGCGTACATGAGTATGAGAACTACTGAACCTGAAAGCCATTACCACTCATATGAGTTGTTAAACACTTTAGGCAGTATCTCTATGGCAGGACTTTTACGATCGTCACAGACTGCAACGCAATAAAACCTTCCATGCAGAAACATGAGTTGGTACCAAGGATTCATCGCTGGCTAGCGTTTCTCCAACATTATGATTTTAAAATTGAATATCGGCAGGGTAGTCGTATGAAACACGCCGATTTCTTCAGCCGCAACCCAACAGCATGTATTAATCTAGCTTCTAACGTAGATTCTTGGCTGGTAGTTGAGCAACGGCGCGATGTGGAATTGGCTGCGATCATCAAGAAATTAGAACGCGGTGACGAAGTCAACAAGTCGATCGATTACATGACAATACCCTGCAACGCCACAGCCCTGAAAAAAAACCAGGGCGCAATGTTTGGAAAAAAGTTATTCCAAAAACGTACCAATGGAGCATAATAAATGCTTACCATACAGCACTCAAACACTTTGGTTGGGAGAAAACTCTGGCAAAACTACGAGAAGTTTATTGGTTCCCAGATATGTCCAGCACTGTTAGACAATTTATAGACAATTGCGTCATATGAAAAACAAGCAAAGGAGCTTCTGGAGCAAAGCAAGTACAAATGTTCCCTATTCAGAAAGAGCCAATTCCATTTCACACGGTACATATTGATATGACGGGAAGATTGACCAAACGGAATGACAAACATGAATATGTAGTAGTGATTATCGATGCTTACACCAAGTACACAACATTGACCTATGCCACTAATAAGACTTCTGTAGCAATGCTTAATGCACTTAAAACTCTAGTGTCTCTTTTTGGAGCTCCAAAACAAATTATCAGCGATCAGGACACTGCTTTCAAAGCCGAGTTCGAGGCGTATTGTAAAGAGTATGGAATCCATCAACATTTTATAGCTCCTGGCGTTAGCCGTTCAAACGGTCAAGTGGAGCGAATAATGGCCGTCGTGAAAAATGGTTTAACTATCATTCGCAATTATGAAACAAATGACTGGAAAAAAGGCCTTGATGCACTGCAGTTAGCCATAAACTACACTAAGAACAAAACAACCAATGTAAGTCCCCTAAAAGCTTTAACAGGCAAAACGTGCGCTGTTCCAGCTGAACTTATATCCCTAATAGATGAAGCTGAAGGCGCTGTTGATCGCGTTCAACTTGACAACTACATAAGCAAAAAAATTGAAGATTGTGGACAGGCAAATAAGCAAAGATTTGACAAAGGGAAAGCAAACGTTACTAGATACCAGAAAGGCGAAATTGTCCTATTCAAGACAAATCCACGATCTCAAATTGGACTAGACTTAAAATACTCAGACGCATACGAAATTTGGAAAATTTTGCCCCGTGACCGTTACCAAGTAAGAGTTTATCTCGATCATTTAGTTATCATAAAATTTTGCCCCGTATATTCCTTGGTCGGGATATCAGCTCTGAAAGAAGGGGTCACAATTATATCGAGGGGTCACAGTTATACCACCAATGCAATTAAATTAATAGTTATTTGATATAGTTTCCCGCCGAAACGTTATATTATTTGTATCTGTTCACAAAAATAGGTAATGGTGTAGGTATTTCGTACAAGTACAGTCCGTGAGCTCTTAGAAAAACCTTCGGGCTTCGGGGGAAATCGGAAGGATTCGTGTAGTAGGCAATGACAATTGTCTTTTTGACGCGAAGAGTGCACTCATTGTGTTTTGTTTGATTTATATAGAGCAGTTAAAAACACTAGGTAATTAATTACTTAGTTATTTTTCGGAAATTTGATTTCTATGGGGAGTCAACTTAAACAGGGTATTTCTGTAAATAGCCAATCGCGGGAAATTGTTGATAACGTATATAAATATTTTTTTAAAGAAGCTGAAAATTTCAAGAAAAGTGTTGATTGTAAATATTTTAATAGGGTTCAAAACTGAGTTATAGAAACAAAGGGGATATCTGAAAGTACATAAAAAAAAGGAGACAGACCAAAAATAATAATTTGACACACCCAAGAGAAGTAGACCTAAAAAGGATTTTTTTTTAAATTTTGTTTACGATGTAATCAAAAGATTGGTTTATGAATTTCATTCAAAATTCAAAGGGCTGCCAAATTAATAAAAGCAATCAATTTTACATAACAGCTCTATATACTTCCAAACTAAAGTAGTGTGAAGGCCGCGGGGTGTTCTATATTTAAATTAACGATAGAAGAAGTCGAAAATGCTGATTTGGTTTTGTTAGTAGACAAAAAGTCATATTGTATTAAAATTAGAAAAAGATAAATAATCGTAATATAATTTCAGTAAGGTGTGTTTTGTACTGATGGTTTTTCTTTACATAACTTTTTAAGGTAACTTCGAAAAGTTTTGCAAGTTGTTAACAGAACAAAACCGCATATCACGATCGCGTGTCATCGTCAATACCCGAAGTATACTTCTACAATACGAAGGTTGTTTTAGGAGCTCACGAACTGTAATCAATTTTAATTTTAACTTATAAACAAGGAAAAATGACAAAAAACCTTTTATGTCACTGTTTCTGTGAAGGTAGGCAGTGGCGTAGCGCTTATACAACACGATTCCCAGCGGCTTCCCTAAAAGTCGAGGATTAATTTCCTATGCATAACCAAAACGCATCAGTAAGTAACCCGGTATAAAATAGCTTTACCCATCCGTTAACATAACACAGTTTTAATATAATACGATGCATAAACAAAACGCAAAATGCCGCAATTCCAATTTACCACTGCGCGAGCAGTCAGTACAGTCAGTACGCTTACATTTACTAATTTTGCACACAAATACATTTTACTCAGCTTGAAGTTACACCCACATTTAAAAACCCCATACAAGCCGCTTGCTCCTCGCCGTACCTGCAGATGTAGTGCATAATTGTTCTTCTTCGTATTTTCACGGAAACGTACGTACGTGTCATGCTACTTCAGTCACCCTCAATACTTTTTGTAGTGTGACCGACTGAAATAGCTAGACACGTTCGTACGTTTCCGTCAAAATACGAAGGAAAACAATTATGCACTACATCTGTACATATATTTTCTTAGAATTTTACCTCTCACACCTAAAACAAATCGACAGTGACACTCGGAAAAACTGCGTATAATAGTTTCGCAGGTCCGGCACGGCCGTTGCGGCTTATTGCATCCAATTTTAAACTTTATTTGCATGCAGTCATAGCCGTTATCACCTTTTGCCTATTCTCGCAAGGAGGACGGGGGCGCCTCGGTCGACCTCGAGCCCAAAGTTCTAATCAAAATATTGTTTCACTTACTTTGCAGTAGTTTTTCAATACGTGAGCCATTACGCGTCCTCTCACGTTAAAACACTAGGTGATGTTTTAAAGTTGTGTTCAATTGTGTTTTATGAGTGAAATATAACTTGTTAAATGTAGGTATTGTCGGGTGTAAGTGTAGTCTTGTTGTGATTTTGTACTGCGGTGAAGGCGACAGAGGTTTGTTTATTTATATAAATATAATTAGGTCTGTAGAAATGGTCGCATGTTAAGTTCAAATAGTGTACCTATTTATCTTAGAGATTAGGTATCCGCGTAATCAATGAACTAAATAAGGGCTTCCAAGTCATTTGTTAAGTATCGGGAAATGATTTTAGTTTATAAGATTAAAACAGTCACCCTTTAAACTTACCTACTCACCTCACGCACCGAAATTAGAAATCGAATTAGCATGTGGACTTTGAATTAGGTGGTAACCTGTAGGTAGGTACTTATTCTTTAATCTTCCTTACACTTCCACACTAGCTATTCTAGCAGTATTGGGACTCAAACAGGCTTGTTAGATATACACTCAGGAGCAAAAATACCGGGTCAGAGTACCTTTTTCATACAAACGAGACTATTTCGAAGCCTTCGCTCCTCGCCTGCGGTTGTTTTGAGTGAGGTTTAATGGTGGATACTGCGAGGTTCAATAGAGGAGGTCAAAAGTTCTTAAGATACCTAACTGATCGCACAATCAGTTAACACCACAGCGGGAGAGTTTGGGTCAGCACTTGGATTTCCTTACATTTTATTGCCATTTTAGATGTTTTTCTGAACATGCTCAATTCCGGCGTTAACCACAGATTTATTCAGTTGGGTATCCTAGGCACTCTGGAAGTCCTGTATCGATGCTCGCGGTATTCATCATCAGAATTCACTAAAAGCATTCCCTGGCGAGGAACCAAGGCTTCGAAATAGCCTCTTTAGTATGAAAAACGCACTCTGCCCGTTATTTTTGCTCCTGAGTGTAGATTCCAACATTTTTCGTGTACTTTAATTATCATAATGTTAGTAGTTAAGTAGTAGTTGTTAGTAATTGGGTAGGTATATCACGAAAATAATATGAGGTTAGATTTTGACTTTTTTAATAGGTAGGAGGTACCTATAGGGTCTGAGGGTAGGTACCTATTATTTCTCGTCTATCTATTTCAGGTGGCTACTATTAATAAAACATACCTATTTGGAACGAGGAAACAAAAATATGAGATAACATTAATCGGCTAACGTTGATCTTAGATTTCATACAATCTCTTAAAGCACGGGGGTCTAATTTAGTTGGTACTTTTCTGATTGTGTTTTCTTTTATTTTAATCGAGTTTATGCTTATCGTTACTATTAATTTACGTACGAAAGTGAATTTGTTAATTTGTTATAAGTACCTTCAAAATTCAACGTTACATCATGTTGACGTGAAATTGGAGGTTTTGTTATTTCGGAAAATGGAACAGTTCCCGAGAATATAGCGGTACTCTACTTTGACGTGAACGGAGTCGCGGACAAAAGTTGGCTGGTATAAACATGTTTTTTTTACTAAACGGAACCCTATTAGTGCGTAGTCCGCCTCGCACTTGACTGGACTGGGTTGCCTACTAGTTTTGGCCACGCTTCGCCAATGGCAGGTACCTAGTAAAATAACCAAAGATATCTGAACTTAAATACAACATGCTGTACAACACTGTATATAATTTAACGTTGTAACATGCACTCCGCCCAATTTGATTCAAGAAACCATATATACATCGTTGCAATTAGCCTCCCCGCTCAATCACCACGGTAATAACTGATTGATTGGCCATTAAAGCAACCACGGGCCTTACTGCAATTACGAGTAATGCCTGAATACATCACAATCTCAATGAATTATTTCTACGGGGACGTATTAAGAAAGGGCCAGGTCAGGAGACTCTAAACCGACGCACGTGTATGAAGAGACATGATGGTTATGAGTGTGGAGGAAGCGAGAGAAGTTTGTCTGGATAATAAGCAAGTGAAAGGAAGTAGAGTCTTCCTACTCCTACGGGAAAAAAGGCGTGATTGTATGTGTATATGTATGTATCTTTACATAGTATGTAACTATTAGATAGATATCCACCCCCGATGTAATGTCGATCCCTTCTTTCAGAGCCAATATCTCTTAAATGGCTTGAGCGATTTACATGAAACTTAACTAAGAACCACCGCTAGAAAACCATCTTTCAAATAAAAAAATGGCATCCAAATCGGTTCACCGTTTTGTAGCTACGAATTAACAAAAAGTAACGAAAAGAGTGAAGTTTTGTAACAACATGTATTTCGCTTCGTTTAATTGACAATTACCGTAACAAACGTTTTCATAAAATTATCTATAAATTATTATTTAAAAATAGCGATCCAAAAACCCACTATCGCCAATAAACTTGTCTCACACCCTATAAACGCTTTTTGGCGTCGAAATCTTGTAAAATTTATCTAAGTTAAGCCTGTACTACGTCTTGAACACAAAAGGGCCCGTGAAAGGCCCTTCGTGGGCATTCTACGGAATCGATCGAGTCTCGCAAATGAAAACGAATAGTCTGGATTGTTTTTTTTACCCAGTTTTATTGCTTCCCTGGTTTTATTGGACTATTCCAGTTTATTATCATTGCGGTTCTATTCGGATGGGGTTTGCCGGTTTTGGATTGAGTCCTGAAGTTTTAACCATGGTGTTACAGCCATGAATATTGTTGTGTTTTAACATAACAGTAAAGGAAATTGATTCCTAGACCTTTTTGGACTATGTCATAGATAGTGAACTATGGCGTAATCAATCAAAACGTAAGAGACTTCTTATGATTTTATTTACAGTTCCACTTTGACATAGTCCAATTAGGAATCAATTTCCTTGACTGTACAGTCAGGTTGTTTAAATGTTGAGCAGGTTCATACCGTGTCATGGTTCAAATATTAGGTACCTGGTTTACCCTTATGTCTCTGACACGGATTACATACAATGTTTTACTTTACCAAATTTTCATTACAGCGACATGAACCTATTTTAGATTAGGTAATTATAATATGCTTTAATTAATCTGAAATAGCTCCAGCAAAACAGGTAAGACTGAAGTCAAACGCAAATCCAAGTTGAATTGATAAAATGGAAATTCGGACAAACAAATATACTTACGGAAAAAATATCGAAATTGTAAGGTGTTCCTCTTGTAAGAATTTGCCCACTTGCCCACACTTGTCTCAACGTTTGTAATTTAAGAATATATTTTAAATGTGTTTTCTCTTTGTTCACAGATTACGCTATCTCCTTAGACAATTAAACAGAGGCGAAATATCAGCAGAAACACTACAAAAAAACTTACAATATGCGGCGAAAGTTCTCGAAGCGGTCTACATAGACGAAACCAAGTACGTAACACGTATCTATTTAGTATAAATTAGCAATCACTGTGCCTTGTCAAGCTTACAATGTATAGAAAAAATTAACAACTTCAATCTTTACACGGCACAGTATGTTACAGAAAAAAACATTTGAGAATTCCTCTCATAATATTTATGTTTCAGATGTACCCGTCTGCATTATTAAACATCGATTTACTATGACCGTATTATTATAATTATTCATATAACGCATCTATTTCATTTTCACTGTCACGCCATAATACATTTTCTTGACATAAATTCTACGTATAAAATGTCTATATTTCTATAAAACATCTGCTTGGTTCCATTGAGCAAATTTCAAAGAATCGTATTCGATGCCCGATTTGCTGATTTTTATGCATAAGTGACACTCATTGGTGTCGTTCAGTTTCATAAAGGGATAGCAATAATTGGAAAGGTGCCCGATTTCGCTTCAATAGCCTTCAAAGAAAATCTTCAAATTGACATTCTTAATATAAATCTTCGCACGTCTACCTAGACGAATATCTCATGTTATTTATTACGTGTTATAAAAGTTATTATATATCCTTTTGATTTCATTACGTCTAATACAAAATGTGTCTCTCACACGCCAAACACGTTGGCTATGATATGCAAATGACAACTTAACTGATACGAAACAAAGTCTCTTTTAATGTTAAATTCTTCTGTAATACAGATTACAAGCTTCTTATAGATACTTAAGCCTCTCTTACATGTAGGTACTAAACATTAATTTACATAAAATTTCAAATATATAATGTCAAACGGTCTATATTATACAGTCGTGTTACAATTACGGTAGACTGGTGGAAACAAAATACGATATTCTAATAATTCTGGTTTATTTGTTGTTATAACTTTATAATAACCTTCAAAATAAAACGAAACATTTTTTCGTAACAATATTTAAATAAGTAATATCGCCTCCAGCTCGTCAATACCACTGTTAAAATGTCATCCATCGCTAAACTCTTTTGAAAAAAAACACCTTTGCCCATAAATTATTGATCCAAAGGATTTCTAAAAAAGATTACTGTCAATGTCTCCTTACACCTGAACTATACCAAGCAAGCACGTACGCATATAGGATATAGGGTGTCCTAAAATAGGTATTTGTCAGTCGCGTCGCCGGCAGGCATTCCATATCCGACGGTAAGTGCTTCCTGTACAGGGGGAGCTGTTTTGAAAACAAATGACGAGTGTTTCTCAGAACTGGTAAAGATTCTAGCTATTTAAGACTAAGGACTACTGTATCTAGTCCAAAGCAACTGGTGCTTCTTTTGATTTTAACAACGCCTGTTATAAATTACTCATTGCATGCATTTTGGTAACTGGTTATTTTTAGTGCACTAAAGCAAAAAAAAAGTAAAATGATGTAAAACCGCCTTATGACCTATCTTTGCAGTTCAGTTTACGCTGAGAGAAAAAGACAGCTATATAACTGCTATAGTTGTGCCCTTTACGCTCGCCGTAAAATGAACTGCATAGCCATGTCATAATAACCCCCTGTACTGTAGCTGCCGGAACCCAACTCCCGAGAGGATTTCCTGTTTTAGTAAGATTTTCTCAGTAATTACTACAGTGTACTTTATAAAATGGAAATTGACATTTTTAGCCATCGCAACGGGAGGTATCGACTTTTCTGCACACCCTTAATCTTTTATCCAACTAGCCATTTGTCCTTCTGCCTATAAGCGCACTGTTCTTGATGGATGGATCTCTAACAGCTGAGACAAGATTTATTTTAGGATCCTCTTGAGACCTACATAGGTCTCGCAAGATCTATTGCTGACACGAAATACTTAGATACACATGAACCCTTTTAAGCTTGAGATATCTTTCGGATTCGTTAAGAGACATTATCCTTCAGTCACTCATGTGACAAGAAAGGGGTTTGTCTCAGTAAAAACTTTTTAACCTTAAAATGCATTGTTTTTAGCTAAAATGGCCGTTTTCTGGTGAATAAAGCAACTAGAGAGCACATTCTGTACACATTTTTTCTGATTTTACATCATAGATGGGTTTCTTAATGACAAGACAGACTTAGTTTCATTTAAACTTTATAATTGTTAACTGGTTACTGATACATTGCGTCTCGAATTAATTTGTATGATTATAAAATGGTTAAAAATGAAATTATGACCATTAGGGCTTGTACTTTCAGCACTTAAAATATATGTTCGTATGGAAGACACACTGTATATAGACTGGTTTCTGAGGTAGAGTATGTTCTACTTTAACAATAAGTTTTTAACTAATTTTATTATTGCCATAGCACAAGTCTAGAGCTTACATTCGTAAGAAATCTATTTGTGTGAGTTTATCTCCTAGATCTTTCAGCTACGATGAAAAACGCTACGGCGTAGAGAGCGGAGGCGTAGAGCCATCAAGGTGTAGGCGTAATAATAATGTTTGTTTATTATGCAGCTGCAATTCAAGCTATTTTTATGTAATAGAAAAACACTTATTTTCTGACTTATGGATTTTTAGGTTCTAATGAAGATATAAATTATCTTTAGAAATATTATTTAACTAACTAAAGACTGCAAAAGACAAATAAAATTTGTAGCAATTTATCTTTAAAAAAACTACATACACATAACAGTTGTGAACTACTAGGCTTACTGCGTCGACAAAGAAGTGGATGAAAAACGTGGGTGGGGATAAAATTAAGTTTATTAGTAATTACTAAATAAATCATTAATATACAAAACATGCAGAAATATGATTTCAATTTAGTTATTTCTCCCACTACAGTATAATATATTCAATAATATTCAACGAGATCAATTTTCACATACTTACGCATAATATGTCTTGTACTAGTATTTAGCATTTGCATAATTAATTGATTCCTCTAAAAGACTTAGTAACAGAGTCCATTAAAAACGAATTGCCAATTCCTTGTGTACAGTAAATTCTTCGCCATCTTTTAAATGGAATGAGAGGCTCGTAAAGAATCCTTGAAAGAAATAAACAAAAGAATGAGGATCCGCAGGCGGTAAAGGCAAGTACACATTAGACATTTTTATTGAACTATTTAATTCAAAACGCACGTTTTTAACGGGATTCGCAAAATAAATAAGTATATTTTTCACAGCCGTCTATTATCTATTTAAATCCTCAACACCCTAATCCTAATACTCAATTTTATGTTACATTGACGCAACCACATTATATCAATTTGCACTTAAAAAACCATTTTTAAACATGAGCCGATATCTATTTCATATTGCATATAAAGACTCTATTTACAGTCGATTTAAGCATTTCACTAATTTTTTTTAACAACTCGATATTTGCAATAACATTTTGAAAAGATAGATGTAAACAATTGACCAATACATAGATGTAAACAATTGACCAATACATAGGCTTTTCAGTCTATGAACATTAACAATCATTTCCAGGACTAAAAACAATCATTTCCAGGTTCAAATTTACGGGTTTTGAGTGCCTGATTCGAAAATTTTTGACTATACATGCAGCACTTATCGCCAAATAACATAAAGAGTATAATGGAGATGGAATCGAAGGGTGGAACTGTTGCGCGCTGTCCAAGATCCAGAGATCTCTGCTCTACTTAACTTAGGGCCACCAAGTTTTAGACTCTTCATTTTGGTCAAAGTATAAATGTAAAAGTAGTCATCTCCATTAAGGAGTTTCAGACACATATGCAAGCCATACGATATTCTACCTTTGTTTGAAGATGAAATACTGTTTATTATATATACTACTTATCTTTATAAGCAGATAAAGTATTTGCAAAAAAAATAGGAAAAAAAAAGCTTGAACAATGTCAAGTTTGTTTGATTTAAACTTTCGCGACGTTTACAGATACTGTACTAAAAACATTATATTATATACCTCGACGTTTCGATCGTGTTGCAACGGTCGTGGTCACGAGCAGACTCTGTATATAATATTTTTACGCGATTAAGTCCCGTTTTAGATTTATAATAGAATGTTATTTTCTTTCAGAAACTTATTTTGCCAGACTAAGCAAAGTTGAATCAATGTGTGCTCACCTTTGCCCAGGGCAAGGAAATTAGAGTGCGAATGCTAATCAAAGCCGATAGCTGGAGGTTAATTAATAGGGTTTTACCTGATTACCCTCGCCCTTTACAAGTTTAAGGTCGACGTCAAGGTTAAACGGAGACAAGACAACACGACTAATCGAAGAGATTACTTGAGCTATGGTCGCCTGTGCCGCGGTGGATAATGTATCTATCACTTTCGCACTTACACATTAGTCAGACAGTGACAGATGTCTTAATAACATGTTATTGTGTTTTCATTATACAGTTACAATTAAAATTGCCATTGTTAGCATCATACATAAGAAACATACATTAATATGGAACATAGATCCTCTTTCTTTGAAATAAATTAGCGGGGCGAGACATCGTTGACTGAAAACACTGAATTATATTACAATTAGGGTTCTTATTTAACTTTTCCTTTACCCTCCAGTATAAATTAAATATGATACCCATCTACCATCAGAATATCAGTGTACTTCGGTGCTAGCAGCAGTATAGAACTATCAAGAATAAAACAGAATGTCACGAACCCAGTTATCATTGTCAATATGAAATAATACTAAAATTATGAAGCATATATCACAAAGGATAAGTGGAAATCAAAATAGCCCAGACAATCATTATACTGTGAGCACTTAGATGGTGCTTGGTTTTTTACTTCTCTCTCACTCTTAATAAGAGCGTATGAGAGCGAGTGAGAGTCAAGAAAATTTTGGGTGGTAGGACCTTGGGGTCCAGTGCAGGGTCCGTCCGTATTGGTACCACCATATTATCCATTAGCCTACCGCCAAACAGCAGTGTTCGCATTGTTGTGTTCCAGTTTTGGAATAAGACAGATGGTGTAATGACTAGCATAGAGGCATTTCATCTTAGTCCTCACCATCGGCAACGCATTTGCAGTCTTAGGCTTGCAGTCTTGTGAATGTGAATGTCTATGGGTAAATAAATAAACAAATCCGAAGCACCTTCTAAGAACTGTACAATGATATTCGCCTGAATGCTCTTGATAGTTGTCACGACACCGATATTTTGCCAAGCAACTGCCTAATAGGCAAAGCGTTCGTTAATTTACCTCGCTAGGGCGTTATTGTCTTTCTTATTTGTTCTACGTTTATTTTGTCTTGTAAAAGTAACTTGTCCTCAACGAGCACGTAGGTTGTATGGAATAATTAGGCCCTACGTTATTGGTTGAAGTCGAAATGGATTGGTCAAAGTAAATGACCCTGGACGAAGGTACGCACGAACACGAGCAACGGTTTAAAACTTCAAAAATGTTTTTATGTGTACATGATTGTAATAGATGGCATTTAAAACGAAATAAAAAGCAAACATGTTTTTATTTTATACCAGATTAGAATAGTGCCAATCCATGTCTTCCCGTGGATGTCGTAAGAAACGATTAAGGGAATAAAGTCATGTAGCACTGTTAGGCGATGCGCTTGCAACCTGTAACTAATACACTGGTTAACATAATATTGTGCAAAATGTGGTTACATAATTATCAACAAATTAGAGTTGGAGGTAATTCTGTAGCTTTGCCTACCCCACTCTGGGAATAAAGGCATGAGTATAGGTATTGTATTTATTGTGCTGCTATTCATTCGTTAACTTCATATACCTTGAATTTTACCGGTGGTCCAAAAGTTTTAAGTTATATTAGGCATAATTCTATTCAGTTTTCTCGGAAGCTGATATGCACATTCAAACCTTTCAAAATGCGTGGATGAAATACGAAAATACCGACTGACGTAAACTAGTACCTAGGTGTTGATGGATTAAGTTACGTTAGTCGATAAGTTCATCAATTATGTGTTACTTATCAGAATAACAGCATAGGAACTTAATACTCGTAAAGATCTTACGTGTCTAATGCATAAATAATATGCTATTTCTGTCATAAATTTACGGAGAGAGCGGTGCGGCAATCAACATTAAAATTTGTAATCGTGGGTTCAGAATTTACGCCATTTTCTATAAAATTAAAAGCATTGTTGTTGAGTAAGAGAGAGCATTGAGTTGTAACTACTTTTACTAGAAATAAATGATTTATGAATATTCATATATTGTGATTTTTATTGATTTACCCTAATCTCTGGAATAACTAAGTAATTTTCGAAAAAAAAACCTTATCTAAGTAAAAACAAAAAAAAACATTTGAAAAAAATACTGAGGTGTTATTATGAAATATGTAGCTACGCAGTTCATTTTATGGTGAGTGTAAAGGAAAGAGCTATATAAATTATAATAGTTTGTCCTTTTCTCTCAGCGTAACTCTTCTGTCCTCTAAAACAGCGCATTAAAATTCGTTCCGGGCCGCTGCGATGACACAGACAAGAACCGACAGCTGACAGACTGACAGACAGTAGACAAAAAATGTTACACACATGATGACACGTTAAAGAATGGTCAAGGATCGTCACATAAAACTTCGAAATATTAAAATATGAACCGGTTTAATATTTCAATGTAAAAAGAATGTCTTATTAAATTGTCCAAAGGAATTGGTCACATACTTACATAGACCGCTTAACTCCAGCTTTTACTCTGTATTATAAAAAATAAGATATTTATTCAGTTAAACAGGTGTAAGCCATGCTCCATTCCTATTATAATACTTAATAGGTAGTAACTAGTTTATGTGACTGCACTGGTGCATTGCATAATGAGCGGAATTTAATACACAAGTGTGACCCAAAAGGCTCGTTTCACAATAAGATCCCATGAGTACTTTAAGTGTACAGTCGCATACATAACTTTATCTACAAGCATATCATACGTTTTCTACAATATATGAGAAACCAGTATCTGTAGTTGCCCTGTACCTTAATGTGAACATTATTATGTATCCACATCGATTATCGATACTGTAATGACATGCAATACTTTAATTTTAACATTAAAATACAACCTCAGATACAGGTTTCTTAATATAGGCCATTTGCTTGTTGTTTCTGAACATATTGTAGGGAAGTTAGTAGTTAGTAGAAGAAGAACAATCATAAAGTTCCAATCAGAACAAAAATATAAATCGTACGTGTTAATAGAAACATACATATTTACTTCGACTAAATTTCAATCTCAGAGACGTTAAGCTCTAAATATTTAACTCACGTCATGGAAAATTGGAATGCAAAGCAAATTTATGTAAAGTTATTCCAAATTGCAGATGTGGAGTGAGATAAGTGTATACTTTGTTGAAGTACGTGTAAATTTGAGGACACTTTCAACGGGTACAATGTATATACTTTACTCAGTACCTTTACAAGCTTTAGTAAAAGTCGAAGTAAGAATGAACCTTCTTTTGTAATGCTAATCATTCTTAGAAAGCGTAGCGGTTTTTTTTCGCTACGGAGAGCAGCCGTAGCGCTTCAACGAATCTGTATCAGCGTAGCGCACATAAATTGCTACGCGTTCATATAAAATGGCCGAATCGTAATACGATGGTTACACGCTAGCACCTCATAAGACCACTTTACATTTTAGTTTATATATCGTTCATATTGCCGTTAGTATTTGAAAAAAGAACATTTGTTATTATAAAAACTTATTTAACACTTATTTCTACAATGTTTTACACTTATTTGTTATCACATTGTTTTGAACTCGGCCTTCACTGATAACTTAATAAGAGCTGTCATTACGGTGACTATACAATAACAATAGAGGAAAATTCAATGTAGAATACGGGCTCTGTGTATGGCTGACGGCCTATGGGAAATTTTTGCCTACATTAAAATGCGCGAAATTTAAAAAAAAAATGTCTTGTTGGTTGTTTCGTCCCTCTCTTCCCCATACGAGTACCTATTCATTCTTTTTAATATCAGTGTTTTCCTAATAATATCAATGTAAAGTTTGAGATGGTAAAGGATGTTTATTTTTCAATCACGCATAAAGATTTAGTGCATCGGTTATCGTGTCATGGGCAAAGTTGTAAAAAATAACGAACTATATTTTAACAGTCAGTAACCAATTTATTTTATTTTATTATACATTTTGTAACATAAAAATCGTTTTCAGATAAAGTTGGAAAATCTTTATGAATTTACGGCCTGCCGATCTCATGCATAAATTGATGTACGGCTGCACTTATTAGCATATGAATGTGCATTCAGGGCGTGCTCTCAATGTGTTCTTGACTTAAAATAGCCTGTTATCTTACCAGAAGCTTCGGAATAAAGACAGGTAATAATCTAAATTGAAAACATTCCTGGGGGTTATTATGACTTCGCTATGCAGTTCATTTTACGGTGAGCGTACAGGACAGAGTTATAAAAGCTATATAGCTCTGTCCTTATCTGACAGCGTAAATTGAACTGTATTGCTATATCATAATAACCCCCAAGGGCTCTATTCGACTATGCAAAACTATAATGCTTTTGATATGTTTTCAATTAATTTTCAACTCGGCTGCAACTGTCTAATTTTCCGGGTTAAAATGCAGCCTATTATAGACTATCATCTACTTCCGTGCCAAATTTTATTCAGATCCGTTCAGCCGTTCTAGCGTGATTGAGTATCAAACATCCGCATTTATAATAATAGTAGGATAAGAAAACAGCGTGTGTCCCCACAAAAACAACGAAAGTAAAATAAAAAGCAACGTTTTTACACGACTGCGAAAAAAATGTGCAATAATTATTTATTCCGCCATAACTGCTAAGCGGCTGAACCGATTTAAATGTGTGTGGTATCGTTAGAATCCTTTCATCACCCCGGATGACATAGGATACCTAAACTGTACAACACAACTAAAAATTACCAAATAACTTTTCTTATTCTACAAGTTTTAAGGTCTGGCAGATGAGAAACTGCCCTTGGTCTCTGGTAGTTAATACATATTTTGGTTTCGATTACTATTAAAGCAAAAAAAAATTCGCCAAACGCATTTTATAATGGTTATCTTAAATGTAATTTTTCTCTTCTTCATTTATGATCGAAACTCTTGTTGTTTTAGTATAAGTGATGCAATGTGACAAAAGATTCTCTCTATACATCGCATTTTCCTGTACCTTCTTATACGACATGACAGTAACTTTCAGTTCTAGTTGATTCATGTGAATAATTCTTGTTCTTCTTTCCCTTCATCTTTCCTTCTTTGAAGCTCATTATTAAGCAGTCAAGTTGTATAACTTTACCTCTAACATATTTCTTCCATCATCTATCCAGTTAAGGACACATTCTGGCCAGTTTATTCTCTCCTTCCTTCTCCAGCATCATGTACCTCATACTTATAGAATCATATCAGAAATATGTAACCTTCAAAAATATTATTAGTAAATCCAATTAATATCCGCTACACTGTCTATACACTTCGACTCCCAGCTGCCAAGCATTGATATCCATTGTTTATAAAACTCCAGAACACAATAAAAGTATTTTCCTTAGCAAAATGACGAGCATTTTATATTTCTGCGTCCAAACATTTCTGGAATCTTTATTTTAAACTTTAAAGCTCGAGATAAAGCTTCCTGAAACTTTTCACGCTTATCACGGGGTCTTTTTCCTGGAAACTATGAATAAATCGAGCGCAATAACTAAAATGTACATTTGGATTTACAAAAAGTTTCATTAAATATATATATATATATATATATATATATATATATATATATATAAATTTAATGAAACTTTCATTATAAATTTTGTCTGCCAGATCAAGTTATGGGAGAACGTTGAATTAGTTATCTTATTTACAGAAACTAAGAAATAATGTGCAAAAAATTGAACCTCCCGAAAACTGACCAAAAAATATAAAACTTTTAGTTTATTTTTGAATTCTTCAAGATTTTCAAATATAGGTAGGTACATACTAAGAATAATTCAGTATTTAATTCTTAAGCAAGCAAACACAGCCTCATAATGTTGCGTGGGGTAAAGGACATTTCCGCAAAGAGCTAGCGTCATTAGCCTACCATGTCATTTCGTCAACCGCCAAGCCTTTGTTTAGCTAGCTCTATCAGGTAACTTCAAATTAGCTCGTCCGTAATCAAGCAGATGTTTCTAACACTCACAACTTTCATGCTTTGGTTTCCAACATTTCACTCGCTCATTTAGTTTATGGCCGACAGTTTTATATAGGGTTTAACAGTTAGCGCCGCGCGCGCCGCGTCGCCAGTGATTGTGTGTAACGCAGGGATAGGAGAGGTGGGGAGCAGCCGCGCGCGCAGCCGGCGGCGGTCCACACGCGACGTCTGCGCACTCCCTGCTGGACCAGATGCTCAGTAGAGAAACCGAACGAAGCAAAGTTAATACTGAAACAGCGCCGACAACGGCCAAGTAGTCGCGCCTCCTTTCCACCCACTCTGTGCGATTAGGTCTTTCTGTTATGTTCAGCTTCGATCGATCGTCTCCTGTCCTGTTAGTTTAGAGTCTTCCCTGTTTCAAACCATTTTGGAGACACTCCAAACTGGTGGTGTTCTGTTGCCTTTTTACATAGGTTATATTTTACTGTCATAATTTGAGAATGATTCAAACCGAAGCAGATTTACGATTTCTGTTTGGGTTTGACTCATTCTCAAGTAGTTATAGAATCTTCTGTTAGATTAGTCTCGATATCTCCGTATGTCGTCTTGGATCCCTTGGACTGGTCTTATTTCATAAATCTTCTACTTTTAACTCTCCCTCAGGCATGCATTCTGTTTTCTAAAATCTAGGTGTTCGATAAACACGCACCCTAGATTTTTAGCTTTTAATCGTTGTGTTATAAAGGAGTCCCCAGCAACCTGTCCTTCAATACTTCACCTGTTTCAGCTTCAAATTTTGTTGAATTTCGTTTTTTTAGACGCATTGCTTTCATTTTTATTTCATCGCTTATCAATCATTTAAGTATTATAATGTTTACCAAAAGATTTAATTTAAATTATCTTACTGTATCAACATTTTGAGTTTAATGTAATTTTCTTAAATAAGCGAAGTTATCGCTCAAGGTAATGTTCAATAAGTACTTATATTCCACAAAAGTGGACCTTATCCAATCACTTAGCTAAAATGTTATTAAGAAATTAATCAAAATGGAAGAGAATTTCATATTCCAACCGGATTGTATCCTAATATAAGTACTTAAATATATTTTTACTATTATTTTTGTACCAATAGGCATTTTTTGTGTTATGATTAAGTTTGTGACGCCATTTGCCTTGACTAAGACCTTGAAAACCCTTGCTTTATATTGTATCAGTTTTGTGGCGATGAAAGGCAAGTGGTCAATGATATTGATCGTACATCACTATCCTTTTTCCTGGTGTGAATCCTACAGTCCCATTGACGGCGTGTTTTATTTTAGACCGGCCGTGGCGCGCCAGCAGTCGGCCCCAACCCTGGTGTTTAGGTGTGTCGATGTTACCTCTTACTACAGTTCCACTGCTCCTTGAATACCAACAAATTCATAACAATCTTATAATCAACATCGTCTTTTGTTTTGATCAATTCAAGTAGCGGTGGAACTAACCCTGTTAATAACCCATCAGCATCCTAACTGCTTATTTTGTCGTTCGTTTTTTGTGACACGTTGCTTTCCGTTGTTTGTTGTGAGCTTACTAAGTACAGTAAAATTACATAGAAAATAATGTAGGCACGGTATTGAAACAAAACTGGAGAGATAAGAATGGTATTTGCGCTCGTTGAAACGTAAACAAACGAATATTAGGCTCGGCATTCGATGAGCAAGTCTTTGCAAATCCGTTTTTCCTTTTGCCGAACAAAACCGTGCGAGCCGTTCGCTCCAACAGTAAGCCCTAAGTTATTCACTGGTTCTTTTGTGATCGTTACCCTGATTGGATTATCGGAATCGAATCGAAATTGTGCGAATGATTTCCAACAACTAAACATTATTTAACAATATTGTTTTCTCCATGGCAATGGGAATATAGTACGAAAGTAAAGGTTAGCGATAACCTTTATAATAATGGAATGCTACTGTGGATATGAAACGTAAATTAAAAATCGCAAGCAACGTTTTTGCAGCGGATTCAATATCATTAAATATTAGGTACCTTTTTTCTTTCTAATACCTCACCACCTGCACCAATTTCATAACTTAGTACCGGAATTAATTCAGTTTAATTGGAAAGCAATGTATTAACAAAATATTCTTGAGCACGCCGCATGACGCTCCCTATCCTTAGCTAGATGAGTCTGAAGATACCGCATGCTCTCATAACTTCGAACTTAAATATTTTCATTTTATTTCTATTCGAATATAGCGAAAATCAACAAGGGATTGAGTTCTAAGAGTGGCTCCCCGCTGTTTGAATTTATATTCCGATATCAATGGCGAATTGGAAGAATCACGTGAATTCACAGACATCGTTTGTGGTAAAGATGGTCTAGCAGGCGTCTATTGAGACATCTTTTCAGATTTCTGCTTGACTAACAAATTGCTTCGCAAATTAAAACGATTGAGTGAAAGGTAATGTGTTGAAACTATGGCAGGTTTAAATATTTCTTTATTTTCGAAATACCCGTTTTCTTTTAGTGTCTTGTAAGCCAAACAATACTTTGCAAGTTTATATAAATTAAAAAATAGCAAGACTTAAAATAGAGGTAGCATAATACTTTTATCATTAATTAGCAACTAATGAAATAACTAGGATTTTTATAACACATAATGCACCTGTAAAGCTAGTTAAACTTAAGCTAATTCCTTTGAAAAAATATTTTTACGTACAAGTACCTACTGCTGTGGTTTAAGCCCTTTGAAATTGTCTGCAGTGACAATACAATGGTTATGAACATGGTGGACAAAGACTAGCAATTTTCCAATATAAATCATGTAGTTGAAAGCGATCTAGTCACATACCGGTAACAAATTGCTTTTAATAGATTACGTGCATTCGATAATCTTCTAACGGTTGATTCATGATTCGGCAATCGAAACCTTCTAATTCGATAGCGCTTGGCGATTCGCTTTAGTTTCAATTTTTAATTCAAAATCCTTATTTTGAATTTGCACTGTGCGCAGGCGATTGGCTGACGAAGATGACGAGTTGTCCGAAGTGCAGCCGGATGCCGTGCCGCCGGAAGTTCGAGAATGGCTGGCTTCGACGTTCACGAGACAGCTGGCGACGGCGAAGCGGAAGTCGGATGAAAAGCCGAAGTTCCGGTCGGTGGCGCATGCTATCCGCGCCGGGATATTCGTGGACAGGATATATAGGAGAGTGACCAGTACAGCGCTTATGCAGTTTCCGCAGGATGTTGTTAGAGTCCTAAAGGTTGGTATAGATCTTTTGTTTTTGTAGCCTTAAGATAAATTATTTATTTAGCACTGCATAGAATAGGAAGACTAGCCAAGTTGCATTTTGTCTAAACCAAAGACTGTAGTTATGACTAGATGCATAATCTGACAGGTGAACGTTCGTCAACATACGTAAATCCATGACGAATTCTTTGATTTCTTAAATCGAGACTGTTAGCATAATGCCACTTGGTTAGATCCACTCTAATCTAATGGCCGATCTCAACAGGATACCTCTTTCTACCCATTCCCATCTAACTCAACTGGCCCTATACTTCAATTAATTTAGAATTAGAAACCACAATAACATTATATTGCGTCTGGTCAACTATTTATTACCTAGCAAATAGTACAGTACAATAGTCTGGGAGCCGCAAAATAAAATTGTTTTAATGTCACTTTATTTGCGTGTCGTCAATTGTTACACTAGTACAAATTGTAAAGAGGTTACAGTTCACGAGCCGCAATATAATGTTGTTGTGGTTTCTCATTCTAAATTAAATGAAGTATAGATAAGATGCTTAACGCTTACGTAAACTATTGTCGATAACTGTCAAAATGTATCGTATTGAAGTAAGCATTCGACGCAACCGTCTAGCACCTTACGTCAATCCATTTTCGATGACGAAAACATTATGGCAATGCATCTTGTTTGTACTGCATTATGAAATTAAAATTATGTAAATCCGATTCTTCGTATATATGTTCTAACGAAGTTTGACGGCCACGTAAAATATGGCAATGTCTTACTCAAAGAATTAACGATCGTTATTTATTAAAACATAGTCAACATTGGCCTAAGATGAATAATGGTGAGGCTGAAAATGTCCATACCAAATGCGATAACGATTCCCTCTCCTTAAATGTTAACGATTTTGTGAATAAATATTTAATTAAATCTTGGCCTTGGCTCTTTATAAACCTAGATATTTATAATAACTACAAGATATTAAAAAAATCATAGAAATTTAACTTAGGGGGTGAGAAACTTTACCACCTAGATCTAGATAGATATTTTTATGGAAAAATATTGACAGCGACTCGATTTCAGCTTCGGCTTACAATCCTTTTAATTCTTGTATATGTTTCGTAAATAAAAACAATTGCGAAAAGCGTTGTTTAGTCTCCATCGTGTTTTTCATTTAAGAAAAAGACATAACTGACTTTTTAGACAAAGGATTAGACAATGTGGAGAATGGCTCTGGGAGCACCAAACCCTCCAAGCGTTTAGCAATTTACATAAATATGACGAGAGATTATACAAACTTATTTGTATTCATAAATTGTTTTCTGCTGAGGCGCTCTGAAGGGACATGACGTAATTATATCTTGCGGGAAAACGTTTTATTTTGTTTTCTAGTATTTGTGTATGGTACACTTTTAAAGAATTGGGCTACCAACTGCTTTTTAGGGTTCCCTACCCGACGGGAGCCCGACGGGACCCTATTCATAATCCCTACGCTGTCCGTCCGTTTGTTCTAACTTTAAAGAGCTGAACTGAACTGTAATACATATCGAATTGTTTTAAAAAATAGAAATATGTTATTAATGCGGATTTATCATATTTTTTTAAGAAAGTGGAGAAATAAACTGGACTGCACTTTTTGATACTGAGGTCGATATATATTAAAAACATTAAAACAAGTAAAATCTGACTGAAACATACATACAGGCCAAACACATAACCCTCCGTCTGAGCTTCGCTGCAGTCGGGTAAACAGAGAGCTACGGAAGCTATTCGAAATAATATTTCTCCATTTAAAAGGTTCATCACAATATTCCGGATGGACATAGACAATTTTTTATTTGTTTGAGCAGGAGCAAACGAGCGCGAGTCGTTATCTTAATAAAATGTAAAGTTTATTTTAGAGAACATAAAGAGATAAACCTAATCGTGGAACAATATGAGGCACTTTAAATAATAACTTTTCATTATTGTTCAGGCAGTCTTTAGGAGTTTCTCAGGCTTTGATGTTTTCCTTTGAATACGGCATGAATATCATTAATTTAATCAAAATGAAGGGGTACCTACTCCTGGGTTTCAAATTTAACTTTAATATTTAAAAAAATCGTAGATAACAAAAATATCTCCGACTGCGTTTCTAATTTCTATTAAACAAAAACGTGATATCATTCAATTAATTATTTTATACTAATTAACCCTGAACCCGCTTTGTCCAACGCCTAATTGTAAATTCCGCTGGCGCCCGAATTCTGTGCACGTTCTCCAATCGAGATGCGTTTTGTGAATCCTAAACGGACATTAGAAGTCAGCTGCGGAGGGTTAAAGCCCTATTTTAAAATGACTAACTACCTAGCTAGTAATTTGTTCAGTGTTTGCACTATTGTGTTTCGGTGTGGGGACAACCGGAAAAATGACTAAATATTGTGCGCAAAAGGCTATTTGACAACATTGAAAATATACTACAAATTGTGGTCATCCTATCAGACAATAGCGTAAAACGAAATATTTCACTTTATTTTAAATTAAATTATGTATTTTTTTGGAAATTATGCGGAAAAAAATGAAATATTTTTTGAAATGTTATCTGTAGCAGAAACGCTACCTATGTGATTGGTTTACAGCTGTGGTTACACAGGTGATTTCCCAGGCAAGTTACCACAGATCATAAGGGTATATCTCTTCAAAATTGAACCAAATAGATATAATAGTTCACAGCCCCAACAAGCCAAAATTGGCAATAATGCTTTGCCTCTTGATTTAAACTAAATTATAGGACAGCGGAAACACCCTTGAGTATAAATTTAATTTACCAAAATATTCAAGGTTTTTCCAGCAAAGAACTAGAAATAGGGTTGTTCTTAGATAATGAAAATGTACAAATAATGTGCATTACTGAACATTGGCTTAGACTAGATCAATTAATATTTGATTTTTTAAATTTTAAATTAGTAAGTTGTTTTGCCAGGAAAAGTGCCATTCATGGTGGCTCTTTTATAATTATTAAAAGTACTCTTAAATCCAAAGAAAGAAAGGATATTGTAAAGCAATCGATAGAAAGGATTGTAGAAATTTCATGCGCAGAAATAGAAAGTTATATAATAATATGTGTTTACAGACCACCATTGGCTGATTTTTGCACATTTGAATCCACTATGGAACATGTGTTAAAATTAGCATGTAATAGCCAGAAGCATGTTATAGTTTGTGGAGATTTTAATATTAACTTACTTGAAAAGTCAAATAATACCACTAGGTTACTAAGTTTATTTAAATCTTTTAATTTAAGTAATCTGTTCTTTGAACCCACTCGGATAGGTGTTAGTAGTGCAACTTGCTTAGATAATATTTTTTGTAACTGCGATTGTTTGGATAAAGAAATATTTAATTGTTTTAATTCTGACCATAGTGGTCAGAGGGCATCTTTCATCTCGGATTTTTATCAAAAACCTCACACAATAACTTACCGACCTATAACTAGTAATCGTTTGAAATTATTCAAAAATAAAATTCAGAGTAATCTTTCAGTGTTACCTTTTTCACAGAATGAATGTAATAGTATTTATAAAGACTTGTTTTGCGTAATTCTACATCAATTTAACAACAATTTTAAAATCAAAACTATTACTAGGTCGAAAACCAGATTTAGTGAATGGGCTACTGCAGGCATTCATAAAAGTAGAAATAGGCTTTATGACCTGTATAGAGAGAGGGAGGACAATAAGAATGCTGATTTCCTAAATTATGTTAAGAATTATTCGAGGACCTTTAAGCAAGTTTGTTTAACTGCTAAGGCATTTTTTCTTAGTCTTAAACTCAAATCATCTGAGAACAAGGTAAAAACTGTATGGAATATTATACATAGAGAAACGGGAAAATCAAAAACTCGTGATAATCAAGTCACCCTGAACACAGGTGGCCATCCAATCACGTCAAATAAAGATGTTGCATTAGCATTCGAAGATTATTTTTCCAACATGGCAATTAATACTACGAAATGTCTTAAATCATCCGCGGTTGAAGCCCAATCATTACTTTGCACTAATGTCAGTAAATGTAATATAAACTTTGAATTCAGCCCTGTAAATTCAGATTCAATAGTAAAGATATTTAAATCGCTTAGTTTAAAAAAGACTGAAGATTTGTGGGGCACATCAGTTAAAGTGCTCTTTCATATCATAGATGTAATTGCACCCCATCTAGCATTAATTTACAATAATTGCATATCAGAGGGGATCTTTCCAGATCTCATGAAATATAGTAAAGTCATACCTCTTTTTAAATCAGGCGAGATGAGTGATATAACGAACTTCCGTCCCATTTCCATACTACCAGTTTTAAGTAAAGTCTTTGAGAAACTAATGCTGAAGGATATGTTAGGTCACTTTAACAGAAATAAACTACTTAGCAATAACCAGTTTGGCTTTACAAGAGGTCGATCAACAATTGATGCGGCATCTGTACTCATTAAATATATATATAACAGTTGGGAAAAATCTTGCGACGCAATAGGAATATTTTGTGATCTTTCTAAAGCTTTTGATTGCGTCGAACATATGACCCTTATTTTAAAATTAGAACATTATGGATTGTCCAATAAAGCTTTAAGCCTTATGTCTTCTTATCTAAGTGATAGAACTCAAACAGTTGTTGTAAACAAAACGCAATCTGTTGGAGCTACAGTGAAAATAGGTGTGCCTCAAGGCTCTATTTTAGGTCCTTTTTTATTTTTGGTCTACATAAATGACTTACCACCAATAGTACATGAACTTTGCGATATTGTACTTTTTGCTGATGATACTTCACTAATTTTCAAGGTAGATAGAAAAACCGTAGACTACAGTAGGATAAACGCCACTCTAGTTAAAGTACATAATTGGTTTATTAGTAACAACTTGCTACTAAATGCCAAGAAAACTAAATGTGTTAGGTTCGCTTTGCCTAATGTTAAACCGGTAGATTCTAGTATTTTTCTAAATAACGAGTGTTTGCTAATGGTAGGGAGGGCGGTTTTCCTAGGCATAACAATAGATAAAAATTTGCAATGGAGTCCCCACATAGCTGCACTGGCAGGTAAACTAAGTTCGGCAGCTTACGCCGTTAGGAAAATTAGACAACTAACTAATGTTGAGACAGCTCGCTTAGTTTATTATAGTTATTTTCATAGTGTTATGTCTTATGGTATTCTGGTTTGGGGTAAGGCAGCTGACATACAAACTATATTTGTGTTACAAAAAAGGGCCATTCGTTCTATTTATAATTTAAATTCCCGTGACTCATTAAGAGAACTTTTTAAAGAAATTGATATCTTAACTGTAGCGTCTCAATTTATTTACGAGAATATTATTTATGTTATTAAGAATTTAGATTCGTTCACCAAAAACTCAGATATACATAATTTAAATACTAGAAATAAAAATAAAATAGCTATTCGAAAATTCCGTGTCCGTAAAGTATATAAATCATTTGTTGGTCAATGCATTCATTTCTATAATAAATTACCTGAAGTAATTTCAAAGTTACCCTTTCCAGCACTTAAAAAATATTTGAAAAGGTCGTTAATGTCTAAAGCGTATTATAGGGTCGAGGACTATCTAACAGACAAAAATGCATGGCCTACACCCGAAACTTAGTCAATAGTAATTTGTTCAAATGCAAAGGCTTTATCCTGCTTTTTCTTGTCTGGGGGACACCGTTGATGCAGGAAAACATATCGAAACTTTTATGTGGTCATCTTGCACCATCTTATATACACATATATAAGTAGGTAGTTGTAGTTATTTTATTTTATTCTTTTCTATCTTTCTCTCCCGTAAGATTTTTGGCATGTTTTCCTGCTGAACTACTGTTATTTGATATTTCATTTAATTTAATACTTGTAGCTTTATATAATGCTAGATTAAGTTGTACATACCATTGTAATATGAAATATGTAATAAGTTTAAAAAATGACTGACTGCTGAGTTTCTTGCGGCGTTTCTTCTCAGCAGTGGTCTCCTCTTGGGAAGCGCTGGTAGTATCTTGACGTGTAAAAGTGCCCGTGCGGCCTACTTACTGAATAAATTTCTTTTATCTTCTTTTATCTTTTATCTTTAAATGACTGTTTATAGTTTACTAGCTTGTGACGTCACACTTGTCATATGGGCGCCATGATAGAAATAGCGTTCTTAGCGCGGTTCTTAAAATTTCAACTTAAACATAGATTTTTATTGATAATACAGTGGAAAGGTAAGGTAACAGTGCTTGTTATGCGATAAAGAATAATTTAAAAGTGTTTTCTAAAATTAGTCAAATAGCCTATTACGCCGGATACCAGAAATTGGGTATAAAAATTAGACGTAAGATTATGAACAGAACAAACAACCATACGATTATTACTCTTATCTATATAAGTCTCAAGGTTGACGACTCATTTGCCGTCTTAGAATTGTAATCCTGAGATTGCAAATGTCTATCGATCCTACTTACCTTACATTCATGTGGATTAAAATCGTTTCAAAAAACACTGATGCGAGATTTAAATAAGAGTAAAATTTGTTTCCCATTATTTCCCTTTTTCTTTCCCGTCGTCGGTAGAATTTGGAAAAAAATACATTTTTAGTGCATCCCTAGAGTATCTAAAGTCACAGATCCTGCGGTACCTAACCTAACCTAACCTTTATTGTTATTCTCGCTGGGGTTATGCATTTACGCATATCACCCCGGTCCAGGGGGACCTGGGAATGTTATGTGGGACTCACCAACCGAGAACGGCCGGAACACCCAATAAAAGCCCAGCGGTAAACCATCTGCGTCCTTCGGGGAGGTGCCACCCGACCACGAACGAGCGCATTCTGTGAAACGTAACCTAACCTAACCTAACCTAACCTAACACATTTTCAGCCAAAATGTAGCTTGATGGGTTTTGCCTTTCCACCGTCGATATGATCGTCAGGTACCTAGATATGTAGGAATAATTTATTACCTCGCAAAATATAGTTATTAATGTAGGAAAAATGTTAAATTAACTATTAATATTCAATTTGTATTATAATTAGTAAAGTTATCCATAAATTTGTTAGTAACCCGAAAGTTACCATGGCGCTACATAAAAGTTTGCGTCGACAACTAATTAAAAGTTTTAAAATTGAATTTAAAGCGCTTGGGTATTAAACAATACCAAATATGAAATTAAATTATGCAACTTTGGTTATTCCAGGTTGTTACCAACTGCCTGCCTGAGGACTTTTTTGAATTGATAAATAAATAAGTTTGTGTAAAAAAAAACATTTTTGGGAAAACCTTTTGTTGCCGACTGTACTTTTGTTGTTCGTTCGTCATCAACTCGTCAAGACGATCCTAACGAGCCCTAACACGACGGGTCTATCATGTGTAATTTAGAAGTTCCTAAGGCCACCCTGAGTCTCCATCATCAGACCAGCTCGATGGTACTACATTATTGTATTGTCATCGGAACTAACGGTGTACGCAAATTTTCAGCTTCATAGGAAACCGGGAAGTGGGTCATATTCAACTAGCAAGATTTGACCCGTACATACATACGTACATACATACATACATACATACATACATACATACATAAGTACATACATACATTGCAAGTTAAGCAAAAGCTTTTAAAAATAGTCCTTGTCTTTCCAGAATGGTTTAAGATTTCTCCCAAAAGTTTACGTGGTTCCGAAGATTATCTGTTGGATAGATACAATTAAAAAAAAGGCTAATTGAAACAACCGGTGACCACAGAGCTGGCAGCTTCCTCGGACAGCGTATTAGCATTGCTATACAACGAGGAAATGCTGCCAGCATCTGTGGTACTTTGCCACGGGGGCCCTCACTTTTCTAGTTTTTATTTAGTTTTAATTGATTTGTATTTAGTTTAGTTATAATTTGTTTAGTGTTAGTTTTTAATTGTATTATTGTTGGATTCATTAAAAAAATCGCACTCTTTCTTTATAATATTAATATAGATATGGATTGCTCAACAGCGAGATGTATTTTGCCAACGCAACGTCAGAGTAGACGTCACGTCAGGAGAACTATTTTTTAATGTGTCTAGGTGGATCGTACTGGAAACCAAAATCTAAAATAAAATAGTTTTATGGACAACGCTGACAGAACTAAACATTTTCCCATTTGCGAAGCGAGACAAAGGACGAAATAAATATGAAAAGGATAGAGAACATTTTAAATAAGTTTAAGAAAAGAGAGATTTAAGAGAAGAAGATACCTATAATATTTTTTTATAATGTATCCGAACATAATTTCAACAAATAGAAAAAAATAGGACGCGGGATATGTATTGGTAGAGTTTCGTAAAGAGATAAGTAAAGTTTAGATGGTATAAAAATGTATGAAAAAAACAAAGACACATAGCAAAAGTCCTTCTTACAGGAAGGGCGTACAACGTCCAAAAAACGGTGACGTTTTGGAAGTGGAAATAGTGAAAACCAAAACTTAGATGTCCTTCGCTAGTAAATATATTTGGACATGACGGCAAATCTTTTTTTAAACCTATTCCTCAAAAGTCTTGCGACCCTCTTTCCTCTTTAGAATTCAAGATAATATACCGTTTCTAAGCCAATTAGCGAAACTGAAAATAGAAGAACCTAGAACCAAATCGTCCCCTTTGTGCCTACAGGCCTCTCCACTCCAACGTTCAATATTGCTAAGAGATTCTCGACGCGCAATTTCATTTCGAGTACATAATAAGCCTTTTCTTCGGGCCAAAATATAGCACTTAAGTATGCAATAAACCAGTGTGTTTCTACAAAACATTTTCTGTTTTACCGTCGATAATCGGATTTCAGGCACTTCAACGTATAAAATACAGTTTACCGTGTATTACATCATGACTTAAGAGTTTTCTTTTGATTCTTTTTAACACTTTAGCTGCCTTTATCGGAACCAAAAATCTACTTAGTCACACGATAGTTTTCCTATTAAGGTTGCTATGTGCTTTCATTGAATATTTTTCATATTTATTACTTGTAGTTTTCTTCGAAACATTATCTAATGATAGTGTTTAGAAGCTGACGCTTAATGTGTAATGAAACGTAAATCACAGTATTTCTCAAAACTGTCAATGAGCGCAATGGTGGATATAATGCTATTACTAGTGAATGACGACACTATGGAAACTAGACAACGTATAAAAATAGATACTTAAACACATAAAGAATCTACAAGACTTAGGAACAAGTACCAAGGATCGCAAAATTGATAATAGGCAGGATGCAAAAAATTAAATTATTGACAAAAACCGATCGTGAATTAAAAATACTACTGTAGATTGTGTATGCTTAATTTACTATTCTAAGACAACTAACTAACTAACTATAGCAACTATAATAGTTATCCCCCAATTTGACCACAGCTGCTATGTCTGCGAACCTTGTTCATCTTAATCGCGGTCAGTCCCTATTTAATAATGGAACAACAAGAAGGTAGTCCAAGCTTGATCAACAAATGAATTAATAAATACCATCTCTTTGGTACAACGACGGGCTTTAAGATTATATTATGTATTACCTCCTACGGCTCACCATGCAACGAAATTTGTCAATGGAATATGAATCTATTACGAACGACACAAAGTAAATTTTCTAATTCGATCATTAGTCATAAAAACAAAATAAATTACACTTTACTTTCTTTGCACTAGATCTTAAATTGAATGGTCGTATTTTGTACATTTATTAGTACAAGGAACGCCAGAGGACCCTGGCAAGATGCACTACGCTAACTAGCGTTTCTATTCGTTTTTTTTAACCAATCGCGTCACTGGTAGATCACGTGACTTTTCGTATCACGTCATCTACCAGTGACACGAAACGAACGAATAGAAACGCTAGTTAGCGTAGTACATCGTGGCAGGGCCCTCTGGAGGTTAATTGCGTGCGTATTTTAACAATTTTTCTGGACATAATGCATGACGGTGTGTTTTTGCTGCACTGAAGTGAGTTTCCTCATATTGATTACTTTGCGATTGGTTATTCAAATTTTCCATAACCTGAGTGACATTAAGATTATAATCGCTTGTAACTTAATTAAAGTAAGTTTAGGATATGCTGAACGTGACTTATAAACAGGGGAAAGAGCTATAAATACAAAGTTTCTGTTAAAAAAAAAACATTTTATAACTCAAGTTTTTACTGCTGAATGTATTTTTTTGCACAAGCGACGAGTATAGTAAACATGACTCTCAAAATTGCGATGATATCGGCTTTGATATACTTTCAAGTCAAATAAACAAATATATCTGTAAAGTTAAGAAAACTTTTCAAAAGTTTACTTAAAATTATCGACTGAAATCGGCGCTTAAATAAATAAAGGGAGAGAGAGAGAGAGCGGTAGGAGATACATCAATGTAGATGATCCCTGTGAGAGCCGTAATTCATAATTTAAATAATGTGACTAACTTACTTATACTCTTGTGAATAGGAATACAAAAGTAGTTGCGAAAATGACTGAACGTCGTCCCAATGTATTGTACTATATTGTTGTATCAAACATGATCATCTGAGATTAACCCTACAACAAATTAATTGAAGTATACACGTGAGATAAAACATTTTGAGAACCAACACCTTCCGTAGTATCATGGATACTTCACTATCCTACATAAACAAACGTCCAGTTTTCGCCACAGTCATCTATTTACGTTCATCATACAAAGACTATTGTATGTCAGAGGAAACTGGTGCACTAAGGGGATTTCTCGAAATTCACCCCCTAAGGGGTTAAAGTAGGGGGAGTAGCGGGAAACGCGTACAAAGTCGCGGGCATCATCTAGTTACATATCAATTCACGAAAACATGTATACACGAATAAAAAGTTCACCTAGTCATTATTAATTTCCTAGACTTTAAAGACAAATCCAGGTGCCACGTTGCTCTCAAAAAACATAATACCCAGTGTAATAACGTTCATTATAAACCCCTTGACCTCTAAAGCAGCTATTCCCAAAGTGTGGTCCACAGAGCTGTGGGGCTACGTAAAGTCTTTGTAAAGACTGTTGGCAACTCTAACAGAACAGATTATCTCTTTAGTTTTTTGTTTGGTATCATTCATTCCTTCCGAGCATTGTACGTTCATTGACTTCCTGTAAGTACTTTTATTACATGCTCCATGTGACCTACAACCCAAGAACTGCCCTAACTGCTTCATACCATGCTACAAAGGCTCCACCAATAAATCTTCTCAAAAAATAAAGCACGTCAAGTAAAACGCAGCTTATTAAATTTACAGTAACTAGAAACACTAAATTTCATTGATTTTATTTGTTGAATTGATATACACTCTGACTTTGCAAATATTATATTTCGTTTTAAAAGGATGTCAAAAAAGTTTGACAACCGCTGGTCTAGCGCTAAAGGTTCTTCACAAACAATGAGCGGTTTCACAAAACGGTTTTTGTTCCGCTCGACTCGGCCTCGAATAGTTCCAGCTTATTGTGGCAAAGCATCACAAACCCACAGGCATTGTTAACGAGGTTATGTTTTCTACACATGTTGCTTAAGGCGACCCTCGCAGAATATTAAATATATAATCTGTGACTTCGTGTACAATAAGACCTACTTTATCAAGGCAATATGCCTTAAGGGTCTGTTAACTACGGAACTCTACAAAATATAATTTTTCTGGTTCGATAGAAGGTTAAAGCTAAAAAGAATCGAACTTTACAAACATTTTAACGTCTGAACACTTCAAACAAATGATATTTAACATCCAACGTTGAGATGCGGCTGAGACCGAATATACGAGTCTAACGAAAAGTAAGCTTTAAAAAAACCCGACTGCTGTTTGGATCATGTCGTCCAAGTAATGTTACTTATCATGAATATTTTTTTTATTTCGCCAATTTCACATTTAAATAATTTTATTATATTTTATGACACTCTAGCCAAGTGGTTAAGTCGAATATAACCACGTGTAATTCATTAAAATCGGTTTAGCCATTTGGTTTGTTACGAGCGGACATTGAGTCGGACATATATACAAGTCAAACACACAACCCTTCTTTTGGGCTTTGCCGCAGTCGGGTAAAATTATAGAAAACTGACCTTTCTAAAGTGGTATAGGAATTATATTCCTCGACGTACCATTTTATATGAAGTTATTTTTTGCGTTTTCAAAGGTGGCTTTTTGTTTTTTAACTTGTATTTTATTTTTCACTTTTAAGTGATCCCACTTCTCAATGAATGAGAAACTTTTCAAGCTCGCCGTAAACAACGCCGCGGGAAAGTCATAGTCATATTTAAACACTTAAATTTGCTTCGCCATAGTCTCTCAACTACCTTAATCGAGATATCTGATCGCCACCCTTCAACTAGGGACCGTTAAGGAGTTCCGATGATCATCTGCGGTCTTCATCATCAGTTCCACTTCACCATATAGTACTTTTCAAAAGCAAATGCACGAGTAACAGTGAAAAATACTGAAATCCCTAAAGGTGTGCCTATAATATTTGAAGAGTTCCCTTGACATCTCCGAGATCCTGACATGTTGACAATGGGACCAACTCGAAAGTATACATAATATCATCCAAACAAAGAAAAAAAATATCAAATCGGCCCAGTGGTCTTCGAGTAATCGGGAAAAATAAATTAAGAATTAAAAATTAAAAAACCCGACGAAACAAGGAGGTTGTCAACCTCCCCCTTGTTTTGAAGTCGGTTAAAAATAATACGATAGCTATTATAGCTTGACATACTGCAACACTGGCAACTGTGAGCGCTTCAACTGTATATTACAGTGCAATGTTTTGCCCGTTTGACTTTACCCAACCCCCAAACGGCTTTGTTTAGAACCGGCCTGACTTTTGTGTGAGTTGCCTTTTGTTAAACGACAAATGAAATTATAATTTGGACACAATGTGGTTTTATTCAATTGAGTGGATGTGAATGTGGATGGAATACTAATTTTGAGAATGATTGTTACATGTTTTCAGGGACGAACGAACTGACGGAGCCTGTGCTATTTTCGCATATGTAATGCTGTAATAACTGTTACATTGAAGTAATATGAATATAGAGAATTATTTTAGGAACGCGTAAGCGTTTAAATTTAAATGACTATGCTTCATTAGCAAATACAAATTAGCTAACGATGACGACAGAATAGTTTTTTGGCACCATATATGCCCCCACTGTTCGTCTGTCCGTCCGTCCTAACTTTTGACAGGTGAATCTTTTGAACTAGATTAATGGATTACCTAAAAAAAATATTTTTTAAAGTATGATAATTAATCGGGTCCCCTTAAATTTCTTTTTCCATCGTATTTTTATTTAAGTTGTACTCTTAAAACAGTAAAGCATACAAGCATCAAATTTGGTATACATTATTTCGAAGAAGAAAAACAAAAATAGTCAAATGTGAGTAGCGCTCGCGTTGACCTACATACCTACAGCGGTACGGAGCCCTAGGTGCGCGAGTCCGAGTCGTACTAGACCGGGTTGGACAATTATTTTTCTTTAATTCTATCTAAAGTCCATTAATGTTCACAGACCCTGGATGAGTGGTCTTTCGACGTGTTCGCCCTGCATGACGCTGCCATCGGCGCTCCGCTGAAGTACCTGGGATATGAGCTGCTGAACCGTTACGGGATGATCCACAAATTCAAGGTAGGTTGTTTTCTATGGTATCGGAGAGGCAAACCAGAG
The DNA here is from genome assembly GCA_923062465.1 of Acleris sparsana. Lineage (NCBI taxonomy): Eukaryota > Metazoa > Arthropoda > Insecta > Lepidoptera > Tortricidae > Acleris > Acleris sparsana. The sequence goes on from OV281286.1 coordinate 5,044,097, forward strand.
CACTAGGCCTAGGCCAGCTGATAAGTAAAATCTGACAAACAGAGACAACTACTGCGCTGACAACGCTAAAGACTATACCTATTTTATTTAAAGTATTCTTTGTCCTTTTCTGCCATATTTAAAAGAGACACTTGACAGTTCAGCTCGCAAACGAGTACAGGTGTGTAATTAGAAATGTTTAACTTTGAACCTTATGAACACGGCCAAATGTGATTTTTACCAACCGCATTACTTTGGACACTGCTGTATCCAAGGTCTGTCTAGTGGATATCATTGCCTATGAGGATATTGTGTTGCGCCGGTGTAGAGGTGAGACGACCGCAAAAATAACTATCATACAGGCATTTTAAACTTGGTCTTGAACTTATCTTATCTTATCTTATTGGTGGGGTCTTTACGGATACACCCTCGACCCTATGGGATCTTTTGTGTAATTACGCCTCTTTTAACGCTTAATACAATGCAGCCTCCACCCCTTCCAAAAAGCGGATAGTGGAGTGCAATGGCAGTGCCTTGAAATCCTTTGGTTCTGGGTAGCAACAACCGAGGATTTTCATGTAATATTTTTATGGCATAGGGAAGGCAAACGAGCACACAGGCCACCTGATGATAAGTGAAAACTGTGACCCATAGACATTCGCATTCACAGGAGCGCAAGCCTAAAACTGCAAATGCGTTGCCAACCCTGAGGACTAAGATGGAATGCCTCTATGCTAGTCATCACACCAGCTGTCTTATCCCCGAACCGGAACACAATAATGCGAACACTGCTGTTTGGCGGTAGGTTAATGGATAAGATGGTGGTAGCGATTCGGACGGACCCTGCACAAGGTCCTACCCCTACCATCCGCAAACTCAAAGTCTTATTCCGACGAGGGCATCACATTGACAAAATAAGTGTGTGGTCTTGAAGTTACCCTTGTTCCGATGGGGAGACCCATATGAACATTTGCAACCTATGTTCATGGGTGTCAGAATTTACTTAACATCAGGTTAGTTACCTATATGCTTTGGCATTCTCGCGATAACCAGGAATTCACCATCATCGCCAAAAAAGCCGGTGAAATTATCATCCTAGAGCTACTTCATCTTATGCTCAGGATATGCAACGCATTTATTATGAGCCTTATTCTTACCTCTACGGGCTTATGACCTCGCGACTTCTCTGAGACAGGCATAAAGTACAGTCGGCCAAAAATGTAGTTTACCACCCTACGGTTGAACTTCATTTGCACATCATGATACAACAAGTTCGATTTTCCCTTGCAATAATATTATGACAGTGACAAGTGTCAACGTAAGCGATAATTAGATCGCACAGAAACTTTTTGTCAAAACTGGTAGACCACTTTCGTGGCCGACCGTACCTGTTAAACATCAATCCAATTATATAAAACTCTTAATTTGAAAGCTTTTAAGGCTTTACTAGAATTAGAGCAAGAAAATCATTCTTAAAGTGGAGAATTAAATGTTTCAATTAGATATGAGATTTCAATTTATTCAGCAAGGACCGGAATTCTTCATAGCAAAAATCAAACTGTCAGAGGGTTTGACCAAAGTGTTTTATCGACTATCGATAAATAAATGTCACTTAATGAAACATTAACATGACATCGGTAGATATAGATCGATCATTTCCCACTCATAAATGCATCTTCAATAAATTAAGAAACCGATTTACTCCGGAAATCACTTATCACAATCAAGCGACGTAAATGACATATGTGACGTGGGCACGATTTATTTTAATAAGGAGATGCAGGTTGCTTATCAAAGGTTACAGAATAATCGTATAAGTCGATATGCGATAATATTCCGCAACATCGATAAGTGGTATTGTCGATACAACAATTTCTTCATTCCCTCTGACAGTTTGATTTTTGCTATGAAGAATTCCGGTCCTTGTTAATTAGCCGTCCTCTTCGTCCGTCCTACCTGAGAAGGCCACTGACTGCACAGTTATATTAAGTATAAGTATTTTAAATTCAATGTGATTGTCAATACAGTATAGAATGCTTTGACTTCTATATTGCATTGCGACACATTTGTTCGTAAAATACAGGAATTTCCATTCCTTAATTTGGGCTTCGAATACAATTTGAATACCAAAGTAATTAGCTAAAAGTATAATAATAAGATTAAAAAAGTAGTAGGACCTTGTGCAGAGTCCATACTATGAAGCAGCAGTGTTCGCATTGTTGTGTTCCGGTGTGGGGATAAGACAACCGGTGAAATTGCTATCATAGAAGTATTCATTTGAAGTCCTAGGATAGCAGTCAGTAGATGGAAATAATAAATAGATCAATGAAGGTAATATTGATTCTGTACTGTATCAATACAAAAAAAGACAAAGTTGCACAAAGATAGTATGGAAAGACGATTTGCCCTACCCGTCGCCTTAAGAAGGTACGGTCATGGTCTTTAATTGTTGATCCACCATAGAACCTTGTCATAATGACGGCGTCAAGTGACGAGATAGAAATTACATATAAATTAGTCGTAGGTTTTATGCGACAAGGCTCTATAATGGTTCACCAATTAAAGTGCGTGACCGTACAACGCCCACAAAATACATCCCCTAAAACTTGGTGGTTTTAACGTAAACATAGCTATAACTTTTTACTGTATGCTAAACAAATAACAAGAATGATTGCAAACCATTACGTTTTTTACCTAATGTACCCCCTATAAACGTTGATACCTAAGATAATTTTACCACCACTCTACTCTAGTACATTTTAATTTCATCCGCAGAAATTCTCTCAAAGAGATACAATTGAACCGTTTATTTAAGAGACATAAGACTTCAATTTAATCAGCCCTCGCTTATAAGGCTCCTTATTGGCTGGAGGACGTGACGTTTGAAAAGTACGTCTTTACGTGCCTCTGAACTTAAAAAGAACTTTATAGTGGTTTGAGTTTAAGGATGATTTTGGTTTCAAGTGGAAACGTGGACCTACGGTTACGGAATTTACACAAGGATGCGAAGCAATGTGTGAAGATAAGATTTATTTATTTACATATATATTTTACTATTTATTTATTTGGAGACATAGTGCAATGCTTTTTGCGGGTGGTAGGACCCTGTGCAGGGTCCGTCCGGATCGCTACCACCATCTTATCCATTAACCTACCGCCAAACAGCAGTGTTCACATTGTTGTGTTCCGGTTTGGGGATAAGACAGTCCTCAGGGTTGGCAACGCATTTGCAGTCTTATGCTAATGTCTATGGGTCACACTTTCCACTTACCATCAGGTGGGCTGTGTGCTCGTTTGCCTTCTCTATGCCATAAAAAAAAAAATGCTGCTAGTTTCAAGCGATATATTTCGTCTATTTTTACATGACTGCCCTAAAATGAGTGTAATGTTTTCAGGGTTCATGTATGTGTACGATTCTTTGTTCCAACTTAACTTCTAAATGCCTGAGCCGAATTATACGTGTATGGTATCGTTAGAATCCTTTTACAATCCTGGGTGACATACGAAACCTAAACTGTTCAAATTGAAATAACAACATGGCACAATGTAAATTATTAACATAGATACCTACCTATATCAACGAGAGTATAAAAAATGCAGTCGGGTTTTAAAGTTGGCTTTATATTTAGTTTTTTTTTACACAAGTAAGGTTCAGCCTAAGCCAACCAAGTGTGTATTTGCCTTTTTTTTGTTGTGACTACTTCGGTTGGTACGCGTTATGGGCCCCTTTTCAACACGGTGACACCATGTTGCTTTTGACGTGTTATCGTCTTGTCAACGTAACGATAGCTCTTATTTACTTGTCAGTAATAACATCGAGTTAAAAACAATAGCTGTAACATTATACGTCACAGGCAATATATGGTTTTGTCCTGTAGAATAGGGGCCCTAATAGAGTTACCGGCAATACCCGTAGGGTTTCTATAAAGAAGTCTTCTAACGCCAGGTCATATTGTTGTACCGGACTAACATGAATACTTAAACGATTTGTTCACGAGCTAAACAAGGTATTTACAACCTTATTAACAAGCCGCAATTCTTCGCAGAATAAGGTAAAAACCTCATTTACTCTGAGATTAAAGCAACTTACGTATTTCCCCATTAATCTGAATTATCCTTCGAAGGGCCTTTTCATTTTGTTTTTGCTGAATAAAAGGGACATCTTTATCTCCTTGTTGGTTTATTTACTCGCTGTTTATGAGCAAAGCAAAAAAATGGTATATCCATTTAAATATAATAACGCGGGTCGTAGGTAGTATATATACATACAGCGAAGCTCAATTTCTGCATTTTTGTTATTTTTGGCACGTAGAGGCCATTTTGTGTCATGTTTACCAATGCGTTGCCATTCTTGAAGACTAAGTTGGAATGCCATTATTCTAGTAATTTCACCGACAGCCATAAAATCCTCTACACCAAATATATCAGTTATAAAGCCTGTGTTAGTTTAGTGCCCCACTGCAGGATAATTGCCTCCTCTCTTTTTCGCCATTCTTCCGAACTGATTGCATGCTTTCGCCAGTTTCTTTGAAACACGTCCAAATTATCCCGCCATTCATTTTTGGTCCGCCTCTGCTTCGGTGCTCAAAATCAATTGCATCAAACGTAGGGTCATGGTAGATGGGCAGAATATACAATATGTTGGCGAGTATATCTACTTGAGCCAGATATCACCCTTCGAAAACAGGTAGAAAAGAAATCAATCGTCGGATTGGAAGAGCTTCCGGTCCATGAAGACGCTAAAGAAGAACCTTCCATTGCCACTGAAGCGCAAACTCCGTAACGATTACAATATATTAAAAACGGGTCCATATTGGCTTCGCTAAAGTTTATCACCCGAAATTGATTTTCCTAACGATTTGTACTCCTAATGATCACTGGTCCTAAAAAATGTTTTCCTAAAAATTTCGTTCCTACAATTTATTTTACTATTAACGTAGCTCATAAAACTCATATCTCTTAAAATTTTAAGTGCTAATGTCACTGATGTAACTTTTTGTAAACTCCTATTTTTTTTTTAAATAACATTCTTTTTTAAAGTTAAAGATGATCTGCTCTTTTATAAAAAAAAATAACCTCTAACCTATCCGCGATCCGAGTCGGTTTTGCCACTAAGTCCCTATTCCCTACTGCCTACGTAATGACGGACCCTTAGGATCTCAGTCACTATTAACTTTAGAGAAAAGTTTTTCAAGTAAAATGTGCTTATTTTAACGTAAGATGGTTATGTTGAGAAAATATAGGAAAACAAATAGTAGTATGATCGATGTTTATTGCAACGGACATTATGAAGTTGAATGATTAGGAATTCAGAGCGTTAGGAACAAAGTAGTTATGAGTAGTGATTATTAGGATGTAAATTATTAGGAACAACATTTTCGGATTTCCGATAATCGACATTAAAAATTTAGTTCAACTTTGGCGCACCCATTAAAAACCCAGTGTCCTTCCTACACAAACAAGATCAATAAATAATTTATCAAAAACTCCGTCATCTTAAGTAATAATTTGCACGTAAAAATAACTTCGCAACTCCAAAGTCTCGTATGTCGCTAACGCCCGAAATTCCCATCGACGACAACACGGAGAAAACTTTTAATAGAATCCAGATAACTTAATAGCGCCGAATTCTTGGGAATACTTCAGCCCTACGTGCGTTTATTTGTGAAAATATATTAAGAAGAACACAGAGAATGAGGGAACTTTAATAAGTCGAAAACGTGATTCTAATTTTTTTGGACTCTGTAATTATGTCCTGTGGATTTCGTAAGGAAATTACTTTCGATTTTTTTTGTTTTGTTTGCGTCTTCTCCTAACTTTTCCGTTAATATTTTCATACATTAGGTACTTATAATAACAGAAGTTTACTGTTTCCAGTAGGACTAGGGTAACTTTATTGGGAATGTATGTACCACGATAATATTACAGCATCAAGCTTATTTTGGTCCGTAGTTAAGTTTTGGATCTCTTAAGTATCATCTCTTACACTTATCCTTGGCATTACGAATATCTTATCGTTATTTATATTAACGCATTTTTTTTTATCCTAAAGCCATTTTCGCCTAAATTTGAAGTTGACAGCACAAACGTTATTAGGTGTTCCGAGAGACACTCCTTGTGTTTCCAATTAATTTTGGAACGGATTCCTTAAAGGTCAGTAACACACGTGTATATTTTAAGTTCTTATACCAATTATATTATGAGGAATGACTCCACTGCTACCCTGTCATGTCACAGAACATCACTTAAGAGTTTTGTTTGGTCGGATAGCAAAAACCCTTTCTCATTCTTGTCTTTTTCAACCCTTCCTCTTACTGTTTCCTAATCTACCCTTAAAGACCTGTCGGTCAATCATCAATTCCTTTGGCAGTACGGATGGCAATGATCGCGTACAATCTTCTGACCCATGCACTCATTTTTCTGCAACACATATTTAAAAAAACAGGTAAAAGATACTAAATTACAGCAATTTTTGCACGAAATTGCTAAGATTTAGCTGGAATCCAATAATCTAAGCTATTTGAGTGAAGCCTGTAGGCACGACTTTGCAATTTTGCACTTTATCATTGCTAATTTATCGGTCTGCTAGACGACAGGGGTTTTAACCTTAGGCAGTTTAATTTAAAATATCACTTGTTTAACTATTAATTTTTCGTAATACAATGTTGTGGTTGAATGTAAGAAAACGAAAAATGGCGACGACTATTTTATATTTAGTCATGTTTCATATCTTAGAGGTTTAGTATTGACTGCAGGAGCTGCTGCAACTTGCTGAGGTTTCCCTTGTTTCTTAAAGAAGTCTGGATTCAGTAACAGTAGCATAAGGCTAGTTGCCACCTAAGGGTAACCAATTGATTGAAAATGAAATATTTAAGACAAAAGTGCTGGATTTTAGACTCGGCTTCTAATAACCCTACCACAAATCAATTGTCTATCAAATGAGAGATTTAGATAATTTTATAAACTTAATTGAAATTGGTTAGAGAGTCAACTATTTGCACACATAAATTACTAAATCTAAACTATCTTGATTAATATTTAAACAATGGTAGAGACGGCGGATTCGGTTAAAATTGGAATGCACCGTTTATTTCCAAAAAACACTTTACGTGGGATGGTCAAAGCAAGCAAAGTCGCGGGCAGGGGCTAGTATACTTAGTTTATAAATGCAAACGTAACTCTGTTTGTTTGTTTGTTACGCTTTCACAGCTAAATCACTGCGAGCTGTACTGGTTTGAATGAAATAGCTTGAAACCCGGTAAAGGACGCAGGGTTTTTTAATCCCAGATTTTTTTACAGTTCTTAAGAGAATAGATATAAACGACTTTTATGTGGTTTTTTAAGTTCTTGGGTAGGCTTTTATGATGCTTAATTAAATATACTAGCAGTTTTTAACCGGAAGGCACTTCGGCCAAACTTTATACTTTGCCCAGCATTTTCCCAGTTAAAATCATGAAAATGCTGCTAAGCTTAAGACAATGGACTGCAGCATCGACCAACAACGCCTTAAAATTGAATTGTTTTACAAAAGCTATTCTACTAAAAGTAAAATTCAATAAAATTCTCATGCCAAGATATTTTCGACTGACTCTACTGGTTAAATATGAAGTTTAATTTATGCCTATAATCAACTTATCACTGGACTAGCCTATCAGCTTCTATGCACTACCGTATCTAACCTCAGTTCGCTGACTAATACTACTCTATTCCCCAGGTCCCTCCCACGATCCTGGAGAACTTCCTCAGCCGGATAGAGGAGGGCTACTGCAAGTTCCACAACCCGTACCACAACAATCTGCACGCGGCCGACGTGGCACAGTCCGTGCACTACATGCTGTGTCAGACGGGACTCATGGTAAGTCATCACATCTGGCTTCTGTAAGTTCTATAACCTAACTACATACTGTGCTGACACTCATGGTAAGTCATCATTATAATCGACAATTGAATCACGTCCACTTGACATAAGTAGGATTACTGCAAGCCCTACAACCCCTACCACATCAAACCGCACGCGGCGGACATGGCGCAGTCCGTGCACTACATGTTATGTCAAACCAAACGGGTAAGTCATCGTCATCATCTTCATCATCGTCAGCTAAAACACGATCATTGCTATAGGCCTCTGTCCTCTGATCTCCTCTAGAATCCTTTATGTGCCAGTCGCTTCCATCTGTTTAATAGAGAACAGAAACAGACATTTGGATAGTGCAAGTACATCAAAAACACTAAAAATGGGGCGAGGTTAACGAGTATAAAAAATAGTTTATAATTAAAAAGAACCTTTTGCAGTGTGTAAACCACTACGCTAATTTTCAGAGGAGCCCTGATAAAAACTGAACGAACTTAACTAATTGACAATAAATAAAGTTTAAACCTAGGGTTTAATTGTACTCGGTAAAACCATGATACTTTTGACATGATATCGTATTGTCAACGTATAACTCTTATTAACTTGGTAGTAATGGCGGCTGAGTTAAAAAAATATGATAACAAGTCAAAATCAATATTATATCACCAGTATAACAGAACCCCTGAGCAACATAATGTACTCATGTGAAATTTCATTCCAGTGTATCTTATTGAACCAAGTCTTATATCTGCATTTCATGCTCCAAACCTTCCCAGAACTGGCTGTCCGACCTGGAGATCTTCGCCACGCTGGTGGCGGCGGTGATCCACGACTTCGAGCACACCGGCACCACCAACAACTTCCACGTGATGTCCGGCTCCGATACCGCGCTGCTCTACAACGACCGGGCTGTGCTGGAGAACCACCACATCAGCGCCGCTTTCAGGTGAGGCAAACCTCAATCAAAAGGAAGAGGACAGAATGACCTAGTCCTAAACTAAGCTCTGTGCTTCTACTATAGGGACCAGATAACACTATACCAAAGAAACATACATACAAAAGACGCAGCATGAAAACGTTTAGGCCGCGTTCACAAAAAAATCCGACTGTTAACGCTTCATTTAAAACAATAATGGACGTGAACATGTGAATTTCAAGATTATTCTTCACATCACGCGCGTTTTACTAGGCACTTTTTACCTCGTACAGTGAAACTGTGGAATAAACTTCCTTTGGAAATTTTATTTCCAACCAGTTATGAGTTATGACAGGGTGCCATCAAGAAAGTAGCTTTACTTTTCGTAATAGACCGGCGACGGACCGATCGAGTGCTCTTTTTAAGTTGCTGGTGTTTATTGACAGGGTCACCGCATGCTCGTTTTGTAATAAACATACAAACGATATTTTTCTTAATGCAATGATGTATGGGTCCACTTACAATCCAGTTTTATCGATCTATTCACGAAGAACGTATTGAAGACTAAAACATAATTAATACAAGAAGATTAGTAAATCATACACTCTGTAGAGCGTAAAATAGAGCGTGCCAGATGCGTTCAGTGAGTAATCCAACTCTAGCCGAGTATTCCCTGGAAAGCTTGACAATAGCACCGTGATCACTTTCAAGGCTTCCTCTTCGCGTATAGAGAATATTACACTACGTTTCATAGCCCACTGCTCTTTGTTCCACTTGAGTGTTCTTGTACTAGTCTCTGCGTCCTATTTCGATTTAGCAAAATAGTGTCAGAGAATTTTCGTTTGACGATGATTTCTTAAGAAGTTCCCTGAATAATGCTGACGCGGTAGCAGGTTGTAAAAAAAACTGAGGGGACCCGAGATGGGCATGTATGTAAAGTTTGCATGCGTCTTTCACAGAGGCGCTGCGGAATCGTTCGCGGATTGTTTTGTGAAAGAACTTAGGTACGGTAGCCTTCCACATCTATTAGCTACCAATTACAGAATATACATGGTAACCAACCTTTTTTCAGTAACCTCATTCTTCTTCAGTACTTAGTAAATGAGATAGGTATTAAGGATATGTATGATGGATACTTGGACAAGCGTCAACTGAATTTGTTAACACAGAATCAAGAGCAATAAAAACGGTTACAAATAATGGTATTTGTATCTGCGATGTTTTGATTACCTTTGATTTGTTTTTAACTTCGAGCTTACGTTTATTTCTTCATTTTAGCAAATTCACCGCCAAGCAGCAGTGTTCGCATTGCTGTGTTCCGGTGTGGTGATAAGATAACCGGTGAAATTACTATCATAGAGGCATTCAATCTCAGTTCTCAGGGTTGGCAACGCATTTGAAGTCTTAGGATTGTAGTCTTGAGATTTAAAATGTCCATGGGTCTCAGATCCCACTTACCATCAGCTGGCCTGAGTGCTCGCGTGCCTTCGCATTGCCATAAAAAAAACTAGGTATCGATAAGAATAATATTCCTGCAATTCAAAATCACGCCGCATTATCTTCCTTCGCCTTCACCCCATAATTCCGTGATAACCGTGTCAACCTTTATATATTCCACATTATTTTGCTTGCAATTACGCCTTCATAGTCTCATGGAAATACTCTAGGCGCATTGACGTAAATATTCCGATTCGTTAGACAGGATATCTTTTGTCATCTCCGATCGATGTACAGATGTAGTGAATAATCCTTTCCCATCGTTTTTGTTCAGATAACTTCGTATTTATCTTGCTATCTCAGTTGACTTATTGATGGGTACTGAAGCTAATTGAAAGAGCAAGACAAATACGAACTTATCCGCCAAAAAACGATGAGTAAGGATTATTCACTACATCTGTACATTCGCTTTGAAATATAAATTAGAATCGTTGAAGGCGTTTGCGCATGTTTAAATATAATAGAACGTTATAGGTATGTTTTGAATATATTTGGTGGCGACTATAACACAGTTTTATACAGGATGTGTATTTCCAATGGGTCAACCCGGGAAAATTTGACAATGTGGGATAGGGAAATGGATTTGGTAAGATTTTAATACTAACTTAAAAGGGCGAGTTGGAGTGAAAAACATACTCAAAGGCCATTTTAAGAGCTAGCAGACCCATTTCACTAAATTTTTAACAGAATTTTTGGTTTACTTTAGATTTTAGGTAAACGATACCGTGCGAGTATAAAATATACTGTCTCGAAAAGCCATCTCGTTAGATGTTCGATAAAAAAAGCGTTCGCGACTGTCGCGTCTTGTAATAATTAACATTTTAATCAAAGTCCTCCGAAGAACTAGTAGTATGCGCTTGATTGATATTCTGCAACGGTTTTAATTAGTTTTCCCACTCGAGTTTATAAGAATATCTAAGTAGCGTTTCTTATTTTTCTTATTGATTTTCTTAATTGAGTAGCTGTCACTAAAAATTTTGCATGGCGATCCCTTTGCGTTCCAACCTATTATAAAAAAGGATCATTTAATGCTTTAAAGTTAAGAGCAATAATAATATTGTGACATTGCACTCAAAAATATTTGAGCGCTATTTACTAATATTGTGTCAGAATTTTTTAGCGCAATGTTAAATAATGTAATTTGTCATATAAAACCAAAAAAATACGTTTAAAAAACTGAAAAGTGGCGCTATGTGCTTTTTTTTCTATCGCGGAAGATAGTGATGATAATGGTCACTTTGCTACTACTAATCGGGAATCCAGAGTATCCACCACCTTTTATAACAAATAGTGTCCCATACACATTTACGGCGATAGACACCTGTTTGTTTTTTTATGAATAACTGTCATTTTAAATAAGGTCAAGGTCAAGGTCCCATGATCCACAAAACCGCAGGTTGACCTTTTAACCCGTTTCATGTTGTAGTTTCAAACCCGGGAAAAGGTCAACTTTATACGGCGTGTTGTTGCACCGGGTTGATTACAAAAATATGGGCTACACTCCCCACCCAGTAAGCAGTATCTCAAATTAAATACCAAAGCAGCTTTAATTCTCTGACGTTAGTAATGAGGTTGATATTGCTACAGGCATTTTATCTGACATTACTGCTGGCTTAAGAAGGCAGTACACCCATCTATGATAATTTTGCTGGCTTATTACTGTTGACCCCCGTGATTTCTCACGCGTACTTTTTCCGCTACTCCTAAATTTCTTCCCGTTGGGGGTCTATTTTCGAAAAATATCTTGGTGTACCCCTAGAGTACCTGAGTGAGGACGCCCACTGAGAGCGTTCGCATGAATATTCGAGTGGTGTAGACGTCGAGCCGAGCGTTACAATGCTAACACACCACTCCATGTTCGCGCCGAATGCTCATTACACGCGAATGCTCTCATTGATGACGCTTCTTTAGGAATATACACTCAAAACTTCATGTCCCAAAGTTCAGCAGTTAAGATTGTGAGAGGTCCGTCAAACAAAAAACGAAAACATTAAGATCTATGAATCAAGTTCAAAGTGGCTACGAAAATAGGCTGTGGTAATAGCCCAATTAAATCAAGTTGAAACCGAACTTAACATATGTCAAGCCCCAGTGTAGTTATTTATAACCGAATAATAATAGTAACTCACAGGGCCTCTATTTCGTCTTTGACCTTTTATCGTGTTGTCAACTTTTTGATACCTCTTATTTACTTTACAGTAATGGCGCGTGGCGGCCATGTTAAAAACAATACCATAACAGCTCAAAAACGATATGGTTTTTACCGTCTAGAATAGAGGCTAGTCAAAGGTGATATTGTTGGTCGTCGTAGAATAGGCCCTGTATGCCTGCTTACGCGTACGTCACCCGTGCCTTATCACCGCAGTTTGCCGAGGCCCCATCCATCAATCCGACCGTCCTCCCACGAATTACTTCGAATCCGCCATTATAATATAAATTGCCACTGTCTCCGCTCAAATTAAGTGTCAAGGCAACCTTGAGATGTTAAAGGCTTTAGCAGTAATTTAAATGTTATTCTAAATTATTTTAAGCTAATGAAGATTTTAAAAAACTACTTTACGTGTTGACGGTTTTGAAAAGGTCTCTGAGTAGGTTGAACGGTTGACTTATGTCGGGCAGATAGAGGTGTTTTTTTAATATGAATATAGTTGCTGTTATTAGTTTACTTCTTTTTAACTCGATGTCGTAACAAAATCTCATCAATATTTTAACTTCAATGTTCGTGCTAGAAAATACGGCCACAGCGGTGCTATTCAAATTGCATCACTTTGCATCACCGGGGAAGTGAATATGAATTATTACTGCGACAGAAAAAAAAGCAGAAAGCACACAACACGGGTAGGCAAGTTCGATTAACCTACACGCTGTTTGTATACCGTAGTGTCTTAACCCTTATTTCCCACATGAAATACACTCAGGAGCAAAAATACCGGGTCAGAGTGCGTATTTCATACAAACAAGACTAATTCGAAGCCTTGGTTCCTCGCCGGGTTGTTTTGAGTGAGGTTTAACAATAGATAGTCCAAGGTTCAATAGAGGAGGTCAAAAGTTCTTAAGATACCTAACTGATCGCACAATCAGTTTACACCACAGCCGGAGAGTTTGGGTCAACATTTGGATTTCCTTACATTTTATTGCCATTTTAGATGTTTTTCTGATCAGGCATTATTCCGGCGTTAACCGCACATTCATTCAGTTGGGTATCCTAGGCACTCTGGAAGTCCTGTATCGATGCTCGGGGTATTCAGCATCAGATTTCACTAAAAGCATTTCCTGGCGAGGAACCAAGGCTTCGAAATAGCCTCTTTAGTATGAAAAACGCGCTCTGACCCGGTATTTTTGCTCCTGAGTGTATTATTAAATAAAGTACCTATTTTTATGTGAGGAAGGCAAAAACTACTGTAACTTGAGACCTGTTATCCTGGTTATGCGTTAAGCCACAAGTCTTGGACCAGTGTTGCTAGCGATGATTTATGCCACTGAGACGTGGACGCTAATAATGGCTGCATAAGAAAGTTCAAGCTCACTCAAAAGGGCAATGGAGAGGGCTATGCTCGAATTTTGTTTCCGCGATCAAATCAGAAATTAGGAGATCCGCACGAGAACCATAGTCACCGCCATATTCGTAGGCATAGACTTGCTTTACTTAAGTAGAAATGGATGCGCACATCGCTCACAGACCAGAATATGGCCTATGGGGTCTAAGAGTTGTCAAGCGGCGTCCGCGTACCGAAAGACGCAGCGGAGATAATCCTCTAATGGACCGCCGTGACTCAAGTGCCGTAAGATTGCAGCAAAACCGAAGGATGCAAGCGGCGCAGGACCGGACCTTGTGGCAAGCCTTAGGAATGCCTACATCTGGACATCTATCGGCTGAAATCTAATACGCTGTTTTGATAGGGAGAGTGCCTTCTGTACTATTTTATATTCTGTGGCTCCGTCGACCCTAAAAGCACTATTCACCCTTAACCAAACCCTAACATTATTTAAAACGGGCTTTCAAACCTTAACGTGTTCGTTTCACGTTCCTTGGCGGAGTTTATTTTCTAGCAAAAAGCTTTTGTGAGGAAGTATCTAATAAACTGAAGGAAGCCATTAGGTCCTTTACAGCGACGGAGACCTAATAACAACTGACTTGTTGTTCTTTTGAAACTGGCTTAAGTGAAAACGAAATTGTAAGTTTGAGGTAAATGGAAGTTTAAGGGGGGAAACGGGGGATTTTTGTACATCACTACATGAAATAAAGTCCAAAAGCTGAACGGATTGTCATGCGGTTTTCTCGGTTTGACAATTTTTCACGGAAAGTTTTTATGTGCAGGTTTTTATGTAATAAATTTTGGTTTATATACTGGTGTTACAGTAAACTCACATGAACCGAAGCGAAGTGTGGGCGCGGCGGGTCGCTAGCAAGTATATTTTATCAAAAATGACCGGGTAAATTGACATTACTATCTACATATTGAGACGCGAAGTACATAGTTTACTGACAGTTCTCAAATAAAAAAGCGGCCAAGTGCGAGTCGGACTCGCGCACGTAGGGTTCCGTACCACTATACATATAAATAAATGTTTTTCTTTATTCTTTATTATATTGGAGTTGATTGAATGAAAGGTAAAATGCGGTTTACGGTTTATAACGTATTAAAAAAAAACTAATTATTAGATCTCGTTCAAACCAATTTTCGGTGGAAATTTGCATAGTAATGTACATCATATATTATTTTTACATTTATCATTCCCTTATTTTAGAAGTTACGGGGGGGGGGGGCACACATTTTTCCATTTTGGAAGCGTCTCTCGCGCAAACTATTCAGTTTAGAAAAAATATATAGGTATTAGAAACCTCAATATCATTTTTAAAGACATATCCATAGATACCCCACACGTATGGGTTTGATGAAAAATAATAATTGAGTTTCAGTTCTAAGTATGGGGAACCTCAAAAATGTATTGTTTTTTTTCTATTTTTGTATGAAAATCTTAATGCGGTTCACCGAATACATCTACTTACAAAGTTTCTATAGTATAGCTATTATAGTTACGGAATAAAGTGGCTGTGACATACGGACGGACAGACGCACGGACAGACATGACGAATCTATAAGGGTTCCGTTTTTTGCCATTTGGCTACGGAACCCTAAAAAGAGACATTGCGTGCTCGCTACACAAGCCCGCAAATGGAGGCCATTTGCAACGTCAAAAGTTGGCGGATGTGTAATTTGTTTTAGTTTTTATTTTTGTGTATTTAGGTGTTCAAAGTTCTTTTTTATTAGTGATTTGTACTTTTAATGCCTTTGTGTTGCACAGTGATAGAAGACTTGGACTTATTTCGTGTATCCTGGCATCTTACTTCTCGTTTCAAGTGGACTCGCAGTGGTACAGAGGTTAAAACTATCTTGGCCTCTGTCCTACATATCACCGTACAACGTTGCCACCAATCTTCCTAGAGAAGATTGGATTATGTTTTATTACTATAATATAGTAATAAAACATATTTATTTATACTTATATATACTTGACACTGGCAAAATCACTATATTGTGGAAACGCCATATTCCCGCGGTAGTAGCTGTTCAAGTCGCCGCTAGGCAAAGAAAAAAAAAAGCCCATAATAAAAATAGGGCACAAGTCTTAGGTATACATCCATAGTTTTTTTTTAAAAGGCTTGCGTTTTTCCTTGTCATAATCAAAATGGCGGAAAAGAGTAATGGTTTTTTCACGTGAAGTTTCTGTTTGTATGCAACTCGTAAGCTCGTCCGCTTAAACCAATACTCGGCCCGCAATTGCCTACTTCCCTGCCTAGGCAATAATGTACTATTATACTCGTACACTTAGTCTTTAAGTGGCATTATTTATCGGTGTTGCAGCCCCGCAACCCGTGTCCAGTTAATAATTCAGAAATTCCTGTAGGAGTCAAAGTGATTCGGTTATGAGAACAGTGCCCGTTCATTATTTATTCCCGGTAGGGACGCGTAAATTGGCTCCCGGGAAATTCAGACATGAGCCGTATGTAATTTATTAACCGTTAATATTTCATTTGTTAAGATTAATTGATGTTTCGTGTTAAATAATAAAGGTGTTCTGAAAATTCATTAACTTTACACACCGTGTTCAGTTGCGTTCACAAAGGAGGGCTACATATAGTCACCTAAGTAACTATTTGAGATACCACGTTTGAAAATTAGAAACCATATGGAATTTTGTATTTATATATTATGTATACGTGGAAATTAATTGCACCTTCTATAATTTGAGATAAATAACTCATTTTCAAAATATCTTTTTGGTGGGGTCCTTACGGATTCACTTCGACCATTTGGGATCTTTTGAAAATGAATGATAGACATGTTTTACACTTCAACTAATGTGAATTCTACAACAAACCCGCTTAGTTAAGGTGGATCCACACTAAAGGACTTGTTACGCTAAATGAGGACAGTCTAAATCATGCGCTCGAGATGGGTCACATCGCGACACTGTAACATGAGAAATAACCTCTTAATCGGTACTGACAAGGTCACGGAACCATGTTACGATGTAATGACAAAAAGGGGCCTCATTACTAGATTCCAGTGATAGCAGTTAATGTAACTTATATGAGGGTCTTAAAACAAGAGTGTGGTTTTTTGAAACGAGCCGAATGAAGTTTCATAATAAGATCGTACCACTGTGTTAAGGCGTAATTATGTACAGTTGCATACATGAATTTATCTACACACATCATAATTCCTCTATTATGCGTTCAAAACCCTTGAGCAATGACCAGCATTACCTGTGGTAGTAAGTGACAGTGATGACAGCTGTTAGTTTTGGATGACGTTCCAAATTTGGATCTTGTTACATTACAATATTCGATAACGTAATGTCATTACGTTACAGTAATGCTGGTCATATACCTTTCGGCTTCTAAACCTATCTTAGCCCACCACCACATCCACACCACCACAGATAAGAAAATTATCATGGTAAAATTTATTGCGGTAATGGTGGTCATTGCCAACGGGTTCTGAGTTTTGACTTGAACGCATTATAGAGGACTTATGATATGTGTGTAGTTAAAAATAATTATGAGTGGCATATTTTCAGATCCAAACATATATATTTTTTATTATTAACTTGTAATTGAGATTAGTAAAACTTATTATAAGCCATTATTTAATTCCACATCGGCTGGTACTGACTTGGGGTCGAGATTAACTTACTGTCCTGGAAAAAGGGTTAGCAGACCAAATTTCGTCAGGTAAAAAACTACTCTACAAGTTAATCATTTATGTAAACAACCCGAGTGACTGTTAAGTAGGAAGTTACATCTAAAATATTAAACAAAACCGGCCAAGTGCGAGTCGAACTCGCGCGCGAAGGGTTCCTTACTATCTATAAAAAATCACTTGTGTTGTAATGGGAGCCCTCCTTAAATATTCATTTAATTGATTTTATTATTTATTTTTAAAGTGAACGTACAATTAAATATCCTGTTAATATTTCAGTCGTCTACCTGTTGCCGTTATTAATATAGAGCAAAAAACGGCAAAAAAAAAACACGTTTGTTGTATCGGAGACCCCCTTAAATGTTTATTTTATTCTGTTTTTAGTATTTGTTGTTATAACCGCAATAGAAATACATCATCTGTGAAAATTTCAACTGTCTAGCTATCATGTGATACAGCCTGGTGACAGACGGATGGACAGTGAAGCCCTGGTACTAGGGTCCGGTTTTTACCCTTTGGGTACGGAACCCTATAAAACTGTCAAGAACATGTCGGGCCATGCCCTGGGGCAGCATTCTACTGGGTAAAATCATGTTGCCTTTGTCATGCTATCGTATTGTCAACGTTATGATAGCTCTTGTTTACCTGACTTTAATGACTGCCGAGTAAAAACAATACGATTACATCAGCAATATGGTTTTACCGAGTAAGATAGAGCCGAACCCTAAGAACGCTAAAAACTGGGTGCCCTTCGACTGACCTAAAATTTTATGTGATATTTTTTTTGGTCTAAAATGTTTCGTATAATATTGAATGGCATAATTCTAATTTAGCATTAAGATTTTTTGCATACATATTTTCAGTCAGGGTTATTCCAAACAAATGTTATGCTAAACAATTTTTCGACTAAACAATATTATGTGAAACAATTTTAGACATTTAAATTATTAGACGAAACGTTGGTATGCAAAAATATATGTGGCGCAACCAAAATAGGCGAAACAATTTTAGACGAACCGATATACACCCCGAAAAATTATCTTCAAAAAACATGTTTTTTTCTTATTTTCCATTTAAAGTAATTTGGTGATTAATTTCAGTTGTCATGTTAATTTTAGTCGCCTATAACTAAAGAAGCACTGAAGTTATTTTTATTTGTGATTATTTTCCTTTTGATTTTGCTATTTACATTTCTAGTATTTATAGTTTTGGTTGCAGTGTCAAATGAAAAAATAGATAATTAGATAGGTATATTCAGGAAATATGATTTGGCCGTCTGGTATCTACTTTGCAATCTTTTTTTCTGCGTACGACTTACCTTAACATTTCAACTCACTGTGCTGTTTGAAGAACGAGGGCATTTATACGATTACCTTTTGTTTGATATTAACAAAAAGGTCTTATAAAGAAAGGTACCTAACTGTCCGGCTCCGATTTTGTTGATTTTGATATATGTTAGAGAGTAGTTTAAAATAACAGACACGTATTTTTTTTTAGCGGTCCAAACTCATCCTGTTGGGAGAAATTGACCTCCAAAGTACTGGAGGAAAAGTAACGAAACCCTCTGATAGAGATATTTATATTAAAAAATGCATGTTTCATAGTGGGTTGATTATAAATGTTTAAGGAATTTAAAAGATAATGAGCACGTCTTTTATTATATCGGCTAAAACACATATTTAATAAAAAATACCCTTCAAAGATCATGGAAGATACACTTTCTTTGGTTTTTTTTTCATGTTAGTTTTAGCTGATATAACAAAACACGTGCTCATTATTTTTTCATCTTCTTTAACATTTATAATCAAACCACTATGAAACTTCCAATTTTTTTTTAAATATCTCTATACAAGTTTGAGGGTTTGGTCACAGTTCAGTACTTTGCAGGTCAATTTCTCCCAACAGGTTGAGTTCGGGGCGCTAAAAAAAAATACGTCTCTGTTATTTTAAACTACTTAGAGAGAAGTTTAAAATAACTACTCTCTAACATAAATCAAAATCGACAAAATCGGAGCCAGACTGTTGGGTACTTTTCCTTGTTAGTGAAGATTAACTGAACAATTTTATCAAAAAGCTATCCATCCCAATTTATATGTTAAAGACTAGCTGTTGCCCGCAACTTCGTCCGCATACAAATCGTGTATCGCTATTCCCTTGAGAACTGTCCAATTCGCTGGGATAAAAAGTACCTTATCCTTTCCAGGGGCTGGCTGTAACCATGAAGTTTCGGAATATTGATAACGTTGCCAGCAGTCAAGCAATGTTGTTACTACAGTCCTTTACACGCAACAAAAAAAATAGCACTGTTTTACTGCTGTCAACATTATCAATACTATGAAACTTCATGGTTATTCAATATGTCAGGATTTACTTCTTATCTGGCTAGGACTATAGGTACATCACGGTACCGTCTGGGCATTATGTATTTAGGCCCAGGACCTGTCGGGGGCGTTGTTTTAAAGGTATAGATATGGTAATCCACAGACTGTTAGTGCTAAGTTTAAATAAGTTTACATTTCTAGAGTACTTCTTAAGTTATAGTTGTTTTTGGAAAGTTTTCAAGTTGCGAAAGATATTCAATAAGCGTTTATTTAAGCACATTGAATAATTGATTTAATATATTAAATAAGAATTATTATTTTATGAAACGAGTTCGTTTCAGTTTGTTTACCTCTTAATTTTAAATAAGTTTACGTTTCTTGATTACTTCTCAATGATTATAAAACGAGTTGGTTTCAGAGTAGTTATAAGTCTTAATTTAAATCAGGGCCCAGGTTATTTACTGCAGGCTTTAAATACATTCAGCACTGGCTTCACATTTGGCGTGTTCAAATCTCATACAATCGCTACATTCCTATTTGATGAAAGATAAATGTGTAACATTTAATTTCAAATATTTCAGGCTTATTAAAGACGAGGAGTGCAACATCCTCCAGAACCTATCGCGGGATGAGTTCCGTGAGTTCCGCACCCTGGTCATCGACATGGTGCTGGCTACGGACATGAGTTTCCACTTCCAGCAGCTGAAGAATATGCGCTCCCTTCTGACCTTGGCAGAACCCACGGTGGACAAGTCCAAGGCCGCGTCGCTGGTGCTGCATTGCTGTGATATCTCGCACCCTGCTAAGGTACCTTATCTTACCTTATATCATCTTCCTAGTCACCGCCTTAGCCCTAATAATTCCTAGGCTTAAGTGGCAGTGGGTGGGCACAACGATCGCAGAAGAGATGGCCGATGGGGTCGAGACTTCTCGAGCGTCCGCGTATCGGAAGACGCAGTATAGGTAGCCCTCCAATAAGGTGGACTGACGTGGCTGAGGTTGCGAGAAACTGATGGATGCAAGCCGCGCATGACTAGTCCTTGTGGCAAACCTTGGGGAGGCTTACATACAGCAGTTGCCGTCTCTCGGCTGAAATGATGAGCATGATGATGAGATGCTTTGCAACTATACGTCTCCTGCTGTATATCCAATATTTTTCTACTCGTAAATATCCACTTAATCTGCTACACCGTATTCCTTAAATCTTTCCATTGTCATCGAATAGCAGTAATTATTTACATGAGCCTTCTTTTAACATTCAAAAATCGTAATTTTCAGAGATGGGACCTCCACCACCGATGGACAATGAGTCTCCTTGATGAGTTCTTCCTGCAGGGAGACAAGGAGCGCGAACTAGGGCTGCCGTTCAGCCCTCTCTGTGACCGGAACAACACCCTGGTAGCAGAGTCCCAGATTGGCTTCATAGAGTTCATTGTTGAACCCAGCATGGGGGTCTGTGCTGACATGCTGGAGTGTATCCTGGGTCCCCTGCATTCCAGCAGCAAGAGTACTGCGACCCAGGAGCCTATTAATGAGGAGGCAGGGAAAATAGGTAAGTTTGTTCAAAAGATCTGTGACCCGTCCTTTAAATCTTTTGGTAGGCACGATTAAAAACCTACATGTCTGAAATACGTTATACTACTCTTTTTTAATCAGCTTAAAAATAAAAGGAGGTTTTGTTCCACTTTATGTATTTTTTTTATGTATGTTCACCGATATCTCCGTCATTTGTGGATTTGTGAGGAATTAAGGGATCTCCTCAAATATCATAGGCGCGATTTTAGTATTTTTAGTAACAAGTCGAGAATTTGCGTTAAGAATGTATCATTAGGTAAAGGGGAACTGATAATTTAGATCGCTGTGTGTGTACCAATTAAATGTGCTTCGTCTTAGCTGTTAAATTTTAAATGGTTTCTATATTAAAGTTAAAATTAATATAGTTTCTTAATGAGATGTGGGACTAACTATTTTACAGCATATTATGATTACTGAAAAGTATCATGAAATAAAATGTTTAAAAAAACAAATAACCCCTTTTTTAAAAACGCAGCAAATAACTTATTTAAAAATAATAAGTAGGTAATATAGGTGAGTCTAACTGAAGTCGGCGTTCCACCATTTTTAACCAAAAGCTGACTTCAGTTGGACTGAACTACTATTTTAAAAGAAATTATTGCTTGTGTTTTTATATTCGATTTTTGGTTTTGTAAAACGTTTTTTATTTTTAAACCCTTGCGATACATCTGCTATTTCACTCACAATGATCATTAACTATCAGACAACCCATCTCTGCGTTGTTAATAAATTGAGACATAGATTTGAAAGATTTGGCTTACAAATCGACGTTTATTATGACTAAACGGCAAACACCGCTATATACAAAACAAAATATATAAAATATCTCTGTTGGATTTCAGTCAACGAGACCAGCGCCAAGTTCAAGATCCGGAAGCCGTGGGTTACCTGCCTCGGCGACAACAAGAAGATTTGGAAAGAGCAGGCTGCTAAAGGTAAAGATCGTCATCAGCATACTTCAATCATATATCTACATTTTGTCGATATTCGATAATCGGATAACGACCTCGTCAGTTTTAATCGGAACCGTAAAAGTACTAGTGACCATATTTTCTCTCTCAACATTACGATCTAAAGATTAAGACTAAGATAAGACTGCAAATGCGTTGCCAATGCGATAAGGACTAAGATGTCATATCCCAACACCAGAAAATCGAATGCTAACACTGTTTTTTGGCGGTAGGTTAAAGGATAAGATGGTGGTATCGATCCAGACAGACCTTGAGAGACTAACTTGTCGTTTCATGCATACCCATGATTGCAACCTGAAATTTAATTTTTGTAAAAATCAAAATAATCTGTTATTTATTCTCAGATGCGGAGGCCAGGGCTAAGGCTGAAGAGGAGATCAACCACCCGCTTGCGACAACAGAAGAATAGTATTTAGCCACATTTGTAAATAGCGTTAAATCTAATTGTTACAACTTTTTCTCTTCACTCATGAAGAAAAATTAAATATTTTCTGTTGTGTGTAAACGCTTGGACGCAACGTCGCTGCATCCGAATTTTAAATAAATACCTGGCAACATCGAGGCGGTAAACGGTATTATATCCCTATCTATCGAGCCTAGTTGCAAGGAGACAAGTCATAGGCGAGCGCTACGCCCCTTGCGTACTGGCCGCCTAGCTTTTTCCTTCGTCATTTGTTTCTAGGTAAAAACAATGCCGCCAGCCTAACAACAGTGACGTCAAAAAGTATTTATTTAAAAATCGCCATTCAAGTTCGTGTTTTGTTACGCACAAATTTTGAATTATGAAGCACAATGTGAAAAGCCTGAATGTATAAAGATACAATTTGGAAGACACCATAGTGAGCCAAATTTGAGACGGCGGGCCGCGGCGCGGTGCTAACGCCATTAGTTTATAAATTCATTATAAATTATTCGCGGTTAGGATTTTCTTAAGATTTAAGCCTGGCAAATGGAATGGAACATTATTCCAATGTCAAATACCCATTGTGGTACATGTGCGTTTGAAATTTTAGGTCCTATTGTTACAGTGTGTTTAATTTTACACCGTCATGTTTTGTCAAGTGCATTGTGTTCGACACTTAACTGAGTCCACAACTGTATTTTACTCGAAACTAACAAAGACGACCTAAACCAGGGCTTGCAAAACTTCATAAACAACTATAGAAACCATAATTAGTTACGTTTTTAGGAAATACCTACAATTCCGTCATCTATCTCTGTAGACAACCGCGTGTCATATTTCCTACCATGATCGAACAATTTTGTCAATTGACTTAGCTAAAAATGTATTTAGGACAGTTGTTCACTCTGCCTTATCGTATTAGGACGAGTAATATACAAATGGGGTATATTATATTAGTATCACCACAATTAGATACCTTGTCTTGTTATTATTTCGACCGAAGTACCTTCGTCCACCGCTGGATATAGAGGCCTCTAACACAATCCACAAGAATGGATTTATAGATATCAAAATCATAAAACGTATATTATACATAGTATTATCTAAGTACTTATCGTTGATTTTCTCTTAATATAATTCCTTTCGAGCATTGAATGTACTTGTCAAATATTTAATGCTACATAGTTATTTATAATGGTACCGATGCTCGATATTACAAAAATATAATAATAGTTCATACGTAGTTTATATCAAGGTGTCCTTTCGTACCTATTGCGTTAGATTGCCAAGATTTTAGATTTTTTTCTAATTTTCGCAAATATTAAATTAAGTAAAGCCCTTAAAATAGCGTAAAATGTATATCTTTGAAAATGCTGGTAACGGAGCAATTCATTCCTTATTGAAACTTTATATACTTATCGTGTGTACAGATATGCTATTCGCAAAGAAACATCCTTTAGGTATATAGAATAAGCACCTACATAATAAATAAATATTATCTTCTATTTAACGATTAAATGTAGCTTAACTAGTCGTAACTTATCCCGTAATATATAAAAAATACGCTTATTAATTTTAATGTTTCCGATTAAATTGGAGATTTGATATTCCTGACCAAATGTTATTTAAAAAGAGATCATTTTCTAAATAATATAAACCTTCTCAATAGATATATGAATAGGTAGATAGTTTATTGTTTTAGTTCGATAATTCACGTACCCATTAAAACTTCTCTTCAGGTCTTAGACGGTCTGAAGTTCTGAACTCATTCACAAGTTACTCGAAAACAACTGAGTTACAAATTATACTTAAAAGTAGTCCACGTTTCGCTAAAATTCATGCTCAAACAGGAAGCAACTTATGCGTAAATGAATGAATTTAGACTGAATGGCACAAGGTTTAAAGGCTATTTTAAAGGCGTAAGCAGCCTAGGTAGGCAAACTTGAAATTAAAGGAATATGTATAAGGAGGACCCAATGTAATGTGCCGTCCTTTCATTAGGATATCTCAACGCTTGGGAGAACAATTGTAAACGATCGGAAACCCTTTTAAACAAAACCCACGGTTGCCAAAACGATTTACTTAACATTTCAAAATTTCGCTATTATAAAAATTGCACTGATCAGATACCTACAACTGTTAGGTACCGCATCAGAGGCCTAGATTTTCAGGTACTTGGGACCATTGTCATTAATATCAGCATCAAGAAACCATAATCACAGTAAAGTATAGGTCCCTTTAAAGATAGAATAAAGATTTCAAGATTGGTGAGGATCTAGATGTAACCAACCGGTGACGCTTATGTAGTAAATTAACAATAGATCTTTTATATATTTACTATCTAAAAAATATTAGACTTATCAAAACTCTGTATATTATGTATGGTAGAGTACTTATTGTCTTTACGATTAAGATTAATCAAAATATTACTTAGAATGTGGTTTATTAACGCCATTCTGATTGGGAATATAGCTTTATAAAATTGTAGTTTGGAATATTGCGCCTTATGGACAGTATAGTAAATGTTGTTTCTGTAAAAATAGCTTGCGATGTCACTCCATAAATATATGGTAGCCACTTATTTGATTCTAGAGCACTACAAAACTTTGCGGAGCATCCGTAGCATATTAAACATTGTAATTAACGTCTGTCCTTATTAACGTTTATTTTATAAATTAATTAAACATTAAAAAACACTTAAAAAGATTGTAGAGTCGTGTCGTATTATTTTTTTCGATGCAAATTTAGCTCCCGCCGAAAACGTCTCTCACGTATATAAATCAAGGCCGATTTTCGCGACTTTTGAATATGTTGTACCTAGTTGTTATGAAAATCTAGGTTTTACGTTTCCGTTTCTCTTTTCTTTTCAAGAAATATATTCTTGAATAATCTTTGCTTAATATCTACAATATATTTAAAAATCGTAAAAAAATGACTGGGTTTAAGTAGAGAAACGTGATCGCGTTTTGTATGGATGTTTTTTACCTTCGCAATTCTCTTAACGTTGGAAGATTTCGTAAATATATAAATTCCGACTGCAGATCTATTCTAAATTGTTTTAGCTTTTAACTTGGTTCTATAAATAATATCATACTCATATTGTTGACGTTTTAGAGGTCTTCTGCAGCATTTTATTGGAACACGCACTTTTGATATACCTATAGCTCTTCAGTCTTCTTCTATTTCCCCCTATTACTTAAGTAGATATGAGTTAGTAGAGCTCTTACTGTGAAGATAATAAGAGCTATAATAACGTTAACCATATGATTATGATACAGGAAAAATGGCTAAAACAAAGTCGAATTAAGTTTTTTAAATTGCGTTTGTAATGGGTGAACTCTCGTCTTGGAAATATTTTAATTAGGTAAATGAATCATTTTTGTAGATACCACTAAAACCTTATAAAACTAAAGAGCCTATAAATAAGTCATAATATATATCTAGTGTAGCCAACTAGCAAATACCAGCCTAAATCTTGACTCGGCTTGATTGCTTATTTATTTATCAACGCATTAATTGCTAGTTTACAAAATCAGTGAAAATCACGTTAGTAAAAAATAAAAAATACGCGGAGAATTGAAAGGGGAAATTAAACATTAACTCTATTATGATTCTAACACTTAAAATTATTTTGATGACAATTTAGAGTCTGCTACTTTCTGGTGGAACTGGGTTTGCAGAAGTAATACCACCTACCCCTCACACAAAATAGGCGCATAGCGCGCCTATATAAGTCGTCGAGTTGCGGAAAAGCGCCCGCCACAACCTATAACCTACTGTCACGAACTTGAAAAACTTTAATACTTCGTACTTACCTAATAACCGTGTTTTTCTGTAACACTAAGTTCCACAACCGTTTATTACCACTAATGTCGCATTAGGTCACCTCTCCTTTCCAATTCAATAAGGCTAAAAGTGACAGCACGCGATTTTATACGAGATTAAATTCAATAAATCAATCGTATTGTGTCTTATTATTTTCTATAGCAACATTGCTAAGATTTAATTCTTTCATTACCTTTTTGGAAAAAGAAACGCTGGAAAAGCTCTACCGTCGGGGGAAGTGCATTGCATACCATGTAGCTGCTTAACCAAGGTGAAATAATCAATGCCTAAAGTTGCTGATAGACAGAAAATTGAACAATACTGAAACAGTGGTTACATAATGAATGGTATTATAAAACCCATCACTAATTTACTGAAAGTTGACTAATAAAACGTGAAAATGCTCTCACAGCTAATAATGATATGTTTACTCTAATGGCTGACACGGTCGAAATTTTACGAATAACAAAATAAACTATTTATTTCTCAATACTTACTTACAGACACACTAATGAATAAATTTAAATTTCGTGTATAATTAATCTGGCTATTGCATTGTCTATATTAAATAATAATTTATAGCAAAATGCTAATAAACACAAATTTATTCTGAATGTTTGTAATATTATTTGAGAGTAATAATAAAATCAAAGACATTTATCTACTATAGCACTTATATGAGCATTTTATGTGAAATCTCAATTTTATGTGTATTTTTTTCTACATTTATGTAAATAGTAATAAACACCTGTATGTGTAAATTGTATGTAAAATAAAAATAAAGATTTTCGTAGAAAATTGTGGTATTTTATTTATACATTTAGTTTTCAAATATAAACATACAGCTAGGTAACATGTACGATCGAGTTCAAAGATATTACATAGTAACTTTGACCTCTACAAGCAGCATCTTAAACTGATTTAGTTTTATCAGCAGTGAATAATAACAATAGTCCAAATATACAATGTGTCCCAAAAATCAACGTTTTTCAGTGGTATGAATCAGTGAAGTTTTTAAACCTACTTCACTAGACGGGTAGACATAGACTTTTAAGACATCCTGTATATAGATATAATGCATTATCATACCACATGTATTTTATCGGACATGTTCGTATTCTCGTCTTGCTTTCCATTTTAGCTTATCTATAGCCTGATTAGAAACAACACAAAATCTATATCCAATCTATAATCTATGATACACAATGGCCAATCTATAATGGTAATCATTCCTATATTTTATTTAAAAAAGTTGATCTCTTTTTAAAAGGTATCATTCCAACAGAGAAACATTGGACAGATTGGCTTAGTGGAGTAGTACTTACTATTAGGAATAAAGATAGATTATCCGCACAATGTTGCAAAAATACGTATACACCAACTTTATCACCATATTGTTAGTGTTTATCTGTATATGCCTTTATAAGACTGTGTGGTGTATACATATTGGTGGCTTTGAAATACTCAGTACAACTTCCAAAAAAAAAAAAACATGTAATTAATATGCTAAATATTTAAATTGGAGTCACCATTACTTGCTTTAAAAATTGAATCTATAAGATACAGATTAAAAGATACATAATGCTTTTTTAAAATGCTGTCTTAATTTAAAATACAAAATTCCTCTTACATAGTTCTAAAGCTGAGAAACAAAACTAGCTTAAAATGTACTTATGAGTTTTCCCAAATATATCAATTTGCACAGACAGTGCCCTAACATCAGTTTTTTGCCGACTACAAATAATTGTCCCTTCAATCACATCTCCCTGTTTAACGGCTTTACAATCTCTAAAATAAAACACAGTTTGTTTCCAATGTGTGGAAGTTGCCTGTGGACCGGTTGAGAAAGAAACTTTATTAGGAAGGTCAAAGAATGTATCAAAATAACCAACCAGAGATGTTAAAGTGCCATCACGCACAATAGGTAGTCTAAACGATGATGTAAAATCCATAACATCAGTATTACAAGAATTAATATCAATTTCTTTGACTACACAAGGTTCCGACACAACATTTTTGGAACCAACAATGTCCACACTGGCTTCTCGTACTACTTCTGATTTCATACAATTCATTTTATATCCATAAACATCAGACCAGAATTCTATTAACTTTTTATGTGTATCTAAATCACCGCTAGCAACCAAACTTATGTTACATCTATTAGGCAGTAATAATCCACCAGGTTTGAGGCAATTGTCTCTCGCATATATCACACTGTCCAACATACCTTCGAATAACAAGAAATAACCCATCCACTCTGACACAATAATGTCAACTTTCTCATCTAACTTTGTATTTTCTAATCTACCTTTAACAACTTTAATGACATCTTGTAGATTATTCTCTCTTATTATATCCATTGCATGGTATACTACTTCAGATTGGTCTAAGGCATACACTTTCTTAGCACCCGCAGTTGCCAAGAACATAGAAAGAATCCCGGTACCGCATCCTAAGTCTAAGACAACCTTCTCTTTTAATGATTCTTTGTTATTTAATATTGCATCTCTATAGCTTTCTGTACGTACTTTGTCTGAGAGCATGTCATAGTGAATACCGAAGTGTGCATAAGTGTTGAAGTAACCTTCGTCATCTTCCAATGGAACTTTTGATACACAATCCACAAACATAGTACCTTCGCCTCCGTTAGGGCTCATTGGACCCACATCCACAATGGTCTTCATTGATACTTGCATCTTATTGATATCTTCTTTTGCCATTTGCAAATGCGCTTTGCTCTCGTTTAGCTGTTCGGTCAAAACTTGTATAGTCCTCTGAAGCTCAAGAAAATGGCTTTGTGATAAGGTGACAAGCCCGTTTTCGACATTAGCGTGATAAGATTTCGGGGATCCTGGTAACTCGGCGATCGATTCGAAGTCAAACATCAACCACTCATCATTTTCCACAGGTTTTAGATACTTTTCGTCGTCCCATAGAACTTCACCCGCATTTGTTATCGCGTCTGAATTAGGCTTGTGAGTCTTAATGTAATTGATCAATTTGATGTAAGAATAGCAGTCCATGTTAAATTTTGCCTTCAACGTGTTCAAATTAAAGTTATGCGCACTCTCGCAGTGTTTTACAGCGTCCTCAATGGATGTGGAAATATTAGCGCAAAATAAACAAGTTACCGAGTCGTTGCTGGATTCCATCTCCTGCCATTCGTCTTCCTCGAAGTGTTCTTCGTCACTACTTAAATCTGGCACGTCGGTCATGATGATCTTAATAAAGAAACAGGAAAAAAAACGAAGTGTTTAGGAGAAGTAGTGTGTATGTGTAATGACACTAATGACCATGTGGTAAAATGACACTTCATTTTGTCAGTGTGACAGATGACAGTTGTAGGTGTCATTGAACTTTTGAGGCATTTTTACACGGTCAACTGCGTTCTTAATTTATTCGAGTCACGTCAAAACGAAATACCACAGACGCTGGAATTTTGAAGCTGTAACCATGGATACAAGTTGTATACAACAAAAAATTGTTATTGAATGGCTATTTTTTGTCACGTTACTTGCAAAATTGTATCAAAATGAAGTTGAAATTGTCTTCGTTTAAGGAGCCGAAGCACTCTGGAGTAGTGGTTTGTGTGAGTTGGAACAACACAGAAGATGTTTTTTCATGCGGGTGATTATTTAAGTTGAGAATTACACTGAAACTCGTCACAAATATTTACAGGATTATCACCGATTCTAACTTTTTCTAGTGACGACCACAAGCTTCTAAAATGGAATCTCGTCAACAGCGAATGCATGGTGGTGACGACGTTCCCCGATGACTTTTATCCAACTGAAATGCACTTGTTCCCTAAGATCAACCAGGGTGTTAACAAGCATCAACATGATGTTATATTAATTGGATCTGCTGATGGCAAGTTAGTTGAAATATTTTAGAACTTCGATTTATTTCTCATTGCATACTGATTGGTTACAAATTACTACTTCTTCTATTATTCTTAGATTCCACATAGTAAATCATAATGGACGAATAGAAAAAAGCGTCGTCGCGCACCAAGGCGCCTGTCTCGTCACACAATGGAGCCCTGATGGGGCCAGTCTGTTGACAGGTCAGATACTTAATGACATGAATTATTTTATATGGCCGGGTATTTCTTGCAATAAATAGGTAAAGCAAGGTATTTTTGTAACACGACAAAATATTATTCTATTAACTGTTTCCCACGAGTCCATACGCGTAGAACTTTTTTGCTAATTACAAACGAAAAGTTTTTAATATGCTTCCTTTGTGTATTGTGCTTCTTTAATAAATAAATATAATAGAAAACAATTAATTTTGGATTCAATTAATATACTGTCATACGATTAATTAAATTATTTAATTGGATTTTAAGCTAAGTTAAACCAACGGTGTTGGCGTTTTGGACGATCACTAGTGGTAGGTAGCATAAGTATTGACTCGTGTCAATACTTATGCTACCTACCATAAAGATAAAGTTCAAGCATCAGATAAAGTTTATTTTTCATAAAATCATTTTTATTGTTTCAACATTTTAGGCGAAATAAATCCACTACTGGACATACATAACCCTTTTTCAAGACCTAGTAATAATAACTCAAAAATAATATTTAAAAAAATCTAAATGCGTTTGTTCAGCCGGCGAAGATGGCTTTGTGAAAGTATGGTCTCGGAACGGCCTCCTCCGTTCCACCCTTGTGCAGTCCGACGTGTCCTGCTACAGCGCCGTCTGGAGCCCCGACAGTGGCGCCGTCCTTCATACTAAAGGAGACTTCCTTGCTATCAAGTTCTTGAACTCTGGCTCTAAGATTACTAAGGTTTGCTTAGGTTATCACTACAGTTGAAATCTTTAGCGCATAATTTGTTATACATGTCGTTATGTTTTTTAAACTCGTTATTATCTATTTGAAGGTTTTATTTCGTTTAATCAAGAATGATATTTTTAAGTTTAAGCATTTTTCATGTTTATTTTCCAAGTAATCAGGTTTCAATATCGTGGTTAGGTATATGTTTTTATAATTCGTATCATAAATTATAGCTAAATTTTACATCAATTTACATATAAAATAATTCTTATTATTTAAACGTTTACCTTCTCAGTGGAAAGCTCACGAAGGAATAGTGCTATGTGTAGCATGGAACGCTAACAACAATTTGATAATATCTGGTGGTGAAGATGGATTTTTTAAGGTAATTAATTCTTAATTATACACTGAGAACGATTTGGTATGCTTATTTTTTTATATTTTAAATGCAATTACGAACCACAATCGAATAAATAACTAAGTTTTTATTTATTGATGACTTTTTTATTAGATTTGGGATACATTTGGCCAGCAAATATCAGTAAGCGTTAAACACGATCAACCAATTACAAGCGTATGTTGGGCTCCAGCTGGAGATCTTTTCGCTGTTGGTAGCTACAACCTGATACGATTGTGCAATGCTAATGGGGTAAGTACTACCTACAAGTAGACACGCACCTCAGATTTGTATCCAAAACCTACTATCACTTTTTCAAAATGATCGCGATGATTTGATGGCAATGATCGTCGTCCCTTACTTAGGAAAATGGCCGTCAATTAATCGGTCAAACTAAAGTCTCGTCTCCCAGCCAATTTTAAGTACCTACATCAAAGAATGTTATAGGTAGTGCCAAAAGAGTGACGTTGACGTGAATGATTACATACACAGCTACATGAAGGTATACCTGGTTGCAAAAAAATTAATGAGTGAATGTAAATGTAAATAGAAACACTTAAATACATATTTTAAAAGGTATAAAAATCGTATAAAAATACTTTTATAAACTATACTCACATGGTGTATGGATTGATTACAAGTTTATGGTTTCCGGATAAATCATCAATCTTAGGTTCCATTAACCACTAAGGTATATTTCTACTTTTTCTTGGGTTTCTTTCTGAAAATATATGAAACGTCTGTTTGTCAAGTGCTTCAATATCTTCGTCTAATTTTCATCATGCTGTTAAATGTGAACTCAGTATTACTGGCTGCCACTCTTCCTTTAATGATTCCTCAACAAGGTTCCATATATAATATATCCTTTATTTGTTTTGTCACTCCAAACCTTTGGTGTTGAATCCGCGATTAATATTATATTTATATACCTATGCATATCGGACTTTTATTCATATAACCCATTTATTTTAATAAAACATTTGAATATGCCTATAAATATTTCAATAAAAGAGATCAAAATAATTTATTTTCTGTTTTGTTTTAATTCGATGTAAATAACGAAATAGTTTTAAAACTTTTTGCTCTATCTTTCAATTCACTGTTGAACTTGCTATCGGTACAAAAAAAGAACATTAATTTCAAAATCCCGCTGTCATTACATGACATGTTGTTGTGTGCGGAACCTCAACTCTGGTAGCACTGTAACATCCTACCAGGAATAATATTTCTTCATATTTCAGTGGTTTCATTGTCTAGACCGTCCTTCAACAGGCAGTATTTACAGCATCGCATGGTCATCAGATGGAACGCAACTTGCAGCTGCTTGTGCTAACAGCCAAGTGCTTTTTGCTCATATTATTGACAGGTGCTTTTCTTCATTGACTTAAAAAATGTTATTTTTTAATCATTCCTTTAAAAAACTGAAACAGTTAGCTTGTATTTTTCCAAGACAATTGCATCAATTACCCTTAATGCCTTATAATAATGTTTTTAAATTTGCTTATAGTAAATTTGTTATTATTTTCAGGGAATATGTCTGGAAAACCTTTGCTTGCACCCAAGTTGGTCGTAAAGTTATCGCAATTAAAGATATCACGACAGACCAAAGCGATCAACTTGATTATCCTGACAGAGTCATCCAAATGGCTCTAGGTTTCAACCATCTGGTGATAGCAACAGTCAAGCAATGTTTCATACACAAACTGAGTTCTTGGAACACGCCAGTAACGTTCGATCTAAAAGAGGGCACCATTAGCATGATCTTACTCGCAGAGAAGTAAATATTTGTTAAATGTAATCGCTTGAGTGTGGAAAGTTCAATATTGCTCGTAAATTGAGTCGTAATTAGCTTTGGCTTGTCTATGTCTATCTATAAGTACCATTAATGTACACAATTTTTTGCATTAGCAGTCGATTACCAAAATAAATTTGTTAGTACTACTTTAAATCTTTACCTTAGCTAAACCAATGAAGACTTCCCAAAAAATCAAACCACAGAAAATAAAAATAAGCCGCTAAAAAAACAAAGTAAGCGTAGAACGTTCACTTAACGTATGTTATCGTTTGTTCGTCATACCGCTGTTATCTAATAAAATATACAACTTGGCTCACTCATGGTTTTAATGATTTTCAGGTGTCTGTGCATAGTTGAGCGGGCAGGAGTGTCGATCTACAGTTACATGGGGCGGTTGCTAGCCAGTCCCCGATGGGGCGCCCGCCCTGAGACCATAGGGCGGGCTGCCCTGTCTTTAGGGCCTGATGCACTGGCTGCCATTGACCAGGCTGACAGAAAATGTAAGGGGCCTATTGTACCAGTGACAACTATTTGCTAGGTACTTAGCGAATAGGTGACGCTCCTAATTGCAGATTAAATCATGGTTTACCTAGGATATTGTATTGCGTTAGAGATTGGAGAGCTAAAACCTAAAGATGCATTTACAGTACATAAATGTCCGAAATTGTGCGGGTAATTGAATGATCACTGAAAAATATTAACTACAAGACTTTTACGTTTCATTAGCGCTGTGGTTGAATTCCATACTTAAAAAATGCATTTCTGTTATTTACTTCCAGTGATTCACATTTTCGACCTGCCCACCGGCCTTATCGTCCGCAGTTCTACAGATAATACAGTCACCAAGTTGACTCACAAGATGACAGTGTCCACTATAGCTTTAAGCCAAACGGGCCCTATTTCTGAGAGGCAGCTAGCTTTGCTGGACTACAATAGGGACTTGTATGTAGCCACTGTCAAGGATAACAAGCCAAAGTTCGTTAAATTGGGTAAGTGGCACCAGTAAGTGATGCGATAAAAGTCGATAGTTATTTTAATACTAAATGCAGGTCTGCAATAGCTAATTTATGTCAATCTCGAGGGGCTTTGGCGTTATTTGATGGAGTTTAAACTTCTCGCCCGGGTTTAAGGACTAGTTTCTATCACGTGTTTTTGTACGATTTGATAAAGTGAACGAAATTTAAAAATCTACTATGACCTCAATTATTGAATGAGATGATCAACAGGCCGCTTGCTAAGGTAGATAGAGTACCTATTTCCTCACTTTCGACTAATCATTTGACACTAACCCCTCTTTCAAAAGGGTCTCCCTAGTCTATGTTAGGTATCCTATCCACCATTTTCATTCTGTTACTGTCTTTCTTAAGGGTCTCAAATTCTAAGCATCGCATGGAGTGCTGAGACTGAACTCCTAGTCGGGCTTCGAGCTAACTCGGTGGTAGCCTGGTGTTGTCCTAAAGCTTCGACACAGCCAGACTGGCTTGCCCTAACCACAGTCAGCAAAGAGATATCGTAAGTGCTATCAAAAACGAAAATATAAGTAAACATTGGTCCACTACAAGAATTTAATGTATGTAATTATACTACTAATCTGTCCACATGTAACTTATAATATGATAACGTTTTAAAATCCGTTTGGAACCGTTTATCTTTTTTTTGCAACGTAAAAAATTACGAAAGGTTTAGGTAAGTAATATAATAAAGGCCGACATTTGCATAACAAAAGATTACAACAGATAGTCAAATGATATTTCCCGATCTATAATAAATAATCAGTTTCAAGGTTACGGATAATTCTTCTTATGATTTAAGTTTTTGGGGCGTGCCATTTCGAAGTAATAAATACCGCATAACTTCCTTCCGACTTAAACTATTTAGTTTTAAATAGGTCATCTTGTACAAATAAGTTATGATTTTGAACTTTCTTCTTGTTAAACGTAACGCCAAAATAGATACAAGAATACTTTTACATATTAGTATGTTTTTATATCTCGATTCTCTGAAAATAATAAATTTGTTTCTACAGTGATCTTGGTCGCAACCCAACAATACAGAGCGTAGAAGATGGAGTCGCGCGTATTTGTCGAGGCAATGGCTCACTGTTGCACGTTTCTCTTGCAACATTTCCAGAAAAGTTGTTAAAACACGTGGCAGCAAACATGTGGCAAGCGGCTTTACAGGTAAACTGATAGTTTTTAAATAAATAAATAATATATATCAGGGGACCATGTCACACAAATTGACCTAGTCCCAAACTAAGTTCTAGGCTTGTATTATGGGTACTAGACAACGATATAAATACTTATATAGAGAAATATATACTTAAATACATAGAAAACATCCATGACTCATAGTTCATTTGCCGACGCCAATAACGTAAGCATAGAATAAGTTTCCTGCTATTCCCCATTAAACCCTTTGGGGATGAATTTCGATTCTTACATTATTCTAAATTTAGGAACGTGTAATAACATTTAGCAAGTGCGCATCCTAAGTAGAATCCTAACTAGGAAGCAGGGACGGCTTCTGCCGTCCTAACTGAGTTAGCATCCTACCTAGTTAGGAAAGGAGTTATTAAGGTGTAATAACATTTAGAAAAGCCAGTCGTCGTGCGCGTGCGACTGTGGAAGTACGTACCTACTTGTGTCACAAAGTGAGCACTGACCAAAACCAAAGCGTTCCCAGCGTAGCGTAAGCGATATTTAATGTTATCAGTTATTTTTTTGTTGTTTCGACAGTACGAATCAGCGCACTCCACATGTCCGACGCCGTTGCAAATAGATTTAGTTACTAAATTTAGTGTTGTGTGATCAGGACCTGCTTTCTAAATATCCCCTCGCTTGCAAGCCAGTTAGCACGACTAAATTTAGGATAATTGTAGTAATACCCCCTTTAGTGTACTCGTAAGATATCCAATCAATATTCCCTCCAAATTTTACGTTCATAGGTACAGCGGATTCGCCTGTGCGTTGATCGAACCGTTAGTCAGTTTGTTTCTTCTTTTATATATAGATAGATATACCTAAGGCGTAGATACGTACCTATGCAGTCACCAACAAACAACAATATAAAATCC
Organism: Acleris sparsana; assembly: GCA_923062465.1. Classification (NCBI taxonomy): domain Eukaryota; kingdom Metazoa; phylum Arthropoda; class Insecta; order Lepidoptera; family Tortricidae; genus Acleris; species Acleris sparsana. Next base: position 5,080,696 of record OV281286.1, read on the forward strand.
AACGTTTTACTTGAAAATATCAGACACTCTTTTGCCTCTAGTAATACAAACATATACATTAAATCACGCATGTTTCCCAGAGGGGTAGGCAGAGACCACTTCTTAACTTCTTATGCCTCTGGTTATAGTGATGTGTTAAATATTTTTGAGGCCAATGTTGGATATTTTATTTTTGCTAGTGACTTCATATACGGTACATGTAATTATAAAATAAGTTTAATGATATGCGCGAAAAATAATTGAAGTGACAAGGAAGCTAAGTCATAAAAACCTATAAGTAGATAAAACAAGGTAAATCTCTGCTTGACTCTTGACTTGCCTACTGCTTATTTTATTATATAGAAAACGGTAGTTTTTAGGGCTGTTACAAATTAGAAATTACAATGATTGTGTAGATAATGTGAGATTTTTATTTTGAATAGCTATGCCGTACTGTAGAAGACGATACTCTATGGGCGTGTCTAGCAGTCCTAGCATGGCAGCATCATCAACTAGTGGTTGCGGAAGAAGCCTTTTCGCTAATAAGGCAGTATCATCAAGTTTGCTACATCCAACATCTAAGGGTATTTACACACAGTTATGCTTATTATTAGTTATTATGAAATCATTATCATAATGCTACACATTCGTTGCCGGCCTTTTGAATAGGTCTTACCCCTGCTGACGTATCTATCTACTCATTAACAAAAACAGAGGGGTGTTATAGGTTTAACTTGTGTGTCTGAGGCGTTGTAGCTCCCAAACAGATGGACCGATTCAGATGAGTTTAAAAAAACGCTTGGGATTTCCCATGCCACAGACAGACACACACAGTCACACAAGTTAAATTATTATGTGCAACGCGTTTTGAAACAATAATAATACGTCAGTGCGCAAATGGCCAATGAAGCATTTAAAACGAGAGCAGTCTTTAGTCTTTGATATCCGGTTATGTACATTTTTGAAATTCTTAGACCGCAGCATAAATAACCCTGAGGTTCCCCTTAAATCCTCACTTAAATAAATTTGAATAAGAAGAAGCGTCCTGTCTTATGCGTCTCATTAACAAAATTATATTTGTTTAAAGTGTTTGTACTTACCTACCATGTTATTTTTATTACAGAGCACAACTCCGGAACGTTTACCCATAAACCAAATATTGACCAAGTAGTATTTATTCACTTAGAAAAGTCGTGTAGTTATATAGTGATCGGTAATAAAATATGTAAACATAAAATGTTTCAATTATACATTATTTTAAGTTTCCTGCTCTGGACCTTGTTTTGGAGGTGAAAGAAGTGTATTTGTGTAAAACGCCTCAATAAGTCGAATAAAAATAATGCTCGTATATCTATGGGTCGTTCGGTCGGTACGATGCGCAAATAACTTCGTATTAGGCTATCTCTCTTCGTTTACGGAGAACTCCGATAGTTGGTCTCCCTTTAATTATCCACCCTTCTCTGTCACACAGTGCGCGTACGACCCGACTAGTCGATTACACACACATTTATACACTACACACACAAGTTATTCGCTCCTCGCCTCGGCTCGCTTGGTCTCGCTCGCTCCTTCATTCATTCATTCAGTAAAATTATTAAAGGCGTGAGTGTTGGACGTGTGTTGTCAGGATTTGCGAGTTGTATTGCTTTGCGAAATAAATAAAAATAAAACTCAACACAAAACCCAATTTCTTCACAAAAACAGCTACTGGCCGCTCATCAGAAACTCGAGTCTAGTGCCGTTCTAAGAGTTTCTAAAACTAGCGTGCGTGCCCCACATTTAAAAAGACGAAAGTTATGTTTTAGAAAGAAAAGTTGTGATGTCCATTTTAAATTACTGAGAAAAATGCGTGTCGCTGATCAGTATCTAGTGTTAATTAACTTTCTTCTGTGTGTCTGTGGAAAGAGCTATGAAATTTCGAATGATATAGAGACGAAGAATCACTCTTTGGAATTGACCCAGTCCTTGAACTTGGCTCGTCAAGAGCTTATTCAAGATACTTGTTCCCGATTTCCGCCGCGTCGAAGCCTAAACGACCTGCTACCTAGCCGCTTAGAACACATTTTAATAGATGACGACCGTAAACTCCTATACTGCTATGTGCCAAAGGTGAGTTCTCAAGGCAAACTTGTCCGGTGTTTACTTTAAGTTAGTCAAAACAATTAAAAATTCTTAGAAGCTTCAGACACATGTCACGGTATCGTCTTTGTCCTTGGGCATTAATTCTATGGTATTATCTAAAATAAACATAGATTTACTTTATAACTATTTTTACTGTAAATAATAATTGAAGTTACAACAACTAATTCTTCTAAATTGGACATGGATGATGTTTTATCAAAGGATTCTGTAGTTGCTTAGTTTAATAATTTTAGTTTTTTTTTATAAATACATTTAATTAGGTACTTTCATAATTTATGTTTTCTTATTTTTCAAAATAATCTAGTTCAAAATAAAACCTAGACTGGTACAAAGAGTACTAGACAATAAACATACACTTATATGTATAGAGAAATAAATACAATCACTTATAAATAAAATACAAGACTGAGAAACTCCATGCTCATCACACATTTTTCTTTACAGTAATTATTTCTTAAAACATGTTAAACATTTTTTTTCTTCATAGGTTGCCTGTACAAACTGGAAGAGGCTGCTAATGATACTCGCTGGCAAGTGGAACAACACGGATGTCCTGTCTATACCAGGCAATATTGCTCACTCACCAGGAATGTTCCGGAACCTCAGTGCGGTTTCAAAAGGCGAGAGAGATTACATGCTTGAGAATTATCATAAAATGATAATAGTGAGGAATCCATTTGAACGGTTGCTCTCGGCTTATAGAAATAAATTGGAGGGTGAAACACCAAGTGCTAAGTATTTTCAGGTATGTTTAAAACCTAAGGTGAATAATTCCTAGCCAAAGGCTAGAGAAGAGGATTGTGAAGTGACTCTTATATTGCAGAGTGGTATGTTTTTTTATTTACAATAAATAACATTTCTCACCCCCTAATTTACGTGCGATTTCCACGATTTTTAAATATGTTGTAGTTGTTATAAAAAACTAAGTATGTACATTCCCATTTTTTTATGTTATTCGGTTGTTTTCGAAAAAAAATTTTTTTAATACTTTCATGGCTAGTTTTTCACAATATCTACATCATATTCAAAAATCGTACCAATCAGACTAGGTTTGATTAAGAGACGGTATCGCATTTTGTATGGAATTTTTTAGCTTCACAATCCTGGTAATGGTTTTTTTATCAATGACTAACCAGATTATGACTGTTATCTTTTTATGGTACTTTTAATAATAGTCAATGATGGTGAGATTCAGGAAAAAATGTCCGGCATTAATACCTATTTTATTTTTATTTATTTCTTATGCTGAATTAAAATCTTTGACGCACCTAATCACAGAATGATGAAAACAAACTATATAGTTCAAGTTAATTTATCTACCTACTTAATTTAAATTGATAACAATAACAAAGAACAAAGTATTGTTTGATGTTCAAGTTCCAGCAATGTTCATTGTTGAAAGTAAACCTAGATATAATTTAACTGCTGTTAAAATGTTTGCTATTGATTAAAAATTGGTTTACCACAAATATTGTTCAATATTGATCATAGATACCAAAACTGGGAGACACATTGGGCACACTTGCGATATTAGTTATAAATAGGTCAACCACTTAATTGTTCACTCATCAATGTCATCATAGAACCTTGTCATAACGTCTCATCATTAATAATGTGTTATCTGCGACAAGGTTCTCCTCAACAATTAGCGTTGTGTTTAAATAACGTTAAGGCTTGATTCCGATGTTGGCTGGCGACTGCCCCGCTGATTAGTACCTACCTATAAACTAGTGACCCGCCCTTGTTTTCCCTTCGGTTTATATGAATTTTCTGTAACACCTATACCTATACATAAAACCTTCCTCTTGAATCACTCGGGTATTTTGAAAGATCTAAGTAAGCGTGCATACAGAGGGACATACGGCGGGAAGCGACTTTGTTTTATACTATGTAACGAAGCCCCGCCCTGGGCCCTGTCAAGATGCACTACGCTAACTAGCGTTTCTATTAGTTTCGTTTTTAACCAATCGCGTCACTGGTAGATCACGTGACTTTTCGTATCACATCATCTACCAGTGACGCGATTGGTTTAAAATCGAAACGAATAGAAACGCTACTGTTTTTTTTCTCTATCACTCAAAATGTACGGGATAACAGTTGACCACGTGATTTATCACTGCGCACGAGAATGTCATCCCATACATTTTGAGTGACAGAGTTTTTTTTTTTTTTAGTAGCATTTGCATTTGGTCGCGCGACGTCCGCAATTAAATAGCTTAGATTGGTCATCGCTTCATAATTAATACTAAAAAAAATGTCGCAAACTCAGGCCATACTTTGAAAATCGAAGTTCGAAGTTATGTTAGCTCCATCCCTTTTTCTCGATATACTCTCGAATGACGAGTGACGGGGATGGAGCTAACGTTCGAACATTATTTTTCTAAGTAGGGCCTCTGGTCTCCGGAATCTTTTCTTACTAACTTTAATAAAAATGTGTTGTAAAAAGGTAGCGCTTGGGAATGCTCATTTTAATTAGAATCCTTTTGTTCTTTAGTTTAAAACTATTTTTAGGGTTCCGTACAAAAAATGAAAAACTGAACTCTTATAGGATCTTTTGTGCGTCTGTCTGTCACAGCCAATTTGCTTTGCAAAGTAGGTAAATGTATATTTTTTAAATAAGGGTCATTTTCGGGGATCAAATTAGAAAATAAAATTAAAAAGTTTTGCGTAGGTACCTTACTGTGTCATATCAAATAAAAGGGCTCGTTATGAGGATCTCAAATGTTTTTTGTTATTATTGTAAAATAAATAGTTTTGATTTTATTCATGAGAGAAGACGAAAATTTACCATTCCCTTACTAGTGAGCCTAAAACTTCACAGGAAAACCTATAAGAATTCCATAAAAAAAATGCTGCTGACCACGGCTCCGTCCGAATGGAAGTACTTTACCACTTTCAACTGCCAATAGCTACTTATTAAATTCTCCGGGGTAAAGCGTATGTTAGGTAGGTATATCTAGTCCTGGTGCGTGTCAAGCTATCTCCATGCCAAAGCTCATCGAAATTGGTTCAGCGGTTAATCCGTGAAAGCGTAACAGGCAGACAGACAGAGGTACTTTTGCATTTATAATATTAGTATTTATTAGATACTGGCTTCTGCCCGCTACTTCGTCCACGTAGGTTCCGATTGTTATGATCCCTCGGGAACATTTATTTTTTCTTGGATAGTGTTTAATCTATCTCCATTCCAAATCTCATCTAAATCCGTCCAGCCGTTGCAGACACAAAACTTTCGCATTTATATTAGTAGGATATTTTGGTTTTAAGCGAATTTATCATCAACCTTGGTATTGAGGATAGACGTAGGTAGATATTGAGATCATGAATAAGTACAAGCATCTAGTATGGAACTAGCAGCCGCAATTCGAGACGCTAAGAACGGTATAAATCTTAACGTCTCGAATTGCTGCTGCCATAATTATCGTTACTATATCACTACTGATAATACCATACAACCCGTCGGTTTGTCGTTGCGTGATGTTTACTAGACGCACGTTTCGAACGGGGACCGGTTATTACGTATCTGCGCGAACATGGGGAAAATACGTAGTATGTTGAAATGCTCGCTCTTCTGTGTCCATAGGTAGGTATATGATATCTCAATATGTGTCCAGTCCACAATTGGGGGACTGATCCCACATCACACCACACCACAAACATGGAACACAAACGGTCTGCTTTGATAATCGAAGTTCGAAATTTAAGTCAATCTCTTTCTCCCGAGTTAGTCATGGACGATTAAGACAGATGTAGTGCATAATAGTTTTCCTTCGTATTTTCACGGAAACGTAGGAACGTGTCCTGATATTTCAGTCGGTCACAGTACAAAAAGTACTGAGGTTGACTGAAGTAGCATGATACGTTCGTACGTTTCCGTAAAAATACGAAGGAAAACAATTATACACTACACCAGGAATTATAGGGCATCCGAGGTTTGAGTTTTATGATTGTCAAACCTAGATTTGGATTTATATTTAAGTAGTCCTTATTCTTTTTCGATTTGTTTGCTCCTATTGCTAATGCACGCATAGTTTCGTCCGAGTAGAAGTCGTTTTTCGCATTCCCTCAGAACATTCTAGCTTTCCAGGATAGAAAGTACTTATGTTCTTCCAGCTATCCCCTTTCCTTTAGTGTTTTAGCTGAAATGCCTCTGATAGCGCAATAGCAGTAACAAATAAACAGAGGTATACTTTCGCATTAATAATATTAGTGTGGATGCATAAACCTTCTTAATCATAATCGCACAATAACTAAAGTATGCTTCTTCATATGTTTTGTTCGTTTACGTTTTAGTAAAATAGGTTTAATATACGTTTATTAATAAGAGGTTATATGTTTATTTTCACTGACGTCATAAGCTTTACTATTGGTAACAAAAGGCACATTGTTAAAAAAAAATGAACTTCGCATGACCTCGCATCGCATCATCCGTTAGCCAGCTTTAGCCTAACTTGCAGTTTATTGAACTCTGCTACGAAGTATAATTATTTAACTATAAACGATTCATGTTATTGTTAGACAGTACTTAAATACATACGCAACTGTTGTCTTGGGCAGTTTCGGCTTGTAAAAGATTATGCCTTTTATCAATTTTGTTCCTGGCAGTGACCTCTTCGATAATAAAGTCGTAGCAAATTTTGTGCAAAGATAAGAAAGGTATTACTATTTAACTGTGGAATAAATCATGTTACTACCGATTGAGAATATTTTGAATCTATATTATAGAATCAGCATAACCGAATGTGCCTAATTTACAAATTCTTACTGCTTTTTTATGCTGTTTCTAAGAACCAGTCTTCCGGTTGGAATGCAAAACATGTAGACCCTATTGAATGTTAAATTTAGACGGCCACTGATAGGACATTGTGTTAGAATATTTTATAATATAAATAATCGAATCTCACGCGATTCCCTCCTTCTCGTAAACTCTTGAAAACTACCTTTCAGTATGCCAATTTTTGATTAAAGAGGATTGTGAAGATAAAGATATACATGAAAAATGTTGTAGTCATTTTATGTCATAATCAAATGTTTCATTTTAAGCTGAGGCGTGTTGTAGCGTGCGATGAACTTTTTTCTTCTTCGTACTGAACAGTACCAAGTTGACCAACACGTACTCGATAGATAGCCATCCCTTTATCGATTATAGCCAACCCTGCAGGTATTATTTAACCACATCAGCTAGTGTAATTGAAGGTTAAACTAAGTATTAAATCACCTATCCTGTTTCAGAATCGCGTCGGTCGGCGCATCATTAAGGTTTACAGACAGAACCCCAGCAACGAATCCTTAGAGCACGGACACGACGTCACCTTCAAGGAGTTTATCCTGTTCCTCACCAACAGATCGGAAGAGCTGGCTGACGTGGTCAACAATGAGCATTGGCAGCCCATCACCAACCTGTGCCACCCTTGCCTCATCAAGTACACTTTAGTCGGTAAGTGCAGTTGTATTATAATTTAAGCATTACTGAAGGTGTTTAGCGAGGTGTTCCTCTTAGCGTTGCAGGTGTCACTAGGTACTTTTATTAAATGTGAAAATGGCCAATTAATAATATAATATAGTCAAGGAAATATGATTTGGCTATCTGTAGTCTTCATAAGATCTTTTTGTTAATATCAAACAAAACGTAATCGTAAAACTGCCCTCGTTCTTCAAGCAGCACAGTGAGTTGAAAGGTTAAGGTTAGGTCCGGTTAATCTTGCCGCAGAAAAAAGATCGCAAAATAGATAACAGATGGCCAAATCATATTTCCTGAACTATACATGATTACCAACATTATATTGACGATATCATCCAAACAGCAGCGGGTTTTTTTAAAGCTTCCTTCTTGTTAGACTTGTTCTTAAGCGTTATTCACAGCAACGTTAGCACTAGTATTCCGGAAAATCCGGTGTCGTGTTAATGAAAGACTAGTGGTGAAATGACTAGCATAGATTAGAGGAAATTCTAGCTTAGTATTTAGGGTAATGCATGCATAACCATGCATCAGCCTCGGAGACAACTTGCTATCAGATGGCTTGTGTGCTCGTTTCCCCTTCTCCATGAATAAAACCTATTCACAATGTTATATTAAACGTCTACAAACTTGCACCCAGACTTAGTATTTCTCACTACACCAAGCGGTTCACTGATCCCTTATTGGTCAGCATTTTTAAAGGAAAGAAGAGAAAAACACGTCCTACGTCTGTAATTTTGCACTGTCATTAAATCAAGGGCGGAAAGGCATTTTCTGAGTTAGGGTGACTAAGGCCCGTATTAATAAACTGATCTCAACTCTAATGCTCGTCTCGAGATAGTCGAGATTCGTCAAAAATGAGTGTTCTATGGTTTGGCGTTTACTTTGATGTATCTTGTGTCAGGCTTCACAGTCAAAATGCCATCAGGGGTGACTGTTTAATATTTAAAACATATTATTTATTATCAGTATTGTCTTTTAAAAGTTCTATGCTCGCTCAGTTTTTGAATCATTTGAAATACTAATATTTTGAAATTCGTTTCTAACTTAGCTGTTTACCTAAAGTTACTTTCAATTCAACTTGAACATTTATAAAAACCGCAAACAAACAACTTTGACGTCAAAGGCTGCAGGATGTACTCAATACCAAATATGCAATGTTTTGAGATTTCCTAAGGCCAGCAACCGACGTCAATGCGTCTAGGGATGATAGAGCAGCTAAAAAGCTATCGATTTAACCTATATGTATATGCAGCGATTTTTACTAGTCACGGAGATATTGATCATTTTAATCTAAATTTTTGTAATTTACCTTTATGTCCGTGTCACGAAAAATCATTAATTTCATTTTTTCTGTGGTATCTTAGATAATTAGAATCATTACGAATCAGCGAAGTTTTTAAATATTTTTGCCCTTTTTTTTCAGTAATTTTGTTAAGTAATCACTTAAAGTTGTTTTTTCCATACAAAGTGAAAAGCAAACACTGAGACAACTATTATGGAGAAACAAACTATAAGTGATTACTTTTAAAAAAAACTGAAAAAAAGATATAAACACTTCGATAGCTTTTTAGCTGCTCTATCAGCCCTATGCAGTTTGACGTCGGTTTCTGGGACACCAGTATGTATGTTTCCAAGCTAAGCTCAAGACTGGTTTACCCCTCAGTGAAGTGATATACCCATAGTTCTATAAACGCGTGCGCTTTGACAATTATAATAGTCACTAGACGAATTGCGACATGTAGAGCGGTGAAGGCTGGGTCACAAGCAGTCTGTTACAATTGTTTTAGTCTATTCTATTATGATGACAAACAAAGCTGAAGGTTTTCACAAGGCTAATTAAGGCATTAAATGCAAAGAAGATGTTAAAAAGGCCTTGACTTGTCAGGATGTTCTGTGATTTATGTGTTTTTAAATGTTTTCCAACAGCCCTGTTCGTCTAATCTTGTTAGTGGAATCTTTTCCATACTAATTAGTTGTTGACATAGTACCTACTGTCAATATGTGTATCAATATTTGTATCAAGGTTTCAAGTCTAAATTAAACGTCAAAAATACCGTTGCCGATATGATCATTATTATGTCAGCTGAAACAAGTTCTTGCAAGACAAAGGCATTCCCCAAAGATCTCCATTCCATTGGTCCAGTGCTACTCGTACCCAGCAGGCCCATTTCTCGAAACTCACTAGACTAAATAATATTAGTCTATGCGGTACACTTCACTACTAGACTTGTAGAAAATTTGTATTGAGTAAACTAATATTTAACAATATTAGTTTACTCAATACAAATTTTCAGTCTAGTGAGTTTCGAGAAATAGGCGCCTGTTTCCCGTGATCGCCGGTCTGCCTTGGGGGAGGCCTGCCAACAAAGTGCCACTCCATAACCTCACCTGCCCAATATCAGTCGGTTCTAAGAGCGATGTGCTTCATCTGGAATGGAAAGATCTATGCTCAGAGTTTCTCTACAGATAGAATCAGAAATGTGGAGATCCGCAGAACTAAAGTTTCCCACAGAGCTCTGCGAGTAGCTAACCTAATGCCGTGAGTGGAATTCATTATCAAATTGGATATTTTAATTAAGTTACTCTTATTTTTGCATTATCATTCGGTATGCTTTCTTAAATCGGATTGATTAGAAATAGAAATAGAAATGTCTATTTTTCTTCTTTAGACTACATGGTTGGAATAATTTTAAATTGGTTTCTTGTTACAATTTGTCCTTTTGTGGTAACGCCTGAGAGATTTTTTTCTCAGAAGTGGGACAGAAAGAAATACATAGCTAACGAATGAGATAAAATCTTTCCTTTTAAACGGGAGAGAAACAAGTCGATACAAACTCGTAAAGATCAAGGCAACATTCGTTCATCTTGCAAAATATCCTTTAATCTTTTCGATTTCAATTACTCATACTTTATAATTATCCCTTAAAGTATTTATGACTGACACCACTTTTATCATCGTACTTTCATAAATTTTTCGTAATCCTTTCGGTACTTACTTGCGTCATGACTTGCGGGCTGACCTTTTAATGCTAATCTTCAATGAGTTGTTTATATGGTTTCAAGGTAAACCCGACTGTATTTGTATTGAGGTTTGTTCTTTTATCGTTGTCTTTAATTTGTTTTAAAATATTAGATTTCTTGTGGTACAATGTGGCATTCATTAAAAATAACTAGCACGTGCCGATATTGGGTGTGGATAGGGATTCTTTATTATTCTCTCTTCGTATATTCTATAGACGTTCACGTCCTCAAGTAGACCTCAAGCTTACTTCAGCCTTCTCTCACAATATGAGTGTTGACCATTAGTTCCACTTGGTCCTTTCTGGATTGAGAAATCCATACACGTCAAATGGCTTTTCAAATATGTACAGAAAATTCCTTATGGTATTATTTCTCTTTACCAAAAAGCTTACACTAAAAGATAAATTTAATTTCGCTCATTTTAGTAACTGTATCCGCTGGACAGATTCAGTCCTTACTAAGTGTAAACCCGTAAACGTTGAAAATGCAAATGTTTCGTAGATACATTTGTATCTAGTGAATAAACATACAATATCGTTTATGATCGGATTCGTATTTATCTTGCTTTCTCAGTCAGCTTTAGTAAGAAAAAGATAAGCTAATTGAGAAAGCAAGCGATCCTATTTTAAAATACAGACAGACAACGAAGTCACACCATAAAGGTTCCTTTTTTACCATTTTGGTACAGAACCCTAAAAATACGATGTATGCATATGCACTATATCTAATCTTACTTATCCGTCATTGCGTTGCTCTATATTTTTGCATTTGACGTGGCTTTCAAATAGTTAAATACCTGGAGTTTCGTATCATACACGAGATATAGTTGCATTTTTTCCAATCATCAAAAAGTGCCTCACACTCTCATGTGTGATTCAGACTTAATTATTATTATTTCATCACAAATGTGAGTGTGAAGCTTGCCTTATCATATTCTACTCAATCCACTTTAGGTATATATTTGTCCTCAGTTCAATTTAGTCCAATTTAGATCATCAACAACTGGAATTGTCATTAAAAACGCGTCTTTTTCTGCTTTGCTGGTAAAGTCTTCAAGTCGCCGTTGGAGCAATACGACCAGTAGTTCTTTTGAGATTTTTGATTGGCAAATGTTACAGTATATCTAGCGATCTTATTATTATTTCGATTCTAAAGTAAAAAAATCTTAGAAAACGAATATGAAATTATATAATGTTATTGTTTTTATTTTTATATTATGACACATTCGGATTTTTCTACTATTTTATTTGATACTTGACATTTTTAGTTTTAGTATGATATGTTATGGTACCTGTTTATACTATATTTATTGAATATGTCTAATGATTTCGAGTGAGTTTTCACTTTCAATCGTAATGTTTAAAACTTTAATATTTGCAATTGCATAATGCGTATACGCCTGTAAAGGCAGGGTTTGGCGAGACTATACAACTCTCTGGGAATTGTATCTGCATGATTTTGAAGCCAAATTCCATATGCAATAAAAAAATCATTTCATTTCATTTCAATCCTCTGTGCATGTAAATACACAGAGGCATATTTTAATACATAATTAATTATAAGGTCCTTCATGTTTTACCTTTCGGCTTATACACTGAGTAGTAAAATAGGAAGTAGCTAACATAATGGCTCACAAATTCTAAACACGAGCAATAATTTTATAATAACTTACATTGAATAACTCCAACTTTACTTGGTGTTTGTTAGAGCGTGGCATAGTTTTTAATAGGTACTTGTTATTGATACATTTGCGAAACTTTGTGTTATTTAACACGACATAGACTATATTTATTGACGTAGTCTGCCTGCCATATAGTTAAGAAAAAACCGGGCAAGAGCATGTCGGACGATGCTCAGTGTAGGGTTCCGAAGCCTACTACAATCAAATTAGAACTGACCTTGCGACAAACTTAACTTTGGCGTTGTAAAACTGTTATCCCCGTACATCAACATAGGTCGTGGTCAGTTTACCAACACCGCAAATAAGTTTTCGGTAGATATAAACAATTAAACCGTTTGTAACTCAAGAACCAATGAAGTCTACTTAGTTGTGATAGTTTTCCTATTAAATTCATTATAAGTGCTTTAATTTAAGATATTTATTAGATTTTTAGTTTATGTAGTTTTGGCTTAATCGAAAAATTGTTTTTACAAACCCGCAATATTTTTGAAAGACCTATCCAACTACACCCAACACTGTGGGGTAGAAGAGAAAAAAAAACATCCAAAGGTCACGTGTAGGGTGTTACAAAAAAATTTTTTGCACGATTTTATTTTACCTCTTTGTTGTCGTAACTAATATGTACATTCATGCCAAATTACACCTTTCTAGTACTAAGAGACTGAGCTAGGCTGCGGACGGACGGACGGACGAACATGGCGAAACTATAAGGGTTCCTAGTTTGACTAGGGAACCTTAAAAATAACACGCATATCAGTTCAGTTAACTATGTCGAGTAAAACTTGATTTGCTGGTACTCGCAGTATCGTAAGATTCGTACGTCAACGCTGACGTAACATCGTTTGAAAAACACTACCAGGGCCTCTACTTAATGATAAGTTGTTGTTCTATTGGGTGAAACCATATTGCCTTTGACGTGTTTTCGTTACGATGACTAACTCGGCCCGAGTAAAAAAACAACGCTATAACATGTCAAAGGCCCTTTCAAGGGTAAAAAAAAGTGCTAAGTTGTAGGTTCATTGAGAACTCTACATTTTGAACCTAAAATCTAATGCAAAGTACCTTTTTTTATCACTTATGTTTTCTTTCAAGGTAAATACGAGACGTTACTGGACGATTCGCTCCTCGCTCTCCACACCATCAACGCGTCCCACGTGGAGTTCCCGCGGCTCGCCCACACCTCAGGTACCGCCGACAAACTCTACAGATACTTCTCACAACTAGACCTGCCCCTCATCAGGAAACTGTACAAGATCTACAAGTACGACTACAGAATATTTGACTATGATCTTGATAGTATAGTCGGATTTGATTTAGGGTAATTCACATGGATAATTGTTGAACGTGACAGTTTTGATGTCGATGACAGGTCGGGCGCTTTTAAACTCGGCTATGTGAAGCTAAGAAGGGTAATTTAATGAGTTTGACAGCCTACGTATCGGACATGTAAGTGTCAGGCCATATTAAAGTCATGCGTCATCACCAGTCGGGTTCCAGTGTTTTTACTTTGAACCATTGCAAATTTTGTTTGCTTCATTTTTGTTCTAAAGCAGTACAAGTGTGCAGATTCTTTTTGACGTTGCTCATAGAAATGTTTGTTTATATTTCGACGAGCTTTGGTTCTATTTTTATCATACATTTTGTATGTGCGCGGGATTCTGTTTTTGAAGAAACACTTGTTATACGTGATGTTTTGATGGCTTTTAAGGAATTGTGTTTTACATATCGAATTAGTTATAGTCTTTACTATATTAAAGAATATATTTATATGCAATCGATGAATTTATTATCACGGTTTTGTAATCTTTATAGCTTTTAATTCCTTGAACGATAAAAATCGCTGAGCTGGTCAAGGCCAAGACAATTTTAATGAAGTTGCGTTTCTTTTTAAAATTTATTTCTACTGTTTTTTTTCCTTCTTTATAGCATAGCAACTTAGAATGAGTAAACCTTAAGGGTTCTTTTACGCTTAATTATAGAAAAATAAAATATTTTATCACTATTAATGTTTAACAATGAACTGGTGCTACTGTAAGAATCGGTTGGTAATTAATTCTAAGGCACGGACTGTATTGGTGCAGCATTCAACCTTGTCACAGGAAGTTAATTATTATTTTGACGTAATTACTTTGATTTAAGGTTGAAGTTGCGGCACTATGACATGGTTCTAATGTTCAAGTCATAACTTAAGTCCGTGATGGGTACATAAAGGTTGTAAATTAGATTTTTTTAAGGTATAAGTACATGTTACATTCATTACATTATAAAGTAAGATGTTTTTAAATGTCGGAATTCACTTGGGAAGCTTCCGAGTAGATTGCATTTAAAAAAAAACTTACTATAAAAGGTACATCTCAAACATACGCGAATACTAGTCCTTATTGTAAAATTAGATATAGTTTTATCTCGTACAGATGTATTAAATAGACATACTACTTCGTATTTAGTCGGAAAAGGTCGTATAGATCTCGTCTTCTCAGACTGCTTTATCAGACAGTATCCATCGATAAGGTTGAGAACTTATGATAAAAATGACGATGTCGTATGAATATTCCTTACATCTGTAATTAGACGCAATAACTAGCCTTATTAGTGAAATAGTAGCTGATAATCGTGGCCCAAGCTTTTGTCGATCTATAGGACGGCTCGATACTGAAAGATTGAATCGGGATCGACATTGGTGCCATGCTCACATTAAAATATATTACAAACAATTATTGTCGGATATTGTCATATAAAATGAATTTGAATAATGTTGTCATTATAATTTGCTCGATTTGGACAGAGACCTACGTACCTAACTACTGTTCTGGCATACATATGTGTATGGGAATGTTGATACAGTTTAACATAGGTACTTGTAAGTGGTGATAAAAATGATTTAGTTTACTTTAATCTGTCCTAAATTTTACCGCGCGGCATTTGCTGGTGCCTGTTTATACCGGAACATCTTATCTGCTACACCTATAAGAGCTCACTTTGTGCTAAATTTCCTCATTTAAAAGTTTGGGCCCTACAGTTAGATATTTCCGTTGACCTGCAGAAAAAATATTAGCAAATAATTTTTTTTTTGAGCATAAGTACTTTTTTGTTGCTGTTTTTTACCTAATAAAAACCAACCTAAAGGTAAATAAATAATAATATGTTTTCGGAAATCCTGTTTTTGTAAGATACTACTCTGTGTAACGAGTGACAAGAGTATTTGTTATTTGGTTTTTGTTAGTACTTAATTACCTAAAATATCAGATTGTTTAGAATAAATATTTAACCGTTTGCAAATAATGTAATAATATCAAGTTTCATCGCATAAATTAAGTTAAAAATCTCAATATTGATCGATGCCACCCAACCCAATCTTAACTAACGCAATCAATATTTTTTTTCAACATATTATAATCGTATCTAATTTAACTTTTATTATTGGCAATATTTGTATGTCTTACTTTATTTAATCAATAAAAGTAAATTGAATGAAAATAAGTGCCTACAATAGTTTGCTGAATAAATATTTTTTAATTAAAATTGTGTGCTATTTATATAGCATGTGCAAGGCACCTTAATTATTATTTAGTTATACTCATATCAATGCAATGAAATGTACCAGCTGCGTTAATTATTTATATCAACGCATTCCTATAATGAATATGCGTATCGATGGGTATTCCAAAGCTTTCTGTGATAAGCTTAATGTATCGATAAATGTACAGATTATGTTTAAGTCTGATAAGTTACTGTAGGTAGGTGTGTAAACGAGGTGCTGTACCAAAAGAGCCTAAAATAAATATATTTTGTACAATGTGTACAATCAAAATAGTCTTGGTCTATTTTCATGCACTTTTTTGGTGCCAGGAATTTTTGGAACTCCCCACGTATATTTTAGTTAAGTACTTTGGTTTTTTCCTGAGATTATAACAAGAACTGGCCCAGTGTAAAAGAGTAGTAAGTCCACGCATAATCTAATACCTATAACAATATGATTCCAGCGACAGCTGGCATTAGGGAGCCGTAGTTTAAAACACCTTTAGTATAAATTTCTCCAAACGATGTTGAATGTTAATCAATGATAATCGACTGTTAGTTCATACATTTTGACAGCTGTTAACGCTCTTATCGTCGGTTAAGTGGTTAACATCGTTTGGTGAAATTGATACTTAGAGAGTTATGTACATATCGTATGTTAAAAGAAATAACTCGAAATACATGACCCATAACTAAACCCATCCCGTCCTTCGTTAAAACAAGGTACTCGAGTATTAAAAATATAAACGAAGAATTATTGCTTTTCATTTATCACTAGCGGCCGCCAGCGGATTCGCCCCGTTGCAAATTTCTGACTTTCACAGATATTTTTTTTCTGCAATATATTCTTATTTTTTTAAATGTAAGAACCTTCTACGAGCTATTAGAAAACATCTTAAAATAAAGATGTATGGAATTGGTAAAGCCGTTCTCAAGTTATAGCGTCACCAGGAGAAATAGGGGTTCATTTTAATATATTATCGTCTATATACATAAAAGGGAAACCTGAATACTAAAAAAGTCATGTGTGAGTTGAGCCCCAGCTGATTCAATTCTAAACCAATTTAAATTGGAATATAGTAATATCTACTACGTACGGAACCGTCGGTGCGCGAGTCCGATTCGCACTTGATTGCTTGTTCGTGCTCATCACACAAATATCCGCCAGCTTCGTAGGCCGGGTCACTACCAACTAGGCCAGCGCGTCCATAAATTACACGACAATTCCCATCTAAAAATGTGAATGCTCTTATAGGTAAAAAAACACTTATTTGAAAATAAATTGTGTACAAAGGCGAACTTTCTATTATTTCTAATATTAATGATCTTTTGTAGTTTAGGTACCGTAAAACGGGGTTATTAGGGATTAGTAGGGACACAACCTAAAATAAGCCATAACTTGATACAAAATAAGAACAGGTTTTTAAATGGACAATAACGTTACGTCTATTGGAAATAATTTCAGTCTTATAATTAGTAACATATGCTACATTTTTAGGTTGTGTCCCTACTCACCCCGTTTTAGGTACTTGAGAAAAGAAAAAAAAATAATTTGTTTCCCGGAATTAAGTTAACAACACCTTTAGTCATGCGTTTTTGATGATAATAGCAAATTCTATTGTACTATTGTACTTCGGTGATTTGGACTAACTCTGACCTTTGTACCTCAGCCAAATGTTGCTGTTCTGTCACATTGGTAGCTGCATCACTCGGCCCACATAACCGATTGCTGAATTGACAGCTATCATTTGAAACATTTTCAAGTTTCGTAATCCACGTGCGTGATCTTAATTGCTTTGCTGATATGATGTAACTTTGTATCTGAACCAGGGTAGGCTACCGTCTCTGCGCAAGTTGAAAAAATTAATTCACTATTAATTACTTTTCTAATATACAATAGTTCTAGTAGTAACGAAACGGCCAAGCAGCATATTTTGACTGAGGTGTAGAGTTTGTGAAGTTAGGGCGTGTAGAGTTAGGAGCTTGGCTCTCACATGAGATCTGATAACTTTTTGACAATGCGAGCCATATGGT
Organism: Acleris sparsana; assembly: GCA_923062465.1. Lineage (NCBI taxonomy): Eukaryota > Metazoa > Arthropoda > Insecta > Lepidoptera > Tortricidae > Acleris > Acleris sparsana. The sequence continues at coordinate 5,098,533 of OV281286.1, forward strand.
CGTCTTGGCAACATCTTACATAGAAATGTTTTTGTTTGGATAGTATTACCGCAGACGGAAATAGCTACCTAAACGAAAAATGTATGAGGTGTAGAATATTTGACGCACGAAAATGAGTCTTTCTTAAAGCTTTGCTCCAGTGTATCTTGCAGTGGAACCGTGTATTGATTGTATTTTAAGTGGTTATTGTTTTTACCTGCTGAATTTGAGGTATGACCGTTGAACCTTTGGTTTTGTCTTCAATGCCGTATGTCTGTGTTAAAATATTAGCTTTGTTCTTTATTTAAGAAAAGGTAATCGAAATTTCTAATATCGAGGAGACAATATATTTCGAGTTATTTCTTTTTACTTGTAGGAACAGCCACTAGCAATAATATATCACACAACATCAGGCTTAAAAATATTTGATGCGTCTTTATTACTATAAGCACAAGAGCGTGTCAGATATTTTTGAGCGCAATGTTAAATATATTATAGCTAGTGAATGTACTATCGAACCAACGGAACCCTGACCCACCATGGAACCTTGTCACAATGATTGACGTACGATTGTCGCATAGCGTCGTATGACAGTCCTAACGTCAATCACTGTGACAAGGTTCTATGGTGGGTCAGGGTTCCGTTGGTTCGATAGTAGGGGAAACTGTTGTACCCCGGACATAGTTTTACCTCGGACAGTTGACAATATTTAAAGTATCCCGCATTCTTCAAAAAGAAATATATATGTCATTTGAACCATTATCTATTAAAATGAAAGTAAAGTTAGCACGAAACTCGAGAGCGGCGTGTGTGTCAAGAAAATTACAAAAATATAAAATTTGTTACAGAAAATGAGTTTTTAGAACTTTATTACAAATTCGTTTATTTAGTGTTTCGCATATATATGATAAAACTGAATAATGCATGCTAAAACTATATTAAATAGCTATCAGATAGTGCAGTCGTTTCATCCTAACTTTTAGACGAAGTGCGTTTACAAAGGTTACTTTAAAAAAAACTTGCTTTGTTGTACCTTGGACACCGAACTTACGTTGTACCTTGGACTACGGACTAAGGTAGAAAAGTTCAAAAGTGTTCCAATTCTTACATTATTTTGCATTTTTTATGACAAGTTAAATATTGTTTACTATTTTAATTGTTGATTACATTTTTGTTTATGTTTTTAATTGTTCTCAGGGAGATTTTCCATTTGTTTTAGGAGAGTGGGAAAATATGGCCTTTTCTTGTAAATTTTATTAAGGAACCTATGAAAAGGTATAAAAAGTCTTCGTCCGAGTCGCCTTTTGTATCCTTAATAACTAAATACTAGATGATTATTTTCTGTTTTCTTGGTAAAAATGGTATTTGCCCAAGGTACAACACCGAGTGTCCAAGGTAAATCAGGGGTGTTGTACCATGGACACTTTTCCCTTTTTTTTCTATCAGCCTGTCCCGTCTAAACTAACTAAAGGATCGTTTAATATCATATCCCGGAATGTAGTACAATAGTACAACTTTACATATTTGCACATTTGGCAATTCTGAAGCATCTCGTTTTTTTTCTAAAAATCAAAGAAATGTAAACTGTCCGGGGTACAACAGCTTAAGTAGCTATAAGTAGGGGATACTTATAATACCTAGCTGCTATTATTTACAAATTGTTTTGTTAGTTAAAAATGTCATTAATTACATTGGAGTTGGAAGTTAATGATCTAATTAAAATTGAAAACATATCCGTATGTTTAGAGATTGTGAAAAAAAAGTTACCTACACACAATCATAATTAATATCGGAAAAAATAAAATACTTACATTTTAATTGAGTTGGTTTTTTTTATTAATTAGATAGATACAATATTTTTTAACTTATTTATTAACTATACGTTACCTAACTTATTTCACTTATTTAACTTTAATATTGTACGGTCCTTTTATGGTACCGAACCATTACTCCAACTGCTGCACTCAGAGACGTCAATTAAATTTAATGATTGATTAAAGTTGCTGCTGTCACTCTCTTTGCTATACCAATAGAATAAGACAACACGTCAGTAAACACCCAATAAATTTAATTGACGTATCTGAGTGCGGCGGTAAGTTAGGGTTGACCAAGAACATCATTTACCATTTTTCGCTGCAGATAGGAATTTGTAAGTTTAAGTGATCATACAATTTTCCTAGTCCGGCTAGAATTTCGCGGATCTGAACTTTAATCACGAGCCGAGGCAATTTTTTTGGGTTATTTAAAACACGAACAAGAATAAAACAGCCGATACAAAAGTTGGTACAACTTAATTATTTTGTAGGCGAACGTCAATTCAATACCTTTTCATCTCTCCTGTTCGGAAAGTTTAATTTGAATGGGTGGATAGCCGGGTGGAAAATTGCGTTTTCATCTCTAGGGTGGAAAGTAATTTTTTTTTAATAGTTACGATTGGCCACGGAGTCTAAGATAATTGAGCTACGTCATATTATTAAAATAAAAGATTTTCATATATCTAAACTCGGCTATACGTTAAACGATGTATTTATTACGGCCTGTAGGTTCATATGAAAATCATTTTAAGACTGGTCTATTTTTTTCGCAATAACAGAAAATCAACATTTAAAATTATTCCTCTATTCTGCTGCCCGCCATAATGCCGTGATAGCATAGCATGACACTTTTTCTTTCACGTTTCGGCATATCCATCTAGAAAATACACTACTGCCAACATTAGAAAAGTTTAATCGAGTTGGTCACGACCAAGGAGCTTATTATACAACAAGGAGGTTGAACACCGAACATCCGTTCGAAACAAGAAATTTTACCTTTATTACGTCACGAATATATTCCATCTCTTTCTTTAGTTAGGGTAAGAATGAGATGGAAGTCATGCTCCTTGGCCGTGACCAACTCGATTTAACTTAAAAAAGTTTTCAATAGATAAAGCGGGAAACGAGATTAAATATATTTAGGTATACCGTGTCTTTTTTCCTCACAGTCGAAATGAAAAGTAGAGTGTCTAACTCGGGTGAAATTACCCATTTCCCCTCGAACTATTGGCGCTCTCACTTCGTTCGAGCGCCAGAAATATCTCGGGTGAAATGGGTCACTTTCAACCCTTGGTTATCAATCTACTATTGCAGAATTGCACCACGACAGAAGCCATATAACAAACTATTGAAGTTGAATTTTGTACCTATTCGGACGACAGCTTCAAAATATCAATCCTTAAGGGATAATTAGGTAATGAAGTCTACAAGGGCTTGCTTAAGGTTTTTATTTTGAGAATTTCGCAATTTTGTCATCGCCGCCGTAGCAAAATCTCGTCTGCTTTTTAAAGTTTGCGTTTCATTTAGTTATTATTTATTTATCGTGGTTATTTTTTAAAGTCCACTTTAAGTGTCGATATAATTGAACACTGAAGCCATTAATTTTTAGGCTGTTTGAAAACCTTATTACAGAAGATAAGGCTTAATACCAGGTGACTCAGGAATTACTTATCGGCTGAGTAGGTAAATCCCGCCAAACATAAATCTTAACGCTTACTCTAAGCTCTTCTGCCGGCGGAACTCTTAGAGTAGTTAATATCCTGATTGATACCAAGTTAAAATCAATATTCTTATGTTGAAATGTTAACCTAATAGTGTCAGTAACAATGATACACTACTAGGTTTTGTCCTTTAATTTTATAATGTTCACCACAGTGAACGTACTCGTGAGTACCATAATGTTCACTCTAAGTGTTTTCTTTGTATTTTTTTATTCTGAATCGGAATGAAAAAGGTTTTGTATTAAGGTTTAAGGAATAAAATGTAGCTGCTGCTGTATGCAGATATTAAGCACGAATAGTCTAGCCTTAACAGTGTTATATGTATAATAAAGTTACAAAATAACTTAAAATAAAGGTACAACAAAAAAAATGTCTCTATACATAATTGCTTTAACTATTTTATGTATTAGTTACGTTTCATTAAATATCGGAAGTCCCAATTTTAACTGGAGAGTGAGTTTTCGCGAGCTTCCTAGGGACACTTAATTATTTTGCACACTACGTAGAGCGCAGCGGCCAATTCAAAGCTACTAAACTCTAGCAGAGTTAACCTCTTTTCTAAATTAATGAAAATGAGGATGTTGCTATGTTGTTTTTCTAAAGGCAAACTTTTAATGAAGCAACTAGCGAAAGAAAAACTAGAATCAAATAGCGTACCAATTTCCGCATGCTCACCCCGTTTAAGCCCTTGTGGCTTGCTTAAGGTTTTTATTTTGAGAATTTCGCAATTTTGTCATCGCCGCCGTAGCACTAAGACAATAGAGATATGGAGTCGACATTAATATTAAAACTAGCCCCATGCTCATAGTTATACTTAACCATTTCTTGCATTACACAATTTATTCATAATTAATAAAGAAAATACATTATTTCTATGTATATAAATTGTTTGGTACTATGCTTTAACATAATGTCATAAAAAGCATTTTTGCTTCATACTTTATGGATATTGACATATAGTTAGATGCTGAAATAGACGCTGATTGATGATGTCAGATGAAAAAATAGTCTATTTAAAATCCAGTAATAAAATAAAAATACTTAAAACGATAATTTTAATTGTTTATCATAATCAGTAAAATTTAGAGTGTAGTTGGGTACCTATGAGTATGACGCGAGTTTTATTATTAATGTCGACTCCATATCTCGCTTTAGTCTCAACGTGCTATGAAAATTCCTATCACTTATCATTATCATCATCACCACCAAATGGTCATCTTCGTGTATCACACACCCGCGGGTCGCAGATAAGTATGCCCTATCACATCTGCGGGCAGTTTGCAGTCCTTCCACGGCGATGAGCGAATCGTGAAAGGCCCCTCTCCAGTAAGCGTTACTGAAAACAAAAGTATTTTGAACTTGCGTTTTTTTATGCGAAAAAAAAAATGTTTTTCTAAGAGTACTTGTATTAAAAAAAATCTTTTTTAATACAAGCAGTAGTTGAGAAAGTGCAATTTATGGAGTCGAACACTAGACTAGATATGACTCGTCCATAAATCGCGTTCTTTCTACCCTCGGCAACAATGTACCTAATATCGTACTGAGTCAAAAGTTGACATGTTTAAACCAGTTTAACTCTAAACACACAGGCACACTTTAGCTTCCACGAAATTTCTCACCTCATTTAAGTTATCTTATCAGATTCCAGTTGTAGTAACGGCAGATAGTATTGCCGTATAAAGTTGTTCGTGTCAACTTATATCGATCAGCACTGATAGAAATCACTATTGATTATGGAGCTCAATGAAATGTATGTGGCCAGGGGAGCTTCTTACATTTTACTATGAATCTTTAAGTACCGGAAATAAATTGGAATAAAGTCAATGCAATGTTTGTATTGTATTGTTCTGGTGGCGTAATACAGTCAAGTTCATAAATATTGTCTATTTTAATGTCATGTTACTCAAGTTTAAACTGCCCACAACCGATCCGTAGTCACACCAATTTGCCACATTGGTGTGAATATGGTTCATTTTATTTACCCGTAGTCACACCAAGACCGAATTTGCGTCTGTTTCTCTTTCAAAATCAAACTCAACAGAGTCAACGGAGCTGACGGAGCTCCTATTTCTGGGTTGTTGGCCCTCCGGGCCTGATATAAAAACGAAGGTAACCTAAACCTTCCTCCTATTTATGTGTTCGTGTGACTACGGATAAATAAAATGAACCATAGTCACACCAGTGTGGCCAATTGGTGTGACTACGGATCGGTTGGTAAACTGCCATATATGAATTGTCTTGCCATATGTGACAAGGCACTAAAGTGTATTCTTATTTATGAACTCGACTGTACCTATTATTATATCGAAACGTCTTTCAACAAGAATAGAAGGGCATTTCTCGCCACATGAGGTTTTTTTTGTAGTCACAACTACGTAAGGTAATGAATCCAGTAATGAACAAGGACCAATAATGGATACTTGATTCTTATGGTACAGAAGATAAGGGTTATTCATTTACTTTGGGACAGTCAATTTATAACCTTATGTTATTTGAATTCAGAGTTAAGTGACCATTATTGGTGCCTTCAGCTAAGTGCCCAACATTGGTCCCGTCACCCTAAATAATGTTTAAGATATCCTGAAAACATCGTGGTCTCAGCATAGCGTACAATGAAATGAATTTCGATAAAATGGTGAATTGCCAATGTGTTCCAGTATAGTAAGACAACCGATAAAGTAGAATAAAGACATTCCATCTTATGTCTCAGGGTTGGCAGTCTGCAGTCTTGAGATTACAGATGTGTATAGGTCTCTCGCTTGCGATTAGCTGGCCTGTTTACTTATCTGCCTTCTTCATGCTTTAGAAAAAGATAGTACTCACTAGTTACGCCAGCCGCTAGCCTAATGCTGTTCTTGCCGTCGTGGTACATGAGCGGCCAGCTGTCGTCCACCGCCGCGACGAGCAGCGTTGTCTGCGCCTCCTGGATGTCCAGGGTCAGGTTGGCACCGAGGTACTTCAACCCTGAAGATAATGGTAAGCTGGTAACATTCAAGGAGTAGGTAAAACACAATTAACCATGTATAATGTAACTGCTGTCGTAGAATACATAATATTGATGTTCTTCGCTTTTGGTAGGGGGCAAATCATAACTTAAGTCCGCGGTTGTTTAACTCTACATATAAATAAAACTAGAGGCATACGAAAGCCAAAGGGGGGGGGGGGGGGGGGGGGTAACTTTCTCTGCCCACTCCTGGGTACGCCCTTGCCTAAAGCAGGGATTATTTATTGATGGTGCAGAGGTACTGCTTATCTGCTGGGTGAGGGGACAAAGTCGTTGGTTGTATATCTTCAAAATAAATATCAGTGGCCAGTTCGCAACGTACTTCCTAAACTACTGAGATAAGTAGTAACAGCATTACATTTCTCTTGGTGAGTATGGTTTAACTATAGAGGAGATTGTAAGAAAGAATGTGTAGGAAGTGTACTGTGTACAAGTACCAGCTGTGATAAGTGTATTTTTAGCCAGGAGTATTTTTGTTGTATGTCATGTCTTTTGAACTAATCAGAGTATGATTATACCTTGATATACCAATATATCTCTGAGCAAAACAATTGATTATTGATATAGATAGTTAATAACGTTAATAACAACTAAAGAATTTAGTCCACCTGTCCTGATAAACCATCGCTGCGGATCATGTTATCAATCGTAGATATTTCAAGGTCATAATATGAACCTACCTAAATTAAAATTGTTCATCGTTATTCCCCCAAAAACTTCAATTTTTCCGGATTTTCCGGGATTCTCGGGAACTTTCCCTAAACTCGAATGACACGTGTTTAATTAGATAAAATTATTAATTATTAATTTAAGCACTAGGCTTATTTGGTATTTTAAAATAATATGTCAATTTTTTTAACGTCTGTTTATTTTATTTTTTCTAGAAATTTACCTTTAACTTTGATGAAATTTTTGTATAAATAATCCTTCAAAGTAAAGCGTGAAGCGACGGCGTAACGAGCAGATGCAAAAATACTTATACATGAAAAAAAAAACAAGTTACGCTAAGTAGTCGGTTTAACGCCTATGACGGATTAGTGTAGCAGTCCAAAGATGACTGAGCACTACAGTGTGCATATAGCTACTTACTGATAAGGCCGACCAGCCCTCCAGATAATTTTTAGCCTAGATACTATCGTAGAACAATGTCACAATGAGATGACGTATTATATCCACATCACTCAAGTTTGTAATGTGACCCGTCATTATGTCACATTACTATGCGCATACGCAACTATAAATTACGGAACCTACCTCTTATTCTAAACCTGTTAGCGCCCGGCGGTAGCCGCGGCCTGTCAATGCACAGGTGATCCAGGCGTATGCTGACGCCGCCGTAGCCGAATGCGAGGGACTGGAGGAAGCCGCCCATCCCTGTGAAGAAGTTCGAGGCGCCGTCGGTCTTGGGGCGACGGAGCTCCGTCCACACCTAGGTACAGTCAAACGCAAACATAAAACAATTGATTTTACTGCCATAAAAACAGCCTGGGGTTCTATACTGCCCTCCTTAGACAAAAGGGCATAAGTCCCATAGAACCGCGCTTTTATTAGTGACCTTATTTCTTAAGTTGTAGGGTTGTTGTTTGACCAACAAATTACGCATGTGTCCTTTTTATTTAGGAGGGCAGTATTAGAGTCGGTAAAACCATTATTGCTTGCAGAGGGCCTATGAATGATCGCTATAGCGGTCCCGTAACCTCCTAAAGCGATTAGTGCAAAGCCCCGGGGATCCTAGTCCGTGGACATAACCCGCCCTGGCTTCGTCGGGGCGGGTATGCATAGGCATTTCCCCCGGGGTCAAAAAAGGCCTTTGCTATGATGATCTACCTTGAACGGTTCCCTGACGTAGCCCTTGTAGCTCTTGTTGAACATGTGCTCGGCCTTGGGGGAGTCCACCTGCAGGTGCCCTACGGTGTGCATGCTCCAGGTCATCGCCGGGCCGCTGCTGCGGGTCACCGACTCGTAATAGGTCAGGTCGTTGGTCCGCGTCGTTCTAGGGATTTGAAGCAAGTGTTACATGGCATAGAGAAGGCAAAATGAGAACATAGGCACAGCGACATTACAATATCAAGATGCGTTGGTATCCTTGAGGACAAAGACATAATGACTGTATGCTAGTCGGTCACTAGCGGTCTTAACTATGCTCTGGAACTCTGGAAGATATCAATGCAAACGGAACATACCTATTCATATAGTAATTGGCATAGACCAAAATAAAAAAGTCACTGTTTATAAATTCTAGTTCGAAAGAATAGAATAATTTTAAGAGACGAATTTCGTTAACTTTGTGTTTGACCCAATAGTTTTGTTTTAATATCCTCATTTACTTAGCAGACATTTTATGGATGACAGGATTTTTTAAATTTGGAATGGCATTTTCTAGTAAATAACATCAATTAAATGATATCTAATGATAAAAAGTGATTGTAATAGTGTATTAAAACATACTATTTCAAGCGGTTTTCGCCTAACCCGTAAGATACACCTAGGAGAGCTTCAACCCGAAAATGAAAGTCAAACAAAGGTTAAAAGGAAGCATCAAGTAGTAGTAGTAGTAATCAGTGAATTATTTTTAAACAATACATTGTTCTGTTTAGCACTATTAAATTTTGTTAAAACTTATTATGTAAGCACCTAAGGTTAACTCTTGTACTGTGATTTTTGTTCACAATATTGTTGTTCAGTACTCGTATTTGTTTGCTTAGCTGTTCGATAGTTCTTTGTAACGTACTCATACAATCTTATGTTTAGGTGAAAACTTGTAATTGGCCTAAGTTATCACACATTGTAAAATTTATATAGGGGCATGAAGGCTGTTAGTTTTCCGAATATAAATAAAATAAAATAAATAAATAAAATAAATATACTTTTGTCGAAATATGCGAAATTGATAAATATTTCAAGAACAATAATGCAGAACGGCTTTATAATCCTATTCCTCGAAATTGTCTTCGAATTAGAGTAATTGTAAAATATGAACAATTCCAATTGTACTCTGTAAAACTGTGTTACTTTTGACATGTTATTGCATTGATTTAAAACGGCCACCATTACTGTCAAGTAAATAAGCGTTGACAATACGATATCAGGATACGGCCTTGCGATAACATGTTAATAACTATATGGTTTTGCCAAGTACAAATGCTCCTGACCAAATGTCGTTAGCAATTCATCAGTTACTGCAAGTTGTTACGCTATCACTAGGCGTTTTGATTCGGTGCTCTATCGTAAGTTGTCAAACTCGGGGTTCGCGGTTAATACATCCTCATTCTCAAAATCATCTTGATGAATGGCGATCTTCCATCGTGTGTTTCGCTAGGCACTTATTGTCTCGTGAGGTTAAACTGTGGAACCAAATCATCTTTGCGGCCCGACCAGAAAGTATATCGAAGCCTTGAAGAAAATAGCTTTCATTTCTCTGTTCTGGTGTTGTCGATCATGTGCGGTAGTGATGCATGTGTAGCGCAGCTGCTTCTTAGGTTAGTTCTTACTTGTTCATAGGGTACTGCAGCGGGAACCCTAGCAGCACTACATCAGCCTGCTTGATGCGGTCTCCCCTGCGGTACCCTGAGTACTGCGGGTGGTAATCCAAATCCTCGTCATATGGCAACGCAAGGCTCCAGGCTATGTCCGCCCACAAGTCGGTGTTATTGGTCATGAAGTAGGACTTGCAGAGGCAGGAGACGTATCTGTAGATAGGTTGTGCACATGAATTGAAATAAATTAGCAGTCAAAGCAAACTTAATTAAATATTAAGTTACTAAGTAAGTATACTCGTATGCTTGTCTGTCTAGGTGAATTATGTTTTGTTTTAGTGTATATAAATTGAATAAAACAGCTATACTCACGAGCAATGAAAGCGGGTCACTTTGTATAGTATTTTCATATAAAGTGACCCGATTTCATTGGTCTTGAGTGTACATCAATGGAAACTAACACTTGGCTCTATTTCTATTTGGTGAAACCATATTGCTTTTGACATGTTATCGTATTGTTTTGAACTCGATCGACATTATTGGCAAGTTAGTAAGAGCCATCGTAACGTCGTCAATACGAAAAAAATTACAAGTTAAAGGGTTTAACAGAGTTGTATAGAGAGAGCCCCACTAATAATATTCAGTTCAATGTGATTTAACTTGCATCTTAGTTAATGTATCTATCTCTTGTAAGTTTTTTGGAATCAAGTCACTATTCACAACAATCACAATCACAATCTTGTAATAAGCAAACCATTTATTTGTAAAGTATATCTTAGTGGTGTAGTTTCACTAAACGCAAAAGAATTAAACAATCTAGCTGTGACAAAAAAACCATCAAAATTATTTTTCTCAACACTGCTCGGAAACATGAACAGTTTTGGTCTGGATTGGGGTCAGAAAACATCGTTTTTATAACAGGCCGTTTTTTGTTACAAAACTCATGATAATAATTAATAAAACATTTTATTTCCTCGCTGTAGTTGAGAAAAACCAGTAGGTCTGGTTCGGCAGAAAGTGCAATGAATAGTCTCGTCCATAAATCGCGAGTTTCTACCCTCGGCAACAATGTACTATGATTGTCTTCTTTTGGCAGGACGGACGAAATATAACATGCAGGTGTTTTGTTTACATTTAGTTTAGTAACAGTAGTAGACAAATGTATTATAGTTTGGATTTATGTTAATAGCAACTTACTGGGCTAGGTATAGTGAATAACCGGCGACGACGTTGGTGAACGCAGAGTTGGTTATGTTCTTGTGATCCTCGTCGGGACCCATCACATCTTAAAAATAACGCCAATTATTCATAGCTATATTAAAAACACACATACGGCATTTAGAGGTGCAATAGAAATTGGGGAAAAGATATGAACTTTTCTTGTGGTCAATCACGTAACCAAGGTTGTTTTTTTAATACTAGGCTACGTAAACTGAGGCTACGTCGAGGCTAAGGTTGCGAGAAACCCATGGATGCAATTGGCGCGGGACCTCGGGGGAGGCCTATGTCTAGCAGTGGACGTCTTTCGGCTGAAATGATAATGATGTGGTCATTAACTTACTCGCGATGTCATGGAACCCCGTCATAAAATTGATGACCGCGCGTGACGCCCAGAAGTCAGCGATTCCAGTGACCAAGGGGCAACCGCCTTGCTGGAATATAATACAAATAAATTGTATGGAATTGCCCTATCTAGTCCCTTGCAGCATACAAAGATACTTAAGAATAATGTTCTTCATTTGTCTAGCAAAGTGTTAGAGGAAAGAAAACGAAATGAGATGTCATGATGACAAAAATGCAGGTATGGGTAAAAAGGTAGTGACTCTATAGCCACATATTTTCATGCATACATCAAAAATTACCAGGAATAAAATAAATCGTCGATTATTTTGAAATTTTGCATTTCAATGCATTAAAATTCGGGTAATTTTTGATGTGTGGTATTAAATTCAACCGGGACTGACTGACATACAATGCAACACATCGGAGAAGTAGCGGGAAACTTACGCTTACGAATTTTAAGTAGAACCGGTGGTAGAACTCTGCTGCGCGATGCAAAAACAACTTTTACATTTTGATTTTTTGATTTGTGTTTCAATCTTTCAGCTTAAATCATCAGAACAATGCATAAAACTATCAGGACGTTTGATGTAATTTAGATTTTCTGGAAAATACTCTGCTAACTTCTCGGACATTGCTAAAATTAACCATCATCTGCGGGTGTTTATGGTTCACCTTCAGCCACTCCTCGTCCCTGGTGGTGGCCAGGTACTGTCTCGCCGCGAATGCGATGCAGCCAGAGATGTGCTGCTCATATTCAGCCACGTCAGGACAGCATGGCTGCGTCACCTCGGTGCCTGTGTACGCGCTTTCCCATGGATATCTGAATATAATATGAGATGCGTTTATTATGACTGTTAACTTTCAGGCAGAGGAAGTGACTTAAAGGCGATAGGACCTGAAGACGATTCTACACGGTCAGAACATCCACGCGACTTTACCAATGTCAAGATTTTCCTTGATCGAGTAGAACAAAAAAATAATCGTGTAGACGTCTGTTGGACAACCAAATTCAATGAAATCAAGAGGTTATTCCGACCGAGTAGAAGGGGTTTTATGCAGGGTCCGTCCGAATGGCTGCCGCCATCTTATTCTTTAACCATCGCTAAGCAGTAGTTCTCGAATTGTTTTGTTTCGGAGTGGGGATAAGATGTAGGCAGAGTCAAGACTAACGATGGCGTGTAATATATTTTATGGGAGCGCATTTTTTCACATACATTTTTTGGTCATAATCATTTTGTTTTCATAAAATTGTTATTCATAATTTTTATTATCGCTGGAACCGTAAACTTTTTAGAAGTTCTTAAATATTCAACGTGTAGATAAGGCTAGGTTAGGTTAGGTTAGGTTTGAATTATTAAAATCCTGAAAAAGTTACATTTACTGAATAAAATGCGTTATGAATTCCGATGATTATGACTAATAACAGTTTATGAATAAAAATAATTATGAGAGTCAATATGGACCCATATTTTATCTACACACATATCATAAATCCTCTATTATGCGTTTAAAACCCATTGGCAATGACCAGCATTACCTGTGGTATTAGGTTACAGCAAAGCACCCGCCTTTTGTTTATACAATTTTTAGACCGTATAACTTCTTGAATCAGAAAGTACAATATTTTTTAATCGTTGCTTTTTTTTATAAAAGTTAGTTTATTTTGCTTACTACCATTCATACTTTCATAGTACGGTGGCATGTAGAGACGGGAAGCCCCTGCATATAAGTTGTAGAGTTGCTTTTCTCTATTAGCTGTAGAGAAAAGCAACCCCTTCTGCAGCGGGTAGAACTTATACGCACTCTGTACATGGTTAGACCTGTTTGATTGATATTAGGTTAACTTTGTGTAAGACCGTTCTCTAATATGGATTTATTTCAAATCGAAAAGGTAACTGCAGTCAATGCATTTGATAATATTTCTCGTTGATTACCTATAGCCTTTATGTCCTGTGGTCTTGGCCAGGTCTTCGGCGGCGTAGGCGGTATCCAGGCGGTACTGGAGCAGGTTTTTGGCGTACCCAGGGTACAGCAGCAAGATGGACGGGAACATCCATGTCTCCGTGTCCCAGAAGTTGTGACCTGGAAAATGTAGTTTGGATTTTTTTATGGCATGAGTAAAGTGTAAGACAAACAAGCACCAGACTCATGGTAAAAAAAAACAATTTAAGACAGTAAGTTCAAAAATACAATGTTAATAAGACTGCAAGTTCCCAACTTACAAGGACTTCAATATAATGCCTTTCTTTATACTAGTCACCGGTAGTGCACCCGCTGTCTTATTTCTAACACAATAATACGAACACTGCTTTTTTTACTTCTCCTAAAAAGTACATACCTAGCCACAAACCTTGTGACGATGTTTACTAATAATATACTCGCTTACATATTTACGGTGTTTGAAATTAAGACATACGGCTGTAGTTTGATCATCCTTTTTTTCCACGCTGGAAACCACGCTTCCACGCTGGAAACTCATCATCATCATCTTGGGCACAAGGTGGTTATGTGGGACTTATCGACCGAGAGTGGCAGGAATACCCACTAAAAACGCAGCTGTCCTCCCAACACGTCGTCGTTGACGAGGGCCGCAGGTCCTGCAGTCATCCTACCTTGACCAAATTCTAATACCCCTATTTGATGACATAAAGCGTGAAACCTTCATAGTCTTCAAAGGTGCCCCCCCTGGCGAGGCCAGTCGGACTAAGCCCGTAGAACCGCTCCTGCGGCTGGTTGCTGGACTCCGATGGCAAGGAGCTCAGGAAGTAGTACCAAATGCCATTCACCATCTTCGACTGGAAGCAACAAAGAAGCTGTGACAAAACTTGAAATGAAAACGGGTAACTTTTCAAAGAATTACCATAGAAAGTGATCCGTTTTTCATTGCTCCTGAGCGTATATAGCTACTTAGTGCTTAACATATTGTTATCAAATCCGCACCTAATTTGGTAATTAATTTGGATACACCCTATATAATAATGATATTGTTACTTTGATTCGTATTTGTTTTAAAAAGTTTTTTTTCATTTGAATACAAAGTACCTAGTTACTTAAACGTATTATTGAGCTTAATTTGATACAAAAATATTCGTTTTGGCAATACAGCCTGTTACTAAACAAAAAGGTTTTTTTCCAATTTTCAGAATATTGGGATCTGTGTTGGGTTTCGATTTGTTATTACTTTTATATTTTCAATTATAAACGCCAGTCAAAGATACAATAGAGCTGATACGATAACAAAAAATGCTTACATTAACGTTCCTTCTGTACTTTCATGGAATAGTACTAGGTTGTGACTAAGTCTTTCTCTAATTAAATTAAATGAAAATATTATTGACTGTGATAAGTACCAAGGCTTCCGCACGTGACAGAATAGAATACCTAATATTCTCTCCCCCTTGCACATAATGTTCCTATTCAGTTTACCGCACCCTAATTTGCAATGGGTAAAAGCATCATTCAACTTAAAAAAGTAAAAAAAATGATTATTCAGTAAGTAGGCCGTACTTTTACACGTTAAAAATCTACCAGCGCTTCCCAGAGGAGTTGACACTATAAAAATACCTAAAGCACTAAGATCTCTATTCTGGGCTGTAGGTTAAACTAAGATGGTACATGCGAACTGGACGGACCCTGCACAAGGTCCTACCATTATGGTAGCATAATAGAAATAACGGTAACATTAGATAATCTAGCGCTCTAGAGACCCAAGATGCATTACGATAACTAGCGTTTCTATTGGTTTTGTTTTCACGGTTCCGTAGCCATTCTAGGAACCCCTATAGTTTCGCCATGTCTGTCCGTCCGTCCGCAGTCTAGCTCAGTGACTCTCAGTACTAGAAAGCTGTAATTTGGCATGAATATACTCGTACATATAACTCACGCCAACAAAGTGATAAAATAAAATCTTTTTTTTTAAAGTGTCGCCCCCCTACAAAACTACTAATACTAAAAATCTGAAAAATATCTTCAATGAAAGCGTATATAACGAATTTAAAAGAAAATCTATTACGACAAAGTAGAGATCATTAGTTTTTGAGATACAGGCGATTAAAGTGTTTATATTATACCTACTAAAAACATCTAAAATGGCACCAAATGACTTTATATAGAAAATTAGTTATTACTTGTTGTTTTTATGTTTGTAGTACTTGAGAGGCTTCGGACCCCTTCACTGAGCATGGTCCGACATGCTCTTGCCCGGTTTTAAACCAATCGCGTCGCTGGTAGATGACGCGATACGAAGAGTCACGTGATCTACCAGTGACGCGATTGGTTTAAACACGAAACGAATAGAAACGCTAGTTAACGTAATGCATCTGGGCAAGGGCCTCTGGAAATTGCATTCAGCTTCATGTCGTCATAGTTTTAACGAAGCCCAAGACTTACCAGCCTGAGGTTCCCCTCGAAGTCCATCCCAGCCTGCTCATAAAGCGCGTGCCACTCCTTCACATGTTTCTGGTACAATGCTTCCCCGTCCTCCTGCAATACTATTCAGACTTTACTATCTTCGCCTTTTGGAAATTTAAACGTCAAGTCATATGGCAAAATTAAAAAGTCTATTTAATAACACTTCGCAACAAGAAGATTGTGAACCGACGCTCAAATCGCGTAGCTTTCTGATTTCTGGTTTCTCACCCCCTAAATCAAGTGTGATTTCCATGATTTTTGAATATGTTATAGTGATTACGAAAAAATAGGTTTGTGGTACGTGATGGGAAAACACACAGACCTAGTTCTTCATCTTTAGATAGTATAAAATTAAGACTTAGACTTGAACTAGCCTACGGATTTTAGTTCAGTTTTCAGCAATACGAGTAGTTAGAGCGCTTCACGAGGAAGGTTTTTATGTATAATTTTGGATACTCAAATCAAATCAAATCAAAATCATTCCCATTGTCTTCTTTGGACCATAGTAATAATAATAAAGTGCTAGTTTATTAAATTATAAATTAAACCCAATGTTATTAATGTTTTCTACTGAGCACATAACTAATTGTAAGCAAACCTACTTAGATTGAAGTGCCAGTACGTGAACCTCGATATCGGAGCATATTCATATTCGAAAACCTTAAAAATCAGACTAGGTTTAAGGAGAGAAAAGTAAAGAACATTTTAGCTTCCTCCTAAGATTTAAAATAAAGTAAGTAAGTAAGTATTTATTTATTGTAAACTGTGTACAAAAGATGGAAAATAAAATAATAATAGCGTCAACAGTTGCCCATTGCGAGCATACAATTATTGTGATTAAGTCTAAAAACATACGAATTTAATAATTTATACATATATCATGGCCAAAGAATTCGTTTAGATTATAAAATACATTATTGATAAGCCATTTTTTTAACTTAAACTTAAAGTAATTGCCCTCTAACATTTTTAAATCACTGGGCACGGCATTAAAAACACGTATCCCAGTAATAAACGTGCTTTTATAGTACAGTAAGTTATTGGCTTTTGGACACAATAGATTGTATTTGTACTTTTCCCTCAAATTATTTTTTGGGCGCCCTTTTTAGTGAAGTAGTCAGCGTTGTTCTTAACAAAAAGACAGAGTTCCAAAATATAAATCCCAGTAAGCGTAAGGAAACCTTTATCCTTGAACACATTACGAAGAGATTGATAATTACGCATGCGATATACTGTACGCAAACATATTTTCTGAAGGACAAATGTAGTTTGAACGTTTACACGTTTACGTTTACGTTTAATCCATTTCTAGTTTTAATTTAAGCTTGTGCCAATTTTAAAACTAAGCACATTTTATTGATTGATTTTTAAATTACTTATTATTCTAAAAAGCTGTTGCCTCCTGCTACCTAGTCCAATACTTATTTTTATTACAAACAGGTAATTCACCACTAACCTTTCATCAGCTCTTGTTTAGCAACCGTTCTGTTTGTATCCACCGTCATTGCGAAAGTGAACACCCTGGACCCATGCTGCGGCACCACTAAGTGATCCGGCACGGAGGTCCAATAAACACACACATCCACAGGCATTGGCTGGTAGGCGAGGTCTTCTGACTCCCTGGTCTTCCCACAGGTGGACCAGACGGTTCGTTCCTCTAGTACCTCGGGGACTGGTGGGTCGAAAGCAATGTCTTTGCTGTCAGCGCCTGGCATCAGCGTCACGGCAATCCAAATATCGTGGTGGGATAGGTTTGGATCTGAAATAGGCGCTTTGGTATATTGCTACGGATGTAATACACAGCATGCAGATGTTTTGATCAAGAAATGTAAAGGTTATTCGTTAAACTTAAACCGACCATTAGACTAATGGAAGAAGATAAAATATTTTATAAAAAATTAAAGGATTTTCTAATAGACACATTGCATGAATTTTTAGATTTTAAGTATTAGTCATCAGTACATAGCTTAAGTTTGTGTAAATTAATAAACATGTAAATTGCTGTGCCCTTACAGGGTTTAAGTTGGACTATTTTAATAATTGTAACACCATTGTAACACAGAAATGCAATAAATGATATGACTATAACTATGACTAACTAACTTATCTAAGCATATATTCTGATTATATAAAGTCACCGTTATTAGAACATAACGGATGTATTGAGAATCGATCTGTGTATAGACGACCCTTTGCTCTATCTAAACAGCCTAACGTGCGCCTAGTAAAAGTTGGCTCAAAAATAGCAGATAGATGTTGACTATAATATTTATGAAGGCGTTAAAGCGTGTTTAAATATTATGTTTGTCCCCTATATGTGGGCAGTACATGCCAAAGAAGTGCCTTATTGAGACCGAGAAAAATAAAAAATATGGCTAAGTACGTGATCGACATAATTATGGGCTTCTGTTGGTATTGAATGTTGAATAAGACCCTAAGCTAACAATAATATTAAAAAAAGTATAGTTAGATTGATAGATATTTGGGGACAAAAACTCAAAGAAGACGCCCCTAATTTGTCAGTTATGGTTATAAAATATTAAAAGAAAAGTACAGAATAATTTTAAAATATTCAAACCTCTTTAGTATATAATCTACATCTACACTAATATTATAAAGATATTCGATTGTTTGTTTGTTTGCATTGAATTACTTATTATTCTTTTTTTTTTCACCATTAGAATCCTACATTATCCCTGATGAACATACGCTATGTTTATTTTTCTGCGCGTTCGGAGTTGCGGGCAAAACATCATCTTTTTTTTAAACATCAATCCCAAAGAAATTTGCTTCGAATGAAATTATCTGTAATTTTCATTTACTAATTTAATATTTGCGATTTTAGTAATGTGATGTAATAATTAAATCAAGCCACATCTGTGTTATTCATACGTCTACTGTAAAAATATGTCATGATAGCAGGGGATCTACATTACTGTTTTAGACTGTCGAGTACACACTATCAGTTTTTTAATATTATGAATATGCAGCAATGTGTCTTGTGTTATTTGCTCTTCCGATCTCTCCCGATAAATGTCGAGAATCGCCGAGTGTCAAAGTCCAATTAATAGTACCTACTGTAAACTGTAATTCTATGGAACTTGCTAACTATACATAAACAAGCCGCCATAGTAAAATTGACATTAGATGTCAATTTCAATATACCTATTGCTTGTTTACATAGTTGGCAAGTTCCATAGAATTACAGTTTAGTACACTTTTTTGTGAAAACTCTTAAGGATGATTTCCACCAAACGGCTCGCATCGCATCGGATCGGTAAGGATACGTACGGATGCGGCGACAGCCGTACGGCTCTATTGAAATTATTATTGTCTATTTATGATGGAGCCGATCGCACGTCGCAGCATGCTTACGGCGACGTACGCGTGTCGCGGAAGACGCCCGCGGCCAAGTTGCTGTGCGCGGCTTGGTAATATAGACTTTAAATACTGTGAACATGATTTAATATCGTTTAAAGACCATAAAATTCTTTCCGTTCCGATCCGTTGCGGGCCGTTAGGTGGAAATAGTGCTTTACTGGACCATCGGCTTCAATTAGCTTCCTAAACAGTTTTTAACGGTTAAGTCATAATTTCTTTAAAAATAAATACAGTTTTTGGATTTTGAAACACGGACTTCCTTTCGGATTAATAGGATGAAACTCTCACGGTCACAGGTAACCTACATTTCATCTAGGCATTTCTTACGAACCAACATAGGGTTAACAGGCTATTGACCTAATTACTCACCGGCATACGACTTCGAGTACACTTCTACTTGATTCACGATAGCCCTCGTATAGTACCTATGAGCATAGATCCTCTGCGTCACCACGGAGCGATCTCGATCGACTCTCACTTTGAACACGCCGTCTTTGGTATGGAGGCTGTAGATTGGGGCGAAGGGCCGGTGAGTCAGAGTCGAGTTGAGTCTGACGTTGGCCCAGGAGGGGATCCGGGCGCGATGGCTCTTGCCTTTCCGACCGTTGTAGAGGCCGTTGAGGTAGACGGTGTCGCTGAAGATGTTGGTTGCTATGTGACCGTTTCCGACAGATGGCATTAGGCGAGGTTCAGGTAGGCTGAAAAGGCGAGAATTTTCCCATGTGAAATGACCAAAAGAAATATAAAGCGTGTTCTATGAATTTAACCTGAACATTGTTGGAATACTCGATAGGTTCGATCGCGCTCGTACTAAATTTGCGGGTGGTAGGACCTTGTGCAGGGTCCGTCCGGAACGCTACCACCATCTAATCCATTAACCTACCGGCAAACAGCAGTGTTCGCATTGTTGTGTTCCGGTTTGGGGATAAGACTGCCGGTGTAATGACTAGCATAGAGGCATTCCATCTTAGTCCTCAGGGTTGGCAACGCTTTTGCAGTCTTGTGAATGCGAATGTCTATGGGTCACAGTTTTCCACTTACCATCAGGTGGCCTGTGTGCTCGTTTGCCTTCTCTATGCCATAAAAAAGGTTTTTCTTTTATAAAAGCTTATGCTCAGTAGTTCTATACTTAGGTACCTATACTAAATATTTTACAAGAAACTCTTATAACCACACCATTAGACTAGAAACTATTATAATCACACGACCGAAACTGCAAGTAAAAAGGTTTTTTTTTATAATAAATCTCATCTATTCTTAGATTTATTAAATGTAATATGATGTATACATACAGGTATCTACAAAGTGGTAAAAATGAACTTGACATGGCCGGCAACTACCATAAATATTGAATCAAATCAGAGAAATACTGGAAAAGGGCCGAATCTTAAGTACCCGAAACCGACGTGCGTGCATGACTCGATGTATGAATGTGGAAGAAGCGAAAGACATTTGTCAGGATCGTAGCAGGTGGAAAGAAGTCGTCTCTGCCTACCCCTCTGGGAAACAGGCGTGATTTTATGTATGTATGTATGTATGTATGGTAAGGATAAACTGTTCGAATATACCAAAACAATAAGTTCATGTTTTATGAAATTATACAGATCGAAAGGGTCATTGATAGTGATCATTTAAGTTTATCGAATTTCACTTCATCTATTGTACTTATAATTTCATAGATATTTTTTTTAAGGATAAATACCTATATTAAGCATTAATTACGTGGGTTAGGTTAGGTTTATTTTTACTTTGTGACTTTATTAGTTTCGGAGTAAAAGTGAATGTGACATACAACCAGACGCGCATAGCGAAAGTATAAGAGTAGTTAGACTACGGAACCCTAAAAATAGTTGCAACGTTGGGTCTCAGAAAACTTCATCCTAAATATTAAATATAAGTAAATATCGATGCAATAATAAATTCCTGGAAATGAGTCACGGCTCTTTGTTAATTGTTATAAACCATTCCAATGCGTAATTGCCTTTTTATTGCATCGTGACGTCTCTTTAAGTGGACCAAAAGATTCAATAGGATTAAATTTGACGATGATCTTATTTACGATGACATAAAATAAGAAAGGCTTGCCGCCAAAATATTTTAAAAAGTGCACATGACAGTTAACAGAATAATGTTTACTGCTTAAAAGACTACAGCGTTAGTCATTCGGTTTGAAGTGAAAAAAGTTTTTATTTAAATGAACAAGTCCCTCGATGACGAGAAACCTCTTAAGCTTAATTTTTTTTTATTTCTAAGATGTTTTAAATATAGTTAAACTTTATGAAATAAAAAAATGAAACATATCAGTTTTTTTTAATGGAATGCGTTTACGTTAGTGTATTTTCTCAATTACACACACAATAAGCTCAATTAAACATACCTATGAGTAGCAAATACATGTGGATCATCGCTCACATCCTTCGGGTCCTGGTGGAGAGTTTCAACACTATGACTACTGCTAGTAGTAGTCAGCACTATTACAACAACAGCCGCGGTCACCAAAACTGCCAGCATCGCGGCAACCTGCTTGTTTCGCGCCAAAAAGGTCCACATTCGAACGCAAGAACGCAACCGTCAATTCAAATAAAATTCCACTTAAAATTGCGCGGCAGATAACTTTTTAAAACATTCGAACTTTTTGAATTTGGAATTGTTTAGATAAGCGCGGACCGCCGGCCACCCGTCGCCGTGTCCTAGCCGATATATGCGACTCGCCTGACACGACACACGACATACATGACAAACGTTATTGTTCTAGTAACAAAGATAACAAATGTCATTAGTAGGGTCGTCACTTTCTGACATGCTTTTAAATTATTTTATTGTTATTACTTCAATTTCATTTTATTGTTGATGTGTTTCTGCAACATAGTATCGGCAATATCTACGTAGCTACAAGTAAAAATACTACTAATTACCCAGTTTTCTATTTTCATTAGAGGAGGAAAATTGTTTGCACGTGTTGATTTCGGTCGTTTGCCTTGTAAACAAAACCTAAATTCCAACATAAAAATCATAAAATAACGTTGCATTTTTTTGTATTTTTTGGAAACATGCTATTTCTATTTGAAATAACACAAGATCCAACAAATACAAGTGGTGTAAGACTTGTACAGTGTAAGTAGGCAGTTAAATATCATTAAATAATTGTAAAATAAAATATTAACTAGTTGTCGCAGACGGGATGTAGATACTATTTGTGTCTATGATGGGCAACCCTCACCGGTGTGGTCTCATCTAGTTAAACCTAATTCAATTGTCACTTCCTCATTGCATTAACTCCTTAGATGTATCTACACCAACTTATCTGTGCAGGTGGTCAAACCTGTAAGTATCGTCGCGCCATACAATATTACCCGACATGGTCAAAACCAGCGACAATCTTGATGGCAAGTGTAACTTTGTCTCGGTATAGTTGTAGAAAATATGCAGATGAGACGAATTAGACGACGGTCCGATGACCCTTGTTTTAATTACCTCAACGTGGCGGTATCTGTTGCCCCAGACACAGAGTAGACATAATTTAGATTATGTCAGGTCTTAATAAAAGTACTACAGCTACTTAGGTTGGCGCCACATGCACATATAACTAGGTATAGGTAAAAACTCAAGTAAAGCTCCTTTTGCATGTAGTTGTGTACAAAAATAATATGGGATTTACGTCAAATTTCAAATATAGAATGTCGAACGGTCTATACAAATAACCACCGGTCTATATAATACACCCCCTTGCTAAGAAAACGGGCACTTTTGATTTTGTCAAGTAGATTAAATATACTGTAAGAAAATGAGATTTTATGCTTGAAAATAAAGAAAGTATTATTACATACATAACTTACTACAATATGTATGTAATCATATCACGCCTGTTTCCCAGAGGATTCGGGTTCCTAAGATTCGGCCCTTTTCCAGTAGGTATTTCTCCGCCGTAGTTTGGTCAATAGCTCACCAATCCATATCCTATTACTACTTAATGTTTCCATCCTTCTTAAAGAGTCTTACACTAACCGGTGGTTGTTCGTGGGAGCATATTTATAGGGACAACCGCCGGTTGGTGTCCCATCACTACTAAATTAAACTTGTCTAAAGAACCTCTGCGTGTTGCAAAGGTTCGGGACTCCCATAGTCCCGTGATTGGTTAAGAACTGCAAATGTATATTTTTTATAATTTTGCATTCTTCATGTATAAGATATCTCTATGACGCATTTCATCTATTTCCTTTCAGCCTTTGCAGCGTGAAAAAGTACCAAACAAACAAAGAAACAAATTCTCGCGTTTATAATATTAGTAGGGTACACCATGTCTCACATTATGTTAGTTTAGATGTTACGTCATTTCAAGTCCTAATGCGTTCAGAACCCGTTGGCAATGACCAACAATCAATAACAACAATTTTACTATGATAATTTTCTTATCTGCGGGAGTGGTCGTGGTGGTGGGCTGTAATGTTCTTATAATGGTATCAAATTATGATAGAGTTACGCCTTTCAAAGGACCATGCGTCAAAATGGCCCCAAAACCAACAAACATGAGAGTTGGGCCCTTAAATAGGTCTTTCAATATAATTAATTTCATTCTATGGGCTCGAAGTCGAATTCCTTTGCAGAACTGAGATATTAATATTTTTAGTCAGCGTGAATACGAGCTATGAAAATTCTGTATAGTTGAGGAGTGAAATGTTTTTACATGTGATAGTCTTTGTGCCGTCGATATAAGGTTCCATTTAACGTGTCCCGCGTAAATTCTTTTTATACCGCACCTTTATAAGTATTTAACATTCTGGAGGGTAGTTAAGACAAAATATAGTAATAACGAAGGTATTCCTACCGAATATGGCGTGAACTACATTCGTGCGGATAACTTGGCATCTTTTCTAAGATATCTTGTTTTGTTATCTTAAGTCGTTTGATGACGTATGATATCACTGGGGTCATATCAAATAGACCTTGCAAAATCGTACTGTAGCGAGTATTTACAAGATGGATTATTTAAGATAAAACTATACGGTGAAAATAATATACCTACATGACTTAGCAGAACGGCTTAGGGCCGGCGCTGACTGCCGGCACGGCACAGGATGGCACGGTAAGTTGTGCTGCAGCATTCCGAAGGATAACACGGCCTTCTGCGGCATGCCGTGGCATCCTGCTGGCATGACACGGCAAATTATGCTGTGGCATCCCGAAGGCCGCTACGGCCTTCCGCGGCATCCCGTGGAATGCTTAGGCACGTTCTGTCCTACCGCGGCCTCCCTCGGCATCGTTGTGTCAAAATAAAGCAACATGAGTTCTATACTCATGGTAATAAGATTAAAAATGGTTATATCAGTACCGAAATCCTTTACCATGACACGCCGTGCCATGCCGGCAGTCAGCGCCGGCCCTTAGTATTCAGGCTGAAAATGTATGGTTGATTAGAGCCCGTGCGCAATCGAGACATGTTCGAGCACGTAAATAGGTACTACGTATACATTCTGGTGGATAGAAACCAAACTGGCATAGATTCCGTCCCTCACTATTACTGTTCTTGTTTGACTGGCAGACGCACGATAGGATCTTGTGCACACGAGCACACGCAATTTCCATTATATGGTATAGTTGCCGGCAAACTTCTTGAACACGTAACCTTGCTTGCGCAGAAGCGATTTTTAGGTTTCGTTGGGAGGGGGGGCCGCGGGCGGCGGGGGAGCACGCGTCGTTCGCACCCATTGGTCAATCAGTTGACGTTTGCGTCCCGCACCGCGTCCCCGTCCCTCTGCCTCCCTGCACGTATGTGTACGATGCGCGAACTTTCCCCCGCTACCTCGCCTAATGTTCAAGAAGTTTAACGGGATATTTGGGGTTAGACAGGCATATGCCATTGATCATCCCGCAGGTCATTTAAATGATTTAATTATTGATTTGTAATGAGATAGTAACTTGATGTCAATAGTAATTGTATTAATAAAACCAATAATTACCTACAAAAATGTGTTTATTTTACACACTTCGGTAACGTAATGATTAATGATCGGTATCTCCAAGAGAAACCCGTTTCCTGATAGATCGTATTCACGCTGACTAAAATATGAATATCTCAAATCTGCAATGGAATTCGACTTTGTCCATAGAACGAAATGAAGTAGATTTTTAGACCTATTTAATGACCTAACTGACCTAACTCTCATCTTTGTTGGTTTTGGGGCCAGGCTCCATACAAAGTTGCCCATTGTCCTTTGGACCATTTTCAAAAACCAACACAATTTAAATTGGCCTCATTTTTAGTACAGTCGAGATCTTAAATTTGGTTTTAGGTCCAAAGTCAATCTGAAATTTTACAACAATAAGTTGAGTTACCTGTTAGTTACTTAGACATTAACGACTACAATCTTATTTTTGATAAAATGGGTAACAAACTAACGTTCGTGACTGTAACTTAGCATTAGTACCTATAGATATGTTTCTGGTAGCACTGGTAGTAATGAGATAACCCATCTTAAAGTAGGTACTTATAATATATATGTAAACAAAATAATGTATGCAACTGTACATAATAAGCATTAAAACACTCTTGTGATCTTATTATGAAACATAATCGTGTCTTAAGACCCCTCGTTATGTAATCAGTTACATAAACTACTACAAGTTTGTACAAAATTATAACATTAAAAATATAGAAATAAAGACAACATACAAATAAAACTATAATCACCACAGTAAAACTATAACGCACATGCGCGGTTTTCAATTTTATAAACATGTCTATGCTAGACTTTAATTTCGGAAGCGTTTGGTCTTGGCCTTGTTGCACTTCAGACAAAGTATAATAGAAAATTCATTCAACTCTGGCCCTTTAGGAGCTCGAGTAAGGTTATTATTACTGACCCATACCTGTTCCTGTAGAGGTACATACGCACACGCACGCAAGCGTCGCAACCACTTCTCATTCAGCGTTATCACCCACCCACCACTCTGGCTTGTGATGCGTATGGGTAAGGCAAGCATTATAGGGATATATACAAGCCGCAGGATGTACCCTTGTTCGAAGATGTTCTACTGGTTTGTTAATACTGTTCTCCAGATGACAGCCGTTTGTTTGTCCAAATTGATTGGTGGCCGGCTCGGTGCGTGGACGCATCAGACCGTGGCTCTGGTCGCGCTCTGGTACCTCCATGGACACTGTTTCAATGAGTTCCGACTGCCGAAATACATGATGACCGATTTGAAACGGAATAAATTAAATTGCGTTCGATATACAGTGATTTATTGGCCTTATTAAAAAATTGGGCTTTAAGGGCTGTGATAGTGATCTCCTCTTCATTTTATTCCTTTAAGTTTAAGTAATTTAAGACTGAAGAAATAAGTAGCGGGCTGGGAGAATATTTGGGCGTTTCAACCGCCGTCATTGTTGTCTTCAATATATTGACGAAAACAATGATAATTACCAGCAACTTTTGATGTCAAAGTCAACGGACCGGGGAGTAGTATTAATTCCATTTAAAATCATAAGACAATTAAAAAGTTTATCTTGAATAATATGCGAAGACAATAATCACCCGGCTATCGTTACGGACTAACGCTTCAATCGATCGATGAGGAAAATTGGAATCAAAGGTAGTATATAGACTGACATTGACTTCTTTTTGTAAGCAGACAGTTAAAAGTGGTATTAAGGTATTAGAGTAGAATTTTATTGACTTGAGCTTGAGACGTACGGTCATATAAATATATGTATGTACCAAATACCATAAATTGAAATATGGATGGAGGAAATTATCTTTTTTCCAGCTAACCTTTCGCTGCAAAAAAAATCCTACATCCATCGCTGAATGTCGATATGGGCCATAATTTACGTACGTTCGATCTATTTGAAAGAGAAAACACCAACAGATTTTTAAGTTTTTGGGGATTATTTCCCACCTGTTACCACTGGTAACTACTGGGAATAAAAATTCCTAGCTGTTACCACTAACAACTAGGAATTTTTATAACAAATGGGAGAAATATTCCCACATGTTACCACCGAGTACTTTAGTGGTAACAGGTGGGAAAAAAAATCCCAGCTGTTACCAGTGGTAACAAATTGTCGGTAACAACCCGTTTTTGGTCAAAGAATAGACCCATTAGTAAAAGTTCTACATTGTATCCGTTTGTCATACTTTAGCATCATTACTGGGAGGTGAATAAATATTCCTTAGTCGAATAACCATACGAGTACATGCATAAGAACTGCAAGAGATTATTAGTATTACGAATTTAAAATGGGTTGGGATTTCCTTTTTTTTTTGGTGTCTTACATAACCCACCACTCGACGAGAATTTTCAAAATCAAAAGGGTTATACGTGAATACATGTGGTTGATATTGCATACCTAGTTATTGTTATGTATGGTTTTTCAAATCAAATAGAAACTAAGTACGAAAAAATCGATATTATTTTACGAATAGTAAATCATTTATGTTACTTACGTAAATCTATAGTCTTACGCGTCATTGTTGCTGCATATTAACTTGTAGATACGTTTACCCTATGCAAGGTATTGAAGGTCTTGGCAAGATTGCAAAAAAGCTGATGTTAATTTGATGTTAAAAATGAGCTGAGGAGAGTAAATATGAACCTGACCCTGAACATCACCCTGTCAACGAGGATCTTTATTCCAATACCTACACACTTCTGCATCTGCTTCTATCATCATAATCATCTAATTTAAGAGTTGCGCTCTTGTCGGCTGAGTAATTGCCACTTTTCTTAATATTTCCATTATCACCTTTTACCACAGGGTCTTATTCGAAGCACACTTTGTTGATACATTATATTTCTCCAAGCTTCACACTACTCCGACTCCGCAGTCAGGTTAAACTTTTAACATCACACTGAACAAGAACGTTCTAATTGTCAGAAACAGTGAGATATGATTGCTCAAAAAACGATGTCATTATCCCGCGCGCGCAGCGGAGCGCGGCGCCCCCCGTTCCGCCGCGTGCGCCGGTCAGCCACCTTGCAAGACGCTGGCGCTGATGTTGGCACCAGCGTGGGACCGATGTTGGAGCCAATGTTGGTTAAGGCTTTGGATTGATGAGCGTGAATCTTGGCAGACGTGTGAAAATACGGAATCATTTTTATTATATTTGGATACGTTCAAAGTTGGAGCATTTGGCCAAGATATGATGCTGCGTTTGATTAATGCTAGAATGATGCACAGCGCTTTTAACGTTAACGTTATCGTTAGATATTTTTTAATCCTTACATTTCACATAAGCCGCCGATGCGATACATTGTTCGCTTAAGTTAACGTTGTCAGTTTAAGCTTACGTCAGCGTTTGGCGTTTTGAAGGTATCTTGTTTAGGCGTATCATCTCAGGTTCGACTAAAAAGAAGGAAGAGGGTAACAGAACTACTCAAGACTTCGATGCGGTGTCATCATCATATGGAAAATTACATTGAAAAGGTTTATGTGTATATTAACCTAAGCTCAGAGGGGTTCTAGTATAAATATACATTGTAACAAATGGCTCCAGAGACGCTTACCAAAAAGATTTATTTAAATAACAGTAGGAAAAAACAAAGGAATCTTCAATACCACATACATAGCCGTATTCTAATTTCAACAATCTCTATCTATCTATAAATTACACACTGTAAAGACAGTGAATCACATACCCTAAACTTGTGTAACTATGCTTATGTTTCTCTTTTGCCCAAACTTAAAGAGAAACATCAAAGCTTTTCGAGGGTATTTTTACAAGGAAACTAACCCAATGAAGACTAGCCATATATCCATAAAGGAATGACTTTTTTTTAACTGAAAGAGTGGGGAAAATATGCCAAGATATAGCCATATTCAAATTCAAAAAATTCAAAACGTCAACTTATTATGGAATTTAATTCTAAATGAATAATTATTAATAATACATACATTTGTGATGGTTTGTGGTGAGTCCGTCCGAAGCTACAGTACCGTCATACCTGATAACTTGCCACCAAGTAGCTAATTCTCTTTCTAAGGGTTCTCTGCGTAACCATAGGGTTGGCAAATGAAACAGTTGCGAAACGATACATTCAGCCAAACATACCTATTTCGGCCAAAAGGCAGGATACCCCTTCTAAGTTGGGGGGACACCACAGTGTTGGACACACATTTTTATTGTTAGATGTCAATGGGCCTTAGAACTCGCTTACCACCAGGGCCTGTGCTTTTTTATCTTCTTCATCGTGTGTACTGAGTTTTGATATGTTACTGCCTATTCATTGTGGGTTGGTTCCTGTTTGTAGTACAACGTCCTATCTTGCTTCTTACGAGTTGACAGCGCATTTGCAGCCTTAGGATTGAAGTCTGATGATTGCCAAAACGTCGCGTCGATGCGTTTCTGATCTCAACTGTCTTAAGTTGGTCTGAGTGCTCGGCTGCCTTTCTCATAAAAAATACCATATCTTTACAGTCTATTAACAGCACGCTACACCACCAACATTGGCGGCCAACTTCTCCCATCGCCAGTTCCTGTGATTAAACATAACAATCCGTGGGCAGCCATAAAATAATAAGTGTGGTCAAATGGGCGCATGCGCGTAATTAACAAAGATTGATGCGACTTACCTAGAAAAGGCTTTTTATTTAATTGTATACTGTGCGTGAAAAAGTTATTATTTAAAATTGAACCGTATAAGTTGTTCTTAACATCCTAATTTTATTAGAATTGATTGACATGGGTTAGGTTTTTTTTTGGGCTTTTAATGATAATAATAGATAATAAATTGGTGGAAAAAGTGACTTTCTATGATTTGAATTAAGGAAACAGAACTTACTGAACTGACTGCCTCGTAAACAAACAGGTCCAGGTAATAAAAAGCCGGCAAGTAAAATATTTATTTAGATTTTTTTATTAATCCTGGTATTTTTAAGTATTTAATGACTTATCTAACCTAAAAACATTAAAGAAATATAGTCTACTTACGTGCACACAATAAGTTACAAAAAAAAAACAAGAGAACGCCAGTTTTTTTTTAGCGACCGAATTGAACCTAACTTCATAACTCAAAATGAAAAAATATTAATCCAAGGGTTTACCAAACACATGGGAGCAAGATTGGATAGCCAACATAATGTATAAATAAAAAATAATTAACCAATCATAATCGCTGGTTGATAATATTAAATATCTTCTTCTGCTTCCCAGCCAGTTCTTTCAGCTAAAACAAAACAATTGAAAACTGCGCATAATTACAACCGCAATCTAAATTCAAAATTCGAATGCCGTTAGCACGTTCCGTTACGCAAATTGCGACGCCACAAGCCTCTATGAGATATTAAGGCGTAAAATATAGCTAGGGCTTAATAATTGGTCTAAAATATCACCTATTATTCACCTGTCCTGGCCCTGAGATAGTTGAGGGCTTGGGAGTTAACAATATCGTTCTGATGACGATTTAGTGGGGCGCTGGCGGTGCGTTGCAATTATTTTAGTTGCGTAGAGCGAGAACGCGGAATGGTTCGTACTAGCAGGATCGTCATGACAAATTACTTTGTTATGGTTGAGCCCAAAGGGTATGTTCCGATTGTATAAGTAACCATCTGTTTAGTCAACTTTTCTTATCCACTGCCGGAAATAAATACTTCCAACAAATAAAATTAAGTACGTATTTGATTTGAAGAAACGGAATAATCGTGGCGGTATGTCATGAAATTGTATAAACACTGAATTGAAACTATTAAAAAGCACTTCGTTAGCTACAACAGATAACAGTTTTGAGGTAGAATAAAATGAGTAATGAAACTCAACCAGTTACGAACATAGTTAAGTTTCATTACTTACCCAATGAAAATGGAATATTGAAAATAAGTACGTAATATTGATTCCCGAAGAGGTACACGTGCGTAGACATCTATATTATAAAAGTTAAAACCAAAAGCGCTTCAATTCACTGTCTTAAAGGACGATGGGTAAAAATGTCCCCACCCACCAACAGTGATGAAACATGTGCCAGTTTATAGATCTTGGCAAAATGATGTATTTTTTCTATGGCGACGATCACCATATGTATGGGGTTTTCTTGAAAAATCGTAATCTTATCGTATGGAACTATGGAATTTGTTTGAAAATAAACACGTATGTAGATGAATTGCCTTGCCTGGCCCATTGTTTTCATTAAAAAAATTCCCATTTATTTAGCTACGAAGATAAGTATTTTGTCTTTTATTGGGTCCTAATGAACATATAGACCTGCAGCCCGTTACTGTTGGAGGGGGGGGGACGGGGTCCATACAAAATTGCCTATCACCCTTTCTTTTAAATATTGAAATTGGTACCAAGTTAATAAAAGACGTTTACAACGCTAAGATTCCTCAAACTTGCTAAGTTACCGCCGGCGATAAACACGTGACGGCTAAAAGTTTATTCACTTCTCGGGCTTTTTAAAATGACTCATTACAGTTGTAGGCTACTGACACTTTAAGTCTCAGGTAATTTGTTTTAGCTAATTATATTTCCTTGTAAATTCTATAATACCTATCCTAAATGTACCTTTTATTTATGTTCATTGCGCGGAGAAAGAACCATGTCATAGGCAATCTGGTATAGGGCCTATGAACCAGCCCCCGAGTTATCCACCACATTGAAAGTCGAAATATAACGGCGTGAATACTCATGCAGCTCATGCTGCTTTTTGGTAGAGCACAGAGAACAGAGATGGTTTTAAAGAAAGTCCAATGATAAAATTGATAAATTAAGAGTGAAAACCATTTTTAAACTGATGAAACTATCTCTGTCAAAGGTGAAACATAAAACAATTGAAGGAGGACAGTGGCCACAAAATTGAGCAATCCTTAAGGGCACGCTTCCGCTCCCGTCGAATTAATATTCCTGGCAATTAACAAGGATAACATAAGTTGGTTTGGTATTGCACCTGTTTACTCGGCACGCTCGGCCGAGCGCGACCGGCCAGCCAGCCGTGGCCGGCGAAGAAGCTGCTTTAAAAATAAAATAGATTTAAAATTGGAACGTTATGTAGAAAACGGTGAGCAGTGTTGTTTATCAGTTGTGACCCTGTTACGGCTTCTTGAGCCCTACGGCAAGATAACTTGAAACCAACTACAGTGCTTCTCTCTCACTCATACGCTCTTATGCGAGTGTAAATGATTTTATCCAAACCCGAGAGACTTTTAAGACCTTTTTTATTGTTTATTTTTTATAACAGAGGGATTATTGTTTTATTGAAACACCTTTCAGGAGCGTCCTCACTGCGAGCATTTGCTTGTAGTGAGCATTCGGCGCGATCGAGTGGTGTGTATGCTTTATAAGTTATAACTCTCGGCTCGGAACATTCACGCAAATGCTCTGAGTGAGGACGTTCCTATTAACGAATGTAACATTACGCAGAATTTTCATATCATCGAGAGGCATTTCCGCCGCATTTTTTTGGTCATTACTAGTTTAATTAACCTAACCTAAGTAAGCAATGTTGGTATCCTGAAAACACCATTTTATCAGCAGAAAATAACGTTGGATGAAATGAAATGCGATGAAATTATACAATCGTTGAATTGAAATTCGATAAAATGATAGGTTAGTTAAACGAGAATGCGAGTTCCCTGATGGGGAATAATCACCGCTGCCCACGAACACCAGCAACTCACGAAGGGTTGCCAGTTCGTTGCTGACATTTCGAGGAAATGAAGACTCTTTTCTTAAAGACTCATCATGATTCTTCCAGAACACTGCAAAGGGGAGTTGGTTTTGCAGGTTCATTTACTTTGTCTGTGAAGTAAGTTTCATTTTATCTACGAAGTATATTGAGTGCCCAGTGAAGGCACCAGGGCACGGTGGAAAAAAGACATTTCATCATGGTGATGTTGATATAAAATCCACTCGATGCGTAAATACTGGCAGCTTTACTGATCTGCTCTGATCACTCTCCCTAATATCCTTTCGGATAGATACATTAATTCAACCGGACAGAAATCACTGGGTTGATGACGATTCGTTTAATCTAGTCTAAAGGAAGAAGTATTGGGATGCGGCAGTTCAGAGATGAGAACAATACTTTATATGCGGCCGGATCAGAGCCTTATATGATGGTTTGAAACCAAACCGTTAGTTTTAAATTTGCATTGAACAAATTAAAAAAAACACGATTTTAATAATTCTCAATGCTCATTACTAATACTTACACCGCGGATAGATTTGGTTACTTTGTATTATTTGTGATTTGCCATTTACCGGTAGTTACTTATATGGTAGGTAGGTAATAGGAAGAAGCATTAGGTGACCTAAGGAAGGAGACAAACTTGCTTTGTCCTTATTTTGATGACGGTAAAACCCAATCCTGTAACGCACGCTCAGTTTGAGGCTATTAGGGACGTGGACCACATCATCAGGTCAGCAAGCTGTACTGTAATTAATTCTACCTAATAAAAGCATGTGGCCTACGACAAGATGAATTTCGAGGACGTTATCGTTATCGAAAATGGATAGGATTGACGTAAGCTGCCGGAACTGGTCTGAAACTGACAGATGTTTTATCCACGTTTACCCACATCTCTAAATACGACCATAAATAATGCGCAGAATTATTAATTTGACAAATACAGAAACATAAACATGAAAATAGAAGTCCAAAAATACGACACAAGCGAAATTAGCGATGACTTTTCAGTGCTCAACTACAGTTGCTTATGTGAATTCTAGTGGAGTTTGAACTCCTATTGTGACAACTGCAAGTGTTCACAAAAATGTTCCTTGAAGCGATGTACGCAGGGTCTCCAGTGCTGAGCTACAATCGCTTGTGTGCTTTGCTCGGCAGGGGGTGTTTAATTTAGCCATCTATCTCACCGTCCTGTATCTCAAACCAAACCTCTATATTCTTTCTTGGGACTTGAGCATTTATGAAAATTGTTTTATATAAGTACTGCCCTCGACTTTTTCCGCGTAGATTTAGATTGTCTTTATTCCCTTGGGAACTTTTACGTTTTCCGATGAAAAGCATTATATCTGTTAATCCAGGATACGAGCTATCTCCATTTTAATACAAACACAAACGCACAAACTTTTACATTATAATATTAGTAGGATGAGTTTTTGTAAGCCTAAATAAGCGCAACACTACTGCTAGCCTTAGGTCTAAATAAGTTCGTCTTTGGCGCCTTTTCCAGCCAGTTGCTGAAGAGCGCGTCTAAGTTGTCCGGCCATCTATCCCGTCAACTTCACCTATCGGCATCCGCTTGGTGGCTACCGTTTATCGTGCTTGCGGTAGACGTGACCGACCCAACCCCATTGACCCTGGGTTTCATCACGTATGTCGGCTTTGCGTGTTTTGGATCAGCTGTCTTATTGATTTCATGGTTCTATTCCTTTGTATCGGTAATTTGCTGCGTCCAGCCTGTTGAATATCAGGGTTTATATGATTTCCATCTTAGCTTAATAACTCTAGTCATATAATGTATGGTTCATCAACATGTCTACCTATTTACTTATATGTGAATCTACACTCTTGTGTTATGACCTTCAAAATGGGAGTTTTTGCTAAAACTCTGAGGTTGTCCATTTTGTTACAGTCCGGTGTGTATGTCCGCCTTGAAACATGGCTGCGCGCGCGCCTGCGCCGCTCGTTAGGCCGGTAATGAGGCGGCCATATTTACGACCCCACCTAACGCTTGTCCGGATTCGATCCACATTACCCACCTTGTAATTTACTTGCCTAGGCTAAGTAACTATCTATTAAGAATGGTTGTAAATTATATGCTAGCTTCCTTTCCTGTTGATATTGCGCTTTTGTACCTACGTTGGTTTCTTAATTTTCACGTCGAGTCTGGTTTTCATTTGAATTATTTAAATTGCGAACTATCATCATTATTATCATCAACCTATACATTTTTTATGCCATAGAGCACACTGGCCCTAGCTTTCTCAATACTACAATCTTAAGACTACAAATGTGTTGCCAATACTGTTGACTAAGATGAAATGCCTCTGTACTAGTCATTTCACTAGCTGACTCATCTCATCACGGGAGGACAACTATGCGAACGCTGCTGCTCGGCGGTAGGTTAAAGGGTAGCATTCGGGACGGATCTACACAAGGTCCTACCACTACCATTACTCAAAATTCATACTGGACATAGGTTTCTCCTATTGGAGAGTCGAGCACGATCCTCAGCTATTCTCATCCAGCTCTAGCCAGCCCTGCCGAACCTTGTAAATACGACCGATAAACTTTTAAATCACTTTAGGCACCGTGTCCCTGGTTTTCGTACAAAATGCACGCACCTTGGAGCCTCCGGGCAACGAACGTGTAATTGTTTATTTACAAAAGAGGGTTGTGAACCCCTAATTTCTCTTCTTTTACCTATTTATGAACGCCTAGTTTCTTGCCTTTGATTTCTACTAAGATTATTTTATTCTGATACAAATACTCATTTATTTATAATGTCAAGTTACCTATCATCTAATACAATGTCCAGTTACCGACTTACACAGACAATACAAGAATTTTTGTTAAATCAGACTTCCGAAACTGTTGGACCAATTTTAATAAACGGGGTTTAAGTTGAAGCTAAATAAATAGTACATTACTGCACAGACCAGGAAGTAGGCCGTTGCGGGACGAGTAGAGTTAGCGTGGCCGAGACGCAGTCGAGGCCACGCTATATACGAGTCCAGAAACCGCCCTTCCTGGTCGAGGCTTGTATAGTGCTTTTCTCTAACAATGCCAGGATATCAAACAAAATTTCAGTTTTGATATAATATGTATTCAAATGTATTAACAAAATCAAGTCAAATAAGATGTGATAACTATTTGACACTTTGGCGATAAACGGCGTTTACCTTTTTAGTCTATGACATTTAAAAAGTAAATAAAAATGGAAGAATTTTGAATTGTACGAGTGTTTGGCTGTTTGGAGTTAGTTATCATAGTCCAAATATGGTTTTAAAAAGTAAAAAATCCGGTACGTTATGAAATTTGTATACATTTTCGCGGCCGCTGCCACTGGTAAATAATAACTTTTTTTTTTAATTTTTCCTGGGCCTGGAACTCGGAACTTCGCGGGCTGATTTTACAACAGTAAGGTTAACATTTCCGAGCATGTGGGAGAAAAATTATAAAGAGTTGGCTTTATGTTTATCCCTTTTTAATTATTGTTTGTTCAACAGTATTAGCAACACATTGGTAGTCTTCAGATTGTAGTATTGAGAAAGCTAGGGCCAGTGTGCTCTATGGCATAAAAAAGTATAGGTTGATGATAATAATGATGATGATAATGTTTCGCAATTTGTTGTAATGGAATTAATCAATCACAATTTTAACTTGGCCAAAATATATATTTAGATATCACCTTATTCCTGAACTTTCATTGTTTCCCATTTTATCTGCTTGCATTGATTTATGTCGGTAAGTATGTAAATACACTCGTAAAGTAAATAATAAACAAACGTACAAACGGCTACACCATTCTATTAGGCGACATTCACAAAAGAAACTGTCCTGTTTATAAACTTATTCCGTACCATTGTATTCGAAGCTGAGATTTAACATCGCGCATAAAAGGCGAAGGATTTGTTCGCGTTGTTTTGCGGTTATGCCGAAACAAACTATTTCTGAGGTGTTATTCCTTTAAATACAGATTCTTATCGATCGAAAGAGCGAGTGAGCTCACGAGCGAGAGTTAACCTACTAATTTAAGAATGCAGCATGCCCTGTGGCTCTATACGTAGTTTTGTATATGTATATTATGTATGCATGTAACTAAACTCTTTATTGCACAAAAATATAAATATTACAATATTGTTAATTATGTACAACGGCGAAATTATCCCTAAATGGGATATCCTCCAGCTAACCCTGAAGAAGATGAGTAATGAAAACGCATCGCAACGGAATGCAAATGGTTATCGCATTGTTTTTAATTTTAACTGGGCTGCCATTCTCTCAAGTAAATAAGAACTGCTTTAAGGTTGACAATACGAATAATACTTGCTATCGTATTATTCGTCCATTCGTCCGTCAAGTTTAAGTTGTCCCGTCCCGTACAAACATTTCAGGGGAAATGTTTGTACGGGACGGGACAACTTAAACTTGACGGTTAATAATTCGTCTGTCGAGCTGAAGTGAGTTACTTAAGAGAATAAGATGGCTGCGCCATAACCATACAAAATATGGTATCTAATCTCGTGCCCAGTGTTTCTCTATGAAAATTACGAACAATATTGTTTTATGTTCCGCCCACCTCATGCTATGTGCCCTATTAATGTACCATGTTTCGGTGTACCAACGTTTGTAGGTTGGTAATGGCCCTCCCTGGAGAAGTCATTTAGGTAAGCAAATTGTAGTAGTTCTGTTCTTGTTTGTGAGTAAACTGGAATGTTCTCTCGAGCAACTCATTGTCTGTGGAGTACACCGGGTATCGTAGTTAGACCCATTTCAAATGTTATTCATTTTAAAGTGAAAAATTACGTCGTTAAAATTCGTCGGTCGTCAAGGCTGACGTGGTCTTGACATCGACATTTGGCATAATATGGTACATATATATATAGACGATCGTGGAGCGATGTATACGATGTTCGGTGTATGTATCAGCCGATGAATTAATTGACAATGAGTTTCGAGAGTAACATATTAAGGTAAGGGCACCTATTACCGCTCCCCCCAAAATCGACACCAATTAACGCGGTATTTTTAAAAATGCGTTTTATGAACCAGTCGATTTTCTCACTAAGAAACTTATTTTACACGAGCAAAGCGTAGTTTGTAGACTACCGGTTTTTTTAGCGCTAGTGTTTATGCATCAAATAAACAACTTGCAAACCGCAAGGAACCGCGACGCCGGCGCAGGAGCAGGTTGTGCCATACAAACGCGAGATGCCACACGTAAGTAAACCCACATTTTATTTAGTGATTTGCGTAATAGTTGTAATGACTATCCTAATGCTAAGATTTTTAAATTATTGTTTATTGTTTTCTTTGCGACTTCCAAGTACTAATTTTGTGTGTTTTTGTCTGGAAATACGTAAAAATTAGAATATTAAATACCGCGCTAATCGGTTTCGTTTTTTGCTATGGCTCCTTAATCCGAGGTATACCACGGTAATAGCAAAAATGGTACTTTAGTTTCAATGGCCTTTATTATTTATATCTGCTGTTGGTTATTTATTTTTTTAGTGCTATACAAAACTTTATATATCTAAGCAGTTAAAGAGCAATTTCCGTGGTATGAAAAATACTAATAAAGGCCTTATTTTTTACTATAAACTTGTGCACTATATTACTTGTTTTCATAGAAACCCTTAAATGTTTGAGTCGTTTATATATAAAGATATAATTGAAAGATATTCTTTTAGTTTTATGAGTTTTGTTTTATTAGATGGTTAAAATGTTAAGTTTTTATTTGTTTAATAAACGTCACGATAGCTTAATTTTTTTATGGGTCGGATTGAGGTTTTATAGTACCGTGAATTTATCCTATTACCGAGGGTAAGAAAAGATAACCCTCGGTAATAGGATGTATGGGAACCTAGTTCCGAGGTATTAAGATTTTTTATGGGTCGGAGTTAGGATCCCATACTATCTCCTATTACCGTGTGACAGTAAATGAAATATCAATTTTAGGGTACCGTAGTCCGGATTCCTTAATAAAATTAAGATGTTTTTGATAGTAAAGCTTACCCTCTTGGAAAGTGTTGTATTAACTGATGGTACAACGCTTATTTGGTAGACTGGATTTTTATATTAGTCTGTCGAAAACTGGAATAATAGTATTAAGTGTATGTTTATTTTGTATTTCAAAAACACATCTATGTTATTTAGTTGATTTTTGTCAAACGAAGACTTTAAAAATATATATAATAAATAATGTTGATTTAATACGCAGTTTTAATTAAAAATAAACTTTATCCACTTTTAAATGTTGTATTTAAGTAGATTTACTAAAAAAACAAAATGTGTTAAATATTGTACGGAACCAAAAATACATTAATCCTCTACCCACGGTAATAGGAGCCTCATCCGCGGTAATAGGGTCAAAGCCCGTCCAATACCACGGTAATAGGAGAATCCGACTTTTTGGGTTTAATATTTATTTTATCCCAAATAATCACCTAAAATGAAGTCATAAAGGTGCAAATTAAAAAGTTCAATCAACACACTTTTATAAAAAAAATCCTTTTGGTCGTTAGGGTGTCTTGATTCCCTTAATTTTTGGCTCTGATTTGAAAACTACCTTAACTCCCACGGTAATAGGTGCCGTTACCTTAGTGGAAGGCTATTGGAATTCAGACAACAACTCCTTTAACTGATTGGTATTTACTCCACTCCTTACTATTAAAACAATCTTTACAACCAAGGCGGGGAAGTGTCAGTTGCCAAAACATCGGGTATGTAAGCGTGAATAATTATACATGTAGGTAACTAGCGACCCGCCGTCGCTTCGCTTCGGTTTATGTGAGTTTTTTGTAAGCCCTGTTCATCCAGAACTTATTATACATAAAAATTTTCCTCTTGAACCACTTTATCTATTGCTGAAAACTTCATTAAAATCTGCTGAGAAGTTTAAAAGGTCAGCGAACAGACAGCGGAATCGACTTCATTTTATACTATGCAAATAGAAAGATATAACAAATTTAACTCATGAACCAATATGCTGCCTCAAAACTCCGTCCATTAATTCAGCACCGTGATCTCTGAATTTAATTTATATCTTTATGTGTGCACTCTTATCTTTTTGCATGAGGTAATTAATATACACTCCTATATGACTCATACATAATAAAACGCATGACATTAACATGAACAACATGTAATATACGAACCTACCTGCCATTTAACGCATTGACCTCTGTTAATAGTTTAACAAGGCGGAAAATGGCATGCTCAACAACAAGTATAATCTTTTCATGTTCTGTGCCGAAGTTTATACAAGTGATGTCCACTTTGTAAGATAATTTTGAAGCCTGGCAATATAATTAATGTTAGTTTATTGGTGAGTAATTACTTCGCGAATTATATTCTGATTCTGCGTGGATCCGTTCCCGTGTGAATAGGGTTAGCAACATGAAATTGTGGGTACCACTTAATTAAAACGTGTTAATGAAGAATGTCCTCACACACACCGCAAACAAGCTTACTTTGAAAGTTATGCAAAAAAAAATATGTATGTTATCAATCACCATTCTAGACAAGAAAAATCTGAATTTTCTATTGACTTTAAAAAGTTATTCCTAAATTTCCTAATAGTCCATTTTGTTACCAACGAATGCTATTGCAACAAACCGGACAACTAGAAACAACCAACAAGCAAACAAACAAGTTTTTTGGAGCTCAACTGAAAACATAAACTTTATCAGAATTCTACTGAATTTAAATACGTTAAGTAAATGATTTAAGGATTAGCAGTGCGCTAAGCTCAAAAGAAAAAAACCTACCCGCTTCCACTGTTAATTCAAAAATACACTTTAGCGAAAACTCCGTGGCATGTTTGTAAATAAATAACCAAAATACCCTTTTAATTTCATTAATTGCAATCGAATACTTAAGCGTTCAAGTCAAATACATCAAGATTATTTTAATTTCATTGGCCCGTATCGAATGAACGCATCGAATCAGTTGACACCGCCCAATTACGAATATGTCATGTGGAATTCTTATTTTAAACAGAAATTAAGATGACTCCGTTGTAATTGGCGGTAAAATGACGTATAAAAAAAGTGGCAAAGGCTACTTAACCGGACGGCCTAAATGCAAATTTCGCGCTGGCTGAAAGCTCTTCGCGGCTCAATTAGCCAGAATGTTCGGTAAGAGTTTCTTTATTTGAATTTTAATTGATCTGTCTCGTTACAGTAACATAAATAAGTAATGGGCTTTGTTACGGTATTCGTAATTAATAATAATATTTAAAAAAAACATGATTTCCGCTTTGCTAGAAAATTACGTAGATAATTTTGCAAACAGCATTGCCAAATATTAATATAATTATATAGTTTTACGAATCATCCAAGCTATAGGTATGTTAAATAAAGCACGCTGATGGGTGACTCAACACGTTGACAAACTCAACGACGAGCCTAAGTTGATCGGTGAGCGCGTAAAAACTTAATAATGCATGTCTCGACTTTGTCATTTGACGCAACATTGCTCAAGGACGAAGCCAGGTCTTTGTTAGAATTACATCTTGTAATTAAAACTTGTTACACGAGTGCCCAAAAAAGAAGTGTAATGTTTTCAGGGTTCACGTATGTATGTATGTACGATTCTTTATTCAACAATAACTTCTAAACGCCATAGCCGATTTAGATGTGTGTGGTATCGTTAGGATCCTTTCACCATCCCGGGTGACAAATTGTCAAATATTTGGGTACTTTCCTAGACCCTAACACAATCCGAATTCCAGTTTGCCTTCGTCTTGGAGTCCCGGTCTGCGCTCCACATCGGTGCCCCTGCGGAAGTGACGTAGATCGGCTAGGACATCACAGACTGTCTTGCCAGAGAAGTGCTGGGCGCTTTTCCAGACACGCCGCACTGAATGACATCATTCGTCGGTCTCTTGCCTGAATGTCGCGTGCATTTGTAGAAATGATGGCAAGAGACCTGACGGAATGTCCTTGATCCCGTGGAATATGGGACGCGTACTAGTGTGGGGTGCAACCAGCGTAGACACGCTAGCCCCATCACTTCTCCACCAGACCTCTACTAGGGCTGGTGCGGCAGCTGAAGCAGCCGAAAGCATAAAAGTAGGCAAATTGAGTGGTCTCGGCCCAGAATATATCTTTGTTCCATTTGGCGTCGAGACCCTTGGTCCGTGGAGTCCTCGCGCTCAAAGCCTCTTTAAATAAATTTCGAAGATGCTCATTGACGTCACGGGAGACCGAAGAGCTGGCAGTTTCCTCGCTCAACGCATAAGTTTAACTATCCTACTACTATCTTCAGGACAATGCCGCAGGACCCTTTTTTAGAAATAGCTTTTTAGTTTTAAAATAGAATAAGATTTAAAAATGTAATTTTGGTCTTGTAATTATCATCCCATGTAATTTATTAAATAAAAATTAGCAATTATTAACATGCATATATCGACAAAATTATAAAAAATGCAGTCGGCTTTTTTAAGCTTGCTCCTTTAAATACATTTTCTCAAAAATGACAGGAAAAGTTGACATTACTATCTATATATTGGGATGCGAAGTACATAGTTTACTGACAGATATCAAATTAAAAAAAAAACATTGCGTGCTCGCTACACAAGCACGCAATGTTGCATACAAATTTCATTACCATCTAGTATCTAACTTTTCAAAAAGTGAAAACGGCCTTAATAAAATGAGGGCACAAGTCTTATTACATCCAAATTTTGTTCGGAATATAACTTTTTTATCTGTATCTCGAATAGCTTGAGTAGTTTTAAAAAAAAAGCTTGCGTTTCTCCTTGTCATAAACAAAAGACGGTAAAGAGTAGGTAATAATATTGTCTGTATAGATTGTGTGGTATTTCTTTCCTTAATAAAGTACTTTACTCCAACATAATTTTATTCTTGCGATTTTTGAAAAAAGCACTATATATGCCTCGGCAGGAACGGCAATTGCGGGCCTCGTATTTTTAAACGGACTCGCAAGCTCGTCCGTTTAAACCAATCCTCGCCCCGCAATTGCCTACTTCCGTGCCTAGGCAATAATGTACTATTTATTGACTGTTACAACCAAGGAACACCATATAAAATACCAAATGGCGCAGTGGCCTTAACTGTCGATCGAGCAAGTAGGACACAACGTTACATAAATTGAACTCTTTTCATAAATCCTAAAGTATATTATTCATCGACAATAGCATGGGGTTAATTCCGAAAATATTGAACGTCAACCAATTTGAATCAAAGGCCACCATGGAGTTATGTCAAAATGACGTGATCATTAAAGTCGTAAGAGACATCATAAGAATTGGACTTAAATGTCATTTTGACATGATTCCATATGGGCCTATGAATCAAAATGACCCAATTAAAAACGATACAAAGCTGCCGCGAGCGGACCTGCAAGAGGCGGTGATCTTTTTATAGTGGTGATTATTATTTACATATTTAATATTTGAGTAGCTTAGTTTTATTTTAATTTAAATAAGTTTAGTTTTAACTTTTATTTATAGTACCTTTATTACGTTATTTTTCCTTTCTGTAACGAAAATTTACCATATAGATACGACGACGCAGTGG
Organism: Acleris sparsana; assembly: GCA_923062465.1. Classification (NCBI taxonomy): domain Eukaryota; kingdom Metazoa; phylum Arthropoda; class Insecta; order Lepidoptera; family Tortricidae; genus Acleris; species Acleris sparsana. Next base: position 5,142,039 of record OV281286.1, read on the forward strand.
AAGAAAGTTAACGTTGTCTCAATTAAGTCCTTTACTACGTACGAAATTTGTGACGTGTACCCATTGACGATGGTTCAATAGGTCATTGAACTCTGTTACATAAACCGTGGTCAGATAGCGCTCTGTGCAAAAAGGGCCATAAATCTGTCTCTCTCGGCGCCCGGCGGTCTGCGCGTGCGCGGGTCGTACTCTACCTAGGAAGAGTTTAAATTGTACTTTTTTTACAGGCCACCTTATGGTAAGTGGGTAAGTCTTTAAAATTAAAATGCAATATTAGTCTCAGATGACTAATTTATTTGAATTCTAAAGACTATAATCTTAAGACTACAATCCTAAGACTCGAAATGCGTAAAAAGCTGTAAAAAATCATATTTCATATTTGCTATAAAATCAAATGACATAAAATTAAATGCTTAAAAGAGACCATGTTACTTAATTCTTAATCAGATACATATTCACTGTGCAATTTAATATAAATGAATTTATTCTTTATTCAATAAATGCTTAAATGAACACTAGCTAAATAAATAACACTACCTATAATAAACATAAAAGTTAAAAATACTAATCGTCGAAAAGAAACCAGTTTAACTTCCTAGTGTCAAAATGCTAAACTGGTACAGCCAAGTTCATACATATGTGTACACTTTAGTAAGTACCTTGTCTATTTGTCACAGCGATTAAAGTGACAAGGTAATAAAATGTACCTACACATATTTATGAACTCGACTGTACTCGTTAGTAATCAATTCCCTCTTAACTCTAAAATGACAAACGGACGTAGATCATTTTATTTTATTTCTTATTTATTTATTGAGGATTTCCAACAGATAATACATCTGACTTATTCTTATATCTATTTTAACATCTAGATCTATGCTTATCAAATTTTAGTAAACCACCTTTTACCATCATATGTTGAAAGGAGATTTCTTAGGTCCTGGAATGGCATGTAAAATACCTTTTGTATCAGAAAAAGTATAGCGGAATATTATATAGGTAACTAACTCTCTAAATAATAAACCAATCCAAATAAGTTGGTTTTTAAATGGATCTAATTTTGAAATTACTCTTAACATTCCTGATTTGTTACCTATTCTTTAGTAGATATAAGTATCTTGCTTGTCTTTCATATTGTAATGCAACTGCGTTAAGGATAAATGGGCCCCAGGTGTCCTGAGTTAAGGATTTTTCTGATAAATAATGTTTTATTCATTGTCACCGAACTTTTTAACATTCAACAATATGATATGACGCAATTGTTGAAAATAAACGACCGTGAATTTAGACTTTGTTGTTTGAAACTGTTTCAAATCGAAATTGCATTTGTGCAAGCTCAGATTAAGTATAAATTGGTGTGGAAGTTGATCGTACCGTAAGTACCGTAACGCAGGAGACAAAAGTTGGAAGTTGATCCACCTTAACCGGACTTTGAGAGCCGGGAGTAATTTTTAAAAGCATAGGGACACAATAGGTACAAGCAATGATGTAACAAATGATTTTCGTCAAAATATTTTTTCATGTGCGCCAATATTTTTTGCACACTACGTTAAAAGCTAATGCAAAAAATTCTGACCAAGCCTACATCACAACGTATAACCATGTCATCTATATTAATCAAAGGACAATGGGCAAATTTGTATGGGCACTGTCCCCCCCCCCCCCCCCCCCCCCACCAACAGTAACGGGATGCATGTCTATATGTTTATAAGGACCCAAAAAAAGACAAAATACTTATTTTAGTAGCAAAATCAATGGGATTTTTTTAATGAAAACAAGGGCCAAAAAAGGCAGATCATCCATATATGTGTTCATTTTCAAAAAAAACCATACGATACGATTATGGTTTTCCAAGAAAACCCCATATATCTGGTGATCGTCTCCATAGTAAAAATACATAATGTTGCTGAGATCTATTAAATGAGATTTGTTTCATTTCTGTTGGTGGGGGGGGACATTTCTGCCCATGGTCCTTTAAATGGTTTTGTTGGTAAGCGCATAACTCGGGAATGGCTGAACATTGGGTGAATAAGGTTTTTACAAAAATAATATACGAAAAAGGTACCAAGGATATTTTTTGACTAGGCAATTAGTGTCGGTTCAGCTAGTTCTAAATTAATTTGAAAATCTTGGAAAATTTTACACTAAAATTCCTTATTCTGATTAATTAGACTAAAATTCCATTTCTCTGGAAGATATACGTTAACAATACCTAGCTTAAGATGGTAAGTTTTGACAAGTTTAATTGAGCCTTGTGTTCATATTTCGTCGATCGTCTATTCGTCTTATTACACAGCAACATGCAATTGTTCTTATTCCATGCATGGTTTCTTAATATTGTAAGCCAGTTGGTTCTCACATAAATCGCCACAGTTTACCGCTTGCCAGGGCCTATTATTTTAAGTTATGGTGTTACTTCACTGCGATCCTCTTGCCATGCTCCCTTACTAACGTCGCCTCTCGTTTCAACGTCCGTCATTAGGTACGTACCGTAAAATGGGGTGAATACAGCCTAAAATAAAGCATATTCTACTAATAAAGAGACTGAGATTTTAATGTTTTTTCTAAAAGACTTGTCAATGTAATCCTTGTTCTTATTAGTAACAATTTATGACTTATTTTACATTGTATTTCTATTCATCCCGCGAATCTCTATTCACCCTATATTACGGTAACTTGGTCTATTAGTCTTGGTCTACGATAGCTCGGTCTCTTTCTCTCAACCTTAACTGAATTGCTTTAAGATGTCATGCCGAATTTTTGCTTTTCAATTCATATACTTCAGTCTTAAGAGCGCCCCGGTCTAACTACGGATTGACAGGTCGAGCTATCTGTTAAAATAATAGTTATTTATGTGACTGGTGCATAATGAGAGGCATTAATACACGAGTGTGGTTTTATGAAACGAGCCGATAGGTGAGTTTCATAATAAGATCACACGAGTGTTTTAATGCCTAATTATGCGTACAGTCGCATACATAACTTTATCTACATGCATATCATAAGTTTTCTACAAACTGTGAGAAAATTGCACCATGTTGCCTTGTATCTTAAAGAACCTGCATCTTAATGTTCACTTTAAAGTTTCGGTCACCGAAACTTTAAAGTGAACATTTAGATGCAACTACATCAATAACCGATACTTTAATGACATGTAATACTTTAATGTTAACATTAAAGTGCAACCACAGATACAGGTTTCTTAATATAGGCTGTTTGCTTATCGTTTCTAAACATATAATAGGGAAGTTATGATATGGATGTAGATAAAAAGGTATATACTTAAGTCTCTGTTCTAATACGATGAAATCACTGGACAAAATTGGCCGGCAGATTGTTTAGTCTGCGTTGCTCATAACGTTTCCATAATACATGTGCCAGCTTGCACACAAACATTCAAGCCAACACATCGAACGTAACGTGTGCATGCACATCAAATTTGCCCTGAATCATTGTTATGTTAGTAATACACCTAAAGACAGCACAATTTACTATACGTTACAAAACAAAGGTTCTGGTACGCGATAACTACCTACCTGGTTGTTTTATGAGGTTAACAATTGACGCGCACATTATACTTCACTTCACCAAATGTGGTAATCGTAATTACTTAAATATGCATGGATGTGTTTTGCTTTCGATTGCATAACGATGTTATCTGATCTTTGTTTATTTTAATGACACATAAAAAGGGCATATCGTGGACTGAATGCTTGCCTTTTCAGCTAATAGTCAACCAAAGCAAAAATATTACTACTTGCCTTGTTGGGGTCACAGTTGGTAGGCAATTGCCAACGTTTAAAGTTTGAATTACTCTACTAAGTAAGGGGGGTGACAAAATTAATTTCTTGACTGTACCTATGTGAAATATTCCCCTATCTACCTCCAACTCTAGACAAATATGATAATGATTTTAATTAGAACGTAAGGGGGGCTTTGGCTATGTTCTTTGCTGGATTGTTTATAGGTAGTTAGGATAAAGAAAACACAGAAACGGGTCCATATTGGCTTCGCTAAAGTTTATCACCCGAAATTGATTTTCCTAACGATTTGTACTCCTAAAAAATGTTTTCCTAAAAATTTCATTCCTACAATTTATTTTACTATTAACGTAGCTCATAAAACTCATATCTCTTAAAATTTTAAGTGCTAATGTCACTGATGTAACTTTTTGTAAACTCCTATTTTTTTTTTAAATAACATTCTTAATCATATTTTTTTTGGGTCTATATTGTACCTATTTACTTTACAGCATTGTATATAATTTGCATTTTTAGTTCGTTACATTTTTAGTGTAACCTACTTTCCGAGTACAGGACTTTACGCAGGATTATTTTAAAGTTAAAGATGATCTGCTCTTTTATAAAAAAAAATAACCTCGAAGACGAAAGCGGGAGCGAAGCTCCCGCTTTCGTCTTCTAACCTATCCGCGATCCGAGTCGGTTTTGCCACTAAGTCCCTATTCCCTACTGCCTACGTAATGACGGACCCTTAGGATCTCAGTCACTATTAACTTTAGAGAAAAGTTTTTCAAGTAAAATGTGCTTATTTTAACGTATTATGAACATGGAGGAAAATTATTTAAATACATTTGTTACAAGTCGCGGAGGATTAAAATTAAATGTTGATAAAACAAATATAACGAACAATAGTGTAAAAGATGGTTATGTTGAGAAAATATAGGAAAACAAATAGTAGTATGATCGATGTTTATTGCAACGGACATTATGAAGTTGAATGATTAGGAATTCAGAGCGTTAGGAACAAAGTAGTTATGAGTAGTGATTATTAGGATGTAAATTATTAGGAACAACATTTTCGGATTTCCGATAATCGACATTAAAAATTTAGTTCAACTTTGGCGCACCCCACAGAAACATAGCAGAGAAAGCAATTGCCTAATTTCATTATCCAGAGGGGAAACGGGGGAATACGTTTGTATAGGCTAGACGCTGCCCAGATATCGTGCGATTGCAAATAAATTAGTGGGGCGCGTCATCGTAAATTTAAATTGTTGTTTTGTTTATGTATGAGAATAAGAATAAGTTTTTTTTTATTGTCACACAATAATAAAATTTACAAATAGACAGAAAGTACAATTTATGACATGAATAATATGTACTATATAAAATGATCTCGGTCGAATGACAAAAGGAGTGGGCTCATGTACACGAATTTAGGTTACGTATGCGATCGAGAAACAAACATACAAAAACGCAACCTTCAATATAGATCAAGAGCTTCTGAGCGGCATTTTTATTCCCTGACAATATGAAAACAATCTGGAATTGTCTTAGAAGCAATAACTGAACACTATAAATAAATGCACTTAGTGCTGCGTTACCATTGTACCTGCGCTCACTCGAGCTTCAATCACTCATATTAATCTCACTTATAATTTGGCATTCTCATTTACAGAGAAATTGACTAGTAAAGGCAAAAATCCATGTAATCATTCGGGGTATTTTTAGAAATAGACTGCATCGAGTATAAAAAAATAAGGAAATGAAAACCTAGTGGTTGGCATATATTCATAGAAATACCCCAAATTATTATACGGACTCAATTGAACTTTTATATATATATATATATATATATATAATTACAAATATAACTTCATATTTATTCAATTAATCTTAAAAACGAGCACAAACGACGGATTTAATGGAATAGTTTAAATAAATTGGCATTATACTTCAGGAATATTGATTGACTCTGCCATTTCATGTTTTTAAAAAGCACGAATAGGTAAAGTGACTTTGAGGCCACCACTTTAAGTAAAACCAGACTGACGCCCAATTTTACAACTAAGAATATAAGCAGGAAATTCTGGGCAAAAAAGTTTTCTTACATGATTTTCCATGCAAACATTTTATATTTGTGCGGGAACGATGAATGTAGCACTCTAGAAGGACCCGCAAAATAAACAAAATTATGTCTAATTCAATAAAAAAAAAGTTTCGGTCACCGAAACTTTAAAGTGAACATTTAGATGCAACTACATCAATAACCGATACTTTAATGACATGTAATACTTTAATGTTAACATTAAAGTGCAACCACAGATACAGGTTTCTTAATATAGGCTGTTTGCTTATCGTTTCTAAACATATAATAGGGAAGTTATGATATGGATGTAGATAAAAAGGTATATACTTAAGTCTCTGTTCTAATACGATGAAATCACTGGACAAAATTGGCCGGCAGATTGTTTAGTCTGCGTTGCTCATAACGTTTCCATAATACATGTGCCAGCTTGCACACAAACATTCAAGCCAACACATCGAACGTAACGTGTGCATGCACATCAAATTTGCCCTGAATCATTGTTATGTTAGTAATACACCTAAAGACAGCACAATTTACTATACGTTACAAAACAAAGGTTCTGGTACGCGATAACTACCTACCTGGTTGTTTTATGAGGTTAACAATTGACGCGCACATTATACTTCACTTCACCAAATGTGGTAATCGTAATTACTTAAATATGCATGGATGTGTTTTGCTTTCGATTGCATAACGATGTTATCTGATCTTTGTTTATTTTAATGACACATAAAAAGGGCATATCGTGGACTGAATGCTTGCCTTTTCAGCTAATAGTCAACCAAAGCAAAAATATTACTACTTGCCTTGTTGGGGTCACAGTTGGTAGGCAATTGCCAACGTTTAAAGTTTGAATTACTCTACTCGTAAAATAAATAAGTACAGTATTATATTACGTCTATCGCTATTACGCTTGCACTCGCAACTGACAGTATTTTTGTCATGGTGTCATAGAAAAACGAAACATTGCCAATAGCTATTAAGAAATGGTAGCACTGTAAGTATTTATAAAATTTATAAGAAGTCTATTTCAATAAAAAAAAGTCTATTTCAAATGTGCATTTATCCCGGACTGCTACTCCACAACTAGGTCGTCAATAAAGCAAAGTTCATCACTAGCTACAATCAAGGCCCAGTTCATGCTTTCCATAGATAATTGACTCAATCTCGAGTCGTAAGCACTGAACTTGTTAAGGTATTCACGGCCACTAACTAGCATTTGCATGTATTTTGGAAACGCCAGGCGTGTCGTTGGCACGGAACGTTTGAACAAAACGCCCGAGCCGGAACGCAACAGTTACTCGCTCCTCTGGCTAACGGTGTTGCCGTTTGCAGTACTTTTTCTTTGTGCGATGATGCAGCGTAACTATTGGTTAACAAAAACTCACTTTTTTTTTATTGAATTAGACATAATTTTGTTTATTTTGCGGGTCCTTCTAGAGTGCTACATTCATCGTTCCCGCACAAATATAAAATGTTTGCATGGAAAATCATGTAAGAAAACTTTTTTGCCCAGAATTTCCTGCTTATATTCTTAGTTGTAAAATTGGGCGTCAGTCTGGTTTTACTTAAAGTGGTGGCCTCAAAGTCACTTTACCTATTCGTGCTTTTTAAAAACATGAAATGGCAGAGTCAATCAATATTCCTGAAGTATAATGCCAATTTATTTAAACTATTCCAATAAATCCGTCGTTTGTGCTCGTTTTTAAGATTAATTGAATAAATATGAAGTTATATTTGTAATTATATATATATATATATATATATATATATATAAAAGTTCAATTGAGTCCGTATAATAATTTGGGGTATTTCTATGAATATATGCCAACCACTAGGTTTTCATTTCCTTATTTTTTTATACTCGATGCAGTCTATTTCTAAAAATACCCCGAATGATTACATGGATTTTTGCCTTTACTAGTCAATTTCTCTGTAAATGAGAATGCCAAATTATAAGTGAGATTAATATGAGTGATTGAAGCTCGAGTGAGCGCAGGTACAATGGTAACGCAGCACTAAGTGCATTTATTTATAGTGTTCAGTTATTGCTTCTAAGACAATTCCAGATTGTTTTCATATTGTCAGGGAATAAAAATGCCGCTCAGAAGCTCTTGATCTATATTGAAGGTTGCGTTTTTGTATGTTTGTTTCTCGATCGCATACGTAACCTAAATTCGTGTACATGAGCCCACTCCTTTTGTCATTCGACCGAGATCATTTTATATAGTACATATTATTCATGTCATAAATTGTACTTTCTGTCTATTTGTAAATTTTATTATTGTGTGACAATAAAAAAAAACTTATTCTTATTCTCATACATAAACAAAACAACAATTTAAATTTACGATGACGCGCCCCACTAATTTATTTGCAATCGCACGATATCTGGGCAGCGTCTAGCCTATACAAACGTATTCCCCCGTTTCCCCTCTGGATAATGAAATTAGGCAATTGCTTTCTCTGCTATGTTTCTGTGGGGTGCGCCAAAGTTGAACTAAATTTTTAATGTCGATTATCGGAAATCCGAAAATGTTGTTCCTAATAATTTACATCCTAATAATCACTACTCATAACTACTTTGTTCCTAACGCTCTGAATTCCTAATCATTCAACTTCATAATGTCCGTTGCAATAAACATCGATCATACTACTATTTGTTTTCCTATATTTTCTCAACATAACCATCTTTTACACTATTGTTCGTTATATTTGTTTTATCAACATTTAATTTTAATCCTCCGCGACTTGTAACAAATGTATTTAAATAATTTTCCTCCATGTTCATAATACGTTAAAATAAGCACATTTTACTTGAAAAACTTTTCTCTAAAGTTAATAGTGACTGAGATCCTAAGGGTCCGTCATTACGTAGGCAGTAGGGAATAGGGACTTAGTGGCAAAACCGACTCGGATCGCGGATAGGTTAGAAGACGAAAGCGGGAGCTTCGCTCCCGCTTTCGTCTTCGAGGTTATTTTTTTTTATAAAAGAGCAGATCATCTTTAACTTTAAAATAATCCTGCGTAAAGTCCTGTACTCGGAAAGTAGGTTACACTAAAAATGTAACGAACTAAAAATGCAAATTATATACAATGCTGTAAAGTAAATAGGTACAATATAGACCCAAAAAAAATATGATTAAGAATGTTATTTAAAAAAAAAATAGGAGTTTACAAAAAGTTACATCAGTGACATTAGCACTTAAAATTTTAAGAGATATGAGTTTTATGAGCTACGTTAATAGTAAAATAAATTGTAGGAATGAAATTTTTAGGAAAACATTTTTTAGGAGTACAAATCGTTAGGAAAATCAATTTCGGGTGATAAACTTTAGCGAAGCCAATATGGACCCGTTTCTGTGTTTTCTTTATCCTAACTACCTATAAACAATCCAGCAAAGAACATAGCCAAAGCCCCCCTTACGTTCTAATTAAAATCATTATCATATTTGTCTAGAGTTGGAGGTAGATAGGGGAATATTTCACATAGGTACAGTCAAGAAATTAATTTTGTCACCCCCCTTACTTCCAAAGTCTATCTGACATTCTACACCAATAAGGTTGAGTTTCCTATCAGTTACAAATGACTTGGCATCTCTAATGACAATGAAATCATCAAATTAACATCCGCGACCGTACCACGAAAGTGGGTTAGCCATTCTTAAGACAACATGCATGGATCACCCGCTTTCGTGAAATGAAACCAGTGTAGGTAGGGTAAAAGTACCGGTTGTGGCCACTGTACCCTTACTTGCCACTTAAGGTTGAAATGAGTATCAAAAATACTTTAAAATTAAATTAAAATTCATAAGTTAAGACTGAAGATTAATATTAAGATAAAGGCCAAAACCGGTACGTCGCCCTATGCTGCAGCTTGCCTTTTCGTGCTTTATTCAGCCACGTAATGCTCGTAAAGCGATACTTAGCTACCTCCGTTCCTTTTTCAAATGAGTGTACGAAAAATCGACACTATAGTCGGCGTTCATTAAAGCTCGATTTGACAGCTCGATGCAACCGCGTTTCCTCTTAAATTAAGTGGTTAAAGCGCGTGCTCGCGAATTGATTGAACAGTATAACTAGTGGATATTCTTGATCAATCGTAATTAAGTCATTAGCCTGAGCTATAAATAATGTGCGATCGATAAGCACGATCATACTGTATCATAAATAGGGATGTCACTTACTTAATGAATAGTGTCCCCGGATCAATTTGTTTGTTAATTTTATGAAGTTGCTATATGGCTGTTGGCTTTGGCTGTTTAGAAATTGGTTTATTGGCTTTCTCTTGAACTACTTTCAGGGATGTTGCGTCGCGTCTAAAGATACGTTTCGGTTCAGATCACTTTTAATCTTTAAAATTTGAACGATGTCTTTTCCGCTCTTTTCAATGGACACACCACTGTTTTTTTAAGTCCTAAGTCAATTTCACGTCGATGTGGCACATGGCACATTTATTAAATAAAAACAATTGATTAACGTTCCTTAATAAACATCAATTCATTCAATAATAATATATCAAAACAATAATACCGAAACTTCACAGAAAATGACATAATGTTCCAAACTTCCAATCAGTGAAAGAGTCTACTAGTCATATACACGTTAAATTTGTTATAATTTTCTTTTATTGACATTTATATATATTAAATTTCTTATAATTAGTAATAAACAGTAACATTTGCAACCCTAGTTATAAATAAATCAGCGTATCATAATATCTTTGATACGCGTCTGCAATTCCGTTACTTGCCATCTATTCGAAACAAAAAGGTAGTATGGGCCTATGGACTTCGTTGAAAATATAGACCTTTTCTCATCAAGAACCACTAAGACCTAGTGAAAAATGGTATATGTCTTTCAAATATCAAGTGAAAAAGGGCATAAGTTTAGTATATACTCCGTACATAATTAAACCGGTTTTTATTACAAATTAAGTTGACTTACACCCTTTTTCCCCAGGGCCCCAGTTAACGTTGGTAAATAAAGTACCGTGTTTACAGACGCCAGGGATAAGCCGACGTTTGATAACTAAACCTGTAATAGATGAAGACGTAAATTCATAACTTAAAGCAATTTGAAAGCTAAGCCTTCTTAGCCACTATGTAATACATAGTGGGTGAAAGTGAAGTGTCCTCCAACTCCATCAAAGATCACAGCATCACTTAATGTCTTGAGTAGACCTAAAAAATCATCTTTTGTTGGATAACCCATTCTATTCGGTAAATGAGTATATGGAACTTGACTTGTAAATTAGTTTGACTTTTAATTATTATTATTTTATTTTATTTTATTTTATTTTATTCTATTTTGTAATGTACTTTGTTTTTGTGTTGACTTTTACTATGTTTACTATTATAATTTAATTCTATTTCTGACGATCTCAATGTAACTGCATATAATTAGACATGTAATGTTATTTATACTGTGTTATATTGAGAAATAAAATCTGAATATGAATATGAATATGAATATAATGCAAACGCTGCTAAAGTTTCTGTTTTCTCGAAATGTATGTAGTTGACATACGTGGTTGAAGTGATCTGTCATCACGACCTGTCATTGTTTTAAAGTCCGCCGCCATTACTGTCAAGAAAATAAGAGCTATCAAAACGTCGACAAAACGGTAACAGATCAAAACAATAAAGGTTTTCCGTTTGGAATCTCAGCCCAGCTAACCTATATGTACCTATATTATGTCCATTCTCATAAATCGCAAAGGGTGATGGGCTATTTTGTATGGACCCCCATCCCCACCCTCCAACAGTCACGGGATCCTAATATACCTAACATAAATACCTAGTTAATATTAATATAAAGCCAAATATATAGTACATTGTTGTAGAGGTTAGAAAGTAAGCAATAGATGGACGAGTTAGTTCGAGGGCCGACGCGTAGCGGAGGCCCTCGAAAGTACAAGTCCATCTATTGCACTTTCGGCCGAGGCTTAACACAGTGCTTTTCACGACTACTGCGAGGAAATAAAAAAAAAATCTTATAATACATTTTTAAACTGACGACTCTCACCGTGACAAAAACTTTATTTCAGATAATTAAAAGCAGACATATATGGCTGTATGGAATCTGATTCCTTTGCCTATCCGTGAAGGGATGAATATTATTAAAAAAATAAAACGACTTCTCATTGGCCAATTTAATTTCATATGCAGCACAAAGTGTGTTCTGATTGGTCGAATTAGTGTTCAGCGGACCGATGTTATTGGTCAATGGAACAGACCAACAATGTTAACATAGTTGGTCTGTTTAAATTCATAGTAGGCCTGCTCATTCAATGTACAACTATCGATTGTTTTGGGGACCAAGAACAGACCATCTTTCGGCACATTTCCGAGAAGTGGCGTGAAAAAAATATTTTTGATATTTCATAATGCTTTAGGTGCATATTAGTTGAACTTTAGAGTGGCCAGAAACGGTGTAATGATGGCCAAAACCGGTACCTTTACCCTACAGATAGACATTTAACATTAATATACATTTAACATGAAGGAAGTCTGACCCCTAAACTACGAAAGAGCCTGTGCTTAGCCGTACGTTGCTTGGAACATGGAAGGTTATAACCGTTTGTAAGTCACTTAGCCAGTAATACCTAAGTCACTTAATGGTTGAATTCAGTTGCACCTTAAAAATATTTATAGTTACAGATTTAACCAAGTATTCACTTAGGAAGAATACAAAAAGGCGTTCATCAATCAAATTAATTAGCCAACGTTAAATTTTAATTCCTCTGCCATAAAACCATACTTACATTCGCAGGGACTGGCTCAATAAAGTTACAGAACTTTTTTTTATTTTTAGGTTGCACAAAAATATAAATTTGAGTACAAAAAGTAAGTAGGTACCTACCAGATTAAAGATCTTCTATTGTTTTTAATAATACTGTATTCCAATTATTGAAATCATAACTTACGTGTAACGCAAAAACTTTGTACTGTTATTCAATTGAATTGTTTAAACCATTTCACAGCTGCGCTCGTCCAATTACACCACTGAAATCTGTTTTAATCGCGTCTGCACGAAACCTCTCAGTTGTATCGTAACGCTTCATTAAACCCTAGTTCATTACTTGATAAACACGGGTTTAACACACGCAGTTGTAAAGACAAAAACATAAAAACAATGGGAAACGAAATATTGATACTAATACTCAACTTAGTGTATTTCCATTCTACAAAAAGCGAGTTCGAGGGCAATATAGTCGGCGGCGACATTGCGAAAATAGAAGACTTTCCTTATGCAGTGTTTCTAACTGTCAAATTCCGTGCGGAGAACAATAAAGTGTATCGGCATATATGCGGTTCGTCGATATTGAACCAAGCTATACTGTTAACCGCTGCACATTGTGTGGACGAGTGCACCAATGGCTCCAAAATAACAGCATACGCAGGGAGCGCGAGCAAATACTCTGGCCACGTGCGGTCGGTCATTAGATACCTGATCCATAAAAAGTACGACTCATTCATGATCAAATACGACATCGCTCTGACTAAATTAAATAATGCTCTGAAGTTTGGAAAATATGTTGGTAGAGTTGCGTTGTCGCCGAAACCGCCGTATTTTGAAAAATCCGTGGTTGTGGGGTGGGGGATCACAGACGTAAGCATATTCCATATATCCTAACACACATTTTCCTGTTCAAGCTATAATAATATAATTTATTTTTATTTTTATGTTAGATTCATTGTTTTATATAATGCTAGGTTAGGCTTCATAATTGTATAATATCATAAGTAGTATTTTAAAAGACTGACAATTTAGTTTCTTGCGGCGTTTCTTCTCAGCGTCAGTTCTCTTGCGATGCGAAGCGCTGGTAGATTTTTGACGTATAAAAGTGCCCGTGCGGCCTACTTACTGAATAAACATCTTTTATCTTTTTTTTATTTTTAACTAAGCCCTGATAAGGACGTGACGGTTGTTGATATTGATACTTTAAAAAATGCTGCTCGTATCATATGTTTTTGAACTCTTTCGGTTTTATTAATAGGAACCTTTTTAATAATACATAACGATTCTTTAAGGATGAATTTAAGAGCCCGACGGAACTGCTCAAGCACACGAACCAGACGGTTTGGAGCCACGATGATTGCCTTTCTCTGATTCCTACCCTACACTCAGGATGTTTATGCGCGAGAGGCTTTCAAAACAAAGGTCACGCCGCTGGGTATGTTTTAGGCCCGAATTATAATATATATATATATATATATATATATATTATGTAAAACTAGCACCGCGATTCTGTTTATAAAGTTTTCTGTAACTCCCGTACATAAGCCAGAATTTATTATACATATAAACCTCCCAAGAAAAAATATCTAACTGGAGAACACCGCATCAAAATCCGTTAGGAGGAATTAGCGGATTTAACGCAGACAGCAAGACAGAAAGGCAAAAGAGACCCAGAATGCGACATTTTTACTGTAAAAATGTAAAAATAAAAAATATTGGTGAAATAGAACCGTGACCCACCAAAAACTGTCGCAGTAGGTTTATCGATTAAATCGTAAGAATTGTTAAACAAGTCGGCGAAGTGTACAGGATTTAGGAGGAATTGTATACGATTGACGTAAACAGTCATACATTTTGACAGTTTCAGAAAATCCTTTTCTTAGCGTTTAACATCTTGTCTAGCTGGGGGCTTAGTCAAGATGCATAACGCTAAGTTAGCGATTTTCGAAAATCGACAAAATGTATAGAATTGTTAAACTGGTGATAAATCGCGACGACCGCTTACTTCAACTCCATACATTTCGATTCGATAGAAAATAGAAACGTTGGCAGCGTTTGCATCTTGGTTAGGCCTATGGACGGTTACTACGAAGCACTAAATCCGAAACTTTACTTACCCCATCCCTTTCGTTCGATACTAAATCAGGGGAAACAGATATACATAACGTACCTTCGAATTGCGTTACTACTTAACAATAATTTTCTTTTTTGTGTTCCAGAGGCGATTCGGGCGGTGCGCTCGTAGTTCGCAAGTACATACAAATCGGGCTAGTCTCTTACAACATGCCGGAAAAGTCCAGAACCCTTGTAGTTTACACCGACATCGGATACTTCTTTTATTGGATTCGAACGAACGCAGTATTAGTTTATTGTTAAAACATCAGATCCAGTGTGCTTATTACCAACCATATTAACAGCCAAATACCTATGTCTCGCCAAAATAGCAGGTCGACTACATTCATCATAAAAGCACAGTAGTTAAAATAAATAAATGTCAGTGGACAGTTTTACACAAATGGATTCAATAGAAAACTCAGCTTGTAGTTTTACTTTGTGGAAGACTTTTTTTAAATAAACAGAAAACATCCAAAGTTCTGAGACAAATATCGCGTTTATAACAGTACGGGCCGTATAAAGCCATCTCGGCAGTAATGCTCGTCTTAAAATGAGTCAAAATTACAGATTTGTATGGTTTATCTCATCCACGATGGGCTTATTAATTATGGTCCTTAATGTCTACGCGTGCCAGGGTACGAAGCTGGAACCGGTTTAAGAATGTATAGATAGAGTCGGTGTTGTCGCCAGCAACGAGGTTACCGAGTTGTTGATGCGCGTCCCTGCAGCACAGGACCAGATACTGCTGCGGTATACTCCTGTCTGTCGTCAGAGGCGACTAAAAAGAGGCCTCGGGGTCGGGCGGTGACGTAGTGGAGACTTACTCCGCAAGCCACTTGTGACATGGGAAGTGCACGGACAAAGTGTAGGAGGTCCTGGCGCCGGTTCTAAGGAGATCCCGAAGCACTCACTGGATACTTGGGGGGTTTAGGTTCGCAAAAAAATAAAAGCCGGGCAAGAGAATGTCACACCATGCTCAGTGTATTCCGAAACCGTTACTAGAAACTCAAAGATAATTCACGCATCGCACGCAAAGTTCAATATTATCTGATTAGGTACATGTAGGTACGGCAGGTCCGTTTTTTTTTTAATATTTTATTTTTGTCAGCGTAATTTGAATAACTATGCCAAATGGTGACTTTGTACCAAGAGGCTCTGACTTAGACCGCGGACAGACGGACATGACGTAACTTTATGGTTTGAACGTTGGAATTCTTAAAATGACGCATATGTATTACGTAAGCAACATCGTCACTATGATCATCAACGTATAGTGGCTGGCCACTCAGACATAGGCCTCCCCCTTTGTACAACACCATGTACGATCCACGGCCATGTTTGCATGGGCCTAGACGAGTTGCATTCTACGAAAGCTTACGAATTTCGAAAATGGTCAAAATTTATAGAATTGACATAAATAAGACCCCGACGTCAAGAACATCCCGAACAGTTGTACGGCAACTTGAGTCCATCGTATTCATTTTTCTTTGATTTCAGTGATCGTTTATCTTTTCAGAATGCATCTTGTCTCGGCTCTCAGCTCGATCCAGCTAGTCTGGAGGTGTCCTAGGCCAAAAATATACATAAATTATATGAGCAAGTTTTCGCCTTACGTGTTAAGTTAAACATAAGATAGGTACATAAGTAATTATAATTTACTTTCTTTATTTACGTACTTTTCAAATTCAAGCATGGTCCCATTCATGATTGATTTTAGATTTAAATTACCTACTTTATCTGTCTTATATATCAACGCACAGCCGAAACTACTGTCCCCAGAAAATTGGAATTTGGTACAGGGGTTCCTTTCGTGATGTAAGTGAGCACTAAGAAAGGATTTTTGGAAAAAGGGGTTAAAATAAAGAGAGTCGCGGGAAATAATTTCTACGCGTACGAAGTCGCGGACGTCCTCTAGTAAATACATATATGTATAGCCTACTTGCAGAAATTATTTATTAGCTACTAAGTAATAATCCTTACAAAAACCTAATATCAACCAAACTAACTCATTCTGTCATGAAGTATTAGTTATTATATCTTTGGGTATTTCCATAGATAAGAGTTTCTTCGAAGCCGTGTATGCGTTCTAGTTCCACTTAAAATTCAAGATTACCGCGACACAATTACGAGAAATTAAATTTTATGACTGAACCGAGTCTCGTAATTAATTTCACAAACGCAACCCCGACTTAACTCAAACATGGTAGCCATTGGTTTTGCAAAACTACGATGTAAAATTTCAATTTGAATAGCTATTTTAATTATTAAAAATTACTTATTATATTATTGTCATTTTCTGTTAAATATTAACATATACTGAATAATAGCAATGACGTATTAAATTAACGTTAATCATCATAAATCAACACGTGTCAACTGATACGGAGAGTGATTTGCATTGTAATGATTTTAACGAAAAAAAAGCAATGGCGGAAGAAATTATCGCAGTGATATTTTTAAGCGTGGTAAAGGATGTAATAGCAGGCATGGAGGGCTTTATCGTCGGCGGCCAGAAAGCTTTAATAACCGATTACGCACATTCTGCGTTTCTTGGGATCGAGTGCAATGCAGATGACGGCCGGTATGCCTACAGCTGCGGAGCCTCGATAGTCAACCAACTGATCTTGCTTACCGCGGCGCACTGCCTAGAGGATTGCAAAAGGTCCACGAGAATAACGGTCAACGCGGGACATGCGAACAGTAACAAAGGTCAGGAGAGGTTGGGCAAAAGTTTCATGATCCATGAAAAATACGATATACGACGGACCCGCAATGACTTGGCATTGATCAGGTTGAAGACAGGCTTCGAGTTTGGGGACACTGTGCGAAGAGTAGTGCTGATGAAAGAACCCCCTTACCATGAAAAGGGTGCGCTAGCCGGGTGGGGGTCCACTGACGTAAGATAATAGACATATCAGTAGCTCTCACTCGTGTAATTTAATTATTGCGGTTAAGTATTTTGAAAACCTACGTTTTGTAAGCTTTTAAAGTGTGTGTTTGAAAAGTATGGCGTGGCGTATGTTCCAATTTTCTCGTTTATCTCAAAAACCACATCACCGATTTGTAAAATTCCCCTCGCACTTCTGAGATGGTTTTTAAAAATTATAGTTGACTTTCACACGTCGTGGCTTGTGGGCGGCTTGTGGCAAGCTTAAAACATAATGGAATCCGCATGATTCTGTTTAGCCTCAATAAATACATTACTGGTTTGATTATTACCGTCCTTCTTTCTTGTCAATACCAAGTAAAGCAGAGATGGAGTAGTTGAACAGTCTGAAAGAGATCCAAGATGTAGCCTTAGCATTAAAACCACCGTTGCGGTGGTAGTGCGTATTGTGGTGGAATCTTGGAACATTTCCAAAAGAACAGCCATAAATGACAACTTATTAAACAAAATAATATTTATCTTGTCGTGTATAGGTGGGCCCTTTGAATACACTTTGACCCTGTGGGATCTTTCATACGGTTACCCCTCCTACATTCTCTGCTGTTACAATATCCGTTTCCTCTCGATGTTTGTCTTCACTCAGCAATAGAATTTGCACTCTTAGACAACTTAATATGTATAGGTTACTTATCTTTTCTTTACTGTTTAGGACGTCGGTAATCAAAACACATTTTACTTGAAAAAATTAAATAATCTGCAAGTATGGAGCCGGGCGAGTTGCAATCAATCCTTGAAGAGTATTCCAGAAGGCACTTTCTGCGCAGGATTGCGCAAAGGCAAGGAGTACGCTGCTGTGTATGTATAACGCTAAATAATCCCAACACTAGACTTATTTTCTACTAACTTTGGTTCGAAACTTTGCCTGAGTGTATTTGGACCTCTTATTTTTTGGAACAAACATATACTCGTAGTCCGCGCGCGAGCTCCAAGGAATCGGATGTTAAGAGGAAGACAGGTGGGCACTGCGCCCGCCCATCGCATCGTACCCTGCCTCCTCCTCCTCTAACTCCTCCAACTCTAGTACCTACTGGGAAGTAGGTACTAGAGTTGTCCTTATCGCCTAAGTTGGTTATAATCATTATCGAAATATTAATTAAATCACTATACTAAATCCTGACGACATCTTTTTTTCGAGATTCCTCTGAGCTCCTGATACTATACCTATTTTTTGCGTTCCTTCCCAAATACTGTAAAACGGAATCCTTATCTACATTTATCTATCTATCTAATACCTTTAAACGAGCAATTCTTTTATTTACCCGTAAACAGACATTAACATAACGCTGATTCTTAAATATACAGGGTGTTTGGTACATGGATGGACATACGTATATAGGAGATAGCTGGGACCATCTGCTACGCGGTCCGCCACAAAAAAATTGCCTGGGCCCTATAATTATTTTTTTTTTAATTTTTTAATTTTTTTCGAAAATATTCCGTTTTCAAGATTTAAAACCTCAATAACTTTTTTAAAAATGATAAAAGGGGCAACATTTTTATTTTATTTCTATCTTGACTGATCGTAAAATCTTACAAATTTAATATTTGGTGCACACGATAGCTAAAAAAATAAGTACGAGCCCTCAAACCTCAAAAATAGGTAAAAAAAATATTTAAACGCCAACTTTGCATTGCATTTAAAAAAAAACTAAAAACGATCAACTAGTCTTAATTACTCAAAAACATCTTCAGTTAATACGCTTTCGATTGGTATACAATAATTGCAATTTGTTTAAAAGCAGCTGGAGTTATTCGTCAACTTTAACTAAGGGGACAGTTTTTTATGAAACTACTTTTGAGGAAAGTACATTCCTTGCGATAATAACCTTAAAGAAAACACACAAGTTGATCACCAATCTTGAAATTTATTTATAAAAATTGCTCAAACTGCTGTCCTTGATTATTTATGCATGCTCGACATCGTTTTCTTATTTCTGCTGTTGTCACTCGTAGCAGCATCTCGGCTTTCATTACATGAAATGCAGCATTTATGCGATTTATTAAATCTTCACGATTTTCGACTTCGGTTACGTACACTAAATCTTTAGCCCTTCCCCAAACGTAAAAATCGATCGGAGTGAGGTCTGGCGACCGCGGAGGCCAGGGAATTGGACCACCCCGGCCAATCCATGAATTGGGGAAGGCATTATTTAGATGCTCCCTCACAGCAATACTCCAATGTGCCGGGCAGCCGTCATGTTGGAAGACGATGGGTCTGTCTTCTTGGAATACTTGTTCCACTAATTCGGGTAGATCGTTTTGTAAAAACTCTAGATAATTAGCCCCATTTATGTTATCAGGTAAATAATGGGGCCCGATTAACTTGTCTCCAATCAGACCAGCCCAAACGTTAACGCTGTATCTTCTTTGAAATCCTCTAGGTCGCTTTACGTGAGGGTTTTGATTTTTTTCTCCCCAATGGCGCAAATTGTGGAAATTCACAATTCCTTCTTGATTGAATTTAGATTCATCCGTCCATAAGATACTCCTCAAAAAGTTAACGTCATCGACATCTGTGTGAAGCAAATGACGGCAAAATTGAATCCGTCTCTCAAAATCATTTTCTTCAAGTGCTGTAACAAACAAAGTACGCTTCAGATTTTTTTCAGGACTAGTAATCACAGTCACATCACCGGATTCTCTCTTAGTTAAAACACATACCTTGAACAGGAGTGTAGTGAAAGGGGTGCTGTCCATTAGCCCGGAGAACTGACCACACTTTCCAAATGCTTAGACCAAGTGCATCAGCTACCACTCTAATGCTTTTCGTAGGGTCCTCGTTGAACTCGTTAAGAACTTATTCGTCAACAGCAACATTGTGATGTCGCACTTGCACTCTTGGCTCATGAAAATTTAAATTGCCGGTTTCCCGTAAACGCCGGTAAGTAGTCACAAACGTCTGGCGGTTGGGTAATCGACGGTCCGCATAACGCTCCTCATAAAGTCTTCGGGCTTCGCGTGCATTGGAGTTAGCTCTCCCATACGCCAACAACATGTCCGCGTATTCTTCATTGGTAAATGTGGTCATTTTACCAGTAACACAATAATGCAACAATAACAAAAAACTTAACAAAATGAATGGATAGGTGAAAAATCTTTTACTTTTTGCCGCCTTTTTGTTTATGACAAAGAAAACGCAAGCTTTTTTTAAAAAACAAATACTTAAACAAGCTATTCCAGACACAGGTAAAAAAGTTGTTTCGATTAAATGTAAGACTTGTGCCCTCAATTTATTATGGCCCTTTTCACTTTTTAAAAAGTTACAAACTAAATAATAATGAAATTTCTTTGCAACATTGTGGGCTCACTACACATGCGCCCAATGTTTTTTTTTTAATTTGAGAACTGTCCGTAAACCATGTACTTCGCGTCCAAAGAAGATAGTAATGTCAACTTTTACGGACATTTTTGAGAAAAATACTTATCAACCCCGGTACAGTACATTCCTTGCAAGGAATGTACTTTCCTCAAAAGTAGTTCCATAAAAAACTGTCCCCTTAGTTAAAGTTGACGAATAACTCCAGCTGCTTTTAAACAAATTGCAATTATTGTATACCAATCGAAAGCGTATTAACTGAAGATGTTTTTGAGTAATTAGGACTAGTTGATCGTTTTTAGTTTTTTTTTAAATGTAATGCAAAGTTGGCGTTTAAATATATTTTTTACCTATTTTTGAGGTTTGAGGGCTCGTATTTATTTTTTTAGCTATCGTGTGCACCAAATATTAAATTTGTAAGATTTTACGATCAGTCAAGATAGAAATAAAATAAAAATGTTGCCCCTTTTATCATTTTTAAAAAAGTTATTGAGGTTTTAAATCTTGAAAACGGAATATTTTCGAAAAAAATTAAAAAATTAAAAAAAAAAAATTATAGGGCCCAGGCAATTTTTTTGTGGCGGACCGCGTAGCAGATGGTCCCAGCTATCTCCTATATACGTATGTCCATCGATGTACCAAACACCCTGTATATATTTTTCTTTGCCCCGCGGCGACTTCAACAGCTACTACAGCGGGGATATAGCGTTTCAACAATGAAGTGATTTCGCCAGTGTCAAGTAAAACACAATCCAATCTTCTCTAGGAAGATTGGGGGCAACGTTGTACGTGATATGTAGGACAGAGGTCAAGATAGTTTTATCCTCTGTACCACTGCAAGTTCACATGAAACGAGAAGTAAGATGTCAGATACACGAAATAAGTCCAAGTCATCACTGTGCAACACAAAGGCATTAAAAGTACAAATCACTTACCTACAGAAAAGAACTTTGAACACCTAAATACACAAAAATACAAAGCTAAAACCATATACACATCCGCCATCTTTTGACATTGCAAATGGCCCCGTAAATCCTAAAAATGAATAAATTTCACATTGACAAACGGTGTGCAAAGAAGACATAATAAAAATGTAGTAAATCAACCTCCTTAATAAATCTTTAGAAAGATTTACTACACAGTTAAAATATGTCCGCCAGTCCGTTTGTTCGTCTGTCCGTCTAACCGTTTCTGTGTGGGTCTGTCAGCACGTCTGTCCGTCAGCAAGTTCCCTTTTAACAAGTAGGTATGGCACGAGGCGAGGTGTAGTCAATCCCTAAAGAGTATTCCGAGAGGCACTTTCTGCGCAGGAATGTTGAAAGGCAGGGATCCCTGAGAGAATCCCAACACTAGACTTATTTTCTACTAGCTTTTGCTCGCAACTTTGCCTGTTTGCATTTTGACTCTCTTTTGTGAAATCAACTCATTTTTGAAGAATAATCATCTGCTTGTTTACACTGACACAAAAAGTATAAAGCAAGACATCTTAAGATCAAATTCGCACGCGTTTTCTTTACTCATGGAAATAATTTATAAAAATATTTGTCAAAATATTCTAATTTCTTTTATAATTAATTTAAAATATAATAAAAGTGTAACACCTAACAGAAAATGTATGTGTTTCAGAGGTGACTCGGGCAGCGCTCTTATCGTTCGTGATATCATTCAGATCGGGCTAGTCTCTTTTAAGTTCCCCGCAATCTCTCGGAGCCTGGTCATCTACACCGACATCGGATATCATTATGATTGGATAACAACTAACGCGAAAATACTTTATTGCGGAACCAAACAATAAAGGACAAGTGATTTTTTGTAATAACTATTAAACTATTAATATTAGATTTGGTAATGTATATATTATCAAGAGAATTGCAATAAGACGTGACGACCACACCGTAGCGAGGAGCGTTTGAACGAATTGCGGGCGAGCACCCTGCAGTATACACAATGAAGGTTTCACTATATTATTATAAATATAAACTTCTAAAGATACATATGGTTTGCCTTACTCTTATTTTGTTACAAATTTTTTTCGTTATACTAATCGAATCTATCGGTGATATCGATTGTTTATCTATTTAAAATCATAATTCTATCTAATTTAGGACTGAGGAGTTTGAACTGAAAATTAAGTTGAAAAGTATTCGACAACATGCTCGGAAATGATGGGTTTTCTTTTGAAAAAATAAGACACGAAGGGCCTCATTTTCTTCCTAGGAGTAAAATAAACGTATGAAAACGCATTCCTGTCTCCTGCATTTTTTTAAATGCTGTAATTGGCATACAAAATCGAAATGACTAAGAACAAAAACCCATATCTACAGCCAATTTAGTAAAAGGCGGTGGTGTCGTCGGGCGGTGGCAGGCGACGCGACCGCGAGCGGCTGTGGTCGAGACGAACCGTTCATTGTCCATACATTTGTTATTGGACCCCATTCTACAGTGGCCTCTAAACTTCCTAATTTTATTTAGGTGTCGCTAAAACACTTTGCTATTCTATCAGCAGCTGTCATAATCAAATGACAGCGCTATATGAATCTGACGCGTCTTATTTTAGGCCGTCTATTCACATTGTCTATTGACATTCTGGAATAGCACTTGTTAAATCGGCCGTCTAAACTGTTCAAAAAATAGACAATTTAGTTTTAGGCTATTTAAGCGTTGTGCGTATGAAGTTCTTAAATTTTCATTGTGCAATACTTTTTGACAAATATATTTGTACAATTTCCTTACATGGTTTGTGTTCTGAAAAGCATTATTATAATCTTCGGCGGACATTATTATTATCATTGCCAGACTCGGCTCGGCGGCTAAGCACCTCGTCAGGAATTACCTTACTCTCCGAGCCTCTTAGAAGGGGAGGAAGGGGCTTTTCTCTATTTGTCAACTTAGTCCGCTATAACTTAAATTATTTTTCGTGTAATTATTTTTATTTTTATTTTGTAGTAGGTATCTAATGACAGAATTTTCTATTGTCCGTTAATCCAACGTCACGTATTACGACATAGTTGAGAACGAACCTAACAACATGCTTTTATATCCTCAAGGTGGACTCACAGTTTGACTTACTGCGACTAATACAGTTAGAAATACGTAATGGGGCTGTTTACATGGACAAGTTTAATATGGTTAATCAGCTGCCCTAACATAAATGACACAAGGATAATTAATCCCTACGTGCAGGACCTCTATTCAACGCTGTTAAACAATATTGCTTTTGAAGTGTTTTGGTATTGTTATGAACTCCACCGCCATTACTGTCAAGTAAATAAGAGCTACCGTATTATTTTTTTACGGCAATGACAAGGCGCGCGAGCACTCAGGCCACCTGATGGTAAGTGGGATCTGAGACCAATAGGTATTTGAAATCTCGAGACTACAATCATCAATGCGTTGCCAAGCCTGAGGACTGAGATGGAATGCCTCTATGCTAGTAATTTCACCGGTTATCTTATCCCCACACCGGAGCATAGCAATGCGAACACTGCTGCCTGGCATTTGATTAATGCATAAGATGGTGGTAGTGACCTGGACGGACCCTGCACCAGGTTGTACCACAGCTAAATGTTGACAATACGATAATACGTCAAAAGCAATATTGTGTTACCCTGTAGAATACCTCCTGTGGGGCCTAGACCATAGACAAGAATTGTCAAGATGCATTCCGCGTTCAATATCCGAAATATGTATCCGATAGCGAAGACGTAGCTGTCAGACGGTAGTGTCGAACGCCTATATTTCAATTCCATACGTCATGTTGTTGTTCGAAAATCGTTAACGTTCAGCAACTTGTCTAGCCACAGTCTATCTAACTAGTGACTCATAAGAAAGAGTTACACTGAGAGATAAATTAAAAACCTAAACTATGTAAGTGTTGTTAAGGTTCTGGAACTGCCGTGTGGTGGTGGTGGTCGGCTTAAAATAGGCGACTAAAGGAATGAAAGCTTGTAGTATTGTTAGGCGATGGGCTTGCAACCTGTCACTAATATACACTGGTAAAGACATCTTAGCCTGATTGTGCAGGGTTACAGAATTAACAACATTTTTTAGACTTGTTGGTAATTCTGTATAATCTGTAATTCTACCTACCCCACTCAGGGAATGAAGGCGTGAGTGTATATGTACCTATATATTATATTATACTAGATGTTCCCGTCCCCATTTCGTTGGGCTTTTTTTTGGGTTAATATATAGCCTATAATACTCACAAATATAAATAGTAATATTAGCTGTGTTGGTGCCGGCCGAGAATAGCACCACCCCATCTCTTCCCGTGGGTGTCGTAAGAGGCGACTAAGGGATAAACTGGAGGATGGGCAGCAGCGTCCTCCGCGGACTACACGGTCGCCAACCCGCCTGCCAAGCGTGGCGACTACGGCATTTATCCCCCAACGGTTCTAAATCAACATGAATATACCACAACAGCCCAGACCCCTAGTCCCCGGCGGCCCCGCTAGCCTGGCTCCGGTAGCGGCCATGGTAACGGCGGGGCGGGGGTTACCCCGCGGTCTTTGCCGGAGATTACTCCGGCAAAGACCCGGCTACTAGAAACGACAACCTTTGGCCTTGGCAACCTACAACTGCCGAAAAGTTGCTGGAACTGGAGGAGGAATATCGGTTACGATGGGGAATCATAGTGTTGTCAGAAGTCCGTAGAGAGGGGGAGGACATGATAACCCTGAAGTCTGGTAACTTGCCCTATTTCCGGGAGGGCGACCACCTGTCCCAGGGAGGTGTCGGGTTTATCGTCCACAAGTTCCTCGTGAACAACGAGGTGAAGATTGAGAGCGTGTCGAGCAGGGTAGCGTGCCTTTTACTCAGAATGACCCAACGATATTCGTTGAAGGTCATACAGGTATATGCTCTGACCTCGACACACACCGACGATGAGGTGGAGGCTATGTATGAGGATATTTCCAGAGCCATGGATAGCTCCAAAACTCACTTCACGGTTGTTATGGGAGACTTCAACGCAAAGCTGGGCAAACGAGACGGTGAAGAGCAGAGAGTGGAGAGGGCAGAGAGCAGAGAGCAGAGAGGGAATTTTGGAGAGGGGAGTAGGAATCACCAGGGCCACCTACTGGCCAGTTTTATGGAGAAGGAGGGACTCTATATGATGAACTCCTTCTTCAGAAAACGTGAGCATAGGGAGTGGACCTGGATGAGCCCTGATGGTGTAACGAGGAATGAGATAAAAGATAAGATAAAAGATAAAAGAAATTTATTTAGTAAGTAGGCCGCTCGGGCACTTTTACACGTCAAGATACTACCAGCGCTTCCCAAGAGGAGACCACTGCTGAGAAGAAACGCCGCAAGAAACTCAGCAGTCAGTCATTTTTTAAACTTATTTCATATTGCATATTGCAATGGTATGTACAACTTAATCTAGCATTATATAAAGCTACAAGTATTAAATTAAATATAATATCAAATAACAGTAGTTCAGCAGGAAAACATGCCAAAAATCTTACGGGAGAGAAGGATAGAAAAGAATAAAATAAAATAACTACAACTACCTACTTATATATGTGTATATGAGATGGTGCAAGATGACCACATAAAAGTTTCGATATGTTTTCCTGCATCAACGGTGTCCCCCAGACAAGAAAAAGCAGGATAAAGCCTTTGCATTTGAACAAATTACTATTGACTAAGTTTCGGGTGTAGGCCATGCATTTTTGTCTGTTAGATAGTCCTCGACCCTATAATACGCTTTAGACATTAACGACCTTTTCAAATATTTTTTAAGTGCTGTAAAGGGTAACTTTAAAACTACTTCAGGTAATTTATTATAGAAATGAATGCATTGACCAACAAATGATTTATATACTTTACGGACACGGAATTTTCGAATAGCTATTTTATTTTTATTTCTAGTATTTAAATTATGTATATCTGAGTTTTTGGTGAACGAATCTAAATTCTTAATAACATAAATAATATTCTCGTAAATAAATTGAGACGCTACAGTTAAGATATTAATTTCTTTAAAAAGTTCACTTAATGAGTCACGGGAATTTAAATTATAAATAGAACGAATGGCCCTATCATGTCGACGAAAAAGCACATATTCAATGATGTCTCCGTGATAAGTGCGGTTAAAACCGGGAGTGATCACCATATGGTACGAGGCTCATTGAATATCCAGTTCAAGCTTGAAAGGTCTCGACTGATGAAGTCTACGCTCCGCCCGGTACCCGCCCAGCTCCAAAACCCTGAGAGCTTTCAGCTCGAACTTCAAAACCGGAAGCTGTCCAAACGGTCGGGTTTAAGTTCTTCAAGATGCGCCGTACAAAAACTAGGAAGCTCTCGGACTTCACCCTTAGGCTCATGGAGGTGAGGCGCGAAATGATTCTGCAGTCCTCGAACAGACAGATCTCGAAGTCTCTGGAGCGTGATATACGCCGATTCAATGCTAAAAGTATTGAAGAGGCTATTACGCGTAACAGGGGCTCTAAGGTTTGCCAGGGATCTGTCTGTTGGCCAAAGCCAATGTATGAAGCTGAAGACCAACGACGGCAGAGTCATTTCATCCAAACCTGAGCTATTGGCGGAAGTTGAGACGTTTTATGGACAGCTGTATACGACAACCCGAACACCCGTCGACAATCTAGCTGAAGACCCGAGGGCACTCCTGAAGGCGGGTGATAAACCCATCCTTAGGGGCCTTCAGACGCTGTTCAGCTCTATCCTCCACGAAGGGAGAACGCCCGCTCGAAGTTGTTGACGACTATATTTACCTGGGACGAACGGTCCAGTTAGGTCCAACTTTGAGAAAGAGGACACTCGTCGAATCCGACTCGGCTGGGCAGCGTTCGGGAAGCTTCGCAGCACCTTTTCGTCCAAATTACCGCAGTGTTTGAAGATATAAGTATTTGACCAGTGTGTATTGCCAGTGATGACTTACGGATCTGAGACGTGAGCCCTAACAATGGGCCTCATAAGGAAGCTCAAAGTCACTTATATGGCTAAAGAGAGGGCTATGCTCGGGGTTTCTCTGCGCGATAGAATCAGAAATGATGATATCCGCAGTACAACTAAGGTTACCGATAAGCCCGAAGAATAGCTAAACTGAAGTGGCAGTGGGCGGGGCACATTGCTCGCAGGACTGATAGCCGATGGGATCAGAAGGTTCTGGAGGCGTCCGCGGACCGGAAGACGAGCTGTAGGTAGGCCTCCAACAAGATGGAGTGACGACCTCGTGAGGATCGCGGGAGCGCGGTGGATGCGAAAAGCACAAGACCGGTCTAAGTGGAGAGAGCCTTGGGGGAGGCCAATGTCCAGCAGTGGACATCTTTCGGCTGACATGATGACTCACAAATAACATGGCTTTCTATTAGTAAAACCATTTTCAAAATCGGTTCAGTAGATCCAGAGATTACCCCTTAAAGTGTCACAAATTTTATCTTTTCTTTATCGTAAGACTACAATCTTGAGATTGCAGGTGGCTTGTGTGCTAGTTTACCTTCCCCAATCCCTATATAAATGCATTTCCCAGATTGTTTTTGTAACACATGTTTATTGATGTTTTTTTGATAAGGGAACGCCTATGCAAGGTTGTTATTGCATTCCACGTCCGTAAAACTGCAGAAACTAAATTAAATGTGGAGGAATAACGTAAGCTGTCGTGCGTTCGTCTGTGTCTTTTCCCCATTTTAACGAATTTATATTTTTAATTAATTTTACAAATGATATTTGATATTATTTTGGCTTTTTGCAATAAAGTTTCACGGCGTATTTTTTAATCCATTTGTAGAAGTAGCCGACATCGGTGTAGACCGTGAGGCTTTTCGAGAGGGTAGGGTACTTGAAGGAGACCACCCCTATCTGGATGAAGTGACGAACTACTAGGGCACTGCCTGAGTCTCCTCTGAAACACAACAGTTACGTTTTAACATTTTAGAGCTAAAATGTTAAAAAAATATTAGTCCAATGGTTTCATATTATATTGATGTAGAAAGAGATGTTAGTTGAGAGACTCTTTAGTCTGGTGTTATGCTTGGGAGATGAAGTTGGAAGTACTAATATATTATAGTATCTATGTGTGTATATCAACTAACTGGGGTCATTTCGTCGTGCTTCGATAGCGCGACACAGCGCACTGTCAGATTTAGTTGCGCTGTCTAACGCTGGTAGCGCTGTCATAGCTGATTGTTACAGGTTGTCGCTAGAGTCGCTAGGTACTATCGAACCAAAGGAACCCTGACCCACCATGGAACCTTGTCACAATGATTGACGTACGATTGTCGTATAGCTTCGTATGACAGTCCTAACGTCAATCACTGTGACAAGGTTCTATGGTGGGTCAGGGTTCCGTTGGTTCGATAGTACATTGGCACTCGAACGGACTATAATTTTGGTACCACAAACTTGTAATATAGGTATTAAAAAATGCAATTATATATTTTTGACCAAAGGTGCTCCTTTTCTAACAGGATATTTTCACAATAATTTTTAGGTCACCTTTGTTGTAATTTCCCTTTTCCTTAGCATAAAAAAGTATTATAGGGATTTTAAATGACTAACGTTTTACATTACCCTTATAACGTGTTAATACATATTTATGTAGGTACAACATCGTATCGGTTTGCCTGTAGGAGCATACTATTACGAACCCGCGAAACACTCAATTATTAAAATTTGTAATTCCGAATTGTGTTTTGAAATCGGTGAGGCTGTACTATTAAATGAGGCGTAAATTCGCAGAAATCTAAGAGATGGCGCTTTGGTTGCTTGAACAAACATGAGACATTTTTGTTCGCTCGTTAATTGTTGTTTAAATCAATGCGTGTTAACGATATTTTAACGCAGTTTGATATGTCTACTTAATATTTGAGACAGTGTTGAAGCATCTAGAAATCAATGCATAACTAAATCGTCAATTCACCTGAATCTAACCGTAGGTTTAGTCCAACATTGTGCATACCTAGAAATGTAATTCTTCGACCCCTCCTCCTCTCCCGCGCAGAAAGTGCCCTTGGGCAAGCGTTGCAGTAATTTGTGACATTTCTTTCGGCTATACACTGGCACCATCGCCAGGTGCTTCAACAAAAGTGTGCTCTCTTTTTTCACATCCTAAAATCAGTCCAAAATTGAAGAAAATTATATGAGTTGGATTAACTAAATCCATAATTCCCTCATCGCATCCTACATTTCACGGATAAAGTATTTATATTACAAACGCATATTCGTGATCATAAGAATATATTCTTATTACAAAAGCATATCTTCACTGTACATCTTTCGATGCAGAATATATTATTTATAATTATTATTTACAGCCTATTCCAAGCCGGTTACAAAAAGCTTAAAGTTAATGCAATATATGCTCGGTTAGCCAATTCGCGACAGGCCGAGATGTACCACGTCTTTTTCGCTATTATTGCATTAAACTAAGTCGTTCAGCTTTGTGTCGCCCTGTTGTCAATTTTTTTTAAAGTAATTATTTGCCGGAAGGCTAGGGGAGACAGGGGTAAACCGTATAGTTAATAATTTGAGACTGAAGATTATTAATTTTCGAACACAAATTTATGAAATCAACTTTTTTATTAGTCCGTTTCATAATAGTTGGGGATCCGAATAGGATAAACCTTCACGGGGCTGTTTATTCGATAATAAGTATTTATATCAAATTTAATATGTTGGTTATAAATTTTATTTTTTTTAATTAGGTACTGGACTGAAATTTTTCAGCCTACCTATTCGCCATATAATTTTTTACACAATAATTATGGCAAACGAGAAAAAATGCGTCGTGAAACTGTTTGTAATTTCTTCGATACACATCCCCTCTGGTCGAATGCGAAGGTCGTGGAGGTTTAGAATCAAAGCACAGTTTATACTATTTTAGCGTCCTACCCATTCAAAAAAACGAATACAAGAAAGCTATGTTCTGTGAGACTATCCAGGTTTAAGCCAGTTTATTATGAGGAGTCGTTTAGAGAAAATGGCCGCCGGCCGTATCGCAAAATCATATAGAGAGCTCTGAAGAAAATCCAAATGCGGCGGCAAATTTATTTAAAATTATCTTAAAGACATGGGTATTTAAAAGCAATCAAGAAAAGTTAAGACGAAGTGTGTAAAAAACCAAAAATTCACTCAAAAAATCCGGCATCGCAATTTGGTCAAAAATCCATTCGGTAAAAGTGACGTCCTGTGCGTAATGAGTAATGAACGACGAATCATATTTCACATTAGAAGGAATTAATGGCAAAAACATTTAATGGCAAGGGAATTATGAGGAGCCTACGCAGATTCACAAAAAAGTTGTACCGTGGCATGCGATCAGCCCTTGCGGTATGTCTAAGGCAGTTATTTTGAATCTTGGTTAGCCGTTAATGCCGACCGATACATGGAGCAATATTTGCCAATTCTGCGGGATTTTATAAAATCGGAATATAGAGGAGCTAATTTGGTGCTTTAGCTAGATTGGACTTCCACACACTACTAAAAAAAAAGCAATTACGACGCGCTATAAATCCCGTACAACTCCAATTTAGCAAATCCACCTAACGCCCCAGAACTTGGGCCTATCGAAGATTTTTTGGGCAAATCTGTAACGACGAATCTAATCGACATGGACAAAGTTCCACGGAACTGTCCCAAAGCAGCTCGCAAAGAAGTAAATTGTTTTTTGCATTAATCATTGTTAATAATACTATTATTTATTATAAACATATTTAAAACAACAGATTTTTTATTACATTAAATATTGTTTTAAACATTGACCAGATTTCATACCGCATACGTTAGTATATTGTGTATTATGGGTGGTAAAGACAGAATTTCAAACGAAAGTCTGTTTAGAAGCCCGAAGCTGAAGGCTGAAGGCTTTAATGACTCGAGCTTTGTATTTCCTTTACCCCCCGTGTAACATACAATGTTTTTCATCACAATTGCGAGGAAATGAAATAAAATCAGACAATAGATCATATTTATAAATTAGCGGCAGACTACAGCATTGTCTATGACTTACCACAGATAATTTCAAACGTGTTCAGGAGCCCGATTCTAGTGACAGTCGAGATCAATAGTTTATATACGAGATTATTAGAAAATTTTATGCAGCTGACATTTCATTTCGAATGAAACTTCATAACGAATGGCACAAGAATTGGGGTCTTGACGTATTATGATAGTTTGATTCCACGTAAAATATTTAAAAAAAAAGCTATAACAAAACCTCTAGTTATTCCAGTTATGCCCCGAGGTTTGTCCAAAACCGTACACTATATTCGTTGCAATCTTATTAGAAGTTTGCAGTACAGCATATGATAACAGTGTTTAAAAAGGTGCAGAAGACGTCAAAGCTGTTGGTTTAACGAAAGGCGAAACAGACTGAAGCTGATAGTGTATGACAAACGAGAGGCGCAGCCGATATCGATGGTGCCTAGGCCTGCCTTGATGGATAGTCGCAGCAAATAATTGCTATATTTGTTGATGAGTAGGACATAGTAATATTTGTTGCTTCACCGTTGTATTTCAGCTGCTGAAAATCATCCTCAGTAAACAAAGTTGCAATTTCCTACATCCGGGCCAGGTTGCTTACTTACACAAAACTGCCAGTGCGATGTCGCATCGTAAAATTCTCCGCCAGCGCGCCTTATAGGTACATACTTGATTTTCGTACAGCGGTATGTACCTAATTTTACAATGTAACATCGCACTGCAAGTGTTGTGTAAGCACCGTTACGTCCAATATCTTACGTCTACTAATCCCCATCCCGCTATTGCAGCTTGTTCTTGATACGGAGGTTTTTTCATCAACACCACTCTCTGCACGTTCTTTCCCAGGTTGAGGTTCTTGTTTAATTTCACTAATGCCACGTCGTTTGAAAAATTCTGCGGGTTGTATTTTTTATGCATTTTGAATTGATTACCGATCCTCGACATCCCCTGTTTTTTGTGCACATTCCCCGCGAAAACTGTCGTTACGGTGGACTTGGTGCAAGAATCGAAGCAATGCGCAGCGGTAAGCAGAATTACTTGGTTTACAATAGAGGAGCCGCAAGCGAAAAATGTTTGAGTTCCGTCGTCTGTCCGGCACGCGATGGAAAGAAATGCTGAATGGGAGTAGTTTCGTATGTCAGCATAATCGCCGCCAACTATGAACCCTTCCATATCTGCACCCGCTAAAACATTATTGACCAGGCTCATCAATATCACTAAAAACATTTCTTTCGCTGTTTTTATTCGCTTTATTACCACATTTTAGGTCGCTCGGGGTTGTGTTCGTGAAATCAATTACGATAAAACAGTCATTAAATGAAAATTCTAGTAATTGTGCTGTTGTAATTGAGTACTTATGGTAAATTTTATCGGCGGGACAAGCACAACTGGCCTACGAATTGCTTCTCTCGCAGTAAGTCCTCTTCTGACTAGTTCACGACGAAAGGGATGCCTTTAGTGACACGAGAACAATCACGATATGCTAGCTCTACAGACGTATAAGCGCTTACGATAAAGTTATGCATTATAGAGTCGTTTTAACTGTATATTGTATGATATAGGTCGGCATAGAGAAAAATTGTGTCATCGATATTCGCAATAAATAGAAACTCAAATTCTTATCAATATATATTTTCTTATATGCTATCTTTCGCGATTACCTCAAAATTAGTTAGACAGTTCGGAAACTTTGGATTAATAACGAGGTATGTATACTTACGTTAGTTAGCTTTCGAGAAACCGCTAGTGTTCTTTCCATGCTGAGGGCCTCTATTCTACTAGGTTAAGGCACTTGTCCCACCGCTGACGATAAGCGAGAAGCAAGAAGAGCCAGCGATCAACTATTAATATACAGGGTGCCCCAGAAACCGACGTCAACCCGCCTAGGGCTGAGAGCAGCTAAAAAGCTATCGATTTAACCTCTATGTATGTTCAGCAATTTTTTCTAGTTTCCGAGTTATTGATCATTTTACTCTGAATTTTAGTAATTTTCCCTATGATATGATGATGATGATGGTCTTTCCCAACGTTTTCGGCCATGGCGACCACTTGGACTCCTAGTCGGTCGGGCGCTAGTGCACCCGAAGATGGCTTATGTAGCCGATCTTCACAGCGAACTCCCGTGCACACTGAGGGCACGTGATTTGAGTACGCGGCTTACATAATTATATTTGATGGCAGCGCGTGGACGAGCCTTTAGCTCATCGCACCTACGATATAACTCGTCAAAGGTACCTTATATGGTTATACTCAGCAGAATAGAGGCCCTGTTCTATAGTTGTTCATTCTATTAAAAAAATACCTTGAGAAAATAATTCATTTCACCTTTGGATCTCATATGTCTATGTATTTGAAGATCCTATGACACTAATTATACGCCAGACAATTAATTTTTTTAAAGACAACTGCGAAAGCTATTTTGTATAATTTTACAAAAAAATTACAACCACACAGCTAAAGGTTTTGCTTTATTTTAGCGTAGTGATTTTATAAACGCAGCGCCAACTCACCTAAAAAGTGGTAACTCGAAAAAAATGCCAGCAGAAATTTTCATAGTGATACTGATAACCCTATTGAAGGATGTCATAGCGAGTAATATGACGGGCTTCATAGTTGGAGGACACGAGGCTAAAATAAACAGCTATGCCCATTCAGCGTTTCTTGCGATTGAGTGCATCTCAGACAGCCACCCAGTTCATTTCGGATGCGGCTCCTCTATTGTAAACCAAGGTATTCTGCTGACGGCTGCGCATTGCTTCGAAGATTGCATTAAGTCTACCAGAATTACAGTTCATGTTGGGAATGCGAACAAACGAAAAGGGGTCGTGAGTATGGGAAAAAGTTACAAAGTACATGAAGATTACCGTACTAAAACAGTCACAAATGATATAGCATTAGTGAGACTCACTAAGGATCTCGTCCTAGGGAAGTCCGTGAAGAGGGTGTTGTTGCTGAGAGCGCCCCCGTATCAGGATTTAGCCGCGATAGCAGGATGGGGTTTGACAGACGTAAGAAAAACGAAAACATCACCAACATTAACAACATTTTGATACAGAAGTTTGGTTGCTTATTTGTTTTTTTTTGCATCGTCATACATTTTCGTTTGTTTTAAACTTATATGGCTTTTCAGATATAAATCGCAAGATCCTGTTATAATTCAGTGCACCGTCTGCCTTAATTGTTTTTGTTGCTTAAAAGCCTGTTTGAAAGAGATCCATCTAGAAGAATACATTACTCCAACACTAAATAATTTAAGAAGAAAATTTACTAATTAGAATGTAACTTACAATAGCTATAATGTTATGTGCCGTGCCCGGGAATATTGCCCAGCGTGCCAATATTGGCGTAAATGTTGCCAGCAATATTGCTCTTAGTGGGAATCGTTAAAAAGGCCTTGGCAATATTCCCGATTTGCCTATGTTCCCGACAATATTGCCGGTGGCAGTATTTCGGGAATTTCGGAAATTGGCAACGGCACTTCACTGAAAATGTAGCTTCGATGAAATGAAACATAGCCAAATAATTTTGAAACTTTGGGGATGTTATGGATAATTATCATACATATGCTTTTTCTTATTCACGTCACTACAAAGACAAAGTGGTTATAAATCTAGATAGTCATATTTAGATGTGACTACTAGAATTTAATACTGCCCACACTTTATTCATATATACGGGTGTCCCAGAACTCAACGTTAATATTACTGTAGGTATAAGATAGGTGTCCCTTTTAACTGTCCAAAATAAGTAAATATACAAGTATTATAACCCTTTCTAATGATGCTGCTAGAAACACTACCTCAGACCCAAAAGTGTACAGCCGCCAGCAATAAATATGATCCAACATTGGACTCAAAAAGATTATATTTCTTCCTACTCAAAGCATAAGAGCGTGTCAGAAATTTTAGACAGTGCCATATAAGTGGTTCTTCGCTATTAAAATAACATGTTTTATATAAAGAACTGTAAAAAGGGGGTTTCGTATGCTGTAATATTAACGCTGAGTTTTGGGACATCTTTATGATTGTATTGTTCTTATTTAGGAAGTCAAACACAAGGGGACACTTGTCCTGAAGGATATAACGCAGCTTCACGTGATGGACCGAGACAGCTGCATCAAAGTGTTGAAAAAAATGCCCAACGGGACATTCTGCGCGGGAGAGAAGAAATCGAATGAGTATATTGCGAGGTATGTATACAATGTTATAAAGATTGTGAACCGACGCTTAAATCGTGTAGCTGTCAAAAAAATCCCATACTAAATTTAGGTCCGGGCAAAACGTTACTCACCCCATAAATCAAATCTGATTTTCACAATTTTTGTCAATTGCGAAAGTTTCTTATGAGACATTCTTGGTCACTTTTAGGAACATAACAGGAAAGAGAACCTTTTCAATGCTCTCAAATGTGTCCGAGAAGTTTTACTTGAGAAAAATTCCAAAGTTCTAGGAATGTTCTGCAAAATGCTTTATTTATATTTGATAACCTAGCTCTAGATTCCACATTTGTGTTTCAGAGGAGACTCGGGCAGCGCTCTCGTCGTCCGCAAATTCATCCAGATTGGCCTGGTGTCCTTCAAGTACCCCTCCCTCTCCAAGAGCCTAATCATCTACACGGACGTCGGCTACTTCTACGATTGGATACATACCAACGCTGAGATCCTATCTTGCAGAAAAAGTAACTAAAGGATCAGATTAATACGATGAAACGTAATCCATTACTGTACTTTGATCCTGCTGTTCAAACTTCATTTGCACAACGCTTTCCAGTTTCGTTGTACCCTCAAACTGATAACTTCGTAATCAAGATAAGGATGTAGAGAATAATTATACTTACTACTTCGTATTCACCTTGCTTTCTGAATTGACAACAGGTTTGTTTTTGAAACGTGTTCCAATAAAAATATATCAAGTACCTATAATACATATGTATCGGTCCATGTTGCTAAATAGGTACGTCAATTGAATTACACCTAAAAATATATCCGTAGAACTCGAAAACTAAAATTTAAGATATTAAATATATAAAACTGTGAAGTATGCTTTTTCAACTTTTCCAATTCCCTTTCATTACTTAGTTTTTCAAAAGACAAAATAGAGAGTAAAATTCCACAAAAATTCGATAAAGCCGACAGGAACACTTTTTAGGGTTCCGTAGTCAAACTAGGAACGCCATGTCCGTCCGTCCGCAGTAATCCGTTTATGAAATATTAAGCTTTAAAGCGCTAGTTAATGTTAGAGTCAAGTGGACCCGTGCCGTGCCGTGTTTTGAAAAGACAATCAAGAGAATTGTGAAGCAAAAACGTTTCTCTCCCTTAAAATATCGGCCGATTTTTACGATTTTTGAAAAAGTTGTAGATATCATGAAAAAGTATGGCTGTACGTTTTTATAATAACTACAACATATTCGATAATCGTGAACATCAGACTTGATTTAGGGGGTGAGAAACGTTTTGTATGGTTTTTTTTTGACAGCTACGCGATTTTAGCGGCGCTTCGCAATCCTCTTAAAAATAAGCATCAGATTTATATTGGGTTTTAGAAAATACACATGATTATTTACTTATTTTCGGACAACTTGTCCTACGAGATTATTTATAGCGTCAAACAAGTTATGCTTGCAGTCTAATAAAACAATATGTTGGCTCAACTGCAAAAACTTTGGACACTAATTGTTTGTACTCGTACGTAGGTACGGCTACTGATACGGAACCCAACATACGGCATGGCACGACATTTTCTTAACCGAGTTTTTCAGTTGACAGTAATCAGCATTCCAATTCGCATAAAATTTTAATCCAATTTCTATTTTATCGTGAAGTAAATTAATCGACGAACTTATCGGCGCATTTGAAAAAGGCCACGATACGCAGAGATGTTATTTTTGATAACATTAAATTTCCTCTTTGTTGTAGTAAAGGGGCAGTGGCAAGGGAATATAGTCGGAGGCGAGTACGCTAACATATCCGATTTCCCGCATTCGGCGTTCCTCACTGTGCAGTGTGCCACCCACGGGGGAGGGGCAAGTTATTTTATTTGTGGCGGGTCCATACTCGCTCAAGAGCTCCTGCTCACTGCCGCTCACTGTCTCGAAGGCTGCTCAAAAGCCAGCAAAATTGTTGTCAATATAGGCAGTAAACACCGGGAGCATGGCAGTGTTAGAGTTTCCAAAAGTTTCCTGATACATGAACGATACGACGTTCTTAACATCTCAAATGATATAGGCCTGGTGAGACTGAAATCTCGTGTGAGGCTTGGCAAGCGCGTCCAGAAGGTGCTGTTGATGAAGAGACCTCCAAAGCGTAGAATAGCTCACCTAGCTGGATGGGGATTAATAGACGTAAGATATACTTAACACATTCTCTATTTATTTTTCATCTGATTCTGACCTGACTGATTTTCACTAAGCTTCCGTTTTTTCTGGGGAATAACTGGTGTAACTAAACGTTAACCTTGTATTTTTTCAGGAAGAACTGCAAACGGGTACATTTACGTTGAAGCGCACAGACCAGGAAGTGTGGTCCCGAAGAAAATGTCTAAGGGTGCTTAGGAATATACCCAGGGGCACATTCTGTGCGGGATCACGAAGAGGATACGACTTCGCGTCCCAGTATGTAAAAAATATCATGATATAGATATACGGACAGTTGACGATGCGTACCAAGACCTTAGCTTGTAAAGTCCCTTTCAATCACCATTAAATGAACTGCAGTGAAATACGTGCTAGATAATTAAGGATATTTGCAAAAAAAAAAAAACTGTTTATTTCCAAATGAATTAAAAAAATTAACAGTCTTAGCTATAATATTTACTTCTAAGATTGTATTAGCTAAGATTATGTAGTATAAGTAGAATTAAATAACAATAGCTTTACTTAATTAATAATAACTTTGCTTAATGTAACTTTGGTATCGCATGAGCATCTTTATCTTTCCAGCCACTCATCATAGCCATCTTTATAATATTTTTAACATATTTTGGCTTATCCAAAGTTTTCTCTATGACGTGACTAGGGAAATTATTTAGCACTAATGGTAAGAAGTTAGACCACACTCTGCTGCCGTAGTGGTTATTGCTTCGCGGGACAATGAAACTTTTAGTTAGCGTTCGTCAAGCATCGGAGGTTTGTTGGTCTCTTATATCTAGATAACTTCCCCAAGTCAAGGTCCTTAGCTAGATTTTATCAAATGGATTGGGCTGATTAAGGGATTTCATCTCTTATATATCAGGGGTTTTTATCTATAAAATAGTTTAAGTATCAGTTAACTTACTCTTAATTATCCTTTACCTAAGACCGGTTCACTAATGTTTTACCGAAAATTGTTTCACAACCAACGTGTCATATACAATTAATTTCACAAAAATAAGGTTTCACAATTTAAATATTTTTAAAATACGCCGTTTTATCATCATGTCAGCCGAAAGACGTCCACTGCTGGACATAGGCTTCCCCCAAGGCTCTCCACTCAGACCGGTCTTGTGCTTTTCGCATCCACCGCGCTCCCGCGATCCTTACGAGGTCGTCACTCCATCTTGTTGGAGGCCTACCTACAGCACGTCACTCCAGAACCTTCTGACCCAATCGGCCATCAGCCGCCCACGCACGCCGTTTTATAACTAATCATATTATAACAAATATTACCTACACTTAAAAACGTTTTGATTAAAAACTTGGATTTTAAAACTCATATTTTAGCAAACGGTTTATTTTACATATTGTTATTGCACAAAGTAACATACATTACATCTACCTACTTTTTGCATTTAAATGGACGGGTCCCCGCTACGCAGGGCCCCTATTTTTGGGCGGTTTGCCCTTCGGGCGTTTATAAAAACTAACCTAACCAATTTGAGCCAATTTTTGACAAATCATTTCGTTAACTATGAAATAAAAATTGGTTAATACATATCTTTTATTAATAAAATATTTTATTAATAATTAAAAAATATATTTGAGAATTGAAACCTTGTTAAATAAAAATAGGTCAAAATAATAGGTAATTTTAATTATGAATCATTTGTTAAACCTGTAGTTGCATAACGTTGATATGCCATAATACTTTTGCCGACCGTTGGTTGTGAAATGAAATTTTTCCAATTGACTGTCGATAAAATTATAGAATACCCCAAAAACCACTATGGCTATAGCTACGTACTAACTAGGTTAACCTCTTCATCCTATGGTATGTTAAAGGTGCCCGCTGGAATTACCAATAGTTAACAGGAGATTCTTAACATTTAGGTATAACATAGGTTTGAATTATGACTACCACAATATTAAACTCCTGAGGAAGTAAATTACCGTCGGCGGAATGACAATTCTACAAACTGATGCATTGATTGAAATCCCATGTTAGTCAACCATTTAAATGATGTACTATTATATTGTGTTCCAGAGGTGACTCAGGCAGCGCCCTCGTCGTGAACGAATACATCCAGATCGGGCTAGTCTCTTTCAAGAACCCCTCCGTCTCCAAGAGCTTGGTGGTCTACACTGACGTCAGCTATTTCTACGACTGGATAAAAAGCAAAGCGATGAAACTTTTTTGTACATCAGGGAAATAAAAATAGGTGAACACCATGGTTCAGCTGAAAACCAGCGTTGTGGCTCCGGCTGCAGCACATGCTGAGCTGAGTTCTATGGGACTTCACAGTGCAACGATTCTAATTCTTATCTCTAATTTGTTTTGTACCATGTTTGTTATGTTGTAGTGTGTTTTTGTCAAATAAATGTTGAGTTTGCTCAACCAATCATCGCTGAGCATTTAAATACTTGAAAGAATGGAAACGAAGATACGAGATGGGTAAGGTTTCCCGGGGTTAATGTATCTTTGTTTTCTTTCTCCAAGGTTACATGGAAAGTGACATCTAAGCTAAGAGCCGTATTAATAAACTGGGGTTTTATGGTATGTCAAGTTCATTTTACGGCGAGCGTCAAGGACAGAGCTAACAGTCAGTAGTTATATGTATAGTTCTGTCCTTTTCTCTCTGAGTACAAAATAATACACCAGTGGATACAATAATTTCGAGACACCTTACTCGAATGTCGCAAAACGCATGTAATCCTTTATTTTCTTTATTATATTTAATAGTTGAATTGGCATAGATGAGACCTCCGCGTAGCACCATAGGGGCTAGAAAGAATAACATCGAGCCTGTATGAACATGGAAAAGAAAACGGGAAAAGGAACTGCTTTATCCATCCAGATCCAATCCACCCACTCCAAATTTTTTACTTAAATATTCCTGCAAGAATGGACTTTTTGAATCGTATTTTAATGGTGATATCATTTATACAAACAGCCTCCAAACTCAAGTGGGACTGGGCCGGTCATGTTTGTTGCAAGCCGGATTCTTATGAGGCAATTTCGTCGTAGACAGGAATGCGTGGAAGGACGAGAGGGAGGCCTTTGCCCAGCGGTGGGACACTTTAGTGTAACAAATAAATATATAATAAATATAATTTATACAATGACGGACAGCAGGAATAGGTATCATAGATATATTCTTTTTGAAGTGATAACTTCTTATGGCAGGGTAAACCGCTTCCTTACGTAACGCGTTACGGCGCCAGCATAGAGGGAACATAAAAACAGCTAATAGAATAGTACTCTTCGCACCTATTACGATTCGTTAAAAAGAGACGTCTATCAACAGTGTACCACTTTTTAGGATTGTTTAGTGTGTGTCACTCTGCTTTAGTGTGCGTAAGTTAGCAGTCAGTTAAACAATTTCAATATTAAATAGTTCAACTTAGATTAGTTGAAGTTATCACTTCTGTCGGGCGTCCCGAACCGCACACGTTTGTTTTAACATATTTTTCTTAACCCAGTGCTGGGCTAAAGCCTCTTTTCAATTCCCAGCAAATTCTGAGCCCATTATTTATGGAACTGTTCCAGTCTCCCCTGCTATCTCCTTCTTAGTAACTCCTTGTCCTGTGTCTTAGTATCGATTCTGTAATAATTTTAGACCATAGCTCACTTGGCATTGGCTTGCGGCAGACATGATGATCCCATTTTAACTTGCCTGCTGCAAAGTTAAAGTGAACGATCTATGTTCTTCTACGTATTATTGTGTTCTAAACTTGGTGTTGCCATTAAATGCCCATTATACTACTCGTG
Source organism: Acleris sparsana (assembly GCA_923062465.1). Classification (NCBI taxonomy): domain Eukaryota; kingdom Metazoa; phylum Arthropoda; class Insecta; order Lepidoptera; family Tortricidae; genus Acleris; species Acleris sparsana. Next base: position 5,184,057 of record OV281286.1, read on the forward strand.
GGTTAGTATATTTACAGAATTCCTATAAGGAAAAATATCAAAATGTGGACCGTGATTGATGGTTTTCCTGCGTGGGCTTAAATTATACTAGAGGAGCAGATAAAATAAAACCTTCTTAAAAAATCTCCACATGTCCAAAATCTACTAGCACTTCCCGAGAGGAGACCACTCTGGGGAAAATTTAACAGTTTAATGTAAACGATTTCTTTATTTTTTAATTCTAAGAACTGCTACAACACCTTGAGCAGGTGTTTGGCTAGTGAGAAGAAGTACTAAACATGCTGTAGACTAGACACGTGTAAAACTGTTCCGTTACAGACTGCCAAACAAAGTTTCTTATTACTTAATAATTGACTAAGACAGGACTTTGCGGAACTCAATTCCTAACTGGAAGTTATAGGGGAAAAGCATGTATGTTCTTTTAATTCGATTAGAAGATTATACTTCTAATAAGATCGTTTACAAAAAAATCGTTTTATAAGTAGAAACCTTGCATGATTAATCCACACTTTTATCATAAATACGTGGATAAACCACGAAACAGATTGAATTAAATTTGGAACGGAGATAGCTTGAAGTCTGGGGACGGGTATAGAATACTTTTCATGCAGGATAGGAATAGCGATACACGACTTCTACGTGGACGAAGTAATCTCAATTAAATCAACTGTGTAAACAAATACTGACAATCATAATTTTTTTTTTTTTTTATGTCATAGAGAAGGCAATCGAGCACACAGGCCACCTGATGGTAAGTGGAAACTGTGACCCATAGACATTAGCATAAGACTGCAAATGCGTTGCCAACCCTGAGGACTAAGATGGAATGCCTCTATGCTAGTCATTACACCGGCTGACTTATCCCCAAACCGGAACACAACAGTGCGAACACTGCTGTTTGGCGGTAGGTTAATGGATAAGATGGTGGTAGCGATCCGGACGGACCCTGCACAGGGTCCTACCACCTGGAAATTTGTCGTCAATGTAGATATAGAAACATACTTGACCATTGGTAGCCCCCCCCCTTTTGTTATTTTTTGAAGTCGGTTAGCAAATACTTATCTGTAAGAAGCCTTGAATTTGTTTACAGGGAAATAGTAGGATTCGGCGTATATTCAGAAAAGCATGTAATGCTTAATCTACTTGACCCATTAAAATAATCAACCGTCTCTCTTAATAGTTCAAAACATCAATTGATTAAAAACGTAGTTTAATGGTTTTTAATCATGAAACATTAGGTATTGATCAATCAATGGGATCCAATTCTCTTAAGACTATGGATAAATAAGATCAAAGCGATGGCTAAACGAGTTTTTTTATTGATAATAGCAAGCTTGGCAAAGATTGTGCGTCCGCAAATGGAAGGGTTTATAGTGGGGGGAGTTTTGTCCAATATAAGCGACTTTTCTCATTCGGCATTTCTCAACATAGAATGCCACACACGCGGTAAAGCCAGTAAATTTATATGTGGCTCCTCAATATTGAACCAGGCAGTACTACTCACCGCTGGGCACTGTCTCGAGGATTGCAACAAGTACAGCAAGATCGTCGTCCACGCAGGACACGAACACAGGAAGAAAGGGCAGGTCAGGGTAGCCAGAAGCTTCATAATGCATGAGAAATACGACCCTACCTATATTGCAAACGATATCGCCTTGATAAGGTTGACGCAAAATCTAGTATTTGGGCCAGGGGTCAAGAGAGCTTCTGTGATGAGGAATCCACCTTACGAAGCAACGGCAGAAATTGCAGGATGGGGTTTGACTGACGTAAGTGGCTAATTTAGTTGTTATGAACGATGATGCTAATCCCAATGTGTGCAGGTCATGTCGTGCGTAAATCCCCAGTCGCACGTCTTTTGTTTTTCGCGCAAGCTGACATCACGTGTTTCAATCGACCAACAGACGTGCTAAAGGACCTTGCTTTCTACCAAATAAATGGCCGTATCTTTTGATTGCGTTGACTTTGAAGTCTGATTTAGTTACAGCTCCATATTTCAACCTCTTCGCGTTTCAGAGTAATAGCGTCTTGACACAGACTTGAGACAGACAACGAAGTAATCCTATAAGGGTTCCTTTTTTCCTTGTAAGGTACAGAACCTTAAAAACGGCTAATACTCATGATTACGAACGGGATTAATCCGATCAGTTTAACGCAAAATAGCTAAATTGTGCTTGAAAAATCCTTTGTCCTTATTTTCCATCGTGACATTTCCAATTGACAGAAAGTGACAACGTTGAACCAATTGACAGATAAGTTTTGTGTATTAAATAAGGGGGTAATTCTCATTAAGAGTGTTTTATCAGGTGACGAGTGTAATCGTTATATAGCCATTTTGTATTTTAATAAATCATGTCACTATAAAGTAGAACAGTCTCTATTTACTGTTCCCCCTGAGGCCCTAGCGAAGATTAATTACGCTAACTAGCGTTTCTATTCGTTTCGTTTTTAAACCAATCACATTATCTACCAGAGTGACGTGATTGGTTTGAAAATATATTTTAATTTTTCACGGTAGGTTTTAATGAATGATAAATCCAGTTTTTTATCAAATTATTTATAAAAAATATTTACTTGAAGGAAATAAAAAAGGCTAAAACAAAGCTCCTGAAGCACGCTCCCCAGAGACTGTGGAACCGGCAGAGATGCATTAACAAGCTGAAGCAGATCCCCGAGAAAGCATTCTGCGCGCAGTCGGATAGCGCGACAGACTACGCAGCACAGTATGTATATCCCTCTTTTTAGAGTTCCGTAGTCAAAATAGGAACTCCTATAGTTTGGCCATGTCCGTCCGTCCATTCGTCCGGTTATCCGGTACCAGCTTAGCTCAGAAAGTCTTAGTTCTAGAAAGCTGTGTAATTGGGTTGTACATATGTATTAGTTACCGAAAAAAAGTGGTAAAATACAATCTAGTAAAACATTTTTCTGTTGCTCCACTACACGTAACGTTAGCATGGTGAGACATGCTCTTGACCGGTTATTTTATTTAGGAGTCAAGCTAATGGCAGTTAAACTGTCAATCTATGTAATTGACATAATCGCTCGACTTGACCGTCCGGCAGCATAAGTCTATCCCATTTTCGATAACGATAACGTTAGTAGAATGCATCGTATCTTGGGCCAGCAAAGTCAAAGTCAAAGTCAAAGTTCTTTATTCTTCAATTTAGGCATAATATAATGCACCTATGAATGTCAAAAAGCATTACCACCGGTTCGAAAAATAAAACCTTTGCCCCGAGAAGAACCGGCGTAAGAAACTCGGCAAGGTATATTTTTTTCAAGAAAAAGGTTTACATCATTACATTATAATTATAAATAGTTTACAATATCACGGTATTTTTGTACAGTAGGTGCACCTTTTTTTAGCGTAGATTACTCATGCAGGACGGACGACTCACTGCCAAACATCCCTATCCATGATATCGTCGTATCCTAGGAAAATGGGCGTAATTACAGAAAGTCAACTTTTCAGGAGACGCATTTTTGTGTCTAAATAAATCAGGTTATAACTTAGAGATCTGAAACTTTAAACTTAGGTATTTAATCACTTACGGATACGTATGAGTTATTGTTTTTAATAATTTTCTAAGTTTATCAAGTAGTTTTGTCCCTTACGTCCTTTTTCGACACCAATTTTAATATTTTTTTATTTTTCATCGAGGAATAGAGACGTAAGTAAGGAAGAGGCCTTATTCGTTGTGAAATTCAGGGTCGCAACCGCATCAGAGGCCTTTTTAATTTGGTATTCTTTACTATTATAGGTAGGATGCCACTCTATAAGGTATAATTAAATCAAACTTCACTTTTTCTAACGAAATGTTTAATTAAGTAGTAATATTCAAACATTTTTTTTTCTATTAAAATCAACAAAACTAATACCAAAAAAACATGTTATTATTTTATACAAAAATCGAATCTTTATTGTTAAAGGTTACTAAAAATAAAGATCTTATGAATAAATATAGTAAGAACATATTATGTTATAATTAGAGCAATAAAAAAAAGGAAAATTGTGCGTCAAAAATAGCTGATTACTTTTGAACGTTGTCGCTTTGCAGTCATGTATTGTAAACAAGCAAAGTCAAACAAGATTGTCAAAGGTGGTAATGCGACAAGGTTCAAAAGTGATCAGCTATTTATGACGCGGACTGTACTTACAATTTTGAAGCTACAAAATTTACTTTTATGTACATTATATTTATAACATTTTGTTATTTATAATCGTGGCGTGCCCTAAAATTAGTCCTTTAGATCTACTAGAATAGAACCCTAAATTTCATAAACAAAGGTTAAACGGTTATTGAGATATTAACGTCTAAAAATCGGCATTTTTACCACTGACTGACTGACTGACGGACAGATCATCAAAAATCTAACCCACTTCCAGGTGACCTAGAAAGGTGACATTTGGCATCCGAATAGATAATTGTGTATATACACATAAAAAAACTGAAAACAGTGATTTTATAAGTTTAATTATTATTATTAATTATTATTATTATTTATGCTAGTTACCTCAGAACTCCGACATTTATTAACCAATTTGGAGAATTCTTTTTTGTTTGAAAGAACAAACTTCCGGAGTAGTCCCATTGTCATCAGATCAGAATCTGATGATGGAGTCCAGGAGAAATTGAGGGAACTCTTCAAATACTTTAGGTACATCTATAGCGATTTCGGTATTTTTTAAAGCATTATTAGCATATAGTTAAACGTGCATTTGCTCTTAAAAACCACCATTTAGTGAAGTAGAATTGTTGATGATGATTAGAGATGGGCCGAATATTCGGTAAATATTCGGTATTCGGCATTTTTTTTTTTTCAATGTTCGTATTCGGCCGAATAGTTCGGTTACATTGCCGAATATTTACCGAATAAACAAAGTAAATAACGAGCGTAGGTTGTTTCGTAGTTTGTTGGATTGACATCCTATTTTAAAATTCTAAGATTTCTTAGCAACTACCAAAAAGAGATAAATATGCGTCAAAATATAAATACAATTATTTTGCAAACAATCAATGCAACAACCGTAGCTTAAGTAAGAAAAACCAGAGTTGTTTTAATTAAGTAAGTTTTTTGGAGCGATTTGCCGAATATTCGGTTAGGTAAGAGCTGAACCGAATGTTCGGCCGAATAATCGTATTCGGCAAAGTCCGTAATCGGCCCATCTCTAATGATGATAAATGAAGATCACAGATTCACTGGAACTACTCAATAATAATTATTATTTCATGGGTTGTGATTCGATTATTCGATTACTTTAATAAGTGGTTGCTAAGCAATATAATATGCTTTTTAATTATTTTTAGTAGCTAAATATGAAAGAATTATCATGCACAACTTCTTTTATTCGAATAAAATGTATATGGTTTAAGAGTTCGCAGGAAGCTCGGTTCTCCATACAAACGTAGTTTCGCTCCCATTTTATAACGACTTGTTAGATTGCTATTTAAGCAGATATAGATACTTATACAAAGTTTCATGACAAACTAAAACATAAGTTATTGGACAAAAAATAATAATATCCCATCAAAACATAAATGTGAAAATGGAAGCCAAGTTCAATATTAAGAACCGACACAAGAATTGAGATCTAAATGGGTGCCAAGTTTCGTAGACAATCCTGATATTTATAAGAACATACAACATTCTAAAATAAATTAAAAACACAATTTCTTATTTTTTCTGCTACAACAATGTTCGTTATTTAAAAGTATAACTTCTTAAATTTGAACACTCGATTTATTTATACAAAGCAGATAACTTAGGATAAATTGAAACTCAAAATTTGACTTAGCTTGACAAGTAGATAGGTACTCACCACCTCATTTAACTGATCACCAATACAGCCCATTAAATATGATACTTCATTTTCCGACTCTGGTGGCACTGGAGATGCTAAAATTATATTAATTAATAATAAAATCTACAACACATTAAGTTTACAATATGGCCTTAACGTTGGTTAAGGCCTTTTGATAAAAAACAGATAAAACAGAAAAATGCTATTTTTTTGTATTCATTATCATAAAATCAATTTTATAATAACGTAATAAAGCATTATAAATGTTAATATTAACAAAATTGTATGATTATAGTGTCAAAAACAACTTTTAAAAAATAAGTCCATCGAATACAGCCGCAAAAACCATAGCGATCCTGCCTAAAACGCATTTCAACTTTCGTCACACTCGCCGAAGAAGGGCGTTATGATATCTAGTGGCTCTATTCCTCGTTTACCGCCTAATACTGTTATCTGACTAACTGATTCTTACTATTTCATAAAAATATGAAATTATAATAATATTATCAGTGGTAATATTATTAATACAAGTAATAGCAAGTATAAGCTAGAACTTCACATGTTTATAAATGAATAAAGTTGAGTATTCTCAAAATTAAATTACATTATTATAAAATTTACTTACGTATTGACATCCGTTTTTGTTTATTTTTGTTTTCATAGGAATCCCTAGCAATTTGAATCAATTTCTGTGATCTTTTCATGTTGTTCTACGGCATCGCAATCACGAAACAAAACACTATCTTCTGCGTCAGCGCTCCGCGTGATACCGACGGTCAGGCGTTAGCGACCCCGTCCCGCTTGTTGCCCCCGCGCGGAAGACGGCCGGTATGACAGTCGCGGCGTATTTCGCCGGATCAAATGGCGCCATGCAATTGCGGCTCAATTTAAAAAATGTAATATCTTTGTTAATTTTATGATTTCTAAAGTTTTTTAAAAGCCATTCGGTGTAGAAAAAATAGTAGATTACGATTTTGAAAGAAGAGAAAAACGGCCTTAATGATGGTTGCGCCCATTTTCCTAGGATACGACGATATAATCGTTTACTTTATAATATGCTCGGGAAATTAGTTTTTGTTTTACGACAGATTTAAATTTAGAGTCAGTAAGTTCAGTAATACTTTTTGGAATTTTATTGTAGAATTTTACACAATTTCCCAAGAATGATTTTGAAGTTTTGGCCAGTCTATAAAAAGTGGTTTTGAGCTTCCCTGTGCTCCTGGTTGCTTTTGGCTTATCAATGTTCGTTGGGAAATTATGTAGATTCTTCCTAACAAAGCGGAAAATGAAATGCTTGTCCTTCTAGTACCTAGAACCTACTTAAATACATATAAAAGGCCCCATATACAAACTGTAAAAGAAATAGCACATTAGCTCAGATATCCCATAGATTTTTATTATTTTATGAATTTAATGATTGCAGAACGTATCCGTACGTTTAGTTGACTTAGTAATTCCATTCGCTTGGTAACTCTACACTACCTACCTGGCCTATCTACTCGTCATTTGTGACGTCAGCTGTCGTAATACGCAACTTCTATGTATGCCACAGTATCGGTGGTTGCATTTTTAACTTTTAGACTGGGCACGGTAAACAGAGGTTTTAAACAAAAAACAGTCATTAAAAATTAACGTAATCTCCATTCTCGATTTTGAACCAACTACTTTCAGGTTTTGCTTTATTTCATTTACGCGTTATAGGTATATGAAATAAAATATGATTATTTTCTGTCGGGTGTGTTTCAGAGGTGACTCAGGCAGCGCTCTCATGGTACGAAAGCACATACAGATTGGGCTGGTCTCCTACAAAAATCCCAATATATCGAGGAGTCTGGTGATATACACAGACATTGGAGCTATGTATGGCTGGATAAAAAGCAGGAGCAAAATGCTTTTCTGCAGAACGCGACAACAGATGGAATTAAGCCAAACTTTTTGATAAAACTTTCTTTTGTACATTCCTTGAAACATTCTTTTCTCCAAGCTGGGGCAATACACGAACTGGGGATGAAGAATGTATTTATACTTTTGATTATGATTGATGTTTTATTAATTTATAATAATTCTCAGTCTCATTCGTGAATACAAATTGTAATATGGCGGTGTTAAAGCGTAAACTTCTGACTTAACCTTGAAAATGCTGAAGTTGGAGTAATCCTACTATCCCTAGCCCAGTTCCTGCTAATATTATAAATGCGAAAGTTTGTGTGTGTTTGTCACTCCTTCGCGCTGTAACGGCTGGATGGATTTGGATGAAAATTGGAATGGAGATGGCGTATACCTTAGATTATACTTTTCATCCCGGAACAATTAAAAGTTACTGAGAAAATAACGATAATAGAAACCTACGCGGACGAAGTTATCACTTACGGGATGAATTTCCAAAAATCCTTTCTTTGTTCAGCATAGAATATTCCTAGGATATGCAAGGAGCATTCCCTCCTATACACTTTCGCCCTTTCCTATGCCAACTCGCTGTGCCTCTTCGTCCCTCCCACTTAGGCGTCGGCCAGCGTTTCCGCGACCTTGCAGCAGAACTGCTGGCTGGGTGAAGTCATTGGAACGGGAACGGATATCCAAGAAATATTCCCTCCAAATTTCAAGTCCCTAGTTCTTGAACTTACTTATCATCGTCATTTCAGCCCACATCCCACTGCAGGGTAAATAAAGACTCCTTAATTTTTACGCCACTTTTATATAAATCGATTACCGTTTCACTGTTGCAAAGTTACTTTCAGACAGCGATAGGATAAACCTTTATCGATTGTAAGTCGACTGTGCCTCGCCGGGGGCATGGTAATGAGGTGATAAGCGCCGTGCGGGAGCTTCCGGAACTACCAACATTGAAAATACTTTTAAGCAGGTGTACAGTGTACCACGTAGTTTTACATGATACATGATGTCACGGAGTTTATATATGCAATAGTTAACAAGAATATACTTTAAAACCACTCACAAAATTGACACAGGGATAAATTTCAATTACTAAAGCTGTTTCGTTTGTCCGAACTATCACACCTGTTAGATTTTTTATTTTTCTAAAACCTTGAAATTTCCTAGATTGTTATAAAACAAACATAACCTAACCTTCAGGTTTTGTACGTATAAAACGTTAAACGTTAATGGGTTTGGAAAAAATTAATTTCTAACTTATGGATTTTCGGGCAAATGAAACAGTCGGGAAACAAAACTTCAGACATTCTATAATTTTCGTCTTCTATCCTTTTGAACGCCGTACATCAAATACAAAGAGTGTCACTCACACATATTTCCTATGCTATATACAAATACTAAAAATCTGAAAAATATCTTAAATCAAAGCACATATTATGTAACAAATTTAAAGGAAAACTAACAAACTGAGCAACTTGATTGGTTCCTGAGATACAGGCGACTAAGTGTTTATCTCAAAAGATCATAATCATATAAGACAGCACCAAATAACTTTAAATAGACCATTAGTTCATATTTGTTGTGCTTTGTAATAGTTTTTCGTGAAGTAACGGCTTCGGAAACCGAAACTAAGCATGCTCAGACATACTTTTGCCCTGATTTTTATTTCTTAGAAAATAATGATGCCGCAACGTCGTTTACCCTCTCTTTTGCTCTAAAAACTTGACAGGGGCCGAATTAAAAATTTCTAGACAGTGAAAGGGATACACTATATTATTATGACTTTTATAAGTCTGTTCATTTCCCGTTAACGTTTTAACAGTATAATACGGTCTCTGGTAATAAAAAGGTCCCCATGTTTTAACTTATCAAAAATCGAAATGTATGTAAGTTAATATTCTAACTGTTCAATAAATGCTTGTCTTTTTATTAATCAAAAACACTTTTAAAAACGCAATAAAACATTGTAATATTATTGTCAATCCCATTAAAATAAACCAGTTTAAAATGAATTTCGGTGCCTATATAGGATGTCCCCGCTGTAAAAAAGTGATAAACAAATATTCAAATATTATTAGGTAAAACCGAACCGAACTAAAAAACAAAAAAAAGGTATATATAGTTTATTTTGAAATATAACAATACATTTGGGCTAGACAATAGTACCGCGTAACGACAGACAAAACGTCAAAACTATCACATTACAGCGTGTCAGTTGTACCGAGTGATATATCACGTGAGTTACGTCAATTCCATACATTTTTGCAAGTGACAGGTGATCACCAAACGCTACCATTCGTATTCGATGGCATCTTGTCTAGCCCCGCTGAAGGGCAAAGTCAAAGTGGGATGTTTATAATAATTAGGAAATAGCTACTCCATGTATTTTAGAACCACGATTACCCACCAAAAGTCCTAACCCTAGTCGTTACTTAGTATAGTAGTATAAGTTAGCCGTTTTGGGTTCGATGCCCGGTATTAACAAATTTGTGATGAGCACATAGTTTTAAGCCATGGGTGTTTTCTATATATTTACGTACCTATTTATTTATCTACATAAGATGGTATGTAAAACTTTGAGAGGATTTTTGGATGTTTACGTGCCCATATGTGTGTTTCCATTACTAATAGACTAAACGTAGATTTTAATTAAGTTGGCGGGTACACTTTTCTGATTTTTAATCCAATCAAGAACTACCTGTGTATAATCTAATTACTACACTTTGACCCAAGAATATTTTTTACCAGTAAAATTTGATGACACCCTTTTTTGATTTTGCATATATCTTGGGTCGGTATGCTTCCGTCTCGCATCAGCGGCAGTGTACTACAGGATTTAATAATAGAGTCAAACAAGCCTCTACGTAGGTTACGCTGGTTTGAAAGAAAATTACAAGATTATTTCGTAACAAGCTAAAAATAATTCCAAATATATTTTCAAACAGGTATCGCACATGCCCACAAGGTTGACAATCGGCCATGAGGCTCAAAAAACCATGCGGGACGCGACCTTGCTCAAAGACAAATTGTCAACCGCCATTGTACCTACTCCGACGAGTATGGTGTGCTCTTGCGCGGGCCAAATGTTACCTTTACATTATAATAAATATCAGGAGATAAGCATACAAATCAAAAGTTGCAAACTTAGCTCTAGACTTGTACGAGTACTGTGAATACTAGACAACGATTCTGAAAGTAAATACATATACAGGTGTAATCGTTAAGTGTGTTCTGGCGATTATGCCGTAAATATAACAGATATGAGAAATCTTTAAACCGATACCGAAAGTACGAGTAAAATCACATTGTGTTTTTTTAAATAAAAGTAGTAATATTAAAAATATTAAGTTTAAACGCTCCCATACCCATATAGGGCGATGTTCCTTGAGGCTGTAATTTCTCTACCAAAATTCAAAAATTCCAAATTCAAAATATTTATTCAGTAAATTGGCCCCATGAGGGCTCTTTTACACGTCGGTAAAATACAGTGAATCTACTAGCGCTTCGGACAAGACCATCATTGCGGAGAAGAAGCGCCGCAAGAAACTCCGTTACGGATAAAACTGTTTAAGATTCATTATTTACACGAATAAACTGTAATAAATATAACAAATCATGAATCATATGATAATGGTGAAATGACTAGGCCTTTTAAACTTAAGCCTCTCAAGTCTCTCAACGAACGGCGTCTTAAATGTATTTTGGAGGGTTTGAAGTTAATATTTTGGATATTTCTAGTTTTATTAAAAAAAAGTTATTGATGGCATTCTACTCATTGGCTAACGTACTTTCGATGTCAGTTTTTAGTTTTCTGATATCTGTTATATTTACGGAATAATCACCTGGACACACTTAACGATTTCACCCTGTAATAATTACATTACAAGGGTTCAACACAAAGAAACAAAACTCGCACAAATATTTGACCCTTACCAGGAATCCAACCCGGCTCGTCGTCAAATACTTAAAGCTAATTTAGCAGGTAAGTTAACCTGATCGCCCTCTTACCACCTGAAGGTAAACAATTGAAAAAAGGGCTGTATTAACTGCTGAAAAAATGTCGAAGTGGCCGCATAAGATTCGTTGGAAAGTCTCTTTTAAGAGCCCCCTAAATGTAGACTCTGCCCCTGTTTGAATACACAGACCCTCCAGGATCTTTTGGGAAATAACCCTCCTTTTTACCCCACTGCGGCAAAGCCCAAAAGGAGGGTTATGTATTTGGGTTGTATATATGTCCGAGTCAATGTCCGCGCTGCACCGATTTTAATAAACTATACGTGGTTTGATTCGTTTTAACCACTAGAGTGTCATAGGCTATAACAAATGCAAAGTGATGCAATTATTTTGCTCGCGAGTGTATTTAAAATATTTAAATGTGAAATTTATGAAATTAAAAATATATACATGATAAGTAACATTACTTTGACGACATAATCCAAACAGCAGTTGGGACTTTTTAAAGCTTGCTTTTCGTTAGGCTTGTTGATGTTTTGTAATGCTCCACTGGGGTTCGAACTGGGTACATTACTACTCCCAAAATAATTTTCGACGTAACATCTTGCTTAGGCTATCCCTATCACTTACACCGAATACAGTGTCTAAAAACAAAAGAAAACGGTTTTGTATGAATGCGCAAGTTACTTGCGCAGTCACAACATGCATTGCGCAGTGACAGTCGCATTGTATTCCGTTTAAGAACCCCTCGGGGGAAAACGCAATGAATGGATGCGCCCATTTGGGGTCGAAAGGAAGCACTTTCCATTCGGGAATGGAATCTAGTAAAATGTAGCAGTACTAAATTTTAAGTGCTGCTGTGGCTAAATTTGGATCTCGACTCGCTTTGTCTTCGGGCTAGCATATAAGAAAGGAAATTAAATAGGTTATGGTGCTGTTTTCGATAAATTAATGTTAGTAGAAACTCTTGCGAATCCGAGTAGTACTTTCCTTACATCGTACCATGGAAGTTAAACACTATTCATCTAGATTTTTATTGGGCGTATTATAATTTTGAATACATGTTTGCATTTGGCGTCGCAACACTCGCAACGCTCATACACTAAGAGCCACAGAGTCCTTGGCATGTTCAAAACAATATAGCTATACACGAACACGAAACCCCATACCTATGTCAAAATGCATCAAGGCGTTTAGGCTGCAGAGCGTAATAAAGAAATAGACATACATACAATAAGTATATAATACATACGTTCGAAAAGCATAACCCTTCTGCGGATGCAGTCGGGTAAACACTGAATTTGTCGGGCGATATACTGTCAGCCATTATAAATAGTAATAAACTATTACCACTTCGTCGCCTTAACGACATGTTAGGTCTGCCACATGAACTTGTTCAAGGCGTTAAACTGGTCAGTGACTAAAGTGTAAACTGTAAAGCTTTATGATTCTGATCGTAAACTAAGGGTAAGTACACATTTAAGGCAGTGCAGTCACGTCGAATAATATGGACACAGTAAAACTTCCAAAAATATGTAAACACGACTCTGCTGCAAGGGAATAAGGGTGTATATATATTTCTAAAACCTTGTTAATGTATTTATCCGTACCTGAGAAGCATGCTGCAAGTGCTTTTTTCGTAATTTTACAGGAGAAGCGATTTTTTAAGCGAAAGAGATTTGTCAGGATCGTAGCAGGTGGAAAGTAGTGGTCACTGCCTACCCCTCTGGAAAACAGGTGATTTTTAAATTATGAATGTGAGTATATAATGTGTGGGATGACATTCACATGAGTTGCGATAAACTACGTGGTCAACTGTCATCCCAGACATTCTGAGTGATAGAAAAGTAAAACTTTTGTAGCGTTTGCATCTTGCCTAGGGCATCTGGAAGGAAGGACTGAAAGAGGACCTGGTGAAGGTTGGAAGAGTAGGTATGCTAGATGCAGGCAGCACAGGATCGATGATTTTGGCGGTCCTTGGACATGCCTACGTCGTGCACAAGTCGCAGTCCAAATAGGACTGATATAATGACGTAGATGATCATCTAGGTTCTCAACTAATCATTCTATTAGCCAATTAATTAACCAGACAACTACTTCCTTGCTGTAACCAACTTAAGAATAGACAACTCCAACAATCAGTTCTAAACAATCTTCGCAACGCCATACCCGTCCAACCTGCGCCAGAGGCGACCTCTACAAATAACGAATTAATCTTTGACTCCGTCGCCTGCGAGGAATTGGTAGCTATCGGAGTAATAAATAGCCACGTCAGTGCTTTAGAGGCAGGCGACGATAAATAACCTCTTATCGACCGAAGTGCAGACCGACTTGTTAACACGTGTCCCGGCCATCGATAAACACTGATCGATAGGGGCGAAAACGGCGCGAAAGTCGAAAGGTGCCCGTCGGGCGTAACGAACGCTTTCTAGGTTTTCGATACGCCTGTCGATTGTCCTGGTGTCGTGATAATAGTCTTACAAATAGCTTTCCTATCGGTTATCGCAGTGTAGGCTTCTTGATTTGTAATTAGCAAGCTTGGAACCCATTTACGTCTTGAAAACTGAGAAGCGATATATCATTAAGTATCGGGCGATAAAACGACTTGCTGCATTGTATTGGCGCTTTGCGAGAGTCGTTAAAACTAACAGTTCCCATAATATTTTCCACCTGGAGAGTACTAAAGCTCGGAAAAGCGTACGCCCACGTTATCTTGGCTTGGGTCTGTATCTACGAACTTTAAGCTAATAAATATTTAAATTATCGAATATTCCCACATAACACTCATCCAACTGAATAATCACGCAAATGCAAAAAGTCAATTTTGAGATTTTAATATCATGCGTCTTGAGATCTCAAGGGATAATCTACCGTGGGGGAGACAGAACTGTAATCCCAACGACTACCGCTAGATGAAGATGATTGTCTTAATTATAATTGATTTTCCGCGACAGCGTCGAATGCAAGTACTGACAGTCGCGAGGGGAGCCCCGCGTTGTTCAAGGATATGTAAATGTAAAGTTTTCATGACAGATACCTACTTTTTAGTTACACAGACACACTCACACTTATTACGTAACTTAAGCAGTAATTGTTTTTGCCAACTTTTTTAAACCCTTTACAACGCATTTTTTGCTTAATCGAACTACGAGTACGTATAAATGTTAGTAGTAAAAATATTAAATAAAACAACGTCATCAAATCCAATTTAATTCGATGTACAGGAGAATTAGTTTGGTTTGAAGTTGCTTTCCTGTAAAACCGTAGAATAATTATTCTATTAGATGAGCGATTAAGTAGGACTTTACATTCCACAGTTAGTCGCTTCGAAGTATACTTCTCGTTAAAATTGGTTGTAACAGATTGAAAAACGGCAAATACAACGAGCGCTCTACAAATTTCACCAAATTGAAGCAATAAAGCTACTTACTTACAAGAAATATCGGTTTTTGTTGCGAACTGAGCTGAATGCTACTGCGGTTACCCAGGAGGGGCAAAAAGATGATCGAAAACGTTTTATAACGGTCCCTGCAGATCTAGCCGTTTCGCGAAACTGAACGATTTCACTCGGGCGTAAAAACTAATCGATTATCGAAACGAAAGAAAGTTTGAGGTCTCGTTAAGCTTTTTGTGGTCGCGAGCTGAATTTTGGGTACGATTTAATTAAAATAGATAAAAACAAATTTTAGTCAATCTTTACAAAAACTAAGCGAATGTTCGGTTGGACGTTTCCAAATAAATTGGTTTTTAGCATTGAGAGTATACATTTATATTCATAAATACCTACTTATATTTTGAATGACGACCATAAATTAATTTATCTACTACGTAAATGAATAAGAAAGAAGAATCAGTGTTCTAATACGAATGAATTCGGATCGCGGTGAGCCTGGTTGTCACAGAAAGGATTCTGCAAGATTGAACAGTCAGATCGGAAAGGAGATGGCGGAATGATTGACAAGTTTTAAAGTGATAACTGCTGTGGCTGCTGATAAACTAAAAACAACAGTAGTAACTCACGAAAGAGAATCGAATCTGCTTTAACTATTCAATATAGTAATCGCTTCTTGGCTTAGAACCCCGGTGCCGAGAACACCAAGCTTTATCCCAATCATTGTAAAAAAACACAATCGTTTTTCAGACCTTTAAATGTTTTCAAACAATACATTTATGACTATAATATATTACACATAACATATTTTATTTGCAAAATTTTTGCACCATTTATTCCTTCAAAAATATTCAACAGGGACAAATAGCGGGAAAGAATTTCTGTCATGTGATGATATACAAACAGCCAACTTCCTTAATATACAGACATCAAGAACGTTATCCCCTAATAGACACAACATCCGGTACAATATCCACACATTAACATACAACTTGGAATCAATGCTATTCGAAACGTATAAACCAATAATATATCATATATGTGACAAAGAGATTGATCTAAAGGCGAGCATAATGTGCTCCAATGGCATTCCGAGAGCCTGTCGCACTCCATCATGGAGGCACCATTCAGCCATCAAGTCGTTATAAGACATAATACGGACTTTTTTATTTATCTGCAGAAGGCAGAAGCAATAAGTTGCAAGGTATTATATTAATGTACCTATATCAGAACTTAGAACTTTCGATGAGCAGAAATAGGTGAAGCAGAATCTGTTGTTTGGGCAATTGGGTAACGATGTCCCTCAGGGAGCCGTTTGGGTCCCATATATTTTATAAGTCCTAAAGTATTTCTTTACATAATTATTGACAGTCATAATTTATATCGCCAGATTTTTTTTCATATCTTGATCTAGTTTCTGCCCGCAACTCCGTCCGCGTAGAATTCGTAATTTTGCCATCACACGGGAAAATATTCATTTCAGGATAAAAGGTAGCCTATCTGCTATTTCAGACTATATCTATCTGTAAGCGAAATTTCATCCAGATCCGTTCAGCCTTTTATCTAATATTTACTTAATCTTTATTGCACAAATAGCGAACTAAACAACTAATGGTATTCTATACTAGTCAATCAAATTATCTTACAGAAACTAACAAAATTGGTACATAGAAAAGAATATAAGTTTTAGAATAATAATATTAATAATACTTTATACAAAATAGGATTAATGAAACAATAATTAAGCTTACATTGCCCTAATTGGCCGACAATGCACCGTCAACTCTTTCTGAGCTGCTGCTGGTGTTTATGGGCGGTGGTGATTACTTCCCATTAGACCCACCTCTCTCTCTTACGAGAACATACATACAAGAGAGAAAAATATACTTGATGTAATGTAAATAAATATAAATATGCATACATAAATAAATACCTTAAATATAACCATAAAAAAACAGACATTTAAACATACACGCTTTTCAAATTTACAAGTCTAGAGTGCATTGTGTGTGGGATATCCGAAGATATTTATTTATTAAGTTTAAAATTAGTTTTGCCCATACACATCACTAGCTTTTGCCCATGACTTTATCTGCGTAGAATTTGATTAAAGTTATTCCAACAAGCACTGTAACTTTCGGGAATAAATATTGCCCCGGACTTCGACGACGTACTTCAAATTCAAAATTAAATTATCGGACAGCATAGGTCCATGATCGATGACTAAAAAAAAACCCATCAAAACAAAGATCATTAGTCTAATGTTCATTGTATTCTAAAAAACTTAATTCAGACACAACACACGTGGATAAAACATTCATATATTTTTTTAAATTACTCTATCTTTTAAGTATATTTTAACGAATTTCAGAATTTCCTGGTGTCCCAGGACAGGACTAGAAGTGGAATAACAACTAAAGGGTATTTTTTTGGTTTCTTGTGTAAACAACATTTTTTATTTGAAAGTAAAAAAAAAAATCTACTACCTTTTTTTTCATAATCGAGTCTAAATTTGAAAAGGAGCGTAAAAAACCACGTAGGTAAATATTACAGTCTTGACCAAAACCAATTCATATTTCACTCAAAATCAAATGTCCAAAAATGGTACAAGTGCCAATATTTTCATTAAAAAATACATAAACTCAACATTCTTCAAGCAATATTCCTATGATACCTAATGACAGAACCGATGGAACCGGACGGTCCGGTGCCGTCCGGGTAAAAAACCGGCACGCGCCGTAACTTTCTAGCGGAATAAGTGGCGCGCGCTGTAGGCATATTATTGAAGAAATCTCTCGACGCGGTTATTGCACGCGCTGCAAGGTATAAGCTGCAGCGGTTTTGTAAACAATAAATTATTTAATACCGGCCGCAACCGAATGGTGGTAAGATCTTGGGGCCGTCGGGATGGCTCCCAATTTATTGTTTAATTTACCGCCAACCAAGTTTGCAATGTTGTTTATAACCGGTAAAAATAGTAGCATTGAGGCATTTCATCTTAGTCCTCAGGGTGAGACCCTGTAATTAGCTCTTAGTACTTTTCAGTTATTGTTTCGTTTTATAGCTGTTGGTTTTCCATAAGTAACTAAATAAATAAATAAAATAACAATCTTAAGATTGCAAATATGTATGAGTCAAAAATCTCACTTACCATCAGTTCTGCGTGCGCGTTTGCCTGACGAATGGCTTTTTTTTTTACCAAATAACACCGGTAAAAAATACCTTCCTATGTCGCTCAAGTAAAACCTTGTAACCTTCTTGTGCATGCAATATCATTTTAACCGATGGCGCCCAAACGTGGAACTCATTAAAACTGAAAAGTCGTTATTCAAGATTTGCTAACGCATTAGAACGTAGCGATTGAGGCACTACATTTATAAATACACTATTACAAACCTCCATATGTAAGATAAAGTAAGTTTGCCACTTTCTGAAAATTTTACTTCCGATGCTCCATTTAATTAAAGCATATATTTTGAAGCTCTTGACTTTCATTCAAAATGCAATAATGTTTTCCCACCTTAAACCTAGTCCAATTTTGTAGATTTTTGAATATGATGTAGATATTAATGACAAAATAGGTCGTATGTTTTCCTTGTCAAGAAAATATTTCTTGGAAAGAAACAAATTAAAAAAGGACGTGAACGTACAGACGAAATTTTATATAATAACTACAACAAATGCAAAAATTGTGGAAATCGGATTTGATTCAGGAGGAGATACCTCATTGCCCGGAGCTTTTGTATAGATTTTTTTGACATCCATCGTCGGTTAACAATCCTCTTAACCTTAATCTTAATCCTCTTTTCTTTAGTTTATGCATGAGAGGGACATACTCCAGGAGGAATAAACTCCACATCCCTAGTGTTATTTTTTCAATTGCATTACCTTTTCATCTTACAATTTTCCACAACTAGTATTTCAATTAGATGATGTAAACGCTTACGTGAGGTTTAAGCCTAGCTGCCATCTTTCTAATTCACGGACTTATTTTTTATTAATACAGTCACTTTATCGCGACAACCTAAACTAGCCAGTTAATAATTCGTTGACGAAAACGAGCAATTTGTTTTGATACTTAAAATAAAAAAAAAAGTAACTTGATGAATTTAAAAAACCATGTATCTTTCTGGGAACGTCAATTTTCTATGTGAAACAGAAGCCAAGATATGTCAAGTGTCGTGTCACAAATATCGGTATGCATTAAAATGGAAATGACAGTACAGTACAGTCAGAAAAACGATCATACAGGTAAGGGTACAGAAGGAAACAACAACGAGACCTCTCAGATTCTGTAGGTAAAATTATAAATATATATAAAATAAAAATATGGTCAAAGCTATCCGCTCCTGAGTTGCGTCTGCGCATCACCCCGCTGAATGCGCCGCAATAGTACTTTCACGAGAATAAAGGCATAAACGTATTACAGTCCATACAACAGACTCGCATAGTAAGTACAAATAGTTTCATACCAACACGTACATACCTACATACAAATCAGTGACCTGCAATCTACAACATACATAAGACATTAAAGTTAACTCAGATACAACAATATATGAAACATCGTTCATTTTAATGTACTTAACTGTTAGGCTGTTATCTCAAAAACATAAGTAAAGCCCCCCTTACTTATAGTGGCATACTAAACTAATATGGAATTTACGTCAAATTTCAAATATGGAAAGCCGAACGTTCTTACAGAGGCCCTAGATAAGATGCATTCGGCGACCGTTATGGTTATCAGATCGTATCGATTACGTCAGTTTTGTCAGTTTACGAAAATCGTTTACGTTAGCGTTAAGCAACTTATCCTCACAGATGTGTACAACAAGAAGGAAGGAAGGAGGGGCTTAACTTAAGTTTTACATAACGTACCTTCTCGATATGCTTCTTTGCCATCTAGATCACTCGTTATCCTCTGGTGAGACAAAAATAACGAGATGGGACGTTTATACGGAGTGAAATGCTGTGACAATCTAACAAAGTAAGTGCAAAAGGAACCATAGACCACCCGACCCATAGATTACCCGACCAAATCCATGGACCTGTCAGGTCAAATTAATTGAACACAAATAAAATTACCTGCTTGCAGTTTTTTCTACGGCTGCACAAACCTGTCGCTCATCATCAGGGTTCGGAGTTTTCATAGCACGCTACGACTAAGAGAGATATGGAGTCAACATTCATATTAAAACTCGCTCCATACTCATACTCAACTTCAATCATTTATGGCATTCCACAATTTATTTATTGGGGTTTCAATGTTATAAAAATAAATTAAACATGGTAAATTTCCACAGAAATATGGTTAAGTGAAACATAAGCAACAATTTTAACAACTTGCATAATATAATATGAGAAAAATTAAGCATAAGGATATGTGGAGTAGCGAGAGAGTACGTATGCTTGTATCATTTATAAAGAAAACTATTGCTTACAGTATCGCTATCATTATGCTTCAACATAGATGAAAGACATTATTGTAGCTACTACTTACATGCTTGATACATAATTGCACGAAAATGCTTTATTTAAATGTTTTTATTAAAACGGTAATTAATAAAAATGCTTAAAGCGATAGTCTTCTTTTATTTATAGAAATAATTTAATTGTAGAATGCAATTCATAATTGAGTATGAGTGTGAATATGACGTGAGTTTTAATATGAATTTCGACTCCATATATCGCTTTAGTCTTACCGTGCTATGAAAACTTCGAACCCTGCTCATCATACACCATCCGTTTTTAAACGACAGGTTCAGATCCATTGACCGCCCAGTTACGACGTTCTTCACACTACCTACTGGCCACCCGCAAATGTACAGCGAATTTGGCCGCGAGCCATTGGAGCATCGACATCGCGCCCCCCATTGTCTGTACCGATGTACAGTTAAGTTAAGAGTGTTGCCGTTTGTACCTAAGTATGTTAATACATTTTTGAAGTAAAAATGTTAAGTATTTTGTTTATATATTTATGATTATAAAGTAGATAAGTATTAATTCACTGTTTTTTTGTCTTGTTTGAAAGATGCGTTTCTATTGGCCTGAAAATTAAGGGGAATGATATGAAAGTTTTCACTGAACTCGTTACTCAAGCGAAACTAAAACTATAGGTACAGTTCAGAAACCAAAGGCATAACTTCCTTTTTGACCGACTTTGAAAACAGGAGGTTCTCAGTTCAGTTACATTTTTTTATTAGGAATAAATAATTGAATCAGTCCTGCCTGGGTCGTGTGTCGTGTGTAATTAAAGATTCATATTTTCAGCAGCTTGCCGTTATAATTCCAAGTATTATTCTACGTTTTTTTAAAGGGTAGTGTATAAAACTGTAGTAAATGTGATTCCAAGGAAATTGTGCAAAAAATATAGCATTGATTTTTTTTTCGTAAACCTAAATTGATGGGTTATTTAATGAAACAATACATAGTCTACGGCAATTTTAAAAAAACAATTTTAATATACACCTGCAACAAAACTCCCACACAAAAAAGAAACAAAAAAATACACCAAATACAACTTTCTTGTGACTACTCGTATATTTTCCTTCTTCTAACTTCTGCTTCATCTTAGGTTTAAGTTAACAGTCTTCTAGTTTCCTGTCCTGATTGTCGTTTCCATGTTATCGTAGGATCGCCCAACACTAGTGATGCCACTAAGAGACCACGGGACTGTAAAATTTAACCCGTGAATTCTTCCAGTGCCATTGCCTGTGCATGGTGCGAGTTCTTCTTTATTCTGCTCTTCTAATTTCTTCCTTATTCTTACTTCTTTAATTGTTCTTGTTACGATGTTACTTCTAGTTTCTTTGAACCCTATAAATTGCATACATTGCCCATTGAATTAAAATGCCAATATGTACTATCGAGGAATAAAGATGTTTAGCATTTGACTTTGTAAATATGCCGGGTTATAAATTTTTCACGTGTCATTTAATTAGTCGTGTCACGTCGGAAATGGTATAACACGGCTAATTGACGTACTGCTAAACATTAAAATCCCTTGATGGTACATCATTAATAATGGTATTTTATATATACCCCATTTAGGTATCGTTACATCATTGGTGGAATAGAAAAATACATTGGACTAACAAAGTCGTTACATTACACTTACGCCATCATCAAATGAAGGGTCCACGGAAAGAACATGTCTAGTCACTTTTTTTTTAAATGAGTTTTGAATCTCGATTTGTAGAGGACGAAATGAACTGTTAACTGCCAGATTTAGATATAAATCTTCATATAACTTGTACTTTTCACTCTTAAAAAAACCTTTACACGAAAATTACGTACAAAATGACATGGCTTCTAACTTTCAAATCGCGATATCTGAACAAGTTACTAATGTGACTAGACAAGTTCTTTCCTTGGACCCTTCAAATGTACTTACACAAATTGCATACATCGGACCTAACATTAACTACACAGTAGACCAATGCCATGCGACAACACAAATTACACATATTTACGAGCCTGCAACATTGGCTAAAACCTGGCTAAAACGTGGCTAATCCCAACCAGCCCGTTAGCCACCATTACCCCCATTAGTCCATCGTCGCACGCGCAGCCTGCGCCGGCGCAATTAAAATTAATGAAACCCGCGCGCGTACGTTATGTGTTTCTATTACCCGCTCGACGGAGATTCAGATATACCCATTTTATACATTTATACAGGGTGTTGATGTATTGCATTGCCGTTCACAGTGCTAAAACAAAACACTGCAAGCATTTTTTGACAAAGCGTTGGCCTTTGGTAGTGGGTGTCCCTGCCTAAGAAGCTAGTGGTCCTGGCTTGAAATCCCGGTAAGCGCAGTCATTTGTGTGATGAGCGTGAATATTCTTTCTTGAGCCATGGTTGTTTTTTATGTATGTAAGTTTATATTTCTCTTTATAAGTATTTATATCGTTGCCCAGTATGTACCTATAATAAAAGTCTAGAGCTTAGTTTTGGACTAGGTTAATGTACCTTTTAAATATATTTTTGTTTTAGTAAATTAATTTCCGACTTAATAAAATTGGACAACGGTATTAATAAAATGGCGTGTCTCAATTTGTTAAGTCAAATTTGATTAAGGTTGAAAGATATTGACTTTACATACAAGGAGCGTGAGTTTTTTGAGCGAGCATGCGAGAATCAATCAATCAAACGATAAAAATAATTCCTCAATTTAACAATGTCTTGTTAAAAGCAGTAACACGTGTTAAATCAGAGATATGAGGTGACCACGATAGTTTGGCGTTACGTCTTGATAAAACTCCACCTGTATAAAATCTAACTATATGTATAGCTTAATTAAAACGGAATGGATAGTTTACAAGTGTTAATGGCGGGCTCATTAGCATAGCAACTCAACTATTGCTCTGTGAATGTAAGGGGTATTTTATACGTTGCGTTAAATGTACCTTTAATTGACATTAACGGCGTTAATTCTGTTATTTCGTTTGCTAAACATGTGGCTCTGATATTTATGATACATAAACTTCTTGTGTTATTTAAATAGGTAGGAGGCCTTCGTTAAATGTAAGTTCAGCAAAAACATTTAACGAAGTAGTTATTTATCTGAAGAAGTTTTACCAATTAACACATTGTCTTAAACAACAATTTCCGTAACAAGAAAGCTCTATCGTCATTAACGAATGAGTTAGATATACAGTAACGAGGTACTTCGTACAAGTCATCAATTTAAACCAACATTGTATTTATAATAACTAAAAGAAGCAATAACATACTTTCACACGATCGTAATTTCGATTGCGAGAAGTTTTCTCGTTATTAAATCCAGCAGCTAGATGAGACCGATGCTTCCAGGATATCGCGGATTTCATCTAGAATGCGCACACGCAACTAAAAAACCATCGAGTCTATCTGATCTGCGAACACCTGCTCTTCGAAACTGATTAACTCCATCTTTGATTCTACTTTCATTATCGACTATGGCGCATCGGTTATAGCCCTTCGAGAGGTTATTACGTTTTCCAATCGCGTTTATACCTAATCGATGATATGACGACTCGACTATTCGCTGTGGTGCTAAGCAAACTGACGTTTCCCTGCTAATCAGTACCCTTAACATGAGATAGTCGCTGGCGAGTCGAATGCTCTGTCTCTCGCACTCTACAAGAATACTGCCAGGTCTGCGAGGGACAGGAGCAATAACTCATGGTAAGGTACAGTTGTTGAAAAGGCGCAACCGCTAGTGTTAACACTCTTTTAAAGTTTGATGCCAATTGTAAGCCAAATGTGAAAACACCATCTAGTTCAGCATCATGTATGTATAGATTGTAGATTAGGGCCTCTATTCGACACGGTAAAAACCATATCGTTTCTGATCTGGTATCGTATCGTCACCGTTTTGATAGCTCTTATTTACTTGACAGTAATGGCGGATGACGTCAAAATAATACCATAACACGTCAAAGACGATATGATTTTTTACCGTCGGGAATAGAGGCCCTCAAATGTCTTTCCTTGGCGAGACACCGTTTATACTGTGTTGCGGACTTGAAGTCAAGCTTATTTATAAATACTTTCGGAATGCAAGTATGTTCCCATGATTTATTGCTTAAAAAAAAAAGATAAAAGATGTTTATTCAGTAA
The DNA here is from genome assembly GCA_923062465.1 of Acleris sparsana. Taxonomy (NCBI): domain Eukaryota; kingdom Metazoa; phylum Arthropoda; class Insecta; order Lepidoptera; family Tortricidae; genus Acleris; species Acleris sparsana. Next base: position 5,208,699 of record OV281286.1, read on the forward strand.
GTAGGCCGCACAGGCACTTTTACACGTCAAAATCTACCAGCGCTTCGCAAGAGACCACTGCTGAGAAGAAACGCACTAAAAACGAAAGCTACGCTTAAGCGATGGATCCCAAAAATGTTTCAAGATTTTGCAATTTTGCAATTGAAATTTAATTAATTTCCTTACGAAATTGTGACACGATTGACAGCGACAAGGTGCAATTGTGATTATCTAGTTGTAACTGACACATTAAAGGCATACATACTCAAGGCTATCTTCCCCGTGTACTAGGACCTCATAAAGAAGCGGTGTAGTATCAAACAACCATCTCTACTATAATTGTCCGGATTCCGATTTAATGTTTATTTAATAACACACCGATTCCAATCTGGATCTGAGATGCACGTCGATTTATGCGTGTTCTCCTAATATTATAGATAACAGATAGTAATATATGGGACGCGAAATGCGGATGTTGGGATTGGTTGGATAATTTCCCGACGTGTATTTTTTATTCGCATTTTATCCCATTTATGAATTTTACCACTCAGTAATAACAATGTAGCTTTTTCCGAGTCGCAGGTTTGTCCATTTGTGAATTTTACAGTACCTACGCATAGGTAGGTTTAGGTAATTTTAGTTATGCAGCAAGCCCGAAGGGCCAATGCGAGCGGAAATAGGAGCTCCGCGACAGCTTAGCTCAATTGACTTTGTAAAATATATACTTATTTGGTATGGGTGAACATGCGACTGAGAAAAAGCTACTATATAATACATGCGTTTGGTTTAAATTATGAATATGGAAAAACGCCAATGAAAAAAGAAGAAGAATGAATGCGTGTGGTAAAATTTATGAATGGGGAAAAACACTATAGGAAAATACCTACGCTTCAGGAAATAAATGATTCTGAGAAAATGTTGTAACCAGTCGTTGTTGGTACAACTTCGTGAGTTACACTCAAAATGGGTCAGAGCGTAGGTACAGATTTGTACATAGAAAGGCTCGTAAGAGGTACCACCTACCTACTCGAAAGATGGTCAGTGAAAAATCTTTGAAACGAAACTTAAATTTCAAACGTAACGTAAAATTCAAAATACCCTGGTACATAAGCAACAAAAAAAGCTATGCAGACATAGGTCTTCCAACAGTGAGAGAAGATATTAAACATGTTATATATAAGCAGATACAAAGACCGGCTTGAGAATCATCCAAACGCACTAGCACATTCAATGATAACAACTGAAAACATGAATTTTGTCTTCTAGATAGATTCAACTAAAAAGAAACAGTAATGAATGACAGAGAAAGAGGTATGCAAGCAATGGGGTTCCCTCTGTAACACTACAAATTTCAGCGACAGCAGATAACAGTGACGCCTATTTTAGCGAAGAGCTAGAGATTGCGCCGGAATTCAGATTATACTCGTAGATAATAGAAATAAATACGTAAATTCGTGATTAAGAAGCTCAACGTATGTAACCTAAGCAAAAGCGTGTCTCACATCTTATAATTAATAAACACTTTACGTTATCAAGCATGACATGTAATTCATCCTGATCTGACCTTTTAAATGATGACGATCTGTCAAGGACCGATCATGGAGATTTTGGGAAGGGCTTCGTCCAGCAGTGGACGATCCCTCTTTTCAGAACGTTACACGCTATATACTTAACATGAACAAGTTTAGCATATTTCAGGCCTTCTATACTTAACAGAATAGTAAAGACCAATAAATTGTGACGTAGGTATAACCCCACAGCTAGAATAGTACTCGACGGCCGCGACCGTGCAAAATACGCGGCAAGATTGCAAAATTGAAAATGTAATTACTCGTTCTAAATTTAAAGCTATCAACGGCGGCACTAAATCCAAATTAAATACAATGTTGATTAAAGCAATTTAAATCGGCTCCATGGGAATTTGATCAGTCGTTCCCAGCAGATTAGTTCCTCGCTCCCAACGAGTCGACTAGGTTTCGCAAGCGCTAGTCATGCCGAGATTTAATGCTGTGCTTACGAAGAGAGACTCACGAACCCACCGCACGAGTCCCCACCGTAACGCTCGCGTTTGCGTCCCAAACCCAACCGAATAACAATCGAAACACAACCCAAACGCAAACCAAACCACCCAGACTAACGAGCGGTGGGAAAAGAAAATTGTAAGTCAATTGAATAGCAATAACTAAGTGCGAATTTGCATTGTCCGAGGCGAGTTGTCTCTGATCGTTATAAATAGATCCTCGGCTGCAATAAATAAGCGTTTCAGATATCTTATCGTTAAGCGAACGGCGATAAATCTGGGAAGTATCTGATATGGGGAGTTTATTTATTTAACTACTGACGCAGCGATCACTCATAATAGTATCGAATATGACGGTTATTAATACGTGTTTTGGCGTTAAATTCGTGAGTAATTTGTGTGTCGACACGGCCGTGAATCTTGCTACATTAACTGTACACGACAGCAGTTGTCACGACGGTAAAGCACCCGGTACACACACTCCCTGCTTCCGGATATATCTATGGAATTATATTTGGAGTTGGGCAATAAACTTAGTGAAATTGTGCGCGCGCCGCGGGTGGGTGCGCGTACGCTCTGCGCAGTTTCATGTTCGAAATTAGAAATTATCGCCTATTCATACGCACGAGGGAATTCCTCATTTAAATTCAGAGGTCTTTATTGCCTGTGCATCGAGTTGCATACTCGTTGAGAATACATGGAAGTGATCATGATATGGCATTGTTCGGTGTGTACGTCTGTTATACGCATCATGCTTAACTATATGTTTACGTAGAATTGGTTGATAGAATAACAATTTAGTTAAACATAAACTATCACGATCAATACCCTTACCATGAGTTACAATTAACGTACTCGCTAGCGAGTGGAAGCTCTATCCCTAGCACACCTCGCAAGAATTCTTATAGAGTACGAGGGACAGAGCATTCGACTCGCTAGCGAGTAAGGGCACTGAGGTAAAATTATCAATAAGGATTACGCTAAAGTTTTCGCAAACGGCGATATCTATGGTAATCGTCTATTCAAATTGTCCCTAACTGGATGGTATTTCGCAATGCGAACATTAGAAACTGCGGCTGCAACTTTGACTCCACGAAATAACCGATGTATCTTGAATATAATTCCTATTTCGAGTAAATCCAACTTACAGGGTCAATTTTATACCACGACGTCAACACCTGTCAAAGGGTGTACGTACAGAAACATTATCCTTCTAAAAGGCAATATAGCGCAAGTGTTTTTAAATCTTAACACAAAAACATACTTACATAAAGTATTATTTTTAGTAAATTTGCACTGTATGTGTAGCTACATAACGTATCTAATTGTGTTCACAACAAATACAACTTAGCTACGAGAACAACAAAATATATATAGTGTCAAAGCTAAAAAAATACGTTTATCTGATAGTTCCATTCTACTAAGTATTACACTTGTCATGTTTCAAACCTGAACCAGTTTTTTTTAATCAAATAGCAAATGACAAGAAGGTCAACCGATTTGTGGCTTGCTTTCTAGGTAATACCGCATAAATCGATCTAATACCTTATTGTTGTAAGCCAAAGTGTTACTGTCGAGTCTGTCGACACACCTTCTCGTCTTTAATGTTACTTGCCGTGTTTTTTATCTGTTCGCATTGTCTGCAGTATCATTATTCCGAATAGTTTTGGTGGAGACAAAAACTATCATTGAATCTACTCCTATTAAAGGTGTGAACGAATTTTCATGGACGTTGGATATGGCTTCTTGAATTGTCTATCTGCAGAACAAATGTATGAACATCATAAATAATAATATTATGTGCCTTCATTTAGTTCCCTTTTCGAACAAAGTGTTTTAGGATGCATACGTTTCTGGGCCTCCCATCTGAAGCCGCCAGTGGGTGGTGTGGTCATATCGAGTTGCACAAGACATCTAGCATAATATAAAATTACGTTGCTTCTCACTTCCAAACACAAATTTGAAATTATTTCCACCGCAACTGATAGAAAAAAAAGTATTTAGCTCTATGTTCATTTAGACCTCGGTTTCAAACTAACCTCATAAACTTCACACCTCAATAAGCAGATGATGAAGTGGCCAGTGAATGAGTATTCACGGCAGTCAGGTGGGTGGCTACTGTGCACCGTACCCTAATTAATTCCCGCCACCTGCGCGGCCTACGCGCGGGGAATCAGCAAGTGGAACGGCTGTTTGAAATTTATTTGCGGCCAGTTATAATTTATTAATAATATCTTTTTTATTTGAAAGTAACTGACCGCTACATTTTTAATTTTTTGAATTCCCTATATTTTTAAGGTGTTTTCTACGCCAAGATTCTAAATAAACTTATTGGTCTCAAAGATGATTGGTACATATTCGTACTTTTTTAAAAGCGTGCAATTTAATGTATATGTTTGAGAAAATCACTATACTTACTGACGATTTAAACGGACAATACCTATATTATCCGTGTAATTTAAATGTTCCTATACATATAGATAGATGTATCACATCAGGGTTTAGGTTGACAAGTATGACTTATGTATGTTCTACGAAATAAAGTCATACCTATAAAGCTGTTTACATTTTGACGGCCAATTGAAGTCCGACTAATACTTCTCTGAGTTGAAGTCTTTAAGCCTAGCGTAGGTAGATGGGAGTTTAAACAAGGTATATATAACAAATAAATAAACACACTTGAAAGTGAATTGGGCTGGTATGTTCGTCACAATTGGGGAGCCTTATTCTCTATATTAAATAAACATTTATTTAATTTATGTAGGTAACCGATAAATGTATTTCGTTTTGGTGACAAAACGGATCACAAGGAACAGCTTTTTAATATTTTTGAAATCAAGAGACCCTTTAGCCTTAAAACGAGAATAAAACTCGTGAACGGAGTTTTTATGACCCTGTAAGGGTTACAAGTAAAATTAAGTACTTTATGTAAATTGAGTTTTACGGCCTGTTTGCAAGCCGAGTAGCTTTTGAATGAAAGGAACATAATTCAGCTTTCTTTATAGCTATTTGATTATGGCCGTCTACAGAATGGCGCACAATATTTCGATCGCAAACGGCGTTGTTAGTACAATCTAGTATACTAACAAAGAATCAGACAGGTTATAAATACCCTCGTAAATATAGTCTGTGAAAATTGAAATTAGCGAAGACGTAAACACAACCAAACTAACCAATTTACTTATTACTCTATAATCACATGTTTTTAAAGATCGAGTGAGGTCTTAGCAATGATTTATACACTTGATATTTACTTTCACATTCAGTTTAAAATTGAAATAACGATTCACTATTCGTTAGTTTAAATAAAAACACGCTTGGTGAATATTTGAGGTTATGTGTCAAACCATTTTCTTAATACCGATCTTCGTTTTTCTATCACACGAGTGAAAAATATACTGTCAGTTGCAAGTGCAAGTGTGATGGCAATAAACTGCCGAGAGCAATTAAGACGCTGGGAGTACTGTACATAACATGATATACAGCCGAAAAACATTACGGTACTACTCGGAAAGCTGGGTAAAACATAATTAACATAAAACAATTATTCATACAAAATAACAGGCGTCCACAGACTGATGCTAGTCACTTAATCGTCTAGAAAACCAGCGAGTTTCTTACTTTTTATTCACTTTCTAGTACAAAAAATAGTTGACTAATCGTTTGTCAACCTGTGTCTTTATTCATTTGTTTCAATAAACTTTACTAAGATAAATTACAATCCTGTGACTTAGTCGAGTGTACGTACAGTACATACACTTTAGCCTAAAGGCTCGAGATCCAACAGACGCGCAGTCCGTACCATAGACGAGTTCTACAGGTTTGAATATTCATACACCACTAGTGGCAACGCCCGCCACACTATGCGATGACATAATGATACGAATAGATTTATTATATCGATTCCGTATCGATTGTTGGCTCTCCGATGTTAATGGGGTTATAACGATCGATTAGTGCTGTTCGGTTGGTAATATAATTGTTACTGGTTTGCAGCAGTGTTGACATGTTCTTGGATGATTTTGTGTTAACTAGTAAAGAAAGAACACACTTTTTACTTTTTGAGAGATTGAGAACCATATTCATAATGAATCCGTGAACGAAGTATGTTTTATATCTTGATCACTATTTAATTCTACAAGATTATGTCTAAAACATCACAATTTTACTCGTCATAAAAAAAAACAAATTGTCGTATACAGCCTCGCTCACTAGTTTCTTGTTCCAAGTTCAAACGACCGGTTATGCGAAAACACGACGCGGACGTGAGTCATTCGCACATGGCCACTATCTTACGATAATGACGGGACAAATTAAAAAAAAACCTTCCACGTTTAAATTTTTTTGGTTGAATAGCACTGGCCACTTGCAAATAGTGTTTGTTAACATCGATAAAGTGTTGATGAGATTTACTACCGACGCACCGTCATACTAACGATGCAGAGAGTTTTTATATATTTCTCAAATTGTACAGAAGCGTTAAGTTCGTTATTTGTATTGTAATATATGTACGTGGTTACACTAGTTATGTATCGCGCTATAAACTTTAATGTTGTGGGCTTTACTTTTGATAGTTAGTAAAAAGTCGCATGATGGGGCCGACTTTAAAAGCATAATTACAAATTATTTTTATTCTGTACCAGGATTATTATATTCTAAACACGATTAGTATAACGTAATAGCATAGCATGCACGAGCCTCATATTCCCAATACCTCATATTTCCAATTACAAACTTAAAATGCATTTTAAAATCACTCCATGCGTTTCGTCAACCTACTGTATAGTCACTTCCGTCACTAGCGCCATCTCTGAGAACAGTTAGGCAACTACTTGAGTTACTCGTAATTGCAGGAAGACGTATTACCACGTCATTTACTGCATCCCACGATAAGCTGAATACAACTCTAAAATTGATAACTCAAGGCTGAAGTTGGTTAGTATACAAGATAATTTGCACGTTGAGCAACTCATCAAAGGATCCATCCGCTGGTTTATGACAGTAAATTTGTTTCTGTGTATTAGTATAAATATAATTATGAATTTTATACTTTCATTCATTTTTAAATCCAAATTTATTTTTTTAAAGATCCTTGACATCATGATTAATAAAAAAAAATGGTATGTAGAAGGCACACGAGCACACAGGCCACCCGATGGTTTGGTTAGGTTAGGTTAGGTGGAATCTGAGACCCATAGTCAATTTGCATTCTCAAGACTACAATCGCAAGACTGCAATCCTAAGACTGCAAATGTGTCGCCATGCTAATAATTTTATCAAAATTATACGTCTTAAATCCAGTTATTATTCTTACAGCACCACATTCATCAAAACCTTTGCAAATCCTGCGAGATTTATCTTTTAACACGAGGGCTGACAGGTCCAACGGGTTCGCTTCCCGGACGCGAAACAAGTATTTTTTACAACTCGGTTTACTTATTCCATAACAGCTTACTGGATGCAATTAGGGAATTAATCTTATTCATTCGGTCAAATGGAATAAAAAAAGTAAAGGGTGAATGATTTTAGACACAGTTTAACAAAATAACAATATTCTTCTTTTAAAATGACACGGAAGATAACCAAACATAAACAAGAACACGAAAAACCGAAATCTAAAAACATGAAATCATAAATAAATAATATAATATTTTTTGATATCTTTTAGCATTTACTTTCCCTACCTAAATTATAATCACGTAGCATAGCATGAACCTTTTCCCTGACTCTATAATTTATGGCCAGTATCGTCGTTTTCACGTCACTGCGTGTGACGCGAGGGTCAGGGGTCAACAGTACATCGATATTTGTCTACGAATCCACTATTTAACAGTTGGCAGGCTTGACAGCCGGCATGTGGGCGGACGGCTACGTTTTAAAAAGTAATATTTATTTTTAAAAGTTTCACATGGGCTAAGCAGCTTAGGCCTGTCTTAATTCCATTAACTTTTACATTATGAATTACGTTAGTAATGGCAAGCGGCTTTGCACGTTGAACTCAGTAAAAAAGATAACGATAACTTACATAAAAAAAACGATAAATCTCATTTAAATTCATCAATCGCATATCACCGTTCAGTGATTTCGAAACACATGATAACAATCAAGTTGGTAACGTGACTAGATTTAAAGAACATAGAAAAGAGAAACCTAGTTTATATCGTTACTTCTGCATTGACATTTTGTTTTTTTTAAACTAGAATCTTGCAAATTAGCCCTATGTGCGTGTTCAGCCTCGTTGATGATCGAAAGCCACGTCCGTTCGGAAACCGAATGGGTTACGAACACGCCCGAACCAGTGACGCCGGTCGGCTGTTTCCGAACGGAACAGCCAATTTTGAACCACTCGTTCTGAAATCGATACGCGATGAGGGAAAATTGAGCCATTAGGGGACCGGTTGAATTATCCGATGGTATGTCTGTTTTATTAACTCCAGCAAGCTATCCAGCTGTTGTGACATATGCTCCGATTTCTGGAATACATTGCGGTATGTTGTTCTGCGACGCCAAGGTTTTTTACTTTACAATTGTGTATTCAATGTTGTACTAAATCCAAATTATTTTAAAAACTTTTAAAGAACTACCTTTACTTACATACGAATATCATATAAATATATGTACCTTTAATATTAGCCAGTGCCTTGCCTGTGCACGTATCAACCATCTACAGGAAGACAATCCTAAAAACTCATTAAGGTCCTATTAAGCTTTGTAAAGTGAAAGACGTTTTGAAGATGGTGAACGAGAAAAGACATATTTTAAAAACTATAGAATGTAGAAGAGGAAAGATGATGGGCCACTTGATGCGGCACGATAGTTTCTTTTTGAACATTTTGGAGGGTAAAGTCGAAGGAAAAAGAGGAAGAGGAAGACCTAGGCTCACATACTTTAACCAAATAAGACGGAAGGCGAATGTCGTGTCGTATCAGGAGGTGAAAAGGCTGGCACAGGATAGAGAAAAGTGGCAATTACTCCACCGACAAGAGCCTGGCTCTTAAATTTAATGATGATGAAAGTGAAAGACGGACTACGTATTTATACACATGTTTATAAACAGCGTGAGACGCCAATTTAAATTGATTTATCTTTTAAACTACATTACCCAACTAACCAGTTCGGTACTGCAAACATTCCTAACCCAAATCGATTTAATTACGTAGTTACAATACTCAATTAGATCAATCGATTCTATTCGTTGTCGCTACTCGTTATCGGTTCAATTAACTATGAATGGGTGAACCCTAGCCGGTAGCAAGGTTCCAGCGTGCGCCCGCGCAGGCTGTTACTGTTATGTGTTCATGGAAATATGCGGGTTATTTGGAACGGTATGTCTACGTGAATTGCTAATGGGTGCGCTATGAATATCGACGTTTGAAGTCACAGGGACGTTATTTCTCAAAAATCGCAATTGATGAGAGGAATGGGATTATTTAGTAACCTTCCTAAGGTAGTTATGTAAACTAGATGGACCATCGAGAGGGGTTAAGAGAGCATAATCTGCCTTCTTTAACGGAGATAGAAGTATCTTAGAAGATTTCTACATTGAAAAACGGTGGTATGATTTGTAAAAGACACTGATCCCTAGTTTTCATTTAAACTACGCAATGAAATTTAATGCGGTTTTCATGAGTAGATAGAGTGATTCAAGAGGAAAGGTTTTATGTATAATACGTTCTGGGTTATGTACGGGTGTGGCAGAAAACTGACACAAACCGAAGCGAAGCGAGCAACTAACTGCCTATGGAAATTTTATACGTCACTACTTAAAACAAAAGACATTTGGTTAGACAATACGAATAGTTTTTACCGTAGCTCAAGATCGTCGAAAACATAGCCTCAGGTTGCCATTACTCTACACAGTGATTACCTCAGTTTTGTCGTTACGGGTAACGATTTTTTTTCCACCGCGATGCGGACATCGTAATTTAGTTTATTTCTGTTCGAACCACGTCATGTTGTACAAATAAGTATAGCGTGTGGGAGTACCCGAATATTATAAACACTTAATTATTCCGCGTTCGGTACTAATGTTTACTACGAAATGCATTAAAAAACGCGTAGGAAGCATCTGTACGCTTCAAAAGCCAAGTAAACACGGACAATGAACCGGCAAGCAGTCGCACGACTGTGAAATTTGACGGGAGTGTCGTGTGGTTGCCACGTTTCGAAACACCTCCGGAGAGCCAAACACAAACTAGACGCAGTTTAGACAAAGGCATAATCCGCTCGTTCTCAGTTCGCGCTTTGTGACGATCAATCACTCCGCACGAAACCACTTGGCGGTAATCTTCCTATGAGCGTGTGAATGCGGTCAGCTCGCCGCTCAGTCTCGACTGCTCCATATCGAATAGAAGCCTAACTCCGCTCTGGGAACCCACCGAACTGCACCGGACGATTTCAATTCGATTTACCATTCAAACCGCGGCGCATTAAGCATTCACTTGTTTCTTTATGAATTTCAATTCTCTGCCAAACTTACCTATTATGGCCGTGTAAACCGAGGTGATTACGAGCGGCATAACTCTATAATCGTGGGAACGCATTTAAATTTACTTCGGATTACATGCAACAAAGGGGCTAATGACTTCGAGGCATACGTGCCAAGTTCGATGTTAGAGTTGACAGTGACATTATTTAGCCTGCAAGTCGGTGCGTGCCGGTCGTGACTGCGGGCAGGGTCGCCGTGTGGCTCGTCTGCTCGAGATCCAGGGCCTGCGATCACGCGAGAAGCCTCTCACAAGATTGAGCGAGTATTTTAGCGTCTAAATGAGTTCGTTCACACCCGCGTACATTTATGGCCCGCCGAGCCGAGCTTGATGCATGTAGGATGTAGACAGTAATAATAATCACGTTGTACAAGTTTATAGTGCCAGGTTCGGCTATACTTCATCGTGTTGACAGGGGAGTGACAAGCCGTCGAAAGGACACGACGGGCTCTCGGCGGTATGTTAATCGCGGAGTATCGATTCCGAGCGACCGCCGAGTCGATTTCTGCTCGTATTTGAACAGATGCGGGAAACGCGTCCGTCCCACGGGTCTCACGATTTCTCGCGGGACTCCACTCTTCCCATTGTCTCACTGTTCCCACGCGCTTCATCAATGAGAAACCGACTCTAATTTTAATCGTTTAAAGCACATAATTAAAATTGCTTTACGATTACTAAGTTTAGAATTTAACGTTATTCCGTGTAAAGGAATCGATACGTCTAACGTTGGGATTTCCGCGTTTAATCGGTATAGGTAGTTCAACGCAATGGATACCTGGGCAAACAACAGCGTCTCATTATCGCGTTCGGCGAGATCGGATCTCTGCCAGGCTATTGGTATAGTAATCGATATAAATTGCGTCACAAAGGAACTGAGAAATCAAATAAAGAACGTATTCTAAGAAGCTCAATAAACTGGATGGACGTTAAAACATGGTTCTTAGTTTAAATTTAAGCGGTGAAATTTGTATAAGGGACACGCTTATTGTTTTATTTGCTAATCAATTGTAGGTATGCGGTGTTCGGTCTTATCAAGGGCCAAATCGCAGAGAAAGCAAATGAACTTGCAGCGGACGATATGCCAAGTCATTGCGTGGCAGTGAATTCAATCTAAGGGCTAGTACGCACTTAGCGGCTGTCCGCAATGCGGCTGGCCGTCCGGCTGACCGCGGGTTGCGGTTGCACTTGCGGCCAACCGATCGGCCAGCCGCAGCGCGGCCAGCCGCATAGTGCATACAGCGACCGCGCTGCACTCGACTCCACCATTTCCATGTTTCCACGATGTTTCCATGTTTCCACCATTTCCACGATGGACGTCGAAGAGGCTGTCGGTATTTATTATATTTACGCGCGTTACATAAAGAAAAAGAAACGAAGACACAGATTCTGGGTGCATCCATTACTATCAACACGAGATGAGAGCAAACATTTCGAAATGTTCTTCGAGGAGCTCAAAATGTACGACGATAAGTTTTTTAAGTACACAAGAATGAGTCAAAAATCATTTGTAGAACTTTTAAGCATCTTGAAACCCAGTATAGAAGACAGACACTCGATTCCGCAATTGCATCAAGCCGGAACTAAAATTAACAATAGTGTATATATGAAATAATTTGAAACTATGGTTGTTCATTTAACATTTATTAGTAACATTTAAGTATTATTCAGTATTCTCAAATTGTACAGAATTAAAAAGTTCTATGTAACGAGACGAATTGTCACTGTCTTGAGACTCTTGGCTGTAATCGGCGGCAAACTGGCAACCGCAGTGAAAACGCGTAGTGCATAGAGCGACCGTCCGGCTGCCCGCCCGAGGGGCCGCAGCGCTGCGAGCGACCGGAGCGGTAAGACGGCAGCCGCAATTTAATGCGTATAGATGATACGGTCACATACAATTTTGATCTACCGGTTAGCCGTGCGGCCAGACGCATTGCGGGCAGCCGCTAAGTGCGTACTAGCCCTAAAGGCGAAGCGGGCCCTAGCGGTTAACCTATTCAAGTTTTATTTGACGTGCCTTTCGTAAATATACAAGAACAAAAGCTAAGTCGTCATATTGACAAAACGCATGGTTTGCCACAAAATGTATCTTTATAAATATCATTTTGCCTTTGGGCTTTACACACACCGTCCGTCATCTTTATAGTTGCTGCATATCGATGCTATAACAAACTAAACTTTCACACACGTTAATCTGATTTTTTAAATCTATTATACTGCACTTTAAACAGTCATTTTTTACAACCAAACATCGTCGTCATTGCACTCATAACATAACCAACGAACGCGTACAACGTCTCTATCTACGCAAAAGGTATTTCCCAAAGGCGATAAAAACGCTAACTCCTAAGTAAACTTCGAAAGGAAAACACTATCGTTCGGAACGAGCGCGATTCGAAGCCATATCCGAACAAGATAAGCAAACATACAGTTTAACTTGTAGTACAAATTGGGCGGTCGATCAAAGTCCCACAAACGCGCCATTGTGGCCGATTCATGCTGTTCAAACATTTGCCCAAGCTACGAGAATGCGGTGATCTGTATTGGAACAAAGCATTTTCTTGAGCATGCCTATTCGAATTAACCTTTTTGAATGTACAGGAATTTTATTGAAGAAAGGAGTAAAGGGGGTCCTAAAATTGTAAGCCGAAAGTCGTCAAAACGATAGGATAGCAACACTGCCCTGATATGAGAAAGGGCCGTTAAGTGCAAAATGAAACTTCCGAGATAAATGGCAAAAACCGTTCGAACATGATTTCTAGAGTTGTATGCTAACTAGAGTAAATACGATAATTGATTCTGAAAGCTAGTTTTATGTAGAACCTATTTATGGAAACGTTTCATTAAAATATGTTATATATTCTTTAATAAACCGGGATTGCTATTTTATTGTAGCATAATAATTTCACAAGGTAAAATAATACTAGGTACAAGGGCCGTATTGTATATGTTAACCCCCTTTTCTCGTATGAATTCCTTAGTAAATTTATTTCTATTTATATTTTGAAGACAATGCTACGAATTATGGCAGTTTAATACCGTAAACACTTTTATGCGTCCGAAATAACACACACGTAATAAACTTAATTGAACAAAAAAAGCCGGTAAGTAACTTAATCGCTTTTAAAGTTAGTATTAGTATCGAATAGTTCCCACGTTATGTGCAAAACTAACAAAAAAGGTTGTTAAAGTATTTACCTTAAATATAAAACTGCCTTTTTTATTAGTTAAGTTGGTATTAGTGAGTAGCAATTCATTACAAAATGGTTCCTTACAAATTAACAGTAGTCAGAAATAATCACAACTTAATGCGATAAACAGATATAAAAAAAAATACTATTAAAAATGTATCTATTATGTTCCATAACATAAAACACAAAACAAAAAATAAAAATCACGTTAAAAAAATCCTCGCTGAAATAATATAAGATTATTTATAAATTATTTTTAAAACCTGTTAATTTAATGTCATAACTTTACCTATCAGATCATTATTACAAGACAACTCAAACGATTTCAAACAAAACAAAACTAAAACTGGCCATTAGGGCTTTTCGTTAGCCATCTTCTTACTTCTATCATATTTAAAAGTATTTGAAGTCGGCTTTAGTTAAAAATATTTTGAGTCGTCGACTTCAGTTTGACAGACATAGGTCATTCCATAGGTGATAGACTGTCATAGGTGGTAGGTACCTATAGAGGTACCTACCATTTTAAAAGAAGTTATATTTGCGTTTTTGAAGGCGGTTATTTGTTTTTTTTTAAACATTTTATTTTAAACTTTTTAGTGATCATAATAAGCTTATGTAGTTCCACTTCTTAGGTTGATATATGAAACTTTAAGATATTTCAATCGCGCTGCAAGCAACGCCGCGCCGCGGGAAAATCGTAGTCATTTTTAAACAGTTAAATGTTCTTCGTTGTAGTCGCTCAACTATCTTAATCGAGATATCTTATCGCCACCCTTGAAATCGGAGGAGTTCCATTGGCCATCTTATTCTGTGGTCTTCATCATCAGTTCCGCTTCAGCAAATGATACTTTCTGAATGCAAATGCTGGAGTTGTCACTAAAAATACTAAAATCGCTATGTGTTTCCCTACAATATTTGAAAAGTTCCCTGAATTCCTCACTGAATCCCTCATCAGCTCCTGGTTTTCTTATCATGGTACCACCCTCAAGATATGTCCATTCCCACAAAAAAAAACCATCAAAATTGGTTCTTAAACGACGAAGTTAGGCGCGAACACACATAAAAAATATATAATTAATGTATATACGGTCGAATTGAGAAACTCCTCCTTTTTGAAGTCGTTTAAAAATAGCAGACATCTTGACAAAAAAGGAATTAGTTTTATGATATATACCTTTCTCAAAAACTACTGAAAATAAATTACAAGTTAAATTAAGTTTGAACTTTTCCAACGTATAAAGCAGAAATTAAGTGTTTGTCTCTTCGTAAGAGAATTAATAATACACGTATTAACAAGCCATAAAGAACCAACATAATGAACAAGATTTTAAATCAGGTAAACTTAGAATAATAACACATATAATTGTAATTTCATATAGCCGATTGGTTGGGGACAATTACAATCATCATCATTATCAGCCGCAAGACGTCCACTGCTGGACAAAGGCCTTCCCCAAGGTTTTCCACAACGATCGGTCCTCTGCTGCTGTCATCCAGCGGTTTCCCGCGACCTTTATCAGATCGTCAGTCCACCTTGTGGAAGGTCTGCCAACACTTCGTCTCCCGGTTCGCGGAATACAAAACATTATTCGCAATTACAATACATTATTAATATTATCACCTTCCTATTACCTTATGTATACCATACCATTTCATTTCATTCTCATGCTAATATTAATTATAACCGGTACCTTTAAATTGATCAATTTACTTGTAAGTATTAATTTATGAATAAAGCCGGGTCCGCTGCGCCATGGTATTCGTGTGAGGGGATACCATCCCTATTTAAAAGATAAAAACCTTCGATTAAATTGCATCCCCTTCTTCAGTAGCTAAGCTATTATTTTTTAAATAGTCGAACCAATTTCCATGGGGTCCATATTGGCTTCGCTAAAGTTTATCACCCGAAATTGATTTTCCTAACGATTTGTACTCCTAATGATCACTGCTCCTAAAAAATGTTTTCCTAAAAATTTCGTTCCTACAATTTATTTTACTATTAACGTAGCTCATAAAACTCATATCTCTTAAAATTTTAAGTGCTAATGTCACTGATGTAACTTTTTGTAAACTCCTATTTTTTTTTTAAATAACATTCTTAATCATATTTTTTTTGGGTCTACAGCATTGTATATAATTTGCATTTTTAGTTCGTTACATTTTTAGTGTAACCTACTTTCCGAGTACAGGACTTTACGCAGGATTATTTTAAAGTTAAAGATGATCTGCTCTTTTATAAAAAAAAATAACCTCGAAGACGAAAGCGGGAGCGAAGCTCCCGCTTTCGTCTTCTAACCTATCCGCGATCCGAGTCGGTTTTGCCACTAAGTCGCTATTCCCTACTGCCTACGTAATGACGGACCCTTAGGATCTCAGTCACTATTAACTTTAGAGAAACCATTCTACATAAAACAAATATAACAATGAACAATAGTGTAAAAGATGGTTATGTTGAGAAAATATAGGAAAACAAATAGTAGTATGATCGATGTTTATTGCAACGGACATTATGAAGTTGAATGATTAGGAATTCAGAGCGTTAGGAACAAAGTAGTTATGAGTAGTGATTATTAGGATGTAAATTATTAGGAACAACATTTTCGGATTTCCGATAATCGACATTAAAAATTTAGTTCAACTTTGGCGCACCCATTTCCATGACACCTAGTTAAATACCATCTCGGTTAAATTTAACATTTATTTAAAAAAACCGAAATAAAACCGCGTCTGAATTAGTCCATCTGTTTAGGAGCTACGATGCCGCAGCAGAAACACAGAAACAAACACACACACACAGACACACACATTAAACTCATAAACTTATAACACCACTTTTTTTCTTAGGGGATAAAAAGGCAAGTCAAATCACAATACTTGCAAGTGGTATGTGACTACAAGGTTAGGTTAATTTATAATAAGCATTATGGTAACCATTAATTGAAAAAACCGTCATTTTAAATAAAAATCCGTGAGATGTTGACACTATGCCACGACACGCGCCGATAACAGAGTAATTTAAAGCACTATAGATTCATAGCTTCTTATGTATTTGTACGTGAACTTGGTTTCTATGTGTTATTGTTCTACTTAAGCAAGCAAACATCGCCTCTATTCTAGGCAGTAAAAACAATATCGTAATTGACCTGTTACGGAATCGTTTTTCACTCGGCCGCCATTGCTGTGAAGACAATAAGAGCTATCAAAACGTTGACAATAGAATAACAGATCAAACACGATATGGTTTTTACCATGTTGAATAGAGGCCCAAATCAATATACTGAACGCTAAATACTTATAATTATGTTTCGCCCCAAAAGAAGTCAATGCACCGAGTCGAGCACGCGTCCTTCTAGCGCAGTCTCACTAAGCGCGGAAGCGCTCTGTAGGTTGCGAGCCGTTAATTAAAATATCGCTCGGGCGAGTTCCTCGCAAGCCCCCGCCGCGCGCCGGAAACTCCCGATTGGTCCCGATCGATTTATACAGACGATCGATGATACACTTTAGCGGCCTTTTTAAGAAGTATAGCGAGGTAACCGCCTATAAAACTTGATTTTGAAGTAAATGTTTAATTAGATACATACGATAAGAGGCCGTCACGGGCTTTTTCTGTAGCACAAACATTAAATAACTATGACGAAATATTACGCATAAAAGTGATTAAAGGCTTTTTGCGTTGTTTTTGGGTAGTTTTTTGGGTTAGCCGCTTTTATGCTTATGATTTAAGCAATCTTACAACTGAAGCAACTACTAAATAAAACAGTTAAACAATCATAACCGCCTTATGAGTGAACACAAATTATTTAGCCGCGTTGTTCTGTAGTGTAAAAACAAAAATATTTTCGGAGATAATTCGTCAATCGCCTTTAACATACTTTAACATTTTTTTGTTCAAGTATTGTATCTGAACTGCTTTATTGCTTCTGACAATACGAAAAAATCTGTATTTAACGGCCATAGTGCTTACATTATCTCAGAAACTAAAGAAGATAGAGAAAAATCTCCCGAATGGGTCGGCGCCAAATTCATTAGCCAATTCAAAAACATGTAATACTGAAAAGGCGGTTAAGGTGACTTAGCGGCCCTTTCTCATATCAGGGCAGAACAGTCGATTGTTTAACTTTTAACTTATTCACTTTTTTTTCAATCAACATAACATCACTTATATGATAATTGCCCTACACTATATACTGTTAAAGTTATATACGAGTAGGTACCTACGTCACGTTTTGCTATCATTGATATCTAACCCGAATTTACTTTAATGAGATTAGAAGCCGTATCAATAAACTGTGTGTGAGATATCCGTTTTAAACACTTCATAGAAAACTGTTAAGACTTTGAAGTCATACAACATGTCATCTCTATCGCCTCTTGATAAGGACATTATCACTCAGATCAGTTTAGTAACACGGACGACAGTTAGTTCAGTTTTTTGTAGAAATTGAGCACATTTTTGTGACAACACTGTTGATGGGATTGATCGAAGATTTTCTGAAAAGCCAAGTAGTATTGTTTGTCGTTCAATTAAATTCAAAATTGAGCTTTGGCCACTTATTTATTTATGTCGATTGAATGTTAATAATAATGTTAATAGTGTATTCATTTGTAGCACTTGTGATTCATTTGATAAAAAAACACAAGAACAACAATCTTTGCCAGAACGTGACTATGACACGGATCCTGTAAAATCATCATTAAACTATTGAAATGAAATTTTACAATATGAGACATTAATAAACTTAACGCAATTTACCAATAAAACGTTCAGGCAACGTGTAAAATTAGACGTAATTTACACTTTCTAATTTTATTATACGCTTTCTATTGAGCCACTTATCTTATTTGCAATTCACGAGATTACCTTCGGATTGCACTCGTCATACTTCGGCAATTATTCGCACCTCGAATGACGCAAAATGGCGGCGGTCCGCATACTCCGAAAACAGAAATTCGAAACTGTTCAAGTGCTCTTTTACACCCTAGTAACGGTATTAAATACTTATATTTTACCATCCAATATTTAAAGGTGATACGTATAAAAACGTCATATACTTTCTGATTAATTTGTATGATAAGTTTAGAATTTCATCTTTCTAAGTATTTAGCTGAGTTTTTATTTACCTGGCTTGTGTACATTTCTCGATTCCTCTCTTTATCTGAAACAAATATTACATAATCAGAGATCTTCAAATCGAATTATGTTGGCCAACGTCTGATAGAGATCGTGAATAAACATTGCATAGCAGTTAATTTGCCCTTAAATTCAATGGGTGACCTTTTAGATCTATTAAGATTCTTGGCAAAGGTTGGCTTATTTGCCTTAAAATGTGGGCTAAGCTCTGCTATCTATACGTATCTCCACTTTAGAAACGAGCGAAAAGAAAACGGAATGGTGTTTACTTATAAATTTATGTATGTCTGTTCTCAAAGCAAAATAATATTTTACTTTCGTGATTTTTAAAACCAAGATTGTTGGCTAGTTAAACATTGATTTATTGTTTCATTTCGCCTGGAATTTTTAGTAATGCCGAATAAACCAACAGATAGGCAACAACTCCAACGTAGGATAACTATTTCTTTTATTTATGAGTGTAAAAACTAGTAGCATGTTTTTACGTATCATCCCGTTCATAGCACAAGTTAACATTATCCCTTATCCATTTTTGCCAACTGTCCAATCTTCCCTTTAAAAGGCGCTATCGCCCCTAGCTAAAGGGTGTCCAAACATGCGTTTGACAGTTGGCGGGGCACCTGCGCACGCACATGTCGCGCGCGCACGTGCCCGCACACGATTTAATGACTAACGGAATTCGCTCCACGAAGTATGGGGAAAACATGGCTCCGTATGTTACACGAGCAAATGAAAGACTCACGAGAGCGGCGACACAATCTACGTCAAAGTATCACAGTTATATAGAGAATTAGTTCCTCATTTTGAACCGGCTGTCTTTCATCCGCTCAAGTACTTTACTTTAAAAATACCAACAATCCTTGAATATTTTTCATACTTTGCAACAGTTGTAACATTAACTGGATGAAGAATACATGTGAACAGTGATCCACAGGTATTTTAGATATGTCCATTTATTTTAGTCGACTCTATATTTATTTCCAAGGAAAATCTATTGCGAATTGCGACCATAGCGATGATAACGTAATTCTTCTAACGGTTTTAAGATCTGACTTAAGTTCTCTTAATTCATTCATCGTCGCTATAAATATATAAGAGGATACAAGGTGATCTGAAATAATATGAACACGCTCTAAGAATGGAGTCCTTTGACAATAGAGTCGAGTTCAGATAATTCTGGGCACCTGTGTGTGTGGTCTAATATACTCGTATATGATGGCCTATTCAACCAATGGATTTACGGGGCTATTAATAAACCTTTTCCGAAGTGACGGAAGTTGTCACATCATCAAGAATCTAGTATATTGATTGCAGCACTTGACTTATTCATATTTTGCTGAAAATTAGGTTGACTACAGTTCAGTTGGTACACCATACCAACAGCTTTAACATTGCAAACCCATAAGGCTCCAGCTAATTCAAATTATTCGTTTTTGTACGTTGACTAAGATTTATTACACAAAACAAGTAGAGCATTTAACTTGCTAAAATGCCATTTGAAGCGTAATTACGGCTTATGTATCGAGATGGCAGAACTAATAAGTCAGCTCTCTACGGGTAGAAAAACTGGGAGAATATAGACCAGTCGAGCATGCCTGCTAACGGAGCGACTCGATAATAAATATTAACCTGCTATGCAAGTAATTTAAGCTATAAACTAAAGTTTAATTTGTTGATTAAATAGAAACTCATTTTGTGCGAAGTCCGTTCGATTGTTGTCGTGGTCAATCGTAACACGTGGTCTGTTAGCTAATACACTACACGACTTGGTGAACAATTAATTATTACCTGCGAGTTGCTTCATGCCACTTTTACACCCCTTGGCACCTCCGTGTATGGAGTCTTTGCACCGCTATTGGCTACCTTTGTTAAGCACCTAGGGGAAGCGCTTGCATCTCGCTGGGCCAGATCCTTGTCTTGCGTTTTGGGCTGATTGAGAGCTCGTATAATAACTTCAATAATTAGAGCGACCAGCATGTGCATTCGAGGCACCCGCCACAAATGGAAGCCAGCAGCGAAGCTTAGTTTCGATGATGGTGCTGCCCTTCCACACGCCGACTGACAGACTGAGTTGTCAACTTTATCATGATCATAGTTGAGTTTGTTGTATTCGATATTTGTTTATTTAATTTCATAAGTAACATTTTTTTTATTGTATGTATATTCAATTATAAAAATTGTTGCATATATTGTAGTTTTTGATAGAGTAAATTCTAGTTTGTACTAATTTGTATTTTTGGTCGAGTTTTATGTCTGTGTCGACATTTTTCCACCCCGTTTGATGGCAGGGACGGGAGATTAACTACGAACCCTTAAACATCCCTAGGGACTAGTCTTTCTGTATTTTTTCTACAAATAAATTATTTAATAAACACCAGGTGCCATCTTTATAGTTATGTTATAATTAAATACGAACAATTTTGTTTGCCTACTCCATATTAAGCTCTAATCTTATACAAGGGTGCCAGATAACGGATGTAGTGTCAGCCCAACGGAACCCTGACCCACCATAGAACTGTGTCACAGTGACGTTATGATTCAAGTGGTAAGAACTATCAAAAAAATAGTCTTACATTTTCTCTGTGTTCTATACAAAACTACAAGATTAAATATGTATCATCGTTTTTTTTTTTGTAAAGTTACGCTTTCAATGCTTACAACAACTCCCAACAGCCAGGTTCTAACTTGAAAACTACTTTAATACTAATTGGACCATGCATAATAAAATGAATTCATTCTTAATATAATTAAACAGATTCATATTCTTAATTATTAATCGTGTTTCACGAAATTAAATTATTTTTAGCTTATATTTTTGCGCAGTTGTCATTTTGAGGTTATTTTCACGCCCTAAAAATTGTCTATACACAATCACTGAAAATGGCGATAATCCTCAATTGACAAAAGCCGTCATTGGCTGTCCAGGGCTTTCCAAAGTAAATTAAAAAAGAAAAACTTTAATCTCTAGGAAGGAGGTTTAATTCCGATGTGCAAAGAGTAAAGTGACATTTTAAGAGCATGAGAAGTGAAAAGTATCCGATTGAATTTATTACAATCTAATCGTACCTGTTTCGAATGGAAATAAAATTATGAGTAACGTGACAATGCGATAATGGCGACATGTTCCTTAGGACATTTTACGACTGTTTTATTATAAACAATTTTGATAAGTTTTGTCGCATTGTCGGAAACAAGCACTATACAAAGCCTCAGCCAGGCGAGGCGGTTGCTGGACTAGTATATAGCGCGGCCTCCACTGCGTTTCGGCCACTCTAACTCTACGCGTCCCGCAACAGCTATTTTCCCGGTCTCTGCAGTAATGTACTATTAAGGCACGGATTGCATTCAAAAATGCATGTTGGTGTAATTGTTATAAAGCGCGAACGCTTATTAACACTTTGTCATTAAGTACATTAAACGTACAACCAGTTATACACCGGAACAGGCCGTAAAATTGGCTGAATTATACAAATTGAGATTGTTATCGGCTTATTTTGAACGTTTTACATCGCACCACACACCTCTTTGACAAAAATCTTTATTTAATTGGAATTTTGAGGACCAGGTTATGAACGAGTATAAATTTATTCATATTCTTTAAAACCTTTTTTATAGGTACTCTATAGCGCTACCAGAATGAATAGCATGTTTTTTTTATCGAATAAGTAAGGGCGAAGGAAAATCTTAATGTTAATTAAATTATAGCCAAAAGTAATCTTCGGGCAGATATTGTGCATGTTTGATTTTTTTATACCTACCTATGTCTGTGTGTCGTTGAAAAGGGCGGAGGATTATTTAAAACTTTAGCAACCGATAATGAAATATCTTTGTAATAATGAAATTTCTTATAAATCCCCTTGTTAAATTCTATTCATGAAACCTAATAAAATATCCTCTTGTTATCGACAATTACAAACAAATGATAAATAATCTTCAACGAGCACTTCCAAGAATAGACAATCAAGTTTTTTTTATTCAATCACAAAGACATCGACCCCGGCCGGTGCGGGAACGGATTTTGAATATCGAATGTCGAAGCATTACGGGCGCCATTATTAATTTACTTTTAATCTTTCCTTATTAACTTCTTAGTACATTATAAATTTGGCACGTTCCACTTGTAACTGGACATTACAATATTTTACCAGCATCTTTACTTCTGATATCGGCCATTAACCCTAAATAAAGTTAAAGAGTATCCGATTTCACATAATTAAATATCTGCACAAGCAAAATCAAAAAGGTTTGGTTTCGATAACTTCGATCTAAATAAAATAGGCAATAACTTAAAAAATACTTTATACTTTACTAAATTTCAATTGCTAATTAAAACGTAAATAAATGCTAAATAGTCATTTAAAGTAGGTCCCCAGATTATACCTACCTACGAACAAACAGTTTAAATTAAAACCAACTCTTTACTTTCATTGAACTTTGATCAGAAGTTATAATGCGCTTAACTGCTTACGAATATGAAATGCAAACACATGTTACCTTTATAGACTAGATTGCTGTGGTTAGTTAGTTAGGTACCCAATTTTTTTAAAGCAACACTATTATGTTAAACAAATTTACATAGGTATTCATGAAAAATGTCTCCGTTACTGCGAGATAATTTAATAGTTTGCAAAGTTGCATTTGCCATTTTAGCCAAATATGTTTTGTACTTAAGTCTTTATTAGTAAAACACATTGGGACTGACCTGACTGACTTAAAAACCTAAAAAGTTTATTCTGTAAGTAGTTTATTATATTTTACTAACCTTAAATAACCCGTCTAGGAGGCTAGGACCTTGGACTTCGCTAACTTAACACTGCACCATGATATCACTGGAATTCATATTAGTCCTCATTATTTCACTGTCCATTGCCGCACAAAGTAGCACTACACTGTCACCGAGCGAATGACTGCAGCGTTGTATGTCTGGTTTAGAAATGAGCGCATAGTTTGAAGGCATGTGAAGAGCGTCGGGGTAGGGGCAGGCATCGTTGCGTGACGGCTAGAAACGTACCTGCGGTTCAGTCCGACGTCATGGCAATTACCATGTTCCTCGTTTTACAAGACATTATTTCGTATAAATACTGTCAGTTGTATAATAGCAACCGGATTTTGTTAAAAACGGTGGAAACTAACTAAACTTGTTTCAAAATGCTGGTTTTATCGATAATAACGTTGTCTATGGCATTTCAAACGTCTGTATTTGTAGTTTAGTGGCAAATATTAGAAGTTTCGGGGGTTTTTAAATTAGAATACGTATAAATTTGATATAAACTTTTTGCTGCCAGCATTTTACGCAAGTCAAGACCAATTTAATGCATTTTTGTGTCCATAATTTAAAAGATACCAAAACGTCTAAAACGTTTTAACGACGTGACCCGCGTGTTTGTACACGGCCGATGAAATATCGATTTAAATGTTGATCACATTAATTATGAGATAACTTATGCAGGTTCGTTTTACTTACCTTTATAAATTCTGTCATTGAATGCGAACTCGAAATGTAATCCGATTATCTGTAACAAGAGAGTTATGTTAATTAGTAAAGTTACAACAGTATAAATTGGAAAATGTTATGTTTTAATAATTACACCTTCTTGCACAGTATATCTACTTATTTATTGCTGGATAGTTTGTATCTGACTCTAATTTTATTGTACTTAATTCCAATCTGGCCAAAACAATAAGAACATGTTATTACATAGATACACACAAAATAAGCAAACAATACATATTTTGCCTAACAAATTGTGATATAAAGCGCTTCCTTTATAATGCATAGCGTGCGGTACCGATTGTGCAGTAAATCCTTTGCTATGAAAGCTTTGTCCCGAGGCGTAATGAGAGCCGATCACTGAACCTGATAGGTACCGCGAAATGTTAAAAGTATAACTGTTATTGCAACTTAACAACTAGGTATTTATGCAGACACTTCCAAATCAATTCTTGATTACATGGATATACTATCCAATTGGGGCAAAGTGGGCCAATTCTGTATACATAAAATATTAAAAACCTAAGTTTAAAACGTTTTTTTCAATCTGTGCGCCATAAGAAAAAAATACAAATTTTAAAAATGGAATGTCCCTATAGCTGACTTCTGGCGTGCTCGACTTGCATCCGATGAATTCGCGACTTTTTTTTCTTAATTTAAACCTGCAAGTTCTCGTGTGACCTTTCATGGGCGCTTCCGAATGCGCTCGGGTTTTTGCACAAAAATGAATGGCGGACGGGGATAGAAATCTTTCTCACGGGTGCCATGGGAAGAACGCGTTCCTTGTATTCTAAACGGTTGGGTTGTTGACGCGCATGCAACGTATTTAGCGCATTCCGCGTTTACTTTAAGAATTTAAAAAGGTCATAAACAATAAAAACGTGATCCAAATTTAGATTTATTATATTTAAATTCCAGCTTTGACTTCAACATCGCTCAAATGCACTTTGAAGAAGACATTAACATTTTAAAAAAAAGTAATAAAACGTTCTAATGTCATGAAAATGTACCAAAACCGCAGCAGCGGTAAGCGCCCGCGCCGGGGGCAGGATAATTAGGCGGTGGGGGGAGGGGGCGGGGTCGTTCACCGCTGTTCCGCGAAGCCTCGACGGTTCGTCTATGCTCATCACTAGATGTCGTCACAATCCTCGGTTTTCGTAATCAAAACTTTATAATGCTAAGCTTTTACGTTTTATTTGGATACATACAAGTACTTAGATAAAAAAAAATCGTTATGAACACCACGCAAGTCATGAACACGATAGTCACTATGGAAACAATTAAACAAGTATTGTAAATCATTCACTACAAGTTGAGTAACGCCGCCATAACTATAATGCGGAGGTTGATTGGCAATCAGACGTCGACTCCTGTTCACAATAGCTCAAAAAAAGCCCAGTTTCAATCCGCTTGTAATTCTGTTTGATTATGATTATACGGTGCTTATTAAGGCAATTATGAGCGGAGACGGACGGATAAGATCTATTGTGGACGGCAATTAGCATACTGCCGTCAGTGCAGCTGAAAACGTGGGAATATTATACAGTTCTCTATTCAAAATTTAAGAATCGCTCCGATCTTTGGTACTATGGAAATTTAACGATTATTTGGTCTGAATTGTAAATCGTTTCGTAGCCTAGAGCCGTGTAATGCGTTACTTCGGGCACGACTGTGGTTTCGACGCCGTCCAAAAACTCTTGTCCTTAATAACAGAAAATGTCTTCGTCCGCGGGCATCGCCGTAATGAATATTTAATTGCGTTGCGTGGAAATATTTTGAGGCCGCCACAAGTAGTTGTCTAGGTTCGAATTATAATAACGGCCAGTTTATGGTATTGAGACGTTTTTTCGAATTCATCGCGTTCTCGTTCGAAAACAGCCTAGCTAAATTATTCATGTATTTTCTCATTGTACAAAAGGTCATTGGTCTTCCACTCCCGCTAACTGCATGCGTATTGTTATGTGGCAACACTGGATATATTTACGAAAACCTGGCTGCAACGATTTTCCAATCGCATATTTTTCTGGCTTGCCGTGACTTGGGAACGAGAAAGTACGGTCGGTCTATTGGCCCGACTGTCATTGCGCTAACGGTACTCTGAATGGATAGTATGACTCTGCATGATTCGATCATAATTGAGATCCACTCTAAATGTAGGTGTAACTACACAATTTCCTTTTACAAGTCGTCACGAACTTGAACCGTTTTGAAGTTAATAGTGTCGGAAGCTTTCAATTGAAATTTATATGCTATTGAAATACGGAGCAATGCAAGAAAGGTCCTAATGCTTAGGCAAATATGGCTTTAGCCGCAGCAAAAATGTCTAGGAAATCTGTTAGCAAAAAACATGTCCGACAGAGCTTTAATCTATTTTAAAACCATGATTAACAACGTTACCTTTCGTATTTAACATAAGTTACCATAGTTTAACAATAGTTAGTAGTAATGTTAGAACTGGTCGAAATTATTTCCTAAATCATAAACTTTACTTAGCATCACGCAACCATGTATCGTAAATGTACCCATACAAGCATCATCATTTATCGATCTTACAAAAATCATGTCATAAATAAATACAACGATTAGATAAGTTTCATTCATGTAAAAAGGGACAATGGGATACCTACTTAAGTGGTCCCTAATTATAAATATGGTCAAAAATATACTTATAAATAACTGATATGTTAATTTTTATAAATCCAGTTCCGTACTAATATTTTAGAGTGCTAGTCTTGTTAAGGCGCGATCCAAATACCTTTTACCTTTCCCGGTCCATATCATCACGTCCTGATATAACTAGCATGCGCGCGCATCACGCAGCAACATATAACGCGACCTATAAGGACCAATAAAATGCCCCCGGACATACTAAAAGACATAAAAGGCTATGCTAATGCCGTACCCGAGCTATTTTAGTTGGCACTATAAATTTATAAGCGAACATTAACGAGTTCATGTTCTATACGTAGGACACTGCTAGTTCAACATTAATGGCCTTTTCCTGGTAAAAGTCTACTGAATGCAAAATCATATCATATACGAAACACATTATTTTATTGACGGAAAGACTTGCAAATGTCGAAACCTATTTTATGGTACGTCATAGGCGTCATAGCTACTATAAATTTTATTGTAACTGCCTACTTTGAAAAGTATTGAAAGGCATCATTAAAATCGCATCAGACAAAAAAAACCGTGCAACAAAAAATAGCACGAAACTAAAAGTCAGAGGAGGAACACATCGGCTGTCATTCCCACGGCGAGTTCAAATATTTTAATAATCGCGCCATTAGATGGACACTCAAATTTGATAATATTCAGTCGAATAACTTTCCAATAGAATGATTTAAAATCTGGAAACGGTTTGTCGAAAACATATAATCATAATTTCCGGTACCCCGCCAAGTCAATCTCGGCATACTGATAGAGAAGGTCGTTGATAAGTTCACCTTTTGTACACTTATACACGTGGAATAACCCGGGGGGTAGCTAAACCATGGTTTGTCCTTATCTGCCTTTGTGACATTTGAATTTGACAGATAAGAACAAAGCATGGTTTAGCTACCCTACGGTTATTCCACGTTTATAAGTAAGGGCATTAGTTAACCTATTATTTTGTGCAATAAAGATTAAACAATGCATTGAAATATGAGCAAAGGCAAGAAAATCTGTAAACTTCTCTGTACCCTTAATTTTTAATAGGATGCGGCTAACTTTGAACTTTCATTATGCGATTAAAGTCAAAACTTTCTCATCAAACTTTATTGATAATGTATACCTCTAATTATACTATAATTTTAATGTTTTAACGTCTATTTAACAACCTCTTTAACATCAATTAAGTTTTAATGCTAGTGCAAACTAATCCCAAGTACATCCTGCCATAATTACACACGTCTCTTGTTCTTGGGATTTATTTCCTTTAAATGGAAAGACGAGGCTTAGAAACTACTGCTACAGATTAAACAAAAACGAAAAACGGTGGAAAAAAACTATCTCCGGGAAACAGCGAAGCGATATGGAGTTACTCTGAAAGACAAGTTGACATGTTAAGTACCTATATCCACGTTTAGAAAGCAAATCAATTCATGTTATACTAAAAATCTATGTTATAATATTGGGACCATCCCTTGTGGAGAAGAATACGAGTACGAATCTTTTTATTTTATCATATATATAACTATTAAAAAACATCGGCAAAATAGACGATATTTCGCGGCAGTGTGTGTGATGCCTTTTTGTACTAAATAAAAAATTAAACTAAGTACATATTTCCAAATGAATTAAAAATTGTATATTGTATATTGTATTAGCTAAGATTATGTAGTATAAGTAGAATTAAATAACAATAGCTTTACTTACTTAAATAAAAGTCTAACAAATGTCAAAAACAAAATAACTTTTAAAAATCTAAATCTTTAATTGGTAATAATCTAAAAATTGAATTGGGTGAGCAATCACAATCTCAAAATGGTTTTTTGAATCACATCGCAATAATGTGGTCTAAGCCAATAAACTCCATATGAGTTTTAAAAACATTAAATCCTCCTTTCTCATATAAACTTCACCGTCTGCACGCTAAGCAACTATTAAACCTTTTACTATCGTATCTGTGTATTTTCGAACCACCATAAAAATCGTATGATAGTCGTATAATAGTCGTATGCGTAACTAAGAAGCCTTAAAAGGTGTCTGTTTTTGAATGACGATGATCAGCGGATATTGTGATTGTGCCGTGGGAATCAATAACTGAATCATGAGAACTGTTTGTTTGCTGATAACGATGTGAAATGCTGCGATTTGGAAAAAAATATCGACAAGGTAAGTGCAAACTTCCCCTCCTCTCTTTTCTTGTCGATTTCGCAAATTTTTAACTAGGCCTTAGGAGTGTTTGATACTTTTGATAGATTCTCAACAAGTTTTTAAGAGAAAATGTGGATAGGCATTAATTAGCGTAGGTATAGTTACTACAAATAATTAAAAAAAGAAGAGATGTACTTCACAGAAGCGCGTGGAAATAACCCCATGTGCTTCTGTTTATTCCACCAGAGCACATTCTCTTTTTCGAAAAATTGTCCCCGCGTGTTATATCCAAAGACTTATTTCTTAAATAAGTTCATGGTGATTGTCTCAAACTCGAAATTGACGAAAGACGCCTTGTTAAAAAAAGCAGTGAAGTCCATTAATTAAGAAAATTAAAAGTTAAATTAGACGGCCTATGTGACCAATTTTGTCACGCAACTTCAGATAATATTTGATTTGTATCAAAAATATAAAAACCGAAAGCAGCGATGGCATAAGTAAAATAAATTAAACTTTCAGTTAAAACATCATCCATATAACAGCACCTTCATTTCCTCTTACAATGCCGTAATAAATCAAGTTTGTCGCCACCATAATATAAATGGACAAAACCTACGCAATTCATAAATACAAATGACAATTTGAACAGCCACAATTAATTGATACAATAAATAACATGCGAAAATGAGACAGTTGCAACAATTAACCAACCGCATTAATTAGACGCATAAAACTCGGAACAGAAAACGTGATCAAGGCAGATACCTGAGGACAGATCGTTATCCCTATATCCGTTACTATATCCTAGACTGCATATTAAATTGGTCATGTTTCATAGATAATTTAATATTTCGAATGGCTCTGTAATTTGTCCGGGTACTTATATCGAATAAAATCTATAGATTTGCTCGGTAAGGGCCATAAGTTACAGTTATGGGCCGCTCGTGGACTTGTGGTATGTTCACGAACCTAATATCGAAAATGGCGGAGACGTAAAGTCTGCAGTTTCGAGATCTATCGTCAATAATATAACAGTGTGCAGGTATTAGGAATTAATAATAATAAAGTATAAGTAATGGCTATCGACTAAGACTGTCACCTGCATTGTCACATATCCTTGTTAAGGGTGTGAATGCGAAGATTTCATACCGAAATGAAATAGGTAGAATGTGTAACTCGGGGGATAGATTAAAAGGAGCAAGTTGATTGAGAACGTCATGATCCAACTTGACTTCCATGATGTACTCGTACTTACGTTTAGCGATATTCTACGGCAAGTTAAGTCATGACATTTAATGCATATAACACAAAAAGAACGCAATCAATTTTAACTATAAAATACAAACTCACTCATAAAAATCCCTACCACTTAGCTTACTTTTTTGTATTTACTTTAGAAGCACATTATTCATAATTAATACAGTTGTTTGCCATACCACCTAACATCAGACTACAAGCTCAATTTTTTGTTTTTAAGTTGCGGAAATGTATATAAAACTACCAGAAATTTAATTAATTTTACAGCTGATTTATATTAAACTAGAGATAAAGTCAATCGATGATTTGCCGACGGCATTATTCATTAATTTTGCAGAATTTTAGTTTCGCCGGACGTTACTTCCCGTCGTGGCCGTTTGTTGTCACAAGCCTAACATAACCTAGCCTATGTAAAGTAAACGTTCAAGATATCCTGAAAACAAAATGCTTAAGTTGTTTGAACTTCATTGCACAATGAACAAAATCATATGGCGGACTTAACCGATGCTTTGTTTTGTTAGGAATTTCCTACTAGTCAACTAATGCATTGGATTATCAAATTAAATGTTGATGCTGCGATATAGATAAAACTCAAGTCACATATTTCCTTTTTTTTATTTTTTCAACCAGTACCCTTATTACATGTAAACATGATCATTATTTTAGCGATCGTTTTACTGTGGGTAAATGGACAGTTGATATAATTTTAGGTAAACCGTATCTTTTGTAACAGCCTACAATTTTAAAATTTTCAACCGATTTTTTAAATATGAGGCAAATAAAAACTCATAATAATATTTTCGTTGTTTATGTCATTTTTCTAATATAGTTTCGATTTAGGACGGATAAAAATATATTTAAATGTTGTCAATCAACCTTACTATCTTCTTAAGCTTAAACATCAGTTTTAAATGAAGGCATTTAGCTGTAAAACGTTTCGTTCAAATCAAAAGACCATCAAGAAGCAGCTCAAGCAGCCGTAAACTCTTTTCTACAATCAAAATGATCGGCGCAAGAGTTTATTTTATAGTTCTCGATTAGAAATCACCACACGGCAGGAAAGCGTATTTATTGCAAGTAATTGTCCATGTGTGCATAAAAGATCTTTATGACTTTTCTTTATTAGAGCGTGTCCGGCAAATATGTTTTCAGATTCATTTAAACGTGTACAGTTTACTGTATAATGATTAGTATTTAGGTTAAATTGGTCGCGCATGGACTCAAAAGTAGCCTAATTTCGCTTGTTTTAACAAACATAAAATTTCATTATTATATTTATGACTACTCCACCCCCTGCAATCTTCTATTTTCATTGCGCTGTCCTTAGAACCTATCCCGGTATTGATAAATGTGCATTAAACCTATTTTAGTTAAAGTATGCCTTGTCACATTCTGTCAAAGTCAAATGTCACTATGGCAGATAAGGACATAGTATATTTTAAGCATACTTTAGCTATTACGCCTTTATGAATACGAGGGTTTGTGTTTAATTTCGGTTCTATACGTTGATGAAAGTGTCCATAAATCAAGAGATAAACAGTTTATTATTAAAAACCAAGGCCAAAGGTTAAGGTATAAGAAAATAGTAAATATAATGTACCAACCACATTGCATGAACTTCTTAACCGCCCTGAGAAAGCTGTACGAACGAGTAGATTAGAAGTTTTGAAAGAAGAGTTCACAGAGATCTTTCTACTTCTAAGTGACCGTGCGGTCTGACAAATCACAACAAATTTATTTCTCTCATGTTTCGTTTTATCTTATCTTTTAACAACAGACTATTAATAAACTGGAGCCTCAGATCATCTGGAGATACTGAGTGTGGAGTTTATCAAGATCTCTTCAACGCCTTCAAAAATTGTGGCCTTAATTGATTTTTAAGTACAGCTAACGATGCCCGATTGGCTAATGCTTCTATATACGAAATTATATGGAACTTTCTCTGAGCTAAGTGTCTCTTTTGTTCAAGAGTAAAAATATGTATATATATTTCAAACCATCAGGCAGTAGGTACTTACTTGCTCTTACATGAGTTGATTCATTCTTATTTTGTATGCACTTTGATACGGGTCGTAAATATTTAACCTGAGTTCAGACAACTTAAAAAAAAAAACAAATAAAATTCCAAGGTGAATTTACATTTATCATCCTTTTCCAATTATAACTTTATTGCGTTTGTACTAGTATATGTCATTATTATTTTGCTGCTAGAGAAAACCTTGCAACATAATCTTGTATTGTTTTTTAAGCTGAATATCACCTTTGTAAACTTCATAAAAAATACTTATACCTGAGAAAGAGCTACGCGAAGTTACTTCCCGAGAAACGATATCTCATCAGTCAAACAATCACCAGACAACAAAAAGGGCCGAAACAGTTAGAAGCGCTATTGCAACAGACCGATGGACGGCCGTGTCATTACAGGGTCCCATTTTAAATCAGACCGCGCCGTTGCGCCGCACTCTTCACGGATTACCCGAAATACAGGAAGAGCCAAGATTTCGACGGTTCAACTTTAGCTGGTCAGAGCCATTAAATCTCAAGCATTTGTGGTGGCGGAGTAGTTTCTCCCAATTACACCGTCTCTAGCCGGCGATTGGCCGCGCCACGAGGAATCCGGCCTGTCGTGACTGTGATAAAAAAAACTGACGCAAATTGCCGATACGCCTCGTGCACACAATTTCATGCTCCGACTTCTAAAAGATTCGTCATATTTTCAACAACAATGCGAACGAAACTGGTTTGGCTTTGGATCTGGATTCCCGGCTAATGGCTGACGCTAGAGATCCGAGTAATTAATAGCAGCCTAAATCTGACGCTAATGACTATTTAACGCGCGTCGGAAAAAGGAGAATAATTCATTTGTATGCCAACAAATCTTGTTCAATTGTATTGTTCTAATTAGCAGTTTTTGCTAAGATGTATCATTGCTGGTCTGGGTATTGTAGCACTGACAGTGATCTTGGCGGGCATTTGTCTCGTCGAAAGGTTACCGGGATGCGGCAATATCCATTTGCAGCGCGCCCACGTCTTCTCTTGTTTCCACTCTTGTTCCTCCCGGCATTGCTATATGAGTCTGCCGTCGCTATAGTTGACATTAATATGCCTTTTACATACGTAAGTCTTATATGCCCTTGAGAACAGGGAAACAACAATGACGAAATCGTAATGTCATCACATGACACTTCCCAATTCGTTCCAGTCCGACCGTGACCATGTCCATGTAGATTAATCCAAACCGCACTAAATGATGTAGGTAGAGTAATAGAGGTTTAGAACAATCTGTGTCATGTTTTTTACTGCAATTCTGAGCTTTATTTTTAGGTTTTTCAGTAAAATCATCACTGGCTGTCAATAAGCACACTACCATCAACTATCAACTTTTCCATCACCATAAACGTCCATCTTCAGCGTCCGTATCTTTAGCAGTAATTCAGTCTTCTGTTGTCAACATAAAATATCACTTAAAATATCTGGGCTGCTCAAACCAGACATCAGAAAACCCTAGCTCATCACTAAATATTAGTTCCCTGGCTATCATTGCCGTCTCATCGGCCAAACCTTTGAAAGAAACATCAATATTTGAAGCAGTTGAAACGCCCAGTTTATTAACCGTTTGTAGCTCTGGTTCTGTCTCAGCGTCTTCAGTCCGATGGTTATCGGCGATTCGCTCCGGCCGGACCGCGCGTGACGCGTCGTCGATTAGAAATCTCACTCGGATGCCGACGAGCATCGGGACTCTGATGCCGTGATTCAGTTTGGTTAATTAAGCTTAGATCGCATTCTTTGAGATAGGTTTAGTTGAGTTTTATTATTCCGAAAATGATTAAGTAATTTATTTTGTAATTAGGATCAGCAATTTTTGTTTTAGAGAAATATGCGTTAGAATAACAATGGGTCTTATCTAAACACAACACGAGAGAATGAGTTAGATTTACTTAGCTAATGTAAGAGGTTTTAAAGTTGGTAATGTACAAGCGTAAGCAGGATAAACATAAATCATGAACCACAAAAACCGGCTCCAACAACGTGAAATTCAGTGTTAATACAGAATTTTACATTGTCATGGAGGCATGATCAGCGGAGCGCGGCGGCGGGAAAAAACCAACCTATTCTCTTACCGTGCCTAATAGCGAGTTCAAGAACCGAGAAGCCGCTGCGCTCCACGGATGTGGCATTTCAACTCGGTGCTAGATTAGCAATCAAAAACTTTGCTCTTGATTCAACATTTTTGAGTTGGCCATTAAGAACATCACCTGTACAAACATTTGCATCAATTCATTCTGATTTTTCATCAGTAAAATTCTGGAGTCCTAGTGAAAAATGGTCCTTACCTACATGTCAACTTAACTCGTTATAAAAAAGGGTTATACATGAACGGAATACATTCCCTTTTTCACTAGATCCCCAGAATTAAACTCTTTCTCAACAATTTGTCATTTTATAACTAACAGTTGTCGTTTTATTTTTCATGAATGGTTATTATGATTATTCTGCTTGATCAGAACCGTTAAATTATTGATTCATTCCCATAGGTACTTTTTATTTAATCGATTAGCTACGACTCAAAATCAATTATCGATGTCCGTATCGATTTTAGCATTCTTGTTAACACCAACGCCGACAAATATTGAATAGTAGGTTGGTATATAGTTATTTTAAGCAACAGTCGTGATGATAATTAGTTAAGTACTGCTACATTGTATTCATTGTATTTTCTTTAACAACTTCTTATTACTTGTAGCCAACTCTAAGGGATTACGTTTCTTGTTACAAACAATATAAGGCGGTTCTTACCTGATTGTAGCCGTGTTTTTGTTGGTTTATCTCATAATTGAGGCCTAGCTATTACCCGCGGCATGGCTCGCAATTTGAAACCAATTTTAAAAGCCAATCAGGATTCCTCGATCTAAATGTCAACGATAAGTGATATAGATGAAGAGATACCGCTGATTATTGGAACAAAGTTTAAGTCATTTCATGAGGTACATGTGAAATTTTAAATCTTTATCACAGCGGAATTAACGAAATATAAAAGAACAATGACCCAGATCCAGCACAGATAACTATCTTCGTGACGCAAGAAATCGATAACAGGAGGTGTTCAAACACGGGCGCACTCGACGAGGAAATCGAGCGATATTCACCCACCGATCTACTGACAGCGACGGCAAACCGTGTGAAGGCGCTCGACTTAACCTCTACTAATTGTATTAGAGCCCTTAGACGCTGAAAGGGCGGGCTCATTGTATGACCCAAACGTTACGACATCATGGGGATATAAAAAACATATTATACCTATTCAGCTGGCAGCAGCTGCACCGAAACGGAACGGCAGATGCGCGTGAGCAGCCGACGCTGCTATTACAGAAACTACAATAACGCGGCAACCGATTCCAATGTGTGAGGCAATTGAGAAATAGGTTTGTGGAGAACTTACAGAGGCAGGAGCGGAGGAGCCGGCAGCGCTGGCACTCACAAACAGTACACGTGCACGAAAGGCGGCGCACACCTGTCGCGGCCTGACCGGCCATTTCCATATTTGATTCTGAGTGAGCCGCGAGCAGCCGCGCGCGCAGCTCGGCGCGCCGCGGTGGACTGACTGCCGACGCGCGCGCTACCTGCGCCCACCTGTCCCCTCCCCCCTACCATCACAAACCGGATGGTACTCCAAAACAAAACGGCCAACAAAGGACGTGCCGCGAATGTTCGCGCCGTGTCGATCGCTCCTCGCGGGGGTCGCCGGGCCGACGACGGGGACCCCGTATCTGTTTACTTGACACCTGACTCACGCTGCCCAAAGCCACGAGAGCCGATAATTTACGAGCCCACGCCGATAATAAAACGGGCCTGGTTGGCTCAATTGTTCCACTCGCCGAAGAAACAATTGTTACGCGTGCGGTGGCAGTTTATGATAACGATGTCCCTTGAAATGAGGTTAAATTTTTGAATGAAGTAAGTGATATTGTGTACTGCGAAATCGCTGACGCAAACGGCGACGGTTTGTCACCTGCTGAATGTGCTTGTGTGGAAAAAAAGATTGCTTAACTAATTACCGATGAGCTGTAAACACAAACAATGGTGCACGCCGCGCCGGCGCAACACGGATTCGGTCTCATTTACAATCCGTTCCTGTGTTATTTGTCAACAGACAACGCGATCGAACGAGCTCCACTATCACGCACTAATGCGATAAGATAGTGTATCCAAATCAAATCACAGATTTGATTAATATGGCCGCATATTGGACACGATCTACGTCGAGTCTCGAGTGGAATTTCGCCCTGTTCTTTTCGTTCGGCTTCAGTTGTCGCTACAAAATTGTAATTAACGAACATTGTGCACTTTTGTCTTCAACTACCGGTTTGCTATCTTATCGGAGGCAGTAAAAACTACTTAATTTTACTCATGGCACAACACAGTTGCTCTATATGCATACAAAAACACAATTTTCTGTAGAATAGGTTTACACTGTTTACTTATGAAGTCATGAAAGCACATGAACACGCCTATCCTTTGAAAACTACTTAACAACACTCGAAAATACTCGCTGGAACCATTAGTCATTTATTTCCTTGTAAGCCTTGCACGATTTTTCACACACTTATAAGTAAAGAGAAACAGAAATTCGATTTGGACTGGCTCGATAACGCGCGGCGCCCGCTGATAACGCGCCCGTATCGCGTTGAATTTTGTGCACTTTTCTTTATGCCGCTTTATTTTAATAATACTAAAATTTCCTTTTAGTTTGCTGGATATAAGTATTTAATTATAGGTACTTGTTATTCTTATCGTCTTTTGTTGTTTGGTTACCAACAATTTGAACAAAAACATCTCTATTTTGAATCCTTTCGACGACTTCCATAATACGAAAAAGTATAGTGTATAGTCGTCAACAAATATAGTAAGGCATACCAGGCAGTTAAAAATAACTCGATACCTTTAACGAAAGAGTCAAACCAGAGTCAGATAGACTTGACATCTAATAATGTTGTTGTAAAATTTAGCCCTAAAATCTAGCCCTTTAGTAGCTCTAGAAAAGCCTAAGAAAAGTTGCTCTAAATAAATCTAGTCGTAATAACGTAAGGTACTACTGTAATATACACATCCAATTTATAAAATAGGTTGAGCAGGTTTTGATTGACTTGAAAAATCATCAAAAACAACTAGTTTACTAAACAGGATCAATGATAGATTGTGGTAGATCCTCACTTCTGGTTTCACGGTTAGGTACAACTCTCTTAGTATGCGTCGCATACCGTCAAGTGTTCTAACTATTTCCTAGGTCCTCAAAAAAAACTTCCTTACATTACGCTGATCAATTATTTACCACGCCATTTCTCTTACGTCTATAATTTGTTAAAAAACTCTATCGACCAGAATCGTATCATATGACCGGATGGGCGGGCGCATCCGACATCACAAAAACGCGTCGCCCGCGCAGAGGAAACTGGGAAATAACTTCATCTAGAATTCCGTGAATCGATCCAACTCGATCTAGATCATAAAATATAGTAGATCGAGTGTGACGGCTGATAAGATTGCCGCTTCATCTAATGTTCGTTATTACTTTCTGCGTGTAAGACGTGCCTTTGCGGGCAATAACCCTGGTTAATATGTAAAGACCCTAGGCCACAAATGTGTCTTTGCCCCAAAGAAGATATTAAGAACTAAAGCCTTGTCGTAATGAACTTCAAACCGAGCACAAGTCTGCAGCATCAGTACTTATTGGAGCTTATGCGAATGCAGGTTTGTGCTAGTCGCTGCAAGAACGAGGCCCAACCAACAAGAGCGCGACCGCACGTGCTACGTGGGACGTGGGACGTGGGTGTGCGTCTGTGCGTGTTGGTGTAGTACTTTCATCGATTTATAACATTTTCATGATTAAAATTTGCTGAAAATCATGATTCTTTGATTAACTCCTAAATTTATGTTATAATAATCTTATAAAAATCATTTTTACTTACATCAGCAACTGCAGCCGCTGAAGTGAAGAAAACCGCCGCATCCGTTAAATCCCAAGTCCCAGGCACTGTTCAATCCAAGTTTAATTGACATTTTCTATTAAGTATGACGTACATCTAGCCAAGGTTTCTTATGAACGTCATATAATAATGAACATGCTATAAAGTATCCGACTGGACTGCTTCAAGTATTAGTTTCACATAAACCTATAGAACTATAGAACCATGACACTTGGAAATAAAATGCGTGACGATATTAATACCTAAAGGGGAAACATGCGGAAACCTTATCGGGCAGCGGTATCGAGAATAACTATATCCATAGGACACGATCATGATATGTATGATTCACAAACGCTGAGCGAGTCTGAATCACACTGAAAATAATACAAATGTCATAAATACATTACTCGTTTTTATGTGTGTGACGGGTAGCTTAAATTACGGTTATGTCTGAAACTAAAAATTAGAAAGATTTACGATTCTCTTTGGCGCTGGCAATAGAACCTTATCTCTCGTATGAGTACGTCATTCAGTGAAACGAATGCACAGTTAAAGTATAAGACTCATAAGACTTTTGAATTATAATTTATAAAGCAGAGGCGGTACGGATCTTTACTCCAGGAACTGAATCACGAACTGTATACAACCAGCACAGAGAAGATTTAAAATTTACTTCCCCTTTCCTAATATTTAATCAGCGGAAATAATTATTACCTACTAGGAAAGGTGAACAGTTTCCTTTTGAACATTTTGGAGGGCAACGTTGAGCGAAAGGAAGAGGAAGACCTAGAGTTACTAACTTCAGCCAAATAAGAGAGAAGGCCAATATGATGTCGTATCAGGTGGCGAAAAGCTGGCAGAGGACAAAGTAACGTGGCAATTACACCGACAAGGGACTAGCTCTTAAGTTAAATGATGATGATGAACACATTTTGAAAAACACAGCAGCCCTAAAATCAGAGCTCATGATTTTGCTACTTAACTAGACATGGAACCAGTTTATTCTGATCTCCCATTTCTAACTGATGCTATAAAATCCAGGGTTTAATTAAGTAGAGCACTGTACACTGCATTAGCGAATAATGCCAAAGATAATAGACGAATCATGAAGGCTATTTAACGTGCAGACTGGGGAGGAATTAATGGAACGTAATTGTGGAATTGTGATTATACAACGGGTTATTGCCGTTTACCTCTCAAAGTCTACAATAAGAATTAAAATTCCTATATCGACATTTAGTTCACGTGTTTCGTTTTAGTATTTATAGATGGGAGTAAAAAATAACACCTTGCGTAGAGACCGAGGGGTTGAAAGGGCAACGATCGTTGCGATATTTCGTGATTAAAAATACAATTGCTTCTCAGAAGTTTCCTACCTAGTTAGGTTAAATTGTATTAAAATTGAATTGTAAATAATATAGATTATATTGTTTAATCTGCTCTCATTCAATATTAGGACAGCATAATAAAGTGGTAGGTATGTCTCAACAAAAAGGTTACACTAATTAGAAAATAATGTGAATTTTACTTTTAAATCTCACGTACTTCCCAGATATAGATTTTTTAAACTGATTGCATTTAATCCTAACGCTAAAAATAAGCAATGTATGTTTTTGTTCAAATTTATAATTTAACTAATGCCGGCGCCCGAACTTTTCCCACACATAGGTAGGTATATTATACATATATCTTAGCTTTTATTATATTGACAGTAAAAGCGGCGGAGTCGTTAACAATTACTTCTCGTATTGATATAGGGGTGAAGACACAGTGGAATGGAAGCCAAGTAATCCATCCTCAAAATAAATGTTAAAATATGTTGTACTCATGCTTTTTTAACTTTCCATGTTCGTCATCGTCATCGTATGCGTCAATATTTTATTAAATTATTAACTTGAGTTTACTTGCGAACTTTGTAGTAACTCCCCATAAGTTACGCCCGAGCCATAATTTACTTGTCTAATTTGGTATTAAAATTGACGTTTAGCCATTAATTGTAAATGTGCTCGGTAATCAATGATGACAATGATAAAATTCAGCAGCTGCCGGCGCCGAGATATTTAAATGAGCTGAGTGTTCTTCGATGTTTAGACTATGTAAAGTATTTTGGACTTTGGATTGCTAACCTAATAGTTTACCTACGTACTTGCACGTTTTTGTTTATTATGTTTAGTGACTTTGGACTTATGACGAAGTTTTTTGCTATGAATTTCGTATTAGAAATAAACGCACTTTACGCGGCTTATTGGCGAAACATACTTTATATTTCGATTCTTAGTTTGCGAACTTTATACTTATAACCAAATTATTTAATTGAAATTTTACCGAAAACATATAGTTCAGATTAGAAGACGTAGAAACCGCATTTTAACCTATAGCGGGTGACGTCGGGGGCAAAAAGCAGTACCTACATATAAAGAAAAAAAAACAAAGGCTATAGAATTTACTGGATTCAATTTGAAATAAGAACATCCCCACGGGCTGCGCGGCGCATCTGCGCGGCAGCTGCGCGCGCACACGCCAAGACAAATAATACTACTTTAATAATACTACCTCCTTAGATAGTTTTTGTCACGATAACAGGCTATGGGCATAGGGGCGAATGCTAGAAGCTTGCATAAAAAGCTACCGGCTACGTGCCGAATGCCGACCGAATAGACCACTCTAGCATTGCTATTTTATAACCATCTAGAGATGAAACAGCAGCATGCCTATAAATTGTATGTGAAATGTAGACTCATGGAGTAAACTATGGCAAGAACAAGTTTCACGGGGTTAAAAGCGTCCATGGTGCGTTGACAAAACAATATTTAAAGAACTGCTTGTTAAAAATGGATAGAGGTTGCACCTGATATTAAAGGATTAGATGGTTATGGAATAGATGACGAATGAAAAAAACCTAAACAAGTATTGACGTTCGTAATACATTAGGTTTTCATCTTATTATCATCCACAGACTTATGGTGTACGATATTATTATCGTACGACACACTCACGCCTTTATTCCCAGAGTAGGGTAGGCAGAGCTTCAGAATTACCAACAACTAAAAACTGTTTGATAATTCTGTAATCACATTTTCTATAATCGTGGAAGGCTTCGTTGAGCAAAATATTCGGTATCTGAACTAATTGAACATTCGAACCCGGCTCTCGGTGATAAATCTTCGGCGAGCTCTTTCCTTTTTCGGCCACGTGTCGCGTCGAAAGTCCAACAACGGCAACAACGTAAAGAAACGTATACTGGTTGGCCGAGTGGAACAAGAAGCAGCAGAAGGGGATTCGTTGGATTTATATCCCTTACTGGAAGCAATAAACAAAAACTACATCAATTTGTCTGCACTGCATCTTGCTCAGCAAAGAGCTCTAGACCCAACAAAGCAAATGATGGGCACCACCTCCCATGATTAAATTAAGAAAAAGTCTCGCGTTTCTGGATAAAACTTTAGATTGTCAAACGGAGATACTTGTATCTGGGTCTTACACGGGATAAGACTTTTCGTTATTTTAGCTACGCATTCATTCTTCTGTTAATCTTTGGAACCGGATATGATTTTTAGGGTTCCGTAGTCAAACTAGGTAGTCTAGCTTATATATGACTCTTGGTACAACAAGCATGTAATTTGGCATAGTTATACGTTTACATTACGCCGACAAAGCTGTAAATTAAAATCATGAACGTATTTTTTTAGAATGAGGTATCAGTGGATAGCCCCCAAAAAAACACTATTATAAATACGAGTATATTATATTTTTAGATTTGGGGGACCGTTTAGGAAATATTTCACTTGAAAAGTGTAATTTTCGCAAGAGTTATGGGTCCGCAACAGCATAAACTACAAGTAATAAAATACTGAAAAATATCTTAAAACAAAACACATAGGTATAACGAAGTTAAAGGGAAACTTATCACGACTAAGTAAGTAAGTAGACTTTAGTACCTAATAAAAATCATCTAAGACATACCAAATAACTTTAGATACAAAATTCATTCATACTTGTTGTCTTCGATATAGTTTTTCAGGGTTCCGTAGTCAAACTAGGAACCCTTATATACTGGACCGCAAAACTAAGTATCACACGTGTGATACTTATTGTTAGTTCTGCGGTCCAGTATAGTTTCGCCATGTCAGTCCGTCCGTCCGTCCGCAGCCTAGCTCAGAGAATCTTAGTACTAGAAACTATAAAGCACTAATTTTTGTTAGAGTCAAGTCAAGTGTCCCCCCTACAGCCTGGCTACAGCCAAAACTATAAATACTAACAACATAAAAAAAATATTAAATGGAAGCATATGTAATGAATTTAATAGGAAAACTATCATGACTAAGAAGACTTCATTGATTCTTGAGTTACAAACCGTTTAAATGTTTATACCTAGTGAAAACTTATTTGCGGTGTTGGTTAACTGACCTATGACCCATGTATGGGCATAACAGTTTTCCAACGGCAAAATTGAGTTTGTCGCGAGGTCTAATTTGATTGCAGTTGTTTGTTTGTATTTGATTTGTTTGTTGTTGTGTTGTTGTGGCTTCGGAACCCTACACTGAGCATGTTCCGACATGCTCTTGCCCGGTTTTGTGTTTATAGTAACGGCGAAAACATGATTTTTCCCGGTTTTTAATTAATTTTAAATATGGTTGTCACTTTGTTGTTTTGCAACTTAGTCGCGCCATGCACAAAGAAAGTCTGCATGTTTAACAATGTCACGTTGCGGGTGACGAGGAGACATAATTGCCGTTGTAAATCCACGCCACGGAACCATATTTCTAGTATCCGCTGGATGCACTAATAGTTTTAATTGGCTTATTAGTGTAATTGAGGCCCTTTCTAGCACGCATGGCCTGAGATTTGTATAGATAAATTAAAATGGGTAATGTATGCTATGACAAGTTTTTAACACCCGTGAATTGATATTATACTGGGGAAATTACTTTAGAGCCTTGTCGTTTCAAGTTGTGAGACATGTTTGAACTTGTGTGTACTTGAATGACTTGTTATCCAGGGTTACAGGTTATTATCTTTCAGTTGACGGTTTTTAGCGATTCGGATTAATTTGAATTACTAAATAGGTTGCACTTCACATAGCGTTAACTACATAAGCTAAGTAGTCCTAGTTACGAGTACGAGTATAGTTAGGTGCTACAGAAAATGTTCTTGTTTTTTTTTCTATGTTGGTTTCATTTTTCTCCTGAATTGTTTCCTTATAAAATTA
Source organism: Acleris sparsana (assembly GCA_923062465.1). NCBI lineage: Eukaryota > Metazoa > Arthropoda > Insecta > Lepidoptera > Tortricidae > Acleris > Acleris sparsana. The sequence continues at coordinate 5,252,230 of OV281286.1, forward strand.
ATGTTACCTACTAAATGTAGCTTAATTATTTTTTCTACCTATTGTTTATTGACTTATGTCAATTATTGTACACCATAATTATGGTAGATTGTATTGGTGTTTGTATGTATTTAACACCTGTATAATAATATTTTACTTGATGCATACAGTCATGCAATAAAAATATTTAATTTTTTTATTTTGAACATACTTCATCTTATGTTTTCATACGTATTTGTGTATAAGCCAGAAAAAAAACATATAACAGAGGCCTTGACGAGATGCTTTTCGCTGTCGAAAACAATTTTCGAAAACTGTCAAAGTGTATGGAACTGATATGAGCGCTTAACACGACCATCTGGCAGATTACGTCAGTCCTATACATTTTCGTTAACGATTACGATCTCGACACGCATCTATCTAGGACCACAGGAGTCAGTTTAACACATTAACCTAGTCCCAAACTCAGCTCTAGGCACTGGACACACTAGTTACTGGAAAACGATAAACATACTCCCGAAATTATTTACAAAGCGATTCATTAAATTTTCTCGCCAGATTACACGGAACTCTCACCTCGGAAGGAACTTCTCACGCAGGCACGGAGACTTGTCTGCGTCAATTTTCAGTGATTCCTCGTAGGTATTAAAGTACCGTGCCCTAATGTAAAACAAACCGACACATATTTCTAATTTATTTTTTAGCCTTGCGTGTGAAACTGCATAAGATACCTGCGCAGGATGCGCGGACGGACATACAACAGTAATATATGATTCAATCGATCGCCGCCGGAAGGTGTGATCCAGTTATAACACGTAATAGTGCGAATTAGTGGTGTAAGAGACGCCTAACGGGTCTGCGTTAGGAAGGAAACGCGAGATGTCTATGATTACCTTGGTCGAACAGTGATACAAACCTAGGTTTTTCGTGTCGAACAGGGCTAAAGAATGAAGACAATTTCATTTTACGCTTTTTGTCTTATTTCTTTCAACGGTTTGTTATGAGTTATGACTGCTGAAAATTGAGGGTATGACTATAAGTTTTTTGTTGACCTGTATTTTTTTGTTATTCATAGGGCCTCAGCAGAGGTCCTCAGCGTCGCAAGTGTCATTTAAGTTGAATCTTAGAAATGCCACCATGGTAAAATAAAAAAGGTTCACACTTCATTAACTTATATTGACGACAACATTTAACACACAGTCGGGTTTGTAAGCTTTTTTTGGACGTGTTGAGTCTCTAAAAAGGTCTAGTGCGCTTAGGGTCATCTCATCAGTCAAGCTTTTATGGGGCTCCGTAAAATATTTGCTGTTTCAATCTTAAAAGAATCTGAGAACCTCTGGTCTAATGTAAAATGCAGGTAACTGAGCTCCGAGCGCACTGCGCCGTATGTCGGGTTGCTCGACGAATACCGCATCCGCAGGAAGCACCTCCTGGTTCCAATCTTAATGATATCTCAGAAAATTATCAATTATTTGTTCCTGACTCGTCATCTTACTAATGCATGTGGAAGTGTGTTTGATTGTTTGTTTGTTTGTTCCTCGGTACGCTTAAACGCCTCAAAGTGTAAGTTGTTATACGGATAACTTATAGCTTGGAAATAGTTTACAGATAGGGAACTATTAACTCGCAATATTGGATAGTTCTCGGGGGAATAGCACTACAAGGCCCAAGGACTTCTACAAGGACGGAGTCAAGTGCAAAAGCTAGTTTGGTCATATTCCCAATTTCTCATTATCCTTACATCTAAACCAGGGGTCACCAATAAGTTTATCTCAGGGTCCGTTTTAAGAACTGAAAAGAACATCGCGGTTCCGCACATTTTATAGAAAAACATATTTACTAAACGAATATAACTACGGAAATAACCTAGGTATTTTCTTACATCTCAATGAGAAAAATTGCTGCGGACAATTGCTATATATTATATAAATTTCGTACTCTCTAGTGTAAATTGCTGTGTTCTCGTGGTCCGCACAAAATGGGTCGGCAGTCCGGATACCGGATGGATTTGGCGACCCCTGATCGCCATTGATTGATTGATTAAACATTGTTTTTGACATAGCTATTTTTTGTGGATAGAGAAGATGAAGAGTTGGGAACATCATCAAATCATTGTCCTAATCAGGAAAATGATGTGTCGGGAACAAAGAATCTCAAATGCGTAGCAGGTCTTTGAAAGGACAGTCCCACGTTGGGCGCCAAAAAGACAGCCTAAGTCGTATCTGTCTTTTTGGCGCCCAACGTGAGGCTCTATACTAGGTAATGTTAATATTTTAGTTTGTACAAATATTTGAGGTACTTTCTATGTATCCCAAAATAACATATTATCGATTTTATAATGTCGTTTTATTTATTACCTTGATACAAACGATTGAGATTTTTGGTTAGTTTCTGAAGTAAACGGGAAAACCAGGCGTTTTTCCTTGTGATTTACGTTAATTACCCAATTGTCCTAAAATTATCAGTATTCAACATCTATAAAATATATATCATTACCCTACTTAATTTAAGAGTTTTTAAATGATATATGTCAACATGATAGGTTGAAATATCTTTAAACACACAAAAGCACTGCAAATCCCATAGTAAAAGTTGCAAAAACCAAAACAATATAAATTACCGAATCCTCGAAACAAGTCGTGATATTCGTATTTTAACATATTGATAAGAAATCTCACACATGACACATTGCTTTTATTTTTGAAAACAGTACTTAAGCCTTCTTAAATTAAGTGCCAATATTCGGCCAGATCGTCTTACCATGAGGGCTTTTTTGTACCAATTTCAGGACGCATTTTGGTAGCATATTCGAATGTAGGTACAGGTACGAACATAAATAAGTATACACGAGGTGCTTATCCTCGTCGCTTTAACCGCTTTGGACATTTTACACAGAAGTTCAAGCATAACTGTAAAGATGTAAAGTACTAAATTCTATGTATTTTGGGTATCGTGGAAACACAAAAAATGGACAATGTGGCTCTTGATAATAGAAAGACACTTGTGTGGTTAAAAAAATCGTTAGATTTGAGGAATTACACATTTATTTGAATACAAAAATACTTTTATTTGGGTAAAAATTCTGATAAATTCAAAAGCAAGTGGCTTAATAGAATAACATATTTATATTTTATTAGGTTTGTAATATATCATCCAATAAAAGTAAGAAACGGGTGCGGAAACCACGGTGCACGGTTCGAGTCGCACTTGATTGGTTTTTTCTCTATACAAACGATTGTAGCAAAGAGTTTTTAGCCATATCTTTCTAGAGATCTATTATCTTAAAAAACTTCGTCCTATCGATTGCTCGACCGAGCGATTAATAAGCAACCCGAGTGAGAATGCACGCCCTAAAATGTACATTTGTACACGACACAATTCTGTGGTCCAAGTGAACAAAGTACCTACAACTCTTGTGAGGCTCAACTGAAAAATGGTATATGTTTGGTACACTTTATTTATGCTATACCCTTTTTTATTAAAAGCTAAATAAGGATTTATATCCATTTTCACTAATTCGACCTTCAAGTTGAAAAGCGACATGTGGCACATATTGTTATAGACAAGTAACCGCATAAGCTATAATCATAATGAATTCGATGCTGAGTACGACAGAGAACGGTGTTCATAACTTTTGGATATAAAACACTTCCCGTATTGTCAGCACGACTCCAATGCGAATCTCTTAGAGTAACGGTCTATCTTTATGTTACGGGCACCGAGCAAACTTAATTATAATTACTAGCACAACTAATGTTCTCAGTGCGTTATGACCGCCTTTATAACAAAAACTACACACGACCAAATCAACTAGACTCTCACATTCAAAAGACCCCTATAGACGTAAGTGACGTCCAACGCTGGTCGTGTAGCAATGAAAGCAATTTTTATCAACAAACCGATCTCCTACTGCTATCCATTAATGTATCTTTTAATTAATGTTATTTGGAGTTATAATTAAAGTAAAGAGTCAAAAGAGGCATCGTACGGAATAATTATGATTCCGCTTCGGCTCCGTGTGAGTTCTGTTCTGTTTGTCATTGGGCCCAACATAACGTTTGTTACAAAGAAACACGACTCAAAAGCTTACCTAATGAGTTTATATATATGTAATTGTAATGTAGCGTGTTTTATAAGCATATATAGATGTTAACTTTAAAATTAGGGCGTTTGTTAGTAAAAGTGAGGATTTTAATAAAACTATGGGAACAATCTCACATTTTACCTAGTCACAAACTAAGATCTAGGCTTATTCATACGAGGTACTCATATCACTAGAAAACTCAAAATTTATTCGTTATTTAAAATATAAGTTGGGCCAAAATTGTTTCCAAATTAGCAATAGTAAAAGCTAGCATGAAAATGTTTCTGACCCACCCTGCATTTATTCAGTAAATTGGACACAAAAGGGCTCTCTTATACGTCGGTAACATGGAGTGAATCTACTAGCTCTTCGGACCAAAAACATCATTGCGGAGAAGAAGCGCCTCAAGAAACTCCAGTATTCATTTGTTTATATACTGGACCGCAAAACTAAGTATCATACTTTATATGACATGTTCTTTTAAAGTTTCAAACTTAGTTTTGCGGTTGAGTGTATATGGACAAGTATTGCTTGCTAGTGAAATTAAAAAAAAAACATTTAAATTCTCTTGCTGAAATGCTCGGGGTTGACATACTAAAAACGCCACGCTTTTTAGTATAGAAACTCGCCACATCGCGCCCCTCTCAGTGTGTTTACGGCTTTAATAATGCATTAAACCGTGACGCATTAACAAACAAACATACACACTTTTTCATTTATAATATTAGTAATGATGATCGTGACAGAACATAGTTCTTTGTGGTTGAGTAATTTGAACATTTAGGGAAACCACAAAATGCGAGACGCATTTTGATGCCGTATACGGCCTACATCAAAGAACGAGAGACCGTCTTCGGTACGAGTACAAAAAGAAATCATATCTCTAAATATGAACTACAGTTTGAACTCATATCTGCCCCAACTATCCATAGACTACTACCTACAGGGCCTCTATTCTACGGAGTGAAACAATATTGCTTTTGACGTGTTATCCTATTTTCAACGTTACGATAGCTCTTATTTACTTACCCCCTTACTAATAAACGTTGAGTAACGGTGGTATAGCTATACAATGTTTTATCCTTATCTGTCATTGTGACATTTGAATTTGTCAGATAAGGACAAAACATTGTATAGCTATACCACCGTTACTCAACGTTTATTAGTAAGGGGGTTATAGTCCAAACCCTATAAAGATGTTGCAGAGAAACTGATAGTTCGTGTTATATATCACGATAAACAGCTTCATTTACGCTTAGAACTTGGTTGTCCTGATTTATAACATTTGTGAGTTTGTGGATAACTTTAGAATTTCTGTGTTTTGCACAATAAAGTGTTTACGTACGTACATACATAAACTCAGACAGGCCATATTGGCCGTTGGTCTTATAGCAGTTATATAGCCTGTATTCTTAATTAATAAGTCGCACATGCAAAAATGCCCTATTTCGACGCGCCTCCGTTGTCGTGTCAACGTTTAATATAAAAATTCTGTCAAAACCGGTTACCCACATTCGGACGATATAAAATTGCATTGTACTGTATGACGCACCGTTATTCGGAAACAATCCAGTTCGGAGCCAAATCGCCCGCCGAGCTTCAAACAATACCTAAGTGGCCGACCCAACAATAGGTGACGCAATCAACGGACTACGGAATAAGGTGATTGCAGCCGAATGAATTAACGATGACGGCGAATTTGTTTGGAGTATCCAGCTTGTTATTTTTAAAGGCTTTAAATAAACAAGAATATAGTACGCAAATCGGGTATTACATCATTACGGCTTTTACGCACACATATTATCTTATCTACATGTATTTAAAAAAAACTTTAATACGTCAGCATATTAATAAAAGTATTAATTTGCTCCATCCGGAATAATGTTCCTTTGAAATGGTGTAAGATTTTTTCGAGTAGGTACAGGTTTTATTAGTTTACCCCTCGGATTCAAAAGCTCATAAATTTGCTCTCTCTCCTTTTAATTTATGTATAGGTTTCTAGATTTAAATTTAAATTAAATAAACTTTACTGTTAAGTACTGAGAGACCGAGCGTAGAGAGGGTTGATTACGAATTTTCCCGAAGAATGAAAACTTGACAAAGAGAAAGACCCTATTTCGCAATTTTGATCAAAATCTCATATTTAGTTTATATTGCAAGTGCATTTTGAACAAAGGATATTTATGGGTTTAAAGTTAGTACAGAAAACACGCAACTATTATATTTTTTGCAGTGTTAACTTGAAGAACAAGTTCACGGCCGCTCGCAAGAGCTTCGTCATGTCACCTTCGTTATTCGGTATTTATAACCGCAATATTGGTTTTAACATATCGACTTAATTGCTACGCGGTACTTGCTCGAAATTTAACACCTTTAAGATTTTAGAGTGGTAAGATAACATCTATTCGTACCATTACATGAAATTCCAAATGAATCGCCCGAATTTTATGGGGTAGTCCAGTTTAATGGAAACAAGATGGTTTTACATCTTTCGTTTTTGATATTAGATATAGGTTTAAATTCTGAGTTAGTTCTGGAGACGACGATGCAAAAAGTGACCTCGGAGACTTCCTGACGTGATGGAGCGAAGGTTTGTAAATTAGGTACTAAATTGACTTGTCCACTGAAAAAGATAGGTATGTCTATGTCTACCTATTTATTTCTAGATGTTTATCGTGATTTCACTTTGATAAGTTGTTCATTAAAAGAAAATACTGTTTCCGGTACGGTTTTAACGTGTATTGTAATTATTATTTATCTTCGTAATTAAAATTTACCGAATAACGATCATTTATCTATACCGTACCAATAAAACTACCCATAATAATTAAAAACTATTTTCTTCACGCTCGTCCTAAAACCAAATCACTTAAAATTATGAAATGAAATAAAAAATCCAACAGTTGAACGCATCGAGAACAAAAATGGCGTCTCGAATTGTTCGAAATCGGTTTAAATTTCGAATCCGTGCCGAAACTCTTTAGCAGCAAATGTAGCGTAAAAGATAAAATCGTGCGGTCGATGCACTTTCCCGCCAGAAACTTGAAAATAAAAAAAGTGGTGACGATTGTCTTGTTAACAAATGACAATCAATGTTAGCTACTGTTATAAATGGCCAGAGATTGCGTCGCGTTTTTGTTTTTTACGTACTGATTCGTAATTCACTGTATAAATTACCCTCAGGTGAAATGAGATAGGACGCTAAGTAAACGACTTGTTTTAAAGGTTTTTAGGATGAATTTAGAAGCAGTAACGTTTTTTATTATTTTGCAATAATCTCTCATTGAGGATTCACCTCTCTACGGACGTATTGTAATTCAAGAATTTCATTCAAAATTGGCTCCCAATAAACAAAGATACTCCGATGATAATCATGACAGATTTAATCCACCTGTCATAACATGCAAAACATATCAGTATGCAGAGCATATTATGTTCATTACACCAAGGGGCCGCATTTGAGCGAAGATAAGTGCATTTTGAGCAATCATAATGGCCAATTGTCGTTTGTCGGTATCATTTTCGTGCTCTCAATCTTGCATAATCATTTCCCAGTAGTCTTTGTGCTAAGCAGAAGGTGTAAACGAGTTGAGCAAGATAATTTTATCCAGGGACAATGAATAAAGCTCAAAACTGGTTGGGGTTATTAATTGGGCTGAAACGTGGGTTCTCACGGTGCACGGATTTTTGTAAGGCATTCTCTAAGTCGCTAGATAACGTTTTGGTTCGTTTGGAGTTTTGGACCACGGAGTATTTATTTAGAATTTACTTAGTCTGTGGTATGTTCTTAGTTTTTAGCCGTGTAAATGCCGAGTGTGTGGTAGATTTTTACCTGTCCAGAGATCACGTACATAATGTTTTCGTCGACGAGTGAGATAAATAAGAACATTAGAACAGTTTACACTTTCCTAAGAATATTACACACACATACACTTGTTTCAGAAACTACTTAATTGATGCATACTTAAGATAATTAGTTTTATTTATGAATAATGTATTTAGATGTTTTTTGGAAGTTAGAAAGCAATTGCGAAAAGGTGAAATTAAATTAATGAAATGGCCAAGGTTGAAGTAACAATACAACGCAAGTAAGACCTGTATGATGAAGCTGGTTTTTATTCTTATTTTTTAAACCGACTTTCTACTGGGAATTGTATTAGGTACCTACGTTCAATTACATTGTTTCAATATCATCAACGTATTTTTAATTAATAATCATTGACCCGTGATAATAAGATTGTTTTATTGGGAGGAAGTAAGATGTTTAGGATTTTTGCAACTATTTTGAACTTTTATTCCACTTTCTCAAAAAGATACCTTCATCATATTGTAAACATTATGATAGTTCGTATAAAGTTGACCATTGTGACTGCCGTATCTTTAAGAATTCGATAACATTAAAGAAATTCAATAATTTTCGTATTCCATTTTCAAACCTTATGGAAATTAAAAATGTCAGCGTTCACGTGTCGGGACCACAGAGAGGCACGGGCAGATTCCTGTACAGCCACAGTTCATTAGGTGCTTTATCACGTCGCCGTCGGCGCGAACGGACCGCTGCTCCAGATGGAATACCTCGCATCCGTTCCGCTCGCAATCGCCACCAAAAAACACCTTCACAAGAATGTCATTTACGCGGCTCCCGGGATAGGCAAACAATTATTATGACAGGGCTGGCACTTGACCATAGAGTAATTAGGCTACAAATATTTTTTTGAATTACTTAGAATTTATATTAAGATTAAGAGCAATCCCAAACACCGTCTCGGCCGTATTAAATTTGATGAGCTAGGTGCAAGCTGGAGCCCGCCATCCAAAAGAAAAAGGTTGTATAAGGTAAATAATTAATATGCGCTTAATGCCTTTTTCCTTTAAATAACAATCGCTAGGCTATAATTATCTTATTGTACATATTTACATACGTTTGCAAGGCAAAGCAATTTACATCTCACTCAAATTGAAGTACCCAGTCCTTAAATAAGTCGTAAGCTCTGGCTGCTATACAACATACCTAATCATTATGAAGAAAAATACAACCAAGACCCAGGAACAAACATCACACAAATATTTGTTCTTACCGGGGATCGAACCCTCTGACTAGCACTACCAACCAGGCTGCGTCGTACAATTAAGTCATCATAATCACAGAAAATAGGATAATGGTGTACTGGTTACAAGACTCGCCATTCTTTCTGAATTAATTGTAAAATAAGCTCGGTGTTTTAATATATTATCTACAAATGCGTGCGTCGCCAGCCCTGTAAACGCTAAAGCCAATTGCTGAAGGAATGTCGGTTGTCGCGTCTAATGCGATCGCTCATCGCTCACGGATTCTTTATGATATCGCCGCTCGAATACCTATCTAATATCTACGCTATTCTTCGGCGAAACATTGCTGAGGCGCAGACGGACACATGCCGAGATATTTTCAACATTTTACCTTAGGAACCTTTATTAAAGTTGTTCTGAAAGAGAGCATTCTTAATAGATTTGTCAGAAAAGCACTTTTATCAGTGTTTACTACTCCCAAGCTCCGCCCGCTTTGGTCTAGTATCCAGGGGGATTACTATGACATACTAAACCAGTTCAGTTTATGTTGATAGAAAGGGACAGAGCTATAGCAGTTATACAGCTCTGTCCCTTTCTCTCAATCTAAACTGAACTGCTTTAGCGTGTCGCGGTAAGCCCCCAGAACGACGTCATTCTGTTTGTTACCGCGTTACGTAGCACTAGCTGTGACTTAACTTGACTAAGATAAGACCACGTGGCAGGTGTGGTGGTTTAAGCTCTTTAGCCATTAGCAGAATTATATTTATTTATTTAATCAGTAAATAATGAAAACAAATTAGTACCTGCTCTTGAGACCAACACTCTATCAGTATAATTTTATTCAAACATATGGTTAATTTTCCTGTTGTCAAGTATTGATTCCTAATTCATTTGTCCTAAACGCGAAAATTTGTTCCTGATTCTTGGATGTTTTCTATGTAAGTATTTATCGTTGTCTAGTACCTTATTACCTATAGTGCCCCGCCGATAAGAAGTCAATCCTGACACCTGTCATTCCAGTACAAATTATAACCTCAAACCCAAGAATAGGTTATAAATTGTGCTGCGATGACAGCTGTCAGGATTGACTTCTTAACGGAAGGCCACTATAGACCAATTAAAAGGAAACGTAGGCATCGTGCCGTATCAGTGTGTTAAAGGGAAGGCTTGGAATAGGGAAGAATGGAAGTTACTCCACCGACAAGAGCATAGCTCTTAAGGTCTTGTCCAGAAATCATGTGATCGTTAATGGGGGACGGGGGGCTTCCATCGGCGCGCATAGCCTTGACCCACGTTGACTAACTTAATTCATACTTAGTCCTAAAACTACACGTGAACCAAATATCACCAAGGGGGAGGGGGGGTCACAATTAGGCCAAATATGATCACATGATTTCTGGACGAGCCCTAAGTTAATGATGATGAGTACCTATAGAGCTTAGTTTGGGACTAGGTAGTTCAAATTGTATAAGATTGTCCTCTGGTATTTTTTGATGGTTTAATGGTGGTTGGACCTTGTGAAGGGTCCACGGAAAGAACATGTCTAGCCACATTAGTAACTTTTTGAGATATCGCGATTTGAAAGTTGGGAACCATGTCATTTTGTACGTAATTTTCGTGTAGAGGTTTTTTTATGAGAGAAAAAAAACAAGTTATATGAATATTTATATCTGAAACTAAGTAGTAGGTAATAGTTCATTTTGTCCTCTACATATCGAAATCCAGAACTCATTTTCAAAAAAAAGTGACTAGACATGTTCTTTCCGTGGACCCTTCATGTGCAAGGTCCGTCCGGATGGCTTCCACGATCTTACCCCTTAACCCACAGAAGTGTTCGCATTGCTGTGGTCCAAAGACAAACGGTGAAATTTCTGTCATAAAGGCATTTCATCGTAGTCGTCAGGGTTGCCAACGCATTTGCGGACTTAGGATTACAGTCTTAAGATTGTAGTCTTAAGAATGCAAATGACTATGGGTCACAGGTACGCCTTCTACAACCCATTTTTATTTTTATTTTGAGGTTATATTAATTGAAATTCTCAAATGTAATCTAATAACTCTGTACACCTGCTGTTAGGTGTCTATACTCCGGAGGTATCTTGTGCTAAAAATGGGAGACCTTTGTTTCCCATAATTTTATTGGTCATAATGATATTGTTGACATAATTATTGAGAGTCATAACTTTTTATATCGCTGACGCTGAAACTGTAAACTTTTCAGAATTTCTGAAGGATCTGGGTAGACAAGGCTAAGTTTAGGTTAGGTTTGATTTATAAAAATCCTGAAAAAGTAACAACTACTTGAAAAAATACGTTGACTTCCAATGACCTAACATTATGACTAAAAATAATTATGGCAGACAAGACAATATAGACCCACTAAAAATAGTACATAATACGGCCATTGAAATAAAGATCTAGTGGAAAGGAAGTAAAGTGGAATTTCTTACGTTATTATGAGTACCTAATGATCAAATTAGAGAATTGACTTTACAATAGATTCATATTTCATTGACAAACTTCGTTGTATGGTTGGCCTTAGGACTCCTGAATTAGAGGCATTTTCTGTACCTATGGTTAGGTATTATGAAAAGGTCTTTATACATGACCGGTGTTTTTGATCGCAACAAAACGCATAAACGCGAAATAAGTTAAACGTGAGAACTGCGAGCGAGACAGCTTGGGCCTTAAGTACGCCGCTGGGACACATAAATTATTTCGCAAGTTCCGTGGGAGTGACAAAGATTCAATCTACACTTCCTCAGCTGGCAACACATTTGGGATTCTAAAATTCGAACCTTGCATGCATGACTTAAGTCCAATTCTAATATTCAAACGGCGGTTGTTTTTTTTTATGGCAATATGAAGGCACGCGAGCACTCGGGCCAAATGATGGTAAGTGGGATCTGAGACGTATAGACATTTGAAATCTCAAGACTGCAATCCTAAGACTTCAATTGCGTCATCTGGAAATCCAACGGACCGCGCCAAGTACTTTTAAACGCTACAGTTTTGACATTCACGGATCGATTTTGGCGCGGCGCTGCTCTATTCGGCTTGTTGGAGCGGTCGTGAATGCCTAGCTTTATACCCTTTTTCACAAGGACCCCGGAGTTACGTCTCATGCATTGCGTAAAGCGATTCTAATGACCTATACACCGTTAGACTTGTCTTAATGTCTAGTGTCACATCAAACATAAAAACAGGCATTCAAGTTTAAAGCATCATCATTCGCATACTTCATCTACTTAAACGGTCACTTCTAAATCACCTCTCGCCGCTATTAAGCAGTTTTCCCACCGACTGGGTTGATATTAAGAAAGTAAATTGTCGTCCCACGCTGAGGCACGTACGGTAATCTTCAAATCTCATTCGGAAGCCAATATTGCAACCATATTGCGGTGATGGGTACTGTCCACCACTAAGTTTCTCTATGACTAGACTAGATACTTCTAGTTTAAAGTTATCAGTCTCTTTAACTAAATTTGGTAAAACGTTGAACTATTATTTGATTTTATTATTCTACAATATAGCATCGATATACGTACATAAATATTAATTAATTAAATATATAACACACATATACTAAATATAAGTAAGTATACAAATATGCGACTAGCTAACAGAAATAATGAATCTAAGTCACGATAAAAAAAAGTAAAGGGAGAGAGACGAAAAGTAAAACTAACGAAGCTGTTCCTTAAAAAAACTATAGATATTTATTAGGAGTTTGTTGTAGGTGCAAAAGTAAAGCATTCCAGAGTAATGCTACTTGAACTGCAAAAGAGGCTGAAATAAACTCAATTATTTAAAAAAACAAAAGCCTGACTGCAAAAACATGACTATTGATACGTGGGGCATACTGAAACTGGAACTGGCCTCTTACAATATATAAATTAAAAAAGCAAAAACAGAATTTGAAAATGGAGCTCTCTAGGAACATATTACTTTTCAATTTACTAGACTGTCATTTGTTTTTTCAATTTGCCGGGGTTCAGAGAGTTGTTTGTCGCTATTATAATGAAACTAACTCGTGAAAATATTAACTCGATTCTTTTTTACGATTTTCGCTGCGGCTTAAGTCAACAAGAGAGTTGCCAGAGACTTCAACTGGCGTTTAATGATGAAGCCTCGTCTCGTAGCTTAGTGTATTCGGGGTCGGAGAATTTAGATGTGGACGAGATCATCTCCATGATGATGTACGTGAAGGTCGGCCGGCGACTGCGGTTACTGAAACTAATGACGATACCGTAAGACAACTAATTGAGACAGAAAAAAGTTACCTGCCAGCAAATTTGTACTGTATTAGGCATAGGAAGTCAAGCCAAGTGCCAAACATTTTGCATGAGCAACTGAAGGTTCGGAAGTTTTGCACTCGATGGATACCGCATGATTTAACGGAAGACCAGAAACGACTGCGTGTAGAGTGGTTGCGAAAAAATATAAATATATATATATATATATATATAGGTTTACGATTCTCAAGCCCAGAAGCGGCGGTGAATGCTTTCCAAGAAGCCATTGAAGAGGTCCCTACTGAACGTTGAACCCACTGCTTCACACAATGGTTCCAACGAATGAAAAAATGTGTAAACCGTGATGGAATATACTTTAAGAAACAATAAATTAATCATAAACATCTTATCTAGTCATATTTACCAGAATCCAGAAACTTTCACTATGACCTAAGTAATGTCAAAGTTTTTAACTGAAATGAGGAAAACAAGGTCCATTGTAGAGTTACCCGTGATTAAATGTTGAAAGTTCCATGCAATGTTAAAATCAAAGACCTTCATAATAGACGAACAGTGTGTGGAAGCGAGAGTGCAGCCTCTTTATGCACGAATACGAGTGCGACAGTGACAGCGAAACACGTTGACGTTGTAACCATTTTGAAAGCTAATGGTAGCCCACGGTAGCCCACTGGCGACAGCGTCTTTTAGTTTTTATTAAAATATTCAGGATAGTTGTATAAACGTGGTGTCAAAACCGTTAAAAACAACAATGGTGGGCTGTGCAGTACCTGATTGCGAAGTCAATCATAGGAATAATCCAAACAATGAGTCATTTCACAGGTAATTATGATCCACGCATAGTCATTTTTGAACTCATATTTTCAAGGATTCCTAGGTCCAAGGAATACGGTTAGTGGTCTAATAAGTACGATATATCATGTAGTTTTGTGTTTTATGCATATTTTTAATTTTTATATGTAAAATGAAAAGATGTTGTGTCCGTGAAAATTTCCATTTTTTAGGTAGTGATTGAATGTTTGAATCACACTCATCTATCGATAAGTTATCAATATGTCGATATTTCTTCATTCCTTCTCATAATTATATAAACATTATTCCGAGCGATTATAAAACGCAGCTAGGTAAATTGATCACAGTTTATTATTTATCATTAAATGCAGTGGTCCAGCCTACGACAGGACTTCAAATTTTTTTTAAGGTTTTTTGTATATGTTTTAATTGAATCGTGTAGAAAATGCTAAAAGAAGCATCTTCTCTTATTTAAACTTTTTCTCTCAGGTTGATAATTACTGAGATATGGGGGGTCCGAAAGTTAGTAAATTCGGTACCTACAAGGCGTTTGAGAAATTTCGATGGGGTGAAAATTATGTCTGTATAACATTCGGTTAGTTACCTATACGTTAGTTACCTTGGGCTTGGGAATGTACATGAAAATTGTCATTTACGTGACGTTCGTCTTAAAGTTGATAAGGATACACAGATCTCAGCAAGCCAAAGAATCCTCTACTGAGCGTGACGTTCGGCTTATAGGCGACAGGGATAGACACATCTGAGAGAGCCAGAGAATCTTCTACTGAACATGAAAGTAGGTCCGAACGTAAGTCCACAAGAACTTCTAAGTTGTGGCCAAATAAAGTGAATACTTCCACCGTTTGAAAAGTATATTATTCCAGATAAACTTGGGTTATTTTTTATTTAAATTAACCGAAGCGAAGCGAGGGCGGGTCGCTAGTTTCTCTATATAAGTAACTTTATTGTTGCCTAGTGCCCATAATAAAAGCCTAGAATTTGTGTAAGACTGAAATTGATTAATTATTTACATTAAAAATTGATTGTATGATATGTGTGTGGTAATTACTATGAAAAGAGTATTATTATAGATAATGAATGAATCTTGTGTTTTATTAGTGAAGAATGCTAGTTTTAAGTTCCACGCAAGGTACAAACAAGTCTTATATAAGCGAGTCTTTTTCATCGATATTTTTTCGATATAACGTACGGACATCACTAAAATTACTCACACACTTGTAAAATCACGCACACGTTGACATTTCCGTTTTGGTAACGCGGGAAAAAGGGAGTCTGTTGGTCTATTACGTTAGTTATATAAAGGTCTTTGGTTAAAATATAGGTACTTGAATGCAAATATTTAAAACATTGACCGGTAACGGTAATATAATTCTCAATATAATTTGAACTTAATAACTATACTAACATTGTGTAACTGGAATGTTATAAATTGCAGACTGGGACTAACTAGGTAAGTAAGTATTTTGTCAATTTTGGCTTTTGTATAATTTATAAAAATTTCAGTTAGATACATTTTCACAGAAGGTTTTTATGTAATAAATTATGGTTTATGATTTGGGTGTTACAAAAAACTAACATAAACCGAAGGGAAGCGAGAGCGGCTCGCTAGCTCGCTAGTATATTATAAATGATAACAAGCGCTTTGAAGAGAAGTGTTCTGACCATAAACCGCGACATTTTTAGTCCAGTTAGTTCCATTAGCGAAATGTCTTCATGATCGGCGGCGTTCGGGAGACATCGAGCGGCTTCGGCGCGGGCGCTGTGATCTATGAATGACGCCATTACGGTCGGATGTGGCGGGAACTCCATTTTAAAGCTTTTATATCCAACTTATTTTTTCTACAAGCCAAGTTTATGGAACAGATACATTGTTTTCTACATTGTTCCGAAAAATACATAACGATAACAAGATTACGATAATCATTATCAGCCTTGTCTTTCTATCAAGATGATGCCGTCTGGACGTTAGGAAATGTTCTGCTCAAAGTCAGCTGCAACGACCTAGTATAGAAGATTGATTACCTGCCAACTAGATTACTGGTTGTCCCAATCTGTCCAAGTGTGAGTTCATATAGGTGTGTTGTGTGTGGTGTTTGGTTTCAACAAACTACCTAACGAGTTTTATGTACCTATTACATATTTACATCCATGTTTCACTTATTATTTATTATTACGCCCAAAAAACTACCAAAGCGGAGTATGTTTTCTAAGCTTCCAAACCGACGCTTCCTAACGCCAACGGAGCCGCAAAATGTTGAATCAATTCGACGCGAGCGCAGCCCGCCATAAAGTTCATTGCTCCCGTACCTTCTGCAATTACTACCTAGACTTTTTTGTCTGCCCCACGGTGGATCATCAAACCAGAACTACGTGTTTCATACAACTCAATATTTTGACAATTAAGATTTCTATCTTAATTTTGAACTAACCGAGAAGTTTAAAAACGAGTTAGATTTTTGCAGCACAGACCACACAGAAATATACTTAGGGCGTTATAAAATGTTCTCGACAGCTTATTACGAGCATTATTGATATTTCCTTGAGAAACGGGAAAGCGCTGAGTTAAAACTGAACCGGGACGAAGTATTAATGTTATCTTCTTTAAGTAATAAAATTAAGATACGGAACACGCCTGAGAAAGTTCCATTCATTTTTATCCCGCACTAACGTTATCCCGGATCCGACAGCGATAAATTTTTAAACATTATTATTAGGGAAAACAGGTAACTAAACTAAATTAAATTATGTATGTCGGCTGACGGCTTGAGAAGAAAGCCTTTTCCCATGCCTAAAAATGTCAACATCAAGACATGAGCTCCAACAAGCTTGCGTAACACAAAACATTACAAAACTACACCCACACTATACACAGTATAAATAAATAAATATAACTAAATATCTGGGGACAATCTCGCACATATTGCCCCAAACTATGGGTACCTACCTAGACAACGATAAACTTACATAAAGAAAAACATACTTAAATACATAGAAAACATCCAAGACCCAGGAACAATACTATAGTACTTTACGCAGCTGCAACTTAGGTTCCTACAATTTTAGTAATTTTACCAACAAAAATAGAAATACTGAATGATCAAACATTCCACACAACTAACGGGAAATATGAAAGTGCACTTCTATGGTCTACATCTGTTGAATTGCAACACATAAGGTAACGGCACCTATTACCGTGGGAGTTAAGGTAGTTTTCAAATCAGAGCCAAAAATTAAGGGCATCATGACACCCTAACGATCAAAAGGATTTTTTTTATAAAAGTGTGTTGATTGAACTTTTTAATTTGCACCTTTATGACCTCATTTTAGGTGATTATTTGGGATAAAATAAATATTAAACCCAAAAAGTCGGATTCTCCTATTACCGTGGTATTGGACGGGCTTTGACCCTATTACCGCGGATGAGGCTCCTATTACCGTGGGTAGAGGATTAATGTATTTTTGGTTCCGTACATTTAATATTAAACATTTTGTTTTTTTTTAGTAAATCTACTTAAATACAACATTTAAAAGTGGATAAAGTTTATTTTTAATTAAAACTGCGTATTAAATCAACATTATTTATTATGTATTTTTTTTAAATAATCAGTCTTCGTTTGAACAAAAATCAAATAAAGTTCACATAGATGTGTTTTTTAAATACAAAATAAACATACACTTAATACTATTATTCCAGTTTTCGACAGACTAATATAAAAATCCAGTCTACCAAATAAGCGTTGTACCATCAGTTAATACAACACTTTCCAAGAGGGTAAGCTTTACTATCAAAACATCTTAATTTTATTAAGGAATCCGGACTACGGTACCCTAAAATGGATATTTCATTTACTGTCACACGGTAATAGGAGATAGTATGGGATCCTAACTCCGACCCATAAAAAATCTAAATACCTCGGAACTAGGTTCCCATACATCCTATTACCGAGGGTTATCTTTTCTTACCCTCGGTAATAGGATAAATTCACGGTACTATAAAACCTCATTCCGACCCATGAAAAAATTAAGCCATCGTGACGTTTATTAAACAAATAAAAACTTAACATTTTAACCATCTAATAAAACAAAACTCATAAAACTAAAAGAATATCTTTAAATTATATCTTTATATATAAACGACTCAAACATTTAAGGGTTTCTATGAAAACAAGTAATATAGTGCACAAGTTTATAGTAAAAAATAAGGCCTTTATTAGTATTTTTCATACCACGGAAATTGCTCTTTAACTGCTTAGAAATATAAAGTTTTTTATAGCACTAAAAAAAAAAAAAACTAACAGCAGATATATATAATAAAGGCCATTGAAACTAAAGTACCATTTTTGCTATTACCGTGGTATACCTCGGATTAAGGAGCCATAGCAAAAAACGAAACCGATTACCGCGGTATTTAATATTCTAATTTTAACGTATTTCCAGACAAAAACACACAAAAATAGTACTTGGAAGTCGCAAAGAAAACAATAAACAATCATTTAAAAATCTTAGCATTAGGATAGTCATTACAACTATTACGCAAATCACTAAATAAAATGTGGGTTTACTTACGTGTGGCGTCTCGCGTTTGTATGGCACAACCTGCTCCTGCGCCGGCGTCGCGGTTCCTTGCGGTTTGCAAGTTGTTTATTTGATGCATAAACACTAGCGCTAAAAAAACCGGTAGTCTACAAACTACGCTTTGCTCGTGTAAAATAAGTTTCTTAGTGAGAAAATCGACTTGTTCATAAAACGCATTTTTAAAAATACCGCGTTAATTGGTGTCGATTTTGGGGGGAGCGGTAATAGGTGCCCTTACCTTAACTTTACTAAATTAGTCCTAAAAGTGGAGTATCAAACACAGTAGAAATGCGAAGACGTACCTACATTTTACCGCGCTTAAGTATTGCTCCGCAGTAGGTATACATAGGTATTTTATGTTAACTTTACCAGTAATTGTCATTTACAAGATGCACAGAGAGTCGGAGGTTTTAATGGCCTCATTTGCTAGGCATCAGCAGTATTTTCTTAATCAAAGGATTTCAAATCCTAATAGGCTTATAAGGGTAATAGTCGGCCATACAAAATACTGGACTTGTTACTGAAAAATCTAAATCGCTATGTGGAGGTATGCTTAATATTTGAGGACTTCCCTCCAATTCCTTACGGACCTCCTTATCGCATCAAATACTGACTTGGTGACACTGGGACCACCACGGTAGTCTCAAACAAAATAGTATTTAACAAATATCGCGATTGTTATGCGAAATACAAAAAAATACAGTCTAATTTAAAATCTCCTCCTCCTCTGCCAAGTAAGAGTGCGGCAGATTAATATTCACTCCCAATTTAATATTTAAACCGCGAATAGATTTGATACTTCTCGGGTCAAAGTTTGTCGCATTTTGTACGTGGTAAATGTCACTTATACTTACGAGGTTCTATGAGACATGCGCCCTTTTTTTAAAGAGGGCAGTTTATACTATTTCTCAACAAAGGTTGAGAACTAAGTTGCATTGATATTATGCGCATGCGAAGCCGGGACACAACGCTAGCGTAATGAATAAATGCTTATACACGCATGCACAAATGCAAAGTTATATTGTTTCAAGTATATCAAGATAAGGCTTCAATTTGTATGGCATGATTCCGTTATTATTATAATACCGTGAGCGAGCATCCTCTCTCCAAGCTTACTCCCGATAGCATCTAAATTTCGTGGCGGATAACTTATTTAATTATTGCTCGACATTGTTTCCGTCCACGGCGCGTGCGGGTATGAGCCGAGACGATCACGTGACCTCATCGGGGATACGGAGCCATTACAAATGCTTCGTAAACGGCCATAGCGAACAGCTTATGCACCGTATAGATTCTTGTAAAGATATTATAGTGCCCCTTAATTAACTAGTTTTAAAACTTTCTACAACGTTTCTTAGCTTAGTGCTTCATGGATTTACTCAATCTTCTTCTTTATCTTGAGAATTTCGAAAAATATATAAGACTCTTATTTAAGGGCAGAGGCCAGTGACCTCTTTCTACAACCCATCATGTAATCTACATCGTCTCCAACGAATTCCTCTCAAAAACCTTACAAGAGACCTACCAGACTAACAGTCCTATGCATAATTTTCATGACGTCCCTATACTGCGAGAATAGACATTAAAGAATCATGAATCCGTCAGAAATCTTGCCAGATTCAGTAAGAAACTGTATCTTTTCATTGTTATACGTAAGTGTACTTAATATAATTGTAGTGAATGTGCAAGTCCGAGCGATGTGCGAGCGCAATTATCATATCTGCGCATGAGATGTAGGGCTTCACGGCGCTTGCGCACTGCTGTTAAAGCTACAATGTTCTCAAGTGGTAACCACATTTAGAAGCAGTTTTTGGGAGAAAAGTTGGATCTGAAATACAGTACCTAACCTAGGTTAGACAAAATGTTATATCTTTCTTTAGCCTTAGAACTCTATCTATAAGATATATTTAAGTTAAATCCTCTTCTAACCCATCAAGAACATTTGTATCTTTATAGGTTATAATACGTCTATAGTGTCTATTTACTAAAAAAATGTTAATGTCCCCTCATGATTGAATTGAATTTAAATTTACTGCGATCAGCCAGCGCCTTTATTTTCTGCTTAAACGCTTGTTTGCTCATTCCATGTGATGTGACTGTAACACTTTTTATAATTATGGGATCACTTAATTATTTAATTACATTGTGGAGTTAATTACTTGTAAATCCAATGAAACAGCTTTCGGGTTACCATAGCTAATGCACGAACCCCCAGTTTAAGTGCAGCTTAAGTATCACACGAGCTTAAGGTTCGGCCACTAATGGCCTCTCCTCGCGCCGGTATTTGGCCTTCGTTGGTTTTTGTGTTTCTTACAACACCTCCTGTGCCCAGAACCCATTATAGCCGCCAAATTGTACGTGACTCAAAGCATCACGCACTGAATGCCGTAAAGCATTCGTTGCCACCAACTGACCATTTGTATGTTACTTTAATAAGCCAAGTGTGTCAGGGGCACTGAAACTGTCAAAGTATTTGTACACCCACATGCTTCGTATTGTGAAGCCGAGTTGTGGGGGTTCCCGAAAGATAATGACAACTAGTCCATATTATGTTATTACAATTGTTCAAGCGTTTGACTGTTAAAGGTTGAGTTGGAACGGGGGACAGCGAGACAACGCTGCGATTTAGTACGTTAGTGCTTCTTGAAATCTTGACTGCGGGTGCTGAAAATTGGGGTTTTCCCAAGCTGTAAACGCAGAGGCGGTTGGTAGCGATGCGTCGTGCAGAATGCTAAAACTGTATTAATGTAAATGTAACGTAAGGTGCCATACTGGGAATCGCCGGAGGCTGTTTTAATCGCACCGCTTCCCCTCTGCCATCAACGGAGCTTGACGGCAGTCTTGACAAAATCTTCTTTCAGTAAGCATTCAGCAGACACGTGATTGCTGGATATCAGTTGGAACACCAGTTGCCGATATGTGCTAACTTAAACCCACACTACCTCAGTGCTTTCTGTTGTAACTACTTAATACTTTTACGGAGAAGGAAAAAAAATGTTATCCACAAACTGACATTCTTCAGAAGGTTCAAGTGTATTCGAGAGTAATCGAGAGTGCGTATCTGGCTATGAATAGATAAGATTAGCGTTACCGTAGGCCTATGCCCTAGCTAGGTCATGTTATCCACTCCTGGACTAGGTTAACACCACACCTGTACTAACAGCTAAGCGATGGGCACGGAAAAAATCTACCAAGAGGATAACTGTCTTGTGCTAGTTAGCTAAAATTAACTAATATTGACAACAATAATTACATCCGCGTGTGGTTGCCGGGTAAGAATAGTGCCATTTCATGTCTTCCAGTGGATTTCGTAAGAGGGGACTGATGGTCTAAGATAATCTGTAGCTCTGCCTACTGGGAATGAAAGTGTGACTTTATGTACATATGTATGTATGTAACTAATAATTAGCTAAAGTTAACTAATGCTAAAAGTAATTTCCTTCTCCCTACAGCGCTTAGCTGACTGAGGAGAAAATTCTGATTAAATCGTTGCCTCAGTCGAAGAGTCCTTCCCTTAGAGCTTAGAGCCTAAGATCAATCGCTGGACACAATTTGACGCTATTATAACTTGTTTTGGAGCGTTATCATTACACAGAAGTAAACCAAGTCGCAAAACTACCTTTACATTTATTTCATTTGTAAGCTGGGCTTGTCAAATTGTGCAATGGAACCGTCGTCATTCGCACCACATCCGTGATAATTGTCAGCCCTAAAACCTGTCGAACTCGTCGATTTCACGCCCGCTCGAGCGCCATTCGCCGCGGTATTGTTTCATCGCGCCACTGACTGCGATTGCGTGGACAATCGCTTCCGATCAGACTTGAACAAAGAACTGACAGCAGCAGAAGTAACTGTAACTGTAACTCGACTGTTCTTAAGGTTACAGTTGTAGCAGAACCAACAATAAACAATAAAAAATATGCCTTAAACAAATAGCTACACACTCAACAGAAGAGAAGATACAATTTCACACAGACTGACTGAAAATATCCAGATATTAGTAACCCTGACATAGATCATGACACATTAATTAGTACACGTGTCATTCAATCGTCCAAGCATTCGAGCAATTAAATTTAGAGGGAACACACAAACAAATTCACTTCTCAAGTTGTAAATATTTTCAATCATGTTTTAAGCCATTTCTTGAGGTTTCCAATTAGTTTTTTAACATAAGCGCAACGTGCAAACTTTTACCTTAACCTAACTTAAACAATTAAATTTATAACAATGACCACATGCCAAAAATAAAAAAGCTCTTATTTCGTTTTTCTTTTATTGTCCTCTTATTAGTATTTATTAAAACAATTAGTTGTCTTTACTCCGCCGTTGGCTTGACACTGTTAACAGCATTCCTCTCTAAACAAGAAGCCTTCTTTATCGAGCGGATAAAGGCTATTCCGCAGCCAATTACAATATTATTAGGAATCCGCGCCGCGCCGGAAACTGCGGTTGCTTGCAATGGCCGCCATTATTTAAGAGCTAGAGCTGCCGCAGTCTTCAGGTCAACCAGAACACTTGCAATTTTATGGTCAAGGCGTTTCGGAAATTGGACGCAGCCGACTGTCTTACAATGTGAGAGAGCTCTCTAGCCATAACTATGTACTTAAAATCACGTCTCCTAGAATTAGAAGTAGGATTATAGTCTTGAGAATGCAAATATCTAGCAGACCACAGATTTCACTGACCACCAGGTGGACTGTGGAGTCTTTGTCTTCCGCATGACATAAAAAGGAATTATAACCGTTAATCTTTAAATTCAGAGTTAGTGATCAGAGTCAGTTTGAAGTGTCACTGGTGCGGTTCCATCACCTTCTTAATTTGGATACTAGAGAATTGATACTATATGATACGGACTTTCAACCACACTATTTAATTTGGAACCCTAGAATACGTCTAGATATTTTATGATACGAGCCCTAAGTTTTAACAATTCGATCTTCATTCGCTGGCCCCTTACGAACCATACTCTCCATAGCTAATCTGGTGGACAGATTACACGTAACCGCTGCCGTTCATTCTCGGCGTCGTCACGCGCGCCTGCGCAGCCATGGACCCCGACGACACTTTTTTCGACCACCAACCGGTGAAAAAGTCAAAATGAACAAAAAGCCAGCGCTTACGAAATCACGAAAACTCGTGTCGTCAAAATTACTCTCTGTACCATTACCGTTGCTGCCGAGCAGAACGCTTTTTACCCGAATTGTGCTCTACGCCGACATAATAGAAAGAAAATTAGTTTTCGGCGATAGACAGGATACGATGGCTGCGTACGCCGACGGCTGTGAACAAATTGCTTCCATCAAGTGTCAGCTAAACTCATAGTTTGGATGCAATTTGTTTTCTACAAAGGGCTCATTATTAGGCATAATTTGGACAATTTTGAAGGAAAGTGTGTCGTGGTTCTTGCTGGACTTTCTTTTGCATTGTTGTCTTTGTTAAATTCATCTGACTTGGCTTCTAAAAAGTTCTTATTTTAATGAGTGTCAATACTATCAATGGATTGCTATGGTGGCGTTTCAAAGAACCTTTTCAAAGGTGCAACTAAAATTTGTGCCTGGTTCATTCTCAACGGCGTTACAATTTTACTAACCAAAGGCCTCTAATCTACCGGATAAAACCATATTACCTTTGACGTGTTTTCGTATCGTTAATGTTACGATAGCTAATATTTACTTGACAGTAATAGAGTTAAAAAAATGACACGATGACGCGTCAAAGACAATATCTATTTATCCAGTAGCATAAAGGTGTACCTAGTATAGCTATATACGATGCATTCCTATCAAAAAAGTATGAGATTGACATACGCGAACGTCAATAACGAACCGGACAAACCGACCATACATATATATATTATTAGTTTCATTGTGACAAAAAATATATGATTTATAATCATTCTCAGCACCAACCTTAATTTTTTTCTCTTTGACCCATTGGTTGACTGCTAGAGAATGCCTTAAGATATTAAAGTCCGCAATTTGTATCTAGTTTTTGTATTGTGCAATAAAGTTAAAATAAATTATTAATGAATTGATAATAATGTGGGTTTTTTTTTAATACTTATTATATTTATATTGTTTAGAAAAAGATTTGACTCCCAACAGCAACATACTTTAAATCAGGGATCATCGTTTCGTCACTTTCGAGATCAGAAGAGCCAACTTTTTATTACTAAGACGGAGAATAACCAACTGCGACAGTTTTTCAGTGCCTCTATTCCCGACGGTAAAAAACATACTTATCTTCTTTGATCTGTTATGGACTATGGTATTGTTTTGACGTCAGTCGCCATTACTGTCAAGTAAATAAGAGCTATCAAAACGGTGACATACGGTAACAGCTCAAACACGATATGGTTTTTACCGTCAGAAATAGAGACCCAGCTCACTTCACAGTATAAGACAGATTTATAGGAAGTATGTCTCTTTCTTTCACTGTTAACTGAACTGCTAACCATGTCATGGAGCCGCTCCAAGCACGGTGGGCTTCCAGCCACTGAATCATGCCTTCTTACGTCATTCATTATTTATGGCAATTGTCGTAATAGCACGCTGTCGGTCATCGTTCGCAGTGATTGGCCATTAGGCTAGCTAGCCACGGTAGCCAAATTATACTTAATAACTAATGAAATACACAAACACCGATAGATATTTAGCGTGTGAACCGTTTCGTAGATTGTGATGGCTTCAATTGAGTTTGAAATGTATTTATGAAACCTCTATTTATTCCAAGCTTGAGGTTGGCAAGAGTTTGATATGATGATGGTGAACCACAATATTCTCAAGTAGGTATCAACCAAGGAGATTTTCAGTAAAAAAATAATTAGATCGGATCATTGCATTGAATCAAGTTACCTACTAAACTTTTTTTGCCAAACTATAGGCCTACATACAGATGACATTGCATGATAGAGATCCACCTACTGCACTGCTAGACTGATTCCCCAAATATCACCACTACAACTGGGCCTAAAATTCCAAAGATACTACACATACACAGTTCTACCTATCATATAATTTTTCTTGACGAGTTTTAGACAATCACCATGGAGTCCTTGGATATCACACGCGAGGACAATGATCGGTTAAAGTGTATTTACTTTTGAGGACTAAACAGACAGAAACACATGGGGTTAGCTTAAAGCGCTTCTGTCAAGTCCAAGTACCTATTATAATATTCGTAATTATGTTTAATGAAATGAAATGAGTGTCAATGTCATTCAATCTTAGTCCTCACGGTTGGCAACGCAAGTGCATCTTGAGATTGAAAATGTCTATGGTGTTCAAAGTTCACTTATCTGCCCTGGTCTGTCTCGTTTGATTTCTGTATTCCAAAATAAGTTCAGTCATACATCCATAAACTCACGTCTTCATTCCCAGAGTGGTGCAGGCAGAGCTACAGACTTACCACCACTCCAAAAAACTTGTTGATAATTCTGTAAAATTCAGTCAATCTGTGTTAAATTTAAAATTAGAATATTAACAGATTCATTCTTAATTTGAAAAACTCCGCGCCATACTCGAGCTCGGCCTGAGCTGTTCGTCGGCGGCGGTCATCCACCGTCACGGACGGCAACTCCTGCGCAAGTGCACGCTCTTGAATCATTTTAGTCGTAATCTGAATAATATTGTAGATTATTTTTAGTGATACCTGTGAAGCGTTATTTTTAAATTAAAATATTGTAAGGAGAGGCTTTGTGGTTCGCCGGAATATACTCCTAATACATATTTAATAATATCCTATTATTGGGTAATTCTTGAGCGTTTTTATATCGCTATCATTGGCATTGCCGTTTTTGCGTGTAACTCCCAATAAAGTTAACATGTTCCTTATAGTTTTAATTATAATGTAAATTACAATCGGTGCTGCTTCCCTAGTCTTATTTTCGCCAGTAATTATCGAAATAAATAATGACAGCATAAACGCTAAATATCAGACTCAATCCAGGATAATCTGAAATTGTTGTAAAAAAATTCGCAAGACACCAAATCTACGAAAAAAGATCAGTTTTATATATTAAAATAGCTATTGCATTAATTAACAGTTAAAGCATAACCTAGAAAAACCTCTACTATTTTTAAAACGTCTGTTACACAGCACGTTGCAGCGGCTAGAACAGTTACAGGTGTCATTGACAGCAAGGAGTGAGGAGTGAAATGCCAACAACCCGTCACGGCGCAGGCGCACATTATGCACCCTCCTTAATTAGCGGCCTTTATGGACGCAATTAAAAAATAAAGAGGGCTAAGGAAAGTCCAAGGTGAACAGTGGCGGTTTTCTAGAGGCGTTTGAAAGAAAGGCTGAGCCTAGGTCACATCACGTTCCAAATGTATAACACGGTGAAATCTATATAGATGAAAGGGGAATTGGTCTCCTTAAGATATAGAGCTCACATTGAGCGACTGAAAAAAAACCCAAAATGTTCATTAAGTTAACGATAGTATCAATTTATCAAGAAGAATAAGGGCTTGCTCTTTCCTCGGCCAACGGCTAGCAATAGCTATCCAACGAGGAAATGCAGCCAGCATAATCGGCACCAGCCTCGGTGGCCGTGGCCTACGGGACATTTGTTCATTTATAGTTATTTAGAATAAGTTAATTTATTTTATTCTTCTTCTTCTTCTTCTTCTTCCACAGCATTTATTTAGATGCCCACTGTTGGGTATATGCCTCTCCAATTCTTTTCCTTTATTTATTTTATTATTTTATTTTAATTATGTTCCTTTTTTTCTGTTTAGTTTTTGTGTCTTAATTAAACGCAGAAGAATAATCTGCAAATTCAAATATCGACATGAATAAATGCAATGAAGATAGCTCTTTTAATTCTGTCACACTTTTGGCGTTTGAATTATTTCTGTTTAATTAGCATAGAGTATCACTTTCGTGATATATTACATTGACTTCTTGTTGGAATTGCTGCACTAATCTGTTAAATGCCTTGAAACGAGAAGGTACAAAAGGTGCTATTACTTATAAGATCGACTGTCCCATGTATCAACAGCGTATAAGCGTACTCTCTTATATTGTTTTTTTTTATGGCATAGAGATGGCAAACGAGTACACCACACTTGCCACAACTAGCCACTAGCCACTTGATGGTAAGTGGAACTTGTGACCCATAGACATTCGCATTCACAAGACTGCAATCCTAAGACTGCAAATGCGTTGCCAACCCCGAGGTCTGTCTTATCCCCAAACCGGAACACAGCAATGTGAACACTGCTGTTTGTCGGTAGGTTAATGGATAAGATGGTGGTAGCGATCAGGACGGACGCTGCACAAGGTCCTACCACCCGCAAACCAGTCTTGTACAGTTTACTAACAATATGTTCGAAAATGATACCAAAGAATCTTTCACATTTGTCAGAGTAGGGATGACAAGGCAGAAGAGTAGATACTCAAGTGAAGACTTGGCCGTAGCCAATAGAATGTTAGACAGACATTGGACCGATGATCTCATTCAGATACGTGGAAAAATTGGACGCTGCTAGAAGGTCAAGAGCGGATCGGTAACATCGGTTTCGATTTTCCGCGTGTCCTAGAACTATCGACTGACTCAGTATTGGGTGCTCCGAGTAGAAGCTGAGACGAATCTATGGCAACAAATAAACTCATCTCAAGTATTTAATTTATAATCACTCTGTAATTACTATTTTTCTTTTAAGTCGCTCTAACGATTTCGTCTATCTCGTCTATCTCGTTACACTTTGGATTGCAGGTTTCTTTACCGTAAGAGCGTAATATCACCAGAGAAACCACTCTAGTAGTAGTAGTGTAATTATGTTGAAAAAACTCGTTAGTACGCAGAGGTCACTAGGGATCGAACTCCGCACCTTGCGACGGGTCAACACCTCAAGCCACTAGGCCACCTGGGACATGACACGTGGGATCTTTGACCCATAGATATATGCATTATCAAGACTAGAATCTTAAAACTGCAACCCTAAGACCGCATAATGTGTTGCGAACCCTGATGACTAAAATCAAAAGTCTATAAGCTAGTAATTTCACCGCTTGCTTACATTTCATACTTTATGTGTCTGTCTTTCAAATTTCTAAACAAGATGAGCTTTTTCATGGCACGAAGAAGGTTAACGACACAGGCTGATGCAAAAGTGGGATCTGAGATTTGCGTTCTCAAGACTTCAATCATAAGACTAATGCGTTGACAGCCCTGAGAACTACCTAAGAAGGAATGCCTCTATGCTAGTAATGTGGATGTCTTATCCCCACACCACAATACACCAATGGGAATACTATTGATTAGTGGTAGGCTAAAGGATAAGTAATAGAGAGACCGACCCGGCACAAGGTCTTAACACCACTATACGCATTTGCGTCCGTGGCAGTGAATATGAAAATCCTTCGTCAAAGTTATTAGTCTCCAAGCTCCGGAGGCGTCGACCTGCCACGCGCCGCCGCGCGCGCACTCAGCGTGGCGTAAGGTGCGCGGCGCCCGCGCAGGTGACCCCGCACCTGCGTGCGCAGCCCACATTATGGGACTGTTATGACATTTGCAGGCTGACGGTTGGCGGGTACGGGAGCTGGCGAATAGGTACTACCTATATAGAAGTAATGTGTAAGTCGAAAATTCGAGTTTAACTTGACAAGGGGAACTTTACTTTTTTAAAAGATGTTCTTATCATGCTTATAAATTGACGTTTGCCTCAAAAACATAGTTAGGTACTTTTTGTAAATATATACTGAGAAAACAAATTTCTGCTAATAGCTTAAGAGCTTAAACGCCGCATGGTCTTTTCTACGACACAGGTAGTGCTAGATTTGAAAAAACGCGGTTACAAACCAAATGGTCATTCCGACCACTAGTCCAAAGCGGGCGTGGTTAGCACTGACACTACACAACACTTGACGCAACGTACAGCATAGATGAAATTTTCTATTTTCTTAAACTTAGCAACTATAATCACTGAAAAAAATTACCAACACTTCAATTTTATTTATTAGCAGGTATAGATGCCAGATCTGTATTATACGGCCCCTATTCTACGACGATGATGTATTTATGGTTGTGTTTGTATCTATTTATTGCTATGCCATCGGCAACACAATAATTGGATTTCCCTATAATTAATCCAACACCGTTGGAGCAAGATTGAAGCGTCTTCCTAGCGAGGCGGAGTGAAATTGTGCATATCCAGCTAATGATTTAAGACATGTTTTGCACATGAACACATTTTTTTCTCAGCGACGCGGCAATGTATCCTTATACGCTTTTTTTTCAAGTTAATGATTTACATTGAAACAGTAACGTTCTTCACGCATGTCTAATAATGAACTTCCTGTTTTAAGTTCTTAGTCTAACTAGCCCGTGACTCAATTCGCGTAGAAATCGTTTATCGCCATTGTTTATTCCCTTCCTCCATGCCCGACACACTACCAAATTTTTCCCCAGCTACTTTGTCTGTGTAGGATTCTCCCGTGTTTGAGAGCAATATATCTATCATTTCCCAAGTTTTCATTTCTTAATACGTTATTCGTATTATTTAGCTATTATCAGGATACCAAAGCTAAAAACATCGGAAATGTTAGATTAAATAGACTTCATCATCATCATCATCATGTCAGCCGAAAGACGTCCACTGCTGGACATAGGCCTCCCCCAAGGCTTTCCACTCAGACCGGTCTTGTGCTTTTCGCATCCACCGCGGTCCCGCGATCCTGACGAGGTCGTCACTCCATCTTGTTGGAGGCCTACCTACAGCTCGTCTTCCGGTCCGCGGACGCCACTCCAGAACCTTCTGACCCCAAATAATAGACTAATAGACTTGCGATTGTAATATACTTCAAACTACTGCAGCGGGAAATATGTATATACTTACGTTTTTGGTAAATATTAATTTTGGGATGACACATTCCACGCAAAAAAAAATGGTCCCTACCCGTGGTAGGACTATTTGCTATCGTAGACTATAGAATTCGTAACAAAAAAAAACAACTCAATTTGTTAACCCAGGGGGAACGAGTCGGTAACCCTGTCTGATAGTATTGGCAAAACGTAGGTAGGTATACCTATTCACTTTCGGGAGAAAGACACACTTTCTTTCATGTTACTCTGCCTTGGCGGTAATTCTCAGATCTGGCTTAGTTTCTTTTCTTCTCGTTGGTTTATCCTAGAAAAGCATAGTCCTTTTCTAGTTTGTGTTGTAGCCTCCTCCTTTTTTAAAGTCGGTTGATAAAATACGTCATGAGGTACCAGCATTGCACTGTTCATTCTGGCTTTTCAGAGATCATTGTTGCTATGCTTGCTTAAGCTGCTTTTAACTAAGTAGTTACTTAGCTACTTAGCTAATAGCTACGCTCATTACGTCAAATCCTCGGTGAGAAATCCGTCAACACCATTTCACATTGCAAGTCACAGCGGCGTCGGGGAAATAGAAAAAACGTAGCATATCGTTTTGTGGGCAGCGGCATCACGATTTCACGGCCGGTAATGGGGGCATTAGACGTAACGACACGGAACACGGCCGACGACCTGCCTGTACGATTACGATTTTATATCGCTTGGAAGAAGTACAGCGTCGAAAAGATCATATAACCAATGGCGTATCCAGGTGGGAGCCGTAGCGTAACCTCCCCAGCGTATTTGGATAGGCCATAAGTTTAATAGATCTTAGCGCAATCATCGATGGCCATTAATATTTTATAAGATGGATTTATAAAGTACCGTCCCTTTGGGGTGAATATCCACCAGAGCTGTGCGAGGTAGCGCGTGCGAGGAAAAAATCCTACAATAGGAGAGCTGCGCCGCTGAGCAAGGCTAGGAAAATCAAGTATCCCTATTTGTGTTTTTTTTGGCTATATCCCGTTGTCCGCAGCCGCACCGCTCCACTACCTCGCACCGGGAAGGACAACAGTTCTTTATACACGTTCCCAATCAGAATGCGGATGACTCGTATTTAAAAAATAACAGATTTTGTATGTGTCCCAGTAATTTGTGGTATCGTATCGTTGGGTGCCCTTCGACCGTTGACCTAAGATTTTATGTGCAACATTTTTTTGGTCGAAGATGTTTCCTATAATACTGACTTTTTGGCAAACTTTTTAGTTTTTTTTTATAAGTTTTTTTGCATACATATTTTTCCTCTGAAGCAATTTTGGTCTAAAATTGATTTGTCTAAAAATTTAATTAAGTACGGCTAAATCCATAATATTGTTTGGTGGAAACCATGTCGAAACCCAAGTATAAAACATCTAGGTCTCAACTAATCTATAGGTTAGGTTATGTTATAATTGTGTCAAGTGAAACGGTGGTATGCAAATAATATGTGGCGAAACAAAAATAAGCCAAACAATTTTAGACCAACCGATATCACCTCGTATCCTTATCGGCGTTATCGCAAAGTAGTAACTTCGATTCCCGCCGCAATGTACCAATTACATTTTTCAAGTTAGGCAGGCAGGTTGCTTTCTGTGTTAACCGATGCTCTTACGGTAAACGAAAAATATCGTGAAGTTTGCACGTGTCAGAACACTGACTGAATGTCTAAGGAGGGAACCCTAATACACTAGAGGAAGGTTTGATGTCTATCCGAGAGAGTTCGTGCAGCGGCTCTATTACATATCGATGTTCGTTGTGTGATTTGGATAAAAAATCTGTCACTGTCGTAACCAATAGGATAGGGACCTATGTATGCGAGAGAGATATAAGAGATGAGCATTAGTCTAGTTCTAGTTAACGTTATCGAGATTGCCATCCGTTCCATTCCGCGCACAAATCCGTTAACCATAATGCTCTTCCGCGTACCACAAACAAAACAGTAACCTATTCTACAACACAGATAAGACTCATAAACGCATAAATTACAGATACATCTCATTCCAGCAATTAACTCAGTATATCTATTATTTTCTAAATAACAAGAAAGAAACTTTGCTCCTCGAACGGGAAAGATAAAAAGGTACTGAACAGTTGGAAAGCATCGCGATAGCGCCGCTTAGATCCAGTAGGGTTGGCAGACGTCATGCTTTTAATTGTCACATAACTATTAGTAGTACCACTCATCAGCATGATAATAAAATAAATAAATATCGGGGGACAATCTCACACAAATTCACCTAAACCCAAGCTGTAGGCTATTCACGGCAAGGAAACGTTCGACACATTTCGACTATTTCAACGCTCTTAATGTCCAAAAGTGACGAACCTTTTCTAACCGTGACTATACTTATATAAAAAAATAAGTACTCAAATAAAGATAAAAAGAAAAAAGATGTTTATTCAGTAAGTAGGCCGCATGGGCACTTTTACACGTCAAAAATCTACCAGCGCTTCGCAAGAGCTGCTGAGAAGAAACGCCGAAAGGAACTCAACAGTCAGTCGTTTTTTTAAATACTACTTATGATACTATACAATTATAAAGCTTAACCTAGCATTATATAAAACAATGAAAGTAACATAAAACAATTAATAATTATACTTACCTATGACAGTGCAAGACAACCACATACAAAATTTCGATACATTCGCCACATATTTTTTATATTTTTACATATTTTTTATATCTAATTTATTGTTAAGTTAATTAGGTGTTTAGTTTAGTTTAGGCCAAGCATTTTTATCAGTTAGATAGTCCTCGACCCTATAGTAAGCTTTAGACATCAACGACTTTTTCAAGTAAGTTTTAAGTACTGGAAATGGTAACTTTAAAACTGTGTCAGGTAATTTATTATAGAAATGAATGCATTGACCTACAAATAATTTATAAACTTTTAATAAAATTTTAATTGCAATATTATTTTTATTTCTTGTATTCAAATCACAATTCTTAACAAGACATTAGGCAAAGCGAACCTAACACATTTGGTTTTTTAGCATTGAGTAGCAAATTGTTACTCGTAAACCAATTAAGTACTTTATCTAGCGTGGCATTTATCCTTATCCGACTTAATGATGTATTATCAGCAAATAGCACAATATCACAAAGGTTATCTACCGTGGGTGGTAAGTTATTAATATAAACCAAAAATAAGAAAGGACCTAATATAGAGCCCTGAGGCACACCTAGTTTAACAGCTGCTCCCATGGACTGTGTTTTGTTAACCACAATCGTTTGTGTTCTATCACTAAGATATGAAGACATAAGATTTAGAGAATTATTTGACAGACCATAATGTTCTAATTTTAATATAAGAGTCGCATGATCTACGCAATCAAATGCTTTGGAAAGGTCACAAAAAAATCCTATTGCATCACAAGATTTAATGAGTATAGATGCTGCGTCAGTTGGGGATCGTCCTCTGGTGAAACCTAACTGATTACTGTTAAGAAGTTTATTTCTATTGAAGTGACCTAACATATCTTTTAACATTAACTTCTCAAAAACTTTACTTAAAACAGGTAGAATAGGAATGGGACGGAAATTCGTTAAATCACTCATCTCGCCCGATTTAAAAAAAGGTATGACTTTACTATATTTAATAAAATTTGGAAAGACCCCCTCTGAAATGCAATTATTGTAGATTAAAGCTAAGTCAGGTGCAATTATATCTATGATATGATGGATGACGTTCCCCATAAATCCTGTTTTTTTTTAACTGACCTTCACAACAGAAACTGTCTGGAAACGTGGCTATAATTAAAGCTTAAATTACATTTAGTAACATTAGCACAAAGTAATTCTTGAGCTCCAATCGCAGATGATTGAAGACATTTCGTGGTATTAATGGCTATGGTGGAGAAATAATCTTCGAATGCTAAGGCCACGTCTTTGTTTGATGTGATTAGTTCGTCACCCTTATATATGGTTATTTGATTATGACGAGTTTTGGATTTACCCGTTTCTCTATTTATTATTTTCCACACAGTTTTTACCTTATTGTCAGAAGTTTTCAGCTTAAGACCTAAAAAGTTTGACTGACTTAGCAGTCAAGCAAACTTGCTTGAAGGTCCTTGAATAATTCTTAACGTAAACTAAGAAGTCAGCGTTCTTGTTCTCCTCCCTCTCTTTATATAGTTCATAAAGCCTTTTTCTACTTCTATGAATGCCCATTAGCTCAACTTAGTTTTTGACCCAGAAATAGTTTTATCTTAAAAATATTATTAAATTGATGAAGAATTACACCAAACAAATCTATATAGATATAATACTATTAGAATCATTATGTGAAAAGGATAACTCACATAGATTACTCTGAATACATAGAAAACTCAAATACGGGCGCTCATCACACAACTATTTGACCTGCTCGAGAATCCTACCCACTTAATCAATGGTGTACCCAGGGTTGGGACAGGCACACACACCACTACGCGCTTCAAGGTATTTACATACGACCTTTTTAGCCCAATATTTCCTAGTGTTGGCACCCCTGAAAGCCCATAGAGCGCAGCAGATCGTAACTGGGCTTGGGACTGCCAGTAATTACGCGCATGTTCCGGACAAAGACAAGCTAATTGATGCGCTCCGCCATCTTGGCCAGCCCTGATCGAAATGTGGATCGTGATTTGTTTATTTGTACTGTTAAACGCGTTAGATTTAAAGGGAGCAAGATGCAAATTGTGGTGGTAGCGTCAAACACGCAGCATCAAACGAGCCTAACAAAGCAAGATTTAAAAACCAAATTGCTGTTTGGATGTTAGTTACTAGTGTTGCCAGCCGTCCCGAAATTTGCGAGACGCGTCGATTTTTAGGGGTCTATGCACACGTCACGATTATTTGTAGGTACAGTCGAGTTCATAAATATGTATACGTTTTAGTACCTTGTCTTTTTAATGTCTTGTTTTAACTAGTTGCCATATGCCTAGTCGGCCCATAAGTTCTGCCACTGAGATTAATTAAAATTTAAAAAGTTGCAAAATATTTTTGTAAACCTGTACATTAGTCAAAACCTCAATTCATATAGTTTTAAAGAACACATAATTTATGCTACATTATTGCAATAGGTTGCTGTATAATCTTTAAATATTTCTGTAAGGGGCTAGTTGAGCAAGGTTAAAAATACGCTCAACAATGATACACTTGACGGTTACTGTTTTTGTTAAAGTTGTGGCAGATTGTCCAAATTTGAATGTCATATTATAATTCCGCTATAAATATGTTGCAAAAAACTTAAGATCTGCTTATACGATCGCCAATCTTCATGTCTCCCTAAATCGAGTTAACGATTTTGCATCAATTTTGCAGAAATTAGAAATCTCACCATATCTTTTGCTTAATAGCTGGGATTGAACCGTTAAGGTATCTAATGCTAGTCTTTAATATGTCCTGAGAAAAGAGGTTTCAAAATATTAAAACACCAACTTTATTTCTCAATAAAAGATTGACATTTAACCACTTTTAAAAGCTACAATTTGCAGAAAAGTTCCTCGTATATCGACGAAACCAACCGTAAAATGTTAAAAAATCTAGTCGAATATTGTGGTAATTATTTGAAATGCAAGATATTTCTTAAAAATTTAATAAGGCTTTTAATTAATAAATAGTCAATTGTAAAAAAGTATATACTTATGGGGAGTTTTAATTGACTTAACCTTAATGACAGAACTTCTGGACCGACTAGGTATGAATTGTCACAGCGTTTAAAGTGACAAGGTACTAAAGTGTACACATATTTATAACACAGACCCGATCTATGATAGTCTTTACCTTGCAATACTAGTGAAACATCAGACAAAATATTGGGTACAAATAATAAACGATAAGTTATATGATAATAATTAATTGGGTTTCCAGTATTCTGGGGCCTAATCCACTTTTTTTTGTTTTGTTATCTTGCAATATGCTTTTATAGAGTAGAATAGATTATTTGGTCCCCAGTTCCCTACTCACAACAAAACAATCAAAATCATCCTTGATCAAAAAACGGGTTTGGAACCGCTCGGATAGACATTTTTTAATGATTTTGGATCTTAAGAAATAAGAACAACCACTTATGTAAAAAAATATTTTATTAAAAATGTTTTAACGACAAATTATTTACAGGCTTACGGAGTACTATACACTAGATAACAGCTTTACAATTTTGGACCCCACTGTGCTTCGTTTATAATATTACGGGAGTTCATTTAACCACACATTCAACTGGTTTAATAAGCCCTAAAAGCACTAGTAAGTTTCCAACACAAATATATACAAAATAATTACAAAATATACACCATAAACAACAAATTTAGTCAAAGTTTATAAAATGCTTACACTTAGTTTTGTTTGTCGTGTTGTTTAATAAATAGTTATGATGAATAATTAATTTTAGATCCAGGATAATAATAATACAAAAACGGTAGATTACAAATAGTGCTTAATTCATAATGACAAAATCACGATTGTAGAATACCACTTACAGAGACCCATTTTAAACCTCTTTTGATTTATTTAGTGTACACCACATCCACATCCATTACTATTAATAATATTATCTTAACATTAACTAGAAAATATTATTAAAGAGGCGGTTCCAAAACTTGAATCATAACTCCTTACTCAAATTCATCAATTTACATTACTTATGAAGCTGTAAGGGTTGACGTCCACGAGTTATATTATTGTCACATCGCAAAATAGCAGCAGAAACGGATGGATGGTTGCGATGGCTCCAGAGAATAAGGACTCGTGCACGTAAATCCTAAATTAAATAATCTCGAGATATGGCTTCCTGTCACGGTTTTACAGAAACGTATATGAACCCAAAAAAATAAGTCTAGTAGAAACTTGCGACTAATTTGTACACAAGACCAATCCCACATGAGTATTTCCGGGCGTTGTGATTTCATCATAAAGCGACGCAAGTGTTTTAACGCATCGAACTAATTAGAACAGACAACGCTCGTGTGGGATTGCTCTTATGTATGCCTGTCTAAGCTAAAGTCGGATTTTTTTTAAATAAAGTACCTATGCTGTCAAGCCTCGAGTAAATTTCTGGGTAGCAATTAATAGAAAAGGTAACCACAACATGTTTAATATTTAAAAAAGAAATGAGTTATAAATTAACACGCCTATAATTGAAACAAACAAAAACAAAAAGTGTAAATTTACTTACTTAATATCCGACTTTTTGCGTCACGAGTTGTAGTAAATATGTTTTTAAAGTGTTCTATGTTTTTTGATATATTTCCCCCCCTGCGACGCAATACTCGCTTGTACAGCCAAAATCTCCATATGTACAAGTCGGCACACATAAAAAGTACCCTGAGCGACCTACCTGCGCAGTGAGCAAATGACGGACCAACTTGGTGGAGGCGACGGGGGGACGGGGGGTTTGTCAGTAGACAACATGCGCAAACATATCCACTAGCCGCTCGGAGCTCGTTTTACGTGTGTCCACCTGAATTACATATTATTGACATCAAGGGGAAATTATATTAAGGTATAGGCATTTTCCAACCTCGTAAGACGTAACAACAAATTCACGGCGTCAACCTCATCCATCTAAATTTGGTGTCCGCCGCGCGAGGTTTGATCTACAAAATTAGCTACAGGAGAATCGGAAAATATTGGAGAGATACACATAATTTTAGTATCTCAATCGCTCGATAGCCAGTTCTTCATCTCAACCATTACATAAGGAAACTATATCTCCAAGCAGTCCACACAAAGTATTACTGATTACTTAACTACAATAAATAATAATGCCTTTTTTACTTATTATGCTACACATACTTGCCAACTAATGTGTATCACAGTTCCTAATCAAATGAAAACCACTTAAACGTTCGTTATGATGATGCTTAGAAGTATCTAGACTGCTAATTTAAACTACCTGTACAAAAAACCAGCTACATTATTGACGCAACACGGTAATTTCACCCGGTGGTATACACAGGTTGTTTTACAAGAAATGGCGAAAAAAACTATTATACCGACAAGTCACATTCTGTAAAAGTGGACGATTAGAAATGGTTGAAAATAAATATGAATTATTTACAAATACATCCCATACAACTGGACGTAAGCCTACACTAAGCTCTAGATTTATACTATAAGTCACTGACCAATGGTTAGGCTAGATTCTAGACTAACTGGGGTGTCGTCACTTGGAATGGACGAAGGCAAATGTACGATTGCTTGCAAGAATCCTACATATTCTTTAATCTTCGCAATCGTTTACGTTTACAGAATGAAACTTGTAGTCCCACAATGATTGTGTAGGTAACACCTATGTAGAGATAGAACTTACGCTTTAATTTGTATTTGTTAAACACACTCATTTGTGATAATCATTGAGATCACCGGAGAGGATCACTTAGGTACACTAAAAAATACTTGGGTAATCCAGTCAGGTGATCGCATTAGATATTCGTCCATCCAATCAAACAATATTGGGAAACAACCTATTATACACACAAGGTATTATATATACAGGCTACGCTGACCAAATTACAACCTCTTTCTCGTACTGGCCAGAACGACTGAGCAAGCGAGTCTAAGCCATATTAATAAACTAATCTTAACTAAGATGCCAGTCTTAAGATTATTAAAAAAAATTAAATGTCATGTTTCTTATGACATGACGGTGGCTTTAGATGAGCATCTCAATCAGATTTTTTTTCATTCATTCATTCATCATTTCACACACTTCACAAGCAAAGAAGCTGTAAAAAAGTCTATTTTGCTAGTACCACTGTTAATACTTACGATTCTATGTTGAGTTTTAATCTAATTCGTATAGAAAACAGCCGTATTAATAAACTAATCTTAACTGTGATGCCTGTCTTAAGATGCCTTAAAAATTACAGTTTTCTTTGACATGATGTTTACTTTTACGTGGCTTAAGGACAAGCATCTCAGTCAGAAACACTTGTAGCAAAGAACCTGTAAAAAAGACAATTTTACCAGTATCACTGTTAATAACTATGATTCTATAGTCGTATGCTTAGGCACAGATCTGTGCTCAAAATTTGTATATCTTTTTTTTATTTTTGTAAGCTTAATTTTATGGACTATATCGTAATCTGAAGAG
Source organism: Acleris sparsana (assembly GCA_923062465.1). Lineage (NCBI taxonomy): Eukaryota > Metazoa > Arthropoda > Insecta > Lepidoptera > Tortricidae > Acleris > Acleris sparsana. The sequence goes on from OV281286.1 coordinate 5,291,902, forward strand.
ACTAGAACTTGGTACTTTTTTGACCTCCCGCATACGAGGGGTTAATCTAATTCATATAGAAAACAGTGTGACGCACGAAATAACCGGCCTACAATAATTTTGATAAATATATTGCTTATGTTTCATACTGTCTATGTTTTGAAAAGGAAGATGTGTTTTAGATACATTACTATGTGACTGTAAATATTACATTATCAACTGATTACTTCTTAACTGGCCACATATAAGGCGCCGCCAGAGGTTCCCAAAAACATGCCGCAAAGCGAGCGACAGTTTATGTACAAAACACTGCCAGTGTACGCACAATATTAGTAATACAGTAATTTCCCGGCGAGGTCTACCAGTCATTCTATGGTATTTTCTACCAACGATGGCGCACCCTGTCACTTAATTTTGACGTTGCGAATATTTTTTTGTACAAGTACATAAGGCGCAGCGTTCAGATAAGTCGAACATCCCTCTGTTTTTACATGTCTATCGCAAAAAATGTATTAATTTGCACGCAACCCAGCCCAGACACTCTCAATGATGCAAGAAATACTATAGAGGATTTTAAATGTTTAACATTTGTTTTGTGTTGACTTTATACATTTTGCAGAGTTATACATTTTCCAAGTGTGATTATTAGTCGTGTCACGTCGGGAAATAACACGGCTAATTTACGCTAATGCGCATTAATTTACGCATTAGCGTAAATTAGCCGTGTTATACATTTCCCGATTTTTTGGCAAAAAATTAAATTCTTTAATGGTACTTGTATCTTCGCACCTAAAGTGTGGAGTGGGCCGGGCAGGCCCGTTAAAATTAAGACGACACCGAGCAATCGCTGATAACTGTACATCCTAATATGTTTTTTAAAATCGAGGTTTGGTTATAATCATGTTGTACAAATTAATGCACAATTTATAGGGTATATAGCGCATTATGGGTTGATAACAATTGAGTGAGTAACTTTACAAAAAAAAGCAGCTACCTTTTTCCGTTATCATTACAAAACACAATAACAATAATGAAGACGCTACTATACATTCAGCGTATGCTCGGCGTGGTCATAAGCAACGGGGAGCGCCTTTGTAGCCTAAAGACAACAACATTCAATGCAAAGTGTTACACCTACACGGCCTTCGACTCGCGTATAAAAATGTTTGAGTAAGTTCCGGACGGTACGTACGACCTCCCAGGTGGGTGGCGCCAGCGACGACTACTCGTCGCTGTCGGAGGGCTAGCTGTCGCGCGCGCCCGGCCGCACCAGCACCAGCTGCTTGTCGCCCTCCTCGCCCGGCGTGATGGTCTCGATGGTCAGCATCATCTTGTCGTCGCAGCTGTCCTCGCCGGAGTCAGAGTACATGGACTGGGTTGATGTGGCTACCTCCTGGATGGGGAAAGGTATAATGTAATGTATTATATTGTAGATGGGCTTAACCTTTGACCAGGATTACAGGTCGCAAATCAGTCTAGTTTTAGCCTTAAATAAAATAAAACAGACGTTATTTCTGGGTTAACAAAGATAAAAACTAACAAATTAATCTAAACTAAGTGTAGTTTAAATTTTTAGGTAAAAAATAAATTTTAATGGTATCTGTATTGCACACCAGAACCCTCTATGAGGTAAAGGCGACTTCCACTACTTTCTCATGGGCCATCCAAATACAGTTTTTTCCAGCTCTCTCTACAATTTTGACAGCCCAGCGTGCCAGAGGCCGGCCTCTCTTTCTTTTCCCCCTGGACCTTGCCATGTGCTGTTATTCGGGATGTCCATCTCTCGTCTTAAGAGTCTGGCGACATGTCTAGCCCAGCTCCATTTAAGTTTCTGAGCCTGACTGGCTTTGTGCGTCTGACTTTTGTTCTATTCCTAATTAAGGAATGGAATGGTTTTTGCCTTATTTATACGAATTTGGCTACTATTTAATAGATTTCTTGAGGAAAATACATACCCCTATTATAGCTTGGGTTATGTAATTTTCATTAAGCCTTAGTTTCACAATACCCTGTTACCAATATCTAACTTTTGCACGGGACTCCTTCCGCGTCGAAGTCGTATATCGCTATTACCTCGGGGACTCCAAGTTTCATACCGATTCGTTCAGCCATTCTAGTGTGATTGAGATGTGTGAACAAAAATCTAAACTTTTGCATTTATAATTTCGATTTATAGTTTTACCGAGTAGAATTGAGCCCTAGATGTTTTGAATATTAGTCATTAGTTACAAATATTTAGGCTGATTAGTTAAACATTTCACCTTATGGAATTGGATCGGAGACTGGTAGCTTTTTAAGCAGGTCACATTTTGACAGTTGAGTTTCTTTATAAACAAATACCCTAGTTACAAACTAACATAGAAACCATAAATTAATTTAAATCAGGGATCGTATACCGGTATTATTTTCATAAAACAATACCGGTATTCAATTTTGGTATCTCGCATATTATTGAAAATTTTTGAACTTCAGTGAATTTATATAATAGTATAGTGTTATTACCTAAATTCCAATCGAAAATATCAAGGAAATGTTGCAAAGTAAGGAAGATATTTCAATTTTATTCAATACCAGTATTGATCCCTGGTTTAAACAAAAGTACAAATGGACCATCCTACTATGCTATAATAACATTCAGAGAAATATAGCCTGTGTCAATTGACAAAGATTTAATCAAATTAGTACTGTTTGGCACATAACCTCAAAAATTCATCAAGTGTGTTTTTATTATAAATAACATATAACTTGTAATTATTTTATCTTAAACTTAATGTGAAAGTAAAGATAAAGTTTATAAATCACCGCTAAGACCTTGCTTGCTCTTTAAAAGCATGTGAATTTCAGAGAATTGGACGTCCCGCTAGCTTTGTAAGCCAGGTTTCTACAAACTGGTCAATTCGCCTTGTCCATTACTCAATGTGTTTGTGTCAGGTTAGAGATGACTAACTACTGTCCGCAACTCGACGACTTAAGTGGTTGTGACAGGTATGCTGTGTACTTACCGAGATGCGGTTTTTGGTGTGTATGCGGACGTGCTTGGCCAAATGATCGGAGCGCATAAACCGCTTGCTGCACTCGGGGCACTCGAATCGCTTCTCCCCAGTATGTGTGCGCCGGTGACGCTGCAACTCGTCTGACCGCGTAAACCTGCAGCCAATGGTTCAATTATATTTTATATGGTACATTAGAACATTACAACCTTCTTACACAGAGGGGCGGTTAGGAGTAAACTAAATAAAGTATTTTTAATCTCTTGAGATTAATTGACAGTTAATTTGTGTGATATTCATTTCAAAAACCATTTAAAAGCCAGTAATTATTTATTAAATGTTTGATTATACTGAAATGAAATGTGGTTTTTGGAGCAATATGCTATGCTATATGCTGAAATAACAACTATAAACTATAAAACTAGGGTAAGAGATTCAAGGATTAGGCAATAGATTTGTCATTGATATTCAATAATTTACCGAAAAAGGTATTTTGTTAATGTTTTCACTGCTGAGACTAGTTATACACTCATGACATACTTATACAAAAACCTATTCAGTAAATATTTTTTCATGGTACAATGAAATTACAACATATTTTTATACCTTTTCCCACAGAATAGCCAGTTACAGAGAAACGGTCTCTCCCCAGTATGCCACCTTAGATGCGCCCGGAGATGAGAAGTCTTCCCGTACACCTTGTTGCAGCCGGCTATATGACAAACATGCTGCTTCTTACGATCTACCAGTCTGCTGCGAAAGAGATAAGTGTTATCAAGACAGCAGTATAATGAACAACAAAACTTCTGTAATTTTAAAATGGGTGCCACTGTATATTTTCGTGGATAAACTTACTTTTCTCCTTGGTCACAATTAGGGCAGGTACAAGCAACCCTCTTCATCAGCCGTTTCCCACTGGGACTTGTGGCTCGCTGCTTCCCATTCTCACACTCTGTGCCTGAATTGTTGCCACTGTTGTTGCTGTTGTTGCTGTTGTTACTGTTGGAGCTGTTGTTACTAACGGTGACTAGCTGCCACTTGCCTGGCTCATTGGGGTCTTGCTGAATTTGTTGGCCTGGAATGCAGTTGAAATTATTAAATGAGTTAATGAAGCTAAGAATATGAATATTCGTAATTTATGATAAAACATAGGCATGGTAATGATGACATAGTATATAGTAAACCCTCATTTGGCAGATAGATAACTAGTTTAAGGAACTTGAGGTGCTTTAAAATATTGCCAAGAAACTGTCAAACCAATGAAACCAAACAAACTAAATGGTCGCTCTAATTCATCATAGCATCAATGGTTTATTTAATTAATGCCATAACCAAAGCAAGAGGTTATGTTTTCATAATATTAGATTGTACTAAGATTGAAAAATGTAATGTCCCATAATATGGTTATGCTCAATACAATATTTCCCACCATATTGAAAACCAATACCAAATTACAATTACTTCAAACAGACAGAAAATCAAAATGAACCACTTTGCTGTGTGAAAACAGAGTTCCAAGCATACCAAACTATGGTCGGTAATTTACTAAGGTGACTAAGTAACTTCTAACAAAGTTTAGTAAATACAACATTTAATGCAACATATCACGTGTCGTGGAGTTTTACTAATTCGCATCTTAGTACAAAAGCCTTACCTTCTTCCTCTTCATCAGAAATAACCTCCACCTTAATACATTCAACGGAAACTGCCGCGTCTTTTATTTCAGTTTTTTCAGAGTTTACCTCCGAGTTTACCTTTTCAAATCCGTTACGAACCATTTTCGTTGCTATAATTCAATCAACAAACTACAAAGGCACATTTAAAGTTAAACGTTTGCAAAGTATTTAACTAAACTTTATATAAATTGTAATTTAATTACAATAAAAGTAGTCAACCAATGCGATATGCTGTGATTGCTGTGAATTGCTCTGCGTGAAGAAAGTGGGATGACATACAGACGCTAGTGACGCTACGCAGCGTTGACAGTTGAGCAGTGTTGCTATGCAACAAGTGGGAAAACCGGTAATGGGCGCGACCCTAGTGAATTTACATGTTATTGGTACGCATCTTATATGTTTGTATATTTAAATTTTTTAGGACATTTGAAAACCGCATTTTTTTTAGCTTTGCATACACTATTTTTTTATCATTGAAATACTACGAAAGTAATGAAATAGTTAATGTTTGTTTAAAATGTAAATACCGGGCACGACCATGTCGGACCATGCTCAATGTAGGGACGCCGTTACTACAAACAAAAAAACTATCTCGATGAGATAATTTAAGATCTCGAAAAACATCAAGTATGAACTAATGTTGGTTTTTTTTTAGCACGTTACTATATTCGCCTGTGTCTTAAGAACTAATCAAGCTTAGTCGTGCTAGTTTTCCTTTTAAAATCGTTATATTATGTGCTTCCCTGTAAGACATTTTATAGATTTTTAGTACTTGTAAATTCGGCTACAATGGGATATTGATCACTGATTTTGGTTCGGTTTGTGTATAAAATTTCAGTTTAATACTATGGTAGTTTCTGGGAAAAGTGAGTGTGACATACAGACAGACTATAAGGGTATACAATAGTCCATCGATATAAACAGATCATATAAAACGTAAATTCTTGTTTTTAAGGCTCTTTCAGAACAGCTAAGTTATGGCATTCGCAAATAAATAAAAAAAACCCGATTAGTGCGATTTGGACTCGCCCACCAAGGGTTCCGTACAAATTCCCAATTCATAGAATTAGAATTAGAATTAGAATTATTTATTTGTAAAACATAGGTAGAGAAATACAGGTGGAGGAAAAAATACAGCGTGTATCACTATGTTTTGCCTGTTAGCATACAAATATCAATGTCACGTAGATATATGTAGTAACATTTTCTTTTTTAATAAAAAAATACAAGTGAACGAATAAATCAATCCTTATAATTAGAGGCATGCATGTCAATTGGCCAATAATAATAACAAATTTATAGATCGATGTCACTTAAAAAATCTTGCGTACTATAATAACATTTTATAATTAATAATTTGGTCAGGTTTTCCTTAAAAGGTACAATGTCTAATGCTCTTATGCATACCGGAATTTTATTATAAATTCGGGGTGCCATTCCCAGTATGCTTTTGCGCATTAGCGCAGTTTTGCACCGTACGTTCTGCACCATGTGCTGATACTGTGGACGAGTAGGCAGCCTGCGTGTGTCTGTAGTTTTTATAAACAGTGCCGGATTACATTTAACAAATATGGCAATTTCTAAAATGTACAGACTTGGAAGGGTAAGTATTCTGAGTGACTTAAAATAAGGGGAGCAGCTGTCAGTTATTTTCAGGCTACACATTGCTCTCAAACACCGTTTTTGTGCTTTAAACGCTGTTCCCTTATCAGTAGAATTGCCCCAAAATATGACACCGTATCTCAATGTTGACGCAACAAGACCATGGTAGGCAATAAGAAGAGTGTGGTTGTCCACGACTTTTGACAGCTTGCGCAGTGCAAAAGCTGACTTACTAAGCTTTTTACTTACTTCATCAACATGATATTTCCATGTTAGCTGACTGTCAATATTTAGCCCTAAGAACTTAACTACAGATACGGTTTCTATTTTATTTGTTTCATAATTTATATTCATGTCATTATATTGTAATCGCTGATAAAAATGCATTATGTTAGTTTTAGTCAAATTGATTTTTAAATTATTATTATGTAACCACAGTATTATGTCTGATATTACACTATTTATTTCACTTTCATACATATCTGGGTTATCACATTTTACAATAGATGTGCTGTCGTCGGCAAACAAGATCATAGGATGGCAGACCGATTTAGGAAGATCATTAATATATATCAAAAAGAGCAGAGGTCCAAGTACACTACCCTGGGGTACACCAAACGTTACACAACATGCATCTGATAAGAAATTATTTTCAGTTCTAGAGTTTTGGCAAATCCTTGTAATTTCAGTGTACTGCACGCGCTTAGTCAAGTAGGATTTAACTAGTTTTAGGGGTTTGCCTCGGATGCCATATTGTTCAAGTTTGTATAACAATATCTTATAATCAACAAAGTCGAAGGCCTTTGTCATATCGGCGTAGACAGCACTAACTTGTGTTCGCTTGTCAACACATTTAATTACATAATTTACTAAATCATATATAGCCATATTTATGCTAATATTAAAATTGGTACCGTTGTTCCTTGCATAAAGACCCTGTGTTTTTTTGTGATTTAATTAATAATGTTTAGATTTTCCCTATACTTGTAGAACAAGACGGTATTACAAGTCAAATTTCATATTTCTTGGTCAACGGAAAATACTCTATAAATTTTGATTCCCTTGAGAGTGTCGAAATATACGTTTTTTGCGGCATAAAGGGCCGTATCTTGTTTTACGTTAACTTACAATTTCGATTTTTTCACAGCTTCAAGTGACTTTACACCTGAGTATATGGTTTTAATTTCAACTCGATAACTCCACACATAGCCGAGATAAAGGGTCTTGACAGACAGACAGACCGACAGCAAAGTGATCCTATTTTCCGAGGTACGGAACCCTAAAAATGTTTTTTGTACGATGCGTAGGGACATTTTTAGGTGCGTAGGTTTATTGGGTGCGTTTCTCTTACCTATGACGGGCTGTTGTTGCTGCGGCTGCTGCTGTGGCAGCTGCGCGAGCTGCACTCCCGGCAGCCCCAGCGCTGGGACCAGCTGCACCGCGTTGCCGATGCCGCCAACGCCCAGCGTTGGCATCTGAAGTAATGCCATTAGTTAGACCTAGACTTAATCTTTTGAACGCCTTAAGTCAAATACGAAATGTATACACATACACAACTATGCTATGCAAGATACAACTTAATTCATTCAAAACCAAGTCGAAGGTTGCATCAGTGGCACACTTTCAGTGTGGCGTTCAAAATGTTAGGTGCATTTACACTGTTGCGGTCGCGGCATGTCGCATGCGCAACACACGCATTTGACCATGACAGCTGCGCCTTATTAGGTGAAAGACGTAACGTAAACACGTCGTCTGTCGGCCGTATAAACTGCGGCGAAAGATGTCAGGATGGACTTCTTATCTTTCTCTAATTATAGCGACATGCGGTTCGTCGACGTCTATCTCTAATACTACCTGCACGACATTAGCCGGCCGCACGTTGTTGTTGGCGGGTATGACAGTGACTTGCTGCCCGTTGGGCGTGTTCGCTATAATAGCCTGGGTGGGTTGCTGCTGAATCGTAGCGTCGGTTTGTATAGGGTTTTGAACCGCCTTTATACGTTACCAGTGTCCAAGCGGCGTGGATGTAAAAGTTGGTTAGTTAGGTTTTTGGATTGGTACAATAGTGAAATTGTTTTAGATGTGTACTGGATATTGGATCAATTTCTTTTAGGGAGGCATATTAGACCTCATTCTTGTCCTGTCCGAACGTGTTGTTCTTTTTATTGTTTTAAAAGTTATTAAAGCTAATATATAGATCAAATTTGTAATATTGGCCCCAATTATCGCCCCGTTTCATTTATCGGAGGACCTACTAAGCCCTGTATAAAAATAAATAATCGTGTAGCGCACATTTAGCTCAATCTGTTCAATAAAGTATACGTGGTGAGACTTAAGATAATCCAAAATATGAAGCAAGTAAATCTATGTTGCAAATATCTCTTTTTTACCAAAAAACGCCTTGTACTATTTATTAGCAAAAAGCCATTTTCGGTCAAGACCTAATACACAACTTGTTTGCTGCAAATGACTTCTACTATACCCCCCTAAAAGTAATATATCAGATTGGAACATCCTGTATGTTTGTTCGTTTATTAGTAATTACCTGTAGTGTGATGGTCGCCGGAGTCTGCCCCCCGCTGGCGTTGCCCTGCGTCGCTGCGTTTTGCTGCGCCAAACCACAACCCGCATGTATTTACAGCATTATCAGTATATCATTAACCGTTAAAATCCGGAAATGTCCGCTCGGCAACAGTGCGGGATTAAGGGTAAGATTACCCGACTATTGATTAAGGACTCCTAATGGACCGTTCCGGTTTTTAAACGTGAGTCTATCCTATATAAAATCATGTCTAAAGTAAGTTTAAATGTTACTATTATCAATTTTATTTACAAACATAACGATAACTATGCATTCACAAAGATTTTCTTACTTATAGGTGAAGTCTTAACGTTAACGTTATCACGTTTGTTTCTTTAATTATAGGTATAACGATTATTAACAGTTCTGGTGTACTAGTGAAAACGGATACAAGTCGAATTAAATCGTAATGAAAAAGGGTATAAACATGAACGGAGTATACTAGAGTTATACCCTTTTTCTCTAGGACCCCAGAGCTATGGATGGAAGAGCTGTCTCCTGTAAAAATCATACTTTCACTTACTAATGATTACTACAGGTTAGGTACAGTCAAGTGTAAAAATATGGGAGAACGAATCATCTCAAAAATAAGCCCCAATGCACCGTATTCCAGTGTAATAAGAACTTCGTAACATATTAATGAGAGTATTCTTTCGATATATATTTTTGCATTTGACTGTACTAGTTACTTACTTATAGTATAAAATTGTATTACCTGTACGTTGGCTAAGGATGCAATCTGAATTTGCTGTATTTGTCCCGACGGGGTGAGCACGTTCGCCATTTGCGGCTGCGCCTGCATCTGGACAAATAAATATTGATCATTAACTTATAGTAGTATTTCACCACGATCTGTTTCTTCCTCAATTCCCAATCTGCGGAGAATCAAGACTATGCCGACATCTCATCGACTATGCTCATTTACACCGGAATCTTTTTCATTTTGGACATATCACGGGGAGCGACGAAAAGGTTAACTAGGGTTAACCTTTTCGTCCCTCCCCACCCAAAGGTAAGCGGTTAAAATGTAGGAAACATCAACCTATTCACAAAACATAACCCAAATCCCATTCGGTGGTCAGGCTTAACCCACTAGAAATGGTTGCCGTTATACAAAATCCGATCAAATGATTAACCGCGGAACGGGATAAACCCCTTCGAAAGGCTTGAGCAAAGGAACGGATTTTCCGGTCCCTGGTAACATACCTGTTGCAGCTGCGGGATGATCTGTAGGTGCTGGGGCGCATGCACGGGCAGATGCACGGTCTGGTACACGGTGTGACCGTTGGCAACGCTGACGGGCACCTGCACGGGCACCATGCCCATACTGCCCACCCCGCCCACCCCGCCCACGCCGCTGCGGACCGCTACACCGCCTCCTACAAACGGAACAACTTATTTCTCAGATTCTGGTGGCGTTTTTAAGGCTCCCATAGACCGACCGTCGGACTGACACGCCAAGAAGTTCTGTGGAATCGGACACCTGAAGACTGCAATCCTAACAAAACACTGAAACCCTGAGTACTAAGGTGGGATGCCTGTATGATATTAATTTAACTTTTATAACTATACGGTGATGGAACCAAGGACCATTAATTGACACTTGATGCTTAAGGTATAGAAGACAAGGATTATTAATTTATTTGGAGACAATCAATTTATAACCTTATGATCGTTCATGATTACTGGTGCTTTCAGCTGTGAACACTGCTTGGCGGTAGGTTAAAGGATAAGATGGTGGTAGATCTGGACGGAGCCGACCACTCACGAGATCGTACCACCACTGCCATGAGAGAAGTTTATGTTTCTCATTCAAAAAAATAGCTGCATCTCTCTCGGTCTGTCAGTCCGAAATTTGGTCTATGAGAGCCTTTAAAATCTAGGTGATCACACTGTTCAACAGATAATTTAGAACTACAAAAACCTTGAAGTACCTAGCACATTGGGCACAAAATTGATAGAGGTTGTGAAAATACCAACAGCTCCCGTTACTTACTTTTTTTTCCAATTTTGCTGGGTTTGGGCTATCGTCGTGGATTTAAGTGTAAAGAAAAAAGTCGGGAGTAAGTTGTGCTGATCCCGAGATAAGCTGGTGTTGCTAACAACATGGATATCGAAAAATCTAGGTTGCATCATATATAATGTACAATGTGCTATATAACACAAAAGGAGCGTCCCCACTGAGAGCATTCGCGTGTAATGAGCATTCGGCGCAAACATCGAGAGATGTGTAAGCTTTATAACGCTCGGCTCAACGACCACACCACGAATATTCACGCGAATGCTCTCAGTAGAAGCTCCTATTGAAGAAAAGTAGTTTTTCAGGCTGTTTGTTCCTATGATTCCTGGGAATAATTCATTGTTTAGATAATATGTAAAAGAAAAAATAGCAAATACTATTTTTTTTAAAATAAACACTACCCGAAAATGCGACGCTAAACACAGACAGACAAAGACTTCATAGCAAATCTTTTGGTGACGAAGGTAAAAATTAGTGCTTCAACGAGATATCCATGAATATACTAACATAAAACAAGCATGGCCAGCGGAGATCGAATTTGTGATCTCCATCCCACCAAAAATATGATAAAACCTGGGTTGATAGTAGAATTAAGTAATCTGTAAAAAAAAGTTATGCTGAGGGTGGGAAATAGGGCCCGAGTTTATTTGCACGAACCCAGCAAATAACCTGCAGTGTCGCTCGGCTTTTTCTCCGAACTTGTCCGGAATCACTGCCGTGTGTCTAAATCGGGACCTTATGAAGGTCTATACCAGGAACATATCTAAAGTGTTTCACATTAACTTCCAGTACACCTGACGTGGTGAGTTACAGTGGCTCAGTAAATAGTCAGTGCGGAACAATCCATAAAGTGCCAGTGCGTTGATGTCATTGAGTATTTAAACAATGATAGTGCGAGATGATGATGAAGGAATAATTACACCAAGCAAAGGAACCTTAACTGCAAAATAACGAGTAAGCTTTTGGGAGTAAGAATTGAAGAGTTGGGTGAGAAGAACTTTGAGTGTTATTAACTTTTGAAGAATATAGGTTTTTTAATATTTACATATACAATCAGATTGAGCTGTTGTTAGGTTTAGTGTTGTATTGTAGGTTTAAATTTAAAAAATAAGTAAATATTCAATTTAGGTATAGATATTTTAAGAATGACTAAATATTTGAGAACATTACAGTAAAAAAACATCCAAACCGGTTTTAGAATTGAACTACGCACGATTTCAACTGATTGTTTGTGGTCAAAAAGACGTACTCGTACAAAGTTTTTTGTAAAATAAAAAGTTCTCCCCACCCATTGAAGAAAGAATCCTGCCCTCACCTTGAGCCGTCGGGCTGCCCTCCTGCTTGGTCTCCTTGGACTTGTCCCCCCCAAGCCCCTGCAGCGGTATCGATATCGCCTGACTCGTCGGTATCGATATCTGCTGGCTCGTCGGTATCGAGATACCGCCCTGGATTATATTCGAGCCAGGTATCGATATCATTTGGTTCCCGGTCAACGCGCTTAGCGGTATCGTTAAGTTAGTGCCGGGAATGTTGACAGTGGCTTGTTGCTCTGTTAGCGGGCGGGCGATAACAAACATTGATTAGTATGGTAGTCGTTTAAGCAGCATGCCATGCTTGAAATGGAAAGAGCTGCTGTTTTTAAACGAGCTATTTATTTTAATGACTCCTCAGGCCATCTTTGTGACTATATCCGTATATTGTAGCTCGTTTATAAACCGCGTAAGGATGCACCGATTTCTTTGGGAAATAAATGTGATGGAATGGAATGCGTGATTTAGGGTAACAACATACATAGTTCTATTTTCTACTTACATTTTTTTTAAATGTATACATCTATTGACAAACGAGCAAGTAGAACATTTATTAACGACAAAAAAATACACCATAGCATCCATCAACTACTGGGTCTGCTCTTATATGTCAAAAAGGCGAAACCGAAATAATTCTTCAACGCCTTTTGATTTGAAGGGTTTAAAGTCATCGAGATATGCATACATGATAGATATTACATATGATACATTTATTTCACAAACAAATAGGTGGGGTTTAACAATATTTACAAAACCAAGAAACAGTAACAGTTGAGCGATTTCAATACACGAAGTAGAACGTTCCACTGTTGCCCCGGTAAATTGACGTTTTACTGAATATTTAATAAACGTATTTTTTTTAGTAGGATCTAAGACCTGACATTTGCATTCTCAAGACTGCAATCCCAAGATTGAAACTAGGTAATGTGACGCGACTTCGTGAATTGAAAATAATACAAGTTTAAACGAACGAACGTTATTAAAATGATAGTAAAATTAAATTAAATGAATTTCAACAATTGATAAAACTAAATGAAAATGTAACAAGTATTTACAATGACAAGTAGATTATAAAGGCAAAGCGTATGAAATGAAATCAGACAGCAATCCCAAAGCAGAGATCAATTTCTTATGAATATAATGTACGCGTATGTCGCCGGCCTAACTTCCTATGGCTCTGTTAATTGATCTTTGTAACTCACCTGTAGGTAGATGCATGACGTTTTGTAGGAAGCCCGCTGGTAGAACAGGAGTCCTTACTAGCTGCCCGTTTACGAGACTGACTTGCCCCATGCCAGAGAAGTTCTGTAAATACAAACAAAATACTTACAATTTATTTTTGACAAAGAAAATATGCATGTTTTACTGTTCATCGAGCAGGACTAATCGAACGAGATCAATACGGCGAACCATTCAATTCTATCATTTCACAAGAAAGTGTATTTGATTGTTGATTGACTTACAAACAGGGGCTATATTTTAATCGGCAATACCATATTTCTTTTGACATACTCTCATATTGTTTGACTTAGCAGTAATGGCGGCAGAGTTAGTAAAACAATTCAATATAATGACATGGAGCACCAGGGGGCTAACAATAGCTATTTTCGAGAAACATCCAAATATATAGAGTCGACAGAAGCGGCCAACGCGATAGATCGTCAGGTTCGTCAGGTTCGTCAGTTATCGAAAATCGCTAACCCACTCGACCAGCGCCTGAAGGCCTAATGTATGGAATCATTTTTTTTTATCTAAACTAATGAGCCTTTATACATTCTGCACGTTAAAACCAACCATCACAAAAACATAATTGAGAGAAACCTTCCACCAATTTCCCTAGTGCTTTTTTATTACTTAAATGACATTATACAAACAAACCAGATAGAACACTCAAATATGCCTATTTAACGCAATGTTTAGTTTAGCTTGACCTCTGTTTCACGCATGCCGTATCAACCAAGGCCCTTGTTTATAAAATTGGGCCATAAAAACGGCAGTGATAGGGCACATTTCGTCGAAACGCTATCGTTTGCTGCGTGCAACTGTTGCCTTAAGAAACCCACTCTTACCACCAAAACGCTACGAGCGTTAGATTAAGTGCTAATGACGCACTATATTTATAGTTCGTAGGTACTCGTACAGTTTACACAGTCCAACCTTTTGACTTCAATAGCAATCGCTAGTAATACTAGAGCGGTAGACTCATGTAGATATGATTTCCGGCTTGACGGTATCTCGTAAATATTGTATCAACTTATGATGTTGCGAGTTCTGTAACACCCGTACACAAACTAGTATTTATTATACATAAAAACCTTCTCTTCTATCACTATCTGTTGAGTTGTTTAAAAGATCTAGGCGCACAGACAACGGAAGCGGATTTTATACTATGTAAAGATGTAACTTTAAGTACAGGTAGCGGCACGTAAGTCTAGCGCTGACCGTTTGTGCGCAGAAGTCGAAAATAAGGTATCTCGGGGGAGTGAAGGGGGCGCGCGCGGGTGAGCGTGTGCGCTTATTGGCTCGCCCGTCGTACTCTGTCCCGCGCACCGATACGACGCCCCGCTGACTTCTGGTGCACAGTCGCGTTCTAAATTGCATTGTTATTACTGTCGTTGTTTTCTGTTAAGTTTGAGTTTGTTTTTTATTGACTGTTTTAATTAAGTTTGTGTTTATTTGTGATTTTAAACAGTGAATATGCTTAGAAGAAATACTTAAAGCTTTTTTAATAAAAAAATCCAACTTTTATTTTATTTTATTTTTACCCCCCAATATTAGTTATGAAACTAGTTTAAACAAACTAGCTTATATATAAAAGAAGGATAAATAAAAACATTTTTATAGGTTTTATTAATTAGTGTTTTTTCTCTTGGATAAATTTGTACACTTACTCAACGCACAACGTTTCACTTTCATCAATCTCTCAATCGTTTCCTGAAAAGGATTCCTTAAGGGGTACATTCACCTTAGTATTTTTTTTCTTTGATGTTAGCTGAAAGGCGGTTGTAGGTCCGGACGGACTGAAGCAGGCTTGGATCTATTAGACATTAGCAATCTCAGGACTGCATCTATGACATCCATCCCTATTGCGATTCCACCAGTGTTACCTGCGAGTGCTGCGCGGGTATGAACAGCGCGTCCTGCCCGTCGACGGTGACGGCCTGCATCTGGGTGACGGGCGCGCCCACCCCGCCCATCAGGCAGCCGCCGTACACGCTGCTCGGCTGTTGCTGGAACACGGACTAGCATCTAGCATACTGCGACTTGCAGACTACCACAGAATAAATGAACACTAGTTTATCTAAAGGCATATTGCGCGGCGTGCATGTGTGCTTGCCTTAACAAGCAAACTCAACAAGATGGACCGAGCCGGTTTAGTCGGAGCCGTGTCCCCGTCGTCGCGTTTGGTTGCGTAAGTATCGAGCAACACACATCAACAGAACGCGTTAATGCGTTACAGACTCGTATCCTCATTTCAGTGTATATTGAGATGGTGGTAATTCGTTCAAGTCTTTAAGAGTTGCTAACTCTTGGTGTCAATTTAGCACCTTTAACTTAGCTAATCAACACAGCGAGCATCGTAACATATAGCTTCTTTTCTACTTTCTCTTCTCTTCTTAGTCTTAATACTTGTCAGAGTGGTTGTCTTTTGGGATGGCATACACGGCTGGTTCTACTCTACTATTAGTAAACAAATTAATAGCGAGCACTGTGAAGTAGTAGAGCTATAACTAAATATAGGTAACCTGTCACAACTTCGAATTTTGTTCCCGACGTATCATTTGTCCGGAAATTAATCCAATATTTTTATTCTAAAAAAAACATCTTACTAGCAACCCACCCTCGCTTCGCTTAGGCTTATGTGATTTTTCTGTAACTCCCATACATAAACCAGAATTTATTATACATTTAATAAAAATGAGTTCATCACGAACATACATTCGGACAGACAGACGCGGCGGAGGCCTTGTTTTATAATAATATGTAGCGAAAAAAATTCAGACGAATGAAATAGTTGGGGACGAAAAATTCGTCCTTGTGAGAGGCAACCCTAAATAAAGATAAAACGTTTACAAACCTGTAAAAGTTGCGGATGTATTTGCAACAGTTGTTGCGGACTGTTCTGGTATGTTGCGCCCTCTCCGTTGGACACCACGCCTCCACCGAGCAACGACTGGAGTTGCTGCATCGAAATAACCTGGAATCAAGTATTATTTGTGTTTATTTGAGAACGAGTAATGTATGTTGTTAGTTATGAGGATATAAAGGAAATAAAATAAAGAGACTGAAAAGAGAATTAAATTATAATAAAAGATTTGACAGATTGCTGAATAGCCATTTTCACCTAGTACAAAAAGGAGGATGATGTTTTTTTCGTAGGTTATTAAAGGCTTACACAACAAAGCTTTTCCGAAAACTTCCATCTGCCTAGAATTGTTTATCGTTTTCTAGGGGACTATAGAAAAAGTCCTCCCGGTTTCAAGCTACCTCCACACCTTATTTCAATAAAATCAGTTAAGTGGTTTAGTCGTGAAGGTGTATCAAACAGTCATACACTTTCGCATTAGTTGGGATTGGTTTTATTACCTGTGGTTGTTGGACTTGTATTCCATTTGGGACGGAGTTAGCTGCATTTGCAATAGCTGCTGAGAGT
The DNA here is from genome assembly GCA_923062465.1 of Acleris sparsana. Classification (NCBI taxonomy): domain Eukaryota; kingdom Metazoa; phylum Arthropoda; class Insecta; order Lepidoptera; family Tortricidae; genus Acleris; species Acleris sparsana. The sequence goes on from OV281286.1 coordinate 5,308,714, forward strand.
TCATTTCCCTGATAAAAAATAATTTAATTAATTATTTAGTCTACATTTTGACATAGGTAGATAGATTTGCCATAGAGGGTGACAAAATAAGATTTCAACTGTAGCTACTAACGAGATAAAAACAAATGAATTACACTGACAGAAAGCCCTTGTGCTCTCAACTGTTGCACGACAGCCGAGCTAATAACTCTAAGCTGCGGCTGCTGCTGTTGCAAGTACTGTTGCTGTATCGCGGCAATGGCATCGCTCTGCTGTTGCTGTAGCAGTTGCTGCTGCTGTTGCGCTTGTTGCGCCTGTTGTTGGGCCTGTTGCTGGGCTTGCTGCTGCGCTTGTTGTTGCGCTTGTTGTTGCGCTTGTTGCTGCGCTTGTTGTTGCGCTTGTTGCTGCGCTTGTTGTTGTTGCTGTTGCTGAGCTTGTTGCGCTTGTTGCGCTTGCTGTTGCGCCTGCTGCTGTTGTTGAGGTGTTTGTTGCTGGGGGCCTGGAATTATGTAGTAAAAGGATTTAAATAATATGTGTGTATGTAAGTATGTATACTCTTTATTGTGCAAGAAAAAAAAAGTAATAAACAACACAGGCAATATTAGAAAAGTACAAAGGCAAACTTATCTACAAGTAATCGATTAATAATTTGTATTGGTTAAGCATATCCAAATATGTATCTCATTTCTATATCATTGTCTGTTTCTGGAACTGTCCAGAGAACTGACTTAAACTCAGCGAGTACTTGGATATTATGTGGTCTATCATTCTTTACCGCTTAGTCCTAAAGTAAATGTGATAATATATGTCTTAATTCCACGGCTGCAACTATTGCTAAATGTTCCAAAGCATATTGACCGGATGAAAGTAGGTTACTTAAGTAAGGCTAGCTTACTAATTTTAATCCCGTGAAAACTGTTTTTAAGCTTCCAAATTAAAGTTGATTACTAAATACACACATTGAAAATGTATAAGGATCATAATTATCCCCATAATATGGGTTTCATATATTGCTATGTGTACCAACATATTTTTAGCTCTATGTTCTATTATGTAGTTTTGTTTCGGCTCTAGTCTATATGCTTACTGAAGTGCTGTGGGGGCTCTTTGTCCGGCTGCTGTTCGGGCCCCATGGTGGCAGGCCCGAGCCGGCTACACGTGGCTGCCAGCAGCGCTAGCGGCGATTGGGTACCGCTGCACTCCTGATATGAACACATAACATTTGATTATTTGTAGTCCAAAAGATAAAGGCAGTATATGAGGATGAGGTAAATGTGCACATATTGCCTTTTAAGAAAGGCAGTGTTGTAACATGTCAGTACATCTTAGTTAGGTAGGGTACATGCTCAATGACTGGCCACTTGAGATCTCATTAAGTTACTTGACATTAATTCTGTATGACACCTTGGTAAAAATACTTGTAAAATGCTCAGTTCTGGAACCAATTAGTAGGTAATTTTATGGAGTTATATCATCAGACTTCATGCTTTATAATTATTGGTACTCAGTAACTGAAAGGTGGACAGTTCTTGGGCTTTTACCCAAAATTTTGTTTTAAATATAAAAACAGTCAAGACCATAATGACGATCGAGCAAGCTTACCCAGAATAGATAATGTATCTTTTCTACTTATAGATATTAATAAAGTAAGAATAAAAAAATGGTTATAATAAATATAAAGCAGCAGTAAATAATTAATGATTCTATTAATTAAATTTCATTACTTATACATTGGAAACTGAAACAGTAGTAATTGTATGAGCTATAAGCTTATAGCTATAGTGCAAAAGAATTTGAAGACCCACCGAAGATTATCCTGGATGGTAAGCTACAATGAATAAGAAAACATTTATTTATTAGTATTTTTTAGCAGTATATAATAATGAAAAGACTAATTGGTAAATTAAAACAATGAAGTAAAGGTTATATATTAAATAGATATACAGTATACAAAGCCACATAAGATCAGTAATGGTTGAAGCGGCACACAAGACCCATTCCAACCTCCCTACCAATAATAATAGTACAGTTAACAATACAGTTTGTCATACAGCTTGACAAAGTGTTCATTGTAAATACCTTATGACCGCAGTTTAGGTAGTCGTAGTAAATTTTCATATTCATTACTAAACAGAATACTGGTATTCCTACCAACATCAATAAGCATGACTACAATGGGCCTGCAGCGAGACTTGCACTTTGACTAATCTACACTATAAGTAATAACTTGTTTTATGAACAACAACAAAAGACTGCCACATTTTCTGTTTAAGGAGTCGGGTTACAACATTCCCAGCTTAATAGCTTTCAGTTGGCTACGGCTACCACAGTTGTATCTGACCTGCATCTGACAGTATATTTGAAACTTGCATTGCATAGAAAAAAATATGAGATGACTGCAGGTAAATGCTTAGGACTGTCATTACCGTACGCTTCAATCAGAGATGCTATTTAACTTAAAAGATGTGTTTCACAATATTTAAACATGCTAATATTATATTCTTGATTTAGTCTTATATGCAAGCAGACATACTAAATATTTATACACATTGTTCAACAAGTGATATGGCAAACTATCCTCAGAGTGACAACTCATCATCTCAAGTAATCTCATGACTGCTTGCCAGAGAGACAGCCAAACAAGAAAACTAAATTACTAGGTAAACTCATCATTGAATGCTAAAACTCATTAGTAAAAATACTTGCTGTGTAATTTATCCTCATTAAGTAGTGCCATCAGTTAAATCTCAGATTTGTCATGTAATGCAATTAACTAAATAGAAACACACTCAAATCGCGTTTGCAATTGATGCAAATCAATTAAGCTCTTGGTCCCTACGCTTGGTCCACTATACATAGCTAAACAGCTAGGTAGTTGAAGTCTCAGTAGGGGAGAAGTTTCGACATAATACACTGTATAGATAGACGATGAAGCACAATAGAAGCGAAAGGCGCGCATGAGGGGAACAATTCACACAGAGCTGACGAAATAGCCCCTCACCATAACAAGTAGGTTTTACGGTAGCCCATAAAAACAACGACGCAAGAAGAATACTTACTATTTTTCTGTACATGAACCTACCGTGTAAGGCAAAATAGGAGCTGCTACCATTATAGGACCTTATTGTGGAAAACATAAAAAATAAATAGAAAAACTACAGTATTTTGGCGGGTGACGGTTTAAATTAACAAAGTTCAATCTAGTTCGCTGTTTGACATTTGACACAGAACACAGATAAGTAAAAATAAAAATGAAATAAGATGTTAAAATTTTCACCGCTCGCGTATTTAGCAAATCATTCAATCACTTCAATCAGTCATGCATTTTGCGCTTTTAGTATTAACACTTCCGGTTTTTCTGCACAGCATATATCTACAGGTCAAGTGGCGTGACAATTTTAACGTATTATTTTTTAATTAAACTGTCACTGTCACTACGTCCAACGCCACACGTGATTACAACAAACGCGAACTAAGTTTTGCTGGATACTTCTAGGAAGTTTAAAAGTTGCGGCTATTCAGTGTATCGTAGTAGTTAAAGTCGACACGCCTTTTCCTAACGAGTGTCGGGAGTCGTCGCACGCAAGGCCGCAGCCGCCCTTTGATCCACCCACCTCAAATCGCGTGACTGATTTTATGCAGTTGTTGAGTAGGTTTATCTCGCGACGTATCGAACAATTAATAACGGTCAGTCCAGGGTATGTTAGAAATCGATTTCAAAAATATACTGAATCTATAATTAACACAAGCAACGATGATGATGCTTATGTTTGAAAATGGCGACAATGGCGACCTTCATTTTGAGTAAGTACAATAAAGTGTTGTCCTGTTGACAGATGCTTGTACGATGTCATGTAACTATCTTGTATTATTACAAGTGTTGATTTGAAAATGGGTGGGAAGCGGAATCGGAGGAGGACGCTGATGCTGTTTCGGCAAGGGAGTTGCTTGCAAAGCGGTCACAACCTCCTGCGTGTGGCCTGGCGGCGGGCCCCACACGCCAGGGGCCGCACTCGCCCCGCCCTCCCCCTTCGCCGACACGAGACCGCTGCCCGCTGGCGTCCGTTTTATTACACAATAATACGAAGTCCTTTCACTTCATACGATTTACCTTGCTTGTTTTGTCCTCGTTAATGTATTCCACCTGCACTTTGGTGGACTCAGACGACATTATCCACTTGACACTTGCAAAGTAATATTTTTCTTTGTTTGCGAACGGAACGCACCATCCTCACGACCGGCCGCCAAACTACGGCGCGCGTACTGACGAGCATAGGCGAAAACGTTCGGCAAAGTCCGGAGATCCGCCTCCTATCGCGGTCGGATTTATTTCAGTTTTATTACGTTTTCTTTAATATGTAAGCTTTCTGACCTTAGAAAAGTGGACGAAATATAAAAATAATTCACTATCTTCGTGTTTTCTCACTCGGATAATGCTTTACGGGCTTTAAACAACTTAAATGTTGTATTTAGTAGTTTGTTGTCGTTATCTCCGTCCCTTTCTGTCGAGGACAGGTCTCGATTATTGGTAGGCAGCAGCTGCGCCTCTCTCCTCCTCCCCGGTGCGGGTGCGGCGCCGCCGCCCGATAATAATAATTGAAAGTAGGAAGGACGTAATAATGGGTGTATAACCTCGCGCCCGCGGCCTCCTTGGGCGGGCAAAAAATGCACACATGTCGTGCGTTTGACGCGCCGCAACCGCGTCTGGTAACAAGACGTGGTCTGTAAACAAACGATAACAGTAGGGACTCCGCTGCACACTTGCAAGTCTTTGTTCACATGACTCCGCGCCGTAATAAAGATTACATGTTCATGTCTGAGAGACTTTTATCGTGTTTAATCGATTTCCCTGGAATGTACCTTAGACAATCCCACAATCCCATGTGGCCTAGAAACTAGAAACATAATTGCCAAAGCAGCTCAATCGTGTCGTGTTCGTGTAAACAAATTAGGAATGATATCACCGCACAGTATCTATTGGCATAAATTAATTTTACCTACCTAACTTCTACAAATGAACTGATAGATACAATATTAAAATAGGTATCATGCACCATTTTAGTACATACAAACAATTTAATAACCTTTAAGCAACAGTTACATGTATTATTATAATTATGCAAATGAAGAGGATGCATTGCATCAGTACATTAGTCAAAAAGTGAAAGCCAAAAATTACAATTTGAAGAACTGTTGCAGAAGAGCCTAGGACATGTTATGCACTTCGATAAAGAGGTAGGTAGTCTCAACTCAAACTAGTTCGAAACGACAGTGAAAGTCGGGCCACATTTTGTCAAGCATCAGGCGCGTCGCCCTGAGTCCATTATGCACGAATGAGCAGCCGCCCCGAGAGAACGTGTGCGGCTTAATTATTTCTACCAAGAAAAAACTGATTTCAACCTTAAATCTGTGGGTATAGAACTCAGTTTTGCCTAAAAAAATATCTCGGACAACTGTTACTGAGTACGCGAAATTGTTATTCAATTTAGAATCTTAATTTCTCGTCATCAAGGTTCTAAGATACAGTTTGTTATTTAATAACGCGTTGTTAATTTTGCGTATTTCTATTATGGGTGTAGAAGTAGAACTCGGATGCCGCGCGTGGTGGCATTTCATGCAACAACGGCATAGCGCGATGTTGTTTGCGCTCAAATAAGCACTTAATTAATTGAAAAAATATTTTTTGTAAAAATTGGTCTTGTTTGGATTGATTGATATTTAAAGTTTTCAACTAAATACTTGAACTTGAATAACATTTAGAAGAAAAACATAATTACGGTAGGTATTCCCTTGACTATACATAAATATAACAACTTTTTCCCTAATTTCGCTTTGCCTTAGAAACTTACGTGTAGGTAACGCATAATTAACTAGGTATTTGTCAATTTTTTTTTTTTAATATTATATATCAATAATACAGCTGGGGCGGGCGTGCCGCGAACGGAAGTGGCCGGCGAGGGCCAGAGTTAAATCCTTTGCATTTTTATAAATAAATTAAAACTTGAGAGGTTTCAAAAGACAAATTGTCGGTTACGTAGGCAATATGATTAGTATGACTACCTATTATATAAACTATGCACATATATAATTAGTACCCATACTTGATTTTTGTACAATATAAGTTTGTCCAAAATCACTTTTTTTAACACTAGATTTTCATTCAATCTGATGGCAGAAAGTATTAGCCCTATTTTATATTATTATTACAATGATTATATGCTTTGAAGGAGACTAGGTATATTTATTTTAATCTTAAGATTTTATTATCATCCGTATCTAATGCCAACAGGTATCTATCCGTAGTTGGGCCTCAATTCCCTTTCCATTATTTCGAACCCCTACTAATCTCTTAGATTGTTTGAGTAAGGGCTTAGGAACTTACGCGTACCTACTTTTCGTACCGTGCAAATATTTGGATTTACTTAATTTCTTGAGACGGCACCGCTTTTCCTAGAAGTTTCAATAGTAAGTAGTTACCTGCATAGGTTAAATAGTTTTGCAAAACTAACAACTGAACATGAACAAAACGTTTAAATGGATGAGAATACTTGGTAGTTTCGGTTCATCGCCTCCAATGGCCGTGAATACTAATTTTAATTCGCGTGTAAGGATGTCTGCTTTGTTATGCAGCCAAATACCTACCCACCAGTAGGAATTTAACCAGAAAAAGAAAACAAATCTTATGAACTAGAATCCTAGTCAGTGCACGTTAAGTTATACGATCATCCTAAGTTAAAATTATTTAGGTAGCTACTTCGATACATATTAAAAGAGTCTATTAAACTTGACGTCTTAAAAATTATATACCTACAAGGATCTTTTGGTTGATTGAGACAACGCCATCTGATAGTATCAGGTTATGCATTAGATTCGGGTTTCAGAAATGTTACAACATTTTTTAACGATTGATTGAACCGAAAGATGCTGAGACCAGGTAACCATGGTACTTTGAATAGAACCGCGAATCAAAGACCCTCTTTAGTACAGGGGATTACATATTCAATAGAGAGATAGACATGAATGGAACTAGGGGAGGCCGGGGCATGTTGTTACTATTTTCAAACGTTTGCCTGTAGTTTGAAAAGTACCTTAATTACGTACGTGTTTTGTTTTCATATAATATAAGATAAAAAATTAAACTGTATGGTATAGATCCAATTACATTTAGTGTAATCTAATCATCAATATCAATCGGATACTCTTTAGTGAAAATAATCGTTGGGATATCATATCACACACTTATAAATTTAAATCTAACTGTACTTACTCGTAAACCGTGTCGAACTTACGTTACATTACATGCAAGTTATTTATGTATGAATATATTCAACGTGGTGTACTGCCGTTTGGTCAAAATATTTTACGCCAAATTTCACTTCCCAAAAAACTTATCGCAGTAGTTTCATTTACCAAAAGAATCTTTAGCACATTTACATTTCGCATTTCATTCATTTGGTCAAATTATCATTTGGCATAATTTTACTTTGTCAAGTTTTATTAAGACAAATGTTTATTAAGCAAACGTTTCCCTTTGGCAAATATTACATTCCAAAAAAATGTTTGTTCAAAATGTTATTTCGCACACTCAATTTATAGCATATCTTTGCCAAATGACCATTTATTTTTATCGAGATTAAAGTATATACGAATGCCAAGTATAAAACGAACAAATGGCAATAACATATTTAATTGCATAAATCAAGAAACCATTTGTAAAATTCAGTACCAAAACCGATGCATTTTTTAGCTTCACAATACTCTTAAGTAGGTTAGATTAGGCTGGGTTAGGTGAGTGAGAACCGTGACTCTAATAGAAACGAACTGCTGCCAGGAAAGTAGGTTAGGTTTGGTTAGAACTGTGACCCTCACAGAAACGAACTGCTACCAGAAAAGTACCGAGAGTAGGTTAGACTCGCTTGCAACCATACCATATTTTGGGAAAAGTATGTTATGCGAAACGAAACAATTGACTACATGAAATTTAGTAAAATAAAACATGACCAAATAATAAATTGTTAAACAATACTTTGCCACAAAAAAAATTGCTAACAGATAATTTGCCATACGTTGTTTTGACTTGTTATTTTGTTGCCAAATGATAATTTGGGAAAAATAGTTTGGGAAGTGATACATTGGGAAACGATTTTTGACCAAACATTAGTAAACCCGCTCTCGTTACGATTATTCAGTCTTTAGGACGAGCATGATTGTGAAACAATAATCATCGATTGGATAAAAAATATATTACTAAAAATAATATCATGATTCATGACACAGTGGTCAAATGTATAATCCATAGGCAAAAAATATTTTATGACATTATATTAGTACCTATAATGAACTCCTTATAGTTGCCCCACCTGTTTTGTTAATATCTACTGGTCTCGGAGAACCTCGCAATAGTAACCATTAAAGCAGTGAAATAACATCATAATAGCTATTATTATCATTACTTAGTCCAATTACCTTTATTCAATAGCAAAAAGATTGATCAAAAAATAGCAGGATACCAAAAGACGGAGCATAACTTTTATATTTAGAGTCCAGCTGACAATGATTGGTCACAACCACGTCACAATGTTGTACGCACCATAATCCATGTTAGGATTTCAAAAATCGTAATTTAGATTTTGCCGCTATCGACCTGTTTAACTCTTACCCCCGTTTAAACAAGCCCTGGCCTCCCTGACCTTAGAGAACAAGCAAGGTGCCGTTACGATCGGGGCTTATGGCGATCCAGAGTATGTGAACATACCTACCACCAGATCAGCGACAACCACCTGAAGGCTTGCTAGGTCTCCGGTAGCCCACGTGCTAGCGGAAGTGGAAGTGACTGTGGGCGGTCCGGACCGCCTGCGCCACCCGCCCCTCCGGGCCCGGACACGCCCTAGGTCTCATGATGCACCTCGCACTAATTAAAATATTAACCTAAACACATGACATTCCTAAACGTCTCTGAACCCATTAGTGCTCGGGTTAAAGCAATACACGCACGCAGCCGAGCCCAATGAGCGCCCTCCCACGCGTCTGATCGACGCGCGATGCGATTAATCATTGTGGTAACTGGTAACATCCGGAAGAGTGATCTTTTCTTTTCTTTTTTCACGGCTCAACGACAGTTTTATATCTAGTTTCTTTGATAAATTAAAGTTATTTTTGAATTGTTATTTTTGTTTTTAAATAGAATTTTAATTATTTACCCGTTCACTGGATTGACTGGTTACTGATTAGGTTAGGTGTAAAATTCTGTCCGAAGTAAATTATTTTAATTTAAATTGAATAAGTTAACCAAGAGATGGTTGAATGACCTAGACGCATTTGCGAGGGTTTGGCGGTCTCCATAGGGACGAGTGGAGAGACAGAGGGGACGCCTTTGTCCAGCAGTGGGACATAAAAATCGGATAACATTAGTAATATTGTGACTATTCAAATAGTTTTATTCGTAGTTTACTGTCATTGTTGGATTGAATGTGTGATATATACTACGTTACAACGTACCTAAACTGATGTCCCAAAATGAAATAAAAAAAATACAGGCTAATCCAGACACAGGTTTTACAATGAGAATATACCTACTAGGTTCTACAAAAATGTATGAAATGTACCCATTACACCAGAACTACGAGTAGATATAGGAACCTATCACCGTGTGAAATATTTTTTTAAATATGTAGGTGCATTGGCTCTGGAGGTTAGGTACCTACCCCCATCCACATATGCACCTACAATCTTAAAAATATTTTCTAGAGTAAACATTGAATGAGTGATCAACTTAGAAGACCTTTGTAAAACACAGTCATGTAACACAGTTATGCACAATTTACTCGTCCATTTTTCAAATGTTTTTTTTTTAAATCGTCGCTAAGTAACCACGTAATCGTCACTAACTAAATCTGAGTGTGGCCGTTTAACTTCATAATTCCTTATTTAAGCACGAGACCATCCAATCCGTCACCCGTCACATATGTAGACTACCTACGTCGTCAAAGGGGTCAGGACTAAACTTTGGAGTTGCCGACTTCAGACCGTCCATCCTTTTTGGGCTCTACTTTAGGTATCTGAATCAAATGGATGCGTGGTCATGTTGTCAACACGTGGTTGACTGTTCTGGCGAAACCATCATAAATAGAATAATGATTATTTGCTTTGACAAAATTATACAAATTTGTCTGTTGAGTGTAAGATACGATACAGTAGAAGTGCCCTGTGCCTAGCTTACTCTCGACAGACAAATTTGTATATTAAAAAAAAAAAGATGTTAAAGTGACAATATTGACCAAAAAAAAGTCATCCCTTGCACCCTTATAGCGTTGACTGCGTGCGTCTGGTCTGATCTGATAAAAGATCGTATAAAAAAAAGTTGGTGAGTAAAAAGCATTAAATGAACATTTACAGCCCTTCTCATAATCACCCGCTTACCCTTATACTTCAGATCCTCGATCTCTCATTTAGTTTCGCTATGTAACGGGCCCTCGTTGTCCATTATTAAAAAATCATAAGAACGCGCAAAAGACGCTCCCACCCACCCACCGCCCGCCCGCGACATCGAGCCGCGGGGGCGTAACCGCCGCCCTACGCCGCGCGGCCCACGTTACCCACGTTGCATCACTTATATCACAATGGTTTCCCGCCAATTTCCTACAATTATGCTAACGTGTCGATTTATTGATTAGTGACTAGTGACAGTTAGTAAAATTTCAGAATCTATGGTAATTCATACATTTTTACTCATTCAATTTTTAATTAGATGATCTAGTAAGTACGCAAATAGTACAATACTATTTATAAGATTTTCTTTTCGATATTACCTTTTTATTTTAAAGACTAGACAGAAAAGAAAACCTGCGATAACTTAATCGTAGGCAGTTTCTATAATTGATAAAAGAGCCATCTAGTGAAAGCTGCACCAAACAATACCACTTAAAACGTTGCTAAGGTTAAAAACGTATTGAGCATGCAGTATTTTTAATGGCTACCGCTAGGGGTCGTATTATATGGTATTAAAGGGTCATGGGCGATTTTGTATGGACTCCGTCCCCACCCTCCAACAGTCACGGGATGCGTGTCCTTATGTTCATTAGGACCAAAAAAAAGGCCAAATTACTTATTTTAGTAATAAAATCGATGGGGATATTTAAAGAAAAACCCTTTCAAGAGCCAAGCAAGGCAAAAATGTGTTTGTTTTTAATCAAAGACCATACAAAAAGATTATTATTTTCCAAGTAAACCCCATACATTACATATGGGGATCGTCACCGTAGTAAAAATACTTTACTTACTTTAAATACTTTACATTACTATACTCTATTCAATCTTGGATTCTAGGATAATCTGTAACAACCGTATTTCGTAATTTCAATCACTTAATTTACTAACAATTGAGGTTTGTAAAAATAGGCGATTCATTATTCAAATTTCTGAACGTCTTTAGGTTAGTAGGTTTATGTAAAGTGAAACAAATGGACCTACCTAATATTTGTTTATATGAGCTGTCACAGGCATCATCCTAGATTATACTTTGATTTGTTTTTTTTTGTCATTGCAGGAATCATCGATCAGCTCACTCTCTCCACTCGCAATTTCCAATTCATTGATTCATTCAAGTGTTTGAATGTTTGATACCCTAAAAATGTAATCTGTGGTATATTATTCCAAAATTAAGCTTAGCTGTGGCATATTATTCTAAAGATAGAGATACTAATTCTAAAGTTCTATTTAAAAAAAAAGTGTTGCATTGTGTTCTTGCTTCTGTTTTGTTTTGTATGTGCGTAATCATTTTGGAAATGCCTTTTATCATTTACTTACAAAAGTTAAATCAGTTTACTCGACAGATTTTAAAACTTGCGTTGAATGTTCGTGTGCCTTTAGTGTGAGTCTAGTCTAGGGTAGTCGAAATAATGAAATGATTTGAAGAGGCTCCGATTTATTAAAACAATACGGCTAGCACATCTTGTATATCGTTGCTCATTTGACTTGACTGGTTAGAGGGGATTAGGATTACCTACCGACGAGCAAGAAAGATGTACTACCTACTAGCCGCCCGTGCAGTGAGTTCAAGTTGCCCTTGTCCAAGACGGGCGTCGTACTAAACTAAACTAAACGCTCACTCGTCCTAGTGTGGAGCAGGAGAAATAGTGTATACTTAGATAATAGTAGGTACTTAATCGAGCCATTAAAGCCGCAATTATGCAGAGTCTAACAGCGTTTAATTTTAGTAGGTACTTACTTACGGGAAGGAAACACAACGCAAACAGACTTACTGATGCAATTATTTATATTACCTACTTCATAATGGGCTTGCAGCTAGGACAATGAAGTTGTGTATAACCGTCACATTGTCGTCTAAATTCTCGCGCCGGGTTAAGTCGGGCCGCGAGGTCGTCAATTATTTAAAATTCGATATTGTGTTGTTTTGAAATCGGCTGTACCTACTATTCAGTGCGACGTAGTTTGTCAGATATCTGAGAGATGGCGCTTTTGTTGCTTGGGTGACACTTGTTCGCACGACCTTTTGTCCTTTCGTATACACGTATTGATTCAAAAACGACATAAGTGCTCCATCTGGTACTTACCTACACTACATAATGTAATGTTTTGATAGATTTTATTTTTTCATATCGCTTATCAATTATAAATCAAACCTTAAGTTACCTAGGTATAGCAATTAAATCATGCATTTAGTCTTAACAAGCTCTAGCATAACATAGCTTCCGGAAAAATTAAAATTCGGACAAATGAATATTATTGAATAAAATATAATTCGGAATTTTAAGGTGTTCCCGTGCTCCATCCTATTCTAATCATGGTTTGATAATATCTAGTAGGTTATCTTTATCTAGTACAAATTTCTTTCTTGCTGTGGTCAATTACTTTGGCAGCAAATCCACTTCTATGAGGGAAATGATACAGCGAAACACTTGATTCAAAATTGATTTATTAAATTGCACATTATTAAACACATACATAAAGATCTTCAAATTGGTTGTAAATTGTAATATTTGTGGTTTTATTTTATAAGTTGATTCATTTGTGGCTATGTCAATATAGAACATAATTGTTCACTTGATGTATATCATTTATAAAATAGTTTTTTAAATAATTATTAACATTTTGAAAATAACATAGCACCTTTACTAACTTAAAATATAACTAACGTAATCTACAACTATTTTAACAATGATTTCGTTTTTCTTTACAAGTTGAAGTAGAAAATGTTTGACTAATCATAAGATATAAGTATTTTTGTTCATTGTTCCTTGGTTTGAAGGATGCTTAAATAAACCATATAATCTACAGAAATAACATTCTAAAGGGTTAATTATTCGCCTACATTAGGTGTTGTCTTTATATTTATAAATTACGTTTGTGTAAGTTCCTATCTAAATAAATAATGAGTTTTTCTTCCAAAATGTTCTGATTCATTTTTTGCAATAAAATCTGTTCAATGTTCCAAAGCTTATTTCAAATAATTTTGAGTGCGTTTAACTAAAGTTCTAATACTAAAGGGTTCTACAATATAAATACGCTAATGAGACAAAATTAATACTTTTGATAGGGCAATATTGTGAAGTCTCATCTGAAACAAAAAACATTTCTTATGTGTTTATTCATACATTTATTTAATTTGCCAACAGATGTAACATTATGGAATTATTTTTAAAAATACATATGAAGAGAAGAATAATAACACAAATTGAAGAAGAATACATACATATAATGTCAAATGAGCTTGTTTTGCTACCCGAGGGACTTGCTGAAGGCTTTGCTGACATAAGAATAGCTTGAGCTTGTAGAATAGCTTGCTCAACTACTATGTATCTTAATGAATAGTATAGTCATATAGTGCTTAAGAAAGCATACCATTATGCATGCTTTATAGCTTGGCAAAAATAAAAAGCTCTAAACTTTAGAATATATTGACATTATCCAAGTTTTACCCATTTAATTGAAATTGAACCTTAGTCTGAATCTCGGCAGTTTTTCACTCTGATCTGAACAGCGCCATCGTTTCTCTTAACTTGTTTCCAAGCCTATACTTGTCCTTCATTACAGTTTCAGATTCATCATTTTGCGAAAACTGAAGAGTAATAATGTTCGAATGCAGAGTGGCTTCACCGATCGCATGCTACCCGCTTGATGATAAACAGTAACCGCAACCCTTAACGCTTGCAACATCAAAGGCTTAATCTCAAAGTGTAATGACGCAGAGGCAATCCCTTATGTTATTAAGGGGCTCGTCTTTGGGATTTTTTGTTGAGGTAGGTACTTCTTTAAACAATTAACAATAGAACAGTTACGAAATTGAATAGTTCAGAAAGTTTTAAATAGTAACCTTTCGTGAGAGTCAGACATGTTAAAGAGATAAAATCGGATTACGGAAATATGTCGAGTGATTTTCGACATTATTTAGGTCAGTAACCGTTCTTTCTATAATATTGTCTTTGGTTCGTCTTTACTTCCTGTTTTTGCCGTACGAATCGCCTGAAGGCTTAGCCACCACTTATACTATGACGTCTATGACATTGTAAACTTACGATAACACTACAATCCACCGCCACTCCTCTCGACGGTGATCTTCTTCTTGAGCAATTCCTTCTCATGGTTCTCTTCCTCCATTTCTGCCATGCGTGCGAACCGGGAGTACGCCACGTGGCCGGACTTGACGGCCGACATCATCTGGTCACACGAAAACGGTCAATAGGATGGCCAAAATTTTCATGACCATATCAAAGTTAAGTTGTAATTGCAATGATTCTAATTCAGGCGCTATATTGCTTGATTTTTATATACTTTGTGAAGTGAACTAGTAGTCACGAGGAAAACACATTAACTGCCATCAACGGGGGACCTATTACATAATAAAGTACAAGTCCATACTATTAGTAAAAATCCATGCAAAACCACTAATACTTTATTATGCCATCGGCCCGATGTGTAGGTATATGATCTGTTGAATTCCTCACGTTACGTTAGTCGAATACTTGTAAAGTATCTTAAAACGACTTTTAGCAGCGTTTTGTTTTGTAGTTATTTAAGTGCTCAGAAATCTAAATTGTATGCCGCAAGAATCAGAAGGGAATAAATACAAACTTATAATTGTAACGTTGTAAAGTTAAATTTTATTAATTTGTTAGAACTAAATACAAATAAACCCCAATGAAAATCGTTAGTCAGGTTAACTAGCTACATGCAAATCATGCGAATGCAATCGAAAACAAAGCGGCAAGAACGCTGTAGCCAAATAAATCACAAACAAGTAACGTTAGCAGTATACCTACAAGGAAAGAAGGTAGACATAAATAATAGGACAGCGTAGGCATGCTCTCTTTTAACTCTTGAAAAACAAATATCCTTAACTGTTTCATTGTTAGATAACAAAGCGTCCAATAGTAGAGAAACAACTGAACGTATTAATCAGCAGAAACAGGTCTCAATAAAAAAAAGAGGTTCAATCAACAAACGGCCAGCGTAAAGAATGCATTTATACATTAGAGAAGTACATATAACTAGCTCTATTGCATAAGGCCATCCCTCTCAACTGCCTACAAACACGGCATAGATAAAGACCTGCAGATACTCGTCGAGCTCGACTTGTCCGTTCATGTTAGTGTCGATCTCTTTCAATATTTCGTGTAACTGTTCTCCGGTCACTTCTTCGCCGCCCGCCTGTGAAAAAGCTCCGAATTCAAGCGACATGGACATGTGAAACAAACACTATGCTCTATAGAACTTGCCTTAAATTAATATATTTTGTATCGTTACAGTATTCTTTAGTAATAACTGATTCAAAATTTCAAGCAAGTTCCACACAACATTATTTCTATTTTCCGTATAATCGACACCCCGCAATGGCGACACAGACATGACATGGCCCCGTGGCTAGACTATTTCCTTTTCTACCTGTAGGTAGTCCGGTATCTCCAGATGCCCATGGTATGCAAGATCTATCTCTGACAGAATAGCGCTTATCTCAGCGTCAGTCGGCATCACACCCATACTCTATAACATTGTTGGTTAAAAATATAAATCATCATACAGATTTCACGTTTCCTTGAAAACATACGTTGTAGATCGATGTTGGTCACCAGCATTCACGTTGTATGTTGTAAGATTGTCTGGGCAAATCTAACTATAGGTATATCTGTATACAATTTATACAACATAATGTAGCTGTAAAATACAATGTTCCTTGCTCTTCTGAAGACTGATAGATAGTTTATCAGTTTTAACGCATTCGCTGCTATCCTTTTCCATGGATTGAAGTTTCTTTTTTACTTCTATTTCAAGGCACTGATTTTAAATCGATTTTTTTATATACCATCAGTGAATGCATTAATTTAGACTGTAAAAATTGGCTCTAAATCGAAACTATTATCTCTGAATTTAAATATTATCTCTAATGCTAGAATAAGTAGTACCATTGTAATATGAAATATGAAATATGTGTAACAAATGACTGACTGTTGAGTTCCTTATGGCGTTTCTTCTCAGCAGTGGTCTCCTCTTGGGAAGAGCTGGTAGATTCTTGACGTGTAAAAGTGCCCGAGCGGCCTACTTACTGAATAAATTTATTTTATCTTTTTTTATTTTTTAATATTACGTTACCAGACGTAAAACTATATTTAGACATTACATTTTCGTTGGGACTCTTGGTTTGATAAAATCAACATATATACTAAACTATGTATACAAGAGGATACCCGCGAGACGCGTAAAATTAGTTTCCCGCTACTCCCACTATCTTTCGCGCTGAGGGAGAATTTTCGAAAAAACCTTTTCAATAGGTGCACCGCTAGGGTGCCAAATTAATCATTCCCTCCCAAGTCCCTAGGTTCAATATTTATTTAGGCGTAAGGGTTTATTTAGGCTGCCCATCGTCGTCAGTCAGTCAAATAAGGAAGAGTTGTATATGCATAGATGAACCCGCATAACATTACCTTAAGACTCCTCCTGATGTCATTGATGGACACGTATCCCTTCCTGTCAGCGTCGATGATCTGGAACCGCTTGATGTACGTCTGGATCTCGTCCTTGCTGAGGTTGATGGGGATCTTGTCGCGGCTGGCGCGGTTCACCATCTGGCCCATCTCGTTTGAGAAGAACTCGTTGGCTTCCTTGATTTGTTTCTGGAATGGGATTATAGTAATGGAATTGCTATGGTTATGTTAGGTAAAAAAATATTCCAGGGGCTAGTTTCACGAACGCATGTACTAGCGGAAATCTCTTTTCAACAATATGCATTGAAATGGGACTTTCACTTCTTGTAATGCTAGTTATAAGCTTTCTTGAAACCCCGGGTATGTATAGTAGGAAGACTCTTAAAACAAATGGGTTTGTACTTCTCCTTCACTCGCTCCCATACGCTCTTATGCTAGTCTAATCGAATCTACCCGCACCTAAAAGACTGACTTTTCAGTCACTCTAAATGAGTATGTATTTAGACGGCTTTTTTTACATTGCAGGATACTTACAATTTTAATGGCCAGAATGGAGTAGGTATCGTGAATGGCGGGTCGCTGATAAAATTATTAAATTAACTTATTGTGACATGACAAAGCTTTTGAAATATGTAAACTTTTATTTGAGGGCCTTCCAGTCCTACGTATTGTGAGACCGAGTTTCCGTAAAATAAAATAAATTCGGCATTGTGGAGGCCTTGCGGGGTCTCCCAGTACCTTCTTCTCGGCGTCGCTCCACTTGAGCTCCTCCTGCATGATGTCGGCGACGGCGGGCAGCGCCTCCACGGCCGCCTGCACGTTGAGGAAGGCGAGCCGCAGCCGCCGCGCCAGCATGTCCACCGCCGTGCACGCGTACTCGCGGCAACCGTATCTGGACAATAGGGAAAACGCATGGATTTATTACATTTCTCAACAAAATATTAAAATACCGTAAAATTTAAAATTTATGTCGGCCAAGAAATACGGATGACACAAGCATTTTAAACTGCTTAGATAGAGAGATCCGATACGCTTTGTGACGTCGGCCTATAAACTTCATGTTAAATTCTGGTTTGCTAGAAAGAGAAAGGAACCATCCATGATATTAATTTCGCAACTATTCTACATGAGAAATCATTTACCCTTCTACCCGTTTCCAACCCCGCAACAGCCCGACATTTGTGTCATTTTTTACTTTTCTAGCAAAGTACTAGTTATTAAATTTCGTTATTGTCCCTGAGAATTAATTGAATTTATCGAGACACCCAATTCATGACCTACAAAATGATTAAAAAATTAAAAATAATCTGACCTGATTTCTGCGTCGATATAGGGGAACTCTGGGTGGATCTTCTTGCCAATGATCGGCCATCTCTTGCCAGTCATGGACGCCATCTTAGCAACCGCGAAAGCTCTGTCACCGTAGGAAATTGCCAAGTGTTGTGCTACCTGAAACGCGAAGGATATAACTCATTGACTTAGCTAAACCAAACCAAGACGCCTTTGGATAAATAATGTGGAGCAAAAAACATCAATTAACTTCATAAAACAGCAGCATCTTTTGCTTTGCTTGATGTTTTTGTTTCAGTGCGTTTCTTAAGTGAAGACTGTAATGAGCGACAAACAAAGATGGCCGGAAGTTGTGATAGCTAATTATGTACGAAACCTCCATCTCCAAGCCGAAATCTTGCACCAGTCTGATGTACATTGTGGGCGTCCAGCCGTGCGCGCCCTCGATCAGGAATCCGTCTGTCTGGCAGTCGCGGTACAGGGGTTTCAAGTTTGCGCCTGAAAAGTAACAGAAAGTTTTGTCCTTCGTGTGTCCTTTTCCTGAGTTTATATTCGTTTAGATTCCAAATATTTAACCAAATAGGGTTCTCAAATAAATAAAATTTGCTAGTCACTGAGTGAGATTGTTATAAAACAAATGCAAGCGCATAATGGTATCGCAATAAGGCGAGGCTCTTTTGCTTTGTATTTGATTCTTACGATTTGGCAGGGAGAAGGGAGTAAGGCAGGAAGCAAATCGACCAAAAAGAGAGTAAGAAAATATGTCCTTCTATGACGTGCTCTAAATTCTCGTGCTTTACAGATACCATACAAAACTCACTCTCAATAGCAGCGTCGACGGCCTCAGACGCCATGGATCGGTACGTCGTCCACTTGCCACCAGCGATGGTGACCAGGCCCGCCTTCGACACGTGAACGATGTGGTTGCGCGCTAACGACTGCGTGTCTTCCTTGTTCGGATCTGACACGAGCGGTCGGATGCCCGACCAAGCGGAAAGCACGTCACCACGACGGACTGAGGAGATAATATGGGATATAAACGTGTACTACAAACTTGTCATACAAACATAACTAGATTCATAATCGTACACAATGAAGATCAAAAGTTCAATAATTCAACATATTGAAATGTCTATCTAGTAAGACACAATCAATACAATCTTAAGACTGCAAATGCGTTGCCAACCCTGAGGATTAAGATGAAATGCCACTATTCTAGCAATAAGTTGTCTTGCCTCCATGCCTGAACAACAATGCTAACACTGCTGCTAGGCGGTAGGTTACCTATAGTACCTCTATGATATAATATGATGTCTCTCCAAAAAAAGCAAAGTTTTGAGCAATACCTTCCACATCCGGGTTCAAATAATTCTTGACCTCAGTGAGGATGAAGAGGATCTCGTCTTCGGTCGGCTTTGGGTTGTGCGTGACCTTGCAGGGCATGTCCGTGGTGCCGGCGATAGTGCCTTTCAGCCAGGGCAGGAAGAAGATCACGCGCCCGTCGGAGGTTGCAGGGTCCAGTAGACCCATGTGCTCGGGACTGTTTTGAAATAACACCATTATAATTGTAACGCATAGGTACAATAAATTACGAGTATGATTATGAAAATCAAGCGTTTGGCAAAAAAAATACTGCTGATTAACCTGTTTTTTTTTCATTTCGGGTGTTTTTATCTATTAGAAATATCAAAATTATGTAATCGGAGTTGCCTTTGTTGATTCAATAGAAACTATTATGAGTCGGTCGCGATTTCGAGCCTACAATCGCTGGTAGTTGTAAATATTTACAAAATCGGCAATAGGTAGACTTTAAGTATACCTACTCATACAATCTTCAATCACCTGTAATAGCTAGGCAGCACGATGTGCACTCCGGACGAGGGGCAGCAGATCTCCTTAACGGTGGGGTCGTCCATCTTGCGGATGCTGTCGGTGAAGGGACCCGTCGCGTTGATGATGCACTTGGCTTTTACATCCCACTCCTTGCCAGATATCTCGTCCTGGAGATAAGGCGAAGAAGTGTTAGTCAGGAAAACAATTATACGATGGCGCGAGTTTAATGCTCCTGAGATTTGAGAGATTTTGATCAGAGATCGGGATTTTACGAAAATCGCCCCACGAATCCACGTGTACGAAGTCGCAAGCATCCTCTAATTCACAAATACACCCTGAAGGCAAATTTGTCAACTAAACCTACAAACCTAGTTTATGAAGAACCTCTATAATTTCAGAAAATTGTTATGCCGTTGGATTTAGGCGTATAATATTCCATCGTGATTTTTGGTGCTTTGGAAGCATTTTCAGTAGACTGAAATATCGTATCAGTCCGCTTCAGAGGCAAAGAGGGAGCTACCAACCCCCACGTTCGTAACAATGTTTTCTTTCGAAAAGTGATTGCGCAGGCATGTTTAAGAACCAGTAAGTCTCGCGGTTTGTGGGTTATCTCTTAACACAGTTAAGTCTTGTTGACCTGAATACATGCACTGCAAGAGATAATAAACCTTCTTACCTTGACTCTCGCGCCGCTGAGCTTGCCGGCAGTCTTGTGCAGCTTGCTGACGCTGACATGGTTGACGATGGTGGCGCCGTGCCTCGCTGCCGTCAGGGCTATGGCCAGGTTCATGCGGGCGTCGTCTTGTTGACCTGGAACATAGGCAATAATATTATTAGATGCAGGCTCGGTTATACACACAGCATAAGCATTCATAGTTGGGTACGTGCTGCCCTATGCATATATGATGAAAGGTAGAAAACTATGTTATCAAGTGACAACCTTTAGTAGCCGTTTTTGGGTATAGGTAAAAACTTTTCTAAACCCTGTAGCTCGCACAAAAATGTGTATAAAACGAAGCGACTAAACAAAACATTTCCTTATCTTTTACCTTTTAAGAGCAACAAGCATTTCAATGCAAGGCAAAACAAAACCACTTGCCGTCATAATATACGATGCCACCGCAAAGGTTGTCAGATTTCAGCATAGGAAACAATTCCAGGGTGTTCTTTTTGGACAGATAATAAGAGCTTTTCACGTTTCTGTCGCCGGCGACAACGTCGTACATTTTTATACCGAACCAGTAGTAGGGCACTTGCCACCATCTGAAAATAAACATATTTTTACTAAGTTATTTTTAAATGAAAAGGTTAAAATAAGGAACAGATCAGACACAACTGCTTTTTGTTGCCAACAACATTTTGTTATAAGACTTGACCTTAACCGTGACTAACCTAACCTAGATCAAGATAATACTAATGTGTATTTATGAGCATATTATGTACAGGGTGTATCTTTGCGGCTTGAATCGCGCACTGGCTCAATACAACACAATATTGTTTTAAGTGCGAAGTTCGTTGCGGCCTCCTTTCATAAAACATGAATCCCTTCGACACAAGCATAAACGTTAAAAATCTGACTTTACTTACTTGTATACGGGTAGCAAGATCGGCAAAGGCCTAGTCAAATGTGGCGCCACTTCTAACATATTGGCTCTCTCGTGTAGCGCTTCCTTGACCATCTTGTACTGATCGTAGTCGAGTTGCATGATGGCTTTCTGGAGGTATCTGACGCCGCCGTGGATGAGCTTTGTGCTGCGGCTGGATGTGCCGCTGGCAAAGTCATCGGCCTCCACCAGGGCCGTCCGGAGTCCTGGAAATTTTAATATCCCGGTCAAATATGAAACGTATGTAAACGCCAAACAATAAATGGTCATTTTGTTCGAGAGTTGTCAATTTATTTGTTCTAACGGTTTTAGAAAATGGCAGGAAGGTAGTGAGCCGAAACTATGCAATAATCAATTAAATTCCCAATGCGTCCCCATCAGTAAATAGTATTTTGAGCCGACAAACTGAGTTAAGAGCAAGACTTTCCGTTTCCGACATCCAGCATCATAAGCTAGTGACAAGGTCAACGACTCACCTCGCGTTGTGGCATCCAGAGCGCATCCCACTCCTGTGGCACCACCTCCGATGATGAGTACGTCATACTCGTGGCCGACTTGCAGACTTGTGATTTGGTCATTCCTGGACGGTAGGGGACGCTTCTTGCGCTCAGTCTTGGCTGAAACCGACGCCGGTTTGTACCATACCTGGAGAAAAAATTAAGTTTTTACGTATAGTCAGATATTTAAATTTGGTACCCAGCACCTTAGGTCCAAAGTCAATCTGACATTCTACAACAATAAGGTTGAGTTTCCTATTAGTTACAAATGACTTTACATCTCTAATGACATTGACGACTACAAGCATATTTTTCTTAAAATGGGTCACAAATTAACGGTCGTGATCGTAATTACTTAGTAGTCGACAGATGTATACCTAGCTCATGGGTATGGAAACTATATTTTTTATGGCATGTTGAAGGCAAATGAGTGCACAAGTCACCTGATTCTACCATATTATACAATAGAACCCGCTTATTACGATCACGTTTATTACGATTTCCCGCATAACATGCCAATCTTCCGGTCCCTGCAACTTAAGGCCTGTTTTCATACATTTTTTAATGGTTAATTCGACTCGCGTCCCGCTTAATATGTCACCTACAACCATAAGACCAAGTTATGTACGCGGGTGAAAAAGAGTTGCGACTAAGCATATCGTACTAACATACCTTACCTTAAGTGCAGGTTCCACCCAAAACGCAACCCTAAGTAATGATGAAGACGCACACGAACAGGAGGAACGCCTCCAATTTTGTCAAATGCTCCGGCGTTGTCAGTTCTAGCAGATTTAAGAGGCTATGTGTCGTCTATGAGTAGGTAATAGCGAAGATGCGATCCATAATTTAAAGTATATTGAAAATCTTGTAATAACAAATGCATCCAAATCGTTACGTCAAACTATAATAAATAATTACTTTAAGTAAAACAATAGTTATTAATATATTTTTACATAAACATATTTTTTGTCTTCCATTTAATAGTAGATTGTTCAACAAAGGACTAAAACAAGCCATAATGACACGAGATGTTTAGCCACGCGAGCGAGCTTGCGAGCGAGGGTGGCTGTAGTTCGAGTGTCATTATGGTTGTTTAGTCTCGCGTTAAACACTCTACTTTTCACTTTGAATGCGAGGAAAAAAACGACGTTCTAGACAAAATGACAACATACATTATAATAAAAGTTTCTAAGAATTAAAAGTAACAATTAGGTATCTTAACAACGTACGCTCAATACAAGTTATGAACATCTATTCAAAATACAAATAGGAAAAAAAGGTTCCGCGGTTTTTTTGTAAAGTGATGGTTTATATGCTTGCATATTTAGCCAACAGATTCAAAATTGGAAACCATTTTAAAAGTAATTGGACCACGCATAATAAAAGAGGCCTTAATATGATTAAATAGATTCATATTCGTAATAATTAATCGTTTTTCACGAAATTAAATCCTTTTTTAGGGTTCCGTAGCCAAATGGCAAAAAACGGAACCCTTATAGATTAGTCATGTCTGTCCGTCCGTCTGTCCGTCCGTATGTCACAGCCACTTTATTCCGTAACTATAAGAGCTATACTATGGAAACTTTGTAAGTAGATGTATTCTGTGAACCGCATTAAGATTTTCATACAAAAATAGAAAAAAAACAATAAATTTTTGAGGTTCCCCATACTTAGAACTGAAGGTCTTCAAAATGATATTGAGGTTTCTAATATATTTTTTTTCTAAACTGAATAGTTTGCGCGAGAGACGCTTCCAAAGTGGAAAAATGTGTGCCCCCCCCCCCCCCCCCCCCGTAACTTCTAAAATAAGGGAATGATAAATGTAAAAATAATATATGATGTACATTACCATGCAAACTTCCACCGAAAATTGGTTTGAACGAGATCTAATAATTCCTTTTTTTTAATCTAAATATATAAAAGGAGAAACTGACTGACTGACTGACTGACATATCAACGCACAGCCGAAACTACTGTACCTAGAAACTTGAAATTTGGTACAGGTGTTCCTTTCATGATGTAAGTGAGCACTAAGAAAGGATTTTCCGAAAATCGACCCCCAACGGGAAAAAAGGGGGAGTACTGGGAAACTAATTCTACGCGTACGAAGTCGCGGGCGTCCGCTAGTACGTTATAAATCGTAAACCGCATTTTACCTTTCATTCAATCAACTCCAATATAATAAAGAATAAAGAAAAACATTTATTTAGATGTATAGTGGTACGGATACGGAACCCTACGTGCGCGAGTCCGACTCGCACTTGGCCGGTTTTTTTAATATATTTGCACTGTTGTCATTTTGAGGTTATTTCGACACCCAAAAATATGGTCCATACACAATCACTGAAAATGGCGATAATCCTTCATTCACAAACACCGTGATTGGTTGTTTAGGGGTTTCCAAAGTAAATTAAAAAAAAACTTTAATCCCTAGAGATTAATAAGGAGCTTTAGTCCCGATTCGCAGAGATTTAAGTAGCATTTTAAGAGCATGAGAAGTGAAAAATGTATTACATCGCTAGTATTTTTTCACGTTTATACGCTTTCCCGTTTATGCTTTTTTCGCTAGGTCTCCTCAGAATCTTCTTAAGCGGGTTCTACTGTAGGTAATCTGACATAGCTTACTAATTAGCCTTATATAAATCTCTCTTTACAGCTTGTCCAACTATCCGAATGCACAAAATCACAAGATGATTATATTTCTCGCTTTTGGTATTCCACTTAAATATAATGAGTACCAAATTTAGTAATAAAAAAATATATATATTGATTTTGCTATTTAGGAATGCACGTCTTGGCAAAGGAACTTGTAATTGAAATCTGTTGGCCCCGTGCACACTATCTCACGTCTAGGAATGCAAACACGACCATAATTAGTTTGTTTGTTGATGAATGATCGATGCGACGATGAATACATTGTAAGACCAGATACCTACGTAGAAGGTACATCACATTTCACAGTTCTTAGATTACATTTTAAGCATAGGTATGTAATGAATAATGTACCTATTACTTTTAAGCAATTTATTGTGCGAGTGCCAAAACTATCCAAAGGGATTCAAAAAGATCCACACCTTTTTTATTACCTAACTTGTTTCTAATTACAAGTAGAAGAGCAAGCTATTTTGTTAAATAAGAGGATTAGAATGTAGATAGGTGATTCTCGCTATTAATAAAATGCTATAGATCTAGAGTGAGATTTCCGTTTCAAGTGGTGTCAGAAATTTCTATGATTTGACATTCATCATATTGACGGACATCTAACTCAAGATCTAGATTAACGGCGGGTGATAAAACCTAGTGCTTATCTCGGTAGCAACGTGCCATTAGGTACGCTGTCGCGATAGCCATTTGTTAATTCATCTGATCAATCTTAACGCACACGTTACTAAAGAATATTCCTAATTTCGTAATGTTCAACTTTTTTTCGCGTAGATAAGCGATGCGTCTATTTCCGCGGTTGACGTCACGCGTTATCGGCGCCGGCGCGGGTTCCCTCGGTACTTACGCCGGGTGAGTCATCCGCGGAGAGCGCCCACGCCGCTAAAGCTGCGCCTGCGACGCCGGTGCCTCCGATTAGCAGCTTTCTTCGGGACATTTCTGAAATTTATGGATTTAAATGACCAGTTAAAATTAACGACTCAATCGAAATTCGAGTTCGTTCGTTTGTCGTAGTTAATAAGTAGTTATAATGTTTTGCATTCTATTCTAGGATTGGAGTTATAGATTCAATTCAATTTAGTTTATCTGCTTAACACACACACACAGACTGTTTACATATTTTTAACATTCACGAGTTCTCTTCTTTCGTAAAGAATACGCTAACATAATGGATAGAGAAAAAAAAATACGCTCGCTTTGGACTAGCGGTCGGAATGATGCCATTATCTATGTAACCGCGTTACGTAGCACTAGCTGTGACGTAGTAAATACCATATGGCGTTTAAAGCTCTTTAGCGATTATCAGAACTTTCTATTTTATTTTATAAAGAAAAAAGAAGAATGATTTTCAACGGAATACCGTTTCTTAAAAAAAAACTTGTCAATTTATTGTCTTTAGTGTCTGGCTGCGTAATTAACGAAGATAGTATAACGCAGCTAAGGCGGCGTAGCCTCCGCCATAAAAAGCCTATACCTACTCATTACCTATTGACAATAGACTAGATATTTTGAAAGCTTTTGTCTCTGTTCTTTTGTCCTTGAAAGAATCGAAGCCACAACCGCTTAGTTGCGAGTGCCGCGACGTAACGTCAAACCAAGCAATCAATAAAGTCTGCTACAAATTGCGACGACGAACTTTCAATAGTTTCAATGCATATTGAACCTTAACATTATGTCGCAGGACTTCTGATTACACGTTTATCAATAGGACTTCGTGAATATCCGTACATACTACACCAAAAAAATACTAGATAATATAGCTCCATCCATTGTTTCATTTAATGAAATTTAAGCAGGATGTTACGCATATTAAATGAAATAATACAAATGCATTCTGGTAGGTATATACGCCATCAATAAATTTGTTGAATATGCTCGAATGCCTGTATCAATATTGCTTAGATATTTTTGAGCAATTATAATGTATGTATATTGTATAGGTAGGGGTATATGTAACTACCTACCGATATATTTGATGGCTACTGTACTAACCTGATACACCTACTATAGAAAACGCGAACTAGAACGTCTGCGGCGTTGGTAATAATTTAAAAAAAATATTTTTTATTTATATCTCTCGAAGAAACAAAATAAATCAATCGAAATTAAATAGATTATGATCCCGTATCTGCATATTCTGCATGTGGTCTAGTTATCGGTAGGCAAGGGAAAACGTGTGAAAATGATGTTCAAGTGAACACGCTCTAATCACGTGTACAAAGCGTGTTGTGGCGCGATGCGTTATATTTATATTTTCTAGTAAGCAGTGATTATCACTGCCGGAACGTGTGAGTATAATGGTAGAAATTATCAATTTAGATAGTTCGAAATGCTTAGCTTATCGAGATGAGTCAGGGATGCATTTTTATTTACGACAGAAATAAAGATACAACGTATCGTATGTTAAGAGTTGTTATATTTTTTATAGATCTTCATTAGTCAAAAATCTGAATTATAATCATCACATTAGATCATAATTCTAACAGTTATTTTCACTTTGGATGAGTGATTTGATCGTGCTACAAATATTGAGACTAATTAAAAGATCAAATAAAGTGCTAGGTATATATAACTTCAATACCTTTGTAGGCTATCTCGTGGTTTATAGCACCGTTCAAAGCATTCCGCACGGCTTTCCCTGATAGCAAATATCCTCAGCGCCTTTCACCCTACCTTCACCGTACCTAGAGATTGTATGTGTGTAAATAGTAAGTAAGTAGCTAGGTAGGTGTCTACTCAGATGTACGGTATAGGTACTAAAATGCCATGAGGAAATCTGCAATCTAAAATCCACGAAACAGTTATTTGATTGCTAAACGTATCTACGTATTTCCTTTAATAATAATTAAACATAAGGTTATCTTATTAAAACAAACATTTATATAAGTTTTATCATATCCGGACTTTTGAAGGTTATATGCAAGCGATCGTAGAAAATCTCTTATCAAGAATAGTAACATGAATTTCCTCCCATACATACCTACCAACATATACAAGTGGAATCACTTTTTATTATTTCTAGCACCGTTAATTGTAGAACCGACTTAACGCGGTTATTACACCGATGCGGATCCGCACAATGCCCCGGTGTGTGAGCGGGACATCGCTATAGACGTGCATAGCGCTGTCTCGCTCACAAACCGGAACGGCGGTCCAATGCAAAGACCGCGTAACATCTGTTCTGCGGTGGTTCTGAGAAAATAAAGCAAGGGTTGATGCTTTTATACATAAGGTTACAAAAAATGTGCCTGCTGGTATAACAGCTGCTAGCAACGACTTATCTTGCATTTTAACCCTTATCACAGATTGCAGCCTTTCATTAAAGGGATTACAACTTCCGACTAGACTGCCAAACCGGTTTTTACCCATCACGCACAGATAACGCTGAAGGTTAACTTACACATGTTCCGCCGTACGGCAAGTTTATACCTCTAATAATAACATAGAATAAAATAGATATTGCGTTTTCACGGGTGCGACTCATACAATGTCGTTGGCCGCATAGCGGAGTTCGATCCGTTCAGAGATAGCTGGTGAAATGTTGGCAAAGGATCGACACATTCAGTTCCAATTTTATTCGAGTCTGCGAGTTTACATACCGCTTAGTAGGTACTTTATTGTATACGCTTCTTGCCTAACGTAAGTATACCGCGGTACTGGCCAGAACTAAAATAGCCTGAGCTTGCGAAATAATGACCGGCGTACGGTTAACACAAGCGAGAAGTCAGGTGATGCTAGCAATGGATAACTATCAACTAATCTTCGTGTTACTGCACATCCGTAGAAACTACGCGTGTGATAGCACAAATAAATTGCTCTATAAGTTTATTATTCACTCTGTAAATAGATAGTTAATCAATTGAGTGCGTAGAGCCATGTAGAGCCTCCATAAAATGAATTAAGACCTTGAGCTGGAACGCTGAGGACGATGATGTCATTACCGTCGCGCAGCGTACGTTTTAAAATGTAGTTGCAAATAAGGAAATATATTTTTACAAGTAATAAAATTAAAATAAGTTTACCTGTAGTAAAAAATAACTAACGAAAAATGGCATATTAGATATTTATATAGAACACCCTTTAACAAAGTTAATTGATACGCGACAGTATATTTATTCACTTGCAAATTTAATATGCATTTAAATTCAAGTGCATGCCGCTATTATGAACACTTACGTACACATCCAGTTGCGTTGCAAATATAATCGCTAGAGTCCCGTTGTTATTATAATTTGACAATATAAATATTATTAAACATTTATAACATTTAACTGATGACAAACTCACCTTTTGATATTATATTGAATTGTTTGAAGAACTACCTCCAAAACATTTATCAAATGTTATAATACAAGAAACAATCTGCAAGGACAATAAAGGTTGTCGTATTTATGAAAGGATAATTATGTGTGAACACTTCGAAATTTCCTTGTTCGATTCACTATTTTTAGTACGTTATGTAAGGTAACAATACACTAAGCGCGTGGATATTGTTTTAGTTAACTAACACTTATTAGCTAATCGTGAATGACATTCATGGGAGCGGCGTTGTACGCCCCGGCCCGGTTTAGCCGACTGACCGTATTTTCGTTCGATCCCGCGGTCATGGGTGATTCACTCCGCGTTTTGACAATCCGTAATTACTAACGTCAGTTGAAACAAAGCGACATCTAGCGACAAGAATTGAATCTTCTTAGAAGCTCTGATGAGCGCCATCTATCTCTCCATGGTGTCTATTAATCGGTGAATGTACTTACTATGTGAAACAGGACAGGAGTAAAAACCTCGCCATATTGCGGAAAAAGACCAGAACTATCTTTTCCTTCGCCGCTTACGTAAAACGCAGGTCAATAACAATATTAGTGGCGTCCCATTCGTGGTATTTGAAGTATAGGGAAGCAGGCCGAAATCAAACACCGAGCTGGTTCTATGATTATATTCATCTGCGTCACACGCTCAACACCCGACTTGGAACTACCCTCTAATTGATAGCCACAAGAAAAGACATACCCTACACTACACACCTCCACCCTTATTCTAATGGTATATACATAATTCAATATGCTTATAATTAATTATTACACTTTGGTATGCTAACAATTTAGACTAACTATCCTATGTCCCATTTTCACGACCCAACCAATATGTGTGCCAAGTTTCACCTCGATACGTTCATTGGTTTAAGCGTGAAAGACGGACAAATGTACACACTTTCACATTTTAATAAATAAGTATGGATTTGTCATACGAACCAACAATTTTATTTTATTCGTAATTAGTAATTACAGTCTGTAACGTGCTGGATTATCGATACGGCACTTACGTATCGGCCTAACCTGAGACGGCAAAGGACGTGACGGAGTTGATACCTGCGGGGTCAGGTCGGCCGCCCCCGGAGCCTCGTCCCCGCCCTCCCCTACGCTCAGGCTCCCGCCAGATGCAACCGCGGGGCTTGTTCTAATGCCGACTGCCGCCGGAGGTGTAGATCTTGCTGGACTCTCAGGCTGGATGACTCGCGACTCCCTCCCGGAACCTTCCGAAGGGTTTCGATCTGTCTGATTGGTTGGGCAAATTAAAGAACTTCTTGGCCGCTGCCTTAGCTGGTCAATGTGCCTATGTGAGGTTTTTCCTAAATCATCCACAACTGTGTAGTTCCTACTACCTAACCGCTGCGAAATTTTCCCCGGCAACCACTTGTGGCCCCGGTGATACTGGCGCACCCACACTTCCTCTCCTGACTTTAAAGTAGACTCAGAATGCCCGCTACTGCCCGCTTGTAGTCTCTGCGCGTCGTGCACTTTGGTTGTACAATCTGGCCGAAGAACGTCTAACCTAGTACGTATTTTCCTGCCTAGCATTAACGACGCTGGGCTCTCCCCCGTAGTACAGTGCTCGGTGCTGCGGTAATAAAGCAAAAATGTATATATGGACAGCCCTATTTTTTTATTTTGTCTAACCGCTTTTTTTATTACCCGTTTAATAGTGCGCACCGCATTTTCCGCCGCGCCATTGGACGCAGGGTGATAAGGGGCTGTAAAAGTATGTTGTATTCCTAATTTGGATAGGAATGCCGAAAATTCAGCGCTTGTAAAAGGCGGGCCGTTATCTGAAACTAGTTGCCTGGGCAAACCCCATCTAGCGAACGTCTCACTTAATCTATCTATTGAATGAGGCGCGGCCGTGCTAGGCACTTCAAACACTTCCAACCATTTCGTTCTAGCGTCGACAATTATTAAATATATTTTACCAAAGATTGGACCCAAAAAATCGACGTGTATGCGCGACCACGCTTTGGCCGGCCAAGGCCACAAGCACGGCGCATGGCGCGCCGGCGCGTCCGCCTCAGCGGCGCACACAGAGCAGGCACGGCAGTGCGCCTCCAGTGCCTCGTCCAGGCCCGGCCACCACACGTAACTCCGAGCCATTGCCTTTGTTTTCACAATGCCCATATGGCACCCGTGCAGCTCTTCTAACACTTTGCCCCGACAACCCTCAGGCACAACTACCCTGTGGCCCCACATTACACATCCTAACTCCTCATACAGTTCGTTTTTGCGCGTAAAATAAGGTTGTAATGTTTTAATATCATTTTCCGCTGGCCATCCGTCCCGCACGTAAGCTAGAATTCTACTTAAAATTGGGTCACGCGCAGTAAGTTTTTTAACAGTACTAAAATCTAACGACATAGCATCCTGAGCGAAATGTAAATATGTCTGTTCCGGCACCGCCGGAGTTCGCGACGAGCCCGGCAGCGGCAGCGGCAGGCGCGACAGCCCATCGGCACCGTTGAGCTTCGTGTTCACGTACTCGATGTCATACGAATACGCGGACATTTTAATAGCCCATCGTTGCAGACGGCTGGCAGCCATCGCCGGGACCCCGTGCTTAGGGCCGAATATGCTTACAAGCGGCTTGTGATCAGTGCGCAAAGTAAATCGTCTACCGTACAAATATTGATGTAATTTCTCCAAGCAAAAAATTATCGCTAGGGCCTCTTTATCTATTTGAGAGTAATTCTTTTCCGCATCCGTAAGCGACCGCGACACGTATGCAACGGGGCGCTCCTCGCCCCCCGGCCCCGGCTGGCTGAGCACCCCCGCCACTCCCCGCGACGACGCGTCCGACGTGAGGGTCAACTTTTTACTTGGATCGTAATGGGCCAATACATCCGCGCTAACTAAAATATATTTAATGGTTTTAAAGGATTCTTCGCAACTCGAATTCCAATTCCAAGTCGCACTTTTCTTTAACAATTGGTATAATGGTGCCAAAACTGTACTAATGTTTCTAATAAACTTTGCATAAAAATTCACTAAGCCCAAAAACGACCGTAGTTCGTTAACGTTAGTGGGGCGTGGAATATTAACTATTGCTTCTACTTTCGCGGGATCAACTTTTAAGCCCTCCTTAGATATAATATGGCCTAGGTACTTAACTTCGTCGACTAAGAACGAGCACTTGCTCCTTTTTAGCTTGAGCCCGTGACTTTGCAAGCGACTAAATAATCTTTCCAAGGTTGTAATATGCTCACTTATGCCTGTAGTAGCAACTATGACGTCATCCAAGAAGACTTCGACATTAGGAATGTCACTGAGAATGTTTGACATTATTCGCTGGAAAATACCAGGACTTGATGCTAGACCAAATACTAGCCGATTGTATTTGAATAAACCTCTGTGAGTATTTATAACCGTGAACTCCTTTGAGTCGTCTAATTCGATCTGATTATAGGCTTGGGACAGGTCTATCTTTGAGAATACTTGAGCCCCGTTTAGTCCTACCAACAAGTCTTCTATTCTAGGCAGCGGATACCTATCGACCAGCAAGGCAGGGTTTAAGGTAATTTTATAATCAGCGCAGATACGAAGACCTCCGTCCGACTTCCTTACCGGTACTAACGGCGTCGCCCAGTCCGACGTCTCCACCGGTTCGATGACCCCTTCGCGGAGCATGTCATCCAGCTGAGAGTCCACCTGATCCTTGATCGAATAGGGCAGCGGCCGCGCCCGACAGAAAACCGGGACCGCGCCCTCCCGCACCCGCAACGTCGCTTTGCCGCCCGTAAACCGCCCCAGCCCCCCACTAAATAGCTCCTTATACCTGTCAATCAACACAGATAAATCGTTACAGTTTATTTTAAAATTATGTGATACCAAATTCGGCTTCGGTATTTCCAGCACATTAATACCTAACTCTGAGAGCCAGTGGCGTCCTAGTAAGGAGGTCGAACCTCCTTTGATTACAAATAACTCCAATTGTTTTTCATTATTTTTAAATGATACTGTTGGTCTAATAATACCTAACGGTTTAATTTTAGAGCCATCATAAAAATTTAAAACAACTTCACAGTTCTCAATCTGTCTATGAGAAAAATATTTTAAATATGTAGCCTGGCTAATACACGAGACTGCTGATCCAGTATCCACTTCCATCTTCAAGGGAACCTCATCTACGGATAACGACATGCTCACCGGTCTGTAGTCCCTTAGGCACAGCTGGTGCAGCTCCTCCTCCAGCTCGGAGTCGCTCGATGCCTCGTCTTCCGCCTGCTGAGCCGCCGCCGCCGCGTCAACGTGGTGCATATTCTGGCCCCCCTTATTTCTAGCCGCGTAACCCGCGCGCTCTGGGCACATCCGTTTGAGATGCCCCTTGTTACCGCATAGCCGACACACAAAGTTTTTGAACCGACAGGCTCCACTGACATGATCATGTGCCCCACACACCGAACACAGTGCCGCCGCCGCTGCCGAGGGCGCCGCTGCCGGGCGGCCCCACGCGCCCCTCGGGCCTGGCCGGGCCGCGCGCGCCGGCCGCGCCTGCAGCGCGTGCAGGGTCTCCGCGCCGCCCGCGCCGCCGCTCCCGACCGCGTGCTCCACCGCCGCCGCGTCCCGCTCAGCGGCTTCTAGTGCGCTCGCGAGTTTGATCGCATCTTCATAACTCAAATCCTCCTCCGCGAACAGCCGTTGTCGAATAACCTCACTTCTTATGCCGCACACAAATTGGTCCCGCAAATTAATTTCCAATGTTGCCGCAAACTCGCAGTACTTTGACATTTGCTTTAGTCCCGTTATGTATCGCGAAATATTCTCTTCCACGCCTTGCCTTCTTTGACGGAAACGATATCGCTCCGCCATTACCGACCGCTTCGGTTGTAAGTGCTTACGTAACACCTCAACCACATCTTTGTATTTTAAGTCCGCTGGCTTCTTTGGACTCGTTAAATTACTTAGCAATTCATATGTCTCCTCGCCGATGACGGCAATTAATGTCGGTAACCACATGTCCTCCTCGATACTGTTCACTTTAAAGTACATTTCCAGTCGTTCGACGTATAACGACCAATTTCCGTCTGACACACAAAATTCCTTAATCTTCCCGATGGACATTGTTCCGCACACTCTGACGTATCACACGCGCTAACTATATCCCGAATCCTCGTTGGCCACTGAAGTATAGGGAAGCAGGCCGAAATCAAACACCGAGCTGGTTCTATGATTATATTCATCTGCGTCACACGCTCAACACCCGACTTGGAACTACCCTCTAATTGATAGCCACAAGAAAAGACATACCCTACACTACAGTATTTATAACCTCTTCCAAGGTAGATGAAATGCGCTCTCTTGCTATAGGAATTGTGTTCCTTAACAATGTAGAGAGAGAGGGAGAGAGAGAGAGAGAGAGAGAGAGAGTGAGAGCAAAATATTTCAACTCGTCAGCTGACAGTAAAACTTGACAATCGATTTTGAAGTAGAATTTAAGAAAGCAGGCGCCACGAGCTTATGCAACATAGTTTTCTCTTTAACGCTAACTTGAAAATCAATTATTAAGTTGAAAAGGCAGATAAATATTTTGCCTTGTCTTAACCAATAAGGTATAATTTCAAAAACATAGCTAATTAGATCCACATTTATTGAGACAAAGGTTACAATAACTTGTATAACTTAACTTTAAATCACTTCTCCTTCTTTTCAGATGACAGGGAGTTGTAAAGCTTATTGACTTCACTCAAGACGAGGTTTTGGGCGACCGTTCCGTTGGTGTCAATGAAATTTCCGAAGGACTTGTTGATGGAGGCTTCCCGGAATTTCCCATTGGTGTCACGCAGGACCAGGATCAAATTGTATTTATCATCGTGCCTGGAAATAAATAAAATAAAAAAATTATCGAAATTGCCAAGTTAGCACTTTTAGTGGTAAATCAACGACTTAATCGTCATTATCTGACTGTGAGTATTAATTAGGCTTCACGTTTGTAAATAATACGATTTATTACGAATCCGGTTTGAGGGACTATTTGAGAATATGTTCGGATCGAAGGACCACGTAGTACGGTTTGAAGGACCGATAGAGCGGTTTCAGATCTTTTCGGTTAGAAGGACCAAATTGTCCAACTCATAGACTCAGGAGGTATGTACATACCGATGTGATTTCGTTGCCGTTTTTATTTGGTACAAACTATATTATAATATTTTATCTTTCTGTCTCTGTCTTGGTTGTCTGGAAGATCGTTATTTAGCGATAAGACCGCCTGTTGACTCGCGTTGTAACATTTACTTTGTATTTATTTTCCATGCTGTTATTGTATATTAGGTTGTTCAATAAAGAATATTTGTATTGTATTGCATTGTATAATGGTTTGATATTTTAATTTCACAGACAATATTTATTAATGTCATGTCATCCATGAACATTATGGCTACGTCATTACCTCATTACTATGACTAAGTCGTATCCGATTTCGGCAGTGAATGACAAAAGACTCAAAATGTATAAATCAATGTGAAAGTAATTCTCAGATCACAACCAAATATATATTTTTCTACTCGCGTACTAAAAAACCCCTAATATGGATATCGTTTACGGTGTCAGAATACCACCTTTTGTGTAATCGAAGCGGGAAAACAATTCTATAATGAGCGTTGCCATGGTAATAACAGTTCTATAATAATTATTATATGTTTTTACCATGGTTACGGTCATTCTGGATATCAGTGGCGTTTAGTGAAGACTTCGAATCCTAATTTGTATAATAAACCATTAAAAATATTTTAATAGCAATTAAAATTACGTACCTATAAAACAAAATTAATTTTGAAACTAATTCCGTATTTAGAATTACTTTTTTATTAAATTACTAAAAATAAATGGTTAATATCCATCGATTTGTTATTTGGTTACCATGGTTACGTTCAATATGAATATCAACAAAATGGCGTTTCGTTTGGCTTTCCAACTTTTATGATAAATTGTCAGAACTGTTTTAGTAACTATTAAAATTTGCATGAAATTTGTTAACATTAAACAATGAAATTCACAAACTATTAACGCTAATCGGAATAATGAAATAACTTTGCTGACAAGTAATATGTTAGCAGAAAAATCGAAAAGTGTACGAGAAAAGTTAGCGATTGTTTATTTTTGTCATTATCATTTTAATCTTGTAGAACAACATATGTATACTACGCTACATAATTAGCTCTTAAGTTACTCGTGCCTGTAATTAGGGCGGTCGCAAGCTCGCGCTCTAACCTCAGCTCCCGTGCCTTAAGAAGCTTGATTATGTACCAGTTATATAAATAACTATTAAAACCTACACTATAATTATTACTGACATTTCAAATATACTCACTTCTTGACATAGGAGCTGGCTTCCCACACTCTGGTGTTGTTGCCTACTTTTTCCTTCGCGACCACAAATATTCCCTTTTCCTTGAATGTGGTATACAAAGTCAGAATGCCCATAAGCACGAAGTAGGACGACACGCAGATTATGAGTACCAATCTGAAATTAACATAACAATATAACATGATGATGACTCTATTAACCTTCCGACGCCAAAAAACGGCTGTAATTAGTTTAATGTATGTGTTCATTGAATATGGACGGATTCCTTTTTGCCCGGCATTAACTCTTATTCACAAGTTATTTTTTTTTCACAATTGTTAACATTCATTTGTTAGTTGTGTCACTTTTGTTTCTGGGACTTAAATGTTTCCGACATATCGAAGGAAAACAAGCGAAATAAGATGTCAAAATAAAACCACAGTGAACGCCAATTATAATGAGAATTTACTTCTCCAGTTGAGAGGCAAGGAAAACTTAGCACAGTTCTTCTAGTTTTGCATGGTTATTATTTGTTTGCGTGGCGATGGGCAGGTGTGTGTCGTGAATGTCTAGGATTTTGCGAGATGATGGTCTCTACCATTTTTAATTAATAATCAAGTTTCTCGGTGTATTGGTCATACTGTAATGCCGTGTAAATTAAATTGAACACAAAAATAAATAACCAAAAATCATCATGAAGTCATCAACCACCCTCTAAAATCCAGATTTATAATTTAATATTTCCTATTCAGACTCCTTAAGAAAGATATCATTTCATGACCGATGATTTAAGACTGTTGAACAAATAATGGTCGCGGAAAATTACAATTTTAACGAAATAACTAAAAAGTGTTCATTATTCGGTTAATGATATTTTTTTATTTATGTTACAAGTGCATTTTGCTATCAAGATTTTTTTTGCTTTTTAATGGCCCAACTGTCTTTTGTTTTATAGTTAGGTACATTACTTTCAGCCACTCCTCGCACCATTCAAATGTACAGTCCGGTAGATTGCAACATTTATACCGCCCAGTCAACTTTGCCGCAGTATCCTGATGTTTTTTAAAGACTGTTTTCCGGATAATAATTTTAAACGTATAATTAGAATGGGTCAGACTTGTACTACTTTCAAAGTAAAAATTCGATAAATGGGTTTTTGATTAATTAAAAGAGAACCGTATTTGTTGTTAGTTGTTAACATCAAGGCAATACCAATTCTTACTTTGATTGGGGAAAAGGGTACAAGTAGTCCCAAAGCAAGGCATAGAGGGCCACCCCCACCGCGAGCGCGCAGAGGAACAGACGAC
The DNA here is from genome assembly GCA_923062465.1 of Acleris sparsana. Lineage (NCBI taxonomy): Eukaryota > Metazoa > Arthropoda > Insecta > Lepidoptera > Tortricidae > Acleris > Acleris sparsana. Next base: position 5,346,429 of record OV281286.1, read on the forward strand.
CGTCAATCAGAGCAAAACTCTCTTTGCATTTCAAGTCTCCTGTAAGTACCTGAAAAATAATACAAGGTTTATCAACAATGACAGTTTCACTTCAATTTACAACGAATGGTGAAACGACATGAGTGTATAATTTGGTTAGTTAGTTAATTTCTGCTGTATTCGGTTTCATACAAAAATCCCGTTTGGTTTCAATTTTCTAAATTTTAAGAAGACAATCAAGTTATAAATAAATAATATAGCCTATTGGAAGTTGAAATGTGTTTTATATTTATAACAATAATAAACTTGGTTGGTACAGTCAAGGAACTAAATTTGTGACCTACCTTAGTTCCAAAGTCAATCTGACATTCTGCAGCAATAAGGTTGAGTTTCCTATCAATTACAAATGACTTGACATCTCTAATGACACTGACATCTTCAAGCGGATTTTCTTTAAAATGAGTAGTAAATTAACGTCCGTGACTGTACTCCACAATAGTAATCCCACTAATATTATAAATGCGAAGTTTGTGCGAGTGTGTATGTGTGTGTTAGTTTGTTACTCCTTCACGCTCGTACTAAGTTCTCCCAAGTGTTTTTTTTTCAATCTCACTAACAGGCGTTTACAGCGTCTTTATAAGTGTCTCAAGCAGATTTTATTTAAAACACCTTGCGTTCATAACCGAAATAAAATGGAAAATTAACTTAAACTTAAACGTAAATTAAATCAATTTAATTTAAAAGTGAGATTTTTTGTAACGGTATAATTTAAATTTCCAAATGAATATGGCAAAAAGAGTGATGCCGTATATGTAAAAAAAATAAGTTGGGTTGGGGTTGGTTTGCCGATTGTGCAAAATGTGGTTACAAACAACAAATGACAGTATGTATGTGTATGTGTGTGTCATTCTACTGCAAAATCACAAGAAAATATGAAGAGTAAATGGAATGAACATGCCTAGTAGCTCTTTTCAAAAATGCGATTTTACTCTCAAAAGATTAAGTTTTATGGTAAGCAGCACATAAACATTTTCAATTTCAAGACTAACTTCCATCCATCTTAATCAACGCTAGACTGCTTCAGGATTAAGATGGATTGCCTCTATGCCAGATATTTTACAGTGTAACAACAATCACAGTTATTCTGAGGCTCTAGTTACTTTGAAAATCGAAGCGCGAAGTATCGAAATATACTTGAGTTACAAGTGACAGGGACACTGCAATTGTAGTTTTGAATGAAGTGGTTTGTGGTAACCATCCTGAAAAGGGCTTCATGGATTTATTCATTATATATAAGACATATCGTGAAGGCACAGACAGACAGATACGGTAGGGGACTTCGTTTTATAGTATGCAATGATGAAGAATAGCCTAATTATATGTATACATATAAGATAATAATAAACCTGGCATTATTTGTCAATAATGTTTTTACCTCTCTGACTGCATCATCAATTGCGTTTTTTGCTGCAGCGCCGTCCCATTTGTTGATTTTTACTACCTGTTAACAAATAAATTTGGTCATAATAACAAGGCATTGTCATTAGCTGAGATAATTCAGCTATTACTTATAAATTAAACTCAATCTCTTGTATGGCTAGTGACGAATCCGTATGTGCGATGCAGTTATATTACTAAGTATAGATACATATGTAACATTCCTAGTAAATTGCGTTTTGAAAATGGTTGCAGTTGCATATAGATAGCTATACAAACTACAATATGTTAACTTGTTTCACTAATGAATGATGGACAGATATGGAAAACTGGAGTGTTAGAGAGAAACTATACGTAAACAATTGCGTTTCGAGTGTCACTGGGAGGTATAGATTATGATTTCGAACAGAACAGACATTGGTAAGAAGCAACGTAGGTAGGTGACAAATACAAGTACGTAGGTAACAAATTGAAATAAAACAGCTATTATAATAGTACGTAGCAAAGTATAGTAAGTAACCTCTTTATTGCACAAAAAGAAATCATAATTCTCAGCTGAATTGAAAAAAAAAGCGCGACTTTGCAGGATATATACACTAATCATTTGAACTAATACTTTGCAGTTAGTACCTACTGCTACTAGTAAAGTTAAATTCACAATAGCTAGCTAGCTACAACAATTCGCGTCCAAAACTTTAGAGATTGTTGGGTTTCGAAGATTCAACCACAAACAAGCGAAAAAGGTGTCATGTTTGAAAAATAAATCTGTCAAGGATGTTGTTTCTAATTGTGTTTTCATGTTTAACAGTCTGAAGGAAATATAACCAAGTTTATTATATCCAAAGAACAGAAGGCGGAACACTACCAACTATCATATATAGCCTCTTAATTCGCCCGGATATAATGGGTACCAATGATGTTGCATCTGATTTTTTTATCTACTATCCATCCTTATCATACACGCAATTTATTTCATGTTCTATCTCTTTTGTTAACTGAGTATGCATTGTCTTTAGAAATATTTAAAAAAAAAACCAAAACAGGAAATAAATATTTTATATTTAGTAAAATTATGCGTGATATGTGATCTCTTGAGCTTTATTTACTTTAATTTGGTAAATTTGTGCACTTTCGAAGCACACACCATACCATTTTACTTATTTTTGTTCAACCTCGGCTCACGCCAGTTTCGTCGCCATGTTTCGTGTGAACTGAGAGCGACAGTGGTCAGTTGGGTCTTTTATGAAGCTTCAACTCGGGCGCGGTAGTGACATATCTACTTCTTGTTTATATGTAATATCATTGGTGCGATGTATCAATTTAAAGGTTTTTTTTTCATGGCAATGAATAGGCACGCGAGCACTAAACTCAAGTTTTAAGTATTATTTTTAAACATACTCACATATTTTTGAATTTTTGTTATTACATTTACTCGAATAAATTAAAATCCACAAATACTACAATTTCGTACTTTCTTTGTTCCTTTGTATCAGCATAAGAAAGGGCATAAGAAAGTTTAATTTATATCATTTCTATTGACCAATGCGGACAAAATACCAATGAAATGCATAATTCGACGATTTGGGTAAAAAGGGAAAATATGACGTGTCTCTACACAAGGGGAAATATTAACAGAAAACGTTGAGAAGTATAGTAATTAAGAATATAAAACCATTACCTCAGGTGTTTCAGTCATGTTATTACGTTTTAAAAAGCAGATAACTATGGAAATTCTTTATATTTTAATAAATCTTGCAAATCCCCGGCACTACTACCCCAACCGTGTAGAGTGCTTTGACTTGACCACAGATTATTATGGTATGTCTAAATGGACTTGACTTGACAGTGACGACAGACTATGAAAGGCACAATAAAGTCGACAAAGACGATTTTGTGCAAAATAATATATGCGCTTATCTTCCTTTATCTTTTTTTTATTAAACGTATATAGTAAATATATATAAAAAAATGATATTTCAAAATATTGAATTTAAAATGTTGAACTATCTTTTTTCAATTGTTACTCTTCATGTTTTGACCCGGTTTTTGACATCACTATAACACTATAACAAGTCTAGATGGCTGCCATAATTAAAAAAATATATTAATGAACTGGGGAAATGATTCGCTTTGACGATTTATAATAAATACATCTTTTACGTTTTATGAGAAGCGTCAGGTGTTATTTACACGACCTCAATGACTATAAAGAACATTGTTAGATCAAGAAAGTAATGGTATGTATTCATAATTTCAATATTTCACTAAACTGTGCTTTCAACCGGTGGTTAAGGTACCAAAATTTTCATAAAATGTTACTAACATGTCGCCCATGTCCATGGTTAAAAAATGTAAGAACTTTACTACAATGCATCTTAGACATTTTTGGTATCTGAATAATAGGGCATGTGGCGTTGACAGGTTTACAGAAACAATAACGATCGAAAGAGGTCAAATAATCGAGTTTTGTATTTTTTGTTGGCAGATTAATTGTCGTTGTGGTGAGCCAGTAGAACGATGGCAAGGAGAAGGAAAGCAGCAGCAACGCCTGCGACGCGGCGGATGCCCCGACGGGGCAAGCAGGCGGCGGCAGCGGCCGCGGACGCCGAGGCATCGACCTCGGTTGAACCCGCCGCACCAGACGCCCCCGCCGAATTAGACCCGCCCGCTGAACCTCCCTCGGCCACCTCTGATCTCCTAAAATCGGTGTCACAAGATGTTCAAGCAGAAACACCTAAACAAACCCCTATACCAACTGTAGTACTTCATAAGAAGTTTGGCAAATATCGCTGCCTATTCAAAGATGAAGACTCTAGAAGATATGAGATAGGAAGTGATAGTGAAACTAATAGCAGTGTAGAAATAAGGGTGGTTGACCCATGTGCTAGTTCAGAGTCAGATTCTAACGCAGCAACTGACACTCAGTCAGAACACTCGGAACATGTAAATGGGGAAGTCAACTTCAATTTGAGTAAAGCTACAAACCAACAAAATGATATAAATATCTCTTTACCAATGAATTTTGAAATTCCAATTACTAAAGAAATTCCATTGTCTGATGAATCAGCAGAACCAACAAATTTGCCATTGACATCTGATATTCTTCCTAATGAGTTGCCAGTGGTTTCTGCAGTGCAATTGCCATGTGAAATACCAGTAATTAACGAGATCCCAACAATTCCATTGCCTCCAGGAAGTCCTTCACATACTGGTGTGCATGTATTACCTCCCGAACATTGTAATTCTTCAGATATACCTTTTCCTGATGAAATACCAATGATTTTAGAAATTCCCTTTCCTGCTGAAGCTCCACCTGATAAACCAATCGTAATAGATGATGAGCCAATCTTCGTTGAAGATATTAATCCAGCAGCCAGCCTCCCACTGTTAAAAGATATCCCAATGCCCCCTGAAGCACCAAATAATGAAACTTTACACCATACACTTCAAGAGGACACAGCTGCTGTTTTTGGGAATTGTGCAACAACAAAAACAACAGATATGATTTGTGATCTGAATGAACAGGACTCTGGTGGAGCAAGTAAAGAAAATATAAATCCAGATGGTTCAGGCGAAGTCGGTAGTGATGATGAGCTCATCACCATAGTCCAGATAGTTGAGGATGACAACCAAGACTTATACACAACATATAATATCAAAGTAGGTAGTCCAAATCAAGAAACCGGAGAGCAGAGCTCAGTCAAGAATGATCAAGAGGGAGAGTTTCAAAGCCATTTTCAAAAACTTAATATCAACACACCTTTAGTTCCTATGGATTGCTCTGAACTAGAGCCTAGAGCACAAACTTCAGGTTGCCTGCTGCTGAAAGAGGGCATAAGTGAGATGTTAGCAAGACCCGATCCTAGTTCAACACCTAGTTCTACATTATCTGATGATAGTAATTCTTCAAGGGTGGCAGAGCTAGTTGTTAACTCCAATGAGTCATCGGAGTCATCACCTACTGGAGTAAGGCGTTCAAGTCGTATTAAGACTATAAGCAGTCAGAAACAGAAGTCCAAAGGCTATGGACTGGTAAAGACACCACTTAAGAAGGCTTTGATCACACAGACCAAGCTTAAACTGGAAGAACATAGTTCTGATAGTCAAGAAAAGTCAGGAGATACAATTTCAAACAACCCTCCAAACTCTCCATCATTTCCCGTGCCTTCAGAATTACCTGTGAAAGTGAAGTCAAGATGGCGGCGTTCCAGTGAGCTAGAAATGGGGGCTAACTCCCCTGCCAACTCCCCACTGGCTAGTCCTAATTTACCACAAAGACTACCTCCCATACCTGAAGTCCAAAATCCTGAGGATGATTCTGTAATGACTGCGTTGAGCAAAGAAGCATATGACAAGATAATAGATGAACGGATGAACCAATTCCAGCATTTAGATGAGAATGAGTACTTGTGTGAGCGTATGATAAGTAAAGACACTAAGAAAATGATCTGTGACTGTTTTATGACCAAAGAGGAGATTGAGAGGGGGGAGCTAGGGTGTGGAGAAGACTGCTTAAATAGACTGCTTATGATTGAATGGTAATGTATCACAATTATTATTTCTCTTCCTATTTTTTTACATTATTATTGTAGGTCTTGGTTTCCCAATTTAACTTAAGAAAATCTTAAGGTTAATATTGTTTCTTTTCAGTAATTCCCGTTGTCCAGTCGGCGATCGGTGTACAAATAGAAGATTCGAGAAACGGGAAAATGGGGCACTAAAAGTATTTTATGCTGACAAGAAAGGTTGTGGCGTCGAGGCTGCTGAGGATATATTATCGTAGGTTATCTCCTTTATTCTTGCTTATGCGACGATTAACTAGTTATAAGCTATAAACCAAGATTAACTGCTTTACTAACATTAGTAACTAATACAGATTAAAAAGAAGGGTAGTTTGGTGCATGGGCGAAGTTTTAGCGTAATAAAACTGCGTATTTTGTTATCTAACTGCATTTTGCAATTGCAATACGTACTATGATTGCGATATTTGCATTCGAAACTATTTTTGACTGTGGTATTTGCGTCTTTCGCGATGAGAAATCTGATCATAGATTTTGTTATGAATTCAACATTAGTTTTTAGTTGCCGGCGGCGGAAAGAATATTGCGTTAAACATGGGCCCTACCTTATCTTTATCTTCATGCGCTACTCTTTATAAAAAAAAAAAAAACCTACACAGTTTCCAAGCGTTAGACGGGTTAACGCCGGCAAAGTCGCGGGTAAACTACTAACTACATATACCTTAATCACAAACTATAATTTACGACTTTGTCTGCAAAAAAATCTTAAATAGAACAGTTTCTGGTTCAAATTTATTCCTATGTTCTAATGTAAGGCATGTTCTACATCCAACCGACAGCTAGATTATCCTCCACCAAATTACAAGTCCGTAGGTTCAGCAGATTAAGCTGTGTTGTCGGTCAGTCGGTCAGTCAGTTACAGAAGGGTTTTTAGATTGTAAGACAAGAATCCATACATCATCTCAAGACGTATATAGTAGTACTTTGGTAAAATGAGTTTGGTGTGGTAATAGGTAGAACAACATTTGTTTCAAGTGGCAACTAACACACTAAGTAACAGATTTTTGGTTAAAATTGGATCATGTTGCCATTTTCATTCTGAACAGTCCCCTTATCTTCCCAGATATTTGCTTGCCAAAATGAATGAAAAATCAAAAAGAAAAAAGACTTGTGAATGAAGGGTTCCATTATCTTTAAAAAATCATGTTTGTTGTATGGGGGCCCTTAAATTTTATTTTTATTTTAATTCAACTATTTATTTTTAAAGTGAATATACCTACAACAGAATATTCTGTAAATATTTATCTATGTCAACTGTCAACTCTTAACAATCGTTGCCGTTATTAATACCGAGCAAAAAAAACACGTTTGTTGTATGGGAGAGCCCCCCTTGAATATTTATTTTATTCTGGTCTTAATATTTGTTGTTATAGCGGCAACAGAAATACATCATCTGTGAAAATTTCAACTGTCTAGCTATGACGGTTCATCATATACAGCCTGGTGACAGACAGACGCACAGCGGAGTCTTAGTATAGGGTCCCGTTTTTACCATTTGGGTATGGAAACCTAAAAAAAAAACTGGGCCTGATCCCGGAGTTTCTTTACAGTTACAAGAACAGTTATTCAACTTAGTTAAATCATAAAGAGCGAACAGTTTACTGATTCATGTGCAAAATACATGGAGGGTAATATTGCTCAATGCTAAAAATACAAATCCCATCTACTCTCATCTGATGTCAGATAGAAACTCATAATGTTTGCACGTAACTACAGTCCGTGAGCTCCTAAAAATTCGGGTATTGACGATGACACGCGATCGTGATATCCGGTTCTGTTCTGTTATCAACTTGCAAAACTATTCGAAGTTACCGTAAAAAGTTACGTAAAGAATAACCATCAGTACAAAATAAACCTTACTATAATAATATTACGCTTCTCTTTTTCTAATTTTGATACAATATGACTTATAGTTATGATACAAATAAAACAAAATCATCATTTTCGAATTTTTCCATCGTTAATTTAAATAGAAAACACCCTGACTTCACAAACTACTTTTATTTGGAAGTATTTAGAGCTGTTTATACCAAAGACCTTTCATACTACTAGACTGTGTACTACGGCGCAAAAACCGGTCCGAGCGAGAGGGCTTCCGTTGGTAGTGTGTCCCTTTCTAATGAGGTGACCATGACCAAACAGAACACGGGATAAATTGCTTGTAAAAACGATTGTGTAAGTATCCTGATATATTGATGCTAACTAACTACGCTATCTACCTTAACCTACCTAATTTATTGTAAATATATATAGTTGAAAGATAGAAACAATCATTTAACATTTCTGACAAATAAAATAATATCAACTACGTTTAGTATCGCCTAATCCAGCTTATCCAGCTGCTGATTTTTGAATTGCCGCCCTTTTTTGTGGACAGCTTTCGTTTGCCAGACTCTACCTACTACAACGAGATTGTAAAAAAGCTTTGATCAACAAAATTCATGGTTATCCTAAAGAATACGATTGTTGTTTTTGTGTATTTTTTTACATTAAATGATTTGATTTACTTACCCGTGGAAAGAAAAGCGGCTACCAGGATATGATTCATTGTTGCACCCTGTCACACAACAAGAATTCACCATATTCTAGAACTTATCCACAAAACTCAACAAAACAAGTTCAAATAACTCAATGAGCAAACCGCCATCTTATATTTAGTATTACCAGGCCCAAACATTTGAGTACTACTCTTACTCAGTATTAATGAATTATTATTAAAATACAACGAATTGATTATTAATTATAGGAACTGTATAATATTTAAATACGTTTCAAAGTCTATGAATCATTCATTTTGGTAAATCATAAAAAAGAAAAATATACAATTTTCTACCATTTCTATCAAACCCAATGATTAATCGAGCTAGCAAGACGTCAGACAAGGACACACTACCAGCGGGAGCCCTCTCGCCAGGACCGGCTTTTGTCTAGCTACCACTTATAAGGAAATAGCTACCCTAAGTGTATGAAGACAGATCTCATAATAGCTAAACATTTTTTTATACCCACGTGTGGATTCTTAGATACTACATTAGTATTTTTATTTTTTTTGTACTTTTCGAAATCCCCGTTGCTTCTATAACCGGTCTTGACCTTATTAAATTATTTACAGTCAAAATTTCCCTTGAAACTTTCAGCTTCTTTAAAAAAAACAAAACATAAACCATATCCCGTGATTAGCTATTTACAGAAATACCCTGTTGAAGTTGACTCCCCATGGAAATCAATTTCCTAAAAATAAACTAAATAAATAAGTAGATAAATTGTGGTTTTAAATGCTCTATATAAATCAATGTAAACACAACGATGCTCTTCGCGTGATGGCTTGCTACTAAGTCAAAAAGACAATCGTCATTTTCTAGTACACGACACCTTCCGATTTCACTCGAAACCCGAAAGTTTTTCTAAGAGCTCACGGACTGTACTGTGAAGAGTTATCATCCATCATGTTATCTATTATTATTTTATCGAAACCCCTTTCAACGAGCGTATCATTACCCGATGCCGTCGATCGACGATCGATCAATTGGTCTGGTAATGCCCTAAATGGCCACACCATCTTATCATACTTAACCTTTTGGATCTTTGTCACTGCATATGGTTTCAATCCACATCGTTTTCGGATCTCACTATTTCTTACTATATCTATCATCCTAACTCCACACATACTTCTCAGAGCTCTCATTTCAACAGCATTAAGGGTGCGGCTCCACTGAGGCGGAGACGACGATATTAACCAATAGAAGGCGCGTGCGGTCACGTCGAGAGCGCCTCGTGCACGTTAGCTTAGATTATATTGGTTAATATTGGCACAGCTCCGTCTCAGTGGGTCGGCACCCTAATACTTTTACCATACCAGTGCTATATCGAATTTTGAAAATCCGAAATTGATTTCCATATTATTTATGCTCATAAGTGACGATAGTCATAAAAAATGGGAAGCATAACGCTTAATAATTTTAACGTTAATGATTCATAAACCATAATGTAAAAGATTATTATTTTTCTAAGATTATAAATTAGGTATACACGGTGTTACACTAGGAAACCGAATAATTTTAACAGCATATTCCCGACATTATTTGGAGTTAAAATTGTCGTATAATGTTTGCTAGATTCAGCTTGGTTTTTGAGATATTTGCGTTTATGTTTAAAAAAGTCGTAATGAAATCTCCAGTACAAAACACCCTTACAATTGCGACGTTGCGAGCCCGCCACGTCTAAGTTGACTGTAAATTGACTTTCATTCAGAACCGTCATTAGTATGTTTACATGTCAACGTCAGCTTAATATTTTTTCTCCAAAAACGTAAAAATATCGATAAATTAATATTAATAATCCAATATTCAATTGAATGCTATGACAAAAAAAAACAAATATGAAGAAACTTTCACAAATCTTGGAACATTGTAATTACTGAAGGCAAGCCGGATCAATTTTGGATTAGATTAGAACAGCATATGATCGGGATTCGGGATGAATGGCGTACTCGAGTGCTCACCAGTGGCGGTAACAGGCTGAAGAAATGGTGATAATGATGAAGCCGACGGATTAAAAGTATTCGTGCTATTACCGACAGCAACGCACTGGGTACATACCAGTGGCGTAACTACAGGGTGGCAAGTCGGCAAAATGCCACGGGCCCCCAGCCCGAGAGGCCCCTCGGCCCGAGACAGCCTTCCGGCCCGAGAGGCTGCGAGCTCAGGAGTAACATGACGATTTTACTGAGAGGGCCCCATCCAATGAATTTGCCACGGGCCTCAGATGGTAAGTACTTAACGGAATCTTAATGGATGTAATATTTTTATGATATGCAGTTTATTTTTATTTGTTTATGAATGAATACTGTCGACAGGAGTAGTACTAGTCTTGTTGCGAGTTAATTTTGTAAACATTTCGTTTTATTATTGTAATTACTAATTAATCTTACTTATGCAATTGATGTTATCCACAAATTATACGAAATAATACACAAAATTCTTTTATTTTATTTATTAAGTAAAAGCATACCATAGATACTTTTATTTGCATCATTTCAACCCGGGGACGTCCTCTGCTGGACGTAGGTCTCCCCCAAAGACTTCCACCACGAACGGTCACACGCCTTCTGCATCTACCGGTGTCCGGCGACTTTCACCAGGTCGTCGGTCCATCTAGTAGGGGGCCGACCGACACCGCGTCTCCCGGTCCGTGGTCTGCACTCGAGAACCTTAACACCCCACCGGCCATCAGTTCTACGAGCAATGTGTCCTGCCCATTGCCACTTCAGCTTGCAGACTCTGAGAACTGTCGGTGACTTTGGTTCTTCTACGGATTTCTTCAATTCTGATTTTATCCCGTAGAGAAACTCCGAGCAGCTCTCTCCATAGCACGCTGAGTAACTCTGAGCTCATTTAAAAGGCTCACTGTGAGGGACCACGTCTCCGTTCCATAAGTCAATCCTTCAATTTAACATTCATTATTTCTGAAGACACTTTGTAACGTCTTATGCCTAGTTTAACAACTAAATAAGGCTGACAAGATAATAAATACCAGTACAAGATAATAAAAGTTACGTTGTGAAAATCAAAATGTACGTCGTACAAATCTTATATCAATAACAACAATGTCAATGACGCAATGTAAGTCATTAATGTCATTATGATTGCGGAATGAAGTGGCCAGTAGTTTTCAGTTTGATGTAAGGAGTACCCATGACAGTTCAAAATAACTGTTTCTGGGCTACTTTTTGTAGACTTTGCTTTAAAAAAATCCATTTAATTTATTTAGTCTCAGTAATATTTTGCTTACTTTTACTGGCTTACTGCTGGTAGGCCATGGCCACTTGTTCATTTCATAATTTTTTAAACAATAATGCCTGACTCCAAGTGTTACTTAACTCTTCTAATGGAAAGAGATAACAATTGCAAACGTAGTAAGAAGTTTCGTTTGCATTTATACGTAAATCCTGCTTTGAAACGATTTGTTTGACAAGGAAACTGCTCTATGAGTATGTCTGCCTCTTCTAATGAAAAGAGATAACAATTGCAAACGTAGTAAGAAGTTTCGTTTGCATTTGTACGTAAATCCTGCTTTGAAACGAGTTGTTTGACAAGGAAATTGCTCTATGAGTATGTCTGCCTCTTCTAATGAAAAGAGATAACAATTGCAAACGTAGTAAGAAGTTTCGTTTGCATTTGTACGTAAATCCTGCTTTGAAACGATTTGTTTGACAAGGAAATTGCTCTATGAGTATGTCTGCCTCTTCTAATGAAAAGAGATAACAATTAGAAACGTTGCCAGCTTATCCTAAGGTGTTGATTTACTGGTGTAGGAAAAATAATTAATTTATTATGTATGAAAACATAACAAAAATTAAAATCATGTTTCGACCTGGGTTCATATAATCTTTTTTGTTTCTTACGGCCTTAGGAACACACTGTTAAAATTATTCGGTTTTCTCGTGTTACACCGTGTATAGAATAGAATACAAATAATTTATTGAACGCATACACACATTTGCAAAAAACAGATGACAAACTTTATGGACTGTAAAAAATAGATTTTTAGTTTTATGGCAGACAAATTTTGAGTATCAAATTCTTTGTGTCTATGGTTATACGAGTAGGGGAAGACCGAAGAAACGATGGATGTACTGTGCGAAAGATGATATGGCTAGAAAGGGAGTGACTACCGAGATGACGACTAGTAGAGAAGTATGAAAGAGAAAGACATCTTGCGCCGTCCCCAAATGAGTTTAGATAAGGGCAGGAGAATGATGATGATGAATAGAGACATTTCCCATAACATTCACTTTCATATCTTTCCTTCTAAACGCTATTCACCAAAGTAACCATTTGTTGAATGTGGTCCAGCGATGATGCTAGGAGAACTCGATCATAACCATATAACAAAGTTTTATAAATTGACTTTCATCCATATTCCACACTCATACTCTCTCACATCTGACAAATAACTGTCCATGAATAGGTTGAACTGCTAAAGAGACGCTACACAGCCTTGTCGAACACGTTCGATGCTAAACCAGTTGGTAACCGTCACTTTTACCCTGAGAGACGCACTCGAGTAAATTATTTGAGCGCCCGCATCAGGATATTGTCCACTCTATACACGGAAAGAGTTGCACAAAGTTCATCCCTCACAAAGCCTACGATCCTCCTACCCCTAAATTGTTATGATATTTTTTATGTAAGTGGTTATTGATAATAGATTGATAATATATTTCATCATTCATTAATTGATAATAGAGTCTTATGCCGGCATAGGATAGTACTTCATAATTAATATCCATAGAAGGGGTCGTTATTGGATAGGCCGCGTAGCAAAATGTCTGGATCTCCGGATCTGGCCGCCTAGATATGGAACAGAGAATGTCATAATTACTCTATGGATAAGAATGCAAAATGTCCCAGTAACAAAACGTTTAGATCTTAACGGAATTGTAAACCGACGCTTAAATCGCGTGGCATCTAACATTTTCCACACGTTTCTCACTCCCTAAATCTAGTCCGCTTTTCACGATTTTTTAATATGTTGTAGTTATATTATTATGAAAAACCTAGGTCTGTGTATATTTCCGGTTTTTTTCTTGTTTCTTTACAAGAAAATAATTCTTGGAAAGGAAAACTTATCAACCTTTTTTTTCATATCTTTATGATATTCAGCAATCATAAAAATCGGACTAAGTTCAAGGGGTGAGAAATTTTATCGAATTTTGTATGGAAAGTTTTAGCTGCACAATGCTTTTAATAAGACTTAGGGCTGATTTTTCAATCCCCAGATAAAACTATCCGTCAGTTAAATGTATTACTATCCTTTTCTGAAGACATATGATAGAAAAGGACGGAGCTAAAATTTACCTTCCGGGTAGCTTTATCTGGGGATTGAAAAATCAGCCCTTAGTTTAACATACCCTTGTAGTAAAAAGTCTGGATCTTTATTTGTCACGTAGTAGTTACCCTAGTGGCATATAGCGCCCTAGGAGCAAAAGGTCTTGTCTGAGTGGGTTTGTCTATTTCATTGTTTTGTTAATTAACAAAATGTTTATTACTAAAAGTTATATACATAGTCGATAATCCATTCCTTACAGCGAACGAAGTGGAAAGCGCTTTTTGAATGGAAAATATTTGATATAACACTCGGGTATAGAATCCATTTAACCCTCATAAATAAATGTATAGGTTGAATGGCTTGTTTTATGTTTCTGTTGTAATATACATTTTTTTGGTTACAGAGGCGAGTTTCTAATGGAATATGTAGGGGAAGTGCTGGACTACGAACAATTCTACAAACGAGCTCAAACTTACTCCGACGAGAACAACCTGCATCATTATTTCATGTCGCTAAAAGGCGATACAGTCATCGACGCGACCATGAAAGGAAACGTATCTCGCTTCATCAACCACTCCTGCGATCCCAACGCTGAGACCCAGAAGTGGACGGTGAACGGAGAGCTCAGAATTGGGTTCTTCAGCAAGAGAGATATTATGGCCGGCGAAGAGCTCACCTTCGATTACCAGTTTAAAAGATTTGGGTGAGTGTTGCTTCAGTGCAGAATGTAGTTGTAGGTAGTGGTTACTTTTTGACAAGTTATTGGAGACTTTCCTGTGATCAGTATAAAACGTTTATGGCGGTATAGATCCAAAGAAGATGTTACAACTACAAATTATTTTCTTAACGTTTTGAAGTTGGTGCAATATTTTGCTTTTCCATATCAGAAAAAACCTTGAATTTACTCAAAGTTTTATTTGATTTTAGGTTGTTTTAAGTCACCAGTAAATGCTAAAATGATACAGATCTCTCGACTCTAATCTGTTCTGTTTTTTTATTGCAAATTATAAATTAGTTTTGGGAGGTAAACCGCCCGCAACAGACTTGAAAGACGGAAACACAGATCTGGCGATCTGAGCATATCATTAATGTGTTTGGATTAGCCAATGTTTTTCCAAGACTTATTGCATTGTCGTTTAGCCAACATGATCTATATTGTACACTTTGTGCCTATTCCAGTAGAGGTGTGTTAGAAGGAGTTACAGGATGTGTTGTTGTGCAGAAAAGAGGCGCAGCGGTGCTACTGCGGCGCCGGCACCTGCCGCGGGTGGATCGGCGCGGAGCCCGACTCCGACGACGACGAGGAGGTGACGATACTAGGATATCGGGGTTGGGATTTAAATGGATCCAAATGGATCAGCATGGGGATTCGAAATCTGTTCTAAGGAACCGGAGGATATCAATAGATTTTGAAAATAAAAAGGATAAGGAGAGGTCCTAGAACCATCTAACGACATCGTGGTCTTTCGGATAATTTCGTATTTGTCTCCCAGTCAGTTTTAGTACCCATCGATAATCAAATTGAGAAAGCAAGACGAACACAAACTAATCCTAAAAATACGATGTCGTATAATTATGTAGTTAATTTGTACACTTTTGCCGTATTCCTTATTTAAAGTCGTGTTTAGGAGGAGGAGTACGACATATCGACGTCAAAGAGTGCACAGTCAGAGCCGGTGTCGCTAGAAGAGCCGCGCGTGGCCGACGTGCCCGAGACGCCGCGGCGGCGCCCGCGCAAGCCCAAGCGCGACAGGTCGTACAAGCCGCAGTCAGCTGATCTGGTCCAGGATGCTGACGTGAGTATTAGGCTATACAGGTAGTCCTTGTAGCCATGGGGTGGGCGTACTAATATCGTCACTGTTGATTGACCACTGGTATGGCCTCTTGTAAGGTGATAAGATTCACAAATGGTCATTTAAAGTTGATAGTACCTGGGGAAAGTTACTCCCTGGTTTAATGTCCAAGGGTTCTATGCATCCGTTGCTTGTTTATCTCACTAAGGTTACATTCGACCAAACTAGAACGAGGTCTTATACATAGATTAAACGCCGAATTTGTATAGACTAATCTCGGAGTAAGTCTTAATCTGAGTTTGGTGAAATGCGGCCTTAAAATGTGTTTATTTACTTTTCGTCTGTAACCGACGCTCTAACTTCGCCGTTGAAGTTTAAGCAGCCTTTATACCCCACATACACCACACTCTTTTAAAATCATCAATAGCCCCCTACTATGTAGCGATTCGTTACGGCCGCACTTACCGCCGGTATTAATCCGATCCCTGGTGACAGATCGAAGAGGACCTGGAAGCGCTGCACCGCACGGGTGTGAAGAACCAGAGCCACACGCTGCGCCTGTCGCGGACCGTGGTGCGCGCCAAGACTCGGCGCGCGCAGGCGGCGCTGCTGCGGCTGCTGCGCGACGCCGACCTGCCCTGCCGCCGCCTGTTCCTCGACTACCGCGGCCTGCGCCTGCTGGCGCCCTGGTGCGCCGACGCACCGCACCACTTCAGGTAACATACATACTCCTAACATAGTATAATAACCAGGCCTTAAAAAACCGACACTATTTTTTGATGATATCGTCTATTTAATTACATTATAGAAATAAAAGATCCCCTCTCTCATTAATTTGATTAAAATATGCACTTCCTCAACCAAGACGAATCTAACCACACCTCATATATAAAAACCCATCAAGCCATTTAGGCTGCAAACATACTCTCGAAAACCATTACCTCCACTCCTTCCGACGCAGTCGGGTAAAAACATAAGGCTCGAGTAGTATGCCAAACCAGTATTATCCATCAAACCTGCAGCGGTAGATCCATTGGTTCCACTTTTTAATTCCCGAGTTTAGGGGACAAACAGGCAGGCGAACCGGCGACGTGACACGGTGAATGCGAAACGACATCCCGTGTCGATTAAACTACAACAAACATTGGGGACAAATGGGAAGAAATCCCTTTAACTACTACTGGGGACACCTGGGACGAAATAATTGCCGGTTTACCCTTGAAATATCGAAACTCACTTCATAGAACGTTTCACTTCGCCGGATTTTCATTAAATCGACAGGCATTTCCACGTGCAGGAGCTATTTTTTTTACTTACCTACGTAACGAATCCTCAAGATAACCTGAAAACTATAAAGTTTCAGAAGAAATTAGAAATTAGATTCAGATGAAACGAAATTTGGTGAAATGACACATTCGATGAAACGTGTGTCGATATTTTAAGGGGCGCCCATGATTGCCATTTGTTACCACTCAGGACAACTGGGAAGAAATAATTGTCATTTGTTGCTGCTTCAACTTGGAGACCTTGATTTGTGTGGTTATGTAGGCCCTAAACAGCATACAAAAATCTCTTCGCTTTTCACCTTAAGCGTAGTTAAGCCCTAATAAGAATTCTTCAGTGTGGTCGCATACAACCCCAATCTCTTTCCTTCCCCCTCTAATAAAATTGCTAATGTTACAGACTGGAGATGCTTCAGACAGTGGATCGGCTGCCGATAACCAACAAGACCATGGTGTCGGAGAGCCGCTTCTTCAGCATCGTGGAGCGCTGGCTCGCCGACGCGCCCGCGGACGTGTTCCTAGACGAGGCTACCGGTATGTACGGTCACGATAATTGTGACCCATTTCAAACATATGTGCTTGTAGTCGTCAATTTCATTAGAGATGTCAAGTCATTTGTAACTTGTAGGAAACACAAACTGTTTGTTGTAGAATGTCAGATTGACTTTGGACCTTAGGTGGGTGTTTGACTGTACAATGATGGCGCTGCTGACAATATCACAGATTTGTATTGCATAAATAAAGCGATGGCAAAAGAAAGTTTATTTCCGGGTTTTTTTTATTAGTGAATCACCCAAAGGTTGATTGGTTACACTATTCTACTAATATTATAAATGCGAAAGTTTGTGTGTTATTTTGTTACTCCTTCACGGTGCAACTGCTGAACGGATTTGGATGAAATTTGGAATGGAGATAGAGAGTTTAAAAGGAGGGAATTCCGAAAGTCGAAGTCGCGGGCAGAAGTTTTTTGCTGAAACGGCAGTACACTGTTACTTTGATATGGTTCTCAGTTGTGCAGGAGGCGATGCGAATATGTCCCTTCATACAAATTATCACGAATTATTCCTCCACAGGTTTGCCAGTAGAATTACCCAATCGATCTCAGGATGATAGTCCAGACAAAAGTAAAGATGATGCAGTAATCATAGAAAAAGTCAAAGATTTGTCCAGTCAGCTGCTAGAAAGATGGTCTAGCTTGAAGGTATGTTATGTTATGAATCAAGGAAAATAAATGCACAAAAACCTCCTTAAAATTAGGACAGTATTTACAACATTTTGTATATAGTTTGTCTAGAAGTAAGCTTTAAAATTTCAGGAGGTATTCAAAATCCCGAAAAAGGAACGCATCCAACAAATGAAAGAGCACGAACGTCAAGCAAACGTGGAGCGACGCGCGGCCGACTCTAGCGGGTCGCGCGACCGAGACCGTCGCGACGAGCGCGACAGGGACAGAGACCGGGAGCGGGACAGAGAGCGGGAGCGCGAGCGCGAGCGGGACAGGGAGAGGGAACGCGAGCGCGACAGGGACAGATATAGAGACAGGGACCGCGATAGAGATCGCGACAGGGATGATCGGGAGAGAAGGAAACGAAGGAGCAGCCCTGACGGCAGGAGGAGTATAAGGTTAGCCATTTCAGTGTAATTTTTTTTTTTAGGTTTTTTATTTTATTCTATTTTTAAATATTGGCGACCGCAAGGAAGGTTCCCGAGTCGGTAGCGGCAGTGACCGGTGTCCCGTTGCAGGCTGACGGAGCGCGTGCTGTGCGCGGTCCCGCCCATGAGCAAGGAGGAGCGGCGGCGCGCGTTCGCCGAGGCCGCCGCGGCCGCCGAGGAGACGCGGCGCCAGCAGGACCGCTTCGCGCGCTACTGGCCGCCCGAGCCGCAGCCCTTCCCGCAGGTAGCGCGCGCCTTGCGCTCTATCTTACTAACACCTCACGCTCCGACACTCCTTCCTGACAAGCTGGGTCAAGGCTGCATGAAATAGCATGTTATGTACCAGTGCATAAAAACTGTTGTCGTCATCTATACTAAGACGATTAAGCCCTCCAACGAGACAGACGAGGTGACTGCATTAAATAAACTTGTTATTTCAATACATTTACTGTAATTTATTTGCCAAACCTATTAAATTGTTGGTTTTGTTAACTATGCTTGATAAAAGTATTAAACCCGAGCATTATTAACAAAAACATTACAAAATCAATGTGGGCCATTTTTAAAGATATTGTACATAGTTAAGGACAGTTTAGGCCTCAATTAATATATCCTTATTTTTTTTCCATTTCGTAACGTTAATTACTATACTTAAATTGTCATTTTAGCTTCGATTGTGGATAACTTTGATTACGAAATGAAACAAAAAAGGTTTTTAATTGAGGCTATAATTATGTAAAAAACACAAACGTATTAATCAACAGCATTATAATTTAGACCTAAGCTAAAAATCTCAGACAGGTTTTTTTTTTTGTCGATATACTTTGGCGGGTTAGAGGTTTTTGTCTATAGTTTGGACTATTAATTAGGTAGTTGTTTTCTTCGCAAAACTTGTGGTGTTACGGAATTTAGTGAAGAGGTAATAATGCTCACACCACACCTAACTCACTAATAGAAAAATGGAAAATAACTTATTAAACAAGCATTGCATTGCCACCTCAATCCAAGAAAATTTAAGTCTGGGAAACGGCAAACATTTTATTGTAACTGTTTTATTTCCTCGTAATCGAAGTGAATAGCAGCGAAAAAGCTTAATTATCCAACCTCGCCTCCCGGTTCGGATGGATACCGTAGTCTTGGATAAAATGTTTTGTTTTATGCCTTTGTTGTACAATCTACTACAGGTCTGCCTCGCCGTCCGTAGCCACTTGGACATGCCCACGCATATTTAGAACGGCAACTAAGCTTGTGCAACATTGTGTCTTTTAGCCACATATGAAGGCACGCCTACACAAACGCAAAAGGAATGGTTCGTATGTGATTCCGCGCGAAGAATGTGAGATTTAGATAGTTTGTGTGCGCCTCGGTTACAGCGTCAAAGAAGCTGAAGATCCTCGAATATTAATTCAAAAATCATCGGAATAGATCGTAGGCTTTCAAAGATTTAACCAAAACCATTCATAATAAAAGCCATGTTTGAGGAATCAAAGTGTCAACGTTTTTGTTTCCGATCGATTTTCACGTAAACAGTTTTAATGAAAATATATTTGAATACATCCGACGAAAAGAAAGGGCATGAGACGCGTCGCCTCTGTGTGAGAACGGGCGCGAGAATTGCGAGAGACGAGACAAGTCTAAAATGGTGTCACTTCGTCTGTAATTAATTGTCAAAAATGACGAAAAGTACACAAATGTCTTTATTTGTACAAATTATAATTATAAACACACTAAATTAATAGATCCGGGCATATAAATCGACAAAACACATTTTACAGATATTTCCTCCCGGCATGATGGGCGGCCCTCCCAACATGCTTCCTCAAATGGTTCCCACGGGCATGCCTCCCGGGATGGCTCCCGGCATGACTTCCGGCATGCCCCCGAGCCTGCCTCCCGGCATGCCGCCCGGCATGATGTCCGGGGTCCTGCCTCCCGACGTGCCCCCAGAGTGGATCGGGCCCTCGGGCGAGTTCCAGGGCCCTCCTGGGTTCTGTCCCCAGTTTGGAGCGCCACAGCAGTTCTGTATGCCGCCAGCTAAGTGAGTTTTTTAATTTTTAATATAATCCTCTTTACTATAGGTTCGTCATATTCCAACTAGAGCATTAGGGCACCCGGCCTTGGTTAAGTATTTTTCCACGTTTTTAGCGTTAGTGTCATAAAGAGTTACAACAAGTACTTCTTAACTATACCGCGACACATTTAATATGGTGCGTGGATAAAGCAATAATAGACTCTTGGTCAACGGCGTAAGACCTTTGACGCGGGCCATATTTATTGTGTCCTGCTATAACTGCTCAGCTGTGACAGCTTTACTTCGTAATTACAAACACGTACAGTCAACAGCATAAATAAATGATCATTTATGTACCTTGTCACTATAACGTCGTGTTTGAAATGTCATACAAAATTGTGAAACGACTGAAAGCGACAAAGTACATAAATGATCACTTATTTATGCTGTTCACTGTACTACACTAGCAATAAAGCTATACAATGTGTTACCGGCATGAGGGCTTTCCTTGATATAGAGTATAGCTCATGCAATTTACGATGGCGACTGGGCTTTACTTGTGGTAATCACATATCTGTACTCATGTCCAAGTGTGCGTGAGAGCGAAAATGGGTATGGTAAGCATAAAAAATAAAGAGAAAATTCTATTCTTCTTGAAGAAAGTGAAAGACTTTAGCGACCATTGCTCGTCCCTACAAACAATATAAAATAAGATAAAACATTGAAAACAACATACTATTTGTGTTCTTGACGTGATATGCGAACTATTTAGTTATGTATGCAGCGACCTTCTTGGTTGCATCTTCTACAAAATTGATGTAACTAGGTATCATTTGTAATGTCTTCGTATTTTCTGTCCTTAAATTACGTACAATTTTATTTTAATTAAATCTATCTGTAGGTTTTTAATTAATTTCAGAGGGCTTATTAGGGCCGTGTTTATCGCGAGACTAAACGTGGATAAAACATCCTTCACTCTCGCACTTATATACTTGTCAGAAAGTTACGAATGTTTTATCCACGTTTTGGGACGCAATAAACACGAATAGGCCCCACAGTTCTAAATTAATTACCTATTTTTATTTTAGCATATGTTAGAATAAAAATACTTTATTATACCTCACTATGAATAACATAATGACATGCTGACGGTACTTCGTGGCAGTTATCGTCGTGGAAACAATATGCACAAGTGACTTGAGCGACGGCGCGCTCGCGACTGATCGCTGCGTCAGACACACACACTACCACAATGTGCATGTACACGTTCAACCACTAACAAAGCCTACTCGCCATCGTGAATTGCAAGAGCTATAACAATGGGCAACTCCTTAATGTACCTACATGTTTATTTTAATTAAATCAAGAAAAAATAGTAGTCGCTTGTTTTCTAACAATAAATACATTTCAGGCAATGTACACTATGCCATATTGTGCATTAAAGTTAATTAGTAAAGTCACGTGACCAAACTAAGACTTGTTAAAAGTGACCATAGTGCAACAGCCCCATTTGACGTATGACCAAAATAGAGGATCGAGTACAATTAGTTCTGTCCTTATCTCTCGGTTTGATCACGAATGGAGAAAGAGTGTGACGGAGCCCTTCAATTCTTCGGTCACGCATGAGTGTGCGTTACGTTTCACGGCTCCTGCGCTTTGACGTAGTACTATGGCTCGGATCATTAAATACTTTTCAGCATGTAAAATGATTTTGTTTTAGGATTCGTGAAGTAGTTTCTATCGGATTGTTTTAGATTTGTTTTGATTTCTTAATTCTTAAAACAGTGAACGAGCGTTACCGGCAAATCTGACAAATTCAAGGAGTATTAATAACTCTCTATGTTTTGCCCCTGTACCAATGTATGCCTTGTACTCAGTAATAACGATACTGATTACGATACTTACACATAGTTCCAATACGTTGGTGGTAGTTAAAATCTACGTAGTTAAATTGCAGCGTTACCGTAATTTAATTTCGACTCAATTATACCTGCAAATAATTACTTATACAACATATCGTTAGTTAAAGCAGAAGCCCTCACACCAGTAGCACACTGTTTAAAAACCATAATGCCGGTTTTCAAAAACAGTAAATCAGAAATGATTATATGCTGTAAAGCAAAGAATGACGTTTTCCCGTAAGGCCCAGTTTCTTACTTGATCGCCCGCATGCCTGTAGAAATCCATTGACGAGTTATTATTGCGCTGGAAGGTATTGCAGCTACGCAATGTACCAATAAAAGCATGCAGGCTATTGATCAAAGAAACGGCTTTTTGTGTCCTAAGTAGTTATTTTTTATTTCTATTGTAGCCTCATGGGCATGAGCGGCTTCGGCATGGGCGGGTTCATGTTCGGGCAGCAGATGCCGCCCACTGACTTCCCGCCCCCCCAACCGCCGCCCACGGATGGATTGCTTGTGGTAAGTTTACTCTGACAGGACTTATATATATATTTATGTTACGAATACGGATTTATACAACTTTATCTATTAAGGAAAGAAAGCGGGGGAGGTTTATCATCATCATCATCATCATGTCAGCCGAAAGACGTCCACTGCTGGACATAGGCCTCCCCCAAGGCTTTCCACTCAGACCGGTCTTGTGCTTTTCGCATCCACCGCGGTCCCGCGATCCTGACGAGGTCGTCACTCCATCTTGTTGGAGGCCTACCTACAGTTCGTCTTCCGGTCCGCGGACGCCACTCCAGAACCTTCTGACCCCATCGGCCATCAGTCCTGCGAGCAATGTGCCCGCCCACTCCCACTTCAGTTTAGCTATTCTTAGGGCTATGTCGGTAACCTTAGTTCTACTGCACCTTTATAAATGAACTAAACTTTTTAATAGTCAATTATTTAATATTCGAATAATTCAATAACTTTAACTATTTTAATGCAAGTAGTAAATTAAGTAATATGGCACTTGATTAAAGCTTAAAACATATGAACCTTTCAAACACTACAGTCGACCATAGTTTTACGTACCCTAGATGCTAGAACGCCGGAAACCTAATAAGTGTTTTTATTTATGGTATGCCAAAGCCAAACAAGCGCATGGGGCGTTCAAAGAATCTGCATCTGAATCTGAATCTGAGAATCTGAATCTAAGATCTATAGTGTTTTAATTCAATAAATCGCTTCCCACAATTTTATTTTAGTGATTTGACTCAACAATGCTGTAGTGTGAGTTGCACTCACACCTGCTCATCTCTCTCTGGAATGTTATATAAGAAGTGTACTCTGTAATCCTAGGCATTAATAAACGCATCTATCTTCGAGTACAGTCGTCTCCTTTAACGCCCCACATTACAATGCAACGTGAATTAAGGGCGGGGCGCGTCTTCGTGAACTGTAAAGGTTATAAGCTCGAAGACTCCTTGCTAGTTATGCAATGCAACTTTCAATTCTCGTTTCCTATCGCCCTGCCTCACCTCGCCGGTGGAAAAGCACCTATAGTCCATGAAGTTATCTTGATATGTTACTGTTTCCTAAGCATATGAAAAGAGTAATGTTTGAAACAGGTGCCGCCCGCGGGCGCCCCGCCGGAGCCCGCGGCGGCGCTGCCGTCCATGTGGCGGTCTGCGCGGGACGCGCGCGGCCGCGTCTACTACTACCACGTCAAGCTGCGCCAGCCGCAGTGGCACGCGCCGCCCGCTCCCACAGGTATCGTACCGTCCATCATTACGGGAACAAACGCCGCCCGCGGGCGCCCCGCCGGAGCCCGCGGCGGCGCTGCCGTCCATGTGGCGGTCTGCGCGGGACGCGCGCGGCCGCGTCTACTACTACCACGTCAAGCTGCGCCAGCCGCAGTGGCACGCGCCGCCCGCTCCCACAGGTATCGTACCGTCCATCATTACGGGAACAAACGCCGCCCGCGGGCGCCCCGCCGGAGCCCGCGGCGGCGCTGCCGTCCATGTGGCGGTCTGCGCGGGACGCGCGCGGCCGCGTCTACTACTACCACGTCAAGCTGCGCCAGCCGCAGTGGCACGCGCCGCCCGCTCCCACAGGTATCGTACCGTCCATCATTACGGGAACAAACGCCGCCCGCGGGCGCCCCGCCGGAGCCCGCGGCGGCGCTGCCGTCCATGTGGCGGTCTGCGCGGGACGCGCGCGGCCGCGTCTACTACTACCACGTCAAGCTGCGCCAGCCGCAGTGGCACGCGCCGCCCGCTCCCACAGGTATCGTACCGTCCATCATTACGGGAACAAACGCCGCCCGCGGGCGCCCCGCCGGAGCCCGCGGCGGCGCTGCCGTCCATGTGGCGGTCTGCGCGGGACGCGCGCGGCCGCGTCTACTACTACCACGTCAAGCTGCGCCAGCCGCAGTGGCACGCGCCGCCCGCTCCCACAGGTATCGTACCGTCCATCATTACGGGAACAAACGCCGCCCGCGGGCGCCCCGCCGGAGCCCGCGGCGGCGCTGCCGTCCATGTGGCGGTCTGCGCGGGACGCGCGCGGCCGCGTCTACTACTACCACGTCAAGCTGCGCCAGCCGCAGTGGCACGCGCCGCCCGCTCCCACAGGTATCGTACCGTCCATCATTACGGGAACAAACGCCGCCCGCGGGCGCCCCGCCGGAGCCCGCGGCGGCGCTGCCGTCCATGTGGCGGTCTGCGCGGGACGCGCGCGGCCGCGTCTACTACTACCACGTCAAGCTGCGCCAGCCGCAGTGGCACGCGCCGCCCGCTCCCACAGGTATCGTACCGTCCATCATTACGGGAACAAACGCCGCCCGCGGGCGCCCCGCCGGAGCCCGCGGCGGCGCTGCCGTCCATGTGGCGGTCTGCGCGGGACGCGCGCGGCCGCGTCTACTACTACCACGTCAAGCTGCGCCAGCCGCAGTGGCACGCGCCGCCCGCTCCCACAGGTATCGTACCGTCCATCATTACGGGAACAAACGCCGCCCGCGGGCGCCCCGCCGGAGCCCGCGGCGGCGCTGCCGTCCATGTGGCGGTCTGCGCGGGACGCGCGCGGCCGCGTCTACTACTACCACGTCAAGCTGCGCCAGCCGCAGTGGCACGCGCCGCCCGCTCCCACAGGTATCGTACCGTCCATCATTACGGGAACAAACGCCGCCCGCGGGCGCCCCGCCGGAGCCCGCGGCGGCGCTGCCGTCCATGTGGCGGTCTGCGCGGGACGCGCGCGGCCGCGTCTACTACTACCACGTCAAGCTGCGCCAGCCGCAGTGGCACGCGCCGCCCGCTCCCACAGGTATCGTACCGTCCATCATTACGGGAACAAACGCCGCCCGCGGGCGCCCCGCCGGAGCCCGCGGCGGCGCTGCCGTCCATGTGGCGGTCTGCGCGGGACGCGCGCGGCCGCGTCTACTACTACCACGTCAAGCTGCGCCAGCCGCAGTGGCACGCGCCGCCCGCTCCCACAGGTATCGTACCGTCCATCATTACGGGAACAAACGCCGCCCGCGGGCGCCCCGCCGGAGCCCGCGGCGGCGCTGCCGTCCATGTGGCGGTCTGCGCGGGACGCGCGCGGCCGCGTCTACTACTACCACGTCAAGCTGCGCCAGCCGCAGTGGCACGCGCCGCCCGCTCCCACAGGTATCGTACCGTCCATCATTACGGGAACAAACGCCGCCCGCGGGCGCCCCGCCGGAGCCCGCGGCGGCGCTGCCGTCCATGTGGCGGTCTGCGCGGGACGCGCGCGGCCGCGTCTACTACTACCACGTCAAGCTGCGCCAGCCGCAGTGGCACGCGCCGCCCGCTCCCACAGGTATCGTACCGTCCATCATTACGGGAACAAACGCCGCCCGCGGGCGCCCCGCCGGAGCCCGCGGCGGCGCTGCCGTCCATGTGGCGGTCTGCGCGGGACGCGCGCGGCCGCGTCTACTACTACCACGTCAAGCTGCGCCAGCCGCAGTGGCACGCGCCGCCCGCTCCCACAGGTATCGTACCGTCCATCATTACGGGAACAAACGCCGCCCGCGGGCGCCCCGCCGGAGCCCGCGGCGGCGCTGCCGTCCATGTGGCGGTCTGCGCGGGACGCGCGCGGCCGCGTCTACTACTACCACGTCAAGCTGCGCCAGCCGCAGTGGCACGCGCCGCCCGCTCCCACAGGTATCGTACCGTCCATCATTACGGGAACAAACGCCGCCCGCGGGCGCCCCGCCGGAGCCCGCGGCGGCGCTGCCGTCCATGTGGCGGTCTGCGCGGGACGCGCGCGGCCGCGTCTACTACTACCACGTCAAGCTGCGCCAGCCGCAGTGGCACGCGCCGCCCGCTCCCACAGGTATCGTACCGTCCATCATTACGGGAACAAACGCCGCCCGCGGGCGCCCCGCCGGAGCCCGCGGCGGCGCTGCCGTCCATGTGGCGGTCTGCGCGGGACGCGCGCGGCCGCGTCTACTACTACCACGTCAAGCTGCGCCAGCCGCAGTGGCACGCGCCGCCCGCTCCCACAGGTATCGTACCGTCCATCATTACGGGAACAAACGCCGCCCGCGGGCGCCCCGCCGGAGCCCGCGGCGGCGCTGCCGTCCATGTGGCGGTCTGCGCGGGACGCGCGCGGCCGCGTCTACTACTACCACGTCAAGCTGCGCCAGCCGCAGTGGCACGCGCCGCCCGCTCCCACAGGTATCGTACCGTCCATCATTACGGGAACAAACGCCGCCCGCGGGCGCCCCGCCGGAGCCCGCGGCGGCGCTGCCGTCCATGTGGCGGTCTGCGCGGGACGCGCGCGGCCGCGTCTACTACTACCACGTCAAGCTGCGCCAGCCGCAGTGGCACGCGCCGCCCGCTCCCACAGGTATCGTACCGTCCATCATTACGGGAACAAACGCCGCCCGCGGGCGCCCCGCCGGAGCCCGCGGCGGCGCTGCCGTCCATGTGGCGGTCTGCGCGGGACGCGCGCGGCCGCGTCTACTACTACCACGTCAAGCTGCGCCAGCCGCAGTGGCACGCGCCGCCCGCTCCCACAGGTATCGTACCGTCCATCATTACGGGAACAAACGCCGCCCGCGGGCGCCCCGCCGGAGCCCGCGGCGGCGCTGCCGTCCATGTGGCGGTCTGCGCGGGACGCGCGCGGCCGCGTCTACTACTACCACGTCAAGCTGCGCCAGCCGCAGTGGCACGCGCCGCCCGCTCCCACAGGTATCGTACCGTCCATCATTACGGGAACAAACGCCGCCCGCGGGCGCCCCGCCGGAGCCCGCGGCGGCGCTGCCGTCCATGTGGCGGTCTGCGCGGGACGCGCGCGGCCGCGTCTACTACTACCACGTCAAGCTGCGCCAGCCGCAGTGGCACGCGCCGCCCGCTCCCACAGGTATCGTACCGTCCATCATTACGGGAACAAACGCCGCCCGCGGGCGCCCCGCCGGAGCCCGCGGCGGCGCTGCCGTCCATGTGGCGGTCTGCGCGGGACGCGCGCGGCCGCGTCTACTACTACCACGTCAAGCTGCGCCAGCCGCAGTGGCACGCGCCGCCCGCTCCCACAGGTATCGTACCGTCCATCATTACGGGAACAAACGCCGCCCGCGGGCGCCCCGCCGGAGCCCGCGGCGGCGCTGCCGTCCATGTGGCGGTCTGCGCGGGACGCGCGCGGCCGCGTCTACTACTACCACGTCAAGCTGCGCCAGCCGCAGTGGCACGCGCCGCCCGCTCCCACAGGTATCGTACCGTCCATCATTACGGGAACAAACGCCGCCCGCGGGCGCCCCGCCGGAGCCCGCGGCGGCGCTGCCGTCCATGTGGCGGTCTGCGCGGGACGCGCGCGGCCGCGTCTACTACTACCACGTCAAGCTGCGCCAGCCGCAGTGGCACGCGCCGCCCGCTCCCACAGGTATCGTACCGTCCATCATTACGGGAACAAACGCCGCCCGCGGGCGCCCCGCCGGAGCCCGCGGCGGCGCTGCCGTCCATGTGGCGGTCTGCGCGGGACGCGCGCGGCCGCGTCTACTACTACCACGTCAAGCTGCGCCAGCCGCAGTGGCACGCGCCGCCCGCTCCCACAGGTATCGTACCGTCCATCATTACGGGAACAAACGCCGCCCGCGGGCGCCCCGCCGGAGCCCGCGGCGGCGCTGCCGTCCATGTGGCGGTCTGCGCGGGACGCGCGCGGCCGCGTCTACTACTACCACGTCAAGCTGCGCCAGCCGCAGTGGCACGCGCCGCCCGCTCCCACAGGTATCGTACCGTCCATCATTACGGGAACAAACGCCGCCCGCGGGCGCCCCGCCGGAGCCCGCGGCGGCGCTGCCGTCCATGTGGCGGTCTGCGCGGGACGCGCGCGGCCGCGTCTACTACTACCACGTCAAGCTGCGCCAGCCGCAGTGGCACGCGCCGCCCGCTCCCACAGGTATCGTACCGTCCATCATTACGGGAACAAACGCCGCCCGCGGGCGCCCCGCCGGAGCCCGCGGCGGCGCTGCCGTCCATGTGGCGGTCTGCGCGGGACGCGCGCGGCCGCGTCTACTACTACCACGTCAAGCTGCGCCAGCCGCAGTGGCACGCGCCGCCCGCTCCCACAGGTATCGTACCGTCCATCATTACGGGAACAAACGCCGCCCGCGGGCGCCCCGCCGGAGCCCGCGGCGGCGCTGCCGTCCATGTGGCGGTCTGCGCGGGACGCGCGCGGCCGCGTCTACTACTACCACGTCAAGCTGCGCCAGCCGCAGTGGCACGCGCCGCCCGCTCCCACAGGTATCGTACCGTCCATCATTACGGGAACAAACGCCGCCCGCGGGCGCCCCGCCGGAGCCCGCGGCGGCGCTGCCGTCCATGTGGCGGTCTGCGCGGGACGCGCGCGGCCGCGTCTACTACTACCACGTCAAGCTGCGCCAGCCGCAGTGGCACGCGCCGCCCGCTCCCACAGGTATCGTACCGTCCATCATTACGGGAACAAACGCCGCCCGCGGGCGCCCCGCCGGAGCCCGCGGCGGCGCTGCCGTCCATGTGGCGGTCTGCGCGGGACGCGCGCGGCCGCGTCTACTACTACCACGTCAAGCTGCGCCAGCCGCAGTGGCACGCGCCGCCCGCTCCCACAGGTATCGTACCGTCCATCATTACGGGAACAAACGCCGCCCGCGGGCGCCCCGCCGGAGCCCGCGGCGGCGCTGCCGTCCATGTGGCGGTCTGCGCGGGACGCGCGCGGCCGCGTCTACTACTACCACGTCAAGCTGCGCCAGCCGCAGTGGCACGCGCCGCCCGCTCCCACAGGTATCGTACCGTCCATCATTACGGGAACAAACGCCGCCCGCGGGCGCCCCGCCGGAGCCCGCGGCGGCGCTGCCGTCCATGTGGCGGTCTGCGCGGGACGCGCGCGGCCGCGTCTACTACTACCACGTCAAGCTGCGCCAGCCGCAGTGGCACGCGCCGCCCGCTCCCACAGGTATCGTACCGTCCATCATTACGGGAACAAACGCCGCCCGCGGGCGCCCCGCCGGAGCCCGCGGCGGCGCTGCCGTCCATGTGGCGGTCTGCGCGGGACGCGCGCGGCCGCGTCTACTACTACCACGTCAAGCTGCGCCAGCCGCAGTGGCACGCGCCGCCCGCTCCCACAGGTATCGTACCGTCCATCATTACGGGAACAAACGCCGCCCGCGGGCGCCCCGCCGGAGCCCGCGGCGGCGCTGCCGTCCATGTGGCGGTCTGCGCGGGACGCGCGCGGCCGCGTCTACTACTACCACGTCAAGCTGCGCCAGCCGCAGTGGCACGCGCCGCCCGCTCCCACAGGTATCGTACCGTCCATCATTACGGGAACAAACGCCGCCCGCGGGCGCCCCGCCGGAGCCCGCGGCGGCGCTGCCGTCCATGTGGCGGTCTGCGCGGGACGCGCGCGGCCGCGTCTACTACTACCACGTCAAGCTGCGCCAGCCGCAGTGGCACGCGCCGCCCGCTCCCACAGGTATCGTACCGTCCATCATTACGGGAACAAACGCCGCCCGCGGGCGCCCCGCCGGAGCCCGCGGCGGCGCTGCCGTCCATGTGGCGGTCTGCGCGGGACGCGCGCGGCCGCGTCTACTACTACCACGTCAAGCTGCGCCAGCCGCAGTGGCACGCGCCGCCCGCTCCCACAGGTATCGTACCGTCCATCATTACGGGAACAAACGCCGCCCGCGGGCGCCCCGCCGGAGCCCGCGGCGGCGCTGCCGTCCATGTGGCGGTCTGCGCGGGACGCGCGCGGCCGCGTCTACTACTACCACGTCAAGCTGCGCCAGCCGCAGTGGCACGCGCCGCCCGCTCCCACAGGTATCGTACCGTCCATCATTACGGGAACAAACGCCGCCCGCGGGCGCCCCGCCGGAGCCCGCGGCGGCGCTGCCGTCCATGTGGCGGTCTGCGCGGGACGCGCGCGGCCGCGTCTACTACTACCACGTCAAGCTGCGCCAGCCGCAGTGGCACGCGCCGCCCGCTCCCACAGGTATCGTACCGTCCATCATTACGGGAACAAACGCCGCCCGCGGGCGCCCCGCCGGAGCCCGCGGCGGCGCTGCCGTCCATGTGGCGGTCTGCGCGGGACGCGCGCGGCCGCGTCTACTACTACCACGTCAAGCTGCGCCAGCCGCAGTGGCACGCGCCGCCCGCTCCCACAGGTATCGTACCGTCCATCATTACGGGAACAAACGCCGCCCGCGGGCGCCCCGCCGGAGCCCGCGGCGGCGCTGCCGTCCATGTGGCGGTCTGCGCGGGACGCGCGCGGCCGCGTCTACTACTACCACGTCAAGCTGCGCCAGCCGCAGTGGCACGCGCCGCCCGCTCCCACAGGTATCGTACCGTCCATCATTACGGGAACAAACGCCGCCCGCGGGCGCCCCGCCGGAGCCCGCGGCGGCGCTGCCGTCCATGTGGCGGTCTGCGCGGGACGCGCGCGGCCGCGTCTACTACTACCACGTCAAGCTGCGCCAGCCGCAGTGGCACGCGCCGCCCGCTCCCACAGGTATCGTACCGTCCATCATTACGGGAACAAACGCCGCCCGCGGGCGCCCCGCCGGAGCCCGCGGCGGCGCTGCCGTCCATGTGGCGGTCTGCGCGGGACGCGCGCGGCCGCGTCTACTACTACCACGTCAAGCTGCGCCAGCCGCAGTGGCACGCGCCGCCCGCTCCCACAGGTATCGTACCGTCCATCATTACGGGAACAAACGCCGCCCGCGGGCGCCCCGCCGGAGCCCGCGGCGGCGCTGCCGTCCATGTGGCGGTCTGCGCGGGACGCGCGCGGCCGCGTCTACTACTACCACGTCAAGCTGCGCCAGCCGCAGTGGCACGCGCCGCCCGCTCCCACAGGTATCGTACCGTCCATCATTACGGGAACAAACGCCGCCCGCGGGCGCCCCGCCGGAGCCCGCGGCGGCGCTGCCGTCCATGTGGCGGTCTGCGCGGGACGCGCGCGGCCGCGTCTACTACTACCACGTCAAGCTGCGCCAGCCGCAGTGGCACGCGCCGCCCGCTCCCACAGGTATCGTACCGTCCATCATTACGGGAACAAACGCCGCCCGCGGGCGCCCCGCCGGAGCCCGCGGCGGCGCTGCCGTCCATGTGGCGGTCTGCGCGGGACGCGCGCGGCCGCGTCTACTACTACCACGTCAAGCTGCGCCAGCCGCAGTGGCACGCGCCGCCCGCTCCCACAGGTATCGTACCGTCCATCATTACGGGAACAAACGCCGCCCGCGGGCGCCCCGCCGGAGCCCGCGGCGGCGCTGCCGTCCATGTGGCGGTCTGCGCGGGACGCGCGCGGCCGCGTCTACTACTACCACGTCAAGCTGCGCCAGCCGCAGTGGCACGCGCCGCCCGCTCCCACAGGTATCGTACCGTCCATCATTACGGGAACAAACGCCGCCCGCGGGCGCCCCGCCGGAGCCCGCGGCGGCGCTGCCGTCCATGTGGCGGTCTGCGCGGGACGCGCGCGGCCGCGTCTACTACTACCACGTCAAGCTGCGCCAGCCGCAGTGGCACGCGCCGCCCGCTCCCACAGGTATCGTACCGTCCATCATTACGGGAACAAACGCCGCCCGCGGGCGCCCCGCCGGAGCCCGCGGCGGCGCTGCCGTCCATGTGGCGGTCTGCGCGGGACGCGCGCGGCCGCGTCTACTACTACCACGTCAAGCTGCGCCAGCCGCAGTGGCACGCGCCGCCCGCTCCCACAGGTATCGTACCGTCCATCATTACGGGAACAAACGCCGCCCGCGGGCGCCCCGCCGGAGCCCGCGGCGGCGCTGCCGTCCATGTGGCGGTCTGCGCGGGACGCGCGCGGCCGCGTCTACTACTACCACGTCAAGCTGCGCCAGCCGCAGTGGCACGCGCCGCCCGCTCCCACAGGTATCGTACCGTCCATCATTACGGGAACAAACGCCGCCCGCGGGCGCCCCGCCGGAGCCCGCGGCGGCGCTGCCGTCCATGTGGCGGTCTGCGCGGGACGCGCGCGGCCGCGTCTACTACTACCACGTCAAGCTGCGCCAGCCGCAGTGGCACGCGCCGCCCGCTCCCACAGGTATCGTACCGTCCATCATTACGGGAACAAACGCCGCCCGCGGGCGCCCCGCCGGAGCCCGCGGCGGCGCTGCCGTCCATGTGGCGGTCTGCGCGGGACGCGCGCGGCCGCGTCTACTACTACCACGTCAAGCTGCGCCAGCCGCAGTGGCACGCGCCGCCCGCTCCCACAGGTATCGTACCGTCCATCATTACGGGAACAAACATCGGTGTCCCAAACTGATTCATTCCGCTTAGCAAACTTACCACTCCAATTCCCCCCCTTATTTTTACCAATTGCATATTTTATATTTTGGATTTTCCCCACTTACATGTTTTCCCAATTCGAAATCAATTTAACTGAGTAGACGGAGCTCCGCTATCGTGGAGCTCCTATTTCTTGGTACTCTGGCCCTTCGGGCCTTCTGCAAAACTTACATGACCCAAACCTATCTACCTATTTAGATGTTTCGACTTAAATACAGTGGGATTTTTTTCCAGTGGGGAAAATATGCAGTTGGTAAAAAAATAAATGATGAAAAATGCTATTGTATTAATAATGAGGAAGAATGCGAATAGAAAGTTTGCTACGTGGAGTTAATCATTTTGAGGAACACACCTATTCATCATTAGGACCAGTTTCTCTACTCAAATGTACAGATATTATTGCGTACATCGCTTTCGCAGAGCTCCAATGTCTGCGTGGTTCGGTTCGGACCTTCCGGGCGCTGCAGAACTTGTGTACCTTGAATTGAATGTACATATTGGAATGCAAAAATCTGTAGCGAGATATTTAGTTACCTTTTTAAATTGGCGTCAATAAAATATTTAAAAAAAATATATAGTCACTTCTTTGTTTATTTTTAGATGACAGTTCGTCGGAGGAGGAAATGGAAGAGATAGCCGCCCCGGACACGGCGCGCCGGCCCAAGGGGAAACAGGTGGAGGGGGTCAACGGGATAATCTATGAAGGTATAGCTATACTGCGTCGGTTTGCGATTTTAACTGGAATTATATCGTTGGAGGCTTATGGATATGTTTTTATAAAATACATTTATTGATACAATCACATCTAAAAAGAATACTAATTTATAAAAAAAACAGATTAGTACTTTAGTAGATTCGTGGTCAACATCCGTTACCGCAAATTTAATGTGGTAACTGATTAAACAGTGAATTATTGTTTTAGCCACAATTATTTAACTTTTAAATTGTCTCTACCAATCAATTTGATTCACCCACGAATCATTGTCATGTTAACTGTACATATAATAGTCCACTGCTTCTAAACACGTATATTTAAATAATTGACCTTTACATTTGTTCCAGTGATAAAAGAGAGCCCGCACAACGGGTTGATCCCCGACCACGCGCTGGTGAACGTGAAACCGCGCAAGCGCCGCCCCGGGCTCGTCTCTGAGAGGCCCATCAGTGTAAGTGCCTACTGCCTAAGTCTTAGGGTTGCTCATTTCCATACCCGTTATTAATTGTATAATATGAACATTATTTATTATATGCAAGCCTTCCAGATTTATCAATTACTAGCTGTCAATTCCCCGTGCCAAACCTTCATTCATACAAACCTTGTCCTAATAATTAAGAACACAATAAAAAAAAACATATCGGTCGAGCCATTCTCAAGTCAAGGCGTGACCAAGGGAAACCGGGATCCATTTTTATACATATATATATATAGATTGAGTCCGTTCCTTCCTCCAGCCTCGCACTGAGGAAGACAAGCTGGCTGGTCGGGAGGAGGTGAAGCGCTATAAGCAGACGAAAGAGAAGCTGCGCCGGCGCCGCGAGAAGTTGCTGCAACGTGTTCGCGAACTCGCCGCGCGCACGCGCCGCACGCCCGCGCCCGTCGTGCTCGAGCGAGAGGTACGAGTACGTTGACAGTATTGTTACTTTGATTTTCTCCATGAACGTGACACAAGAAAACGTAGAGCGAGTCTTTGATTCGTAATTAACTCAATTTGAAATCCTATAAGAAAACCTTTACCAATTATACTAATATTCAAATTTATTTTTTCTTTAGATGATTAGAATGACCTGTTGTCACTAATGACGAACATGTAACGTTGTAATGTGGTAAACAAAATTGTTACTTTTTTTGAAATAAGAAATAATGCAAGGTTATATAAAATCACATCTAAAGAGAAGATTGTTCAAAATATTTAACTCGTGGAGTTGTTGGTAGTTCTGTAGCTGTAGGCGTGAGTTTATGTATGTGTATGTATGTATTTTTTAACACAACATAGAAACAGTTATTTAATCTTACTGGATGATTTTTGCTACTATCCATCTCGATGTCAGTATCGATGAACTCAGAAAGTTTAAAGGGTTTATGAGGAACTTGTTGGGCGACACTCGAACCAAATTTTAACCTTTTAATACTAGTCTTTCATTTGTAATCACCCTGTATGCAAATTGACGTCATTGGCATCAAAAGTGCGACTTCTGCCAATAAAATATTATTGATACTAAGTACATGCAAAAAGTTTCGGTAGTTTGCATAACAGTAGCAGAGCACCTCAAGTAACGTCAGTCTGACATCTGCCATCCTAATTAATCATCTAAGGAAAACTTGCAGTGTAATCGAGTTGTCTACGGATCAAGGAACACTCACTTATTTTTTAATTATTTAGGCTATATACAGTTTTATAACCAGGGGTCGTACTTTTGATTCCGATTACGTCAAAATGACGAAATTTTAAACATATGGTGTTCTGTTTTCATTTGGCAGGTGTTTAGGTATGTATAAACTGGAACAACTATATATATATATTTTAAAGTAGCTGTAAAGTGATTTAATTTAAATACAGCTTAATCGCAATCAAAATACGGATCACCGTAGTATCGTTTATTTTTTCACCACTCATTACTAAAATTGGTAAATTGAGACAAATTTTCTTTTATGAATGTTAATGCCATAATTGTATTGATGGCTTGATTTCATCTTTCATCACAATTTTTATTACAACTTAAAAACAGTTTATTTCAAATGATAATGTTACTCGACGATTTTTGCTACTGTCAAGCTGTCACAGGCGATCATCGTAGATCGATCCTATAACAGTTGGATGGATTTGACACCATTACTGGCATACCGGTACCGGTTATAAGATCGTCAATCGTTAATCCAGATTGTAGACTTGGCGGAGACGGGGTCGGAGTCTGAGCCGGAGGAGCCGTCACCCCCGGGCGCGCCGGGCGCCCCCCCCTCCCCGGCCGAGGGGGGGGAGGAGGCGGCGCGGCGGCTGAAGGAGCAGTTCCGGTCCAGCATGGCGCGCGTCATGGTGCAGCACCTCAACCCCTACCGGCACTCGCTCGCGCCCAGCGGCCGCATCACCTGCACCGCCGACTTCAAGCATCTCGCCAGGAAGGTGAGAACCCCACTCCTACACATATTTCTAAACACATCTTACCACATTACCATCGTTACGATGACTCTTATTTACTTAAGAATCCTTGCGGCCGAGTTAGCCACCGGAAAGACTGCCCTAATGTCGCGAGTGTCGCGACCCGCACCCGACAAATAAATGAGAGTTTAACAATAGCTATATATAGGTAAAAAAATCCCAGATCCCCTTTTCTATTTAGAAACAATTACTGTCAGATATAATTGTGATCACATAAAAGTCTAGATATTTATCAAGAATAAATATCTAAGTTTCCGACATGCTCGAAATGCCTTACAGGTGCAACAACGACACGAAGCTTTCATTTCAGGCTAACACAAAAAAACAGTTATTCAATTTCAAATTCAACAGTCGCGAGAAATGATTTTTTTTATTAAACCGCACTTATTTTATTCACTATACATACAAGCCGCGCCCGAAAAGAGCAGTTGTTAGACTCATATAAAGCGCGGCCATGACTGCGTTTCAGTCTCGTTACTCCCGCAACGGTTTTCTTCCCGGTCTCTGCAGTAATGAAGTTATTATTTTACGAAATTTAGTTAGGAATAAGTAATATTCAATCCATTACTACTGACTACTAAAGATAGTGCCAGGACGTATTGAAAAGATTTATAGCTAAAGCCGCTGTCAATAGAACTTGTGAACAATGTAAACAAATTAGTACTGTTTGACACATAACCTCAAATATTCACCAAGCGTGTTTTTATTAAAAATTAAATGAATAGTTATTTTATCTCAAACTTACTATGAAAATAATGATCTAGTGTATAAATCATTTATTCTTCTTTAAAAGTATTTGATTAACGAGTAATCATGGTGAATTGGTTCATTTAGTTTTGTTTACATTTTTTGCAAGCTCTATTGACGGCATCTTAAGTTAGATACCGATAACCGAGGATAAGTCAAATTGAAATTTTGATATTCGACGCAATATGTTGATGACAAAATATGCAGAGTATATACCAGTTTAGAATCAGTATTAGATACACTATTTTTCAACATATTGGCCACTCTGGTCTTCATACATTTTTTTTTCACCACAAGCAGTCAAAGTTGTTGCAAACTTTAAAGCAAAATGTGAAGTTATAAATTAAGATATGTTTAACAAGAAATTAGTGTCGCTACCATAATGCTCTAAGACACATCCGTTAGCATCACTATTAAAGAATATTTAACAGCAAACAGAACGACAAAATCTCTTTATTTGTGACCTTGGCAGTCATTACAGTGAACCAAGGTGCTAATTATTAAGAAAATAGAAAAGTTCGATTATCTCGAAAACCAACGAAACACAACTTTTACCAAACCTGTAAGTCCTTTTTAGGGACCAGCCTGAGGTGCCCCATGGATGGGTAGAAGGTTATCCATTATTTACTGGACATCCTGTATAATAGAAATAAAATCGATATCTGTTTCCCCAGCTTACCCACTTCGTGATGCTAAAAGAGCTGAAACACTGCCGCTCTGTAGACGAACTGGTCGTGACAGAGTCCGTGCGTTCCAAGGCTAAGGAGTTCGTCAGGAAGTACATGGCCAAGTTCGGGCCGGTCTACCGAAGGCCCGCGGAGGAAGCAGACTAGTTGCGGCTGAGGGGCGCGCAGCTCCTCGCACAAACGTCAACTTTGCAGTCTATGGAGACTGAACAATTACTGCAAACGGGCGCGCAGCTCCTCGCCTCAACGTTAATAAAGTTTAGTGAAACTGTACAATTACAACAAAGGGGTACTTTGCAGTCTAGTGAAACTCAACGATTACTGCAGATGGGAGCGCAGCTTCTCGCATTAACGTCGTCTTTGCAGTCTAGTGAGACTGTACAATTTCCGCGAAGACGCGCGTAAGCTGTTCGCTCCAACCTCAACTTAGCAGTTAAGTGAGACTGTACAATGAAAGACTAGCAGACATGCAGCGGAGCTATTTCTTCCTAGCTGCTCAAAAACAGAACAATTTATAAACAGAAAATAAGTAAAAATGTCACAGCTTGGTTTTTGAACCTAGCACGACCCTTTATTATAGGAATGTTTTAACCAAACAGGTTTGGCATAACTTTTTTACGTTTTGACGTCGGCTTGAGTGAGTTAAGCAAACGTGACTCGGCGGTAGCGGTGCGGGCCGGAGCGCCAGTTGTATTCTTATAAATTGAATGTAAGTGATCGCACTGGAAAAGGCATGGCAGAGGCGGTGTTACATCCGGGTCTCGCCGCCGCCGCCTTTTGCCGCTTGCAGGTTTAGAGTGAAATAGTGAGATGTGATCAAATATGTGCGCGAAGAATAGACAAATGGTTGAATCAGTGTGGAACACATCTTTTTGTGTATAGACTGAAATCTATGAGAGGTGTCCTGTTTAACACTAAAAGTGTGATTGCAATGAATATTTACTGACAGTACTTGTACCTGTCTCACTTTGATTTTGTTTAAAGGTATGTAAACATGGGTACTTTTTGTGTCGATACACCTAGTATCAAGTGTCATAACCCGCAGTGTTTACAGCGCATTAGCTCTTAGTCGTATGGATGCGGGTAGAGTACTCATAAAGCGTATTTAAGCGATTAATAGAGAGGACAACTGAAGAACGTTATAAGAGCTATTGCATTGCATTTCCCTTAACATGTTCATTGTCCCCATACAAAACAATCGGGCTATGTCACGAGTCCAGCTGTGCATTCAGTATGGGGATGTGATATGACCCCATGGTGGAAGCATGGACTCCTGAAAAAAAGGTTCATGACCCCAAATTGGGGGCACCCGGACAGGGAACGTGTTAAGACCAATATTTTATCATCTTTTTTTAATAGAAATTGATGTGGTAAATAAGTAGTTAGAATAGATTTATAATGCACCATACATAAAACTCGAGATTAATAAACCTACCAAATGTGCTAAACTCGTTTAACAATAGTAAAACCAATTCTATTTGCGTAAGTCTTAAAACATATCTGCTTACGTATGAGTTACATTTTGATTTTGGTAACTTTAACACATCTTTGTAGACAGATCAATGGCACTTTTATGACCCGACAATTATTTAAGCACATCAACGAATAAAAAAAATATGTGTTGTGATCTTACCGTTGTTAGTTCCTATTTAAATTTCTTTAATGCTCAGTGTCGTGGGCGAGTTTATTACCCCTTCGTAGTTAAATGATTATGTATTGCACCTTTAGAATATGACGGAAAGTAATAACTAATATTAATAAATGGGTTTTTGTGGAGTGAGTTACTGCTTGGATTAAAACTGAACACAGATGATTTATATATAAGGTTATGCATGCGCATATAGAATACATATCTTACTATGTGTATTTGAAGTCAATGTATAGAAAGTTTAAGCAATTTCTGTTTCGTCGATTTTGCATGCCGAACCGTTCACGATGTCCACTTTGCAGTTACGAGTATGTCCAATATCTTATTATGTTGTGTTTAGAGGTATGTAGCGCACGTACATTTCAGTTGGCAGTTAACAGATATTGACAGTGTATTTATGAGCATGTCAGTATTTCGTTGCAGTCTTTTCTCCGGTTTGCTTCTACGTAGGACTTAAGCGCAATATTCTAAGTTGTAAATATAGGATAATGTTGAAATTAAATCGAGTCACTCCTCATTTTCCTAAGCGTAGTAAGTAGGATCTGTTAAAAGTAGGCTAGTTGATTGAAAGTTAATTTTTGATGCTAGAGCTCTGTTTAATCCTAACAACTTACAGTGGTGCCGCGGGGAGCGTGGACTAACGCGTCTCAGATCTCGGCGCGCACGCCGTCGTTAGGGTCAATATACTACAAAACGTACTAATAGTAGCTAAAAAATTACCAAAAGAAACAAGAAAGCTATAGAAGCAGCGCGATTCCACTGGACAGGTAGTCGTATAGAATTGAACTACAAGCAGCGCGAGTTTAAAACTTAAAGACACCGTCAACATTACCAATGTCGTTGGTTATGTAAGATGGAAATAAAGGTAGATGTTCATTAAGTAGGCCGCAAAGGTTATTTTACACTTTAAAAATGTAACCAAGAATAGAATACAGGAAACATTAGAAGGGAACATAAGGAATTGGTTGTGGTCGGTGGTCGTACACATGGACGTAACGTTGTTATTATAGATTAAAAAGTAAAATAACTCTGTCGTAGGTTTATATTTATAACCTATTTTGTTGTATATTGGCCTTACGCATCTTTATATATTGGGGACTGAGCGTAACCTCCGACGTCGCTATTCTCTGAACAATATGGTTATTTTTGTTTCACCTCGAGGTCTTGCTCATTCCCTAAATATTGTTACTCTAAAGAGACTACTCAAAAAATAATGCAATTAACGGTATTTGTTATGTAATAATGATCTCGGGATCGACTGAGGTTTGTAGAATTAACGCTTTCGCTGCCGTACTCGTTTCCCCAGATGCCGCATCTGTTGTTCACAAAGCTCGCATACTGCTCAAACTGGTACCTATTATTTTATCCAACATACCTATCAAAGAACGTATCATTACGCAAAAAAAAAATTTGATCAAAGGCATTCTCCTTGAGGAGTTTTTTGGTAGTTACAAGTCGAACCTAACCTAACCTACAGAATGAATTAATATTTAAGATATCTAGAACACATCATAGTTTCAGCAGAAAGCGTTCGATGAAACAAAATTCGATGAAATGATACAATTGACGAAGTGAAATTGGATAAAATGATGGGTTACCATATACGGACTCTCATACGCGTCCAAGGCACTGGGTGAAAGTCAGGAAAACGCTTATATGCGTTGCTGGCAGTGAACGCGTTAGGTAAAGTTCTACCGCGGGGCTACAACTCGAATATGGGATACAATGACATGCTTACTATATTTTTGAAGTACACAGTATTATAAGTAGGTTAAATATAGCACGACTCGTGCCGAGTTACTATTGAACTACGAAATGAAATAGTTTGTAAGAGATGATCATTATTCTTTTAAATAGTTGCAAATATTTTTCATTTATTATTAAGCCAAACGAGTAATCATTTTCTTGTTTAAGGAAATATTTCCAGAAGAATTTTTCGTGATTTTTTTTGTATTCAATGATCGTATTTGAATGTTGTTAGTAATTCTAAAATTGAAGTCGTTTAGACTCTGTAAATTGATTATGTGATTATTTTTTTTTTTTTACTATTTTATTTTTCGACTTAAATCATATGTATTAGGAAGTTCTGTTTTATTAGAACTTTGGACTTGACTGTCACTGGATCTTACCAGTCATTTATATCCAAAATTATGTGTTTAGATGAATGCGATGAATTAGAGACTGCGAGAACTGGGACAGTGCAGACCCAAAGTTTTCACTCATACTTACAACTTTTCCTAAGATTCTAAAGTCAGTGATGTAACGTATTTTTCATGTTTTTTGTATTCAAAATTTATAATTATTTTTAAACCATTTAGGGTAAAATTACGTGAAACGCAATAAATGGTCGACTTAAGTCACAGAGTGGTGTAAATATTGTAAATAAAACACTAAATTAGTATTCGTATGTTCAAGTTGATAGAGTGACAATTTTTATTTTTAATCGTAGTGCGTATGGTTTGCTGATTTTATTATTTTGATGTGGCGATGGCATCGAGACCGTCTGAACAAATAAAATGTTATTTCTTTTAGTGAACTGTGTTTCTTTTCCGAAGCTTTTGGTTACTTTTCCTTCATCGAGTCTAGCATTGATTTGCAGGTTTTGGCGTGTTCCGATAACTTTTTGCATGTGTCGTCCTTCTTCCATGCTTGACATTCCTAGAAAAAAAGGTTATAATTTGGTAAACCCAAAGATAATCAAATAATAATAACAAAGTGAAGCCTCCCTTACCCTTAATGCATGTTTTTTCAATCAATAAAAAATGTATTACTTGTATTAGTGTGCTGATTATGGATTGAGAGCCGGCCGCTAAAAGGCCCAACCTTCCCCTTCGGAGCAAAATGCACAAAACGCAAATTGTACACTACACGCAAAAAGTAGCCAATGGCAAAATGCACAATGCGCAAAATGTACACAACGCATACTGTGAAATACGCAGAACGTGCAAAACGCAAAACGTACATACGCTACACGCAAAAATGACAAAAAGTGCCAGTATAGACAATAAAGAACAAGTTCTTATCACATATTATTTTAATTGTTTTATTGGAAGGTAAAATTTTATATTATTCACTAGTTTTTGCCCACGATCGTCAGAGGGGGAGTTTACCCATTTTTCGTCTGTCAGTGTCTGTATCACCGGCATTTTTTTATTTATTTTATGAGCAGACTGAGTCGCGGGTGGAAAGATAGTTTTATATAATTAGTTAACTCATTTGTACATTTTGCGTATTGAACTATTTGCTTATTGCACATTTTCCGTATTGTTCATTTTGCGTATGTACGTTTTGCATTTTGTACGTTCTGCG
Organism: Acleris sparsana; assembly: GCA_923062465.1. Lineage (NCBI taxonomy): Eukaryota > Metazoa > Arthropoda > Insecta > Lepidoptera > Tortricidae > Acleris > Acleris sparsana. Next base: position 5,389,216 of record OV281286.1, read on the forward strand.
TATTTCACATTATGCGTTGTGTACATTTTGCGTATTGTGCATTTTGCCATTGGTTACTTTTTGCTGTCGTGTACATTTTGCGTTTTGTGCATTTTTCTCCGAAGGGCTGGCTACCTTCGAGTTCAATAGGAAAAAAACTATTTGTAGAAACATTACATAGACCCTTTGTGGGCCTAAAATATGTTGGTATGCCGAGGTGCAACCTTGCACTTTATTGCTAGATTATTTTTGTAACAAACTTTTGGCCTACATTATTTCTCATCAAATTAACGAACGAAACGAATGTGAGGAAACCGATAAGAACTTAAAACTATTGCCACGTGATGTTGGCGGGTCCCGCTGGCGGACCAAATTTAGCAACCCTATTTTATCGAGTTACCGAATGAAACCATCTTACACATCATACTGTTCACCTACATTTCGGTCTGCACACATTTCGGCATTCAGCCTGGCAGATATTGCATATGAACATTTTCATCACTGATAACTAAATTAACTTTATTCACTATTTTTGCAATATACCGAATCAAATCACATACGAGTATCATCCATCATAGGTGTCTTTACATAGAATAAGGTTCTCCCGAGACCCTTCGACGCGGAATCGGCTTGAACCGTTTAGATTCTAAACCGTAAACTTTAGAAGAAGTTGTCCATGCAATAAGAGGGAAAATGACGTCGTTCCGTTCCGCAATAAGAGCGAAAATAGAAAAACGACAAGCCAGGCGATAAAAAGTGATTCATGTTTTATGTTAGATTTAGACTTTAATGTGTATAATGATAGTAATCAGTATGTTTTTTGATCGTAACCTTGCGCAGAATGTAATGTTCGCGTGCCTAATAATGTTTTGTTATGGACGCATTATTGTATAATACGCGAGCAGATACTATCATTTTGATGAACGAGAATGATAACTAAATTATATCTTAGTTCGTACCTAAGGTAAAATATTGTTTGTTTTATATTGTTTGTCCTACGTACACACTAGGGCATGCAATATCAGACGGTTTCCAGTATGGGAATTGAAAATCGGTATTGAACTTCAATATCGGAATTTCGTAAATACGCACATATTCCTTGTCACTACAATTAAAGATGGCAAGCCTAAACTGATTGCAGACCAGTACTCACCACAGCACTGTTGATGTAGCTGCATATCTGGAACTTGATAAGTGGGCAGGCTTCCTTAGGCGGGTAGTCTTCAAACTTCCCCTTTAGGCACTGGTTCCCGACACGCTCGAGCATGGCCTTGTCGTCCGGCCGTTCCCGCTTAGCCTTCTCTAGCGCTTCCTCGACCTTCTTTTCGTCTATTGTTTCACCATTTAAAAGACCTGCCTTTTCTAAAATGCATTTTGAGTTGGAGCACTGGAACAGGAAGGGTTTAGGTTTAAACTCGTAGGTGTGATTTTGATTGGATGTTGTCTTTCCGTTTTTGCGTTAATTTTAAGGTAGGTAATCGTCGTCATCATCGTTCATTATCATCGATTGCAAAAATAAATTGCGATGAGGAAATGATAATAGTTCGTAAAACATGCCACGTTTCCCTTAAACTGTGTAGGTAAATCCTCCCAAACTCCCTGAGTGATGTTCGATCCACTGGTGGAGTAGACGGTGGATCCTAAAAGAATTGCAAGTGACACAGGATCCACCTAGACCACCGGTGGATCACAGTGATCTCCAGAGAGCTGTTCGCTCCACTCGTGATGGTGTATATTGTTGGTCTAAAATTGCTGGGCCTATTTTGGTTTCGTCACAATTTTTTTTGCATACCAACATTTCGTCTAATGATTTAAATGTCGAAATTTGTTTGATCGAAATTGATTGCATAATATTGTTTAGTCGAAAATTTGTTTAGTATAACATTTCTTTGGAATAACTTTTATTGTCGAATTTTTTCCTATTTCGCGTTATAGTGGAGCTTCGCGCCTTAACACAATCCTAACCTATGGATTAGTTGAGAGTTACTAGGTGTTTTATAATGGGGGCGACCAAACAATATTATGGATTTAGCCTATTAGTGATTAAAATTTTGGACCAAAAGTCTTTATTCCAAAAAAGAAGTATGCCATTCAACAATATACAACACATATTCGGACAAAAAAAATTAGCAGATACAATTTTACATCAGTCCCACTAGCGCACCGAGTCGGTGGAGCCATGGGTGGATCCTAGCGGATCGAGGGTCCCTTCCAAACTCGTTGTGGCATTAGAAATACTCTGACAGGTGCCAGAGAGAGTGTGACAACGACACCCGAGTACCATTAAATAATACTTACCTATTCAAGCTGTAAAGAAAAAATCTCGTCCTACCTCCCATTCGCCATCCTTGGTCATGCACGACTCCAGCTCTTCTTTGAACACATCCAGGCTGTCACAACATTGCTTCTCTATATTCTAATGGAATAGTACAATAAACTAATTAATTAAGGTTAATGCAATGAAGCCATTTTATAAGATTTAGATTCGTTATTGTAAAATTAATAATAATTAAGGGCTTGCGAAAGAAGATCCAGAAATATATATAAAAACATCCACATTCATTAAGTTCATGCAAAATGAAGTAAAAGCAGTTGTAACCATTTTAGGTCTTTAGGTACAGTGCGACACAAAAAGGTAGAAATTAAATGAGCGCGCCGCATTCTACGTAACATTTGACGTAAAAAGCTTAAACATGGCAACAATTTACAATGGTTCTTTTTAAGTTCCATTATGTTTAATTTCTACTCTTTTGTGTCGCACTTTAACAGGGGGGGTAGTCAGTCTTCACCGTTGCTACGTATATCACGAATGGACTTAAGTACCTCTGGTTTGAACAGCTCCAAGCACGACATGATGTCGCCCTCTTCGTCCGCAAACGCCTGAAACCAAAACCGTTTTGTGACAATGAGACGGCAAAGAAGCACACATGCCACCCGATGGTAAGTAGGATCTGAGATCTATAGAAATTTGTATTAAGATTACAATCCTAAGCAAATGCGTTGCCAACCCAGTTCAATTTGAATCGATCTGGTGACGAGCGGTTAATGTCTGTGCCCACGTTTACCGCGTAAAACTCTGTCGCTATGAGTTAGCATACAAAACGCAACATGGGTCCAGTTTGAATGATACTTGCTTGAATGGACGTAGATCGAATTCAATTACGGTCACTGGAATAATGCGGTTTTAAGAACGAAAAACATTAGCAGGGGGTGCTTGCGCGGGACTTCGAGCTGTTATATATCAAGACGAAACCCGTGACATCGAACTTTATTAGAAGTTTAAGATACAATAAAGGTGCGACCGCACTCCTACTTAACGGTGCGTATATTACAGCGCGTCAAAAACGGCGTCATGTTGTTACTATGATCACGTCTTTTGTTTGATCAATGACACCGTATTTTACGCAGTAGTTGGGTCGCACCTTTAAGTTACATACATGCATGCCGAATGTTACAAAATCGTTGATTACCCATACTACTTCGTTTGGTTTGTTGGGTGAAGGTGAACCTAGATAACCAAAGGTGCTGCCAAACAAAACTGTGTCCCTAACTACCCAAACTTTGCGTTGCATCAGGGTCCGAGGATCCCTTGACCTTGGGGGCCTGGTGCACGCCACCGTTTAGCCCTCCAGTAGCTACACTAAAAGTAAAGTTCTGGGATTAAGTCTGACTGATCTTCCATTTCCTTAATGATGTCTTAAAAATACAAACTGTATCAGTTCATACCAGTTCATATTAACCATTGTCATTGTTCTAAAAATAATGCGTTACATAACTAATTAGCCATTAACGTACCTGAGGTGCTGCAATAATAAATATAACAAAGATATAAGGAATCATGTTGACACTTAACAAGAAACACGCAAACTGCGGGGCGCGGCGGTGCGTTGGGTATTTTATATGGAACCAACAAAAGAGCACTTCCTGTCCTGAGGTAATCATCTCTCTTCAGCAGCCATATCATTATAATAATTTATAATACATGCCATGAAAGCCATATTTCGCACTTGCTGCAAACAACACGTAGTTATCTTGATGCGTTATAGGTACTGCATTGAATTGAAGAAGATAAATGGTCCCTACTCCCTAGTTAAAAGTCAGTCGTTAGTCCAAAATGACGTCGTGCATTCATTACTGTTAAATAGGTATATACATCGATTTTGGTACACAGGTTGTTAGTATTCACACTTTTGACTTCTTTATCTACGTGTCTATACAATCTAAACAAAAGAGGTCAGAAGTACCCAATCTAAACACATATTTCGTACCTATGCCTATAATCTGTGCCAATTGAAATTGGAAAAGATGTAAACACAGCCAAATTCACTAATTTACCATCATTATTTAATAATCACGTGCTTTTAATAAATAGCAATGATTTATAGGTACACTTGATCTTTACTTTCACATTATTTTTTTAACATTAAATAACTTTCATTACTTATGATCAACCAGTACTAATTTATTTACGTGTTTTGCAATTTCAACTGACAAAGACTGTAGAATTCAATCGTTCCTACTGTCGGCCAGATCCTGTAATGGGCACAATGTTACTACCTAAAACATCTATTGTATATTTGTAGCTGTTGGTTAACCTTAAATAAATAAATACAACACGGATTGCTTCCTGGTTCTGCCATAATGACGATACACATGCAGTAGTCAGTGACGAGTGGCTGTGTATTCGAGTCATGCTATGCTACTTAGAGGGACTTCCCTCACGCATTGTATATAGCTCCAGTCAAGGGCAAACATACAATAAATAAATATCATGGGGATAATCTCATACAAACTGACCTAGTCCCAAACTAAGGTTAATATTGCTATGCTCAATGCTCATATTGTATAATATGTTTTGGAACCACGTGTATTCACTATTGAATACAGGTAAAGTAAGACCTACGATAGTTTGGCGGCATATTATGTGCTTCAATGAAACTTTGTTTATAACTTGATCTTGGCGCTAGAAATGAGAATCTGCCGAGTAGTCCTACCAAAATTTAAAGGTCCTACCCCCATTGTTATGGGCAGGGTGAAATTTTACTAGGCGAGTGATGTGTCATTTTCCATGTATTTTTCTTACGCTGAAACGAATGAGACCATTCCCATACTTATAATATCAATATTTTACGAGATACCTATTTACTTATAAATGGTTTTTGTTGGAAAAATTGAAAAGAATCAGAAAAAACATGATCATAGTTGAAAAATTTGCTTAAAATTAGGGTGACTCTGCAGATCCTCATTTCTAGTGCCAAGATATAGTTATATAAACTAAGTTTTATTGATTTATATATTTTGTCTCCAAAATATATTATTTTTATTATATTAATTGTACTGAAATCATAAATGCCAACAAATTACTTTTACTTACGTTTAAATGTTTAAGTTTGTGTATATTTAAAATATCTTTAATATCTAAACGACTAGGCAACTAATACAAAGATATTTTAACTATTTTATTCAGTTTTAAGAACAATCACGTTAAGCATTACAAAATATTGACAAAATAGCTTCACTCTTGAGTTAAGGATGTCACAAGTGTTCTATGGGGTACACATATGGTTTTCAGCCATGGAGATGATTACAAAATGTGTGCTTAACACAACTTCTCCATGTCTGTGCTTGACAAGAAGTATTAATTTTTCCAAAGTATAAGTTCTACTATAACTATGATTAATGTGGCCTCGCCGTCTGCTGCTGCCGCCAGAACTCCTCCCGATTCTCCAGAAACCTCAGCGCTTCTTCCGCTTGCTTCGTCACAATATCATTCTTCTTGTCAGCGATGGCCAGGTCTGGGTTCTTCAGGAGGTTTTCCAGGTATATCTTGTCAGACATGAGCTGGCCCAGCACTGGGCGCGCTGACTTGGAGCGAGTGCGTTTGGATGTCTTTTTCACAGGCTTAACGCAGCCTCCTATTGTGTTCTCTATGGCCTCCTAGAACAGATAGATTTTTTTTTGTTTAGCGGTGTTGTGGCGGGTAGTCATCACATTATGTTTTTAATTACACAAATGAACTTTTTCGACAATGCTTACCAACCGAGTTTATATTCTACACACCACACCACATTGAAGCCATCATCATTTGGAATGACTTGTGCCCAGTGAGTGGTAGAAACATATTAATATAGTTTGGCGCGTACCTGTGCCTTCTGTACTCCAAGCCTGAACTCGTTGAGATCGGGCCGCGCCCGCAGTCCCCTGTGGTAATGCACCAGACTCATCTCGAACTCTCCGCAATAGTACAGGGCCTCGGCCTTGTGAAGGAGCGCCTTGCCGTGCTTCGGGTCCAGCTTCAGTGCCGTCTCGGCGTCCGTCAGGGCGGCCCGCGGCTCCCCAAGGAGCAGGTGGCACTTGCTACGGGCCACGTAGGCGGCCTTTTCTTCTGGGGCCAGCTCAATTGCCTGTAAAGGAAAAATTATAAGGTCGAGAGAGTCACAAGGTCTGGCAAATAACAATCGTAGAAAGGTCACAGAGCCATATGGACTTCTTTCAGCGAGCATAATGAGGATTAAGATGACCTACTTATCACACTTTACTCCAGATTTGGTATCGATGTAGGTTTTCCCTGTGTAAACTAATGCAGCAATAATAAATACCTTGTTTACAAAATTAATTGCTGTTTTAAATCTCTCTCTGGTCATTTCAGCTCGTGCCAAGGCCAGCAAAGTTCCAGCGTCTGCCTCCTCAGGCAGATGCAGAGCGCTGCTTCTCTCCGCTTTGTCTTTCATACTCAGTGACGCTTTTATATCTCGGGATCCCATCACGACGGCTGCAGCCCGATCCTTGTCTGTATACACCTCCTCCTCTCGCCGTCTCCGCTCGCGTTTTTTCTTACTTTTAGCACTCTTTCTCCTTGGCTTAACAGCCTCTTCCCTATCCTTCCCCGAGTGTTTCTCCTCCTCGACGGCTGCTTCATGGCCCTTATCAGCGGAAGGTGGTGCTCTTTTACTAATCGTAGCCTTCGGTGTTGCGTCCTCCTCCTCGTCATCTCCAGCGCCGACTCGAACGAAGCTTGCGAGAAAATCGGCGTCCTTAGCAGGTCCAAGAATGGACCGCGCCAGGGCTTTTGCAGTATCATTGCTGTCCATCGCTTCCACGTTTTACGTAACTCTAAGTGTGTGAAGAGATAGTATTGACGCCCGGAGTGCCGTTACCATGACGACTGAATGTGTTTTCGCACCCACTTTGCCGCCTATCATGCCGCGGCGGTGCTGGGGTGACCGCGTATGCCTCTCTTAGCGTTTACCGACGTTATGCGCGTTATGAGTGCCTAATAAATGCTAACTGGTTTAACGGGCTATTAATACACGTTCGGATGCATGTAGAGATATTAAAATTCGGTCATAAACTTTTAATATGAAAAATGAACGACGGTTTATACGAGACGGCTGAACTAGTTGTGCCTAAGTACACGTAACCAAAGCCATGTAAAATAAAGTACAGTCAATGACAAAATTATGTAGAGTCTAGAAGTATATAATGAAATCCCAATCCCAGCATTGCAAGATCATTCTTGCGTGCTTGCAAAACCAAAAATGTAGACATACTTATTCAATATTACAAGAAAAAAATGCACAAAGTTAGTAATGTACTTAACTACTAAACGCTTTTGGCTACGTGTTATGAGCAGTCAAAAGGTAGATAAGGTGTCATGTGGGCACAGAAAAAACAGACAACGAAAGGGACACAGGTAATGTATATGAGGGATATACTAGCTCTCTTGTTTTTATTTATTGGACTTGGCAGGTTTTAAAACAGTTCATTATACAGCCAGAGGACTCGTCGCCGTGCTTCTAGGACCCCACCCGGTTGCCCAGCGGCACCTCAGCCTTTTTGCCTTGGTATTCAGTAGTAATATATTACTACAAATATATTATTATTATTTATTTAATTATTAGTGCACCGTAGCAGCACCAATGAAGTGCCCGGAAGACTTGTCGCGGTGCTTCTTGTCCTCCACCGGGTTGCTCAAACTAGGAACCCTTATAGTGTCGCCATGTCCGTCCGTCCGTCTAGCCTAGCCCAGAGACTCTTAGTACTAGAAAGCTGTAATTTGGCATGAATTTACATATTAGTCACGCCAACAAAGTGATAAAATAGAACCTTGAAAAAATGTATTTTTTAGTGCACCTACCCTACACGTAACGTGGGGATGTTTATTTTTTCTCGCATACACGGTAGTGTGGGGTGTCGTTGGATAGGTCTTTTAAAAATATTGCGGGTTTGTACACAATATTTCGATTCAGGGTTCCGTTTCTGAAATATTATAGCTTTAAAGCGCTAATTTGTGTCCCCCCCCTACAGCGTAAACCACAAATACTAAAAATCTAAAAAATAACTTAAATTAAAGCACATACTTATACTGAATTTAATAGGAATACTATCACAACTAAGAAGACTTTATTGGTTCTTGAGTTACAAACGGTTTAAATGTTTATACATACCGAAAAGCTATTTGCGGTGTTGGTAAACTGACCGCGACCTATGCCGATGTATGGGGATAACAGTTTTCCAACGGCCAAGTTAAGTTTGTCGCTAGGTCTAATTTGGTTGAAGTAACGGCTTCGGAACCCTACACTGAGCATGGTCCGGCATGCTCTTGCCCGGTTTTATGTATTTGTCATTCACCTTGTTGAGCGAGGTGAGCGCGCGCGAGTAGTACCCGTTCTTGAGGTGCCCGGAGGACTCGTCGCGGTGCTTCTTGGCCTCCACCGGGTTGCTCTGCGGCACCTCGGTCTCCTTGCCCCGCCCCATGCTTGCTGTTTAGTCTGTAAGTGTGCATTTAAGCTATTATCAAAAATTGCATGGTAGTTTGAGATGTGCTGAATGGAATTCACACGGGGAATCAAATCCGGGACCTCTGCGCTAGCTTCGTTCGATTGTTTGGCGCCCTTATTTGAATTTGGTCGGGATTCTATATAGGTATTTATACCGGTGTCTAGTATCCATAGTACAAGCCTAGAGCTTAGTTTGGGACTAGGTCAATTGGTGTGCCAATGTCCCCTGATATTTATTTAATTTATTTTTTATTCTTTGAACCCGGGACCGCTAGTTAGCTAGTATCAGGTAGGGTCAGAGTGCCCTAACTGGCGTTGCTATTCGTTTCGTGTTTAAACCTATCGCGTCACTGGTAGATGACGTGATACGAAAAGTCACGTGATCTACCAGTGACGCGATTGGTGTAAGCACGAAAGGAATAAAAACGCCAGTTAGCTAGTCCATCTTGGCAGGGCTCTCAGCAGTATCAGTTAAAATCATGTCAATCACGGCACGTTCAAATAAAATCATTCTCTTGTTTAGATATTTTTGCCTTCTATATATAACCTTCGATCAACAATACCAACTAGTCGCTGACAAAATCAATATTAAATGCTGTCCGCGTGAATATACCCTACAGTGGCATTTGTTTAGTTTACTAAGAAACCGAGACAAAAGTTTTAAAATAGTTTTTAGTTCAACCTAATCCAGGCTCCTATTTCCGACGGTAAAAAACATTATCGACTTTGACCTTTTATGGTATTGTTTTGACGTCAGCCGCCTTATTGTCAAGTAAATAAGAGCTATCAAACAGTAACAATACGATAACAGCTCAAACACGATATTGTTTTTACCCGACTGCGGCAAAGTCCAAACACTCCTTATGTGATTGAATAGTATATATGTCCGACTCAATGTCCGCTCGTAACTACTGAACTGCTAAAAAGATTTTAATAAATTATACTTGGTTAGATTCGTCTTAACCACTAGACTGTCATCGGCTATATTAAAATTATTTCAATGTGAAATTGACGAAATAAAAAACCAATGCATCATAAGTAACATTACTTTGACGACATTATCCAAACAGCAGTTGGGTTTTTTAAAGCTTGCTTTTCGTTTGACTTGTTACCTACCAGGGCTTGTTACAAGTCTTCGCAGAAACTGATATGGACATGGGACAAGACTATTATAGAGTCGCGACTTAAGATTATTATTTATTATTATCTAAATCATTTGACCTTTTTAGTCGCATATCTGTCATCGGTTTGTTCCAGACAATGCAGAAGTTAATGGTTGCGTATGTGCAATGCAAACATCAGCATTAAAAAAAATGTTAATGGAAATACCTTCACACATGTATGGTGAATTTTGGGTTGCAGTAATAAATGTCATTGAAAAATATAATTAAATAATATTGTACATAATGCGATTCTATTGATCTTGTTCTATAGCCGTCTTGCGATTGTTTTGCGATGACTTGTCCGAGCCCTGCTTGTTACCGTGTTGAATAGAGGCCCGATCAAAATCCAGATCTGTAATATGAAAGTAAGTAAAGGTATTCTATTCCAATGTACGACTAGCTTCCTTTTGCGCAGCGCACCAATACGACGCAAAATTATAACATGTACAGTCTTCTAAGCAGCGCTCTTCAAATAAATTTACCGAGTGGCTTTCCGGAATACCCCTAAAACAATATTACGAATAAAGCAAATGTTAGCAAAAGGCAGTCCCGCCCGAGACATGTTTGTCTACGAGGGCGGGATGATAAGTAACTGGCCTTAGCTATTTAAAAAGGTTGTATTTAAAAATAAACTAGCGTAATTTAAAATGTGTGTCTCTGGCTATCTGTGTTCGAAATTTGAAATTCATGGCTTAAAAAAATATTGATTTTTCTGTCATTTGAAAATTAATTGCGACGATTGTTTTAAAAATGGATAAAATTGAACAAAGAGCGGTGATAAAGTTTCTTTACATGAAGGGTATGAAGGGAAAAGATATTTATGATGAGTTAAAGAATGTTTTGGGGGAATGTGCTCTATCATACGCCACGGTAAAAAACTGGGTGGCTGAATTTAAACGAGGCCGTACAAGTGTCCAAGACGAAGCTCGCCCTGGACGTCCAAAAAGCGTCACGACTCCAGAAATGGTCTGTAAAGTCCACGATATGGTTTTGGCTGATCGACGATTGAAGTTATCAGAAATAGCTGAGACTACAGGGATCTCAAAGGAACGGGTACATCATATTCTAGATGAAGAATTAAATATGAAAAAGTTATCCGCCTGTTGGGTGCCGCGATTGCTTACGCCCGATCAAAAAAGAATCCGCGTGCAAAACTTGAAGGAATGTTTGGATCGTTTTCAGAAAAATAAAGCTGATTTTTTGCGTCGTTTTGTAACAACAGATGAAACATGGGTTCACCACTACACGCCAGAATCAAAAATTCAATCAAAGCAGTGGACTGAATCTGGATGTTCGGGCCCCAAAAAAGCTATGGCTGTAAAGTCGGCTGGAAAAGTTATGGCTTCCGTCTTTTGGGATGCTAGTGGAATTTTAATGATCGATTACCTTCCTAAAGGTGAAACCATTAATGGAGAATACTATGCTAACCTTTTAGATAAGCTACATCAATGTATTCAGCAAAAACGACCAGGCTTAGCAGAAAAAAAAATCATATTCCATCAAGACAATGCCAGGGTTCACACATGTGTTAAAGCCATGGCGAAAATCGGCGAATTGAAGTACGATTTGCTGCCCCACCCACCTTATTCGCCTGATCTGGCACCATCCGACTTCCATATGTTCCCGAAGCTTAAAACTTTTTTGGGTGGACAGAAATTTGCCACTAATGATGCCGTCATAGCCGCTGTAGAGGACTATTTTGGAGGCCTCGAAAGGAATCAATTTATGGAAGGCATCACAGCTTTAGAGCGAAGATGGAATAAGTGCATAGACCTAGACGGAGATTATGTCGAAAAATAAAATTAGTTTTAAAACCAAAATTCAAGTTTTTTTACTTAGGCTAGGTACTTATCATCCCACCCTCGTATCAAACGACACTGATGAATCGCCGAACAAACCGCGGCGGAAATAAATAACTATTTTGCTTCCATGATCAGATAATACTAACGATTGTTGGAATGTGAGCCGCTTCCGTGAGGAGGGACTATTTCTCCGAGGGTTATCGTTTAGGTGGATCGGCCTGTCAGCGTTCTAGTGTGCTGGATAGATGCATTATTTGGATTTTCAGGCGGCTTGGGGTTAACCTGTATAATACGAACCTTGAAGCTTAATGGGATTATATTTCTTAGTCATTATTCTATACAATCCATGACAAAACCTCTTAAGGTTGCGGTTATATTTGACAACGTTAGCACTTATGTCTAAAGAATCTAACTTTGAGCTTACTGCAACCAGTTAGAAATAACTTAGGAACTTGTAGTTGGAGTTCATTGCCCGGGGAAATTCTTTGTGAACTTTTTTCAGGTAACTGTGTGTGTGTCGTAGTGTTTTAACTCTCTTTTAACGGTCTAACTTTTAACAATGCAATATACCACACTGAGGTAACTGTAACTTTACATTTTAGTTGAACATTGGATACTGAACACTTTTTTACTGACTCATATAATTCATCGGGAAGAGCTGATAGAAATGTATTCGTTTTAAACTGAGGGGTTTAGCAAATTTATAAATAATCTTGAAGAATATGACTTTAGAAACCTAGTAACTAAATGTACCTACAGTCTCTAGCAATAATAAAATTGGGCTCAAAAATATCTGGCACTCTCTTATGCTTATAGTGATACAGAAGGGACGGATATTTTTCAAATAAGTGAATTTGCAATTTTCAGGAATTTCTTAGAGAGTTTTTATGCCCGATAGTGAAATTATAGAACCACCACTGAGCAACGGCAAAGTTATTAAGGTAAATAAGTAATAGTCATAGACTATTTAGGTACTTATGACATAATAGTTATCTAGCAGAGCACGACCTCGGGGAGGGCGAGCTGCCATAACTTTTGCTTCGGTAACCGACTCATTACCAAGAAATTATTCATGCAAGGCTACCAAATATCACGATTTCATTATGCAGTAAAACGTTGCTGCATTAGGATACACTAATATGATATTAGAAAATTGGAGCTTTTTAATTTGCAGGATTTCATGGTAATTAACCTATAATGTGTGTAGAAGTAGATCGTATAAATACAGAATGATTTTGACATGTTTTGTGTGTTGCCCAAAAGAAAAACAGGAACTCATAAAATAAATTAAAATTAAATAAAAAGTTTGTTCAAACAAACAAAAACATGAATAGTGATATGATTAGGATGGCGGGAAACCGCTGGTTGCTAGAACAGGACCAATCGTGGTTGAAATCTTCTGTACGGTCTATATGGAAACCGCTGGTTGCTAGAACAGGACCAGTCGTGGTTGAAATCTTCTGTACGGTCTATATGGAAACCGCTGGTTGCTAGAACAGGACCAATCGTGGTTGAAATCTTCTGTACGGTCTATATGGAAACCGCTGGTTGCTAGAACAGGACCAATCGTGGTTGAAATCTTCTGTACGGTCTATATGGAAACCGCTGGTTGCTAGAACAGGACCAATCGTGGTTGAAATCTTCTGTACGGTCTATATGGAAACCGCTGGTTGCTAGAACAGGACTAATCGTGGTTGAAATCTTCTGTACGGTCTATATGGACGATTTTGGGTTTCACTTCGCTAAAGAGTAGATTTAATCTTGAATTTGTATTTAAATATGGATCAGAAATTTTATTAGGGCATGAGTAATATAAGTACCGTCGGTGTATTAAAATATTCCACCGTCTTTAATATACGACTACTTATACTTTTAAAATATACAAATTATGTGTAGCGTACTTACTTACTTAGGCCATCTGATAAAACAGAAATAAGTATACATGGCAACGTGTGGTTGAGTGATATAATGCGACGATTGACTACATAAAGTACCAAACAACCTATTTCCGAGTGCTTGGAACTTAGAGGTGGCTACGCAGCAACGGAGACCGAACTCGAAACAATGCCCCATTCCTCTCAGTCTTCATTTAAAACTGAATCGAGAGACAGTGATAGAGCTAATAGAACTTCCATATTTAGAGTAGGGCTCATGAAAACTTACACGCGAAACCACAATAACGTGACGTGGCGGCCACAAAAATAATCAAATTACAGATTGTAGGGCAGTAAAGAATTTTATGACATCGGGTCTTTTAGTTTCGCGTAGGTTTAGTGGAACATAGCGACCAAATGATTTTCCATGTCCAGGTGGCCTAATATGACTGCGTTTATCGCGTGACAAAATGTGCATAAAACATCGCATCATCACTTTTCGATACGTACGAGAGTGACGGATGCTTTATTCACATTTTGTCACGCGATAATCTCAACCTCAATAATAGGGAAGGATTTGGTTCGAAAAGTAATTTTATTTACACTTCCGAGGTGGGCAGGGTTATGTTGAATAGGTACATTTTATTCGTAAACATTGTATTTTTTCGCAATCGAATAAAATAAAAATATAGTGTAAGTATATGACTCGGTCATAAAACACCTTTTGTCCTCAACTTGAATATCCACCCATGGCTCGGGCGGATAAAGTTCTCTGATGAAATAGGTTGTTTTATGCACTTGTTATACAATCTACAATCTACAATTTAATTAATGTGTAGTGCAAATGGTTATGTTATAATCCTTACTGTAAAATACCATTAAACCTGATTAGGTGAAAAACCACAAAAAAACATTTAATCGTAATGGAGGAAATGCCGATATACCTATGGTAGGTACCTACAGTTCTCTACGGCTGACCGTCCAGCCTTATAAGTAGTGCTTTGTCACTTTAACCGTTTAACGTCATATTTGACCGCTGCAGTAATTTGCCAAAGGCTTTAAAGCGACAAGGTAATAAAGTGTGCAGTGCAGGCCGACTGTATGTATAATAAATATTACATGTATACCTATATTATATACACATACATATACATAAACTCACGCATTCCTTCGCTCCCAGGGTGGGTAGCCAGAGCTACAGAATTACCTATAATATAACTGCAAAAACTTGTTGACAATATCCGTAACCACATTTTGCACAATCGACTAAGATGTTAAACAGAGTATTAGTGACAGGTTGCAAGCCTAACAGTACTACCAGCCTTTATTCCCTTAGTCGCCTCTCACGACATCCACGGTAAGACATGGAGTGGCACTATTCTAACCCGGCAACCACAATCGACCACGGTTTTATTTTAATACTTACATAAAAAATATGATCCGAAATACAAAACTACACCCTTAAACTTTTCCTGGAGCTCACATTAAATATACTCTGTAATATCGGTCGGCGGTAAGATGCGCTGCCACGGGGGCAGCTTTTAGACTGAGCAACTAGTGGACGGGTTCTGGTTGCCTTAATGAAAGGGGTTTCTTACATTATACGACGCGACGTGGCGTGAATCACGGACTTGATTATTTTGGAGAAGAAGATTTATTTATTCACATATTCTGTAATAATCAATTTAAATAGCCGTATGATCTTTGAATTAAGAATAAAGTGTCCAATAATGGTGCATGTCAACTAAACGTGTTAAACAAGTGCCTTTACCCTAATTGTTTTAAATAGGTTTGTTCCAAGAATGGACAGTCTGAATGAAGTGTCTTATCTACTACCCAATTACTGTAGGTTTTTCACTTAACTACCTACTCCTTAAAAGTATCTCTTGTATATTCCGTGATTATGTCATGAAGTGTAAGGGTGTCGAAGTTAATAAAGCGCATGGAAAATTCGCAAATTACCAAAGGTCGAAGTGTCTCTAACGCTGGTTCCAATATTCAAATATATCTCCTATGTGCAGTTAAAGACAGTGTTCGTCGTTCTTAAGACGGTAAATGACCACCTCTCCGCAGGCTGAAATACTCTCCAACCTGGTTATTAGAGCCTATGTCATGGACTATGTCGGAGCCACTTAGGGCACCTTGCAATCTCATGATTAAAACTTTGACTTTTAAACCTTTGGTTTGTATGGCTGGGGATCCCCTTCACCGACACTAATTTAATCGAATGTAGGTATCCTTTCATCGGAAGCTTATTTATGCCAAAACCTTAGGTTATTTTAAGCATGGGTTGCAAAGGTCAGGCTAGGTTAGACCTGAGACCACTAAAAAATTATAACTCTTGCACGTGTAACCTGGCGATGGAATGAAAATTCGGCGAAGTAATTAAACATTCTAAGAAATGAGTGTGGGTGGTTTACTTTTGACACGCTCATAAGAGCGTAAGTAAGCCTCACATGTAAAGAATATTTGCCAACCCAATCTTGGTTACGATTTCATTGCTGGTGAGTTGTACCGGTACCTTTCCTCAACCAACGATTAAACGTGGTCGCCAGACGTGATGCGAGTTCTAAAGGCCTCCTGGTGACATGCGATCCGTAAATAACCGCTAAATTATGCCTTGCCATTAGTCTCGTATCGAACTAACCCAAACAAACAAAAAATAATAACTGCCAACTTTGCTAAATTAGTGTTTTTATTTTACTTTCCTGACTTCGGTTAGAAATGAATTTTGTCACGCATTTCGAATACTACTTACTTAAACACATTTGCTCCGTAATGCCAATAAGTGCTAACAATGTGACTTAGGTACTACTTATGCACTGGGAAAAAAGTAATGAGGACTGAGAACTGAATGGGTTCGTGTAAATACCTATTTGCACACTGCAGTGTCAATCGGCTTTTTCTTCGAGCTTGTCCGGACACACTACCGTATTAACTCTACTGTGTTCTCTTTGTGGGATTCATTTGTGTGGCCTATCCTGTGCTCAACAGTAGACTTAGGTAAATGATAGTCGTTAATGGTCTTTTATCTACACACATATCATAAGTTCTCTATTAGTCCATGATTTTTAAAAAAAACATTTTATATTTGTGACACAGTACCAGTTGGTTTTGCCGCCATTTTAGTCGTAAGTCGTCGGCTTCTGAAACCATCTAAGAGTACCTACCTATTTATAATAGTGTAGGGATAAAGTAATGTATGCAACTGTACGAGTACATAATCAAGCCTAAAAACACTCGTGTGGTCTTATTGTTATTATGAAACGAGCCTAAGGCGAGGCTAACCAACACTCGTGTTTTAACGACTCTCATTATGTATCAGTTACATAATCAACTATTATCGTTTGAACAGTTTTCAATGTTTCTCACAGTTCTTGAAACCGGGCATGTTAGCTTCAACCCTAAATGACTCGTCTCCGATATAAATTACCTCCATTATTTCAGTACGCCATGATACCGCTGTTTGCTTTCTGTTATACCCAGTTTCGTGACGGGGATGCACGCAACCCGTGGCGCAATACTGTAATTAATGTGGGGGGACATCCATTGGGGGGATACTGTGACAAAGGCTTGCTGAACTACGGTTAATGAAGAGGTGAGGTTTTTGTTTCCAATGACACAATTTGATAGTTGTCAATTAATTTGTGTTCAGGTTTTGCCATTTCACCATATTTTATATATGGTGTTATAATACCTTTATTATTAATTACTTATTTTAGAATTAAAATGCACTTTCTCTACAATAATTCTAATGTACCAATGAAAAGTAATTCTATTGATTGTTTGTGATTGGTTGATAATATTTGACAGTTCCTTTGTCAACAACCAATCCCAGACTAGTAAAGCCGCCTGGTAGTCAGGTACTTGGGCGCTCGGTTTTCGGCGTAAACACAGTATAGAATAGACTTGGCCCTCGCGTATACCTTTGAGAAGGAGATAGTACCTATTTCTATACATATAAGTGTGGTATATATGCAATCAAATCTGAGTTGCCAACAATTTGCTAAATTTCTCCAATAGATACTTTTTACCTGACTTCAACAACCGGTCGATTGCGAGTCAGAAATATAATCCTCGTGCTTGTGTTTTTTTTTTAGGTCTAAAATGCCTACGGTTAGAATGCCACTTCAAGTTTGTGTAAATTTTTATTTATGTAAATATTTGTTACAGGAGGTCCAGTCATTTATTAACAATGTGCTTCGAAGTGTTTTGAGCAGATATGGAAAACCTTTTGTGCCAAACGTATACGCGAGAGAGGGACAGGTAAGAGTAAGTCCATCTCGTTTATACGTAATATGTATAAACGCATCTCAACCTCCCCACCAAGTACCTAGTGCAATGCCTACTCTATTCTATTCTCCCTCTACAGTTTTCAGTCATTGCGAAGTCACTAGTATTGTACTGTAAACCTTGCTGTAACTAAGTATCATCCAAAATTAGTCAATACATTTACTTAAACCTACTCGTAGTAAGAGTATTTCAGTGTATAAGAAACCTTTCCTACTGAGTATGTGACCAAAGAGGTTCCATAACCGCCTGCAAAATTATGCAAATATTTCGAGAATAATGGTTCAGTTTGCTAAAATTGCAGTGCGCTACGTCCTTAATGGACATTGGTATTGGGAAAATACCTACTGTGAAGTGAAGAGGTAACATTTGACAAAAAAAAATGATATGTCTGGGACGGAGCTGATCAAATATTTTTGAGTAGAAAGTTTGATCTTACAGCTTCTGACGTAGAGTTCGTCTCCCGATATTTCAATGTTTCTTCCCGGACACTTGAACATACTTTCTAAGCACCTCTTTGTTACTATGGAATTAGCATTCCATTTTTAAAGTTATTATATTCAGACATTCAGCGGCTCTGAGTAGAAACTCGGGCTAAGCCTAATTGCTTCTGACGTATTATTATCGTATTATAAACATGTAGCTCTTGTTTACTTTACAATAATGGCAGTCGCGTTAACAATGCGATAGAACTACGTTTAGGGATAAACTACAATAGGCTCGGGTTGTTGTTAACTGTTGGACGGCGCAGTTTTAAAACTATAGATTTGTTGATGTTTGATACTTTCTTACAAGAAGTAAGGTAAGGCAGTAAACAGCAATATGAATGCGCAATATATTTCTGAAAAGCTGATAACTCGGGGTCTATGGAACGATTTAGTTTATTTTTTGTAGCGCTATTTCTATCAGGCTATAGGTATAGGTGATGTGGAAAGTAGGCCAGAGTCAAAATTACTCGAATATTACAGAACTGCCTTTAAATTGGAGGTCAAATATAACAATAGTACATTATGATACAAGTGTGCTAAGTTGACCATTGTATACAAGGCGCTATTGTGTGCGCACGAGCGAAAGCGAGTGCGCCACAAGAAAGCCGCGTATATTATGGTCACAGGCACACGTGTTACATACGACGTTTTTCAACACACTTGCGAAAAAAAAACAAGACTCTTCATTTAGTCAAATTTTAATTAATGATGTAATGGTAAAATTACAATTTCTTCATTTTCTTTACTTAAAGAAGACATTTTCGTAATAAAAAATAACTTCACAATAATTAATCCAAACTATCTTCGTCACAGCCGTCAATTATTTACGAAAAATGGCGGCTGTTTGTTGCTAAGAAAAAAAAAGGTAGGTATAACCCGACTAAATTATATCGCTTCTTCTTCGTACTTACAACTTGGTACTAGGCTACAAATGTAAATTGTTTGGGTTAATAACCTAAAGGCACTTGTGCGTAATATACTGAAAAAGCACGCGTGTTTAATATCTAGGTTTATGAGCCAAAAATCGGTGGAATAAAAAGGTCGTTTTGAGCAAGTGTGTTGAAAATAACTTTACTGCATGCTAACATTACGCAGATGGAATGTTTAAATTATACAATTATTTTATTATATGAAGAAATCCTTTATTGACTATATAGACACTTATTAAAATACTAAACCCAGTTTAGGCGTTTGCTGTTTTCTATAGCTAACACATTTTTTTTCTATTTTTTTTTTCTTTCAGCTCTTGACTAGATCAATAAATATATTCAATGCCAAATATTGTAAAAGGTTACAAATAATTTAGAAAATATGAGCTTTTATAGATAACAATATTATATTTACTTTATGTACTACTTACTAACACTTATATAAGTATAATTCGAATATAAACAAATGCATTTTTAATTGGCGCCCAACATGGGGCTTGATACACTTTTGTAAAACTTAGTTATCTTTACACATTTTTATTAATACTCGATTTTAATTATATTGAAAGTAAATTATCTTTTGCTAAAGCAACATACAAAAAATAAATCACAGTCTATAAACATTATAAAATATGTATGTTTTCACTACTCTACACAGCATCATTTGACACTGATTACTTAATCTTAAAATCTTGATTAAAGTCCTATTAATAAGTTTGAAATGTCGTCGAAGTTCATTTTATTACATTAAGTACTTATAGTATGACATAAGACTACTTATAGTAGGTATACATAAGATATTTCAATTGTTTTAATCAAATTGTAAAAGACACATTTTAAAGATAAGGTCCATTTCGCAAAAAAAAATATTGGCTCTAACATATGGAAGCCAAAATACATATCACAATCAATCACACAGGAATCAGGGGTGCATAAAAATAATGCAAATCTACCTGTATAACTCCCTCCCATAGGTCTTATAGATAGGCATACTGCCTACTATCAACTTAAAAATCGCAGTTTGTAAATGACATAACAAAATCCGCTTCAGTGCTTTTGATCTCGCACGTCATGGTTACATGCTTCAATTTCAGATCTACGTAGGTCAGCATTATTTTAATAGTTAACGGTTTTGAGAAAACTTTGCTGGACTTATTTCCAAATAATTCTAAGTTAACGGAAAGCAAGGGAAGAGGGATTAAAGCAGCCAATTTCCGTTATATAGATAGTTTGTATGGCGTTGCCACAATGCCAGCGTCCACGGCTGACGGTAGGTGCCGGAACTGGGGGACAAGAGGGCATAAGTCAAAAATTTAAGTTCCGAGTCACGTTAGCTCCATCCCTGTGACTCGTCATTCGACACTAAATCGAGAGAAAGGGATGGAGCTAACCTAACTTCTAAAATCGATTTTTAAAGTAGGGCCTCAGGAAAGATTCTTCATAGATGGAGTGACAAGCAGTGTGTCACTTGGTAGCAAAATTATCTCATCTTGGGCAATTAAGATGCATAATGTTGTCTTAAACGATTTTCGAAATGTCGAAATGCGTGACCGCGTCCGTCAGCTCACGTCAATCCTTGCGCATTGCGTCTTATTGTCTGTGGGGCCACTCAGAATCCCGCGTTCTGAATTCAAATTTTAATAAAGAATTTCGCTTCGCTCTGGATCGATCCTCGCTGGAAGGATATAATTTGCTCCCTTGTGACACAGTCTACAATTCCTGGTTCTTCCTGGGTCCCTTATTCGCTGGAGAAGACGATTTTCGGCAGAGGCCCGTGGAACCTCGCGAGTAGCGGCAGCGGCGCCGCAGGCTCCTCCTTGTCCGAGGGAGTGTCTTCGAAGGGCTGCATTTGTAAAAAACTCAAGGTTAACATTAATTTCCTATTACCTTTTTTTGTCTATGAATGTTTCGTTTGTGAGTACTTAATAGTCTACCTATAAAACTGTGACTCGAGTTCGTATTGGAGAATCAAGGTGTCTAGTGAATACTGGTACACTTAACCTATTGCTAATCAGTTCCCACATGTATTGGCAACATGATCCAATTTGCCCCTAAGCCACAGAACGAAGCTAACTTGAAGTCATCGGAAAATTATATCGTTTCGGCAGAATGTACCGATGTTTGTACCGATGTGATGTATCGTTTGGGACATGTGCAGAAAACGCTTAAATCTGGTTTGTCATAATTCGAATTCGAACTTGGAGAATTTCGAAAAATAGGTATTTAAAAAATCGAATGCTATGGCTAATAAAGCTTCGTTGATTCCACACAGTATTTAAATGGTGGTGACCTTGTTCTCGGAGATGACAGAGAGCTTGCGGCGCGAGGTGGCGCTCTGCGCCCGCGCGCGTCGTTCTCCGGCGCGCTCTGGGCCGCTCCGGTCAGCGCCGCTCCGGTCAGCTGCAGTCCGGTCCTGGCCACTCCGTTCCGCGCCGGTCTTGTCCGGGCCGATCCGGTCCGCCCCGGATCCCGCGCTGCTACCTGACAGACCGGAGCTGCGGCGCTTGCGCAGGCCCTCTGCGCCTAGAGCGGAGGCCGCGGCAGCTGCAGCCTTGCGAGCCTGGACAACATGGTCGTATTAAATATAGATTACAGACCCGTGTCAAGTCGTTGGATTTTATTTTACTAACGAAGAAAGGGTATAGCCGGGTAAGCATGGCGAAATTGCCCTTAGCGAAAAAAATAATTTCCTTTTACTGGGTTATTAACCTTTACATATGTAGTGCTTTCACCAAAATTTAAGCCTCAAATCCTTCAGGTTTAAAAAAAAACCGCATAAAAAGAAATAACATTTTTATTTTATTTTACCCAAAGTACTAATCCGATTTCTTTGTAATTTGGATATGTTGTATATACAATTAAGGTCGCTTTCTAAAAAAAAAAATAATGAATTATCTCTTGAAAAAATAGAAAAAAATCGAGTTAAAAAATTTCAAAAAAATAAAAAAAATACGTGCGAGATTGCGACAATTTCCAAATTTATATATTTTATGTAGAATTTAATAATGTATAACATATAAAAAATTTAATAACTAAAATCGGGATTAACAGTGTGAAAAACTTGAATTTGTACCATCCCATACATTATTTTCAAACAAAATAACTTCTACGTATTACACTATGAAGTTATAGTTCCAACGCATTTTGAATTTGGAACGAGACTTATTTTACTGACAAGGAAAGGTACCCAACTGTCCGGCTCCGATTTTGTTGATTTTGACATATGTTAGAGAGTAGTTTAAAATAACAGACACGTATTTTTTTTTACCGACCCAAACTCAACCTGTAGGGAGAAATTGACCTCCAAAGTACTGAAAAGTGACTAAACCCTCTAACTTATATAGAGATAGTATTTAAAAAAAAAATGCAAGTTTCATAGCGGTTTGATTATAAATGTTTAAGAAGATGAAAAAATAATGAGCACGCGTTTTGTTATATCGGCTAAAACTCATATTTAATAAAAAAATCCCTTCAAAGATCATTGAAGATACACTTCCTGTGGTATTTTTTTATAATATTAGTTTTAGCCGATATAAAAAAACACGTGCTCATTATTTTTTCATCTTCTTAAACATTTATAATCAAACCGCTATGAAACTTGCATTTTTTTTTTAAATACTATCTCTATATAAGTTAGAGGGTTTAGTCGCTTTTCAGTACTTTGGAGGTCAATTTCTCCCTACAGGTTGAGTTTGGGTCGGTAAAAAAAAATACGTGTCTGTTATTTTAAACTACTCTCTAACATATGTCAAAATCAACAAAATCGGAGCCGGACAGTTGGGTACCTTTCCTTGTCAGTAAAATAAGTCTCGTTCCAAATTCAAAATGCGTTGGAACTATAACTTCATAGTGTAATGTCAAAATCAACAAAATCGGAGCCGGACAGTTGGGTACCTTTCCTTGTCAGTAAAATAAGTCTCGTTCCAAATTCAAAATGCGTTGGAACTATAACTTCATAGTGTAATACGTAGAAGTTATTTTGTTTGAAAATAATGTATGGGATGGTACAAATTCAAGTTTTTCACACTGTTAATCCCGATTTTAGTTATTAAATTTTTTATATGTTATACATTATTAAATTCTACAAAAAATATATAAATTTGGAAATTGTCGCAATCTCGCACGTATTTTTTTTACTTTTTTGAAAATTTTTAAGAAGATGAAAAAATAATGAGCACGTGTTTTTTTATATCGGCTAAAACTAATATTATAAAAAAATACCACAGGAAGTGTATCTTCAATGATCTTTGAAGGGATTTTTTTATTAAATATGAGTTTTAGCCGATATAACAAAACGCGTGCTCATTATTTTTTCATCTTCTTAAACATTTATAATCAAACCGCTATGAAACTTGCATTTTTTTTTTAAATACTATCTCTATATAAGTTAGAGGGTTTAGTCACTTTTCAGTACTTTGGAGGTCAATTTCTCCCTACAGGTTGAGTTTGGGTCGGTAAAAAAAAATACGTGTCTGTTATTTTAAACTACTCTCTAACATATGTCAAAATCAACAAAATCGGAGCCGGACAGTTGGGTACCTTTCCTTGTCAGTAAAATAAGTCTCGTTCCAAATTCAAAATGCGTTGGAACTATAACTTCATAGTGTAATGTCAAAATCAACAAAATCGGAGCCGGACAGTTGGGTACCTTTCCTTGTCAGTAAAATAAGTCTCGTTCCAAATTCAAAATGCGTTGGAACTATAACTTCATAGTGTAATACGTAGAAGTTATTTTGTTTGAAAATAATGTATGGGATGGTACAAATTCAAGTTTTTCACACTGTTAATCCCGATTTTAGTTATTAAATTTTTTATATGTTATACATTATTAAATTCTACAAAAAATATATAAATTTGGAAATTGTCGCAATCTCGCACGTATTTTTTTTACTTTTTTGAAAATTTTTAAGAAGATGAAAAAATAATGAGCACGTGTTTTTTTATATCGGCTAAAACTAATATTATAAAAAAATACCACAGGAAGTGTATCTTCAATGATCTTTGAAGGGATTTTTTTATTAAATATGAGTTTTAGCCGATATAACAAAACGCGTGCTCATTATTTTTTCATCTTCTTAAACATTTATAATCAAACCGCTATGAAACTTGCATTTTTTTTTTAAATACTATCTCTATATAAGTTAGAGGGTTTAGTCACTTTTCAGTACTTTGGAGGTCAATTTCTCCCTACAGGTTGAGTTTGGGTCGGTAAAAAAAAATACGTGTCTGTTATTTTAAACTACTCTCTAACATATGTCAAAATCAACAAAATCGGAGCCGGACAGTTGGGTACCTTTCCTTGTCAGTAAAATAAGTCTCGTTCCAAATTCAAAATGCGTTGGAACTATAACTTCATAGTGTAATACGTAGAAGTTATTTTGTTTGAAAATAATGTATGGGATGGTACAAATTCAAGTTTTTCACACTGTTAATCCCGATTTTAGTTATTAAATTTTTTATATGTTATACATTATTAAATTCTACATAAAATATATAAATTTGGAAATTGTCGCAATCTCGCACGTATTTTTTTTATTTTTTTGAAATTTTTTAACTCGATTTTTTTCTATTTTTTCAAGAGATAATTCATTAATATTTTTTTTAGAAAGCGACCTTAATTGTATATACAACATATCCAAATTACAAAGAAATCGGATTAGTACTTTGGGTAAAATAAAATAAAAATGTTATTTCTTTTTATGCGGTTTTTTTTTAAACCTGAAGGATTTGAGGCTTAAATTTTGGTGAAAGCACTACATATGTAAAGGTTAATAACCCAGTAAAAGGAAATTATTTTTTTCGCTAAGGGCAGTTTCGC
This sequence comes from Acleris sparsana, assembly GCA_923062465.1. Classification (NCBI taxonomy): domain Eukaryota; kingdom Metazoa; phylum Arthropoda; class Insecta; order Lepidoptera; family Tortricidae; genus Acleris; species Acleris sparsana. The sequence continues at coordinate 5,414,339 of OV281286.1, forward strand.
CATGCTTACCCGGCTATACCCTTTAACATGCCGTTTTAAACGGGCGTATCGTGGTTCACGCAGCTTAAGGTGAAAACATCTAAAATGGATAAAAAATAACTTAATAACCCTAGTCTACCCAAGATGCAAACGCTAGTAGCGTTTGCATCTTGGGTAGACTTTTTCTTTTAGACGTTTTTCTTTTCTCAGTTGACCACGTGGTTTATCGTGACGCACGAGAATGTCATCTCATACATTTATGATATAAAAGAAACGTTATTAGCGTTTGAATGTTGGCTAGGGCCCTTGTCGTGGCTGAAACTACCGAGGAACATATGTGGATGGGACTCGAACCCACGCAAGCACTGAACAAAAAGCTCGTACCTGTCGGTTGGCTATGCGGCGCTGCGCCTGCCTCTCGGCGTTCTCGCGCATCAGCTGGTCGGCGCGCCGGCGCAGCACGAGCGCGGCCTGCCAGTGGTGCTTCAGCGCCGCGTTCAGCGCCGTGCGGGTCAGCGCGAACAGGGACGCGTAGCCGCGAGCCCTGATCGCGACCAGGTCACAGATAAAACTCTTATATCGCCCATTGTAGAGCAAAAGCTAAATTGTGGGTGTATGTATCATACCTGACCGTAGCAGTGCGCCGCCTGAGCCCCTCTAAGCCGAGCAGGCTGATTTCCCCGAACACGGAACCCTCGCCTAGCGTTGCTAGCACTTCCGTCTCATCATGCGACATCACCTAAACATGGAACAACGTGTAAGTAAAGTATAGTGGTTTTATCTCACGAAAGCGGGTGGGCCATACTTGTGTGTGTAGATACAAGTATGGTCGCTTCCGTGAGATAAATCAACTGTAGCTAAGATGACTGTATGATTTTACTAAAATTACGTTGAACTAATCAGCGTAGGGCCATTTATAGAAACGCGGATCGTTGCCAGGTTACCAGAGCTACAACTAAAAAAACACAAAAAGCAGAGCGACACAGAAAATAATAAACGGACCACCTCGCCCGGCAGGAAGGACACGGGCCACAGTTGCAGCACCAGGTTGCGCTGGAGCGACGCCGAGCAGTCGCGGGACAGCTGTACCTGGTGTGGCAGCTAATAGGGAAGGGACTCACGTAGCACTCGCCACACTTGACGATGTACATCTCGCGGCCGACGTCCCCGCGGCGCACGACCACGTCGCCGGGCAGGAAGGACACTGGCCGCAGCTGCAGCACCAGGTCGCGCAAGAGTGACGCCGAGCAGTCGCGGAACAGCTGCACCTGAAAACAATACGCGTAGCATAAATATGGAGAATCTATATCTATATCAATAAATAAAATTAAAGTGTCTGTGTGTGATTGTGTGTAAAAAATTTCAAAATAAATGCCAAAATTTAAACAAAAACTGCTATTTAAGCGATGCCTAATCACAAATGACCGCGCTTAGTTTTTTGTCTTTCTGTCTGTCTGAATGTTTATTTCGAATAGGCTCCTAAATGGCGAGGGTCGCTAGTTACAAGCTTCCTAGTTCGTACTTAAAACGTCTAAGCTAACACATATTTAATATTTTACACTAGTGAACAGAATGACGGTATAAATAGTAATTTGTTACATGTTAAATATTTATATCTAACTCATACCTTGCTTAGAGTTGACATGTGTACTTCCAATGCCACATCACATTTCATGTTGTACGGCAGCACGTCCAAAATGTTCGACTCAACTGTTAATAATAGAAATAAAACAACATACTTTTAGCATCATAAAATGAGATCGTGATTCAATAACCGGCTAAAGCGTATGATTAACCATCTAGTTATTTTAGCCCCACGTTGGGCGCCAGTTATTTTTTTTGTAAAATTTAATGATTTAATGGCTTGGAATAGGACAGGATGGAAATTACTCCACCGAAAAGACAATAGCTCTTAAATATATTATGATGATGAATTATTTAAAGGTCAACACTAAACCTTGCATGGAGATTTGTGAAGCAGTAACCGATGATTAAAAGCATATAGACGCATAAGTAAGTTCAACACTTTAAAAACACACAACAGTTTAAAAAAGACCACGTTATATGTTGACGAATTGGTGATTCGTCTGTGTTTATGACGTCTATGTCGGAGGCTCTATTTTACTCAGTTAAATCATATTGCTTTTGACATGTAACCGTATTGCTTTCAACTCGGCCGCACTTACTAACACGTAAATAAAAGCTACCGTAAGAGAATGTCATCTCATACATTTTAAGCGATAGCATTGAAACGTTATTAGCGTTTGAATGTTGGCTAGGGCCCTTGTCGTGGCTGAAACTACCGAGGAACATATGTGGATGGGACTCGAACACACGCAAGCACTGAACAAAAAGCTCGTACCTTTCGGCTACCATATAACATCTCAAAAGCAATATGTTTTACGCAGTATCATAGAAGCCCAGTGCGTATTTCACAGTTTTTTCCTAAAGCACTCACCGAAGCACCTCTGCTGGCTCCAGGTGTACTTGAACCAGCAGGTCACGCGCTTTTGCAGCGACGCCGGCATATTGAGCCGGCGCAGATAGCGTGTGCAAGAGTCCACTGTCTTGCGATATTCAGTCTGTAAATAATTTATCTTCGACCAGATCATATAAGAAAACTACTACTACTTTAGGGTAGTCTAGCTAAAAAAGCATTAATTTTGTACGCCTTAAGCAACAGAAAGCAAAAGTAAGCCGCCACCGATACCGCTAGAAGACGCAAAAGTAAGCGAGCCAGAGATTCTGGCATCAGGTTCCTAGAGCATGGGACCAGAATACTGTTGCGTACACTCCTGCCTGTCGTTAAAGTGGACAAAAAGAGACTCGGGGTCTCAAGAGTACTCATACCGCTTAAGTGGATCAAGTTATGTGACCTGGGAAAAGCTTAAGCATGCAATTGCAACAAGCAACGTTGAGGTTCCGGTAACGATCCTAAAAAGATCGCAGTGTACTAGTCACTAAGGTACATTTTTGAGTGAAGGTTGTTTGTGATAATTAAACACGTCTTTCTTCCATAGTATTTTAATGCAACTAACGCTACGTCACACAAGGCATAGGATGACATATTAGTAAATCTAGATATAGGTATAAGTAACTACACGCTCGCGGTTTGAAAGCGAATTTTGACTAAACATACCGCCCTCCAAAAACAACAGTTTTTCTACAAAGTCTGCACAATGAGAAAATAAAAAAAAAAAAGAACGGTACCGTATCGCAAAACAATAATTATCTATGACACGGTCGTAGGTACTATTGCTCTGAGGCACAGCAGAACGAAATGTAGCTTAAAACTTATTAAGTAGGTCTTAATAAGCCAAACTCAGTTACCACCGCCTACACTTAAATTAACATAATAGGGTAGGAAATACTACCGCTAGATTACTCGCATTATCAAAGTATCAGACAAGTTCGAGTTATCAAAGTTTTAGACTCTAATATAGAATAATAAGGTCGATAATCGAACATACCTACTTTCCAATACGAGTAACAATATGATCGTAAAATAATGTTACGTTAAGCTAGGTAAACAAACATAAACAAGGCAAATTTACTTTTCTTTTACCAATTTAGCAAATATCTACGCGTCGCATGCAAGAACGCTGATAACTAAAACTAAATACTGAATGAGGTTAAAACTACATAAAATCATGGTTACACAAAGCAAGCTTACCAAACGACTAAAGTGGACTGTATTATTTTATAATTTTTAAGCTTTGTACCACAAATTCTGTACATACACACCTAACTCAGTATGAATACGATACGGTCGACAAACGAACGTGTTGACCGTTTTAGTACCTTGTCACACAAAAATTAAATTCAACATTATAGTTACAGGCATGAAATTGACCACGATAACTACCGCGACAAGGTTGCAAGTAGGCTAAACATTTCTATTACGTGACCGATGTATATCTAATTTTTATAATTCTAAATATGAAATGAGAAGGAAAGCAACAGGAATGCCTTAACACTAAAATATTATAGAGAATTACTAAAATATTAATTAGTCTAGTTAATAACAAACATATAAAAATACTTATAAAGCGTTAATGAGTGGTTATAGTTTAGACACTGATTATAAGAAGTCAGAAGTTATTGATTAATAAACACTTATTAGGCCGCCCACCATTAACGCATTTTATTGTGTTTACTCTTGTAAACCTTTAGTTAATAATATTAGTTTAGAAACCGTTCGTTTTAAAATATTGTTACCTTTGCATTGTACAGATACAACACGTACCAACTTATCGGAACCTGGATGTAAGGCTACGACTTTTCCTAGCATCCATTTTGCAGGTGGTAAATCGTCTTCCTTTATTATTACAATATCGCCCACGGATGGTGTTGGTACAATTTCTTGCCACTTATGCTTTTGCTGAAGGGTGTGGAGATATTCAGATTTCCATCTTTGCCAGAAATCCTGCAATTGGGTTTGTATTAATTGCCATCGGGTCAATTGATTGACGTTTCTGAGGTCGTGTCTTTCATCTGGAATATTGATAAGGGGCTCACCAATAAGAAAATGACCCGGGGTAAGCGGGTTCAACGAATCGACTGTCTCGTCCAATTGACACATAGGCCGAGAGTTTAAGCAGGCTTCACCTGTGCTAGTAACGTCGCCGGTTCACTAATGTTTGACCAAATCATCATTTGACAAACGTATCATTTTACAAACTTTCATTTGACAAAGAGTTACTTCCCGCCGTATTATTTTTAAGCTTTTTGTGGTAGATATTGTAACCTAACCTAACTTAATTAATAAGCTCATTTAACCTATGCAATATGTTATGGTTTAAGAACAAACACGTTTTTGCGAAATGAAAGTTTGTAAAATGATACGTTTGTCAAACGTACTTTTGGTCAAATGGACGGACCCCAACGTCGCCATCTCTTCATATGTCAACTTTGTAGTGGCGTTAACTCTAAGTAGATGTCGTTTGGCTGAGCGAACGCCGGCTTCCCAAATTCCACCAAAGTTTGGAGCTCTTGGTGGGATAAAATGCCAAGTCGTACCATCATTTGCTAAGAGGTTAGCAATTTCTTTGGTAACGTCATTCATGCCTTTTGTAAACATATTCTTCAGGTCCTTGTCAGCACAAACGAAATTGCTACCATTGTCGCTCCATAAATGGCCACAATGGCCTCGTCGCGCAACAAATCTTCTGAATGCTGCTATGAATCCTTGGGCTGTGAGGTCAGTCACGGCTTCCAGATGAATCGCTCGCGTGCACATGCAGACAAAAAGGCAAATATAGCCCTTGGTTGCCTTGTGACCTCGACCCTTGGATGTCCTTAAATACACAGGGCCGGCATAATCAACACCGCTGTTGTAAAATGCACGCTGTGGAGTTATTCTCGGGGCAGGTAACTGTCCCATCAGCTGTTGTTGAGTCAAGGCCTTATCCTTTATACATACTGAGCAGTTTCGAATAAACTCTCGAACGGCTGACTTAAGGCTAATAACCCAGTACTTACTTCGGACGTATGAAATGGTCTGAGTAATAGTTCCATGTAAGGTTTTTGTGTGCGCTTCGGTTATTATCAGTTTAGAAATATGCTGCTTGCCAGGGATAATAATCGGATGTTTGAACTCTTCTGACAGATCTGATTTGCTCAATCGGCCTCCAACCCTCAACAAATTGTCCTTATCTAAATAGGGTGTAAGACTTATCAATGAACTTTTATTTCTTATCTTTCCATTTCTTGTAAGATCATTTATCTCATCGTTATAGACTAAATTTTGATAATATTTTACGCTCATTGTTTCTACGTTATTCATTTCTGCAACCGTAAGTACTTCCTTTGAACTATTTTTCTTTTTGCCGTGGAATAATCTTTTACACCGAGCCAATACTCTTCGCAAATTTGTCATTGACGAAAATCTTTCCCAAATAGGTGTGTCTGTTTGTGTTATGTCATCTGTAATTATGTGGAATGTCTTTTTAGTTTCCAGATCGGTTTGAGGGATTGTGTTATTTCTCTCGAATTCTGTATCTTTGAGTTGTAGCCACTTTGGGCCAAACCACCAAAGCTCATTCAGTGTCAATTCGCTAGCTTTCACGCCTCTAGACGCGAGATCAGCAGGATTGTCTGCTGATACAACATGCCTCCACCTATCATTATCGATTTTCTGAATTATATCTGAAACTCGATTGCCAACAAACACTTGCCATCGACTTGGCTGAGATTGCAGCCATGATAAAACAACCATAGAATCAGTCCAAGCGTATAATTTGTTCATGGGGATCTTGAGCAAATCAGAGAGCTCATGCAATAGCTTTGCCAGCAACACCGCGGCACAGAGTTCCAGCCGAGGTATTGACAATTGTTTAAGAGGTGCCACTCTTGTCTTGGACGCCAACATGGTAACATGTACGTCCTCCCTTTCGTCTATGGCTCTTACATATACCACGGCTGCCATAGCTGCAGCGGAAGCATCAGAGAATCCATGGAGCTGAACGTCCTTGCAACGAGATGTAGTCTTTATCCAGCGTGGGAGTTTAAGAGTCTGCAACTCAGGTAGACTTTCTCGGTAACTCATCCACTCATTGACTAGCTCAAAGGGTAACTTATCATCCCATCCCAGACTGGAGAGCCACAGTTTCTGAATCATGATTTTGGCAGTTATTATTACGGGTGAGAGCCATCCAAAAGGGTCAAATAGACTAGCCACATCAGACAGTATTACCCTTTTTGTTACAGGCGTTCTACTTTCTGGTAAGTTAACTGAAATCTTAAAACTGTCATCATTTCTATCCCAGGTAAGTCCCAGTATTTTTATTATTTTGTCTAATTTAATCTCTTTTATTTCTGTTTCAGGTTCCAGTTTCTCCACTCCGTGCTGCAAGGCTTCCAGTAGTTCTCCACAGTTGCTCGACCACTTTTGCATTTGAAAACCTCCTGCTGTTAATAATTTGTTTATTTCATTACATATATTTGTTATTTCAGCAACGTCTTCGTGTCCTGTCATCAAATCGTCCATATAGAACGAATCCTTCACTATGGCTGCTCCGCGTGGGTAATTTAGCGTTTCGTCATCAGCTAAGCGATGCAGTGTTCGCACAGCCAGGTACGGGGCAGCTGCGGTTTCAAATGTCACTGTTAATAATTGGTAACTCTCAATTTTTTCAGATGCGTCATCCCGCCAAACGATTCGTTGTAAATCTGTGTGTTTATCTACCATCCTCACTTGTCGATACATCTTGACAATGTCACCTATTACACAGATTTTGTGTGATCTCCAACGAATGATTAAGCTGCGAAGGTCAGGTTGTATTGTAGGTCCTGTCATCATGCTGTTGTTTAAGGAACATCCGTTGGTGCCTTTAGCTGAGGCGTCGAAAACCACTCGAACCTTTGAAGTGTCCTTGTCTTCTCTTATGACAGCATGATGAGCTAGGTATATAGCTTCGCACGCTTCCTCTCTATCAACCTTTTTCATGTGTCCAAGCTCCACGTACTCCTTTATAACTTTCTTATATTCTGTCTTTAATTGTTCATTTTTTTCAAACCTTTTTTCTAGCAGAGTAAATCTTCTAATCGCTTGCTGTTTTGTGTTCCCGCACTGCTTGACTGTTTCTTCAACAGTTTGTTTTAAAGGTAAGTGTACTTCATATCTACCCGTGGCGTCTCGCATCGTTGTGTTGTTGTAGATTTCTTCACATGTTTCTTCCTCCTTGGACCAAGCTTTCTTGGCTGTGTAAAGTTCAGTTTCTATTTCCCAGAATTTTCTTAGTAGGTTGTTGTCTACTTCTACTTGTCGTGTGATATGGAGGCTTGTGATGTTCTGTACCCTGCAAGATGTAACATCAATATCCCCTGACAAAATCCACCCAAAATGAGATTGCTGAGCGACTACATTGCCCGGCCCTCTCATCAAACCTGTGTCTATAATCTTACCAAAAACATCTGCTCCAAGCAGGAGATCTATCCTACCCGGTACGTTGAAGGTGGGGTCAGCCAGTTGCACATCATTAAGTTGACGCCATTTATAACCTCTGACTTCTCTTGCCGGTAACTTACGAGTTAAAGACTTTAAAACATAAGCATTAACATTTAAAATGAAATGTACATCATATCTTGATTTAATTTGTAATTTTACTAATTGTTTAAGAGACACATGGTTACCTTCACCAACACCGGAGACGACGCCGCTGATTTCGGTCTTCCTAAGACCCAACAACTCGACCACTCGCGCAGTCACGAACGACGCCTCGGACCCTTGATCAATGAGCGCACGGAAGACGTGTGACTGACCTGAACTCGACGTCACGTCCACCAGCGCCGTAGCCAACAAAATGGTTTGATCTAGTTGTTCACCACTTGCCACATGTCCTGTTACCTTCGGTTGTAGATTTTCTTGATTTGGTTGTATATATTCTTTTAGAGTTGCATTTGTTGATTGTTTATCTTCAGTTATATGTTTCGAGTCTCTATGCAATAAGGAATGGTGTTTTCTTTTACAGATTTGACAGGTGCTCCGTTGTTTACAGTTATACACGGTGTGATTAGGTATAAGGCAATTAAAGCACAGGCGGTTGCTTTGAACAAAGTTATACCTATCTTCTAAGGGTTGCTTCGAAAACTGCTTGCAATTGTATTATGTAGTGATTTTCTTTGCAGAAAGCACACTGAAGGGCTCCATTGGTAGCGGTTGTATGAAAAGTCTTTGGCTTCATAACAGGTTTGTAACTTTTGTTTGCAGGTTCAATCATCTCCAGTGTACGAAACTGCGTTTCTAGAAACAACTTCAATTCTTCGAAATCAGGTAAGTCATCTGTGTCATTCTTACTAATCGTTTCTTCCCACTGTTTGTGAGTGCTTACGTCCAACTTTGACACAACAACAAAAATCACTATTGCATCCCAGTGCTCCGTCGGTAATCCCAAATTTTTAAGTGCATTTATACATTCAATAGTTGTATCTAACAGCTGTTTCACGGCGCTAGCTGATTCTTGTGATAAGGCTCTTTGTGCGAAAAACTTCTTAAAAATGTTATTAGCAATATATCTCTTGTTATCATAACGTTTTTTAAGGATTGCCCATGCGTCCTCATAGTTGTCTCCCGTTATTGAAAACTGTCGCAATAGCACTTCAGCATCACCAGTTAAACTACTTTTAAGGTAATGTAGCTTTTGCACGTTCTCCAAGGACGAATTGTTGTGAATTAATGCCCTAAACAAATCATGAACCGACTGCCATTCTGTGTAGTTTCCATTAAACGTAGGAATTGAAATACGGGGTAATTTTATTTCACTGCTCGATATATTTGTTCTACTCACATCAGTTTGACCAGGTAAATTCACTTTCTTAATTCCAGGTGTCAATTGTTCTAACGTATTTTTCAATTCGCCTTTATATACGTAGTAAACCTCTTCAAACTTATCGAACGTATCTTCAGCAAAATACGGCACTAAATCTCTGTCTTCCCTTGAACATGTCAGGACAATTTTCTCGTGAGATCTCTTGAAGTCACTCCAATACGTATCCAACGTGTCCATTCGACCTTGCACATAACCTTTAGTTTTCCTCTCCTTTGGGGATTTTTTATAATTTGTGAGTGCCTTTTCAACCCTTTCGTAAGTATCCGCTTGTAATAACATAAGGCTTTCTATCTGCTCCATGTTGTAACTTCACTTCAAAGCGTAATTAACGGAATACTACGAAGAACGATGCAACGTTCTAGAAATTTCTAACGCTGTTTTTATGCGTAGGGTAAGCGTAAGAAGGCGCGCATATATTCAATAACGTCCAGAGTTGGCTTAGCTATGCATAACAGGTACACATTCTACTATTCTGTATATTATTTACCACCCAAGACTTCACTTAACCTTATTAATTACGCCGAACTGATTGTTCAAAATATAAATGCTTGTAACTTCACTTTGTATGAATCCTTATCGTCCTTTTCACTTTAATCCACTTCAACACAGTCAAATCAACAATATTATTCACTTATTATCATTAATTTCTCCTTATTTTTGTCCAAAATCCATAAACTTCACTCCGAAAACTAGATCACTGTAAATTAATCCGGCTCGAAGGACCATATGTACAGTCAGCGTCAGAGAAACGTGACCCCCTAGATTTTAAAACTACAACTCGCAAGGCAAGACAAGCTGAGTTTTACTTTACTCAATCTTGCTAGCCAAGCGGTCAGCCACAACTTACAAAAATATTTTCCTTCTATTCACTACACACAGACCGGGATCGACACTTGTATTATAATTATTCTGCACCGCTTCCACTGAGCTATCGTGCCCATACCATAATGAGCGAATTTATGAATCACTTGCTAGCAACTACTTGTAAAATATGATTAATATTTCTGCCCATGCGTCCTTGTCTAGGCAGCCTGAAAAGAATAGTTTTGTCTTTGTTTATTCAACTACCCATATTTTATTGCCAAATGTGATTTATAACGACCGTGACTACTTACCGTTAAGGTTGATATTAGTATAATTTACCCAATTCATTTAGAAATATGTTTGAGGGTAACTTTTATAATCACCTCTGCAAATCAAACCTGAGTTTTGACGGTGTACAGTTAGTAACGTTTCCTCAACTCGATTAAGCGATTTACGATTTCCTTACGTCTCAAAAACTTGTGCTGAATTCTAATATGGTTCGACTTACTACTTTTTTGAAAGCCAAAATTGTAGTTCTTAGGGAACAAAACCAGAATATTAAAAAAATTGCAAGAGAAATGAATATAACAGTAAGTTACCTACCTATAAATACTCAATTTTTCTAATGATATTTTAGTGTATATAGCTCAGTGTTTTATTGTGTATTTATAACTATTGAATACATGTGTTTTAATAAATTATGTTGTATTTGCAGAGAAATTCAGTTCGCAAATGGATAAGGCGATATCAAGAAACGGGTGAAGTGAATTGTAATCGCCAAGGCCCTCGTCCTACAGCTTATACAGACGAATCCGAGCGGCACCGTAGTATTGTGCAAGTTCACACTGACGCCCCGTTCACGACCACTCGCTCAAGTGCTGAGACATTCGAGGTATCACTTAGCACCGTTCGAAGACATTTACACGCTGCAAAAATACACCATTACAAACCGGCTAGAAAAATAAATCTGTCGAAGGCACATCGCGACGATCGTGTGAGATTCGCCAAGAAATATGAACATTTTGACTGGGAGAACGAAATAGTCATCTTTACCGATGAAAAATGTTTCAAGTCGGATAAAGACGGAAGAAAATTATTGTGGCGGAGAAGTGGGGAGCGATACAATTCTAAAAATATGCTAGACTTAAGAACAAGCGGAAGGATAACATTAGGTAACTATGCACGACTTGTAGACTGTTTATTATTTCCTCGTATTTATCCTCATATTATTCGAAAATAATGTTTATAAAATATTACATGGTGTTTTTTTTTTCAGGGTATTGGGGTTGAATGTCCTCTATGGGTCCAGGTGAGCTCGTGGAAGCAGGGGGCCGTATGAACGGTGAACGATACCGTGAGATACTGCGGGACGTGATGGTGCCATCAGTTCGGGTCGCATACCCTGAAGGCCAAATATATTTAGTGCAAGACAATAGTGCGGTGCATCGTTCGCGTATAGTGCAAGAATGGTTATCTGCTCAGGCAGATATTACAGTTATGGATTGGCCTTCTAAAAGTCCTGACCTGAACCCTATTGAAAATGTATGGGGTCAAATGGTGTTAAACTGGGATCCTACTGAGGTCAAAACAAAAAAAAAATTAGATGCCGAAGTCCATAGAACGTGGGAACTGATGCGGAACAGCAGTGCATGTTCCAACATGGTCTCGAGCATGAGAAGCCGACTGGAGCAAGTAAAAGACGCTGACGGTTACCCTCTGCGTTATTAAAGAAATAAAATAAATTAATAAATTAATTAATACCCGGCTGCTGCGGCACACTATCTGACCTAATACATTTTCGTTTCTTTGTTTTGTATTTAGTAGTTCCAAATTGTGATGAAAACAAGAGAGATGTAAATTGCTATACTTACTACTTAGTTTAGCATGTTGGTTCTCTCGCAATTAAAAAAAAACACGTTTGGAGCAACTGCGATTATATTCCTAGGAATAACCCTATGCATACCTTTGTTATGAATCAGTAGTAAATTACATAATATTATGTATACTTAGCAATTAGCATAAAGAACTAAGTAAAATAAAAGAAGGCACAATGTTTAATAGCATGACTGGATTCTTGAATATTTCGTTTTTAATTACACTATTTAAATATAAATTGTAACTAGAATTATGTTTATAATTTTGACGAATCTAAAATTAATATTAACACAGTGCTGTTAAATTCCTAGGAATATAATAAAATAAAAATGATATCTCTTTAAGTATTTATTTCTCGCTGTTATTTATTATGTTATGAATAAAGGTTACGAATTTGTAATAAAATAAATAAAATTATACCAAAAACATAGTATTTTTTGTAACATTGTTTATTTAAATATTTATTAAAAATGTTTGATTGTATTAGAAATAAAAAAACTAAAACTTAATTGTAAAAATGGAAAATACAAAAAGACATCGTGTAGGGTTCGAACCTGCGAACTCAGGCTCTCATGCCTTATGAGACAACCACTAAGCCACACCGCTGTTACTGGAACCGTTGAAATTCTTATACCGTTCAATGTGAATTCCAGGGGGGTCACTTTTCTCTGACGCTGACTGTACTAGTCACTAAGGTACATTTTTGAGTGAAGGTTGTTTGTGATAATTAAACACGTCTTTCTTCCATAGTATTTTAATGCAACTAACGCTACGTCACACAAGGCATAGGATGACATATTAGTAAATCTAGATATAGGTATAAGTAACTACACGCTCGCGGTTTGAAAGCGATTTTTGACTAAACACGCAGGATCTTAAAAAAATACATTAGACACTGGGAGGTTAGTAATTATTCGTAATAGTAAACGGCTGTAATCCTGACCTGGGCGCGGGTGGCCGTGGCGATGATGTCCCGGATCTGCCCGATGAGTAAAGCGAACACGAACACGCCCATGAGCCAAGAAACAGTCATGAAGAGGTACTCCTCGGTCTTCTCCGGTTTTGGGTTCTTGCCTATCGAAAAAAAAAAGTATTTTATTAGTTTTGTAGATCTGTTAAAGTTCCATCAATCGCGGGTGAAGGAGGTGGAAGGCATAATTTTGATTTCAGTTCCAGAGGACACAAAACTGGGCCGGATTTTATTTTAATTTATTGGTCGATGGTAATTAAAAAAATAAGGATCAATGAACATTGAAGAATTTAAAATCCTATTATAAAATAAACTATTACGAATAAAAAGTGTTTACCGATGGAAGTGGCAGTCTTGGTGGCGAAGTAAAAGCAGCGCAGGTAGGCGTTGCCCTTGCCGTCGTAGACAAAGCCGTTGGAGCCGAGGCCCTCGCGCAAGCTCATCAGGTAGTACGCGCACGCGTTTACGTGGATCAGATAGAAGATGTAGAACAGGGTCTTGCCGACGCGGACCTGAGGTAGAGACATGAAAAAGTTTATTTAAACCCCGATGGCTGTCAGTTAGGTTTCATGTCAAAGGATTGGGCCGTTGAAGAGATACGAGCTCTGAAAGTAGGAGGGGCCGTTATATCAGGGGCTTCTAAGGGATTGGGGGACATATACTTTATCTCTTTATTCGTTAGGTACCTAATAAGCTTGATTTCGGTTAAAATATTAGTGATAGGCGATGGTAATGGGAATTTTGTGACATGGGGTGAATAATTAATCAATACAGTCTTATATTTTTAATGAGATCATGATATTGAGATACTAAAATTTTGTTTTTGAATAACATTGTTTTAAATCATTGTTTTCGTATATGAAGTAATTTATATTATTTACTATCTCCAGTTACTTTGAACATTTTTTAGACAGATATTTTGATTTAGTCAAATTGTGACAATAAATACCCATAACTAGTGTTATTTTACTATAGAACGTAGAAGAGGAAAAATGGTGGGACACGTGATACGGCACGGCACGAGGCTCTTTTTGAACCTTTTTTAGGGCAAAGTCGAAGGCAAAATAGGTATAGGAAGGTACTTCAGACAAAGAAGACAGAATGACAGTCGTGCCTTATAGTGAAAAATCAGGCAGATTAGAGAATAGTGGAATTTACTCCAACGATAAAAGAATAGGTACTTAGCTCTTTAGTTCAATGATGATGAACTGAAGTACTTGCTTATGAACGTACTATCAGCTCATCGGAACCTTGACCCACCATAATGGGTATAACTGTGTCACAGTGACGCTATGATTGAAGTCATAAGATGTGCCAAATAAATTGTTTCATGTCACTGTGACAACGTTCTATGGTGGGTCAGGATTCCGATGGGCTGATAGTACAAATAACAGTACCAGTGAAAAATAAAATCGAGTAATGATTCCCTTCCCTAAAACCGTACACAGTAATCACAGGCTAAAAAGTAAAAATCTTTATAACTTACTACGTAAGGTGACGATAGTACTCTGTCGAGGCACAGGGTGAGCTCCCAGAAGGTCTGCAGCTTCAACATGCGCGGCAGCCGTAGGATTACCATGTCCGTGCTGAAGTAGAAGTAGAAGACATCCAGCGGCATCAGGGATATCACGTCGAACTGGAAACATTCTCATTCATTCATTCGTTGTCAGGTGGGTTTAGACAAGATTTGAGCCTAAGCTCGAACTAATTCTGGACTATGACAATTTATAATGAGTTCTAGGAGAGATTAATAAGTTTTATTGAGCACCAAAGACTTTAACAGATATTCTTGATGTCTGATTTCAAAACATCTGATGAGTTATATCAAAAATACAAAAATACGTTATCGTATCTGTTCGTATATACGAGTATATGAAACTACGATCACTGTAGAGGGAATCTATTCTACTGAGATAATCTACATTGCCTTTCACATTGCTTAGGAAATAGCTAAGTCACAGTAACAATGCGTTAATACACAAGTTTAAGATAATATCTGAAATCTAAAAAGGAGTTCGTTACAGACAGACATTCGAGCCTTTCTTTCTACCTATCATGGTATTTATTTACTTAATGACCGAAATATCAATTCACCTTATACTGCATTTTCTTCCTGTAGTTTTTCCTGGTTTCCACTGGATCATCGACCCAGAATCCCTCATGCAAATACATAAGTCTCGGCTTCACGAGAGCGACATCGAGCAAGTAGATTAGATCGCAGAAGTAGTCTGCTATCAGCCATTTGAAGAGGTTCTCTGGGGTCTGGTAGGGAAACGAGGCTCGCAGTACAATGCACCAGGAATTGTAGGTGTAGCAGACGGCTACTAGGACGAGCCAGGTGATGTATACGCAACCTGTGATGATGGAGGTAAATTAAATATTTTTTTATAATAAGCTCTAAAGACCTAAAAAGAGCCGCCTCCAGACAGTAATGTTAAACCTCGGCTCTGGGAAGAAACCTTGGTGTCCATCGACATCCATAATAGCGGTTGTCCTGAAATAATATATCATAATACTTTAGGCCTAAGCCATGTTTGTGATGCCATTCATTTGCCACAATGCCTGTTTTGTCATATCAAAACGTGAATTTGGCGTATACGTCCTTAGCTATATTTTTTACACTACCTAAGTGTCTAAATACCTAATCTGATTTATCATTTTAATTGATAATTTTTGTTCGGGGACTGTAACTGTTTCAATTTGCTCCAGCCAAGCTCTGCTCGGGACTGACTGCCAACTGTGAATGGGAGAAATAAAAGACTATAGTCATCTCTGAGTTATGAATCGCAGTTCTCCTTCACCTTGAGGGTCGATAGGCGCGAGGGGGTAGCAGAAATCTGGCAACTTCAGAAAACCAATCCATTTCTTGCTTCGAGAAGGAGAGCTTGGTACCGGGCTCTGTGGTTCTTCGGCCACTGGTAGTTTCTTTTCTGGTCCTGGGCTAAAATTCAAGCAAAAATAGTTAAAGAATACACGCAATAGTTCAAATGAATTTATAGTGCATATTAAATCCAAAAAAGAGTTGGTCTATTAGTTTATTTGAGTCTCTGCCTGGTACTTGTGTCAACAAGTTTATTTGCAGTCACAAGTCTAGCCTAACTGACATAATACGCCGTTTTGGTATTCAGGAAAAAACAAGGAAAAATACTTAAATTCGATCTAAAATATTTCAGTCAAACGGACCCGTCCATCTCGATACAAATGAACATACCTCAGTTTGAGGCAGGGTTCAAACATACGTTTTTGATAGGGTTAAGGAATGGTTCCAGTGGTGGAGAGTATAAGTAAAAAAGCTTTATAATATGTATTGATTAAATAAAGGAAAAGTTCTTGGAATCTGGGTTAATCCGGAAAATGGTAAAAATGGCACAATGTAGCGACTTCCCATGCTTGTTTAATTTGTTATATCGCTCGATGTGTTCTTGTTCAACTAATATAATATTTAAAATATATTCATATTATTACAAAAAGAAGGCATTTACTCGTTCTTAAATAAGACTCACTTCTTTTAATTATATGGCTTCCACAGACTAACAATTCATCTGCAGTCCCAAGATTATCACGCCGTTAAAGACCAAACTCTTTAGGGAAATGTATAAAACCTTAACAGAAACTGATAATGTTCTTATACGAAAGTCCTCATAAGCCGATAGACGATTTATCAAATTCATTCGTCAACGTAGATTCAATCCCGTTAGGTTCCATTGACTACAGGAGTTTTTTCAGAGATACCGTTATTTGTTTTAGCAGGGCAGAATATGGCGGATGCACTGTTAGTCTCTGGTGCCTTTTAGTGGGCAGTGGGCACCTGTTTGAAGGGTTATCTTTGGCGCCGGAATCCTTCAAAGATTCAAGTTCAGTGTCTCCCTTAACTATATCGAAGTCCGTGCCGTACTCGTGCGGTGGTGTCGGCGTAAATAAGCGGAATTTCTTGACTGAGTCCAATGTTTTTCTGTAAAATAAATGAACTAGAATATGATGTAGCAGAGTTATTTTACATGACTACCCAAAAAAGGACTCTTTTTTTAGAGTTCATGTATGTATCGCCCGAGACATGTGAGTGGTATCGTTAGAATCCTCTCACCATTCCGGGTGACATAGGATACCTAAACTGTTAAAACTGAAATAACAACGTTGGCAAAATGTCAACATAGGTAAGTATATCGACGACAGTATAAAAAAATTCAGACTGGTTTTTAAAGGTTGCTTTTCATTTACTTAGTTATTAAATTGTATGCCTTTTTTAAGTAACAAACCACCAGTGACTATAAAGTCAATTCCATACATTTTGTCAGTTTCCAAAAATCTTTAACGCGAGCAGAGCAAGACAATCAAAAACTTAATAAATGTTTAAAAAAACAAAAACCCGCCATTTAAAAACGTAAAAGAGAACTTCTTATAGAACATGGTAGCTAGGTCAGCCAAATATTTAACTTATTTATTGCTAAAAAAACTTACCTTACTTTTTTCTGGTCCAAACCATCTCGAAACAGAGTTTCGATATTAGGGTTTGCGTGCTTGATCCTGTTATAAACACAAAAAATATATTTTACTAAACTTAAAAATACTCTGATAAAACAGGGTGTCCTCTGAAGCAAGATCAAATCGAATAGGGACATTCCAATCATTTTAATCGATAAAAATATCATAACTTTTTAACAGTCGAGAATCGAATCAGCACTTGTCGGTTAAAATGATTGGAAATGCGACCACCTCTATGTCCCTGTTAGATCTGATCCACACGTCCAAGGACATCCTGTATAAGTGAAAAGGGATTCCTTAGGCATGGTAAAGTATTATTTAAAGGCTAGTCAGGCATTAAATGCTGTTATTCATTTAGCTAGAGGCTCCTACAACAGTTGGACTGACAGGCTGATCGCTCAAATGTCACACTCATCTCTAATAATATTTTTCGTATTCTAACGTGCCCGTTGCGTCCCTCTCAGCCTGTCAGTCCGACTGCCTGGTCCCAGTATATAGGTCTTACGTGGTGTGCACCGGAGTGATATCAGGGGTGCACCAGGAGCCATACGGCGCCCCGGGCAGCCCGGGCTTCGCCGACTCGGGCGACGCTGACGGGTACACCGCGTGCTGGAAATAGGAACATGCTCGTTAATTTTTTATCCTAATCGTAGAATTTCGCAGGCAAAGGTGTTTTCTCAAACATCCTCGGAAATTATGGCTTCTCTATTGAAAAACGAAGACGCGGAAGCCTCATATTTATGGTTCGGTACCAAAATTCTAAAAAAGGAACCGTTATGGTGAGTATCGTTGTCTACCTGTCTGTCTGCTGTATGTCACAGCAGTTTATCTCAGCAACTAGAGACAACATCAACTTGAAATTTGGCATAGTTTTACAACTTGCTCGCCCGCATAGAATAGAAGTTTGAAAAATGGAATTGATTTGATTACTTGTACCAAATGGGGTGTCATGTGAAAGGGCTCAATCTGAACATTTCAAAACTACATTTAAAAAAAAAATGTGACGTACTTTTTGGTTACCTTATCACCGAAAAAATCGTCATAAAATATGAATTAAACTTGACGCTGACGTATAGGCTAATTAATTACTTATTTATATTCTATGGAAAAAAAATGAAGTGTTCATTATGTACACTTTATTAGAAATAACTAACAGACTTTGATAATCTGTATTAAAATTTAGGCTACTTAGTCAAAATGGACCTTAAGCTGCATAGAAAAGTAATAAAAGGCGGTCGCGGCGATTGGCTGCGCGTGAAACTATCATGAAATTTCCTTTTAAACGACTGAAAAAACATAAGGAGAATGTTAGTCGTTCACATCTCTCATAACAGCATTATAGGTATATGCCTCGGCGGAAACGGCTGTTGTAGTATTTAAGCAGGTCTCAGTACGGCTCGGACTAAGTATATAACCAAATTTGAATTTCCAGGAGACGATTCTAAACTTAAATCAAAGACTTTATGGGTAATTATCTCAACCACATTTTTTGAGCGGCGGACGTGATAATTGGGGTGTAAAGTACATGTATTGGAAAACTATTTATTTTATAAATAATCTTACTCAAAGTACCATATTGAGCCAAAGTTAAAATTATTATTAACTTATTATATTTATCGTAAAAAATATTTTCAGTCCAAAATCAATTTTGGTGTCGTGTCCTGTACTTCCCGCATATACTGATATGTCGTGGTACAAACTTATTAAGCCTCAACTAGACTTATATTTTAGTTATCTGTATTCCTTATTAGTTGAGGTATTTTAAAATGTATCAATTGTTGCATTTGCAAGTAAAAGGAAACTGGGAGCAGTGTAAATAAAACTGTCCAAGCGAAATAGTTAATTTTGGTGGTGAATATTGAAATTGATTTTATGATCGAACGAAACGTGATTAAACAAACAAATATAGCGTCAGATGTTCGTTCAGTTTCACTCCAGCAATAGACGGTGAAAGATTTGTACCATCTTTCTGCGTCTTCCCGCTAAGCACATAAGTATCTAATTTTGGTGGTATGAAATACACTTTATTAATCGTGATAACTTAGATAAGTCATTATTTCGCAAAATGTTTTGTTGTGTGATAGTTTTTTCAAGTATGTTTATGATGTCTTTTTAACTGTAACGAGTTAAGTTTTTCTTAAACTAAAACATTTGTTTTTAATTTTAAAAAAATGTTAAATTTTATAATTTTGGTGGTACAATTTTGGTGGCTTTTGCGAAACACCAAAATTATCAAAATTTCTGGTCTCCACCAAAATTATTTAAACAACAAATAATCATTATTTATTATATTAGAAACTTACGTTTTGGATTTTTAAAAATAACAAGGAAGATTCCCTAACGATTATATTTTAATTAGCCCGATATGTTATTATTGATCGTGAGTTTTTCTAAGAAAAGTAATTTTGGTGGATAATAACAATTTTGGTGGTACATAATTAGTAAAATCGTTATATCTTAAAAAACACTTGGTATAGTAATAGGCCATTTTAACACTGTTTTTATAATGACTAATGACGTCACTTAAACGTTTAATTGTAAACCCTACTAAGAAAATAAAAAATACCACCAAAATTAGGATAATTTGACGCTTGTTGAAATTCACCCTTATTTACCTTTACAATGTCACGCAATATTCGCATACAGCCAAAATTCGAAGTCGGATTAGAATAGGCAAACAATAGAATCTATGTGCCAAATAGATAAGTACCGGCTGTTAGTTCTTAACGTACCAATAACAGGCTCAAACTTCTCATAACTAAAGCAATTAATAGACGCATTAACTGGCCCGAGCCTCGCTATAGGGTTCCATAGACAAGCCCGTCTTTAATATAATATCTCCACAAAACGAGATTTGAACGCCGAGACGACCTAATTTTACGTTCTTTTTATTGAAGCCATAAACGATAACAATATTATTATTCCACCCAACAACAGCTAGGCCGATGCTTTTAGCCGATTGATTCCAGACATACGCTTTACTACTCGTGTAAATCGGAATAGGTACTCGACTAATCGCCAAACAAATCCACCCTACGTACACTTAAATCAATTTTACAACCAAACTTTACACAGTTGGTTTAGGTGGCGTGGACGATCGATATGACCGACAAGTCGTAGCTGACAAACAATCGATTTACCGCTTCGCTTCAACCGGTACTTTGCGTTTATTAACACGTACCTAATAGCAGGGTGGACAGTTTTCAATTAGTTACTTGTATTTGAAGTATAAATACGTATTTTGTATAGTATAATCAAACATTATTTGTGTTCCCCTATGGAATCCCTAATCCTCCTTTTGTCTTAGGACAAATTCTGACTAACGATGCATTAGGATTGGTCCTAATGCATCGGTTATCCGAATTTTCGTTTGTCCTAAAGCCATTTCAGGCTGAATTTTAAAACATTTTAGTGTTGTTTATAATACAACCCTAACCTAACCTATCCGCGGGTATTGTGGAGAACTTAAAAAAATGTCTTACTCAGCTGAAAACCAATTTAGGACAAATGATAATTCAGACTGACGATGCGTTAGGATAAACGTTTTTAGGGATTCCAAGGGACATCCCATTATTTGTATTTGTTTTAAAATACTTGCTACCTCAAAACATATTTTGTACCTATTTGGTATTTCAAACGCAAAGGGGTGGCTTTGCAACAATGCTGAAAGAAAAGCTAATTAGTAGGAATTCACTTTATAGGCCTTCAGGCTGACGATAATGGAGATACATTTTAACTAACAAGCATCGTAAGTCCATTATTATCGATCAGGGTTTCATTATGTAAGTTATACCGCTAGTTATTGTTAGAAATGGAGGAAAATGCATTCTTTTGCAGTCTCTTTAGATTATGACTCAATACAAATAATTGTAAAGAATTAAAATACAAAAGATGTATAAAAATTGAGTACTGCGGGCGGTACTCTAGGCGCTAAAAACCATATCGTATTTGAGCTCTTATGGTATTGTTTTTAGCTCGGCTGCCATTACTGTCAAGTAGGTACATAATGGCTGTCAAAAAGTTGACACTACGAAAACAGGTCAAAAACGATATGGTTTTTACCCGGACGATACGGAGGCCCGGATCAGTGCTATGCTAACCCATACTAGAGGTTAACGCTGTCACTTCAAGGAAACTGCTTTTACTTAAGATGTAGAGGAATTTAACTACCATTTCAATTTGATCGATACCGTGCCACCTGTATTGTATCGTTGTATGATCGGAAGCATGTCAAAGAAAATGTTAAGCACTTTAGTGCCTTCTCATAATAAACTTTAAACTGAACATTTAATGACAAGCATGACAATGATAACGACATTGAAAATGACAAGGTTCCAAGTACATTTAACACTTTGATTAAAATATGTCTCTTCTACTCCTATGTGTGTATCTCTCGAACTTGTATATATTTACAATCACGACTATTGCGCCGCTGGTTACATATTTAAAATTACAGCGGAAAAAACGCGCATTATGAGCGACTGCTTGAACTGATATATTCATTGGTCTCATCTTCAAATATTTTTATTAACGATATTATGTTCAATCCTGTCGATAGAAGTATTTATAAACCGCCTATAAGACTATTCACTACTTTCCTTTAGTTTTGAATGCAAAATTCCCCTAAACGGGCGCGCCCTATTAACAAGTGTCGCTTCTCATCGCATATTTATATCTTTTTCTGTTCCCAACATACCTGTTTGGAATGCATAGTGTAATAAAGTCGTTTTAATGAAGAATTGTTTGTAGCCGCAGTAGGAAAGCACTTAACGGTGTTTGGTATTCAAGTCACAGTGCGGCGGGTAATTCGTATGCCCTTGAGTCATCGGATTGAGAACTCAAAGGACGGTACCGGGTGACGGTAGACAATGATGGCTTTACATCCCGTCACATCCGAGGAAAAAGGACGTGGATAGATCAAATCAAATATCATTTCAGTGTTCATCTTCGTCAAAGTCTTACATAGTTGCTACAAAGGGTGATGGGCAATTTTGTATGGACCCCGTCCCCCCCCTCCAACAGTAACGGGCTGCAGGTCTATATGTTCATTAGGACCCAATAAAAGACAAAATACTTATCTTCGTAGCAAAATCAATGGGATTTTTTTAATGAAATCAAAGGGCCAGGCAAGGCAAATCATCTACATACGTGTTCATTTTCAAACAAATTCCATAGTTCCATACGATAAGATTATGATTTTTCAAGAAAACCCCATACATATGGTGATCGTCGCCATAGAAAAAATACATCATATTGCCAAGATCTATAAACTGGCACATGTTTCATCACTGTTGGTGGGTGGGGACATTTTTACCCATCGTCCTTTAAAGGTGATTGCTTGTAACATCTCGTTGTAATGTATCAGTCGCGGCCCTTAACTAACGAGTGCGATAGGATAAGGACCGCAGGTGATACTCGTACATTACACGGAAATGTTACAAGTCAGTCGCTTCCTAAAGGTTGTTTAGACGCAATTTTGTTCGATGGGCTGTTATTTAATAAAGATCTTATGTAAACAATGGTATAAAGGAATATGCAATATTACAGTCTCTAAAAGCTCATGATAGGGCTGGAAATAGATGTACTTAGTAGGAGCTTCGTTGTAAAAGTAGATCCAACTCGTTAAATTGACTTGAAGATCAATTGATGGCTATGAAAGAAGAACGTACGGTCGAAAAGGTTCGTCAATAATATGTTCTAAGATCCGAATAGGAGACGATTTGCACCGGGCTGTTTATTCGATGAAAAGTATTTTACTTATATCAAATTTTATAAGCTAAATAATATGTGGCGAATAGGTAGGCTGAAAAAATACAGTCCAGTAGAGGTACTTATATCATTTTTTATTTTATTAAAAATGAACTTTTTTTAAATTGGCATTGCTTGTTTATTAGACAAATTGCATATTAATCGAAAGTATGAAGCCTATAGAATATGTAAACGTGAGGTTTGGTGCAAATTATTAGTACCGACTTACCTGTTTATACCTGCATGCATACCCAATAGTTTGATGGAAAAAAAATAGACAACCTAACGTTTGCATATTCTATAGGCTTCATACTTTCGATTAGTATGTAATTGGTCTATTAAACAAGCAATTGCATATTTTTTAACAAATTAATTGTTAGTTTTTTAATTAATTATATAATGGACTGAAAGTTTTCAGCCTACCTATTTGCCATTACTTTTTATCGAATAAACAGCCCGGTGCAAATCGTCTCGTATTCGGATCTCCTAATAAGTAATGAGACAAATTCAAGAGTATGATTGTCAACCTCCAGTCATAGAGAGGGACTTAAAGAAAAATAATAATATACAGAGTGTACAAAAATACCCGTAAAGCAGGTAGGGGGTAAAATTGTCCCTTGTAAAGAGTCCATTGACAATGTATCAAAACCGTAGCATTATTTTATGACTTTATTATTTTTAATCTTCTTTACATAGTTATATAAAACAATGACGCTTCCTCCGTCTTTACGCTTAGATCTTCATAAGTGCGCCACGGATTTTAATACGGTTTTCATCAATATGTAGACTGATTCAATAGCAAGGTTTTTAAGTACCTAGGTATAATAAATTCCGGTTTATGTACAGTCAAGGAATTTAATTCCTATACCACTTTGGACTATGTCAAAACGACGTCATCAATCAAAACGCAAGAGGCTTCTTATGATTTTATTTACAGTGTCACTTTGACATAGTCCAAAGTGGTATAGGAATTAAATTCCTTGACTGTACGGCTGTTGCAGAAAACTTACATAAACCGGAGCGAAGCCAGGGCGGGATAATTATTCTTGAAGTGACTCCCTATTACCCTAATACCCTATGATACCCTATGATGATGATTTTGATCATCATCATCATCATCATCATCATTTCAGCCATAGGTCGTCCACTGCTGAACATAGGCCTCTTCCAAAGATTTCCACCTCACCCGGTTGGAAGCGGCCTGCATCCAGCGGGTCCCCGCGGACTTGACCAAATCGTCCGTCCATCTCGCGGGGGGTCGCCCTGTCAAAATAGTCTACGCCAATTCAGATTCAATGAGATGACAGCTTACTAGGGTTGATATAATTTGTGGCTTTGATAATTCATTTATTGTTTTGGGTAACATGTTGTTTGAAACACTCGTTCAGTGCATCGTAGTTTTATTTTTCGATGATCAACCCGGTGTTGATCTTGTAATAGATATACCTACTTGTCCAAACTAATCTAATTCATGTGGTGTGGCAGCAATAAAACAAACAAACAGCACGTCATGATATGACGTATGAGCGTACAGTGATCTAACTAAAAGCCTCTCTAATTAAGATGAGGGTAATAAGTGCGGTAGCCAATCTCATCGTCATGTCTTGTGGGCAGTCAGTCATATAAGCCAACTCGGTGCGCGGTGGATTTACGTTAAGTAGAGTCGACCAACAAACTCCTTTAACGCTTTTTGACCCTAATTATGCTACAAAGAGAGTCGAAAAGTCGTAAAGGAGTTTAGTATTGTTCGGAGATTATATAATCAGACTCATGTCAATCATGGCATAATACAATTGCATTATATAAGGTGCTAACCAATTAGTCACGGATATTTTTACAGCTGATAGTACTCGGTTCTCGGAGTACATTTAAGTATGAAACATCATAGGTTTTCTTATGTTTTTTTGGAGAAAACTAGGAAACAAATTTGCTACGTTAAAACACCCTGTTAATAAGATAATTAAATGAGACCTCTTTAGACATTCTAGAATCTCTTTAAACTATCATTCAAAAGGCCTCTTAAAAGTTGATAATTAAAATACTTGAATGTCAATGTCATGCAATTTGCTCTCTGATTGTGTCGGTTGCAAAGAAATTTAATTAATTAGCGCTATGCCTTACCCCTACATACATATCGAGTACTTAAACATGGTTAGGTACATGTTATCGCGACTCAAATTACAGTGCGGCGGGAGCTTCTAGACCTACAGTTTTCCCGCCGAGTCATAATGACATTTACGAAAAACAACTTTTGACGTGACATGACAGACAGTGTTTAACATCTTGACAAGTGCATAATAGGGTGATTATTTTAAAGATTAATTATATATATATTTTTTTGTTCGGTAAATTAAAACAATAAAATGATATACAAAGGTTCCTTAATTACAGGTAAAAGTTAATTGATTTAATGTAATCTATTATCTCTTAAAATATCCGTGACTAATTTGTTAGCTCCTTATATAAGTATCCGATGACAAAATTAAATGCTGATTCCAGCCTGCCTAAAATGGATTTGCAAGATTTATCCACTAAGTAATAAGTTAACTTAAATAAGTATTAAAAAATGCAAAGCTATATAATAGACTAGAGAATGCCCGCGACTTCGTAGGCGTAGAATTATTTTCCCGCTATTCCCCTGTTTTAACCCCTTAGGGGGTGAATTTCCAAACATCCTTTCTTAGTGCTCACTTAAATCATGGAAGGGACCCCTGTACCAAATTTAAAGTTTCTAGGTACGTTAGTTTCGGCTGTTCGTTGATATAATATAAGTCAGTGAGTCAGGTTTGCCTTTTATATATAGATATAGTTGCTCCCAATATTCAAACTATCTAAGTTGAAATTTTAAATAGGATACCTATTATAAGTAAGTAGTATAACAACCCGATATAACCTAACCTATACCTAATTGCCATTTGCACATAAGGCACGAACATTATACTTAAATCAACTATTATTGGGTAACTGGTAATGCAAACAAAATTTATGAAAAACTACTTACGTCCAGTCATGATCGATAAAAAAACCGCCCTAAATTTGCCATTCATTAATCATGTACCTACATGTACAGGTACTGTACAGACTGTGCAAAGTTCAAACAATGTAAGTAATTAAGCAAATTAACCTTTACGCCCCTAATTGAAGAGCGCCCCTTAAAATGTATAATTAGTAATTACAACTTTTGAACTAGAATTCTGGTGCGACTTGTAACGGTTTAAAATATAGCATTAAATATTTAAATACGTTATTGCACAAAAATCAATATAAGTACAAAACTGGGGATTAATGCCATAATCTTAATATTTAAACTCTTAGTTCGTCATCGTTTCTAATAAGTCTATTTAATGGCAACTGACTGGCTAATTCATGTGTGCAGTCACTAGAATCGCGTAACACTACCTAGATATTCATCATCATCATCATCATGTCAGCCGAAAGACGTCCACTGCTGGACATAGGCCTCCCCCAAGGCTTTCCACTCAGACCGGTCTTGTGCTTTTCGCAGTAGAACTAAGGTTACCGACATAGCCCTAAGAATAGCTAAACTGAAGTGGCAGTGGGCGGGGCACATTGCTCGCAGGACTGATGGCCGATGGGGTCAGAAGGTTCTGGAGTGGCGTTCGCGGACCGGAAGACGAGCTGTAGGTAGGCCTCCAACAAGATGGAGTGACGACCTCGTCAGGATCGCGGGACCGCGGTGGATGCGAAAAGCACAAGACCTAGATATTAGCTGCGGTTAATTGGTTTTTAACAATTTAGTAGAGTTTATTCGCGCGAAATGGTCGATTCGATCACTAAAACTTTATAATAGCTTTATTTAGTAATGGCAGTCGATTTAAAAACCATACGATAACATGTCAAAAGCAACACAGTTTTACCGAATCGCAAAGGGCCCCAGTAGGTACCTACTATCCGTAGGATACACCGGAATTACTAAAGGCTTCCTATACAACATTGAATATATTCAATAGGGAATTTGTAAGGTTCATCAATTAATTCTCAATGAGTAATGAGAACACGCTGCGGCAAAATGAATGAAGATTATGATAGGGCTTGTAGATTGATTAAACAGATTAAAAGAAATCGGTTAAAAGCATGGCTGGTCCTGACTAATGTATGCCTACTAGCTAGGTGTCTCAATAACACAATTAGCGAACAAACTCCATGTTATTTTCCAAACATTAATATTTATAGGTAGGTAAGTACATAATTACATACATATCGTCACGCCTTCCTCCCAGAGTTGGGGTAGGCAGAGCTACAGAATTACCAACCACTCTTAACAACTTGTTCAATTCTATAACCCAAGTTTTGGACAACGAGGCTAAGATGTTTACCACGTGTATATTAGTAACAGGTTACAAGCCCATCGCCTGACAATACTACAAGCCTTTAATCCCTTAGTCGTCTCTTACGACTTCCATGAAGGCATGGAGTGGCACTATTCTAAGCCGGCAACCACACGTAGGTAAGTATTTGTTTCCTATAGTTATAATAGCCTCTGAATAAGGTTCCGTTGTTTGATCAGTAGGTAGTTAACTCAACTAATTGTTAAAATTCGAAAAAGGAATCGAAAATTTGATACATTTCCTTGAGCTTTAACCATTAGATCCGATTTTTTACTATTAGTTAGTTTAACTACTGATCAAACAACAAGCCCTTAATCGGCTGTGACTGTGACTTACTGACGAATATGGCCAACGTAAAAGCATCTGATTAACGCCCTCTAAAAAGTAAGTCAAAGTTCGATCAAAAGTCCCTAGAGCACATCCTTATTCCAATAAAATTAATATTCGACTCGGTAGATATCTAATTATTAATTAATTAGAATACTTTTACGCTAAGCTCTAATATCAACTTACTACGTCAACTTTAATTTCCATTTTCACTCGCTATTATAGCATCATTAATGCACCCACTAATTAATAACGGCCGTCACAAACACATTATTGTCTATGAAAACACTTTTTTAAAGTTTGATCAGTTCCGTTTCCGTTGGTATTTTTCGAGGTAAAACGCGTGCGTTCCGCTCGGAAGTTTTAAGGCTACTGTTGATACGATACTGTTCATTTTATACGATTGGAACTCGAGGCGGTTTACTTCGGAAAAATAACAGGGCGAGGACCGCCTGCTGAACCAAATTGAAAATACATTTTATTGCTCAATAAATAAGTACCTATCACCGCTACAAAGGGGAATAGGAAATTGTCCGCTTCGAAAGCCTAATTAACTGAAAACTCAACGCTGGCATCAATTAATTGTAGGGTTTGCAATCCGAATAATCCGAATATTCAATTATCCGAATATCCGCCGAAAAAAATATTCAAAATTATCCGAATACTAAACCGCGAATTATCCGAATAAACGGATATTTTGAAAACACTAATAAAATCATTTATAAGCAGGAAAAAATAAAAAAATACGAGAAAAAACACTAATGACTAATGACTAATGACGTTTTATGTCCATCTGTATTGCCCAAATAAGGTGTTTAGACAAATGTTCCATATTAAGAATTATAATTTTATTAAATAAGTACCTCAATACCAACTTACATAAATTACATAATATATTGATTAAATCTAGCAGACACGAATTGTTACCTACTAATGTTACTATTATTAGGTATTGAAATGAGCAACGAAAACACGGTATTTAAATGCAGATAAGGCGGATTTTCTACCTGTCACTAAAATAATTATTGGTACCTATTACTCTGATCCGACCGAACACCGAACCCATTCACTCAATCAGTCTGTATATCTATTACATACGAAGGTAGGTTGTCTGTTATTGTTTCGCGTCGCGTCAGGCGTGGTATTTAAAAAAATGTGATTTGCAATTTTATTTTATTATAAAAATTACATATTACGTGGTGCGATAATGACAACTCATATAATGATTATAAATGCATGTTGTATTTTTAATTTTCAGGGTTTTTGTTACTTGACTTGTTGATTTTATGCATTACACACCTTTAAATACGCTAATTTTGTTTTATTTCATAAAATACCAAAATTATCCGAAATTATTCAAATATCCGAATATTCGGATAATAAATATTGAAATATTCAATTATCCGAATATTAAAAAACTGGGCGGATATTGCAAACCCTAGGTACAATCAGCCACGAAAGTAAATTTCTTCATTCAATTCATATGAGTAGTAGATATTTACCTACATTACATTTGACTGCTGATGTACAGATATTGTGCATAAACATGTGACAACGAATTTTGTCTGGAAAAGCAACGTTTTTCGGCCAAATTCTATGTCGTTTGACATCTGTACTATCTTGATGAATTTTATGGTCGGCCACGAAAGTGGTCTAACAGCAGCGCCTCTATTCTAGGCGGTAAAATCGAAATCGTATTTGTCCACATGTGTTACGGTATTGTTTTTAAGTCCACCGCCATTACTGTCAAGAAAATATGTACAGTGAATAGTGTTGCTGCTTGTATTTGTGTATCTGACTGTAGCATCGCACCTTGGAACGCAAATGGATAAACTGATATTTTTTGAATAGTAGGTAATTTCATCAATGTGGGTCTTAAGCTTAAGAGGATTGTGAAGCTAAAAATTTAAATACAAAATACGAAAACTTTTCTCATCCGATTCCAAGTCCGATCTCCACGAATTTTGAATATGTTGTAGATATCATGAAAAGTATGTCTGTACGTGTTCTTTTCCTAGAAAATATTTCTTAGAACTAAACAAATAGAAAACATAAAAACAGAAACCTACAGACATAGTTCCTTATAAAAACTACAAACTACAACTTATTCAAAAATCGTGAAAATCGGACTTGATTTAGGGGGTAAGAAACGTTTTTGCCCGGACCTAAATGCGTATGGATTTTTTTTGACAGCTACGCGATTTTAGCGGCTGTTCACAATCCTCTTAAGCCCTCTAAGCACTCTCCATCTTAAAGGAGTGAAGCGCCCGACCGTCAGGCCCGATGGTGCTGTACGCACTATCGTGCAAAGTATCCGTCATGTTAGCTAGACGTTGCTGATGCTGTGGCTTGTTGGACAATAAATGAGTCGTGCGAGTCTACCCTGGTAATAATAATAATTATTGTCCTTCAGCAAACCTACGCACTATCGTTTTGCGTCGTGCATCGTGCACGGACATACATGTGCGTAGAGGGCATTAGCCAGGTCTGATAAAAGTCGGTTGGAAGTTTAAGATTTATCATAATCAGCGCTGTAAGTGGGGATCCAAGTTATATGCTTTATATGTTATGGTTTTTTAGAATATTCTATTATTGTTATTGGTTTTCTAAAAAACTAGTCGGGTCTTTAAGACACTTATTTTTTACTTGGTTCTATAATATTAGGTACCTACTAGCGATCCGCCCTGGCTTCTCACTTATGTTAAAGACAGCTAGTAGACAGACACGGAAAGTGGCTTTGTTTTATACTATTTAGACTCCGACTTCGGCTCTGGTTCCGGTTTCACTCCACTAAACCAAATTTAAAAGCTGTGACTTCGACTTCGGTTCCGATAAGACCCCATTACGGTGGTTACGGCTTCCGTTACATCCCTGCTGCAGAGCGTGTTGGGTGAAATATATCAACCGTCGCTTCTCATGTCATCAGTAGGCAATTTGACACTGGACCAAGTGGAACAATATCGTACCTCCTTGGGACAGGTGGTACTAATGGGCCGCGACTCTTTGATGATTGACTAGACCGACGAATCCAGCCAAGTTGGGGTTGCCTTTGGTAAACTCAATCATCAAAGCTAACATTCCACAGATATTGAAGACGAGTGGTCGACCAATATGCTCTGCCGGTTATGAGGCATGGGTGTTAAGCATGGAATCTGACCGAGCTAATCCAAAAGCTACCCAGCGGGAAATAGAACGCAAGATGCTTGGAATATACGAGGTTAGGTATCTTAGTGTGGGTAGATAATGGGCACACGCTGGTACGGTCAAGTCAGGTACGGTTGGGCAGGCGAGAAGTGTGGAGCCTCTCTGGGAACGTGTGGAACACCTGAGAGGATCTGGAACATTCCGCCCATCCACAGTCTGCAGCGGCCGGTGTCGCGTAGGTAGTGATACCCTACTCTGCACATATACAGATTTCACTATATTTCACTAGTACTCCTGGTGTTCTTCCAGAAGACAAAGAATCCCTTCTGACAGTCAATCCCGCATTATAGTGTAAGCTACGGCTACTAAAACCAACTCGGACTGTTGACTGGAGCCACAACTTGTCATGCCTTGCTAAACATACAATTGTTCACATTAGGTCTTACAGACTCCTCCTCCAGGGCTGTGTAGAGCCTGTATGACGCTGGAAAAAACCGCAGCCCACGTCAACATGGAATACCCCGAGGTGGCAGTATACCGGACACGTCCCCTCGGAGATTGCTACCAAGAGCCGTCGGTAACATATAGGTTCTGCTAGGATTTCTGGTAGAACTGGTTTGGCCAGAGTAGTGCCAGCAACCCAGCCCGCAAAAAAGGCGCATAAATTAAGTCGTCGAGATACGGAAAATTAGCCCGCTCGAACCTATATCCCTACGATATAAGGTCAAAAATACCATATGAGCACGCACTAAAGTCATTGACATGGGACACCGTGTCACCGGACATAAATGGACATAGCAGGTCACCTGTTTCGTTAATTTCGGATGTCAACAGGTGGAGTACATATATGTTGCAGTCGGGCAGGAGAGAGAAGTGTCGGCAAAGCACCAGCGCGATGGTCCGATGATATTAAAGATAATACTGGACCGCGAGACGGCGTTCCGGACTAAGTACCTCATATAGGGTGAATAGGATGAAGCTTGGAGAGGCACATACCCAAACAGCGGCCATTTAAAAAAAATGCTTCAAAATAAGAAGAGAAGAAGAAGGGTTCCATACTTATTATTTTATCTCAAATCAAATCAAATTCATTTATTTAGTCATTTTCCATAGATAAGTTGCATAGATTGCGGTAATGAAAAGGGCGTGAGAAGCTGAATTTGAACTCACCCGTGGTCAGCCATGGAGAGATTATAGGTAGGGAATTCATAATTCATAATTCATAATTATTTATTGATCTCTTTACAAGATTATTGGTAATTAAATAAATTAACCAGTTACACAAACTAAGCTTATTTATAATTTTAAATGTGAATCAATATTACTTGATAAACCTATCTTAAATTTAAAAATATATTTATATATAATTTAAACTTTAAACTCTCTTCTATCTTGAGTAGGTAGAATTTATTCTAGTTAGGAATTACGAATACATGATCAAGATAGTACCTAATGGTTAGATAAAACTTAAAAGGCTTTTTATTGCTTAGGTATATTGTTTCATTTCATAAAACATGACTCAAACATATGTCTTAAAATAATATCATTATACATAGAACCCTCAGAAAAGAGACTGAGAAAGTCATTCATAGTTTTTCCTTTAAACTTAAAATAAATATAAACTAAACAATATTGTCCACAAACTGCGGTGAAAATATTTTGTAGTACTTTCTGATTGTAAAAGCATATCTTAGCGTTCCTCTCTAGAAATAACATGTGATCACTTGTCGGTTTCCGACCAAACGAATCGAAATATTCACCTTTACCATCTTTATCAATATGAATGGCTACCCAGTGGGAGCCAGGCTCGAAGTTGGGGTCCAAATTGCATATAATGAATGATGGTAGATTTACCAGAAAAGGGATTTCGTTTGCAGCAAAAACATTTGATTGAAAACTAGAGCATATTTCATTCATTCTTTTTTTCATTGCATTTGTATCCATAATATACAAATAAGACACACACACGAACTTTTATTGATAATGTTATTACTTGCTTACAATGTTCAAGAGTGAATATAATCTACGGTTAAAACACGATTATTGTTAAGTATTACAATTACAAACTACGACTATACTTAATTGTCAATTAACACGATGTTTTTTAACAGTCACCAATCCCGGTTTCGATAACACTGCTCACCATTAAATCCGAAGACTGGATTTGGTTAAGAATTTGTACCTATGGCATCTAGATATACTATTTTTAGTTCTAAATCTCACTTTACACTTCTCGGTTTTTGATATTTCACATATGTTTCAGTAAAAGCCGGAAAACTTTAGAGTACATAGATACCATTTTAAAAACGTTTATCGAAATAATTTTAGTTTTTTTCTTTTCGATTGTATTACAAAATAAGAGTAGGTATAGTTAATTGTCAATTAACACGATGTTTTTTCACAGTCACCAATCCTGGTTTCGATAACACTGCTCACCATTAAATCCGAAGACTGGATTTTGTTAAGAATTTGTACCTATGGCATCTAGATAATTATATTATTTTTAGTTCTAAATCTCACTTTTCACTTGTCGGTTTTTGATATTTCACATTTTTCAGTAAAAGCCGGACCACTTTAAAGTACATATATACCATTTTAACAATGTTTATCGAAACAATTTTAGATAATTTTCTTTTCTATTGTATTATGGTTCCTTAGAGTCTGTGTGGCACTTTTCACTTAGTCGGTTTTTGATATTTCAGTAAAAGCGGGTTCATTTTGAAGTATATACCGTTTAACAACAGACATGGAAACAATTTTAGTATTTTAAATTGTTTAAAGAAGTAAAAGTACGTCTTTGCTTGATGCAGTTTGGCCAAAATCAATAAAATGTGACATAAAAAAAAAACTAACGTGTGGGTAGATCAAACTGCGTCACAATGTTTTCCTGCATCCAACAGGTAGTCTCATTAATCATTCCCACAGGATATGTCACTTGATAAAAATACACTCGCAAGAACATAATAATACGTAGTTCATTTGACGCGTATAATTATTTTTTATATTCAGTTCCAAATGTAAAATCTCTAGAAGATAGCTAGCCTTGCCCATGCTACATAGGCATAGATGCAGTATAAAACAACATTTATTGTCGATAGTGCATCTTTTTACCTACCTACTTAAATCAATGCAAACTTACCCTTTTTAGCAGACGTAGCCTTTCCAGCATATTGATACTGGCTGAAATTTACTCGAATTAATCAATCACAGTGAGCATACTCGTATTTTTCATCAACACGATGCAAATGGAAGCAAAATCAAGACCTTTTGCCAATATCTTATCACTTGTCAATTTTATTGCCGTGAACGATTTTGAACTCTATAAAATGAAAATGACTTGAACTAGTAGTATCAACATGGACTAGCTGCACTTTTGTTTTTGTCCGCATTATACAGGGACGTAAATATTTGCCATGAGCAAAAAGTTCACTGAAGCTCAGCAATTTCAGCGCTTTTTATGACGAAGAGCTGGCCACTACTTTCGTAGTGTGTAACTAGGTAGGTAGGTACCTGCTATAAAAATAATTATCTGATTATGTTCTTGATTTATTCAATGACTCTCTAACAAAATATATTTCCATATATTATATTAAATTGCAGCACTTTTATTTACATATAATAAACATAATGGGTCATATCTAAGTTTACACCAGAGATAATAATAATAAATCACTTCGGAGTTTTGATGTAAGCGCTGAATACACTATTTCACAAGACAAAATCGAAACTGCGCGCGCATGAATCTCCCGCCAACCAACCCACGTCGATAAAACAGATGGAGACTTGCCGATTTAAGTGCCGGTCGGTTCAAGTCGACCCAAATCGCACTGAACGATATATGACGATATCTAAGCGATACCAATATTACATTAATTCGATTTATTCTGTGTAAAAAATATATTCGGTTCATAGTGAAATGTTTCCTAGTTAATTCGTACACACATGTTTGAATACATAAATTGAATAAATAAATATATTTTTTGGTAATAATTATGGATACAGGTTCGTCTTAGTTTATTTCGTTTGTTTGGATTAGTGCAAAAACAAAACAAATGACAAATTATGAATGAACTGTGTTGAAAGATGTCATCGAATCAATCACACAATTCGGCGGATTTGTTTGATTTTAAAACATGTATGACGTTTTTTTAAGATTTAAGAACTCGAAAGCAAGTTTCTTTGGAGCAGCTGAAAGGGCTCCTAGATTACTTGAACGAGCATCGAGACTTAGCTAAGGGACTAACGAGGGGTCGCCGCGGAAAACTGCACTCCGTAAAACTTTGGAATGTTTGCGCCAAAAAGCTCAACACTATTATAGAAGGCGCCGTCAAGGATGGAAAAGGATGGTCAAAGGTAAACGATAAATAATGATTTGTCCAAATTCAGTAAATGCACGTGAAGTAGGTGCAGCAAAGAATGCGAAAAATTATTAAAAGTTCCTTCACTTTATCTGTCAAGACCTATGCTAGGTCCCATAAATATCAGGAAGCAAATTCAAATATTTCTGATGCAAATATTATCATGATATCATAATATTTTAACTGTTGTAGTACTGGTGTGATTGGAAGTATAGAGTCCGCAGACGGGCCCTAGAACTCAAGGCATCGCGGGACAGCAACAAGCTTCCCCCAGATGGAGTGTCTATTCTGACACCGATGGAAGAAACCATCCTGGAGATCATCGGTGAGAGTGTGGTCTCTGGTATTGTGATCAGAAATGATCCATTGGCTGAAGGAGTAAGTATGACTTTATAATTAAGTATAGGAGTAACCTTGTTCACACACATAATATGTTCGTGCATAAGGCAATTATTTTCTTTGTGATATAATAGTCATTATGTAAATTTGACAGTCGATTGACATAACCAAGTGTCTTATAGGGTGATGTCATGTGATGCAATGGGAGGCTATGACTAAGTTTTTTTATATATATATTTAAACTTTATCTTTTAATTAGACAAAAATGTAATTGCCCCCCTTGTTTGTTCATTGCAAATATTATTCAGCTTTCAGATGCGGAATCATACATCGCTGAAAATAATGAAGATGCTGCAATAAATAATGGTATGTGTTTTATATTATAACAACAACTATTAAAAGTTAATCTTGATCTTTAGATTCCCTAAAGACTTATAACACCACTACCACTATTAAAAAAGTTATTTATTTTGCTTATGATAATGTTTTTATTAGGTGAACAAGTTCCTTACTGACTTTGTGGCTTACAATTTCAGTTAAGTTTAGTTAAGTGTTTGCACTACTTCATAAGCAAAAATTTAATCTGCAAGAGAATCTTGTAACTAACTAAAATTTTTAACCTACTTGGATATTTTGATTTAATTTCATAAATTTTGAATCTGTATTTTTACTGTTGATAAATGAACAACGAATGATTCAATAATATTTTTTTTAGGTGACACTATAACCAAAAGAGGCAAAAAGAGGCAGCATTCACCATGTGAATTCTCGTTCAGAGATGACGAGCGACCAAGTAGTTCATTTGAGCAAAAACAGGCGCTAGAAAAGTGTGAAACTAACACTGCAACTGGTAGGTCACTAATTGGTTTAAGATAATGTTAATGAATTCACTCCTGTGATAATTAATTTGTATTTAAGTAATTACAATACTTACCATGAACCATTTAAGTTATTAGCGTTAAAAGTGGCAGCATTAATGACAGCTACATTATTCCATTTTATTTGGTACTATTATTATATTGTTTACTCGCACCTACTATAAACCGCTAAATATTGATACTTATCGTTAAAGGTATCAGAATACCGCCAATAGCGTAACAGAAGCGTGAAAGAGTTCTATAATGAGCGTTGCTATGGTAATAACTTTTCTTCTATAATTATTATACCATTGTTATCACTATGGTTACGCGCATGAACAATGTCAGTGATATAGAAAAAGTTATGAATGCTACGATACGTAATTAGCTCTTAAGGAAGAGTGCCTTGGTCTAATGATGGACACGAGTTTCATTATGTAACAGTTACATACATAACTATCTCGCTATAATATGTATAGATACTTAAAGTTAGTTAATACGGGTTTGAATTTCTGTACACTAAGGCTTTCAGTTGAAAAACGAAACGGTCTTAGTTAAATAACACAGATTTTTACCCGACCGACTATGAAAAGGCAAGAAAAGAAGGGATATGATTTTAACAGTCTATGTACACGGACAGTCGAGTTTATAAATATGTGTATACTTTAGTACTTTGTCATTTTAATCGCTGTGATAATTCATATATGCCAGTTTAAACTTGACATTAAATGGACAAGGTACTATAGTGTACGTACACATATTTATGATTCACTGCACCTATGT
The DNA here is from genome assembly GCA_923062465.1 of Acleris sparsana. Classification (NCBI taxonomy): domain Eukaryota; kingdom Metazoa; phylum Arthropoda; class Insecta; order Lepidoptera; family Tortricidae; genus Acleris; species Acleris sparsana. The sequence continues at coordinate 5,451,683 of OV281286.1, forward strand.
ATGTGCAGTCAAAAATGTCAAAGGATTAAAAATATCCCCACATTTTTATTCATATTTTGCAATGTATCCTTTGGCATTATTCACGTGTGCGTATGTAATAAAAATCTGTTGTTCTTCCAATACCTCCTTATCTATTAAACCAAAAAAGAAATTTGACGTAACTACGCAGTTCGGCGTAAAAGGTGCGTTAAATACGTGACGCAATAGACGGGTCACCGCGTCAACGTTGCGTCATCTTGTGTTATTTTACTAAGACCGGTGTTTCGGCGTTCAAATAAGAGCTTCAGAGAATTGTAAAGAAAAAAACTAAATATAATCCGATTTAAACGATTTTTTAATTGAATTCACAAAATCAAACAAAAACCGAAACGTACAGACCTAGTGTTTCATAATAACTTAAGACATATTCAACATATTTAACAAAATACAGATTCGCAATTTACGCTTGTCCGTTCACAATCCTGATATTAACTTTAAGTACCTACCTACTTTTTAAAGCAAAAAATTGTGAAGTCAACTGAACATTACTTTTTTTTGGGAAAAATTGTTTGATACAATTAAATTTACTTTCACTATCGACGAATACCTAAATATTTTGAGAATATGGTGTGTCCGTTATTTTATTGTTTATTAACTTTTATCTTATCTTGAATATTTTTTTTTTTTTTTAATTATGTTAACGTTTTTAGATGACGACAATGATACTGCAGAACTGATTCTGTTGGAAAAGGAAAAATTGCAAAGTTCGAAAAGGTTGATAGAAACTACAGAAGAAATCTCCGGACATTTAGGAAAACTTGTGGACGTTATGACTGTGATAAAGGATATATTATTGAGTCATAGAACGGTTTAATTAATTAATAAATATAAACATATTATACAAAAAAAAAACAAAAAGATCTCTCCGGCGGGGAATCGAACCCCGGTCTCCCGCGTGACAGGCGGGGATACTTACCACTATACTACCGAAGACTTAGCAAAGGTGTTGAAAAAGTGAATTGAAATCTTAAAGATACTTTTACGTCATATGACTAGTTAACCCAGGACTCCAGGTATACCATTAATAAAGAGAGAACCGGAATGCGCTTCACTCATCAACGCCCAGCCCAAACTACAGAAGCTAGAAACATGAAACTTTAACAGTACGTATGTTTTGTGACGTAAGCAAGTAATAAGAAGGGATTTTTCAAAACTTAACCCCTCAAAGGGGGGAAAAAGGGGGATAAACCATTGTATTTTTTTATAAATATGAGCCTGTAAAGTGTAAATGTACCATATTAATATTTTTTTTTAATTTCATCTCTGAAGGGTCGAAATAGTGGATTAAAGTTTGAGAGATACGTCATTATTAAAGTAAATTACATAAAATTTAAAATGTAGGCTCCTGGAACGAATTAAAGACATATAATTGTACCGTTTATGGTAATTCAACCCTTAAGGGAATTAAAAGGGGTTTAAAGTTTGTACGGCATTCCCGCTGTTTCAAAGCTGAGACTATATATTATGTATTCAAAAACCAGATTTTAATTCTTTCAATTTATTTATCCGTTTATGATTCATACAGACGTACCTTTTCAATTTAACACTTTTATTGCCGCTGACCCGCTAGGCGGGTCCATTTTGTATGAAAATTAGAGGCCTTGGCAATGAAAGTGAAGACTACATTTCCCTGTAAAATATATATTTGTTGTAACCATTCTTAAAACTCTGGGTCAAACATACAAATATGTTGGCGTTGACCTGAGGCAAGAATGTTTTTCACATGGGCAATTGTATGTTGGCCTATTAAGATCAGGTAACGCAGAAAACCCTTAAGGACCAATTTTGAACCAATTAAGGAGATGTACGAAAAATGTTGTATATTCTGAAATATTAAATGAAATAACAAGAGGTCATTCATTAATTTATTTATTTAATAGCCATAAATGGTATTAGAACCTATTGTTCAAATAATATGGAAGGCAGTGCTATGATTATTAATAAACAGTGAATGTTGAGTCATTAACGTGTTGTTTTATTATTGCAAGAAAATCCATCTTCGCTTACCTAAGCAATCTAGGTAAATGTACGATAGGTCTGGGGTGGTAGCCAAGATGACCAACGTTTAACTGTCGTTTAAGGAAATCGACCGAAAATGTATGGAAAATGTATATTCGATGACGCCTGTTAGTCCTGGATAAATTATGTTTCTAATCTATGTCAAATTTATAATTATGATGACAATATTATATTTTGATATGATGATGACTAGGGTTAACTTTAACCTAGAATGAACATACTTATCATACCCGAGGGAAGCCGGGGCGGGCCGCTAGTAGTTACTAAAGATATCAAATTGCGGCAGGAAAATTCCAATTATTATGGCGCTTTTTTAAAAAGATTTTGGCAATATAAATAACTTACTTAAATCCAAATAAGTTGGTATACTTAATTCTGCCTAAGTTTGTATGAGGTCTTTAATTATTATAGCATATAAACCCTATACAAATAAATTAGAAATAGGTAGATCAAAAATAATTGAATATATTCCAAAGCAATTATTAATTTGCTGAAGTAATTATACCATTTTTCATGAAAATGTAATGACGCAAATCCTGACGTAATAGTACATTATGATACAAGTGTGCTAAGTTGACCATCGTATACAAGGCGCTATTGTGTGCGCACGAGCGGAAGCGAGTGCGCCACAAGAAAGCCGCGTATATTATGGTCACAGGCACACGTGTTACATACGACGTTTTTCAACACACTTGTGAAAAAAAAAACAAGACTCTTCATTTAGTCAAATTTTAATTAATTATTAAAACAGTTGGTAAAATTACAATTTCTTCATTTTCTTTACTTAAAGAAGACATTTTCGTTAATATTAAACTTCACAATAATTAATCCAAACTATCTTCGTCACAGCCGTCAATTATTTACGAAAAATGGCGGTTGGCGCGTTGTTTTTTTTTTATTGCCGCGATACCGATGCGCGCGCAAGGCTAAGGCGCGAACGAGATCGGCCAACAGCCAAATTTAAAATGTAATAATTCATGTTTAAAATTCAAATTACAGAAAAATTTAAATGATTTTAATGAAATTGAGTTATTTTTTAGTAATAAAGCTGATTTCACCAATTTATTGAAATAAATATGTAGATAATGTTATTTGCCGCATAAAAACTGTTTGTTGCTAAGAAAAAAAAAAGGTATAACCCGACTAAATTATATCGTTTTTTCTTCTTCGTACTTACAACTTGGTACTAGGCTACAAATGTAAATTGTTTGGGTTAATAAACTAAAGGCACTTGTGCGTAATATACTGAAAAAGCACGCGTGTTTAATATCTAGGTTTATGAGCCAAAAATCGGTGGAATAAAAAGGTCGTTTTGAGCAAGTGTGTTGAAAATATGTTTAAACCCGTTTTTCTTTTACGGTAAATTAAAATATAGGACATAACAGTTAAACAGAAAAAATGCACGCATGTTTTAAATACAACTTTAATTATCAAGATACCGTAAACCACTTTTGACTTTCTGGTGCAACTTTGTCGTTCTATTTTCTTCAAATCTGCGTCCGTACATTTCTCGATTTTCTCTTTAATTGTTGTTTTCGCCCTGTAATCCTTAAGTATATCCTTTTTACCCTTTTTTTTTAATGTTTATGATTTTATATGTAGTGTAGCGTTATTATCGCTACACTACATATTATGTGCTATGCACGAAGTCCCTCCTCTCACCTTTTTTTTCCAAATTCAAAAAGATCTTTGTCGTCTTTTTTCTATTTTTAGGTTTTTCTATGGGGCCGGGGTTAGTCGCTACTTTTGTTATTTTATTAATGACTGAAGGTTGTACTGTGTTCTCGGTAAACCCCGTTTATATTCTTTTTTTAAAGTCTCAGGCTTTTAATTAATAATGGTTATTATTGTCCCCTTTGGATATACTGCGTGAATGCAGTAAACTGGGATAGTGTCAGCAGTTTGCGTGGTTTAACTGGTCCTGCGTGATGAACTTTGGGATATTATGTGGTTTAGATTTTAGGTTAGGTTAGTGTAGTAGTAGGCGTGTTGTTTAGGATCACCTAGTATGACCTTTCTGCGTACCAATGCGTTGGTTGTGAGTTCAATCAAGGGTAAAAATAATTATCCGTACATATTTGCAAAAATGTGCACACATAAGGTCTGTGTACATATTATGAGAAATTCGTGTGTATACATATTTTGCCCTTGTTTGGTTAGGTTAGTCATCTAGGTCTTTAAGGTTGGTTACCTGACAGAGTTTTAGGATAAGGATAGTCTAGGTTGCCTAACTTTCGATAATTTTAGGATTATGTAACTTGCGTACTTATATGTAATAGCGGTCAATTTTTTTAAAATGTATTTGTAGTGATATAGAAAATAATCTTCCGGAATTCGTTAAGTTTTTTTTATAAATTAAGGTTTTGCTCTTGACCAGGTTCTCAACTACGGCACCCGGTAGGAGATACCTTACAAAAATAGCGATTTAAGTCTCGTTGCAGATGATTTACCTAGTATTTATTATGGTGACAGTCCGTGTATTAAATATTCTTTATTATTATTAAATATTTTATATTATTCTTTATCTTTGTGTTGCTGTCAACCGTCATCCCGCGAAGATCGCGTGTGTGAAGATTCAGTGTCTTAAATATAAATAACAGTGTTTTTTACGAGAAAAACCTAAAAACTATTAAGATCAATCAATATTGTGACTGTGGAAGTGTTATCTCAGTGTTTAATCATCAAATACGACTCAAAAACCCTTTCATAAAAATCTGACTCAGTGAAAAATATCCACTCCTACCCTCTTTTGGATAATAAATATCACCCTCTAAATTTTCCATTAAATTAGTTTGACACTTGAGTGTTGCCACAAAAAAACGAATGTTGCCATGGTTAGCATTTAAATTTTCCCAAAAATAATGGGAAATCCAAATGACATCCAACAAAAAGAAACCAACAACGGGAACTCAAGAGGACCCAAGAAATATACCCAGCAAGTGTTTCACCCAAGTTTATTTCAGAACAACACTGTTAAAATGTCTTCAATTAGTGATCCTATTCAAAATTTACCAACAACATCTGACAACCTGCCAGGCGAGAACACAATGAATGTCACAATGAATTATCTCAACGAGACAGAAAGTCAAGATACAACACCATTGTCATTGTCAGAGCACCCACCATGGCAAAATGTACCTATCCTAAAGAGCTCTAAGCGTAGACGAACTTCTGACTCCCCACCATCACAGGCACAAAAAGGCAGAAATGTGAATAGATTTTCGGGGCTAGAAACGGACGTAACTGGCGACAACGAGAAGCCGGCCACACAAACTGTACCAAAAGAAAACAAACCGCCACCACTCATCTTGTATAGCATTGAAGATGTAAATAAACTAAAGGAAGTAATTGAATCTGTTTTGGCCAAAAATGAATACTCTATTAAGATTGTCAATAAAACCCAGATCCGTATCAGTTGTTCATTGATTGAGGGATACAAGAAGCTAATGTCCCGTGTGCGTGAAATAGGACTAATTGGGCATACATTCACCCCTAAGGCAGATAGGTGCTGTCGTATAGTAATAAAGAATCTACATTACTCCACACCTCACGAGGCCATTCGTGAAGAAATAGAAAAAACAGGAAACATCGTCCAAGGAGAAATTATAAATGCTAGGGTAGGACCCAATAAAAGGCCCTCAACAACATTTTTTGTCAATATTGCACCAAGCGAGAAGAATAAAGAAATTAAAAGTATCCGTAGTATCTATAACACCATCGTTAAGATTGAAGATCCCATTAGACGGAAAACAATAGTCCAATGCACCAAATGCCAGCAGTATGGGCACACTAAAAATAATTGCTTACGACCATTTCGCTGCGTCAAATGTGCGGAATCCCACAAAACTAGTGATTGTCCTAAAGTCGATAAAAATACACCAGCTAAATGTGCACTATGCTTAGGAAGTCATCCAGCTAATTATAAAGGGTGTGAAGTATACAGAGAGATACTCAAAAGGCGAACAATGATGAACAAGCCAATCAATAGAGAAGGAGCCCCTTCGAGACCGGAGCGGAGCGAAGCTCAAAAGCTAGAGCCAATAGCAAACATTGAAGGCAAGAGAAAAACCTATGCAGAAGTGCTCCAAAGAGAGACAATAACTCAGTCAAACAATTATCCTGATGAACCAACTCAAGACTTTCGAGCCTTACTCATCGCACAATCTCAAAAAATGGATAAATTGTTAGATCAAATGGGTTCCCTAGTGGGACTCTTGACAACTCTTGTGTCTAAATTGCTTAAATGAATGTTCTAAGAATAGCTACATGGAACATAAACGGCTTGTCATCTAATAAGCTAGAAGTCGAACATTTTCTACAATCTAATAAAATAGACATACTATTAGTCTCAGAAACACATTTGACTGACCAACGTACTGTAAAGTTTAATGGATATAACGTCTACGCAACAAACCATCCAAGCGGCACGGCCCATGCTGGAGCTGCAGTCATCATAAGAGGAAATATTAGTCAATACCCACTACCAAGCTTCAGACACGACTACTTACAGGCAGCAATAGTATGTGTGAATGACTGGAGGGGACCGCTCTACGTTGCAGCGGTGTACTGCCCACCACGCCATAGAATCGATGAAAACATGTTTAGTGACTTCTTCCAATGCCTAGGAGCGAGATCTATTAGTGGAGGAGACTGGAATTCAAAACATACCTTTTGGGGATCCCGACTTATCACGTCCCGAGGACGAGAGTTAAAAAAGTGCATAGATAGTAGAAAATTGAATGTACTCAGCACAGGAGAACCAACACATTGGCCAACGGACTCGCGAAAAACACCGGATCTCATTGACTTCTTTATTATCAAAGGAATCTCTCATGACTACATTAAAGTAGTATCCAGCTTAGATGGCACATCGGATCACTCGCCAGTTATATGTACCCTAAGTTCTACGGTCATTCACAAAGAACCCAGAGAATCTCTGTACAATTTCAAAACAGACTGGGACACTTTTCGAGAGTACGTAGAACAAAATGTCGAGCTGCAAATATCGTTAAAAACTGAAGAAGAAGTAGAAGACAGAACCCATTATATAACTAATCTCATTCAAGAAGCAGCCTGGCTGGCTACGCCTCCACTCAAACACAAACCGCAATCTGGGGACTATACCATAGAAATACAAAAGAAAGTTACTGAGAAAAGGAGATTAAGACGTATATGGCACATGAGCAGAAACTCGCATGACAAAAAAGCTCTTAATAAGGCTGGCAGAGAACTTAAAGAAACTCTCTCAGAGCTTAAAAATAAAACCCTTCAGAATAGACTACAAACTCTGTCTGCTAACTGCAAGGATGACTACTCTCTCTGGAAATTTACACATGACTTCCAAAGACCCCGTGAACCAGTACCGCCTCTAAAAAAGAAAAATGGTGGCTGGGCTAGAGACCACAAGGAGAAGGCGGAGCTTTATGCAGAATTCCTAGAAGATGCTTTCAAACCTAACAACGCCGACCCCAGCTATCCTGAAAGGGACATTGATGAAGTCTTGAATTCTGACCAGCAAATGTCCTTACCATTCAAACCAGTATCACCCCGAGAAATCCACCGAGAGATAAATCTACTCAAACTAAAAAAAGCACCTGGGTTTGATCTTATCACAGCAGAGATTTTAAAGAGACTACCCAGAAAAGCAGTTATCTACCTTACTACCCTCTATAACGCCTGCCTGAGACTGCATTATTACCCAGCACTATGGAAAGTATCTATTATAATAATGATTCCAAAACCAGGAAAACCTCATAATGAAGTATCATCTTACAGACCGATCAGCCTGCTACCAATACTGTCGAAGCTATTTGAAAAAGTCATAGTGAAACGCCTGATTCCAATCTTGCATGAAAACAATATCATACCTGGTCATCAGTTTGGATTCCGAGCCGATCACTCTACCATCGAACAAATTCACAGAGTAGCCCAAAAAATAAGGCAATCATTAGAAAGAAAGGAGTATTGCTCAGGTGTTTTCCTTGATGTTCAACAAGCCTTCGATCGAGTCTGGCATAAGGGCCTAGAATACAAATTAAAATCCATGTTACCCAACTCTGCCTACATGTTGCTCAAAAACTACCTCAAAGAGAGACTATTTCAGGTCAGTGTGGAAGATCAACTGTCTACCCTCCGGGAAATCAGGGCTGGAGTACCTCAAGGCTCAGTTCTCGGCCCCACTCTCTACACCATTTACACAGCTGACTTACCTCAATCAGAAGAAGTATTGACTGCTACATATGCGGATGACACGGCAATCCTTGCTAACAATGTAGACTCCACCAAAGCTTCTGAAGTCCTTCAACACCATCTCAAGGAAGTAGAACAGTGGTTAAAAAAATGGAGAATACAAGTAAGTACCAATAAGTCAGTTCATGTGACATTTGCACTTAAAAAAGGAGATTGCCCTGCAGTCAAATTGAATAATGTAATACTGCCTCACAAAGATACGGTAAAATACCTTGGCATGCATATAGACCGAAGGCTTACATGGAGGGAGCACATCAGGAGAAAAAGAGATCAATGCAGCTGGAAACTTCGTGAGTTGTTGTGGCTGATAGGTAGACAATCAAAATTAAGTTTAGAGAATAAAATCCTAATCTATAAAACGATATTAAAACCCATATGGTCCTACGGTATCCAGCTCTGGGGGTCAGCCAGTCACTCAAACATAGAAATTTTACAACGCTTCCAGAACAATGCCCTGAAAACCATTACAAATGCACCATGGTTCACGAAAAATAATGAAGTACACAATTACACAGAAATACCAACAGTTAAAGAAGAAATTAAGCACTTCAACAAGAACTACGTGGTTAGAATTGAACACCACATAAACAAGCTAGCAGCAAAACTCATTGACACCACTGATTGTGTATATCGTCTTAAGAGGGCAAAATTGGCATCACTGTAAACAGCCAAGGGAAATAAAGGTTGCTGCATCAATGGATGTACAACCTCAACGCAGAATACCTTCAAAGCATCTGATTAAAGCTGAATAGCTGATTGCAGATATAAAAATACATAAAAAAAAAAAAAAAAAAAACTTTGTGTTGATAATTTTGTGCTTATGGTGATAGTCAATGTAAGTGTGTATTAAATATTCGTTATTCCCATCTGTTTGTGTTTTTTATTATTATTTATTTTAAAACGTAAATACCTTAATAAACATCTTTTAACTTCACCTTGAAGTTTTTCAGTACCTTGATAGCACTTTGATCATAACGTAACCATGACCCATAAAGCCAGTGCCGGGTTTAGCACTACCAGACCAGCGCCCTTGGTGAGATTTCTATATTTCCTGGCTCAAAACTTATGTTTGATAATAGAATATGGTACGAGTACTTACTAAGAGTATGTGTTTTTCTTTTTGAGTACTTATTTATTTTAATATGTAACTGACATTAATTGTTCACTCACAATAGAACCTTGTTGCTGGAAGTCAAGGACAAGGTTGAAATAAGTACACTCACAGCACGGGATTGTATATTTCGGTATCGGATCGGTATTTTGGCCGTGTAGTGCAAATCGGGTTTAGTGGATCATACCTACTCCTATACCTAACCACTAACCAGTATGTAGATAGATATTGTCTGCGATGCCCATTATAAAAAGTAGAAAGTGGCTTAATATTCCTGTGGTTTTTATGGCAATAAAATAGAAAATAACTTTAGTACATATAAAAAATGTTCATGTATCAAAATATTAAAATAATGTAGGTGATATTTTCGACCCTTAGATCCATTTTGTGAGTAGAAAGAACTCAACGTTTTGACGCGTACGTTTCCTTATTACCAAAATAAAATCGTAATTAACCTCGCCTTGAATTTCTAGTAAATTATTAAAGAACAGTTTATCTCAATTCACACGAATTGAATCATACAAGTCATAACATCGGGTTCAGTAGTTCACTGATAAATACAGTATACTTAGAGGCAAATCTGCGTTACGAAGTTACAGTACGGATATGGGCGCGTAGTTAGTGGCGGTTTATTGTACTTATTAATTATGAAGGTTTTAGTAATATTAGTGTTAATTGGAAGGTAAGTTTTTCTTTATTATCTTTTTGTTTTAAGCGAGCTGATATATTTTTTATTTAAGATAAGATAACCCTAGGGGCACTTGCGATTATTTAGAGTAGTTTAAATATAGACAATTATATATTTGCTACAAAATTAAACGAATAAAGTTTATTTATAACTTGTTTTTTTCTTTGAGAACAATTATTTCTTTATTTTGTGGCGTAAATTGTTGTTTTTGTTTAGGTGTTTATTTATTTGAAAAATAACGTTAGTGCCCGTTTTCATAGCGAGGGGTCGCTATATATAACCCATGTAATGTTTAGTATAAATGTTATTCGGAGCTAAATTATTTAACTATAATGTTTTTATACTTCGCCTATTCGGAAGCCACAACGTAGATAGGTACTACCTCTGGACCCTAGATGTTTTCAATTGAGCCACTTGGGTACCATTTTTGTAATCACACAAATACTTTAGGTAATAAGTGTGCACTAACCTTTTTTTTAATGTACCTACACAAGTTATTCGCTCACGACTACCGCCGCCTACAATTTATTTATCGTTATTCTGTCTAAGCTGTCCAATTTCTGAACATAGACATTTTAATTACTATCGACATGAAAAAAGTGCAAACAACAACACTTCGCATGTAAAACATTATTACTGACATATGTGAGTATATAAGAGTATGGGTAGATAGTAATAAAGGTCCCATTCACAGCGCACATAGTAAAGTAGTACTACTAAATGACAAAGACCACGTGTCGAACGAGATAAGGAACGATGATAAGCCGCTAGCAGTATCTACTACCACTCCACCTATAGATATAACATCACTGACAACCAAAGCGCCAACATCCAACGACACCCGTGAAAACGAGATCGACCACGAGCATGACACAACCCCAGACAATGACACCACAAGTAATGTTGAAACGACATCGCTGCCCGCAACTCCTGTTGATAATGGAACAGCGTTGATCCTAACGCCGTTTTTAAAGGAAGGTCGGATTGAAGAAGCTCGGAACGCATCTAGGGTTGATCCTGAATTATTTTTGGGGTTCGAAAGCTACAGTGGCTTCGTGACTGTAAATGAGACGTACAACTCGAACCTGTTCTTCTGGTACTTCCCTGCACCGGGCAAGCCTGTCAATGAGACCCCGTGGATCCTGTGGCTCCAGGGAGGCCCTGGTGCTTCGAGTCTAACCGGCCTGTTTGATGAAATTGGCCCCGTTAATTTTAGCCCCTATGGAACGTTAAAAAGTAAGTACAATTATGTGTAAATATTTACGTTTTTTATTTTTTATTTTAGTAAATGTTTTACAAGGTATCGTTGCTTCGCTGTATCGTTTGTCCGAATTTTCATCAGTCCGAAAATCCTTTTTCTCTGTCAAACATTTACTGTCTTAAATAACTACGAAACTTAATTATCTGCATAAAATATCGTAGGATTCAAGGCATTCATCGTCAACAAAATCTTCGTCCTCCAAGGTCAAGAGTTAGTCTAGATCAAACCCATTAACAATAAAAAACATACTTAAACCATCAGACAAGTAAAATTTATTTATTTTCGTATGGTAAGAAAAATATAAAAAAAATGTAGGTTGCTGTAAAACGTGTTCCACTAAGATTATATCGTGCATTTAATATTAAGTAAAATCACAAGTACCGAAGCAGCTCTATCACTTCATTTGAATTAGTGTTCGAATTCCAGAGAACCCGCACACATGGTTGTCGGATCATTCGCTGCTGTTCATCGACAACCCGGTCGGCACGGGCTACAGCTTCACTGACAGCAAGGACGGGTTCGCAGTGGACTTGGACACGGTAGTTAACTTCTACTTCATCACCATCATCATCATCATCATAACCATCACCACCATAATCATCATCATCATCATCATTATCATCATCATCAGCATCATCGTCGTCGTCGTCGTCGTCGTCGTCATCATCACCACCAGCTTAACTTCACAGCTTCTGACAGCAAGGACGGTTTCGCGCTTAACTTCGACTTGGTAGTTTACTTCTAGTTCAACAGCATCATCATTATCATGCTGTTCATCGACTACTCGGTTGGTACAGGCTACAGCTTCACTGACAGCAAGGGGGTTTCGCGCTGAGCTTGGACACGGTAGTTTACTTCTACTTTATTATCATCATCATCATGTAATGCTATTAATCGACAAACGAGTGGGCACGGACTGCGAGCAACAATCAGACAGGCAGCTTCATTGGAGGCAAATTCTGTTAAGCTTTACAAACAAATGCACAACCGCATATCATTGACTTACTCTGTGTTTTTGCTTTTAGATTTTTCGTCTTTGACATTTCATAAATACGTTAGGTATCGCCCTGTACGAGTAATAATATACAAAACATATAACTGTCTATTGCTTCTTAAAAGTAGTTTGTTCTTTCAGTACGCGACCCACCTTTACGTGGCGATGAAGCAGTTCGTTCAGATATTCCCTGAGCTGCAGAACGCGCCACTGTTCGTAGCTGGCGAGTCTTATGCCGGCAAATACGTGCCCGCCCTGGCCATGCGGATACACAGACAGAAGGAATGGCCCGGTGGACACTTCAACTTGCAGGTTGGTGCAACACATAGCTAGCCAGCAAGTATATGCGAGATACACAAGGAGAAGGACTGGCTCGGTGGACACTCAAACTGGCAGATTGGTACCATACCACATAAGTAGGATTAGGTAGGTACGGGATCTAGCTAGATGATCCTCGCGTGTATCGTGTGCCCGCCCTGGTCATACAAATGCGAAGTCGAAACATCGGCCAAAGTTGTTAAATCTGAACCTGCCTTATGTCTATGAGCATGCGGTACATTTAAGCTCACTGGTTATTAATTTTTCCAAGAATTCTTAGTTCCTACAGTACTAAGTACGCAGATAAGAAGGGAATCTTGAAAATAATGTTGTCACTTATAGTAATAATAAATTCCTTCATAATCTTCACATGCAACAAATAAGTTTAGCATTGTTTTTCAGCTGTCAACTTTATCAATATTCAGAAACTTCATGGACGTGCAATGTGTCAGGATTGACTTTTGATCTGCAAAAAACAATATTGCTTTTAAGTGTTATTTTTAAATTCGTCCGCCATTACTGTTAAATAATTATTTATTTATTAAAAAATGAGCTATCGTAATGTTGACAATAAGATAAATTAACCCGTCAAAGGCGAAATGGTTTTACCAAGTTGACCAGAGCCCCAGTACAGTACCATACTCGTAGTTACAGATGTAGTGCATAATTGTTTTCCTTCGTATTTTCACGGAAACGTACGAACGCGTCTTGCTATTTCAGTCGGTCACAGTACAAAAAGTACTGAGGTTGACTGAAATAGCATGACACCTTCGTACGTTTCCGTGAAAATACGAAGGAAAGCAATTATGCACTACACCTGTACACTTATACACTGGTAAACATCTTGGCTTGTTTGTGCAAAATATGTTTACAGAATTAACCACAAGTTTTTAGAGTTGTTGCTCTGACTACCCCACTCTATGTACACTAAGTATATACCTATTCCCGGTTTTGTGAATACGGTACTACCTATTTTTGTTTATTCCCATCCATTATATTTTTTTCCAAATGATCATTTTGTTATTTTTACTTGTTTGTTCCATAAATCGTGGGATTCCCAACCTTATCAATGTCAGCTTGAGTATCTTGGATATCTTCCAAAACATTTGATTAAAAATAATTCTAAAATAGCTCCGCTTACGATTATGACAGCGACTTTTTTTTATTGCTTAGTACTTACAACATATTGCGTAATGTCGAGGTAATGTTTAGGAATATCTATGTATGTCTCTATGTGACCTTGTATAAACTTAAAGCTTGAGGTTTTTATAAATGAAAGGTTTTTGTTGGATGGTCTTTATCTAATGAGAGGTGAATGAGAGTGATACTCACCAGCTACCAGATTGTATAATTGAATACAACATTAATTTGTATTCTCATCATATACCACATGGTATATTTAATACATAGACAGAAATACAACATTACTTGCGTGTGTGTTTTTTTTATAGAATGCTATTGGATTTTGATTAATTTTAGCCATCTATCGGTAAAATAAATATTCAGCCGCGTCATATCATACGTAGAAAAAAAAGAATGAATGATGTATTATTTATTTCCCAAAGTAAGTTTACAGTATACATTACATTTTATGTAAAGGCGTAAACAATGACATTAAGATCGTCCATAAATACGGTGTACGAAAAACTACAGTTAAATTGCCGACTTATTTCTTCAGGGGCTGATGCTAGGCAACGCGCTGGTGGACCCCGAGGTGATATCGCACATCGCGCTCCCCTTCCAATACTTCGGGCTGATCGACCAGACCCAGATTAACAGCATGCAGCCCCTCATCGATGGCTTCCAGAGTGACATCGCCAGTAACAAGAGTGTTGAAGCTAAGCTGGTAAGAATAACCCCTAAGAGGTGCCGATATAATTAACAATTCATTTATTTGCGCTAAATTGAAAACTCTACAGAAAGCAAAACCTGATCAAGTGCGAATCGGAATTGAACACGCGCATTTTTAAACGGTCCTTTATTTTTCAATATATATTTATTTATATGTTAAAGCGGCAATAAATATGTATTCCACACACTCTCTGAAAAGTTAACTGTATACCTACTACGGTTCATGAGATACAGCCGGCTAACAGAAAGTCGTAGGGACAGTAGGGCGTACTGCGGAACCCTAAAAATATTTTTTGGGCATTTTACCAAAAAAAATGTAAACTTGAAATCGCTTTCAAGTTGACTTAATTTTTCTGGTTAAAGTACCCCTAAAAGAAAAGTAAGTGCCTAATATGAATTTCAAATGTTAGGCTTGATAAAGTTTAGACAAAAGGATGTAATTTTTCACAAATGCCAGTTTATAAATTATTTGAAATTAGAAACCATAAAATGAAAATGAAAAAATATGCGTAAATTATTTGTTTTCGTGTATCTCAAAACTAGATTATAATATTAGATCTAGACTAACTACATGATTGGTAAATATTTAAGTTTACTTTCTCCTTTTACTTGATCACAGGCCACTTTGATTTGGTATAGTGCATGACCAGTAGGTAATTAGATTAGGTAGAGCTGACTGGCATAAGCTTGACGTATTTTGCACAAAAAACTATGCGCCTTTATTTAATATACGCTTGATTGAGATCGTTGCAACAAGAGAAAACATATTCTCACCTAAGATTCTCACGGATAAAAAATCGGAACCTAATTTTGATCCCTTATAGTTATGGCTCTTATATCACATATACGACTCACTGCCTTATTAGTTATTACAATATACTTAATTAATTAAAATATTGCTTGTTTTACCGACAACTTTTTCATCGAATGTTTAATTTAACCGAATTTTACTTCATCGAAAGCTATTTTCTGATGATGCCGTGTTGTTTTGCTAACTTGAACTTAATAATTACGTTAGACTGAGACGATCACAAATGAAAACCCAGCGCCTAGAAACGCCACGAACGTTAATTTGTGACCAATTGCAAGAAAAATATAGCAAGTCATATGTAACTTTTAGGAAAGTCAACCTTATTGTTGTACAATATTAGATTGACTTTGGACCTAAGGTGGGTACCAATTTTAAGTCTGACTGAACATGTAATTTAGCACCAACTATTCCATTTCTTCTAGAAATGGATGCACATCATCTCCAACCTGCTATACTTCTCGTCTCAGACTCATGCCTACAACTTCCTCCGGGACGATTTAAACGTCGGGAAGTACTCGGCGTACCTGGCAAGGTCTGACGTGAAGAGAGCCTTGCACGTGGGAGATATTCGGTTCGGCTTCCTCAATTTCACAGTGAACTCTAAACTGGCTCCCGACTTCTTGAGTAACACCACGCCGCTGATGGAAGAGCTCTTGGAGAATTACAGGGTTTTGGTTTATTGGTAAGGTTATTTTCAGTATTTAAAAATGAACCTAAAATTTTAGGTCCCTCTTGGTAATTTACGTTATCCTTCCTCCTCCTTCCCTACCCTTAGCTCATATTCTTGATAACGAAAATAACCAGGATAAACTAAACCAGATTCCATAATACGACGCATTAGTTAAACATGCAAATACTAGTCCTTTAAATGCAAGATAAAGTTATCCTACTACCTAATACCGCGAACCGGGAGACGAAGTGTTGGCAGACCTTCCACAAGGTGGACTGACGATCTGATAAAGGTCGCGGGAAACCGCTGGATGACAGCAGCAGAGGACCGATCGTTGTGGAAAACCTTGGGGAAGGCCTTTGTCCAGCAGTGGACGTCTTGCGGCTGATAATGATGATGTGATGATGACTACCTAATATTATATGTAAATGCGAAAGTTTATGTGTCAGTTTCTCACTCCTTCACGCTACAATGGCTGGACTGATTTGGATATAAAATAAAGATAGCTCATACCCACAAACGAGTTACTTTTCATCCTAGAACAATTAAAAGTTCCAGAGGGAATAACGATAATGGAAATTTATGCTGACGAAGACGAGGACGCTAATGATAAATATCCAATGATTCAAGTATATTGACAACAACAAAATGATTAGATTTTATGTTCAGTCGAATTATGGAGAATCCATAATTCGACTGAACATAAGGTTAAGTTAAAGTAGCTTTTGTAAAAGTGTCTGTCTTTGTATTATCTAGCGGACAGCTGGACCAGATGCTGCCTTGTATGCAGACCTCTCAAAACTACCGCACATGGAGCTGGAATGGAACACGAGAGTTTCTGGCGGCTCGCAGGTCCCCATACTATTACAACCGCCGCCTGGCTGGGTGAGTTCATATTAGTATTATATTTCCTAAAGTCCATTTTTCATTCCGAAGACTAAAATGACATTTCATGTGTTGCCTGTTTCTACCTGTACGAACCTAAAAAAATATAGGTAGGTTTATTGATATAAAAGTATCTGTAACGTAATTAGTGGATTCCGTGAACTTCCAAAATGGTACAATACTTTAAGTAAAAATGCCACCCCTTTGTAGATAAGTATTTATAATTTTTGGAAATACAACATATTCTTATATTTAAAGGTCAATTTTATTCGACTCGAAACTCAATACTTATCATACAAAGCTGAAAATACACCAAACCACTTGCTTTATTTTTTTGCGTTATAATTCCAAGCAACGGAATCACATACGTACCACTTAAAATATTGTGTTAATGTTTCTACAAAGAATCTCATAAAATAAAAACATGACTATGGGCTAAGAAAAACAAATGACGATGAGTTGGCGTCACGTCAGTCTCATTAAAGGGTTAAAGGTAAGACTATGTAGATTTTAATTGTTATTAATTTTCGATAAATACGTAAAAAAAATTTTTTTACTTATATAGTAATTTTTAGGGTTCCGTACCGTAAGGGTAAAAACGGGACCCTATTACTAAGCCCGTCCGTCTGTCTGTCTGTCAGTCTATCATCAAGCTGCATCACATGAACCACGATAGCTTAACAGTTGAAATTTTCAAAGATGATTGTATTTCTGTTCCGCTACAAATAATAAAAACAGAATAAAATAATAATAGTTTATGCAACTGTATCATAATAACGGCCATTGAGACACGAGTGCAATTTTATTACATGAGGCGAAGCCGACTGACTATAATAGATACGCATGAGTGTCTCAATGGCTGATAGAACCAGAGTGTCAAATATGGCGATGCAACTCCGGGATGTTACTCCTAAACACCTCAGTAGTGCTAATGGATACTCCGTTTCTTTCGCTCGTTAATCGTACCGAATTAAAGGGAAAGTTTACGGGGCAAGCGTAACGTTCGAACTATGGTTTTGAAGCAGCCAAGTGCCTGAGTCAGAGCATGCAAGCCCATATAACCATTCAGTAATGTCTATCTCGCTCTTAAAATCACATTAAAACCTCACGCGCCGTCATATCGGTTATAAATAATTACACCACGAACCGAAATAAACAACAGCTCTGTTTCTTAAAAGCTGGTCACATTATTTCTACGTTTGACATTTGTACCTATCATTTTAGTCTTCGGAATGAAAGAATGGAATTTAAGTCCTATTTCAATTACGTATAAACGGTGGAATAGATCACAAGTAGTCCATGGTTCCGTAGGACCTGACCTTGCCTAAGATACCCATCGATGGACACTTCAGAAATTACTGTATTCTAGGACGACAAACTAAGTATACTTAACTATTTAGACAAGCATCTCAGCAAATATCAATATACGACCCTATATTAGTAGTGGACGTGCTTCGGCTGACAAGGCGCCTGCGCCTAGCGAAACGACGCTAACGACGGCTGACAACGTCAAATGGTATCTTCGTAATTCTAGCTAGGCACCCAAAACGTCTTCAGAAAAGGAGGTTCTATGTCCCATTGTCACCAAATCGGTATGTGATGAGGGGATTCTTGAGGAATTAAAGGGAACTCCTCAAATATCATAGGTATAAATACGTATAGCGATTTTAGTATTTTTATTAACAAGTTCAGCTTTTGCATTTAGAAAGTATCATTTGGTAAAGTGGAACTGATGATGTAGAAATGAGCGCCGGAACTCCTCAACGGAACCTATTGCAAGCGCGGTGACAAGATATCTCAATTAAGATAGTTAGGCAACTATGACGAAGCACAAGGACATTGAAATGGTTTAATATATGTATCGGCGTTCCTTGCGGCGAGCTTGAAATGTGCTGTAATTTCTTATTGAGACGGGACTGGTACGTGGAGTGGGACTACATGACAGCATATTATGATCACTAAAAAGTATGAAATCAAATAAATGGTTTAAAAACAAAAAATTGCCTTTAAAAAACGCTATAAATAACTTCTTTTAAAATGGTAGGCTATTATATATGTAATAGGTCAGTCGATCAGTTAAATATTTATTTTTCATGACTTTTTTCACCGCTTCAGTAAAATATGATTAGATTTAAGCAACAAAAAGAGTTGAGAAAAAACATTTTTTGAATAGCTATAAAAATAACAAAGATATAAGCATACGAAGATTGGTTCCTATCTCTTTCTAACATAACAGAATTTACCATGGAGTTTATATGGCCGATCTGCTACATGACGTCACAGTGCATATCGGATCTCTCTGTCTAATCGCTGTCTAATTAGCAGTATAAAATGCTTGTATCATCCGTATTTCTTGGCCGCTTTTAATTTTAATTTAACTTTTAGTTATCTCTTTTAATGTATTTTCATATTTCGTTGAAAAATGCCATTTAATAAATTGATGCATATTCCGTGTGTGAACTCGTACAGCTACCACAAGACGGGCGGGCGGCTGACGGAGGCGATGTTCCGCGGCGCGGGGCACATGGTCCCGCTGGACGCGCCGGCGCCGGCGCGCGCGCTCGTGGCCCGCTGGGCGCGCGGCGAGCCGCTCCACACGCCACCACTCTTCAACCAGGATCAGCTGTTCTCCATCAATGACACTATTGTTAACTTTTGAGAATAAACAAACAACAATATTTTTATTGGAATCAAAGAATAGTATTTTATTGGAATCAATAGACCTATACTTAATTAAACATAATATAAGAATTGGTGCTGCAGTTTGACGCCAATATGCGTCCACTCAGCATGTGGTGCGCACAGATGCTGCAGCGCTTATTTTCAATGGATCCCTAGTTTGCGTGCGACAGTCACCGACCTAATAAAAATGCGGACGAAACGTTGCACTGAAAAGGTGTGAAGCATGCAAGATCGGCACTTTCGTTAGTTATGTATGACTTAACCGCACGCACACAGACACACTAGGTAAGACAACGCGCCGAGCCACAGCACGAGTGACAGTTTACGTGTGTGCGTGTGCACGCACAGAGAAACAGACAGTTTGCATGCTTCACTCATGATTAAACGAGGTTACTTACGTCCGTATTCTTTTAGGTCCGTGGCGACAGTATACAACATCTTAACAAAAAGTTGCAACGTGCCATCTTGTTGAATCCACTCTAATATCAAAACTATTACGGTTATGCCTAACTTTTCTGGGCCGTTGTGAATTTGCTAATTTATTTATATAATTATTGTTGTTTCCACTTGACAGTGTTACTATAATGTCAAGCATTTTATCATTATAGCGAGAGCAAAAACAAAGTGGGAAAAATTCCCCGTTAATTATTTGGCTCAGAAAACAACATACAGTCGGTATAATTATTACGGAGTAGGTAGTAGGTAGGTAGTATTACGGAGTAGGTATTCCACCGGTAGGGCGAGGCGAGACGAGAATTGTTTTTTTTACCATCTTCAGTAGAAATGTTTTTTTAGTAAAAAATAATATTCTCGCTCCGCCTCGTCTCGTGTCGCCTCGCTGGTGGGAACCTTCATGTCACATCAAATCTAGTAACGGTCTCCGAAAGCGAAAATTCCAGGATTAGAATGATAGAGGGCAATTTCCTGATGCCAAATATGTTGGTCCGCCTGCGCACAGTGGTTGCGTTATCTATATATGGAAGTCGAAACGTGTTATCGTGTCCAAAAAAAACTATACGGGTCTGAATGTTGTACGAAATGTAAACTGTTAGTTGTACCTATGTCAAATATGTTAACTGACCACTGACCACTTTAATTGCGTTGTGGCGCTACGACCTTTCTAAGATGGTTCATTGTTACCGAAAAAAAAACGATAAGGGAAATGGCTAAATGTTGTATATAAAGAAAAAGTGACCAAAATTTTGTAATGCGAGTTTGTTAAGAGAATCCCTATTCCACCTCTGATCTGATCATGTGAGTGCCGTTGTTTGAAACGAAAATACTACACATAATTTTTTCATTCAGTCGTTCGACCCATTTGTGGCAGTTCTTGTGTCATGAACTGTACCTACGGAATCCCCCCGCAGGCTTAGTCCACGATGTCAAGATTTTCCTATAATTATAATTAGAGCCATATGATGGAGGGGTACCGCCGGTACCGGGTACTGTAGCACATCCGGCTTGAAGGACCAATGTCCAGGCCCTACCCATAGACGTTAAACAAATTAACTAGCGGACTGTATGAATAGAGCTGGTACGAGTATATTCGCCGTTTATAGGTACAGTGACTTGAATTAATGTTTAAATCAATTTTTAACTCTTAAAATGTTACTTTAGTCTCTGCACATAGGGACTGAAGCCCCTTATTAATTAATCCCTAGGGATTAAAGTATATTTTTTTAAATTTACTTTGGAACCACTAATCACGGTGTTTGTGAACGGAGGATTATCGCATTTTTCAGTGATTGTGTATGGACCATTTTTAGGCCGTGGAAATAAGCTTAATAGGAAACCGCGCAAAATTAAGTAGAGTGTTTCGCGAGACTAAACAATCATAAACCATAATGACACTCGAACTATAGCCACTCTCGCTCGCGTGGCTAAACATCTCGTGTCATTATGGCTTGTTTTAGTCCCTAGTTGAACAATCTACTACTTATAATTCATAATGGGAACTCTGCGGTAGAATCTGAGAAAACGAGTTGGGACGCATTATTAAGATTAAACTAACGATTTCCGATTCGGTGCGTCTATAATGAGTATAGCGGAGATCCTGTTGCCACATTCAGAATCCATTATCGGGGTAGCTTTTAGATGCCATTAAGTAGATGGCATTGTTATAGGAGAATTATAGGGATTAGATTGTTTCCCAAAGGAGATCAACCATCTTTGTATTGGAGTTGGACCAAGTGCTGCCCAGAATGCACACAGTACTTTATGTTCCCAAGGTAAACACTAAACTGTATATTACTATAGCACTTTAACGCTTTAGTCATGAAAAAAAAAGAGTTTTTCCACACAACATCCATAGTTTTCAGTGGCGTTGTGGCCATGAATTCTTAACTTGTGACCACTTAGGCGTTATTGACGCTTAGGTAAAGGGTTGATAATCGGTCACAGAAAAACCTTAGAAACCCAAAAGTACAAAGTAAAAACGACAAAACAAAAGCTGTGTTTTATCTAATAGGTAGAAGTACTGTATTCGTAGGAGAAAAGTAGCCTACCTGGGTCATCTTCTCCGGAACAAGCGATACCTACCAACTGTTTCAGACTATCGTTATGGGCAAGGTTGAGGGTAAGAGAAGCGTTGGCAGACCCAAGATGTTATGGCTCGGGAACATAAAGACCTGGACAGGACAGGCGTCGCCACGGTTGAACAGCTGTTCCGTTTGGCGAGAGATAGGAAGTTGTATGCAGAGCTGACTGCCAACCTCCAGTAGTGGAGAGGAATTTGAAGAAGAAGAAGAAGTAGATACTGTAAGGAACTCGTTATCTAGAGGTGTTTTAACTTCGGGCAGCACAGCATTTGGTCCAACCTTCAAATCTCCTTTCAGGCAAAATTGACATTACTTGTACATTCGACCCAAATACACCACGCGTAGTTAATTAAAAGCTTGTACCTATCTATACCTAATTAATGATAAATAAAAGGTAAGATAAAATAAATTTATTCAGTAAGTAGGCCGCTCGGGCACTTTTACACGTCAAGATACTACCAGCGCTTCCCAAGAGGAGACCACTGCTGAGAAGAAACGCCGTAAGAAACTCAGCAGTCAGTCATTGGTTACATAAGTATTACATAACAAAAGTCAAGAGCGCCAGCGCCAGCCGGCACGCTGCGTCACGTTCCTTCCACTTAAGGGGGATACCAGAAATACCAGGATTATTACTCGGCCACTCTCTAACTTAACCTACTGATTACAAAAGAAACGTTCTTCAAGTAATCAATCAGGATTAGCTAAAAGCACGTAGTGCTGGCAGACGTCTAGATTATACCGGGTTAAGTATAAAGGTCGAATCTTCAATACAATGACCAAAGGAGATTGAATCTTTTATATTGCGAATAAAGTTGCGTACGCGATTTTAAGCGGGTGTGTGAGTCAGGCCGCGTGGTGACGGAGGTTGTTTGCCGTCTCAACCGGCCGGCGCGGCGACTGTTTTATATATAATTTTAGTACGCTTCGGGCCGCGAGTTAGGCGCGCGTGTCGTACATAACCTCGAAATCACAACCAACTAACAAACAACCTGTGAACGGTTAGTAATGCAAACGAAGGAATTACAACAATCATCATGATCACACGGATTGCGGTGGCCATTTTAGGATTAAGGTAAGGTCTTTACATTTGCGGATTTAGCTAAATGAATACTAAGTTGTGCTTTATCAGTAAAGTGATGTGTAGGTATAACGGTGTGTGCTTGATTATACATAGGTGCGTGCAATGCCTTTATACATAATATAAAGAATGCTGATACCGGCAGTATATTAGGTAATGTAATGACTATACCGGCAGCAGGCGATATAGGATCGAGATCACTTGTTGCTTACCTTACCCAGGTAGGTACAAGGAAAGGCAGTGATATTTATTTTTATGGAAAGGCAGTCTTTCGAAACATTTCATGAAGTCTCAACTCTTTAAGTTACTTTTAATCTAGTAATAATACCTACCGTAGGTGTAAATGACGTGATAACGCTAGCGATTGGGAGCTATGATTGGTAGATTTTCAAGGTCGTTTGATTTTGTCCAATAGCGTGCTTTGTTAGTATTTTGTTTATAAATAGCGCCCATGAAGACCCAGATTTAACCGTCCGAGATTCATACCAACATAGGGTTTTCCCCGGGTTTGTGTTTGGTTTGAGTGTATTGGGGAAAAAAGAAGAAGACAGAAACACTGCATTATAAGCACAATTTTGATCTTAGTTTTGTTTCCTTTGCGAAAAATTGTTTGGCCAAAAAGTTTTTATGCAAGTAAGTACCTACCTATTCCAGAAGTTTAAAAGCCATTCGATTTTTTCACTACTCATGCTCTTAAAATGTTTCTTTATTCTCTGAATATCGGGATTAAGTAGGTATCAATTTCACCAATTGGTTTGGTTGGTGTGGCAGAAAAAGGTGTTAACAGCTCTCAAAATGTATGAACTAACAGTCAATTACTTACTTAACGTGATCAACATTTAACATCATGTGGGGGAATTGGTACTAAAGCTCCTTATTAGATTCTAGGGACTAAAGTAGGTACATTTTTTTAAATTTACTTTGGATTCCCCTATACAACCAATCACGGTTTTTGTAAATGGAGGATTATCGCCATTTTCAGTGATTATGTATAGAACATTTTTAGGGCGTGGAATAACTTTTCAAAATAACAACTGTGCAAAAGTAATATATAATATTGATATGAATCTTTTTAATTATATTAAGGAGCACTTTACAAAAAAAAAAACCGCGGGTCAAATTTGTCAGAAACTTTTTAATTGTAATTTTTTATAGTAGGTCGTTTTTAGGGCTCCTTAGTCAAACTATAGGAACCCTTATAGTAGGTATAGCTTCGCCAAGCTGTAATTTGGCATGAATGTACATTTTAGTCACGCCAACGAAGTAGTAAAATAAAATCTTGAACAAACATTTTTTTGGGTTCCTCCTCTACACGTAACGTGGGGATGTATTTTTTTCTCGTCTACCTCATACCTAGTATGGGATGTCTTTGAATAGGTCTTTCATAAATATTCCGTTAGTGAAATATTAAGCTTTAAAGCGCTATTTTTTGTTAGAGTCAGTCAGTAGGTACCTTGCCTATCGTTACCAGTAAATTAGAATATCTTCATTGAAACTTTGAAAGAGAACTCATGCTAAACTCTAACTAAAGATTCCGCGATCATCCTATTCTAAATCCAGATTCCAGATCAAAGAAATTATATAGTAGATTGTGTCACAAGGGAGCAAAATGACATATTTAAGGCGAGGGCGTACATTGAATCCTGAACGAAGCGCAGGATTCTACAATTGAATCCCGAGCGTTAACGCCCAAGGTGGAAATAATTTTGCTACCGTGTGACACATACCTACTGCTTTTCACATCACCTATGAGGAAAATAAGAGATCTTAGTGATGAAACAAATTTAATTATTCACACATTCTAGAGATGCTGAAATTATCAAATTTAACAACAGGAAATTATCGCACTTAACAACAATTATCAAATTTGGCAACAAAATGTCCTTGAACAGAAAAGTGCCACTTTGATCCCTCCTAGCAGGGAAGAAAAGTCCCCTTTCCGAGTAGGTGATATGAAAAGAAAATTTAGCTCCATAATTAGGTAGTTATGTAACCTATAGCTATGTAAAACCTTTGAACGAAAACAACTTTTTTTAAATTAAGAAGTATGATCTGAAAACTAGTAAAATGCTTCGGTGTAAATTTTAGTTTTCGTCCACTCCAGAGCAAATGGACGAAATGCAATCTAATAGGTATTTAGGCGGTTTTTTCGTTCACATATTTATTTACTTATTTACTTGTGCAGCAATGGCAATTGGACGATCGA
This sequence comes from Acleris sparsana, assembly GCA_923062465.1. NCBI lineage: Eukaryota > Metazoa > Arthropoda > Insecta > Lepidoptera > Tortricidae > Acleris > Acleris sparsana. The sequence continues at coordinate 5,477,082 of OV281286.1, forward strand.
ATTAAAAACGATCCCCCGATTTCAAACAATACTTTATATTAGAAGACACAAAAATAGTAGGTAACGTGGGCGCCCCAGGACGATCGACATAGTCTTAAATTACCTACCTATATGTGCATATTCTCAAGCTTTTGCTATTTTTATATCCCACTTGCGAGGTCAGCTATATTTACCCTCTACGCAAACGGACGAGTGTTATTAGTTTTAACGTATGCATCGATGTGTGTCTTGCGTCTGTATGTGGCATTGTAATTCCTAAACGGATTTCCCTTTTTTCCCCCCGCGACGGTAACGCGACGCGGCGTGATCTGTGTGCCTATATAGTCGGCCTTTATTGTGGTGGATAATTCATCCGTCACTCCCGCCCTTCATACTGCTCAGAAACTGACAGATGTTTTATCCACGTTTATCCACATCGATAAACAAGACCATAAGGCACTTGTCCCACAGCTATTTTTATTTTATCGCTCATGAAACAAACAAAAGATATAGATCCCGTTTCAATAAAAGAGATATATATTAGTAAGTAGTTGATCGCTGGCTCTACTCGCTTCCCGCTCATCGTCGGCGGTGGGACAAGTGCCTTATAGGCAGCAGTGTTCGCATTGTTGTGTTCCGGTTTGGGGATAAGACAGCCGGTGTAATGACTAGCATAGAGGCATTCCATCTTAGTCCTCAGGGTTGGCAACGCATTTGCAGTCTTATGCTAATGTCTATGGGTCACAGTTTCCACTTACCATCAGGTGGCCTGTGTGCTCGGTTGCCTTCTCAATGTTAATTTCCAAGCCAAAATCGCGCCTCGCCACCGTCGCGTCGCGCCACGCCGCCTGTTTGCCGAATCTTTTTATCTTAATCTAGTCTTATCAGATAGCCTGGAGTGGAAACTCCATTACAAAATGCAGTAGGTATAAGCAGAATACAGGCGTATCATTCACATATGCTTCAGTCCTTCGTTGGACCTCAGGCACGTCCGACATATTTGAGGGCGCCATCAGGAATAAGAAAACAATTGGCATTTGATATATTACACGCGTGTAATTTGGTGTTAAACATTTTTTTCTTCATTTTGCTGTCAAAAGTAAACGATCATTTTTTGCATCAAAGGGAATCAACCACGTTTACATTTTCATTCGCGAATGACCGTTTCGGGGACTCTTAGGAACTCTGGCATAGGTACACCAACCTACTTGCTTTGGGTTTTTGAAAATCTAAACTTATAAACCGTATCCTATTTAATTTATCCTTGCAGCTTAATCATAGCATACATCAGGCCTGCCACGGGATCCCCAGCGCTGATACTCACTCCGTACATAGAAAAGAATAACCTCTCAGAGGCAAGACATGCCTCTCTAGTCGATCCCAAACTGTTCCTCAACCTCACGAGCCACGCCGGATTCCTCACGGTGGACAAAGTACATGATTCCCACTTGTACTTCTGGTACTTCCCTGTGGCTGATAAACCTGTCAACGAGACCCCTTGGATCATATGGTTGCAAGGCGGACCTGGGGTCTCCAGCCTGAATGGACTTTTCGATGAGATAGGCCCCTTCAAATACGAGAATGGAGCGTTAAAACGTAAGTATCAAGTCTTCATTATCTATTTTAGTCATTTACCTATTTGAAGTTAAGTATTCGATTACAGTACTTCTATTGTTGAGAAATAATTGCTGTCTTTTAATATACGTAGGATAACTTGTTATAATTATAAAGCATTTAGTACTGCTTACCATCCTTCTTTTGTGTAGCTATTTCCTGTTAATGTAAAAAGCTTATTATTGTTAAAACTGTTTATCTGCAACGCATTGAGTCAGTCACTTATTTATACATATATATGAAGACGGCTGCTTCCGTTAAAAGACAGTATATATAATGGAATGGAATATATTACGATTTTAGTTCAGGTCACATCAGCACGGTGGTAGGTACGTACGAGTATAGAACCAGATTAACTAAATTAACTATAGATTTAGTTTACTTATTGAGACATTAGAATAAAGCACTCAAGTATATACATATCTGTCTGACCTGACCCTAGCACCGAGGGTTTATAAAATTATTCTACTACCACCCGATATACACCCCTTCTATAGACCCAAAATGTATTTCGACTTGTCGACTTTCGTTAACAGTGCAACGGCCTTATTTTTAGCACGCGAGTGGCCGTGGACGGCTAACTACTCGGTGATGTTCATCGACAACCCAGTTGGAGCAGGGTTCAGCTTCACGACTAGCCCCGACGGCTTCGTGAAGAACATGACGTTGGTAATCACTTGACTAATTTGAAAATCAAAACAAGGGAATAAAGTTCATTTTTCTTTGTTACATGGCATTTTAAAACAAAGGTAATTGTAATTTATTTCCTTGCTACTATAGTAGATTCAAATCCCAGTTACAAAAAAATCCCTGTTTGTAGTAGGTCTCTCGATGCTATATTATAAACAGATTACCTGTTAGAGTTATTTCAATATTTTGACTCATGTTATGGTGGTCATATTATTACAAGGGACTGACGAACTGATACTTAGCTACATGTTACATGTAACATGTCTATCTAGCGTATGACTGCTCTGCATTAGGGGTGCCACTCCTCGGCTAATTGTTCTTTTCGGCCTTCCAGTGTTCCACTCACCTGTACAGCGCCCTGCAGCAGTTCCTGACCATCTTCCCCGAGCTCCGAGGGGCTCCGCTCTTCATCGCCGGAGAGTCCTACGCGGGCCGCTACGTGCCAGCCTTTGGACATAAAATATTGGAGCATAAGCCTGCTGGAAACGAGTCTGTGAACTTGAAGGTGATTTTTGAAAATACGAGTTTAGGGAAGGAGTCAACCACAGGAGTCAACGCCTCAACGGCGTAGTGTTAAGCTACTAAATATGATTTACCTCAAATGACAAACTCGCAGCACTTGCTATGATCTTATATTATGAAAGCTAACACTTCACCTCATAATAATGCCCACCCTTTTAAAAAAAAATATTACCTCGAACAACATGTAAGTTAGACGGAAAAGATGAAATAAATAAGAGTAGTGAGTGGACGTAGCACCACCTGGTCCTCCCCGTGTGTATGACTTACGGCGTATCTACATAGCGTTACCTCTCCTCAGATAGGAGATGTATCACCTCGGTGTCTCCTTGTTTCACCGACACTCATTGCATCGTTAGAACGTATTACTTCGCAGAATTTTCGATTCATAGAAAGCTATTTTCTGATGAACTCGAGTTGATATCAGGTTATCCTAAATTTGTGTCTCGTAGCTTAGGTAAGGTTAGACTTGTAACCATCACAAGATAACCTGAAATCAACACGAGTTCAGAATTTTCAGTGAAACGAGAATTCTGCGAAGTGATACATTCTATGTAATGAGTAATGAGTGTCGGTAAAATAAGGGTAAACCGTATCAACTCACTTTATGTAATGAATTATTTCTTCAGTCTCATTTTACTTAATGTCCTGCTTAGCACTAAAACGATTTATCTTTGTCGAAATGTTTCTGTCATTGTTAACTCAAAGGTTCCAGTGAACCTATGAGTTCACTGATATGATCGGTGCATCAGTATGCACCGATCATAATCAAATCACTTACGTATGGCCGCTCTCAGAGTCAGTTATTGAAGATGAAGTGGTTCCATAGTGACGATTTTCCATACGTGTTATAAAGAAACGAGGTGACTGTGTCAAAAATGTCTCCGAGCAAAAAGGTGCGGAAGTCTATGGAAGGTTCACATGTTTATAATCATAAATTTACATCGTATCTAGCCATTTTTCTTATCTTACGAACCCTAAGCTAATTGAACCATGACTACAGAGTGTATGAAGCTGAAACACGATTAACCAAAGTAAATAACCTACATTCTATATCGTCACAGTTTCAGACGCCACATGGCCCAAGGGTTCATTAACAATATTAAGATCATTGTTTCATCTTACTCCACTTTGACTTTTATTCCCTTTCTCGCTCCAGGGCCTGATGATGGGCAACCCAGTCATCGACCGCATCGACATGGCTAACATCTCGTCGGTGTACTACCACTGGGGTCTGTTGGACCCCCAGGGTATGCTCGCGGTCAAGCCTCTGCAGGACCAGTACTCTCAAGCCATAGCGGATAATAAACCCGAACTTGCTCATGATGTAAGTGACGTAAACCTATTTAGTCTTAAGGCCGAAATAGAGTAGCAATATAAAATGCAGAAGTTGGTTGCTGTCTTTTTCTAACATAAAAGTTAGAGTTTAAGACAGCACTCAACTTCTGCAATTTTTATTGCTACTTTGAACCTCACATTAAGGTAGGTAGTAAGCAAGGTAGATAGACTTCATCATTTACTTGAGAGTTCGCTAGAACGGTTGGCAAAATTTGTGTGTTTGTGTAGTAGTGTGACTGTGTGTCTATGAGCGCCTTTAAACTAATCTATACATATCAAATGCTTCGTCCTGAATGACTGACTGACTGACGGATCAACGCACAACCTAAACCGCTGATAGTAGAGACACTTTTAGAAACTTGGAGGGTGCGTTCTTTTGTATGACGTAGGCATCCCATAAGAAAGGATTTTCCGAAATTCTATCCCTAAGGGGCAGAAAATAGGGGGGCAAAGTTTTTGTAGGACAACGTGACTTCTTGGTCAAATCTACTTCATGCATAAACATTCTTTAACAGAATTGATGGAAGACGTGTTTCGTATTTTATTGAAATTCATCCCCTAAGGCCTAAGGGGGTGAAAAAGGGGTAGAAAGTCATTTCGGGGGTGATTTGTTTTGAAGTTGACATCAATACTCCTTAGTGCTTTTGATTTACATTACATTTTATTTTGACACATGTTTAAAAACTCAATCCAATTTATTCAAAAAAGTTTATACTCACATAAAAGCTTGGTGCAGTGCAAATACCCAAACCGCTGAGTCTTAAGATTCCAAATTTTGTACATAGGTTCCTTATGAAGTCTAGGTTTGATCTAGGGGTGCAGTATGAAAGGAGATCCCGAAAATCGACCCCTAACGGGAAGAAGTAGGAGGAGTAGCGGGAACTAATTCTACGTGTACGAAGTAGCGGACGTCCTCTATTAAAGTATATAAATAACTACATCGAGCTATAAATTAGGATGTCTTGATAAAAACCCTATTCTCCTAACTAAATACCAAAACGTGATACCTACACAATATACTTTATTCTATTAAAAATATGTTCATGAAATTGTTCGGCAAATAACAACACTTTTGGAAGAAAATTGCTTTATTGGTTTTGTTTTGTTCGTAAATAGTTTCTTAGTTTTTTTCTCTTGTAAAAACCCCGTCAGCTTTGATGACTAAGGACAATTAAAAAGATGAACTCGTATCATACAATGTATTGTTTACTATTTATCTAATTTTTAAATTCAAAAAAGCAAACTAGTGATTATAATACCCCATCCCACCATATAACTGTGCCACGTGACTTCTTGGTTGATAATTCCTTACGACTCGATTTATGCGTTCGACACCGTTCTATGGGATTCCAGTTTGATATGATTCCATTTTGCTCATTGTTGATTTTATTTCTGGACTTCTTGTGTATACTTTTGTTTTGTTCATCGAAATATTACCTTTAATGCCAACCTTACCTAATAAAATATTTTTCGCTTTACAGCTTCGAATGCGATTGTCGACGCTAATTCACAATATCACCATGCTAAACGAAAGCTATAACCTGCTAGAAGATTCTGGCAACCTGGAAGATTTCGAGAGGTAAATATATGAATAATATTTATATTTCTCCTGCTATAACAGGCGACAATCTGCCACCAATTGGCCCAGACCCAAACCAAGCTTGTCTTATATAGCTAAGCAATTAAGAGTTTGGCAAAAGAGAAGGAGCTGTTCAGAATATTTTTACCCAATTAGTGCTACTTAAAGTGCACCATAGATTAACGCTCACTCGTTTAGAATAGGAGCTCCGCGTCGACCTCGCTATAATTAAATGTTTATAATTGGTCTTAAATTTGTATCTTATTCCTTACTGAATGAGTATAGAAATCATATGCAACACTAAATTTTGAGTTGAGCTGGCTGCTGGTTGACTGGTTTGAGCTCATTACGTGTCGCCACTCGGGGCACTGTTCCACCTTCACTTCCCACTCAAAGGGCTCTACTTTCCATACCACCTGTTGGTTCCAACGGAAGACCAGCGCTGACTTTAATGCCTGCATTACGTTGAGTTGAGACCATTTCGTAGCTATATTCTTCTTGTGCGTATTATGATATACAAAACGTATGCTAGATTCATCAAGGGGGCCGGCATGGCGGACGCCCTGCACGTCGGCGGCATCAACTTCACTTTTAACAACGGCTCAGTGCGTCAGGCCCTGATCAAGGACTTCCTCGAACCCGTAGGACCACAGATTCAGGAGCTGCTAGAGCATTACAAGATAATGGTTTACTGGTGAGTTGACGCAGTTGTTTTAAGACAAGGATAGTTTACTCAGTACTTCACTGCCAGGATTTTTACGAGTTAGAAAGAAAGTTTAGAAAGTTAAACCGTTCCTTTTGATGTGCATGAAAAATTGACACTAAGGTATACGACTTAGGGCCCGTTGTTTGATCAGTAGTTAGTTAAACATGCTCGTACAGTCACGTCTAATAATATGGACACAGTTAAACTTTCATAAATATGTGAACACGACTCTACTGCAAGGGATAAAGATTATATATTTCTGAAATCTTGTTAATGTATACATAATTATGATAATTATAATGCCGACTGTACCGACTAATAATTAAAAACAGTAACCATTTGTAAAGTCAGAACCAAATGTGTGGCGTTGCGGCCGTACCAAAAAAAAACTACCTAGTCGAAGTGTATTCCATAGAGCCCGTATGATCAAGGCCTATAATAGACAAAGTATATACAAAAAAGTTCACGTCTAGCCTTTTATAGTCTAAGATTGATCACACAAGAAAGCAAACCATTTGTAGCCTTATAAAAAAACAGTCAAGTGCGAGTCGGGTTTGCGCACCAACGGTTTCGTTATATAAATATCTTTAATCAAGATTTTTAGGAACAGTCATATTTTGTACATTTTCCACGGAAAATTATACAAAAAAATAGTTTTGGGATTTGCAGATTTTAGCTCTTTCATATGACACCCTGCTTACCTAATCTTACCTAATTTTCGAGCCCTTTTCAAATATTTGTTTTTTTTATTTTTTATTTTTTTAATAAAAACAGTTGCGCGCTACCAAGTCATACAGCTATATCCTATGCCTTTCAAGTCGATAACTTTTATAGATTCAGAGTTAAACTGCTGTAACATACACATCGAAGTCTCACCATAAACCCTCTGTCCAGTAGGACCCCCCTCCCTAAAGGGTTCCTTTTTACCATTTTGGTACGGGACCCTAAAAATAAAAGTAGGTTTTCATTCCCCCGGTTTGAAAAAGGGAATCTAATCTCTCCCATTGTTCTATCCAGCGGGCAATTGGACCCGACGGCCCCCTGCGTGCTCGCCGCCGAGGCCCGCCGCAAGTCCTGGCGCTGGAGCCGCCGCACTGACTTCCTCAAGGCGCCTCGCAAGGCCTGGGTCTCCAACGGCACCGTGGTCGGGTGAGTAATTGTTCATTTTAAGGTTAGCACCTATAGAACCCTGTCATAATGACAGCGTCAAGTCTAAGTAAATAAATTACGTCAAAATTAATGATTTTCTTTTTGCGACGGGTTCTATAAGTGCTGAACTGCTGAACAAGTAAAGCTGTTGACCGTACATGGTCATGTGTCGTAGACTCTACGAAAATAAAGGATTCAAATCTGGCTCAACATGGATTTTACGGATCTATATTAACATCCCTAATTCTCATTAGACCGTTTGTGGAGAAACGATGCGTTAGGGCAAGCGATACCACTCACGTGCTTTGTGCAACCAGAGTTGCAAGTGATAGCCCATATTGACTTATAAATAAGGTCGATCAAATTTGCCCGAGCACTCAAGTCGGGGACACCCGGTTTCTACTTGTCTTTTGTGTAGTAACCACTCAAATGACAGTTGAAAATTTGTGCAAACATTTTAATAGCACAGTTGCTCTTAAAAAGTCTTTCGGGTTATTGTCCAGCATAAGAGTGTACGAGAGCGAGCCAGAGAGAAGTACAAAGCAGAAAGACCTTTTAAGAGGTATTGTACTGTACACAGGTCTATTTTATTTCTTGTCGTACGGATATACAGCCTTGGCCAAAGGTGTTGTGCACCCTTGCGTTTTTCATATGAAAGTCAAACTTTAAAAGGTGCATTTATATATTTTATTATATCGGAAAGGTTAGCCATATATATTGACATTAAAGGACATTCGGTGTTTTTTTTTTAAAATCATCGACTTTTCCTACTTTCAGTTTTCACACGCAAATCAGCTCGTTCGAAACGATATCCACTAATGATTTGCACATATTCAAACAATTTTTTATATTATACACCTTCGTGTATTTTTCTAATTGAAAAAATATACTTTATTTATAAGTTACAAAGGAAAACGTGGGGTGCTTAACACCTTTGGCTGTATCCGCCGTAGTGATGTAAAAAAGGTGGGTTTAAACGGCTTTTTTAAATTATCTTGTCGACCGTGTCGTTCGGCCAATAAATACTATTTGTATTCTGACCTTTTTTCCAAGAACAGTACCTCTATTCTTAACTAAACCGCGCTTCAAAAAATCAGACAATTTTTTTTTAAATACCTTTTAAACGATACCACGACCACTAACTACGGCGGGCTGATCCACTCGTACAGTTATCGGGTTTGATTGATACTGTTCCTAATCCAGGAATGTACAGTCGCTCAATCAAAATGTTTTGCATACTTAGAACCTTGTCATTGTGACTGCCATTTTTATTGTCATACTTGTCATTTGATGTTCAGTTTGAAGTTTATTAAGACAGTGCACTAAAGTGCTTAACATTTTCGTTGGGGTACTGTACACTTTTAGCTAGTTTTGTCCATCCACCTGAACCTTTAATCAATGATTAATCAATAAATAAATAAAAAGCAAGCGTTAAACCAAACTGCATTAGTTGATAAAGTCGTAAATATATTTTAAAACAGTAAAGCGCATAAAATGCGCCACCAAGAAGAATCTAATGACGTATCAATTATCAAAATCGGTTGATGAGCCGTTGAGTAGTTACGAGCGGACTTTAGGGCTTCGCCGCAGTTGGGTAAAAACTAGAAAGCAAATAGTGACGTCGATCATTTCGTTTCAGTTACGTGAAAGACGGTGGTGGGTTTACCGAAGTTCTGGTCCGCGGGGCGGGGAAGGTCCCGGCCGAGGCGCCCGTCGCGGCGCGCGCACTCCTCGACTTCTTCCTCTCCGGCGCAGCCTTGCCCATACACCCTAACTATACAGACAAACCAGAGTACACTCCCGATTACATAGACTCTCCGGAAGTTAAACCAGAATCCACCCCCAATCCCACAGACTCACCAAAGCCCAGCGAACATGTGGAGGTACCAGTTAAAACAGAATCGAACTCGCCTCTAATCACATCTATAGCTTTCAACGTGTTACTATGTATTTGTGTTATCGGAGGAGTGATTCTATTCCGGCGATATAAAAAAAGAAGCGAAGCTTTCTTTTATAGTACTGTAGAGGACTCCATATCCGACGGCATCTTGACCATGACGTGATAGTTAGAGTAGATTTTTTATTGTTATCTTTAATTAGTACTTACGTTTATTGGTGCTGCCAAAACCTTATATCAAAGTGAGTCTCGTTGTTATTTCCAAATTTTATACAGCTATTATAATGTTTGATAATTTTATATTTTGTTTTATTTTGATCGTACTTTTTCACATTGAACTGGTGACGTAAAAAGGCGGCATTTACCGAGGCACTATACCGCACTGCTCCTGCGGATCAGAACAAAGGTACAATTGCGATAAAAAAATAACCTTCTAATTGTTCTTATGTCACTTTTATCCACTTGATTGCTCGTGCAAATTTGATCGACCTTATTTATAAGCAAATAAGGGCTATCACGGTAACTCTGATTAAACAAAGCACGTTTCCTTATCCTCACTATAGTGATCTTAATGTCACGTCGTCAATTATAAAGTTGAAAGGTTGCGTCGATGTATGTAAAATGAATTAGTGGGACGCAAAATCACAAATAATTAGTACCATAACCATCTGCGGGCCAACCTTGTGATTCCAGCGTGATATCCTGATTTTTCGTATTATCTTCATACAAACCTCGTCGATTTATATGCCATATTCTCTCAATATTATATAATAATACGTAGTGAAGACTATTAAGTCAAAACCTTCATTTGAAAACTGCAATTCCTATGTAATGTCTATGGAAGTCTATTTTCAATCAGTATATTGAAAGCCACTGTGGTGAGGCGGGAAATGTAATCTACAATGGTAGATTGAAACAAAACACTACATAATATAGGTTCTCCGACGACGTGTCGCATAGTAGGGAAAATCATTATTCATGTCTTTTTTTCAATAAAAACTAACTGATTCATGTACCAAACAGTGCCAAAAATATTTTATATATATAAGATATAAGCCAGTAACGATTTGTTCCTATCTCTTTATATCAAAACCAAATTAAACATGGTGTTTATATGGCCGATCTGTCACAATACGCCACAGTGCATGTGACATTGGCGCTGCTCTTTAGATGTCATTGACGCAGAGCGGCGACCACGTGGCGACGTTTGCGTTTGCAAAAGGTTAACGAGGACGTATTTCCCGTCACATGTCATTCCGTGCTAGTTCAACAACCCTATGTGACCCGAGGGATTCGTTGAGGGAAGATGGCTGATTGAAAATTGAACAGCTTTTACATTTGTTTTTTTTTTACTGATAGGTACTTAAAAAGAGTAACAAGAACCACTATGAGGATGTTTTTTCTATTGCGGATTGCATTACACCATATTGTTATCATATTGTGTTTAACTTCGGAGCCTTTACTGTCAAAATAATAAGAGCTACCATTATGTTAACTTAACATACTACTTATTTTAAAAACGGGACCTTTGATCGATATTGTCTTTTGAATATAAAGAATAGACCTATAAGTCTACTTTTTCTGTTTTTCATACGACTGCCTAAAAAATAGTAGATTGTGTCACAAGGGAGCAAAATGACATATTTAAGGCGAGGGCGTACATTGAATCCTGAACGAAGCGAAGGATTCTACAATTGAATCCCGAGCGCAGCGAGGGATTCTAAAATAGAATCCTGAGCGTAGTGAGGGATTCAAGTGTTAACGCCCAAGGTGGAAATAAATTTGCTACCGTGTGACACATACTGCTTTTCACATCACCTATGAGGAAAATAAAAGATCTTAGTGATGAAACAAATTTAATTATTCACACAATCTAGAAATGCTGAAATTATCAAATTTAACAATAGGAAATTATCGCACTTAACAACAATTATCAGGCAACAAAATGTCCTTGAACAGAAAAGTGCCACTTTGATCCCTCCTAGCAGGGAAGAAAAGTCCCCTTTCCGAGTAAGTGATATGAAAAGGTATTTAGGTAGGTACTGATACTGTTTTCGGGTTTCATGTATGTATATACCTAATTAATTGCCTTCAACGGTTTGACCGTGAAAGCGTATACCAAACAGAAGTTACTTTCACATTTTTAATATTAGTATGGTTGTTTGTGAGATTTCTTAATTGGCAAAGTAGACGACAAAAGATGTTCTAGAAAATGGTCGCAGACAATTTAGGTAGGTATTGCTAAATAAACCATTTATATTTTCAGGTACGTGAAGCAAGGCGGCGGTTTTACTGAGGTGCTCGTCCGCGGTTCAGGCCACCTGGTGCCCAGAGATACTCCTGCGCAAGCCATACAGCTGATCACATCCTTTATCGACCAGCGACCTCTTTCCTACCTTCCGTCATACGAAGACGAACTCGACGACACATTCGAGCTACCTGGACCCCAACAATCGCATAACGGAGTGTTAACTTTTAGTATCATTGTAAATGTGATATTAGCGTTGGTTTTGCTTATAATTTTAGGTTATTATTTGAAATTGAGATTCCAGAAAGCAGATATAGAATACAGTAGTGTGGCTTTTTCGCCACTTCCGACGGCTTAATTTTTTTTCTAGATATCTGATGTTTTAGCTGAGCTGGAAAATGGGTCTCTTATCTACGCTTTTTTTTGTACCATAATAGGTATAACATTACGTTGCAAACTAAGGTGCAGAAAGAGACGATGACTAGAGATGGCTAGGAACTATCAGCCCAATGGAACCGAAACCCACCGTAGAACTGTGTCAAAGTGAAGTTATGATTCAAGTCGTGAGAAGTGTCAAACAAATTGTTTTACAATGTCACTGTGAAACCGCTCTATGATGGGTCAGGGTTCCATTAGGCTGATAGTACCTACCTACATGTAAATTTACACACAAGACAAGAAAAGAACACATCTCTCAGGCGCTAGACAAGATGCATTCGGCGTTCGCTATCGTTATCCAAAATAGTATTGACGTAAGTCAGACGGTCGCGTCGAGCGCATACGCGCAATCCCATATATATTATGTCAGTTTTCGAAAATCTTTTACGTTAACGTTAAGCAACTTGTCGAGAGCATCGGTGTAAGCATAAGGAAACTGCATTGACATTAGATTGGTTTTGCTGCCGTGATACCAAAAAAGGGGGTTGACTGCATACTAGTAGTATCAGAATTTTAAATTCAATGTGGTTATATAATATACAATGCTTCAACACAACTCAACAGTAGTCTATGCCAGAATAAAGAACGTAAACTTAGTCAAAACATTTATAATACGATTCTGGATTCCTAGTGAAAAAGTGTATAGGTCTCCTCAAAATCAAGTGAAAAAAGGTCTGAGGGCCGTATTAATAAACTCATCTTGGCTGTGAGGCCCGTCACAAGATACGTCAAAGTAAGCGCCTAACCTTAGAACACTGTCATTTTTGACGCATCTCGAGACGAACATTTGAGTTGAGATTAGTTCATTAATACGGGCCTGTCTGGTATACTCCGTTTATGTATATACCATACCCTTTTTCATAACGAACCCAGAATTTAAGTAACATATACCTTAGGTACTACTCGCCAAATAAGCTTCTTTACAGGAGTGACAAATGACGCACAGTTTATACCGGTAGGTCAATGAGCATGTAATTTTACACTGCCTAAATAACATAGGCTGACACAGGTTCTCTTATCTTCCAAAGGGCTTAATTAGGATGGAAGTTCGTCGAAAACTCGGATGGTTAATGATGTCTTGCAGATAAGAACAATTCTGGCTGTAATAACATTGTTTGTCGATCGCCAGATACATTAACGGCGTCCGGTGTAAGTGCCATAGTCCCAATCACCAACCGATTATACCTCGTATTTTTTAATATGTTGTTCCTCGTATTGTTCCCTCTTCGTTATTAAATAACGAAGAATAGTCAAAAATATATGTTTAAATATTCTAATTCTTCTTATGTTACTTACGTAGGTATAGACAAGATATAAGTTTTTTGTCATTTGACGACGCGCTGGCCTAGTTGGTAGTGACCCTGCCTACGAAGCTAGCGGTCCTGGGTTCAAATCCCGGTAAGGGCAGATATTTGTGTGATGAGCACGAATAATTGTTTCTGAGTCATGGATGTTTTCTATGTATTTACGTATTATATTTCTCTATATAAGTATTTATATCGTTGTCTAGTACCCATAGCACAAGCCTAGAGCTTAGTTTGGGACTAGGTCAATTGGTGTGACATTGTCCCCTGATATTTAAAAAAAAAAAAAAAAAAAAAAAAAAAAAAAAAAAAAAAAAAAAAAGTACTTAATACAGAATATGCATGACATTTTTTCACAGCCTCAATAAAATTTGATTTCATGTAACGAGCAGTTGAGAATAGCTATAAAAATAACCAGCATATTTTAAGCCGGCAAAGATTTGTCCCTAGTTTTTCTAGCAAAACAGAATTTAACATGGGGTTTATATGGCCGACGTGGTACATGACGTCACACGGCGTATCGGATCTCTCTGTCGAATTAACAGTTTTAAATGCTCGTATCATCAGTGTTTCTTCGTCGAAAATAAATTTAATTTAACTTTTGGTGGTATCTTTTACGGTATTTTCATATTTAGTTGAGAAATTTGATTTTAAAAATCTATGCCCAATTCCCTATGGTACCTATACCTTATTTAATGTTGACTTGTATTAAAAAAACGTGAGCAAAATAACGCAGTCATTTAATTTAAGTATTTTAATCTAAATATAAACGACGTACAGAATAAAGTAATTTAGTAAACATACATATTTACATTTATGTATGTTTATTTGCAAATATTGCATTTGAATATCGATATTCAAATGCATAGGTACATTTCTACGTAAGTATTGTTAACTTATACAAAACTATAAATGTAAAGTTTCAACAGTGATCAATTGTATACAGGGATAACTATAAATACTCGAATATGGACATTATTTTTTAACTTTTACAATTTTTAGGGTTCCGTACAAAAAATGAAAAAAGCGGAAGTAGCGGAACCCATGTAGGATCACTCGTGCTTCTCCTTCTTCTTCTTCTCTTTTGCTCCGAAACTATGGGACCGATTGGGTTGAAATTTGTTACAAGTGTTTAAATTGATGACCCAAACACACATAAGCAAACCAATTTTATATTTGTCTATAGTAACTTTTTTTTAAATTGACGTTTACTTGCCTAGTCTTTTTTTTAAATTCTTATGTTGGCTGTGATACACTTATGTCAAAATTTTATACAAAAAGTTAGAATTGTTTGATTTGTTATGCTGGTAAAAATATATTTTGTTATAAAGTTCGTGTATTACCCCTTCATTATTATTTTTTATTTGCCCCGCGGCGACTTCAACAGCTACTACCGCGGGGATATGGTGTTTCCACAATGAAGTGATTTCGCCAGTGCCGAGTATATATAAGTATAAATCAATATAGCAATAAAATACAATCCAATCTGCTCTGGGAAGATTGGGGGCAACGTTGTACGGTGATATGTAGGACAGAGGTCAAGATAGTTTTAACCTCTGTACCAATACGAGTCCACTTTAAACGACAAATCACTAACAGAAACGAAGTTTGAACACCTAAATACACAAAAATACAAAACTAAAACCAATTACACATCCGCCATCCGTTAGCGTTGCAAATGGAATCCTGTTAATTGTTTACCCTAGGTTTAGTAGCTTTGGCAGCTAGGCGTGTCGTTTTGGCTCAAAAAAGCACAAGTGCTGTTATGGGGCATAGACTGTATAGACTTTTTTACGGATTATTCTGCGGACATATTATGCATGTTCTTATATTAGTGTTCGTGACTATTTAAATGACAGATAAAAGTACAGGAGTAGGAAATAGTAGATTGTGTCACAAGGGAGCAAAATGACATATTTAAGGCGAGGGCGTACATTGAATCCTGAACGAAGCGAAGGATTCTACAATTGAATCCCGAGCGTAGCGAGGGATTCTAAAATAGAATCCTGAGCGTAGTGAGGGATTCAAGTGTTAACGCCCAAGGTGGAAATAATTTTGCTACCGTATGACACATACTGCTTTTCACATCACCTATGAGGAAAATAAAAGATCTTAGTGATGAAACAAATTTAATTATTCACACATTCTAGAAATGCTGAAATTATCAAATTTAACAACAGGAAATTATCGCACTTAACAACAATTATCAAATTTGGCAACAAAATGTCCTTGAACAGAAAAGTGCCACTTTGATCCCTCCTAGCAGGGAAGAAAAGTCCCCTTTCCGAGTAGGTGATATGAAAAAACTATTTCATAACATGTCAAAATCCATATGGTTTTACCGATTAGAAATAAAGCCCCAAAAAATAGGAAAACGATATCGAAGCAGTATGGGCAAATACAATGTGCAATAGAAAAACTGTGAATTGGTTGTCAACGTATAATTGTTTATTTTAAGTAAAACTTACCTAGTACTTAAGTACAATATCTGCAATATTACCTCAAATAAATGGTTGTTGTTAATTTATATTTATACGGTACCTTATTTACCAAGTACCTACCATCTTAAATATGAAATGAGTCTCAAACCAAGTTATACAACGTATGACTGGGATGACAGCTAACTAGGGTTGTCATTAATTTTATAATTGTTTTTTTTTTTGTAACACCTATAGTTAAGCCATTGTACACAATTTTTAAATGAAAGTATTACTCCTAGTAATAAAACAAAATGTGTATCCATATTATAATTGTTTAATAAATGTGTTGAAATAAAAAAATATTTTTCTATTCCTACGCTATTCCTACTAATATTATAAATACAATATTCTGCCTGTTGGTTACTTAACCGATTGTGATAAAATTTACAATGGAAATGCCAAACGATCTTATTGCATAGAAAATAAGTTATATCAAAATGAGTATTTTCTTTTGCATTTTCCAGACATTTTGTCTTAAATACGGAACCCTCGGTGCGCGAGTCCGACTCGCACTTGACCGGCTTTTTTATAGCATGGAGAACGCCAACGCGTACACCCATAATTGCGTTTTCCATCAATAAAAAATATATCTTAATTACGCAACCCTCGGTGCGCGAGTCCGACTCGGACTTTACTTTTTTTAATGACGCGGCGATCTTTTGAAAATACTTTGTACCATTACCTAGATCGCTCGTTCAAGCTTGCTTTCAATTCGATATCATTTACACTAAAGTCATAGGCCCATTACTATTTATTTTCTATTAACTACCACTTTATAATCAAGTACACGGACCTAGCTCAGAATATCGTTTGCTTAGGGAAACCTAGAAATAGTTACTGTACCGAGTAGGTAGGTAGGTATTTAATAGTAACACACCGAGGATTGTATCTAAAGCTAAACATTTCCATACAAATGTGATCTCTCCCTTTAGAACTATTCCTATTTATACGAGTTTTGAATCTGTTGTAAAATATTTATTGTTGTTGAATATTAAGGAGATCACACCACCGGGTGCGCCAAAGTTGAACTAAATTTTTAATGTCGATTATCGGAAATCCGAAAATGTTGTTCCTAATAATTTACATCCTAATAATCACTACTCATAACTACTTTGTTCCTAACGCTCTGAATTCCTAATCATTCAACTTCATAATGTCCGTTGCAATAAACATCGATCATACTACTATTTGTTTTCCTATATTTTCTCAACATAACCATCTTTTACACTATTGTTCATTGTTATATTTGTTTTATGTAGAATGGTTTTTATTCCTAAAATTGCACATTATTATAAGTACATTAAACGTTTCACGATAACGTTTTACATCAAATGTTTCACGATAAGCGAGCGAGCGAAGCGAGCGAGTAAGATGGGTCGGGGCAGAAGCGACTCGGATAGGTTAGGTTAGAAGGCTAAGGTGGGAGCGAAGCGAAGCGTCGCTCCCGCCTTAGTCTTCGAGGTTATTTTTTTTTACGTCATGGAAAACTTGCTTGCTTGTTATAGAATAAAGATATAAAAACCGTTTCAGTAAAAAACACTTTAGGACTTGCGATGATTAGGGATAAAAATACATTCGGAGTAAAATTTTTTAGGTGAGCCAATATAGACCCAAAAAAAATATGATTAAGAATGTTATTTAAAAAAAAAATAGGAGTTTACAAAAAGTTACATCAGTGACATTAGCACTTAAAATTTTAAGAGATATGAGTTTTATGAGCTACGTTAATAGTAAAATAAATTGTAGGAACGAAATTTTTAGGAAAACATTTTTTAGGAGCAGTGATCATTAGGAGTACAAATCGTTAGGAAAATCAATTTCGGGTGATAAACTTTAGCGAAGCCAATATGGACCCCACACCACCAGTATGTTACCACTGGTAACAGCTGGGATTTTTTTTCCCACCTGTTACCACTAAAGTATTCGGTGGTAACAAGTGGGAATATTTTTCCCATTTGTTACCACTAAAATATTTGGTGATAACTACTGGGAAAAAAAATCCCATTAGTTACCAGTGGTAACAGGTGGGGAAAAAAATCCCAGCTGTTACCAGTGGTAACAAATTGGTGGGAACAGGTGGGAATAACCCGTAAACTTCGTCGATAAACGCTCGACATGTTTCGGGCTCGTCCGGAGCCGATGAACAGGAAAAAAACCAAAAAGAACACGACGTTTACGTGAGTATCCCGGTGTGATCTCCTTAATATGTCTGAGTCTCACGGAAGTTTTATGTTTAAAACTGTTGTAGTTATTATGAAAAACGATGTCTGTACGTTTTCCTGCCAATAAATTAAATAAACAAAAAAAACAGAAACACGTATTGTATACCGGGTGATGGAACCAGTAATGGACAAGGACCAATGATGGACACTTGATTCTTATGCTTCAGAGGATAACGGATATTCATTTATTTTGCGACAAACAATTTATAACCTTCTGATCTTTGAATGGCGCCTTCAGCTAAGTGTCCAACATTAGTGCCTTCACCCTAACTGTAACATGTTCCACAACCGTAAAATCAAATTAGGTCTGGGGAGAGAAAAGTTGTCGTCCGGAGCTAAAGTTGCATGTTTTTTTTTTGACGCGATACAAGCTTATCGCTTCACAATCCTCTTATGGTACGGAAAACGATTATTTTCTTGAATATTGCCCGGTTCCTATCACACGGAACTATAACTTACATATACTTCATATTCAAAAACGCAAAAAGTATCAAGATCACTGTGTATTTTTATCGCTGGCTCTACACTCAAAAATTTTCCTTAATAAATTTAAGTACATAAAATTCCTTAATTTATCACCAGCGACGTATCCCGGCCGTTTAACGACCGTGGGAACATATATGCTCTTTATTGTGTCATTATTAACGTAATCCAAGTTTTTTACAGCAGAGCTCAACAGTTGTATGGCTCCGGTCGAGCTGTTGAGCTCCGGCGTGGATGGAATACGTAATTGTTGCTCTGGTTCACGTCTCGTATGGCATCGATGTTTTACTACGGGCATCCTAAATATAGAGCAAATCACAACCGTCCGTGCAAGAATCTATCGCGAATGTCGAAGCGTGGGAGCGGGTTTATGCTAAACAGGTCGTTGGTACCCTGCGCGCGTACCTGTTCATCGGCCTTATACAGCCTGATCAAAAAACTATTTACTAATCATGCGAATTATCACAAGGATATGATGTAGCTCTAGGTTACACCGAGCTGAACAAAAGCTAACGCTGCCAGAATTTATGGTTACATTCTAATGAAAATCTGTTTTTTTTTAATCTTGTCTTCTTTTATGGTGATATTCCATGTACTTCCATGCCTCCTCGAAATCTCGTTTGTCGGAATCGGACTAAGTATGCGTTTATCCGCTACAAGGGAACAAACAATACTTTCATACAAACATACAAATCAAAAAACACGCTTTTTCTTTGCAGTTGAACTCGAGAAAAAAAAAATCGAAAGCAATTACACTTTTTTGAAGGGCCAATCCCAACCTCACTCACCCCTACACATCTTTCTTTACATAATATAAAACAAAGTCGCAACAGATTTTAATGCAATTTTCATTATTCAGCAATAGATAAAGGAAGAGGAAGGTTTTTGTCTGTAATAAGTTCTGGATTATGTACGGGTGTTACAGATAACTCACATAAACCGAACCAAAGCGAGGGCGGGTCGCAGAATCATTAAAATCGGTTGACAATTGGCCTAAAAACCTAGTTATAAAACCTCCTTTTTCTAAATTCGGTTAATAAAAGGGACGACTTTACAGTTAGACCTAGTAAGTCAGTTTGTTGAAAAAGAAACTGAAATACAGGTTATTACCTACCTACAAGAGTGTTTTTATTCTATTGATGAATATATTAACCATTTTTAAATATCCGTGATTTAAGATTGGCTTTTTAGATTAAGTTAATGCAACTTCTCTGTTATGATGCTGTCATTTAATTTTTATTATTTGACTTTGTTTTAATAGGGAATCACTAACATGTTTCTTAGTGTGTCAAGATTTTGTGAAACAACTTTGCCATCTATTGGTAAAATGTGTGTGACTATATATGCATTGATAACCCTCATCTGTACCACATTTTAACCAAATAAATATATTTGACTATGACTTTGACTTTGACTTTAAAGTATATCACTATAAATAGGGCAATACAATTGTGTCCCTGTTTAAGTTGGAAGTACTCGGTAGTTGGTAGGTACATCATTATTCTTATTAGCAAACTGGGCTCATTAATTAAGCCGAGTTTTATAATTAGATAAGCTTCATTATTTTATGTTTATTTAGTGTAGATTAGAATTATATCGCAGGCTACTTTTTATTGTTATTTATTGAGATAAATCGTTTCGAATATTATCATATCAGTGTTCGCTACGCCCAACCTACGGAAATTATGAATCAGTTTAAAATTTTAAATCATTTGGGAGTCCCGACTCGGAAAGGTGACGCAAATAGGTTACAGTTCCTATTTATTCATTATTCGTTTTCCTAGTGTAACCGACCTGACTCATTTTGTTTGCGTATTTCATTAGGTACTATTTAAGGCCCAGTAGCAAGGTGGTGACACCTAAACTAGTTGTCACAGAAGCTACTGCTTTTTGTCAATTAGTAGTTAGAAATTTAAAATCAAAAAATAAACAAAAGCATAATTTTAATTGTATTACTTGAAATTATTTTATGTACATGTACTTAGGTACCTAATCTAATTGTGCTTTGTGTGTGCAAAAAAAATCACCAAAATCAATAGTCGTGTGAACCGTAAACAAGTATTTGGCATCACCCTGTGCAGTGGATCGAGATAATAATCCAAGTTCAAGAGGCGCCGCAGGAGCTGCCGGTACAAGATTCCAGCCGCTAGGAGCGCGCTCCCATTCGGCGCCCGCAGACCAGCGCATACGCACCTAACACCACTGGCTTAACTCACCCCAGAAAACTGATGAGCTAGCTTCCGTCGTGTTTGAACAAAAATACACGCTTTAGTTTGAGCTTTGAAGAGACTGAAATTTCCTGATCTGGTTAACGACAGACATGATCCTGCTGTGGACAGTTATTTTGGTGTAAGTATTCCTAATCAAATATTTTGTTTATGTGCTGAATTTTAAATCAAAGATAAAGGCTTGAGTATGGAGTATATAATTTATACTGCCATTGGGCTAGCTAGATTAACTGCAGTTGGGCAATAAAAATGTTGAATGACTTAGAGCCTTGTCAGTCTAATTCTTATTATCATGCCTATCTTTCTATTCACATTCTATTATCACAATTAGGTAGCGCTGAACACTTTCAATGGGTTACCATAAATGCATAGATTTTGACACTGATGTACATACCTCCAGTAACCGTAACTAAATTTATATAACAAATTGGTAATCAATTCATAACTACTCCCTAAGGTGTGCACACCAAGTGCTATGCTCTGAGAAGTTCTCCCTGCCCGAACTGCCGCCTGGGGAGGCTCCGGACCCCATTCTCAAGTTCATGGAAAACCTGTACAAGGGTGGTCGCGTCAAATCCAGCTACGAATGTGGCGAGCCTCTGCTCCTCACTCCTTTCATAGAACAGAACAAAATAGAAGAAGCTAGAGAGGCCGCCAAAGTTGACTCCGATAATATGCTGCCTGATATGGACAGCTATGCTGGATATTTAACGGTGAGTGCATGGATGGTCTATGGGAGCCTTATATCTTACTGTGAAAACAAAACTCCTACAGACCAACAGTAGAACTGTTTGAGCGCGAAGGTGGGTCTGTGGGAGCTTTATAGATATTGCTATGTTCCCGCGCTTTGGGTGGTTCATTTTATATCCTTAAATAGTTTTAAAGCAAACCAAGGTTACATTGTTCGGATTTGCTACAACGTACTCTTAATATCACGTAGTTATTTTTTCATTCAAAAATATACTGTATAATTTTAGATGATTTTCAGTAGGTAGGATAAACACTTCAGCCGCCCCTAACTTCAAGAACAACTAACGTCCAGATAGTGTCCTTTTAAAATTGTTAATTATTATGTACTTAACTTAAACTTTCCATTTTTTTTTGTATTTTTAAGTGCGAAGTTCATATAGTGGCTGTGAAGTGCAAGTAGCAAATATATGAACTTCGCTCTTGCACTTCCCAAAGCGTTAATCAAGCATAAGTAGATCCTTAGTGACGAGTTATCATACAGAAGTTTGAACAAGTTTGCAAAAGGAAAATTTTAATTGACTCTAAAATACATCGGAGTACGGCGGTTAAAGGGTGAGCAAATTCACTATTTGCTCTATTTGTCCAGGTAAACAAAGAATACAACGCGAACCTCTGGTTCTGGTACTTCCCGGTAGCTGACCAGAAGGTGGAGGAGACTCCCTGGATCCTCTGGCTGCAGGGCGGACCAGGAGTTTCCTCGCTCTACGGGCTCTTCACTGAAATTGGGCCTATTGTGGTCCAGCCTGATGGGAGTTTGGAAGGTAAGGAACTGTAGAGCCGCAGGTATATCACGATGACAGCTGTTTTACAAGTGTGGTTTTGCCATAAAATTATTTAAATGTGTGAGTTACATTTTAACTTATATTATACCCCCTTACGATTTCGTTGACTATTCAGCAGACTTTTAAGAGGTATTGTTATTTAAGTATTATTATTTTGTTACTTTACAATGGTTGTTTTATATTGTGATGGTACTTTTAAGTATAGGTACTCTATTTATTTTGATGATTTAAAAAATAGCCCAAACAATGTTGGTCTTGTCCAAGGTCAAACTCTAGCGGTTATCAAACTTTTTTTAGCAACGACATCCTTTAAAAATACAAAATATTATACAAACCAATTTTTTTATTGAAAATACTAAAGACCTACTTACGTACCTACTTAAGCTTGAGTTTGACAACGACATCAAATAATTTAGGCAAGGCAACAATTTATTCTAGCTAAAGCGTTTTTTTGCTGCATGTTTATGTACTGATGTGAAAGTATACACGGATTATTTCGTTTTACCTATCGATTTATCTTTGATGATGTAAAGCCGGGTCCGCTGCGCCATGTCATCATGTTTTTCTAACACCTGTTAGGTCTACCCTCCCGCAGGCGAACGCGGGGGATAGTTTTCCATCCCCCGCGGCAAACATTAACACCGTGTTTCTTTTGAGCAGGTCGTCAATAAGCTCGTCTTCGAATTATAAACTGACGAGAATAGTGGTCCCACTTACTTACTCCTATCTATATGCATAAGGCAGAGATAGGTACCTAATCCCGGCATTGTTCGTGAATTATTTAAGCAGACCAACGCCCTGATAAGAATTTATTTTTTAGAATTAAAGAGTTCTTGGGGAAAGAACCACTCGCTGCTGTTCATAGACAACCCGGTGGGCACAGGCTTCAGTTTTACGTCCGACGACCGGGGCTACGCCACCAACCAAACAACGGTAAGTATTGAGATATAGGACCTTTTCTCCCCACCCATTAGGCTCTGTTTGAATAGTAGAAGTCAAAGAGAGATCCTGAAGACCAATAGTTTCTGCTTTCTATTCTATCAGGCTTATCTTTTTTATTTTTTCTAAATATATACGAGTATATCTGAAATTCTGCAAGTGCATTTAAAAAAAAAAAATGTCGGATTTCTTAACAATGTGTGTTATAAAACTGTTCATGAATAAAATTATACAGAAATAATATAAATATAATAAAATGGAATATATAATAATATTTATATTTATTAAAACTAAGCTACTCAAATATTAAAAAATAAACATAAACACCACTATAAAACGAACACCCCCTCTAGCAGGTCCGCTCGCGGCATGGTCCCTAAGACACTGGCTGCATTACCTCTCTGGATGGCTAGCCCAATCCTTTGGGAAAGGTAAGCGCCAGCTCTAGGGTCTCCGGAGGTGTCGATGAGCCGGGATGACAGGGCCTTAATAAAACTTTTCATGTCAGCTGACCAAGGTCCCATTGTTTCCACCGCAAGCGCCACAAATTCGTAATTATTTAATAATGATGAATATTTGCGGCGCTTGTTGGTTTGGGCCTGTTCAGCTGCTGCACCGGCCCAATTACGGGTTGACTGGACGTGAGAAAGGGCGAATGTATCAACACACGTCGCGTCCCACACCAGTGCCCTACCTAGTTTCCACGGCACCAACGTAGCTCCGTCTGGTCGCTTGCAAGATATGTAACATGACATATAGATTAATAAAGATATTTCAAAATTGAATAAGTCCCGTGTGTTCCAGATTGGTGAGAACCTGTACACAGCCCTGCAGCAGTTCCTGACACTGTTTCCCGAGCTGCGGAAGGCGCCGCTGACCATCGCCGGGGAGTCGTACGCTGGGAAGCATATCCCGTCCATCGGGGTGCAGATCCTGTGGCACAGGGAGGAAGACCCACCCATCAATCTCCAGGTACCACTGACACCGTGTTTTATAGACAATGTTACAGGTCACCTGATGGTAAGTAGGTGGAGTATATAAATTTGCATTTCCTATATTGTACAAGCGTTGCCAACCCTGTGGGCTTAGGAGTGTAACAAGCTCTGTAATTAGAACTCTGCTACTTTGCGGCAGGTTAGCAGGTAAGATGTTTTTTATGGCATATAGATAATGCAAACTAGCACACAGACTGCCTGATGGTAAGTGGGATCTGCGCCCTATAGACATTTGCATTCTCAAGACTACAATCATAAAACTGCAATCGTAAGACTGCAAGTGCGTTGCTAACCCTAAGGACTAAGGCCTTTATTCTAGTAAATTCATCGGTGGTAATATCCCCACACTGGAACACATCAAAAATGATTCATGGAATCTAACTATTTGACGTAGTAAATCTAACTTATCAAAACGTACCCTATCAAATTTCAGGATTGCAGAAGTGCAGAAAATAGCTTTCGTTGAAATATACAATTTTATACACCATTTGTTAGTAAAACAAGTTTTTTTCATTCCTTCTTTCATTTTTTATTTCATAGATCCCCTAACACAAACCTTGTTCCAGGGCCTGGCCATCGGCAACGGCTTCATCGACCCGCTGTCGCTGCAGCGCTACAGCCACTTCGTGCGCGAGGTGGGGCTGGTCGACGACAAGGTGGCCGACGCGATGAACCACCTCGAGCTGGCGGTCACCCAGTTCATCAACAACGGGGAGATGGTTAAGGCTTATGCGGTGAGGGCTAAGGGTAGAATTCAGTCTTTAGACAGAGGACATATTTAGGGATGTCATGTTCTTATATCCTAACATCGGATTTATTAGACAGTGACTCTTCTGGACTCTAGTACATTTACGAGTAAGTGGGTGGAAAGAATAAATGGGCCATGAAGAGGAATCTCAAATGCTTGAGATAAGTAACTCATTTTACTGCATTCAGTCTTTTTGAACTAAAAATTTAAAAGTAAACGCTCACTTACTTATTTATAGTAATTGATAAGATCAATAATAAAGTCTTTCCAAGAAAAAAGTCTTAGAAATAAAAAGCTGTATCAAATCTCTAAAAAAAAAAAAAAACTTTATCATCAACATACGAAGGACAATCTGTAGCAGGGTGTTACAAACTGTTACCTAAACTATTCACAAATTAACACATTAACTATTACATTTTAATAAATTAACTGAAAAGTTGCTCCATTTAATTCACAAAACTTCATATGAGACTGTAGAAGAGTAAAAGCTCGAGGCACAAAGGTGTTTAAGCTCTTTTATTTTACCAACTATACTCCGCTAAGACATTCGGATAAGTATTGTTTCATCGCTCACTTCAATGATCTCTTTTACTCATCCAGCTGATGTAACACAAAGCATTCTTAAATTTTTGGCCGTTCTCACAGGCAGCCCTTATTCACAATCACCCAAAACCTACCTACTAACTTACCCTTTCCTTTCAGTACTACAATTACCTACTCAACGTGTTCCTAACCGAGTCCAAGCTTGACAACCTGTACAACTACCTCGAAGACAGCATTGGCCTGGACGGGCCGTATCTGAACTTCCTCCAGCGGCAAGAGGTGCGTCGCGCCCTGCACGTTGGAAACACCACCTTCACCTCGGTAGGCGTCGTGTACCGGAAGCTCGTGCCGGACTTCATGAACAGTGCGAAGATGTGGGTCGAGGAGTTACTGGAGAACTATAGGGTTATGCTTTACAAGTGAGTACTGCTAATCGCTTCCGCATTAGGTTTACAAGCGTTATCATGGTGCAAATAGGTGACTAAAAAATGTCGTTCTATCCCATATGTATTTTTAAGAGCATAGAAGCGATGTGGGTGTTGTTTTAGACGAATTTCAATCTGTGCAATAACTTTCACTAACGTAGTAATCTCTTACTGTAGAAATCTAGAAATCTGTGATAATGTATGGAATTTACATCGGGTTTGCTTATAGAGGACGACATATTACTAATCTTATAACATACCAATTCTTTGACTTTTGCAGAAGTTAACTTTGAAGAAAATTAGTCTAGCCCCAGTGTGCGTTTGTTCAAAATACTTTTTCTTACTCAAACTCACTACTTCAAAAAGATCCTTGTAAATATTTCACTTGCCACCATCGCAACACATAATTCAACACAACATATTACATTACAGTACATTTTGTTCTGTCGTCTGCACCATACAGGCAAAAAAATCGGAGATGATATGATTTTAGGTTAGTGATTTTACAGTCACAATAAGGAGCCCGATTTTTGTTATAATTGGGTGTTTCACCCTATATCCCTGTACAGTTAACTAACAGCCTAAATTAGAACGTTCCGCCTGGTTCTAAAAGTATGACTAGGTTTAAGTGCTTGTTGAACTTTTGCAGCGGACACTTGGACATCATCGTGGCGTATCATCCGTCGGTGAACACCTACAATCAGCTCGCCTTCTCCAGCTCAGCCGAATTCCGCACCGCAAAGCGCAAGCCCTGGTACCACAACGAGAACCTGGTTGGGTATGATCATAAATTATATATTGACGGGTAACCGTATGCGGAATGAAAGGGACGCAACTTTAATATTTGACAAATAGCATCGCAGCCAAATGAAGTGCAATACTCATTGACTTTTCCACCAAGCAAAAAAAAAAAGATAAAAAGATAAAAATCATTTATTCAGTAAGTAGCTGCAGATAGTAACTATAATTGAAAAAAAAATACTTTAAGCAGGTAGGTTTTAGGCCTTACTTAACTTAGCCAGAGGTTGTGCGGCATAGCCTCGCCCCTGATGAACCAAGTTCGCTTGCACACGGATCATGTTTAGCTACTTTGATCGCTCGAGGTTACTTTGTCGCTCAAAAAGTAAAATACTAAGCTAGTAATAAACTACCAGCCCTAAAGCTATATTCTGTTCCAGCTACGTCAAAACGGCGGGCAACCTGACTGAGGTGATGGTCCGCGGGGCCGGCCATATGGTGCCAGCAGACAAGCCGGCACCAGCCCTGGCGCTGATCTCCGCCTTCGCCCGAGGCCTCTCTCTGGATGAAGACACCGGTTACCTGGGAATAGACCGCAGCACCCTACCTGAAAAGAAGCTGCCCATCAGCTAGAGTAAACATATTTGACGTATTCACTGCCGGCAATATGCAAGCGTAACTTTTACTGAATCAGAATACGAGCAACGTAAAAATACTTGGCGCTTGAGCGCGTGAAAGGCGTGGGCCTGGATAGTGAATGCGTTGATGTCTCGTCACAGTACTACACAGTAAATTAGCTTAAATGACTGCTGTCAAATCCAACCTTACGTGCCAAAAGTAATGACTCGACTCTGTAGAAAATAATAATTGTTTAAATGTAGGTATTCAGTAACTGTTATTATCATTTCCTTTTATTTTTGATCCTATCGTTGGCTGTCGTCGACTTTAGGGTACGAACGTGATGACTTGATTCGACTGCGCAATTAATTTCAGTTCATGAGCACCGGACTCATAAGTCTGTTGCATTCTATATTTGAATACTTTAGTGTGCATAATTGTAGTTCGTAGTTAAGTTTAATAAACAGTTATAAATATTAAGAAAATGATATTTCTTTACTTTATTAGACTGTTTTCAACCTACGACAAAAATCTTTGACCAGTGATAAGTTATGGTCCTTTACAATGGGCCTCTTAAAAAAGCTCAAGTTCACCCAAAGGATATGGAAAGACAATGGTCGGCGTATCTCAGAGAGATATAATCAGGAATGAGGAAATCCGCAGAAGAACTGAAATCACCGACTAGCTCAGTGGATTGCGAACCTTAAGTGGCAGTGGGCGCGGCACATTTCTCGTAGAACTGTGGCCGTTGGGGCGGAAGAGTTTTAGAAGGGCGGCCGCGGACCGTAAAGCGAAGCGTTGGCAGGCCTTTCACAAGGTGTACCGACGATCTGGTGAATCTGGTAATTTGTCATAGCCATAGAATACGCAGATAGTGTAGGATTTTCTTTGAAAAATGATCTGGTCACTACCTAGAAAGATATTTTTTACGTTATAACTTAAATACGTAAATATATAAATCGACTGAGATATCATTGGATAGCTGTTAAAAAAACATTATTTACATGCCACTATAGAACTCGAAAGGTATATTTTTGCTAGAGTTGCGCCATGTTGCGACTACAAATAACGACAACCCCCACTAGGTACTTACCTACTTAAATTCACGTATCTATATTGTCTCAACCGAACAACGTTGATTTGAGTAAAAGGGCGTTCCGTGTTGTAGGTTCATAATCATCGTCATCATCACCATATCAGCCGAAAGACTTCCACTGCTGGACATATACCTTCTCCACGACGCGACGACGTTGCGGTTGTATGCGGTCGACAAAATAAATAATGTCATGCGATGCGACAAATGAAAATGATTTTTTATCCCTTAGGAGATCTAGTCTTATCACGGAATGTGTATGTGGAAGTTTTTTGGCGTGGTGACAGTTGGTAGTTGGAACTACAATATTCACAATATATACGAGTATACCTAAGTATAAAAATTGAATCATGTTGCCAATTTCACTACGAACAGCACCCGCACAGAAAGGGACATATTAATAGCAAGGCAATAAAACAGTGGAGACAATAAAGCACCGGGGGGGGGCGTTCCGTATTTAAGATAATACTTATTTTGTTTTGAGCTTTATTTTCTAGCAATAAGGTCAATTTTGACTACCGTAGGTACATTTTAATACCTACAGGTTTTAAAAGTTTTCCTTTTATTAATCTAAAACAACCCGTTTGCTATAATCAAACCACTAATTTTTAATCCCCCATTCTAGACCCCTTTTCAATTATTTATAAAATAAATTTCACATTTTTTGATGCGGGCAAGCAAGCTGTACAACTTTGCCAAATTTTAAGTTGATAGCATTTGTAGTTTCTGAGAAATCCTGCTGTGACTTACAGACAGACAGACAACGAAGTCTCACTATAAGGGTTCCTTTTTACCATTTTGGTAAGGAACCCTAAAAACGCACGTTTTGAAAATCCGACAGCTTTTGTAGAATACAGATGTTTACTTCTGTTGCCTGAGAACTAATAAGTTAAAACATAATACGAATAATATGTTGAACACGGAATCCAAATTGAAAAACCTTTAAGGCAGTACCTCTACAGCAAAGACCTTGCGTAAAGACCAATATAAATTGGTGTCTGGTCTGGTGTTAACAAAGAAACATTGATAATTATGTCAACAATATACGAGTACGTACAGTCGACTACAAAGAGATGTATCTACTTTTGGACCTTATTGGACCTTATTACAATGCAATAAGGTGAAAACGTGGATAAATCTCTTTGTAGTTGACTGAACTGTACTTACCTAAAAAGATATTTAAAATATTATAACGACGCGGTAATCCTAAATAGTTGCTAGATTAGTGACGCTGCACATTCCCAGAATCCAAATAAATATTTGAGTGATGAGTGCGCGTATCGAGTTTGTTTTCTATGTAGGTACCTATATTGAAAATACACACAATACAACCAATAAAACTGGGCGTGGCCAAGGTCTTGGCGTCACCAATATGCCAATGGTTCTCGTGTGCAGGGACACGCAGCGCTGTTTTCCAGGCCAAAGTCAAAAGGCGTATACCAGAGGCTATACTTTTAAAATCGAAGTTCAAAGTGAGGTTAGCTCCATCTCTGTCACTCGTCACTCGAGACTAAATCGGGAGAAAGAGATGGAGCTAACGTAACGAACTTCGAACTTCTATTTTTAAAGTAGGGCCTCAGGTATGTAGTATGAGTAGCTTGTAGTTGAGGTTAATAATGTATAGATAGGTACCATATCTACCTATCTATCGTATGTTTGAACCCATAGTACAAACTTAGAGGTTTTCCCATAATAGGTATTTATTAATTAATTTATTTTCCCTCGAAAGCATTAAACTCCCCCTTAGGCAGTCGGATAAAAATGGCGCTACCTAGTATACTAGGCAAAAAAAAAAAGAGTAAAAACGATCATAGTGCCAATTTCATACCTAACGGCACCCTCTTTTCTGTTTTTCTCTAAATTATTATCACCTTTCATAATTTCACGGCTAATGGCATATTTTTATAGCACCCATTTATGTATTTGGCAATTAAACTGATCTTACTATCTAAGCCGCCCTCTAACATTTGACATTGTATAATAATTATGGTGTAATAGAAAGGTCTTCTAATTCTAGTAAGGTCAGAATAAAAAACTCGTTATATTAATTTGAGTGAAATGGAAAAAAGTTTTTAACATTTATTTTTTATCCTGGCAGCACTCACTGTGGTGACGTTTTCCAGTGCCGTCCTCCGTGTAAAGAATTTTGCAAAAATATTGAAAAACTAATACATTTTAAATAATTATTCGTGTGTCACTTAGCGAGGTCGATTATGTGGACCGCAATTACTCGTTTAATCGTACTTTAGCTAGTCAGTTGTAGCGTTAGTGACGGAATAATATCTCATCATGTCTTCGCTGCCGTTTTTGTTTTTCGTATGCGCATTAGCGGTTTTGACAACTACATCTGCGTTCTATTTACCCGGCTTAGCTCCAGTAAATTACTGCAGTAAAACAGGCGAGGACAATGCCAATACTTGCAAAGTAAGTAGAAGACATTATTGTTGTAAAACTACGAAGTACCGCCCATCACTCCGGGGTCATGCCATCACATGGCTCACGACTTTAAACAATACTTCCGTCTCATTTATTACTTGTACCCATGTAATTTCTGATAAGGAAAACGAGATAGTCCTGCCTAATGATGTTAATTTTAATATTCAACAGCATTCATTCGCTAATAATACATTTTAGTCATTAGCCTCAACTGATTTAAACTAAGGATATTGTTTTTGCAGAATGAAATTCCTCTTTACGTGAATAGACTGAACACGGAAGAGTCAGTAATACCATTTGAATACCACCATTTTGATTTCTGCGTAACGGATGAAACCCAGTCCCCAGTTGAAAACCTTGGTCAAGTTGTATTTGGGGAGCGGATCAGGCCTAGCCCTTACAAGCTTAACTTTATGGAAAATGTGGATTGTAGAAAAGTTTGTTCTAAAATCTACGAGGGATCTAAGGCGGATAGTATGAAAAAGCTAAACTTGTTGAAGATGGGTATGGCACTGTACTACCAACATCACTGGATTCTGGATAACATGCCGGTAACATGGTGCTATCCGGTAGATAAGGAAAAGACTTATTGCAGCACAGGGTTCCCGATGGGATGTCAAGTTCGAAGGGATATGGTAAGTACATGATTTATTTGAGGGCGGAATTTTCATGGCAAATATCAAACGTCAATAGAGTTTGAACATTGAATTTTTTAAACTATCGATAAGTTATATTTACAAAGCAACTTTTTTTTTTAATCCCTGTTTTTTGCTTAAATGTGGATACAAAGTGCAAAGTGTACAGTATGATTAATTCGACTTTGACACTAGGCAATTCTTGACATGAATCGGGAGAGATTGGGAGTGAGAACGTCACATGAAAGAAGAAAGTCACATGAGACACATTGCTGCATATTCATAATGCACTTAAGAGTCTAAAACAGTAATGTAGATCACCTGCCCCAAAGCATTTTTTTACATTAGAACTGCGTATGTGCCTTGATTTAAGTGCAATTCACACAGCAGGCAGGAGCGGGTCAGACGCCGCGCTCATATGTTCAGACAATAATGGCGACTATATAGTGGAGGATTTACAAAGCATCCCACCATGCCCGCACCTGACCCGCTCCCGCCTGCTTAATTTAACTAAATAGGTTTGAATATTTTATGTCAGTAAATTCTAGAATTTTATAACCTGTACTATAATAAACCGAGATGTCCCGAGTGTCAAAGTGGAAATAATCGTACTGTACTTACTTACTGTAAGAAAAACAAAATTTGCAATTATTGCATTAACTTCATATGAACCTATGGTTAATAATAATTAACCGCAGTTAAAAGACATTTTAGTTAAATATATAGATAAGTTATATGTACAGAAAAAACCTATTTTTTTATTAAAAAGACTTTTTTGCTTAAATGTAAATAATTAATGGCAGTACCTACATAAAGAATAACATTTAACTAAAAGACAATATCAAATCATAATTTTAAAAACTACTTAACTTTCACTTTTTTTCATTGAATGAAACCATATTGTAATCTAAGTTTTTGCTAATTGTGTTTTCCTCGTCTTCTCTGTAGTAATATATGATAGTCATAATTTTCTTTGAATTATCAGCCTGCATACCTATTGGCTCATTTTTCATTGTAAATCCAATTATACGAAGAGAAGGAGCTTCTACTTTAGATGATGTAACAGGTGCATATTTATAGTCTCAGTTATGCTTTCTTCGTATTAATTTCTTTTTATTAAATCGGCATTAACTCTCTAATAAAAGAGGTTAATGTTAAAAGTCAGTCATATAAAAGGAGATTAAACTTATCGATAGCTGGAAAAGTCGATAAAATTTAACATTCCAACTCTATTGACGTTTGATTATTGCCATGAAAATTCCGCCCTCTGGTAATAATAAATGAATGTGTTTTATGTGAGTGAATGTGGCTTCAATATCTCAAACTGAAGGAGTGTGTCAACTATAACAGCAAAAAAACAAAAATGTTTGACCCATAAAGCGGACATCATCATTTTAATTCTTTATTAGACACCTTAAACTTAAACTAATACACAAAGTGGAAGCCGCAGATGTTTAAGTTTATTTAATCTTTTCTGCAATCGATCTCACTGACACAAAAGGATGGTCTTTTCCCAGTCAACCTTTTGTGTATGACATTCACGGTCGGATCTCCAGAACTTATTCCTAGCCCTACCAGCTTGCTCCGATAGTAAGCCGTTGAATATTCCACGATTTCCTTACCATGAACGAATGTTTTGTGGAATGTCACAGTCATACATAGGATACCACTGATATTCTTGTCTTTCGCTCTATGGTGCCTCACCCCCAAGTACCCTGGTTTTTTTTTTGTTTTGGTTTTATTCCCTTCCATCGAGAAAAAAATGGTTAGCAGTCATTTTGAAATCTATTCCCTATGAAACTATCCCATAGCCATCAATATGCAACAACGTGTACTAAAGAAGCTGCTTCAAAATAGGGATTACTTATACTATAGATTTCACATACATATTATAAATTAGAGCAATAACAACTAAAGTTGTTGAATCAATTTAAATATTGAAGTCATAGTAAAAGCTGATCACTGAATTAAGTATATACATTTTTTTTATAATAAGAATAAAAATACTTTATTTGCAATAAATATTACCATTGAGGTGTATTGAAACACGCTAGTAATCTGCCACATAAATTTACAAACAAAATATTCTGAGTTGGTGACAACCCTAGTTCATTTATCTGAAATTTTATTAACTCGTATTCCCCACGTGATTAAGATTCGATATTACATACTTATATAGATAGGCTTGCACGAATAATGCAGTTTAAATAGAAAATACAAATTTATTTATTGATTTCAATAAAATAATTATGAATAATAAAATATTTTGGAAAAATCGCTTTATAGGCACATAACCCTTATTTATTGAAGCTATAATTATTATTCATTTTATAAAGGTTTCTTATAACACTTATAACTATCGACGGTTCTGTGACTCAACCTCGTATATAGAAATTGTCCAGGATAAACTGACACTTACTAAGTACGCGAGTGTATACTTAATGCGTGTCAGTTTATACTGGACGGTATTCAATATACGAGGTTGAGTCACAGAACCGTCGATATGCAAGTGACATTCGGGTGTTCTCGTCAGGCGTCTGAAACAGTTTTAGATGTAAAAGAAATAAATGGTGATTTCCGCTTTTTGTGTCAAAAACACACTGTCAGATGAATGATTAAATTAAATTAACTAAGTCTCCTTCCCACACTGACCGACAACTCTGCCAAAGTTTAGGGGAACATATAATTGAGCATCCAATCCCTATTTATGAGTTAAGTATAATAAAGATGATAGTGTCGGTACATACACATAGTTGTTAGAACACAATCAAGCATTGTATTTGTAAACAATGTGTTCTGCTATCATTCCTCCCATTTCTCAAGATAAAGCTTAGCCAAATAGTCTGTGCCGAATCATTATTAATGATTCAGTAGGCAATTTATAGCTTTTCTCCTAAACATGTTAGGCGTGTAAGTATATTTATTGGTTCTCTTATTTATCGCAGAAATTTTAATTGCCGATTATTATTTCGCAACCAATTATTCGCAGTATTCCAATTCGCCGAATGATCATGTGTCTTACTTATCAAAAGATTTCGTTTTATTTCCGAACCTCATGATTAGCAACTGTAAGTTTGGTTTTTCTTTATAAAGCCACTTTTTAAAATACCATCTTTCGTGTAGTAGAATGGTTTACAAGGAGGCCATTTTCACTTTTTGGACAAATAATATTTTTTATTGTTTATTTTAAATACAATATTTTTTTCACTGGGCTGGTGTTTTGGAATCTTTTACATACACATACCGTCACGCCTTAATCTCAGAGCTACAGACTCACCAACAACTAACAACTTATTGTTAGTTCTATAACCACATTTTTCACAAACAGGCAAAGGTCTTTTACAAATATTAAAAAAGTAGAATCTGGATTTTTGGTCACTGTTAACCTAACACGCTCCTCTTCGCTTCGCTCGTCGTCGCATCTTACTGGACCTTGTGATACGGCTATTTTTCCCCAAACTGTAAATGTTCTATTCTATATGAAGTATTTGATTCTATTTATTTTTTACCTATTTTCAATCGTTGTTTACTGTCTAGATATGAGCTCCAAAAAACGGTCCATTTAAAAAAAAATATTTTTCACCTCACCTTTTTTGTGTTA
Source organism: Acleris sparsana (assembly GCA_923062465.1). Classification (NCBI taxonomy): domain Eukaryota; kingdom Metazoa; phylum Arthropoda; class Insecta; order Lepidoptera; family Tortricidae; genus Acleris; species Acleris sparsana. The sequence goes on from OV281286.1 coordinate 5,512,259, forward strand.
CATTTTTCTCTTACTTGCATATATATCATCTGAAAAAACAGCCCCCTAAATAGCTTATATGTATGTCAGGCGAAATCGGCCGGCTTCGCTTTACATGTCGTGGGACATTTGTCCCCTAGTGTATCCCTGGCTTTAGTCTACAGTGTTTTGTACTTATAACAAATAAAATCAAAAACACTGGACTTATTTTGAAAATTCTTTCACCACTCGAATGATATATCGTCATTGAGTTAAATGGGCTATTTTTTCTTTTTCTACGCGGACGGAGTCGCGAGCAGCAGCTATTATTTAATACAGTCAATAACGTCCACTCCATAGCTCTTGTCAATGCAGTAGGGCATGTATTCAAACGCTGGCCTCAAAACTGCATCATGTGGCGTAATGTGATTCTTATCAACCATTGAAAATGAGCCTAATGAGGCTCCAGTTACAGCTGCCTGACAATCAGGCGATTATTTACATAAACTTCGCGGTGTTCCGGAAATGGTAATAAGTGGAGTTTGTTGTTTAAATTTGGCATTCAACTTGGTATGTAAGAAGTATCATAAGAATCAAACTTTAATCTCATACACATTCTACAAGCCGTATTGTATAATAATCTCAATTAAACTAATTACGTATGCATTTGATACGGCTAATTGGGCTACCGCTGTAGTAAATCATAGTAAATTAAAAATGCTTAAGTTCGGATGTTTATTACTCAATCACGCCAGAACAGAACGGCTGAACGGATCTGGATGAAATTTGGCACAGAGATAGACTATAATCTGGAATAGCAAATAGGCTACTTTTTACCCCGGCAAATTGGACAGTTTGAAATAGAGATAGCTGTCACCCAGGATTAATACACCTGCTTACTTTTATCCAAAAAATACTGTTCCCTTTGGATGACGAATTAATCTACGCGGACGAAATCGCAGTTAGGAGCCCGTTTCTCAAAACTCACTAGATTAATAAATTTTCTATAAGTTTAGTCTAGTGTAATGTACTCTAGTTAGTTTCGAGAAACAGGCCTCATCTGTCAATATATAAAAGATAAGATAAGTCATATTATCGGCGACACGTTACCCTAGTTGGTCCCGAGTTGAAGTCCCGGGAGGGGCAGATACTTGTGCGTTGCGCGCGAGTATTTGATCCTAAGTCTTGGATGTTTTCTATGTATTTATCTATATAAGTACGTTTATCGTTGTCTAGTATCGATAGTACAAGCTTAGAGCTTAGTTCGGGACTAGGTCATTGTCTCCTGATATTTATTTAATTTGTTTATAACAACTAACAGCAAAGATAACATTGTATTTTTTTTCCATAGGATACATGCTCTCCTATTGTGAGCACATCCCCGGGCCAAGTGGGCGCTTACTTCCTTTTCAACCATGTGGACATCGACATCACCTACCACAGCGGCGCGGAGGAGGATTGGGGGGTTGGCTTCGGCGAGAACGGAGGCAGGATCATATCCGCCAAGGTTAGCTAGTGTAGTAGGCTGTAATTTATCTTTTGACCTTTTGCACGCCTTACGTCATATACAAAGGCATCCCTGCATCTGGCATAACTTTTTTTGGCACAATTCATCATTTCGCACAATTATCATTTGGCATAGTCATTTTTTCTGAAACCGTGTACTTTTCAGGATTATTTAAAATACCATTGCATAGAACCCAATAGGTTAGGTTTGGTTTATTTTATGTCAATCCTGAAAAGTACACGGTTTCAGAAAAAAAGACTTTATGCCAAATGATGATTGTGCGAAATGATGAATTATGCCAAAAAAAAAATGCAAGACATTAGTAACCCATATACAAAATGTGTCAGGGTATAAACCAAAATAAATATCCAGTTAAAGACGAGTTTTGTCATCGTAACGAAACTGTTGATTAAAATCAAACACATACATTTCTGTAACGAAATTGTAAGTTAGACATAATTTAAGTGACATTTAAATAGCGACTTTATGTACATTTCTTACCGTTTTTACACGCCAAACATGTTTCCATGCTATGCGAAATACAACTTAATTGATACGAAACAAGGTCTCTTTTTATCTTGAACTTGTGTCGGCTGTGGCACGACTTTTAGTGGCGTTCCAAAGAGGATAGATGGACCCTTTTGGATACAGTACAAGTGCGATTCTGGTACAGTCAAGGATTGTTATACCACTATGTAACCCTGTCATAATGACAGCGTCAAGTGACGAGATAGAAATGACATGGGAATTAATCGTAGGTTTTATACGACAAGGTTCAATCAATCAATTAAAGTCCGTGACCGTACTCCAGGAGACATTTTGATGTTTTTTCATGTTTTTACCCTTGCCAGTTTAGGCATACCAAACTTTCCCCCATAGTATTCTGCAGAAATTCGACTACAAAGAGATGAATCCACTTTGTCGCCTTATTGCGTTGTAATAAGGTTCAAAAATGGACACATCTTGTACTTACCTGCCTTGATCCTCCCTCTTGTCTTGTTTGTATTATGTCCTGTCATCTTGTCTTGTCAAAAAAAAAACAAATAGTCTGAAATTTAGTTTTCTACATTATCCCATAAAAAAGGACACACCTTAAGCACAAGTCGTACGGTCACGGAAGTTAATTGGCTACCCATTTCAAAGAAAATCTGCTTGAAGATATCATTGTCATTAGAGATGCCAAGTCATTTGTAATTGATAGGAAACTCAACCTTATCGCTGTAGAATGTCAGATTGGCTTTGGAACTAAGGTGGATGACAAATTTAATTCCTTGACTGTACGTCTGGTACTGCAGAGGTTCATAATGGATAACCATTCAATTTTACTTATAAACTTTATGCATATAAAAATGAAGTAGCAAAGTAACTAATAGGAATAGGAATCTACCAACTATGATTCAAGTTATGTTTGATAAAACTTGATTAGTAATGGCTTTACAATTAAAAAAACACTTTGTGCCTTACAGCATTCTATTTTTGTAGCCGGAGTTCCTTGATAAACTCTTTCCATACATGCACATTATCAATCCAATGTGTGGAACGGGTTTTGTACAGTCATGTTCATAAATATGTATACACTTTACTACCTTTTCTATTTAATGTCATGTTTAAATTGGCATATATGAATTGTCACAACAATTCAAGAGACGAGGTACTAAAGTGTATACGTGTTTGATGAGCTCGGCTGTACTTAATCGTTGTATTTTTTCAGATTAAACCTGCAAGCATTCATCACCAGAGTCCTGATAACCTCGACTGCAATCTGCGCAACACTCCCCTCGAAATTCCCAACACGCTCAATGCAGACGAACCTTTCACCATCTCTTACACGTATCGAGTCACATTCCATCGTAACAACACCATCAAGTGGTCTTCCCGTTGGGACTACATCCTCGAGTCGATGCCTCACACGAACATCCAGTGGTTTTCGATCCTCAACTCTCTGGTCATTGTTCTGTTCCTCAGTGGAATGGTTGCTATGATACTGCTGAGGACCTTGCATAAAGACATTGCCAGATACAATCAGATGGAGTGTGGCGAAGATGCTCAGGTAATATATGATAAATATCAGGGGACAATTTCACACAAATTGAGCTCGTCGAAAACTATGCTCTAGGCTTGTACGATAAACATACTTATGTAGAGAAATACATTCTTAAATACATGGAAAACATCCAAGACTCAGGCACAAATACTCGCGCTGATCACTCAAATATTTGTCTATACCGGGAATCGAACCTTTTACTGATTAGTAGGCAGGGTACAACCAACTAGGCTAATGCGTCGTCTAAATCTGTTATACTTTATCTTGGAACATGTACTTCATTTCATAACTAAATCCGTACTAATATTATAATTTTGAATGTAAGTTTTTTCTGTTACGGCTAAACCGCTGAAGCGATTTTGTTGAATTTTGGTACGGAGATAGCTTGAATCTTGGGAGAGGACGTAAAGGGAAGAGCAATAAACGACTTCTTTGCAGACGAAGCCGCGGGCAACAGCTAGTTATCTATATATTTTGTTGTATAACAATTAATGTTTATTCGTTTATCCTATATTATGCTCTTAAAGAACTACTTATGAGAGTTCAGTAATTCATTTCACTAACATAATAATATATCTTACCGATATATATTAGTTACAGTAGGCGAAGCCGCCGACGAGTCAGATAGTATTTAAAAACATGTTTTAAAGTTTGTACGAAATATATAGCATCATGCTCCAACTAACTATTCATTTAAACAATTAAATAGCTAACGAATGATTCATTCAAGAGATAACATGAATTAATATTTACTTTATTTAGCTTTATCTTTTTTGTCTATATCGGCATCTTGCCCAATGTAATAAGAACAAAATATATTTAGTACGTTCTGCCCACTAATTCAAATTATCTATACAAAAATGCCCTTCAGGAAATTGCTAAAAAATGCTTGGGCAGAACGGGGTCACACACTTACTAACAAGTGTACTGTTGCCAACAGGAAGAGTTTGGTTGGAAACTGGTCCACGGCGACGTGTTCCGCCCGCCCCGCCGGGGCATGCTGCTTTCAGTGTTCCTGGGATCTGGAGCCCAGGTAATGTACCGAAAATAACTATACAATACATTAAAAAATAATATAAAATCAGTGTCATCCCTAATAATCTTTCATCTCAGTCATACAATTTAAGGTGCGATTAAACGGCGCGCAAACACGCGAGCCGGTGCTGGCTCGGCTCGAATTCAGCGCACCGCGCGGTTTAAACAGCCACGCTCGGCGCGGCTCGGCAAAGTTCGTACCATCAATCATGTCGGTTTTTTGACACGGATCAAAGGCCTGCGCGCCATCTTCGGCTCGGCTTGTGTTAATACGCGCCGTCTAAACATGGTACAGAGCGCGCGACGGAGGAAGTCACCCATTTTGCCACTTCACTTGTGTTAATACGACCCTCTTGCCGCCGCGCCATGTATACGAGAAGGCGCGCGTTCGGATGTAGCCGAGCCGCATCTACACGGACGGCTCGGCTCGCGTGGGATCGTGCTACCCCGCGCCGTTTAACCGCACCTTTATATGACTAAGTTGACAGGCTTACTAGGGTTGACACTATTTTTATAATTGCTTTCTTTTTGTTTTATTTTGTAGCAATACGTTGTAGATAATAAACCTCGATATGGCGAGCCTTACTTTGACAGCTAATATCTGGTAACCGGCCCAACCGATTTTAATGAAACCTCGATAAGAAACATCCCGATTAAACTAACTGTCTTTAATAAAAACGCGTCCGAATCGGTCCCTTAGTTTGGGAGCTACGGTGATGCAGATACACACACATGTTGAACTTGTAACCCTCTATTTGCATTGGAGTTTTAAAAACCAAATACTACCTTTTTGCATTGTTGGCGCATCACGAGATGTCCGGAAGTAAAGCTTAGGTTTAGGTAATTTTATATATAGAATGTTTTACTTCGAAATTTAAATTCATCGACAGGCACACGTTATTAACACGTGCAGGAGTTATATTTTTTTGGTGGTCACAGGTCTAACCTAATCTACGTCCACTCTCGAGGTAACCTAAAACAATAAGGTTTCACGGAAAATGGCTTTTCATGAAATTATACAATCGATCAAATGATCCCTGATGCTCCCTATTTAGCGTAAAAAACGGTACATTTAGGGCCGTATTAATAAACTCATCTTGACCGTGAGGCCCGTCACAAGAGACGTCGAATTAAACGCCAAACCATACAACACTGTCATTTTTGACGCATCTCGAGACGAGCATTAGAGTTGAGATCAGTTTATTAATACGAGTCTAAGTATACTAAGAAGATTTGACTGTGTCGGTCGATGTCAGTGTTAATTTGAGGTAATCTGTAATTTGTAAAACCCTGCTTTTCTTCCAGTAACTTAACATTAATTAAGCCGAAAAACAAAGCAAATTCCAAATTGTTCTTCTTCTTTAGTCTTTCAAGTACATAAATGAAAAGAAAACCCATCGTTTCTGCTTCATATAATTTTAATTTTCTTTTTATCACCTCTTATAATGCATTAAACGTTGTATAACACGCGTGCGGAGATGTACCAAAGCGTGCGAGGATATGAAACATGTATCGTAAAACAAATCAAAAACTTAGTTCAGCTTGTCAGGAATTCAATTAATTGGAGGGTCACTTTGTTGAGTCTAGTGGAAAACGCAACACATCAATGTAATCATAAATAAAAATACATACATTTATTTCATAAATTACTAAACTTAAAAGAAACTTATTTGAATTAAAATAAATAAATAAATATAAAGTATACACATTCCATATCATATCAACTTATCACTTTCATTGTATTTTTATTTTTAGATCGCTACATAATTAGTCTATCATTTTTGTTTCTTTAAAATAAACCCAGTGACAATCGCGTCGCTAAGATAGCTAACGACACCTCGTTTGTAGAAAGCGGATGGATCCGTTCAGCCTAAACGAGGGTACAAAGAACCATCCAAAACATACAGTTCAAAGACATCACCTTCATCACCTCATTTACGAACCAAGTCTATACTTGTCATGAACTGTTAAATTCTACATAGAAGCCTTTGGTGATATACCTAGTTACTGCTGGGTTGACCTACTTGGCAGTGACGTTACCGGCGATTAATTGGCATTTCAGAGGCGATAACAAGCTTAAGGCTCACGCCACACACTATGCCGTGATTCAACCGACCTCGTCCCGTGACGAATATGTATATAAAAATACACTAATAAAAAATCCCTCAGAAAATCGATCACGTGCTCACAGACTTGTCAACTGATTTCAGCCAGGAAGCAATGGATTCAACATTACACACCCGCTGGTTATAATTAGTTGATATTTGATGACGAGTTCACGAATATACCTATTGTTGACATTTAATTGCTGTTGCTACCTCTATTTATGCTTAAAATTGAACAAACAATCACCTCGACGAATCAGTATGATTACCAAGACGAATGGTTATGAATTTTATGATTGCTTGTTGACGAGACACTGTCTCTTGATGAAAAATAAAAAGTTTTTCGTTTGACTTTTGTTTAAACCTATTTAATAAATTGTCTTCCTATAAAACGTGATATCACTCATATCGCATCATACATAATGCCGGTGTTATTATAAATAATTATAAATTCGTTAAGGTCCTGACCTTAAACATTGTTTGTTACATTGATAAGTTTCTACTTCGGAAATAATTATATATGTTTTTAACAACCTACTATTACAAATTTAGGTTATGGGTCCGCCCTTCCTGACTACCACGTGATAGTAACAGCTTGAAATGAAATCACTAGTACTACTAGTTATGTACCTAATAGTTTCGGCGTATAACTTTAAGCAACTGCTCATAAAGTGCATAATGTTTGTAAAATTTCTCACAGCTATCCAAAACAGGTTATTGCGGTGACATGTGGAACTATTTTTTAAGCATTGGGGTCCGTTAACAAAGGAAGTGCACATGCAAAAATAAACCTTATTACAATGACTTAAAACTGTTCGCAACTTTGCTCTCCTCTCCGAGCCGATCTGTGTGAACGGACCCTTATCAATCCAGATAAGACCGGATAATTGTGCCAATATACCCTGAACAGCGCCCTCACTTTTTCAAAACGTTTGCTAAGCTGTATATTACAAACACGTTTCTAGGTATTAGCTATGACCTTGACGTTTGCGCGCCTTAGGGTTCCTATCCCCTGAGTAATGTTGCCACTATACTCTGGACAGCGCCTTATTTTCTCAAAACGTTTGCCAAACTGTATATTTTACACGTTTCCAGGTGTTCGGCATGACCCTGGTGACCCTGGCGTTCGCGTGCCTCGGGTTCCTGTCCCCGGCCAACCGCGGCGCGCTGATGACGTGCGCGCTGGTGGCCTGGGTGCTGCTGGGCGCCGCGGCGGGCTACGTGAGCGCCAGGATCTACAAGAGCTTCGGAGGCCGCCGCTGGAAGAGCAACATACTGCTCACCTCGATGGTTTGCCCCGGGTTAGTCTAATTTTTTTTACAAGTTTTTACTGTACGGTAACGAACGTAAAATTAGGACCCATTTCAAGAATGTGATTGAAGTCGTTTAATTAATACTATGTGATAGAAAAGAATGCAATAATATATACATCGCACCTTATCCCATTGAAATAAATTGTATTCTAAACGACTATTACAAGTAATTAAGACATCTCTACGTACACACAAGTGAAGTTAATACTAGCTTTAAACCTTCCCTATATAAATCAACAACAGAATATTTTGATACGATATAGACTTATTCGACCATATATGCGGAGTTACATAACTCGGAAATCCCCCTCGGTCACTATCACACTCGGTCACTAGCTCGAACCCATTCATTGCAAGCAGAACTTGAACGAAACTTGAACTCGCAATTCCTATGACTGGTTTGAATGTCACTTACGACGCGATGTCAGTTTGTGAGATTTCTAATCGATGAACTGGCCCTCTATTCTACTGGGTAAAACGATATTGACTTGTTATCGTATTGTCCGCGTTGCTATTGCTCTTATTTACTTCACAGTAATGGCGGCCGAGTTACCGACACGATAACAAGTCGAAAATATGGTTTTATCCCTGTTTGAATATTCCATACATGTGATAAGAAATGTCTTTATCTACTTCGGTTTTTTCACAGTGGAAGTACTTAGAATTATAACGGTCAAATGCGCACACGTTTCCTTTAGCGTAGATAATACTGAACAATATTTAATCTCAGAAAACTGGTGGCCTGAATGCTCGCGTGCCTTTTAACTGCCATTAAAAAAAAGTGGTCGCCCTCGACTCCATCCACGTAGAAGTGGTTTATCGCATTTCCCTTTGGAACTGTTCAAAGTTTCAGGATAAGAGTATACAACCCTATTGTTGGCACTCCCCCCAATTATGGGCACGTTGAATCTTTTGTCGTCGTGTCAGTGGTGACAATCCTTCCAAAAAATAGGTGCCTATGCTTGGTTTTTTGGAAGCCAATCAAAGGGTGCTTTTTCAGCGAAATCGGTTTAGCCGCGAATGCGTTACTAACGGACCTAAAAAACGACAAATTACTTTAACATTTATAATATTACTTTGTTATCATACTGTGTAATAATAAGGTGAAATCGTGTGGATAATGGTAATTACACCTAATGTAAAAAAAAACTTTTATTGACGTTATAAATTTCTGATGTCAATGATGACGTGTGGAGGTATTACATTACTGCAGAGACCGGGAGGAATGCGGTTGCAGGACGAGTGTAAGTTATACGACCCCTGTTACCCACTCACGTGCGGTGTTTCGTTACTGTCAACTAAATATGAATTCGCCACTACACTTTAAACCAAAGTAAGCCAGAACTGCCCCATCGGCCTGGCCATTACCTTGGCGGCAGTTTTCTGAGATTCACGCGGCAAAATTATGCTTATTAATAAAAAAAATGGTTAAACGATAATAATACAATATTATGTAAATGTATTGAATTAATTTGATACTGTCTTAAGAAAAAAGGCCCCATATGAAGAAAAAAAATTGTGCTGCACCATGTATCACTCAAATTTATTCTTTGGGAGTCGCTGCAGCTATATTGGCACAATTAAAATATCACACATCACTCATCTTATTTTCTACATACGGTGTGACCCATTTTTATATTAACCTGCTTTAAAAAAACTTGCTGAAAAAAAAGCGTCGCACGAAGATTTCATTGCCGCTCCAGACGCTTATTTTGAGGACTACCGAATTCTTTTTTTTTTCGTGAATTATATAACCTAAGCCACTAAATGGAATAAATGAATAAAATTAGAAAGAGATTGTGACTGCAAATAAATGTATACATACATAAAAAAAAAACTTTTGTATCACGGGTACTTATGAAACAGCCCTCGTACTGTTATTCCAGGGTGGTGTTCTCGCTGTTCTTCGTGATGAACCTCGTGCTGTGGGGCAAGGGCTCGTCGGCCGCCATCCCGTTCTCGACGCTGCTGGCGCTGCTGGCGCTGTGGTTCGGGGTCTCCGTGCCGCTCACCTTCATCGGGGCATACTTCGGATTTAGGAAGAGGGTCAGTTGAGAACAACTTCTTTTATACTATATACTATATATGGTATATATCTTATATACTATAACTTGGCGGTTAATAGAATTTTTAAGTTTGGGCTGCTAGCCCATAGTGCCGGTAGCTATGAGGTGCGTAGTGGAAGCGGGTTCGTTTGTTTGCCCAATATTTAACTTAATTACTTGAGGACGCAGATATTTGTGAAAATGAGAAAGTTATATTATGTCTCTGATTCGAGATGTCTGCGTCTCTCTAGGCCCGTCAGTCAGGCTGTTGACTTGGTTTTGTGGGACCATTTAGATCCCATATGTCGCCTCCGCGCCACAAAACGCTAGTCCATCAAGCTTCAAGTGTACCAGGTTACCATAAATCTAACTTTAGGTGTAGTTAATGTTGCTTACTAACTTCATTTTATTCAATGTGTTTTAGGTCATAATTATCGCAAGTCGCACTTAATTATAAAAATCTTCAGGATTATATACTATGATCCTGAAGATTTTTATAAATTGCACCTAACCTTTTCTTTTTTTATATATCTACATAACGCTTAAAGATATTTGTGCAAATATTTGTTTCAAATATCTAATTTAGACTTCATCAAAGGCTTTCGCCTTTCGCCGCTTTCGTGTGCATAATAATGGTTACTCATTCTAGTCGTAAAAATCAAGTACCTATAGCCTTATCTACACGATAGATATTTAAGAGATTGTGAAAGGTTTACGATTCCTTAAACATAAAAATATAACTCAATAGTTAAGCAAAGCAACAAAAACGACATAAAAAAATATGGGAAAGAACTGGCTCCCTGGAATTTTGTAAATGCGATTGGCCCGGAGAGCTAAAAATCTAAAGTCCGACTCCTCGTGATTTTTCAATGTCAACAGATGTTGAGATGTTTTTTGTATGATATTCCAGATTCTGGACCACCCGGTGCGCACGAACCAAATCCCGCGGCAGATTCCCGAGCAGTCGCTGTACACGCTGCCCGTGCCCGGCGTCATCATGGGCGGCGTGCTGCCCTTCGGCTGCATTTTCATACAACTCTTTTTCATCCTCAACTCGCTCTGGTCCAGCCAGGTAACTAACCAGCTGACTGTTCGCATTGTAGTAGTGCAGTGACGACCGCGTGTAAGATTCTATTTTAGTGCTAAAAGTTGACAAAGCATCATTTTGAAGATTGTGGTTTTGAGATTGTAGTCTTTAGTGTAAATGTCTACGTGGCACGTGTGCTAGTTTGCCTTTTCCTTGTTATAAAAAGGCGTTAGTGTGTTCAAATATTTATGAGCACCTTTGTATGTTGATTATACCTTTTTTTAGAGTATTGTTATAAATCGTTTATATTGTCCGTAAAAATTCAGTATAATTTGTAGTAACGATTTAGGCGAAATATGCATACATTTGGACGCATTGTAAATAGTATTGTTAATTTCAGATGTACTACATGTTCGGCTTTCTGTTCCTGGTGTTTGTGATCCTGGTGATCACGTGCTCGGAGACGACGGTGCTGCTGTGCTACTTCCACCTGTGCGCGGAGGACTACCACTGGTGGTGGCGCGCCTTCCTGTCGGCGGGCTCGACGGCGGGGTACCTGTTCGTGTACTGCTGCCACTACTTCGTCACCAAGCTCAACATCGAGGACGCCGCCTCCACCTTCCTCTACTTCGGCTACACCCTCATCATGGTGTTCCTCTTCTTCCTCCTCACGGGCACCATCGGCTTCGTCGCCTGCTTCTGGTTCGTCCGGAAGATCTACAGTGTCGTCAAAGTGGATTAGTGGCGTTGCTGACGCGAGTTGTGTTCACGTAAGGTTTACGGTAGTTTCCTGTCTTGAAACGGAGGCTATGCGTTTTCAAAGTTATCTCTCAAAATCTTGCGTGGATACGATTTATTGATTGAGTTTGATTCGTGGCACGTGTCTGCGATGCGTTCTGTGCGGAGTCTCCGCATCGGTTAGCCTATACTGATTTTAAGAGTTTCATCGTTTAAGTGTAACGTTGGGTATGATCATTAGCTTAATTCGCTGCTGGATCTCAAAATTGAGCGAATATTCATTGAATCACGTATTTCAACTGTTAACTTTCTGTAGCTATGAGTGCAAAGTTCATCACTTGTCGCCTGGAACTACATTATAGTTATATTAAGTATAGTCTATACCAAATTAAATTGTCAAAGATATAAATACAACCAAGCGAACCAGTTTACCATTATTACTCGATAATTAAGTGCTTTTAAAGAGCAATGATTTATATACACAAGATTAAATAACTATTAATTATACGTTATTTCAATTATAAACACGCTTGATGAATATTCGAGGTTATGTGTCAAACAGTACTAATTTGTTTATTTATATCTTTGGCAACTTCAATTGACACAGGCTATACATGGTAGTCTTAACATGAATTGAATGACTATTATTAGAAGCAACGGTGATAACAAGTCGTTGGGCGGACGTAATGTGATACAAATAACCCATACCTTGAATTGATAAGATCTTTATTTTCAGCAAAACTTATGAATGTTTGTATGTATTTTTCGCTTATTTTGCAAGGCCAGTCTACTATTTTTTCTACTCTTTTGTCAGTCAATTCGATTATATTTTTGAGCTCCGCCCTGCGGCCCTGGTGTTTATGCTGGCTATGCTTAAGATTCCAGTGACGATATATATATATATAGCCATACTAGTCTAGGTATTAATGGATTTTTTTCGTCGCATAGGATTGATTTGACTCCGAGCCAAAGGGGAGAGCGATAAATATGCGATCTAAGTCTTTCTTTATTACCGCCCGGGCCGCCCGTGGTCTGTACAAAATGTAACGTCGTCACCTGGCCAAGAAGTAGGATTTTCTGTCCGCATAGCGTAGCAGGCGGTAAATGCTACTTATTGCCCATGGTGGCAAAAAAAAACTTGCATAGTTAAGACTAGTTTGAAGCTGGCTACAACGAAACAAAAGAAGGAGAACTTTCTTGTCTGTAAGCATTTATGACAAGTTACCGCATGGTACCTAACTACTGCTGATCCTATTGAAAAAAGTTAGGCGTCAATTGATTAGATAAGCTTTTGATTATAATATGGCGGATGCATTGTAAAACCAGCTTTTGTGTTATGTACATTTATTTTTATTTCATGGCTTTTTCAGTTTTTACTAGTAAAAGGCAGGGACTGGCGGGAGTGGCAGGTCCTGGATGTTACAAAATGGCCCAACGTAGTATTTTTATTTAATATTACGGAGGTGTTATGAAGTCCACCTTATGCATGGTCATTTTCTTCATCATTAATTTAAGATTGTATTTAATTGTTGGTTATAAATGTCATTACTTTATAGTTTTATTTATTGCTCGTCAGTACGCTCACTTTTGCACAATGATTCTAGGATGAAATGATATGGCTACATAGAAATTAATAAGTACTTATAACATATCTAAAATAAAGCTGACGCTGTCTGGATAATGAATTTAGATGCATAGACCGACGCGTCTTTATATTTGGCAATAAATAAAACTTAAGTTAATAATTACTTATTTTAATAGAAATTATGTTTTGATCGCACTATATAGGTGTCCTAAGTGACTTCATTTATTTATGTTGAGTTACTTTACTTTACATTACTGAATGTTTACAAATATGTCATTTATGTACACTAATCAATGTTTTTTTTGAAAAACTATGCTTAGTTAACTGAAGGGAGTTGATGTAAACAATAAAATTGACTATTTTGTAAAAGGACGTTTTTATTTTTATACCTTGTAACTTTAAATAAGTACTTACTTGAATAATAAATTAAACTTAATCACTGTTACTGCTTTCGGACAGGTCTGCTTGCTGTTTTGGTTGATAAGCTTTCCTTTTCAAAGGCTTTCTTTTACGATCTATTGTAGTCTTTCTAAATAACTCAATAGCTTTTAACTTATTTTCCAGGAGATGCTGTTTATCCTTTTCTCTCTGTGGAATGATTTCTTGGAATCTATCTGTCTTCCGTATATCAATTTCAACGCCCGGTTTGCCCTCATCATTTTCTGAGACTATCTTAACAATATGATCAGAATCCACTTCTATTTTTCTTCTTTTCTTAGTTTTGGAAGGGCCTGCTTCTTCGTTACCTGTTTTCTTGACAGTCTTCTTTCGTTTTTTTACTTGCTTAAAGCTTTCACCGTCATCAAAGACTTTCTCAGCAAGCGATCCTTCTGGACCCATTTTTTGCACTGCTGCCTTAACTCTTTTACTCATTTGATCCTCTAAAGTCTGAAATTCTACTTTTCTTTGGAAATAGTCGTGAACGGTTCTTTGATTTTTACGATCTTTCATTCTTGCAAGCACGGGTTTGATGATCTCATCAAATTTTTGTTGGGACCAGCCAAACTTACTCTTCGTAAAATCTCTAAGAACTGTTATATCTAATTCGCCCCAAGAAAATTTCTCTTCACTTTTTTCTATATTGGGTTCCATATAAGCTTGAACCACCTAAAAAAAAAACAATTAAGCGAATGATAAAATCAAATTCTAAACAAAATGAACTAACTATTAAATGGATTTAAATCCCTGATATAAAAGCGACACCCAGAGTTTCAGAGCTGATATTTCTTAGGGTCAACAAATTTACATTAATTTAATTTCATTAATTAATTATCTAGTATGGTTACAAACCACTTAAATCTTAGCTATAAACTAATTTTCTTTAAAGAAAACTGCATCCTGATACCAAAACTGAAAACTGATACCACAGCCAGACACTGACTTGTAAGAAACACCCCTTTTCATGCGTAAGGGGTTAAAAACATACCCGAACACTGGGAAAGTCGTCAGTTAATGTGACATTTCTGAGTTTTTTCTTCAAACTCGTATTATCTGTCCGCTTCCCCGCCCTGACCCACTGCTTGAACTCCTTCAGTCCGTCCAGAAGTTTAGCATATCGGACTTGCTTTGACGTTTCAGTAACCACTTGTTTCTTATTGAACGGAAATGAGGCCAATATCTCCATAGCGGTGACGGGGCCTACACCAGGCACTCCCGTGGTGTAATCACTACCCACTAGAAGTGCGAGCAATATCAGCTGCTCACGGGTCAAATCTGAAATGTTTTCATCATTTAATAGTTGAATTTAAAAAGATGATCACCATGTTTTAAGGTTAAAAACCACGAATATCAATAGTTTTTTTGTTATATTTATAACTGTCCCGACAAGCTCGCGCCCTTTTAAACTGCGCGTCCACCGCGGATTTGATGCTTTGTATTGATTTCTATGATAGAGCGTTCACTGGATCGGCATTGCCGTTTATACAGTGTGTCCGTGGATTAAGTTGACAAACAAATAGGGATGATAGAGCAGCTAAAATGCTACCGATTTAACCCCTATTATCCATATCTCCGAAACTAGTAAAAATCACTCGAGCGATTTTTACTAGTTTCGGAGATATATATCATTTTAAACTTATTTTTTAAATTTTCCCTTATGTCCACGTCAGCAAAAATAATTAATTTCCTTTTTTATTTTATAAGTTTTTCATTGGTAGAATCAATACGAATGAGCAAAGTTTTTAAATCTATTTGCTCGATTTTTCCCAGTTTTGTTTTAAGTAATCACATAATGTTTGTTTCTCCATACTTGGTGTCCCAGTGTTTGCTTTTCACTTTGTATCGAAAAAACAACTTTGTGATTTTAACTTTTAAAAAAAACACAGAAAAAAAAGCGAGCAAATAGGTTTAAAAACTTTGCTGATTTGTAATGATTCTAATTACGTAAGATATCATTGAAAAAGATATGAAATAAAACATGAAGTTAATGATTTTTCGTGACATTGACATAAGAGTAAATTACAAAAACTAGTAAAAATCGCTGAGCATACATAGGGGTTAAATCGATAGCTTTTTAGCTGCTCTATCAGCCCTATTCGTTTGTCAACTTTGTCCAGGGACATCCTGTATAGAAATCGATACAAAACAACAATCTGTCCGCTCCGATTCCGATGCAGGGGACGCGCAGCTTTACACAAAACTTGTCCTGACAATTACGAACACAACGAAAAAATGAGCCGAATCAGTCGAGCCGTTCTCAAGTGATCATGTAATAATTCGCAATCCATCCAAACCTTACTTCTAAAGCCGTATCCACAAGCTTGGTGTTTTCCGCAAACACTGCAGGACGCACCTTAGTTCGAGCACGATGTATTTCCATCTCACTCCAACGTATGGCTGCGTCCTGCGGTGTTTATGGCAAACACTAAGCATGTTAATAGGCCTTTACGCAGTCTAAGTAGTTGGACTCTCTGAATAATGGACATTCGTATAATATATCAGATATACTTACTAAAAGACCTTTCTATCCTTTCTGATACATATTGCAATACATGTTTCTTTTGATTGAAGAAGTTTTTATAAACTGTTTGACCACCAAACAGCCAAATATCGCTATCGTCAGTGATAGTGCCATCGGTCAATTTTACACTTTCCAGAAACGCACACTGAGCTTCCGCCTCCATGGGCGCGACAACGTAAGGAATACCGAAAATTTGAAGTAATTCCTGAGCTTCTTTTGTCATTTGCTCAGTTATGTTTCTTCCTATACGATCAAGGCGACCTTTCTCTTGAATCAAATCTTGTTCTTTATTTTGAATTTGTTCCACCATTGAATTAAGCTTTTCGTCTGTCAAAGGTTCTTTTGGCAATTTATTACTTTCAACAGATTCATGATGCAAAGCCGGAATTTCCAACAATGCGTCTTCTGTATCCTTTTCTAACGGGATTTGAACTATTTTTACAGGTTTCTCTTCAATTACTGTAGCATTCCCGACATTTAGTTTTTGCGATAATTCCAGGGTAGGTTGGATTTGTACTTCTTTGGCGGTAGTTACACTTATTTGATGACTAGGTTCATTTTTATTTTTACTAATGTCTATATTCTGTTTCGTAAGAGTTTCCTGAACCGTGTGTATTGTTTGTTCGTTTTTCTTATTGGACTCGTAATTAGTGTCCATTGGTTCAGGTTTTATGGAATCGTCGGTGAACTCTGTTATTTCTTCATTATTGTCACTATTAATTTTAATATTACTGTTTGATTGATTACTGGGCGCAAAGACGTCAGCAAATATATCATCATCATCAGGTGACACTTGATCCATCCTTAAAGTGAGCTCTACAACAGGTTTACGGATATTATCTGCTACTTCTGGTACTTCTTCAAATTCATCATCACTAGAATCGGAATCTTTGACATTGACAATTTCTCCTGTCATATTGCAATTTTTATTACTATGTACAGATTCCTCTAGACTCGAGTCAAGAGAAATAACATTTGTCTCAGTATTTTCAATAAACATAATTGAAGCTTGAGTAGACTCCATAGTGTCTTCAATTGTTTCAGAAGATTTTTGTGTTTCTACCTCTTTGGTACATGCACTATTTTCTTGCTCTGGTTCATCATCAGTGTCATCACTAGAAGACAGTTCTACATTATCGACTATAATGGATTTTTCAGAGTTTATTTCCTGTAATATTTTGTCAACCTTTTTTGATTTATTATTTTTCCTACCTATTTTAAACTGAGGAGCTACAATTTTTTCAATAGCTTTATGGGTATAGTCACTATATTGCATAATGTAAGCCTTTGCTGTTGATACATCTGGCTGTTCTAGTTCACATTCCGATTCACTAGCTCCTGAATAGTCTGTGTCAGTTAGAAGTGATGTCCATGAATCATCAGTCTTGGATTGGCAAGCATTAGACTCTGTTTCATCAACACATTCTAATGACATTTGAATAGCTTTCTGTAGATCATCTTCTAATTCATCCTTTTTGCCATTTAGTTCATCAGCTTCCTGTTCAAGATGTGGTTCTGCTGGGTCTTTACTAGTTTGAGGTTTATTTTCTGCATCTCGTCTTTCCTTAGCTTTCGCCAAGGCCTCCCTGACATTACTTATAAGCAGAAACCGAGTGTTATTATTTGACGCAATGCGTCGAGTGGGTAGGCTCTCTATTTTTGTATCAATGCCTTCTTCATTCAACAATGATTCTAGATCATTTAGTGACATACCAATATCACCCATTTCTTTTTCAGTATTTTCCAAACATTCTTGCACTTTCCTCCTCTTGAGTAATCTCTGCATCTAAATAGTGGGTAATATCATCATTTTATATATTAAGTAGGCTATTATTAGCACCATACAGCATAAAGTCAAAGTTAAGTTAAAACCTGCATTCTGAATAACAGTTGTTTATTGGTTGTATTTTTAATTTGGATTTCTTCAACTGAGACATGAGAATAGAATATTTTATTTATTTTTTATTTAAATAAATACTTACTTGGAAATCTGAAAAGTTGTCACTTTTCTTAGGTAACGTATGAAGCTTCCCCCATGAATTCATCTTTCGCGTTTCCTTAAGCTCCAGAAGCAATTCATACTTGTCTTTAGCTGGCATGTTCTTAAAATTGTCCGATTGAATATCTACCGAATGTAAATCAACAATGGAACCACTGGAGGTGTCCTCATCATCCGACCTATAAACAACACTTAATTTTAATACATTTTATGAAACAAAAGAAAATATGTATAAGCATGATGTTTTCTAAAGTATCATTAAAATAATTGAGGATGTTTACTTTAAGATATTATATTTTTTCAAATAAAAAATACTTAAATCTCCTCAAAATTCCTGCTAATAGGAGCTGGCTAGTAAAAATGGGGACACTGGAAATCTAACATATTGATTGCTGTTTAACCTATTCAGTGCCAACAACCTGAAAGTAGTGTCCGCTGTTCATAGCAGTTTCTCTACATAGTGGAAAAATGCTGCCACAGGCTTCAGCATAGCACTCGTAGCATTGTTGGCAGTGAATCTGTTAATTGTGTGTTACATACTCTGACTCTGAATCCTCTTTTTGTGGCAAAGCAGGCAGCTTGAACAAGTCATCATTAAGACTAGTATCTGCACTGTTACTCTTCTTTGTAGGAGACACTTGCTTCCCCAGCAAACTGCCAATTGCAGTCTTTTTACTAAGCAATACTACTAGTTCTCTCTTCAATCGTTCAGATTCAGAGTGATATTTATTTTTGCTGTCTTGCCTCTTTGCCTAAAACATTGAATGAAAAATTAAAACTGTTTACTTTATAAACTGTGCCAAATCACTATGTATTCTTAAAGATCAGGGAGTTCAAGGTAAAATAAAACCATAAACCTTAGAAAAACATTAACTTACAATTGTTTCCTTTTTCAATTCTGGAAAGGCACCATCAAAGACAAAGACTGGTTTAATTCTGAAATACAACAACTTGCAGAGACGTTGAAACAAACCAATAAGATGAGCATTTGGAAGTGGCGCTCCCTTAGCATCTTGGTAACCTTTCACAACCTGATGCAACCATATTGATATATCTGTGGAAAGATAGAGGTTCCGTTGAGAGATAAATTTTGTAGATGTATTATAATTTTATAAGACTGGTAGTCATTCATTCATGACTTCATGAGTCATACCGACTGCTAACACTTTGTTCTCAAGAGTCTCGACGGGCACTGGCTTGCCGGCGGGCTCCACTAGTCGCCACAGACCGGTGACTCCCATCGCGTGCGATTAAATTCCACACCAGATTTTTTGTTATACAAACATGCTCAAACTAGCTAAATGTACATAACATAGGTCGTTTCCCACGAGTTCTCCGGTCAATCGTCGCTCTCTTCCCCACACATCGCTGCCTTTTCGCTCTGTGAACTCCGCACTATTTATCACACACACAGTTGCAATTGAAATGTTAGCTACTGGCGCATGATGTTCATAAATATGTGTTTGGTTCGGTTCACTACAACGTATCAAATGTTTTACTACGCCGAGACGCCCACTCTTTCCCACACTTTATTTTCTCACGCCCCATGCGTAACCCCACATCCTATCCTATGACCGACCGACCGACCGGCTGTCAGTTCAGTCGGCGCTCCGCAGTCCGCGATTCCACCGACCTCGCTATCATTCTGGCGATTCGTTCGTGCGCGTGCAGTCGACAGCAACAACACGCTTGCATTCCGCTTTATTTAGTCTATGGCACTCAATTTGACAGTTCACAATGTTCACATTTTTGGCGTTGTCCGATTTATCATAAAATAAACACAGTTTTATAACTTTTCAAATTGCATATATTTTTTAAAACATAATTTTATAGTTTGCTGCGAGTCAGCATAAGCGTACAGAGTGAAATTATCAATCAACAATTCGTGGAATGTTGGCCGTACTGTCCGAAAATCCTGACTGGGAACAGGTGTTTTTGAAAGAAATGTGTTACAGTTCCCATCGTTATTAATTAATAGTGTCGTGAATAATAAAGAAGTGTATCGATTTGAATCGGACGGGTCGCGGGTTCTCTGATTAATTTTTGAGCTGTCGTTAAAGACAGTTCGAGTCGTTTGCAAACATTCAAGAGAGAGAGATAAGGGGGACGCCACTCAGTCTCCGGGAGTTGTTTACGTGATGAAGTTTCCGGAACGGGCGCTTCGCGGCTCTAGGTAGTGTTTGTGGCGCGGCATAATGCCTATACAAGTCATCAGCCGGCCGATGATGATATCGGGCAGGCGGTGAGGTGGCGCCGTGGCGAGGATGCCGCACCAGTTCGGCGCGGGCGGCGCGGGAGGCGCGGTGGGCGCGGGCGGCGGCTCGCCGCCGGCGCAGCACGGCGCGCTGTTCCCGCGGTACGCGAGCGCGGCCGGCCCCGGCGCCGGCGCCTACCGCCCTGAGGAGCGCCGCCTCACGCGCGAGGCAATGGAGCGCTACCTGCGTGACCGCGCTGACATGGTCGTCGTCATATTGCACGCTAAAGTCGCTCAAAAGTCATATGGTAATGAAAAACGCTTCTTCTGCCCGCCGCCCTGCATATACTTGTTTGGGGATGGCTGGCGGCTGCGGCGCGAGCGCATGCTGCGCGAGGGCGAGACAGAGCAGGCGGCACAGCTGTGCGCATTCATTGGCATAGGCAACTCCGATCAGGACATGCAACAGCTCGATCTAAACAATGGGAAGCAGTACTGTGCTGCCAAAACCTTGTACATATCAGATTCTGACAAACGCAAGCATTTCATGCTGTCAGTTAAAATGTTTTATGGGAATGGTCATGATATTGGTATTTTTAATAGTAAGAGGATAAAAGTGATTTCAAAGCCATCGAAGAAAAAACAGTCTTTGAAAAATGCTGATTTGTGTATTGCTAGTGGGACAAAGGTGGCTCTGTTCAACCGACTCAGGTCACAGACAGTGTCTACTAGATATCTTCATGTTGAGAACGGAAACTTTCATGCATCATCAACTCAGTGGGGTGCGTTCACAATACACTTGCTGGATGACAATGAGAGTGAGTCAGAGGAGTTTGCCGTGCGGGATGGATATGTCCACTATGGATCGACCGTGAAGCTGGTGTGCTCTGTCACCGGGATGGCTCTGCCCAGGCTTATCATTAGAAAGGTGAGTCAGACAACTTAGTCCTATTAGACCTTATTACAATTACATACACTATTTTCTTTTTGGTCAAAAATAATTAACAATTTTATAAAGTCAATCAATATATTTGACGATGCGCTGGCCTTGTTAGTAGTGACCCTGCCTACAAAGCTAGCGGTCCTGGGTTCAAAACCCGTTAAGGCGGATATTTGTGTGATGAGCATGACTATTTTTTCCTGAGTCATGGACGGTTTTCTATGTATTTAAGTATTTATTTCTCTACATAAGTATTTATATCATTGTCTAGTGCCCATTGTACAAGCCTAGAGTTTAGTTTGGGACTAGGTCAATTGGTGTGGTGTGATATTGTCCCCTGATATTTATTTATTTATATACCATATGCCAAAAACTTATTTTATGTTTTCCCGTACAATATATGCACAAATTATCATACCTTTTTAGTAATGGAAGTGTCTATTAAAAAGCTTAACTGCTGACTGAGTTTCTACCTACCTACCTAAATGATTATGTTGAAAAAATATTTGTCAGCACATGTTTAAATAAAGTATCTATAAACAGTTTCCTGATTAAGTTTTCTCCCAGCTATAATGAATTAAATATTAGAATGAGACTTAATTAAATCAGCATACTGCCATGCATTGCATATTTTTATTTAAAAAGAAGTTAAATTAGTTTAAAAACCTTATTCTTCACAAATCATAGATTTCGTTTACATATGTTTTTTTTATGTGGCTAAAAGTTTTTTTGTATGGTCCTTTAATGTATGATGAATATTTAGCTATTTAGCTTAACTTAAATTTTAATAACATTATGTTTACCCAAGTACAAACAACCAGGGAATGATACCAGTATTAAAACCCAATTCACACAGCTTGCGAGTCGGGCGCGGGGCATCGCCATCCCCGCGCGGAACCGCGCTGGTGATCGCAGGCGGGCATTCGGGATCGGACGGTCGCGGATGCGGCGGGTGATAGGCATTCTCACAGAGCGTGTTGTAAATTCTACTTTATATACTTCCCATTACCGTCCGATCATGCGATCACCAGCGCGGCGCCCGAACCCGATCCCGCCCGCTGTATGAATTACAATATCTATAATTAAAATATCTTCCTTAACTTTCAACATTTCCTTGATATTTTCGTTTTTCGTTATTGTAATTTAGGTAATATCACTATACTATTACTATTATGTATCATATCCAAAGCCCGGATGACGGGAGAAATTATGTGTTGACGTCTCAATAGTGCGAGGACACATATTTTAGTCGATGTCGATAAAAAAGCACGATGTACTGGACGGAGACTGGATGTCAGAAATATTATAGTTGTAAACAAAATTAAAATGTTCTGTTTGTATTAAAAAAAAAAAAAATCTTAAATACAATTAGCATTTTTTCTAAAATTTTAAACTCCTTTGCCTTGGTGATAAAAACCATTTCAGCTAACTAAAGGACCGTTCTAAATCTACTGTAGTAATCGGGGCAAATTTAAATAATTCTGAGTGTTTATGAATTACTTCTGTACCACGCAGTTCCACTTCTTTTCAAATTATTGAAGATTTTTAAAGTTCTGATATTTATTGTGAATGACTTTACCTTGAAGATGTAAACGTAATCTTGACAAGTGAACTTGGATGTCGATAGAATAGTCGATATTTAACTAAGCGCTAGGAAAAGTGCATTTTTGCTCCCGTCATCCGGGCTTTGCATATCATTACCCAATTCTAATTAGAATAAAAAAGTTATTGGTCAAATTAAGAAAGTTTTAAATATGTTCTTCTATTTCCCTGACTGAAGTAGCATTTTTAGTCATAGTCATAGCCATAGTCACTACCTAACCACCTGCCAAATAAAAACAGAGCATCGGCATCAAAAGTACGACCCCTGATTATCAGTATTATTTTAAGCTTTACGTCTAATAAAAAAAAACTCAAATACGATAATTTAATCATCAATCATCCTACGGTTACGCTGGTTACCTTTAGGGGTGTAACAAATAACATCGCCACCCGTATCATAAGGGCCTTAATTATGAGTCAGTTGCATAAATAACTATTTGTCCATTTCACAACAAAGATTTGTTATCTTATCTTAACGCATTAGAATCTTATTAGAATACATCAATTCTTTCCGGCGCCGCGATAGATACCACAGACAAACTGACAAGGGGGTCAAACTTTGTTAAAAACAACTCTTTTTGGTCGTGGTAATACTAGGTCGGGAATAAGATCCCTTTTGAATTGCGGTCACATTTCATTAACGCATTCGCTGTCGTCCCTTAACCTTCACTTACTTCGTTCCCCAACCGCTGCATCTTTTGGTTTAAACTTAAACTCTTTACGCACATGCGCGTTCAAAGCCTTGCGTTGCCGGCAGTTAATGTCACCAAACAACCCAACTTTGATTGTTAATCCACTATAACTAGGGAGTGCAATTACTGGCCAAACTTTAAAACCGGTTATTACGTCCTGGAACTGTCGAAACTGGTTGACCGGTATTTTACCGGTTTTTATATTGTCCAATAGGAAAAGTGAATGATTACATTCAATTGTATTTAGGCTTAAGGTCTCTACTCACTACACCGTATTATACCATGACTGTAATAGGAACGTGTCAGACAAAAAAATATTCTTTGTATTGAAAAGTATGAGATCATGATCATGCCCAGACCGTTCCGTCACCGACCATCATTTTAATACTATTAATTACCTTCCGGGCCTGATACGTTCATAGTACGGTCATAGTATGGTACGGTGTAGTGGGTACAGACCTTTACTCGACGACAACTCCTTTTATAGAAGAATCGCTATTAAACAAATATGATAATTAAATGGTAAAAAACATTTCGGTAATAGAACTACGATATACCTAACTACCTAGTGACGAGGCTTACTTACATTACACTTTTCTTAGCCTTACCGCTCTAAAGGGAATCAGTTCTACGAGCAATATGCACCCCCCACTAGGTACTTACCACCTGACTTTTGCAATTCGCTGAACCTATTGATTATTCTGTGGCGGAACTAAGTAGGTAATGGTAACTTTAGGTAGTTCTTGGGCATCCTTACCGCTGATTGAACCTCGCAGAGAAACTGAGCATATCATTTTCCATTTCCCTTTATACTTCTGATTATTAAGTCGTAAGTCGTCACTGGTATCACAAACTGGTCGTACCTGGGTCGAGAAGATGCTGCTAGCTACATTTCAGGATTAACTCTTCTCGAAGCGAATCGTCGATATTGTGTAGATCACGGGAAACTGATGGATTCGTGTAGCGCTACACCGATTGTCGCGATGACCATTGGGAAGGCCTATGTCCAGCTTTGTACCTACGGTAACCTATCGCAACCTCTAAACCTTTTGTTCGAATTTCACTTGTCTGAAAACTTTTCGAATTGTTTAGTTTTATCCGATGTGAGCTCTTAATTTTTCACTTTGCCATTTGACATTATCCCAACATAGGTATCGTTTTTCTTAAAAACTTTTTCCAGCTGACGTCTTTGTTCTAGGACTTGTTTAGTTTTTTTTTATTGACCATTTTTTACTTACCCTACGATACATTTGCAAGTTGATACGCTAGGAACGTTTCATTTTACCGTTTGACGATATCCCAATTATCATTTGTCAGAAAAACATTTCTCAGCACTGTTGCTTGCCATGTGTGGTTTACGGTAACCTATCTCAAGTCGAAAGTTTGGTTTAAAGTAGAAAAGTTAAGCACAACAACGAGAGTAGCGAAGAGGAAAGTTGACCTTTGTGACCAAAACGCACTTATCTTGTTTCAAATGTAACGATTCATAACGCTAACGTAAACGATTTTCGAAACCTGAAAAATATCGGAATGTACTATTACAATACTCCTACCTATTATAAAAGTTAGGCTCAGCGGGTAGTTGCCTTTACATCAGGTTTGCCATGCACACAATAAGTAAATTGTTGTGAATGAAGGTAAGCGGGCAATTAAAAACATGTCATTAGGAATAACCTAAAACCGAATTTCTGCCAAACATTGAAAAGGCCAACACAAAAATCATTGCAACGGACAATTAATTATCTTATAGGCAAATCAGTAATGGAAAACAAACAAATTTATCAAACGAACAAAAAAGGGACTAATAATTTTATGCGGTTTTTATTAGTTTCGATCATTTGTACTATCATCAGTATTATGGTGGAACTTTACCTAATTGGGTTGCGTTTGCGTATTGTGAATCGACACGACATTAAAGCGTAGAGCTGTCAAAAAAAACGATTGGTAATTTATCCCCGGGCCATAACGTTTCTCACCCCCTAAATTAATTCCGATTTTCACGATTTTTGAATATGTTGTAGTTATCATGAAAAACTACGTCTGTTTCCGTTAATTTTTTACTTAATTCTTTCCAAGACAAATTTTCTAAGGGACGTACATACCTAGTTCTTCATAATATCTACAACATATTAAAAAAACGTAAAAATCGAACTAGTTTTAGGGGGAGCACAATCTCATTTGGAATGGATTTTTTTAGATTTACAATTCTCTTAATACAAATACCCAACCACATATGGATACTAATGAAGAATGACAAAAACGTGTTCGTCATTTTTTAGAATTAATATTATACCCATTTGAAGACGGCTTCACTGCATATTTGTCTAGGTATTTGGCTCTTTTGATGCTTCTCAAGAAACCAATTATGATGCGGTAACGCATACCTATTTGCTATTGGGTAATCTCTGTCAAAAATAGTGTTAGGATATAAATTATACAGTCACTTATGATAATAGTCACTTAAGCTTATTAAGTTATAAGAGATGAGTAATAAAAATAGTAAATCGGTAAAACACATCTCGTACAAAAGTGTCGTAAAACCCCTCTTGCATGTAGTTAATACAAAAATAATATATGGAATTTACGTCAAATTTGAAATGTGTTGTTGTGTTTGAATTTGATATGGAAGACTTTTATATCTATGCGAGCTTTATACGAGCTTTATACGAGCTTTGAAACTAGATTATCCTCCTAGTGCAAACGCTAAAAAAAACAAATAATAAAAACCTCCCAAATGTGAGTTGGGCGTTAGTCGGAGTCTCGGCGCTACGACATCCTCGGTTCGTAAGTCCGACTCGACCTTGACCGGTACTTTGGAAGTTTGGAACATACTTACAGCTCGGTGCGGTTGGAAACTAAATCTCTTGCGGCATGTGCTCCGCACCGAAACTACTCTAATACTCCCGTATTAGGTATTATTTAGCTACTTATCTTATAATCAATACTATTGAATAACCTAAACTCAAAATTTCCATTTGTAAATGCATTATCTTCATTTTGACTGCTTTGCCACGATTTTGCACGGCCTGCGGCTAAACAAATGGATAGAAATGTATAAAGCATGCCACGCGTCGCCGCAGCGGTGTAGTGGCGATTTCTTTGTATTTGTTTCCATCTCCGCACAGTTTCCCTTAAAACGCTAGCTTTAGCATTTTTCGGTCTGTTTCACGCACATGAAAGGCAACGTAGTCTATTTCCATAGTAAGGGTTAAGTTTATAAACAGCTCTCTTGAAGATGACCATCTCTTACAGGTAGACAAACAAATGGCCCTTCTGGAAGCCGACGACCCCGTCTCGCAACTTCACAAGTGCGCTTTCTACATGAAGGACACGGAGCGCATGTACCTCTGCCTGTCCCAGGAGCGCATCATCCAGTTCCAGGCCACCCCGTGCCCCAAGGAGCCCAACAAGGAGATGATCAACGACGGCGCCTGCTGGACCATCATCTCCACCGACAAGGCCGAGTACCAGTTCTACGAGGGCATGGGGCCTGTCAGGTAAATTATATAACCTTTTAAACCCCTAGACTGATATAATAATGCAATAATCCGGCGTGGAACATAGCTGGCGCTGAGAATATCCGTTGACGTGACGTTAGGTACTTTACTTTTGACGAAACAAAATCCACAGTTTACTCTTTTTTTTTTAAACAGTATTTGGCACACGACAGCAAATTAAAAACTGAAAAAAGCAAGATTTTACCGGCGCCATGAGCTTGCACATACATACTACAGATGTTTCGTGGGAGATACCGATATTTGGTATGCAGATAACAGCTGCGGCGGCTGCCACAGCTGTTATCGCCTTAAATGGGCAGTGTTCCCTGTAAAGTATTTTAATATACATGAAACCAAGATCCCGCGGTTTCCATTAATTTTATCGCTGTTTAACTGAGGCCGATGTATTTTATAGGGGGCTTCTAAACGAGCAACATTTTCACGGCAATGTGTGGCCGGCAACTATACGCATCTTGCTCTAACATACGAAGTAAGAGTAAGATAGCACTAGTTGCCGGCCACAAATTGCAGCAAAACATGGCCCGTTTAGACGCCCCTATAATAAACTAGAGGACGCCCGTGACTTCGCACGCGTAGAATTAGTTTCCCGTTACTCCTACTTCTTCCCGTTGGGGGTCGGTTTTCGGGAAATCCTTTCTTACTGCACCCCTGGACCTCATAAGGAACCTATGTACCAAAGGGTGATGGGCAATTTTGTATGGACCCCGTCCCCCCCTCCAACAGTAACGGGCTGCAGGTCTATATGTTTATTAGGACCCAATAAAAGACAAAATACTTATCTTCGTAGCAAAATCAATGGGATTTTTTTAATGAAAACAAAGGGCCAGGCAAGGCAAATCATCTACATACGTGTTCATTTTCAAACAAATTCCATAATTCCATACGATAAGATTATAATTTTTTAAGAAAACCCCATACATATAGTGATCGTCGCCATAGAAAAAATACATCATATTGCCAAGATCTATAAACTGGCACATGTTTCATCACTGTTGGTGGGTGGGGACATTTTTACCCATCGTCCTTTGGAGCTTTTATGTGAGTTCAACCTTTTTTGAATAAAATCGAATTGAAGTTTCAGGTCTCTACGATCAGCGGTTTAGGCTGTGCGTTGATCCGTCACTCAGTCATTCAGGACAAATAATTTTATATGTATAGATTAAACTGGGATATCAATGGGAATGCCAGTAGCCAGTAGCCCAATTTGCCTCCTCACTTCTTTATTTAATTATAGTGATTTCTGAGGTTGTCAACATTTAAACATTTCATATATTTCAGTAAAACTTAACACTAAGCCATAACTGACTAGCATTCTCATGGATGAAATATGTCTATTGTATGTAATTGTAATCAATAACTCTAATGAAAAATATAGCATTTGATGCAATGGACTCGGTAGGTATTAGGTATAACGACATTCGACTGCTAAATTGATAGCAAACAAATCGATATTGAGGAAACGAACATCCAATAGATCTATTTTATCTCTGGCCAGCTACCTCCGTCTTTTTTCCTTCCTTGCTTATTTTAGCAGTGTTTTCTATGGTTGGCAACACTATATGCTCGAAATACGGAATTTGTTTGTAATGTTCTACAGTAATAGGTATTATAAAGAGGAAAGATTTGTATTTTTGTTTGTCGATAATAAAGTCAAAAACGACTGGACGGATTTTGAAAATTCTTTCACCAGTAGAATGCTTTTATTCTGGATGGAGTCTCGAGCATCAACCATAATCAAAATTATAGTTTGTAGCGATGTGTTTGAACATACTCGATATACTTAACAAAATTCGGCTTCTAAATTTGATCAACCAAATCGCGATTAAGGAACCGAGAAGCCAATAGCAACATCAGATTTATTTGATCTCTGGCCAGTGTCATCCTCTCATTATCCTCAGGTCGCACGCGCATTGTCACCGCCACATGCGTCCCGGTCTTTCCCATGCTTAATTACGAAAACATCGCCCTGCTCCCACGCTCTGAATCGTATTTACACTGCTGAGATATTAAACGTATCACGCTTAAAATAAATACAGTTAATCTAAATACAGTATTGAATTTAGCATGATAACTTAGAAATCATACCAAAATCATTTTTGGAACGAGATTTTGTCGTCTGCCCATATTGGTCTGTCAGTTTATTGTATTAGGCTATCAGTTTCTCTCTTGATTTCGGGGTTTAGGGACTAAAGGTCAACTGTCAAGAAGCACACACGGACAGTTTTTTGAACAATAATTTCCTGTCAAACGTACCGGTGCTTCAGTCTACACGAATGTAGAGTTGAGAGCTGTTGTTGCCAGCTATAAATTGCTGTTAAAACTTGAAAGTTGCCAGTGTCAGTGCACCTTTAGTCTATGGGAGCCTTAAGATTTAGGTTACATGTTATGAGAAGTTAAATAGTCTGCAGATTATCCTGGTTGCAGCATCAGGTCATAGTTATATGAACTCTAAAAATCTGTCAAACATGGTAATAAGAGTCTGTAAAAAGCACCTGAATTAGTAACTGGAACTTTTTCTTATTGGCTAAACAAGGCGTCATTTATTTATTACTTTATTTAGTTTTTTAGCTGATCATAAATTTACCCCACGTCGATTTTGAGAAATTGAGCCCTTGAAAATAAATGGCATGCGAATCGTCACAACATAACCCAAACTTTAAAAATGACGATGTTACAGTTTCACGTATATTTTCGTACAAAATTTCCGTGTATTCAATTCTTTAAAATCGACCCGTCACGTAGAGTAGAGTTCAGTGAACGATAAAGAACTCGCATCTTTTCTATCTCGGTTTGATAAGAATTTAAATAACGATCCATGGCAACGTTTATCTAGAAATACCTACGGACGAAAAGACCTTAGTGCTTTTACATAAGTATGTAAAAGCACTAAGGTCTTTTCGTCCGTAGGTATTTCTTCAATGCATTTTTTTACTACGCGTATTTTATTTTTTTTAAATAATTTCTAAATGCCGTTGCTGCTGCTCAATAGATTTATTTTTTGACAGTCCTTCCAGTAGATACCAAATATCACCATCGATAGGCGCAGGGTAACAGAACTCGTTTATCCTTTTTCGATCGGGATCTTGAAATTTCCCTTTTTCGTAGTAAAAAACAGTTCTTCCGTGATGGTGTACCAAACGGATAGACAGATAAATTCATTGTTGTGGACGATTATCATCAGGTCGGCCACAATATTATAGGTTTTTTTATCGCTCTAGAAACTTTATTATGTACTTATTTACAAAATTAAATATTAATACAATTAAAAATTAAACCTAAACGTATTTAAATAAAAATAAAACTATTCTACACAAATATTAAATATATAAATAATAGTCACCACTATAAAAAGAACACCCCCTCTAGCAGTCCGCTCGCGGCATGGTCCGTATGACACCTGCTGCATTACCTCTTTGGATAGCTAACCCAATCCTTTGGGAGAGGTAAGCATCAGCTCTAGGATCTCCGGAGGAGTCTAAGAGCCGGGATGACAGGGCCTTAATAAAGCTTTTCATATCAGCTGACCAAGATCCCATCAGCCATGGTCTCCACTGCAAGTGCCACAAACTCGTAATTTTTTAAGGTTTATTTAGTATTTAATATTATTTAGACAATAACAAAAACCTCGTTAAGTAAGACACGAGTTTATTAAAAAAATGATTAATGTTTCGTTAGATTACGAGTAGGTATATTATGTGTGCCCCAACACACCACCATTTATAATTTTGGTTATCTAGTTACCTACGTGGTTTGAAAAATACTGTTCACATATTTTTTTTGTGACAACTGTAACCGCATCCTTATCTTACCGCATATGAGATAAATTAATATTTCATTTTTGATACGTGTTTTCATTGTACTTCCTAAAATTCCTGCTTTCTAGCACATGAGTGTATCTATATCACACAAAAAAAATCAATCTATTCTTACTCCATACTGAATACCGAAAGCTGATTTGATTTGCGCCACTATTGTTAGTTAAAAGAAGTAAGACCATGTATCAAAATTATAGTTGACGAATATAAATTAAAGGAGCTCACTATTCTAATAGCAGTGAATGTAGTATCTGGCGCCTTGGAGATGCGTCTTTGTGGATTTAAATACTATGTCATCATCATCAGTATGTTCGCGATGGGATAAGAGCATATGCCACGGATAAATAAATAGTAACCGCCATACTTAGACACATTTTAGAGAATGTAACGTTCCTTTTTAAATTTGTGTATTGAAATCGTCACTAAGGAACGACCTAATCGCCATTAACTGACTCTTAAGGCCGTATTAATAAACTGATCTCGACTGTAACGTTCGTTTCGAGATGCGCCAAAAATGACAGTTTCCTATGACTTTACGTTTACTTTGTCGTAATTCGTGACGCGCATCTTAGCCAAATTAGTTTATTAATACGACCCTTACAGGGTTTTTCCAATGCCAGTGTAGCGGACAACGTACGAACTTAGTTTAGCATACATCGGTGACTTAAAGTGTTTCCATCGCCAGCAAACCTTTTCAAGGCACCGTTGTATGCTAAACGGTAAAACGCTGCTTTAGTGTGGCCGTAAGAGTACAAATACAGAAGGTGCTCTCAATCGTGCTTACTCTGTGCTACCCTTTATATTGCGTATTTCTCATCAATTCACACGAAAACCAACCTTAAAAAGACCCTCACAATGGGGCCCGCCGATGTACTTGTAGCTTCGCTGCCCTCCAAACAACATTGCTACAAATGGCGCTATCTCAGACAAAACTTGTAGCAAGTGAAACCTTATTACTAACGGGAGAGGATTGAATCTGCGTTGGCTATTGAATTTGAGATACTGCCTATTAAGCCATAATATGGCAGTTCGCGCCTGTAGTGCGAAGTGCGCCGCACTTGGCCCTCCTAGTTAATTTTACGTTGTTACATTGGGTGGGGTGCGCTTTCGTGGAATGAAAACACTATCCCTCTTATTTATAACCGCATAATACTTAATATGTTTGGCCTTATCTTTCATCATTAATTTTGAATTAGACCGAAAGTGACAAAGAATACTTTCTTCAATAATGAGGTGATAATCTAAGATGCTTATGCTCGCCATAGCCAATGGCATAGCATGGATAGTAAAGTATTCCATCTCCGGCCCTTTCGTAGTTTCTGTTACCTATTGCCTCTTGGTCGTTATACTTAATACGCACGCAATTAAACACATCGACGGCGCCGCCCCGACTTAAGCGGCTTGGCGCAGACGGTCGAGACACGCACACATGCAAGCCGCATGATATACCTTTTGTTGGAAGACGAACTACTGTTTGAACTTGAACAATGCTCAATAGTTTCAATCTTTCCAGGTCCCCAGTAACACCAGTGCCGCTAGTCCACTCCTTGAACCTAAATGGTGGCGGCGACGTGGCCATGCTCGAGCTGGCCGGAGACAACTTCACCCCCTCGCTGCAGGTGTGGTTCGGAGACGTCGAAGCCGAGACCATGTATCGCTGCGCTGAGTCCATGCTGTGCGTCGTGCCGGACATCTCCCAGTTCAGGGGACAGTGGCTGTGGGTGCGGCAGCCCACGCAGGTAAGAATTACTCATTTTTTTAGTATAGAGCAGCTATTAACTGGTGGATTTGAGACCCAGACATTTACATTCTCAAGACTGTATAGTCTTAAGACTGCAAATGCGTTGCCAACCTTGAGTTGAGAACTAAGATGGATCCCCAAACCGGTACTCGAAAATGCGAACACTGCTGCTTGACGGTAGGTTAAAGGATAAGGTGGTGGTGGCGATCCCTACAGAAATGGCCACCACCATTAAAATGTTACCATCGAATAGGTTGCAGTGATGATTTTGGACCCTTTAGGACCTTTTCTGAAGAACTCATTGGTTCATCGGTACCGTTGGGTTTCAAACTCAGTACCTTACAATCACAAGTCGACAGTTTAATTATGTTATTCTTGTACCTTCGTTAAAAAAAGACTACTCAAACTTACATGTCCCTCGGCGAACCGGCCCGCTGCAGGTGCATTTTCCAATTATGCTAAGTACAGTCAACTTGAAAGAGACCACCTATGAACCTTATTACTATGCAATAAGATGAAAAAAGGATGCATCTCTTTGTAGTCGACCTCTTTTCCAGTCGACTGTACGCATATTTATGTCAACTTATACATTCCAATATGACCTTTTTTCCACTTTGATTTAGCGCATCTTGTTCCTATACACTAATAATTTTGTTGACGTTATGACACCTCTTATTCACTTGACAGTAAGCGCTACAATAACGCCCAATAACGATTACAATACAAAAGCAAGATGGGTAGCCCTAGTTGTCTCGTTCGCCGCGGTTCCCGCGCGTGTTAGTCTACAGCCCGCGATATTACGTCGCGCGTCACGGGCTCTAGTTCCCACGGAGGGAGCTCAATCATAATCGAGCCGCTGACAGATCGCCGGCGGGGATCCGACGGCAATCCGCTAGGGCGAAAGGCTATCAGATGTTTTTCAAACGGGTCTATATTTACTGCCATAATTATTTTTAGTCATGTGTTTGAGGTTATATTTATCGCAATTTACCTGTTTTATAAGAAACTTACTTTTTCAGGTTTTTTAAAATAAAACCTAACTTAACCTAGCCTTGTCTACAGGTTAGGAATTCTGAAAAGTTTACGGTTCCAGTAATATAAAAAATATGACAGTCGGTAATTATGTCAACAAAAAACATTAGTTATATACAAAAAACAATGGGAAACAACGGGCTCCTAATTTGTTTAAAAAGTCTACGTTACCTACACTATCTTATTTGCAGAGCCATCGATCGTTTTTTTTTGTAAGTATAGCTCAAAATATGTGGCATTGATTAATACGTTGTTAAGTAAATCAAAGAATCTTCCGCTGGATAAAACTTAAAACCTACAACTTATCTTTAGAACTTAATTTTGTTCTCTCTTAAATAAAGCTCAGGTTTCAATTTTACGGCACATGGTGAATAACTATGGCTTGAGAAAATAGATTAATTAAGGTGGTGCCACAATGAAATTATCCACGCGATAAAATCATTACTAATTGGCGCAAATACTATATAAAGCTCGAGTGATATCATGTTACTTCTTCTGATTTACTATAATTATACACGCGATTTGTATAAAATGGTAGCGCGTGAAATCTTCATTGTGAGTCCACCTTTAGTCGCTCGTGGTAAAACTGCGATGGAGACATTATTCTCAAAAAAACCGGGCAAGAGCATGTCGGACCATGCTCAGTGTAGGGCTCCTAAGCCGTTACGTCAAACACAATAAACTTATATATTTTATTCTAGTTAAAGTTATTTTTATTTTGTGCAAAATATATCGTTTTCATTTGCCACCCCGCTTTTTTTTCTGTACCTGTAAATATTCCAGGGTTTTTATATAAATTAATGTAGGTAACCTAAACATTAAGGTTCTACACGGTGGTACTGAAATAAATCCGGAAACTATTACGGTTACAGAAAAAAAGTGGGGTGGCAAATGAAACGGTTGGGAAACGATACAATTTGCCATACATATTTCGGCCAAAGGCAGGGTACCGAAAGGCGAATTTAGATAATTATACTCAAGAAAATATTTGATGTATTCAAGATACAGCGTGATGCCACAAAATATACGCTTATTCCAGAGTACTTTAAATTACGCGTTAAATCGTTTCACCAGCTCAAGGCCAGCTCTAACGCCCATGATACAGTCAGTTGATAATTCTAGTCGAGGAACGCACTAATTAGTTAGCGAGATATGTACATCGATCCCACTTGATCTTCTCAATGACAATGGAGATGTACCAGCCCGCGAACAATGTATATGTAGGTCTAAACTATTAATTACTTAAAGGAATAAAAAAGAAAAAATATAGCATCCCTTTCATTCCTTACTAACCATATATGTTTTGGCACAATCGGCACAATATATGATAATGGAGCGGTTGATCGCTGTCTGTTCACACTGCCAGCGAAAGCCCTCTCCACTAGTTTGTCGAAACAAAATATCTCGTGTCAATAAAAAATACATGTAGTTGATCGCTGGCTCTCCTCACTTCCCGCTCATCGTCGGTGGTAAGACAAGTGCCGTTCAAAAGTAAAATATTACCTGGCAACGTTACTGGCAGTAAACGAGATGGAGATATTTATACTGCCAACCTGTGTTACTGCCTGATATTAGTCAGTTTTTGACACTTCCATAATACGGCCACAGTCATTAATGTATCCAGTGTCGCAGGATCGGTCCAGTGTGTTTAGTCTTTAGCTGAGCTGTTAACAGTACCTTCCCCGCTTCAGGTGCCGGTGTCGTTGGTCCGCAACGACGGCATCATCTACGCCACCGGGCTCACGTTCACGTACACGCCGGAGCCCGGGCCGCGGCCGGCCTGCACGCCCGTGGACGAGGTCATGCGGCCCGAGCAGGCCGCCACGGCGTGGCACCACGACGCGCACGCGCCGCACGCCGCGCACGCCCCGCTCGCCCCGCTCGCCGCGCACGCCGCGCACGCGCCGCACTCGCACGCCCTCCAATAGCCGACAACCTGCAGGCTCGAACTTGACCTGCAGTGACGCCCCTCCAAAGACCCCGAACTAAAGTGCGGACCGTGTTCGGTGAGTGAATTGCGATTCGTAGCTAGCCTCGATAGTGCCTAGATAGCTTTATTATCTGTGCGTCGCGGACGTTTATGAAATGACGACACTGTGCCTAATGTAAACGATTAAAATAATTATGTTTATTTACGAGATTATTACACCAAAACGCTATGTTAAGGTTTATCAGCAGTGAACGCGAGCTAGTTATCGTAGTGGCTGTGCTCGTTCACTGCGGCAGATATTTCTGCTGTTGACGAAAGTGTGCTTAAACTTAACTGAGTGGTAAGCTGTTGTTAGGAACGTTTACGTCGCAGAATCCTTAGGCCTATAGCCTTGCGATCGCGAAAGTGCAGTCCGCACGCTGGCAATCTCAGATTTTTGATAGACGATGGCAATAAAAAAAATGTTGCACAATAAGGCATGTTTTAGTAACGTAGTAAAACGCTGATATTGCGTAAACCAATGAAATATTCGCTTTTATCATCGGGAAGTAGTTCCTACGCTGGCATTTAACTTTGCCAATATGAAAAAAGGAATGATCAAAACGTAACGGAACGTTAAAGGAGATCTCTCTGCTCTTAGATTTGTTTCTTTGGGGCCAAATAGTTGATATATCCATGACAAGTCATTGAGTTTGTACTTTATAATGATATTGATTAGTAACACTTAGTTTTAACTGTTCTTGTGCTCAGGGGATTATATTGAAAAGTGTAGGTACGCTTCTCAAGGACTGTGGGTTTGGTCTGAGTTCATGAGACTGCTTAATAAATTCGTAAATGCGAAGCCAAATACAATCAGTTAGGTATATATTTTCATAAGTCAAATTGTCTTTTTGCACAATCTCTTTCATGTCAACACTTGCAACTTTGTTAGCCTATCGTACGTAATTACTACTTCAGGTACTTTTCACTAGTTATGTGCAATTTACATGTTTACTTTTTACCAAAAGCTGTTCTTTACGTTTACGCTGTTTTACGCTATCATTTTCAAAGACTTCTTTAAAAGTATTTTAGTTATATTCCGATCTATCTTTAAATTATTTGCACAAACGACTCAATGAGTATTCAAGCCGTTGAACACAGACGCTGCATCTGCAAAAGATGGCACTTTGAACAAATACATAAATAGATAAGCTAGCTTTAGTACATAGTACAGTTTCATATTGTTTATAAAATACAAATTGAAATTATATTTATTTTAATCAAATCTTATTTCATAGGAGACTTGTGGTTTTGAAAATTTTGAATTCGATGTGTATTATTAAGCAAAAGTGTGATTTCAAACATTCCAAATGGAAAATGTAATATTGAAGTACAAAAAATAACAATATTTTTGTAGCACAACATTTGATTGTCAAAATAATTTTATGGAATTGGTCAAGTTACAGTATTACAAATACGTTAGTTTTAGAGATTGGCGCGCATTAATATTGCGCCGTAATAATGTCATTTGTATAAGATGGTGATCTTAAAACAACAGTTTACTGGTGCGTTTTTATCATTTTACATTTGGTAATTATATATTTGAAAAATCGTGTTTGAACGAGCCGCTCGGGTATAACGAGCGCCCTCTGTGAATCGAGGATATTGGTCAGAGCGGTGAATTTGAAATATGAATATTTTTAATAAAACTGAATTTAAATAATGCATTCTTTCATTGTTGAGCCGCCCCTCGTGTATAATAAGTTTTTTACAGTTCGTAGACAGTTATTTTGGATTCTCCCACGCGCTTGCGCAGAAGCGCTGAATTAATTCCTATTGTCTAATTAAGGCGCTGAGGTCAAGCGTAATTATGAATCGGCGTTAATCGAGGAATCAGTGCTCTCTGTGGGAACGTCTTCAAAAAACTCTTCACATGATAATAAGCGTCTTCCCCTACATACCGTTCCGCTCCGCCGGGGCTGACCTCAGATAATTATCATAAGTTTATACCCATTCGCATTGTTCGTGGCTGAGATTCAGACAAACTAATACACGTTTTTATCAGGAATGCTACATTTTCCGGGATTGGTTGAGTGGGTACTCGAACACCTGGAAAGCGCGACCGTAGTTAATGACTACACGCCTCCGGCAGCGACATAATTCGAGCAATGAATAAGTTATTGCAATAATACCTTAAGGTTTAATCGATGTAAAAAATCAAAGCATTCAAATAGTTTTCCCTTTTAAATAATATTTTGCGGATTAGTCAGAATTTATAATGAAACGGACCAATCTGAACAAATTTTAAAGTTGTAGCTTACCACTTACTTTTCCTTTTCATCAATGTTTATATTATAATACAAAATAAGAGTTAGTATTTGTTAACATAAAATACATAACATCTTGTATACTCAATATTTAAAAAAATGAGCATGTAGGTACAGTAGAGTTCATAAATATGTGTACACTTTAGTACGTTGTCTATTCAATGTCATGTTTTAACTGCTATAGGTATATGAATATTCACAGCGACTAAAGAAACAAGGTACACATTTATGAACTCGACTGTACTAACGCCGCCGCAAACTTGATTTTGAATTTACTATTCCCTCTATCGTACCTAATAGACCTTTGAAACATTTTGAATATCCCACAGCCCGTAGTCCGCCTTGTTGTACACCATCTTGCTAATATACCGAAGTGAATTTAGAAGCAAGATTGACTAACACATTGGAATAGAGCGCCGTCGGCGAGACGTTAGTAGGATTCTCGTAACATAATTATTATCTAGCCGCGATAAGAAAGAGATTAGAGGTGACAGTTTTACCATATGCTTATGTCGAAGTGCATATGAATTGACAGCTATTCTAATCCCAAACTAATCGCGGTTTCATAATATCGACTGTCGTTCTTCGCCATAAAGTTGGCTGTTGCCAACGTGTTTTAGATCACACGAAATTCTTCTGGATCAAGCCTGAGGCCATCCCGGCGCGCGTCACGCTCGGCGTCACCAGCTTGCTCACCCTGGGTAAGCTTATCCTTCCCTGTAACGTGTAGTTTTTCAGGGTAGGTGATTACTTTAATGTAGACAAAGTCACGTGACCCATTATGCTAGTCGATAGCCATTGAAGTTTGATAAAAAAAAAGTTCTGTGTCCTTGTTTGGAAAATGAGGATTTCCATATCTGAATACCATTCATACCATGAATTTCATTCCGCAATGAAATTGGTACTTCAATCCCTAGGAGGAAAATGATTTTGAAAACAGGTGACAACAGAACACTCAGCCATTTTGTCTCGTTTAATTTATCATGGAAGAATGTTATACGTACAGCCATTACAAAATAACTCTAGCATGTTTATGAAATTAAAAATATTGTGTCTCAATAATTAGGACGTAAAGTTGTGACACAAAAATGTATCCTGTCAAACCCTGCGTGCTCTTAAACGCGGGGCTGAACTATTCTCTTATTACACAGCAATCACCGCGGCGCCGGAGTCGTTCCGAGTATCCTTCCATGCAATCAGTGACGCCTTGTGACGTCACACAAGAGATGCGTGGGCATAATCGTCGGGCCATTAGACAAAAGAAAATCGCACAAAAAACGGT
This sequence comes from Acleris sparsana, assembly GCA_923062465.1. Classification (NCBI taxonomy): domain Eukaryota; kingdom Metazoa; phylum Arthropoda; class Insecta; order Lepidoptera; family Tortricidae; genus Acleris; species Acleris sparsana. Next base: position 5,551,626 of record OV281286.1, read on the forward strand.
CACACACATATCATTCATTTACAGTTAATAAGTATAAGTAGAAAACTGCAGCGGGCTTCCCTGCATCCTGCTAGATGATTAATTATTTCCGAGCTGCAATTGTTAGAGATAATGAGCGTCATAATCCTTTATAGCCTTTTGATATCCGGTTGGAGATTGGTCTTATGCAACCCTGGTATAAGTTTAATTCTGTTTATGATAAGATTTTGTTTACGCTGTTTGGTGATTTTTGTTGAGTATGTCACATTTGCTGCAACGAACTGGGCAGATTGCGAGTATGTCGTTCATTGCCGTATTTTTTTTTCAAATTGATCTTTAAGGTGGTATTTAAGAAGTGGTGCAGTTAAATTTTTAACCCACCTACCATGTTGTAACTTACTAATATGTTATAATTTACTCAATTGGGATGCAAGTTGCAACAACTAATTAAATTAAAATTAGGACAGCATCCACCGTGATCGAAAAATCAAAGCATTTTTTAACCGAGAACCAACTTTAAGAGTTCTTGTTTCTTAAAGGTAGTGTCAATGATATCGTAAATAAATTACACGATAAAAGAGCGTATCACGCAAAGTTGTCTTTAACTACGCTGGGGCCCTTAGACACAAGAATTGGGAGCCCGGGTTACTGTGCTCGACAAAAATGTTTTGAGAATAAATGTGAGAGAAATTGTCAGTTCTTCGGGGCGCCCTGAGGATGGGGCTATGGTAAAGACGGTATTGGTATTACGTCTTTCATAAAGGTATATTGTTTTTTTATCCCTATTATTTCTATGAACCTGTGTTCAGAAATTGTATCCTATCAGCGCGCTAGCATTTATCTTCTGCGCTTCTAATTAACCCGCGCATGGCGTGACTAAGCCTATTACAGTCATCAATGACGTGCAAGAAATCATGACGACACAATGAGCACGTAACCATTCATTCATAACCTGAAAAAAACGCATCCTGCTAATAATTAGCAGGGAAACTAGTAATTGTCCACAGCATCTTTTCTAAGACCGTCCCGGAACAGAACGTTGGTCATTTACCCGCATTAATTAAGTGTAACACCCAGGTGGGGGCTGTGAGAATGTTATGTACACAATCGAATCATTGTCTGTGCTTTTTATTCTGCCAGCTTGATCTATGGTGCCAGTCGAGATATGCAGAGTGTGGGAACGCGGCGGTGCCCGTGTTTTCCAACATGTCATCTCGAACCGTGAGAACACCGCCAGGAAGCAACAACATCAAATTAGCAATTAAAATATTTTATTTTCGTTTGTTTCAAAAGTTGATTAGAGGTGCGCTTTGATTGCCCCGAGATAAGCCGGGTTACCGCGGCTTAACGTGATCAAAGATGGCGTGGGTACGTACAGTCAAGAGTAATCCGCACAAAGTTCATACTTTAGTAATAAGGACTAAATACCTGCATATGTTTAAGACTTTGTGGTGTATACGTATTGGTGCCCTTCTAAACTGTTTACCTGTGAACTTTATGAAGAATTTAGCATAATAATATTGCGCTGCCAATATATGTAGTATGGTCGGCGGGAACGGACATCTTACCTAGGTAATACCGTCGACGACTCGATAAATAAAACCAAAGTACGTAACAATCTTTATCGTCCGTCCTTATCCAATTTAGGAAAAAAAAATAGTTCCAAAAATGCTTTGAAAATTTACCGCCCTACGTCATATTTTAAGGTTTACAAGGATGCTTCAAGTATAAAGATAGGGAAGTACCTACTTAAGTATTGTAAAGCCTTTAACAACTAGGAGTAATTTTTCCGTCAAGTGGAGATAAGACGTGATTGCCGTTATTTCCTTTTGACTTGAATAAGAAATCATTGTTATATCAGCAATTACATCTCACACTCGTGATGCAGACTTGGCAAAGGTAGCTAGGTAATCTATTGTTTTGCATTAGATCATCTCGTTGAGTTAACGGAAGTGGAATTTTGTTTTACAGCTTATGACAGAATGACAGAATACATGGTCGCGAAGCTTTGTACTAAACAAGGGTTTAATGTATTTCCATCTAGAGTATAATAAGGTTTTTGCATCATATGAAACACCACAAGTTCTGAGTAATGACAACGCAACAGCAGAGCGTAACCCCTCACCTTTGTATAAATAAATAAGTACATTAAAGCTAGGTACTCCACAAGAAAGCCGGCGATGCTGTAACGTTCTCTCAACTAGAAGACCATGAGTGTGACTTTTTTGTAAAGGTGGATGATGGTAAGTCCTCTACAAGATATTCCATTGGGTTTTCTGGAAGACAACACCTGGAAGTGCTGGAGTTACCCACTATCACCACGGCTTTGAAGTCTTTGAAGGACCAAGTAAGGCAAAAAGTAACAGCAAGTATTTTAATTTCAGTCTTCCAGTGGATGTCTAGCAAGATTTTTATTTAAGTCAGTAAAATTTATGCAAGTAGAAAGTCTAGAAAGTAGATGGTTTCAAATAGCAATGTTCATACATCAGACCTTTTTTTGGATGAACCTAGTAATTACTCGCAACTATGTGATGAATGGTTGACATCCATATAAGTAGATAAACTTAGTCAAAACGTTACTAAGGAAATGTGACAGTCAGCGCGTGGCAGAATATTGGTCCAGATACGTCTACCTGATACGCCATCAACACGCCAGATAGAAGGAGGACGGAGTTTACGTAGTTAGTAACGTCCAGTGCTTAGCCGCTATACAGTTATTTCTTTATGATTGCTATTACAAAGACATTACATTTTTCTGTCTAATTTTAGCGCTATGAACAGGAAGGCAATTTCTATAATGACTCTCTGATTGCTTAAAGCAATGCGTCCATTGTTCGCTTTGAAGAAAATGAGGATCTTTAATTAAAAACCGAGTTCCTAGCCATCAATCAAACTAGATTAGACGCCAGTTAACTTAACTACTTTGGCCATACTTCAATGGCAACTTTCTATCAGTTGGCCAACGGTAATAATTATGGTAGCTATTCATTTGAGTAAATTACTAAGTGAGACTAGACTAGAGCAGTTAGTTGCCCAAAGATATGGTACGGGTTAGTTAGTAATTTAGATGCTGAAATTATATTTTAGGTAGGTAGGGTGTTACGTTAGCTATTTAGGTACTTAGATACAAGCAAACCACACGCATGACTTTATTTCGCAATATACATGTCTATTTAATAAGTTTATTTCGTACCGATTTCATGATTTACGTGTAGATATATTATTAGAGAGATAGATATGCAAATCAAGGGAGGAGGCCTTTGCCCAGCAGTGGGACACTATATTAGGCTAAATAATATAATGGTCATAGTGACGAACAATCACTGGAAATATATTCTGATGGATGGACGGTCGACATTTGTCGAGCTTGCCGTTGCCCCGCAAGCGAGTCCCTCAGACATAATTTCCGGTTGTTCACATTTGGCCAACGGCATGTACTTGCACAGACAACCTCGTCGCCAGGATCATCCATCAGCAATTTGCTCTTCAATATGGTCTGGTTGAGTCTGAAGTGCCGTAATATAAATACACACCGGCGCCAGTTCTCGAAAATGGTCGTGTTACGCTCTATTGGGATCGATCTGTCATCACGGACAGGACAATTGTCGCCAATAAGCTTGATATCGTGTTGACAGATCGATCTCGACGCCGGGCAGTGCTCGTCGACGTCACCATCCCGCATGACGAGAACCTCGTGAAGGCCGAGAAGGACAAGCTCAGCAAGTACCTTGACTTGGCTCATGAGGTGGCCGCCATGTGGGATGTTGAGTCGACGATCATTGTCCCGATAGTTGTTTCGGCAAACGGTCTCATAGCGAAGAGTCTCGACCAACACCTCAAGAGACTCGCTAGATGGCTGGATCAAGGGCCACATACAGAAGGCAGTTCTCCTCGACACGGCACGTATTGTGAGGAGGTTCCTCTCTCTGCAGCCCTAACCACCGGTAGCTTGAGCCCTGCCCCGCTGCCGGCGGCACTCGTAGGTTAGGTTTTTTACAATGTAAGTTTTTGTATTACTATTGTTATTTTACTTTTATATTTGAATATTTATTATAAAAAACGTAGTATACAGAAAATGAAATAAATATTTGAATAATAATATTATTAGGTAACAGTTCCTAATTCATTATTATGCACTCCGGAGGGCTAGCATAACTCTTGTCACTCGGATATTCCTTTCTAACTAGTCTGCTACGATAAAAACACTGAGCGACAAGGGAAAAAATACATGAGCCGCTCTGATAACACTATATGACATATAAATGGTTGCTCCTTTTCTTTTAAAGAAGAGCCAATATTATCGCAAGCAAACTGACAGATACTAGGTACTTATCTGGAGATTGTGAAACAAGCCCTTAGTGTTTTTAATTCTCGTAAACCCACTTTAAACCTTAATTGTACCTACTTTGAATTAATACTTAAATGTATACATACGAAATTAAATAGGTAGGCTTAACCCGGCCTACAAAATTTACTTTGGTTCCAACAATGATTAAAGCCCTGAACCCGCAGTCGCATGTTGTGGTACGCTACATCAAAGACATAATTACGTTAGTGGTGGGCGAGCGGCGTTTTGGGTTGAACTTTGTCACCCAAAATTGCGCACTTTAGGATGAGAAATCAGACACGAAATTGCTGTAAACAGTCATATTCTTGATGGTAGATAAATGACTTCCTGCTTCACAATAGCGCGTCATTATTCCTCGCTCTGCCAGAATAGGCTGTGCCGTGAGAGACTCCCACGACTTTATTACGGATATATATATTTTTTTTCTTCCAATTAACAGTTTTTCTAATAGCCTGCTTTTACCGTAGGTAATTGTTAGAATGTGTGCTACTGCTTGGGGCACTTTTAAGTATTTTAAACTAGTTTAAATTGAAGTTCTTGTAATTGTTTTCTAAAATAGAACATGCCTCGAACTCTGATTAGTAAAGATCAAATTTATAATGTCTATGTATATAAAAGAAGAAACTGGCTAACTGATCGATCAACGAACAACCGAAAACGCTGGATTCCTGGGTCCCTAGGGGACTTCAAATATGGAGAGAATATTCCTTGGATATCCTAGGGGATTTTGTAAATTCATGACTCAAGGGGTTACGCCTTTAGGCGTAGTAGCGGGAAACTTATTCTACGCGTACGAAGTCGCGCCGGTCCTCTTGTATTTTTTTTTTTTTTAACTTTCCCAATGATTAGGTTATCATTAGGAAAGTTAAATTAAATGATTTTTTTTTATCCACAATTCAATCTTGCAACTCTGAATTTTGAGATATGCGAGCGATGAAATCATATTACGATCTAGGCACAATGTGATGCAGGTCGTCAGATGGAGATGTAGTAGCAAAGCGATGTGGTGGTATTTTCTACCTAGTCCTCGACGAGATGTGGCCCTAAAGCTTCTATACCGTATCAACCATGTTCAATTCACAGAAGAACCATTAACCTAGGTTGCAAATTAACAAACTGTTGCAAATTACCAGAGCCCATACCACTATTTTTTTCATCTTTGTTGTTTAGAAATAAGTTAAAGAGTGTACGTGTAAAAGTAAAAGAGATACCTACCGGAGCCTCCATCCTCCCGTGCATACATACATATATTAGTCCTTGATGAAGGCAATAGTTAGGCAGACTCACTCCGCAAACAGGCTCTTTAATGAGTATTATATACCTTCATTAGTGAGCAGTTGTAAAAGTGGACCGTTCAACTGTAATCACAGAAGCAACGTGCTGTGCTGTTGTACCTAATTTACGGTAATTTAGACTTTTTGTGTGGACATGGCAACATGCAATCAGACTTCGTAACAGTTCTCGATTCTACTTACCTAACAGCATTGTACTCGAGCTGGTTCTAGATTTACTTTAACTGTAGTGCTGATACGGTAAATGATGCCTTTTGCGTTACTTACTACTGATTAGTTTCGTAAGGGAGGTAAATTAATATAATTAATATAATGAAACACTAGCTCATTGTGACTCAATTTTATACCACTCACAAATGCAACGTTTTTGACTAAAGCGAATAAACAAACTGAACAATTGTCTCCGTACTCATGGCATGATATTGACAATTTAACACGATCCTACCTCCACATTTATCCGTAAACACTTAAATAATAACATCGCCTACGAAATCAATACATAATATATAGATCATATTTAATCTATAAAAAGTATAAAACTTATTTTCTCTGCTTCCTCAAGCAAGGCATTGGAATAACAAACATATTTGATATGGTTGATTAATTACATTTATATTACCTACCAAGTAACCGATCGCTTATATAAATACGAAGTAACAGATCTTTATTTTATTCTTAAAATTAATTGAAGCTGCAATGGGTATAAATATTATACGAGAATCTTGAACCTCAACGCCTCGTACAAGTAAAAGATCCGACAAGCCCCCGAATATTATTATTATTAAGTAGAGTAAAATAAGTACCTATTTGAAACCTGTCTTAAGAAATTCTATGCAGCTGTTTAAAAACGTATACACAATGTATATAATAAGTAAAATTCATAAATAAAAGGTAAAATTTTGCTTTTAAATTTAGTTCATCAGGTTCAGGGTACTTTGTTAACTATTACTTGACCATGCATGACGCAAGTACTAATAGTCAAGTACAGATAGTAGTAAGTACAGATAGTAGGTACCAAACATGCGTAGAACTTGTACTTACAATCTTTTGAACTAAGTAAGTTGAAAATAAAAAAGCTTTTTACGTATAAATTATGGACGGATAATTATACTTAATCACACTTCTGTTGAAAGTTAATTGTACCTATCTAAGGTTTTAGTTTGCAAACGCGTTCTTATTATCTTTGTGCATTAATATCCCTAGCTACTACATTATAACAATTTATAGCATAGGTACCTACATATGAGGATAGTGATGTACAATACAAAATACTAACATGCATAATTTTCATATAGTTACCATCATATACATAATTTATAATTATAAGCATTATAATCATCCACGTCCAAATCTAAACACATTACTCTTACCGTCATGCACCTATTATAATGTACATAATAATACATACTATTCAAAAACTTAAAATAAAATGATTAGTGCGCCGCGTTACGCGTTAGCGCCATTTTGACCATAGATAATTTATATTGTCTTTAAGATCTAAGCAGTTATGTTTGAGCACCGTGGCTGAACGCAGTACTTCACTTGACGCGCATGGATCGTTGTTTGTTCATATTGGTAAGCATGAGCGAGATGTAGGAGGTGAGGAGGTCGTCCATCTTGTAGCCCAGCGACGTCTCGCACAGCAGCTTGGACCCGCGCACGAGGTTGCCGATCGTCATGTGGAAATACGTGTTGCCAGAGGACCAATTTGATATTCTGGTGAATGGGTGCGTCACCAGGATGTCCTGACAAAAATAAATAAAATTAATATTTATGACCTTGTTAAAAAATGGTGAGACTGTTAAACAACTACGATCTCAAAAGGTCTATATCCATTTAGCAGACGGATTTCCTCTAATGTAGGTTCCGTATTTTATCAGTTCAGACAATGTTTGCAGTGCGAAACTCCGCCGACGTGTTTAACCGATAAGGGCCATCATACTTGTAAGATAATGCTGAGGTTACCTTTGACGTAGGATGGATTAAGCTGACGCCGTGCTTGTTTATAGCAATGAGCAGCAGCTCCGGGTAGTTGGGCTCGGTAGTCTGCTTGACCTCGAAGAATGCAGAGCCGAAGGTGGGCCACCGGTAGATGACCTTCAGGAACGTGATCTTCGCGTCCTCAGGCGTCATGCCAGCGTCCTGGTTGTAGGAAGCCACGATGGCTCGCTTCCAGTCAGCAGAGCTTTGCAGCTTTATCAGGTCCGCTGGTATTAGCTCACGGAGCATTTGGCTGAAAATGGATGGAGTTTTTTTTAGGTGATTAGATTTTTGATTTGACTGTTAGGTTATTCCAAAGTGCTTCTAAACTTCTTGAATCTGAACATGCATTATTATTTATTATTGCATTCACGATTTGATCTGATTCTGACGAGTCGACGCAAACTACTGCAAAAAGATATATCAATGTTAAAAATGTATTTTTTTCATGAAAAATGGATTTCTGTGGCTGTAACACGATTACATTGTTGGGTTGTGTTACAATTACGAAGAATTGCAAATAGGAACATTGCGAGTACACCGTACTTGAGTATTCGGGTCGAGCGTTTTTCAACGAATCTAAAGACCGTTCCAATTAGCTGTACCATGCATGCAGTGAACTTAATGAGACAAATAATAAAATTATCCCAACGATGTAAAATATCAAAAAGCTACTTACGGTATGGCCTGCAGCTCTTGCTTGTTGTCGCCGAAGCGGGCGCGATATGCCAGCGCCGCCAACCGCGCGGCTTCGTCGCGCCCGCAGCGGTGGTACCCGCGCAGCAATTTCGGCAGCTCCTGGTGGAAGTGGAAGATCACGTCTGCCGCGCGGTCCTTGCCCGGCACCGTGTTCGTCCACAGCTTCTTCATAAAGAACACCTGAAAACGGCGAGTTGATTTCCTTAATTCGAGGGTCGATTTGTGGGTTGGCCATTGTGGCCGGCCACCTAAGTACGTGTCTTCATTTATCCCTGTAGTTTTAACGGGTATTTAATAGTATAGTCTACAAAGAAAATAATGTGTAATGTGGGTAAAATGTACGTATTAGTTACATACCTAATTTAAAAGAAATGAAAGTCATTCGCAAACACACAATAAATTTACCGTTGCAGTACAAAGAACACTGCGCGTCATGATTGTTATGTACATTTAGATTTTAATCATTACTTATTAGATGCTGACGATAACTTCTTAATCAATCTGGAGGTACCTAGTTTAATTAGCATGATTAATTTGTTCCCGAATATAATTTATAAAACACACATTTACGCATATTATCGGTGAGCGCAGGAGATATATAGGGTTTCTTAAGTATATTTTGCCATAGTGCACAGGTACATAAGATTGGTACATAAGATTTACAATCATCCATATTGTACTATTACAAACGTAGACTAGTTAACTCATTCAATCAATAAATCAGCACCAGTTCTTATGAAACTATCAGATTCAACAACGTAGACTGACAAATATTCATAGCATGCGGTTGTGATCACGCATAAAGAACGGACAAGGACACCTACCATATAGTGTGGGCCGATTCACCATGGTATACAATTACCTGATAAGTAAACTGCGGAGTGATGCCGTCGCGCGTGGGGCGCGCTTTCTTGATCCAATCGGTCAGGTGCCGCACGAAGTCGAAGAAGAAGTCCCCCTCCGGCACTGATATCACCTTATCAGCAATCTTCACGAACAAGCTAAACCCTTCGCTAGATCTGAGATTCAGCCTCTGCGCGATGTTCTGACAGAAGTCCTTTGCCCGCGTTGACGAATCCACTTCGAATGCCTCGTCCGTATCGTCGGGGAAGTAAACCTTGTGGAATATCTGAGTAGTTTTATGTTGAATGGCCTCGACTTCCACTTGGTGAGGAGGATACTTTCTTTGTCCATTTCTTAACGTTTTTTGAAGTCTTTGGAGTGAATCTTGAGCAATTGGATACCTTCTAGTTCTAAGGAATAGTGTTAACTCTCTAAGTAAACCCTGGCTGCAGGCAAATAATCCCGTGGCGAGCCACATCAATTCCCAACCTCTCTCTTCGGACATTCGGTTCCTGTTGTCAGTCAGTTGTCTCATTATCTGACAATATAGCTCATCCCGCAATATTTCATGTTTTAAAGGACCGTCGAAAATGTGATCAGTATATTCATTGCCAATTCGAGGTCGTTTCGACGGTAGGTCACCCATGTACTTCAGTATCGCGGTGTAAGCGAAGCAAGCTTCTTCGGCGAGCTCTTCTTTGGCCTGTAATTTCTTGAGTAATGGCTGTTTGATTGGCTCTCTAGAATGTCGCCACAGTTCTTCTGTGCCTCCCCTTTTAGCAGTTGATAGAGTGAGCGCTTTGGAGACTGTACGTTTTGGCGGTAACCGGAAATGATCCATAGCGTATTCTATTAATGTGTGAGGTTTGTCTCTAGTTTCTGTTCCATTTAAAGTAGCAGTCGGTGCTCGACGGCCGTGTGATGCGCCTTCTAAACAAAACAATGCTAGTATGTCCGGCGGCGGTTTGGTCAGCGCAGGCAGGACGTATACCGTTTCTGCCGGGAAATCGCCTCGCTCCACAGTTCTTTCGCAGCGCCCGATACACCATCCGTTATTCAAAACAGACTCGCCTGTGCTGTCCTCTTCTAAAATTATCAGATCTCCCTTTTGGAATGTCAAGAAGCTGGATCCCTCACCAGGGGCCTTGTAGTCTTGCAGCGCTATTACGAATTTAGATCTTTTCTTTAGGCCTTCTAAGAAATAAACTACTAAGTCTCGGATGTCTTCTGCATTCGGGCTCTGGAAAGTGAACTCCTCACCTCGAACTGTTGACAAACTGAAAGTCTGCGTGAAAACTTTATTAGTTTTTTGGCTAGCCACGGTCGTTATTTCAGGGAACGATAGCTCCAACAACACTTGCTCCTGGTCATCAACAACATAAACACCAGTCCAATTTACGGCTATGATGACATCATTTTTCGGCAAATTTGGACCAGAGTTCCTATAAGCTTCATAAAATCTTGAGAACAGCAGGGGCCACTTAAACTTCGCGTAACTTACTACATCTTCCTTTACTCGGTACGTTGGAATTTTCTCTTTTACATAGTAACTCTTCTTGTAAGCTTGCACTACTAGAGCACCCCATCGGTCCACTGCTTTCTCGACCCCAGTGAGGCAGTAGTCTGGTATGTAATTCGGTAACAATGTGTACAACCGCTCATTGTTCATGTCTTGACCGTATTCAATGTAATATTGCTGAGCTGCAATCATTGCTAAATCTTCTTCTTTATCACACCTGTACTCGCCGAACTTAACACCTCGCACAACTTGTTGATAAATCAGATTTGTAGCCACCTGATCTTCAGTAGGATCGTGCCAGGGTGCAAATATTTCTTTCCTAAAGAACAGTCTCCATGGAGCATTTCTTTCCTGCGCGCCTTGCTCTTTGGCGTACTGTTCGCATTGTGAAATTGCATCCATCACGTGATCTCCGCCACTGCCCAACGAGCTTACCTTGTCAAAGAGAGCAATATAAAGTGAAAATCCGAATTGATCTTTCAAACCTATTTTATCAGATAACTGGTTACAGAGTTCTCTAGCCGTTGTTGCGGAGTCAGCTAATAACGTTTTCGTATTGCCGTCCATAAATGTTATTGGCAACATTATAGGCTTTTTAGATTTTGTAGCTTGAAGTTCTAGCCATGACGGGGGTTGGTTTCGGGTGCCGTTGTTAAAGGTTCTCTTAAGGCGATCTTCACAGTAAGGTGCGTAACCAGGGGGGCCTTCTCTGATAAAAGCCCTCAGATAGTTCACGAACTTCTCACTCGGTGCAAAGCATCCTACACATAATGACAGTAAAATCCATCCTCTTGCGTGAGATGACTTAGAAGGGTTGTTTGTTAATTGTTTGCATATTTGGCAGTATATCTCGTCTCTTAGTTCAGCGCGAAGGATTCCATGACCGATAATGAAGTGTAGTTTTTCTAAGTTAGACGTTGGACGTGATTCTAGCCACGATTGATAGCTATCTGCCGTGTACTCCTCATCCTGCAATGATAAAGATACAATTAAATTGCGTTCTATATCATTAAAAAGAATATTCAATATCAAAACTTTCATTGGACTTACCTGCAATTTTCGCCTGACATCTTCACCAAGTTTATTCTTCCGCTTTAACGTCAGCGATACCAATTTGTGCCTGATCGACCTTGGCTTCGGTTTGTTCAGATAAGCGTCAGGATCGACGCCCATCAACTGCGCTTCCTGGAACTCTTTAGACCTAATAAAGTTCCTGCCAAGCGTTGCTGTGACCTTGGACATTACTGACGTGTTGTCTCTGTCCATGGTGTGGTATCTGGGTTCGGGGAGATCGCCCGTAAATCGTAATATTGTTATCCATAATGCTTGGGCCGCCTGGAAAAATCAAACGATAAGAATAACGTTAACCGCTCAATAGCCATTAATTCGTTTTATCACAGTTACTTATATAAATGATGATTACTTACAAGCTGATCTCCTTGGGTGTGGAGCGGCAACAACGGATGCTTCAAGGGCTTCCTTGAATATTGGTGTGTGACATTTCCTTGGAAATAAGTTGCTGCGAACTTTTGGAATTTAAATTCTGAAAGATCCTCTTCGTCTTCTGATGTGGTTTGCATTGGAGTTACCATCTGAAACACACAAGTAATTTATTTACACCTATACTTTGAAAAGTTAACAGATCTTTCCACTCAGGGACAAGAAAGAAATTCAACAGCGAGTGCTAAAAAAAGTTTAAAGTAATGGCTTTACCTCTTGCTGATCCGCTCTGGGCTGCGGCAAATCGCTGAAGACGGAGGTGTCTTTAGGCGCGGGCGCCTCGCTGCTAGAATCAGGCAGGAAGTCGAACATGGCTTCCACCAGTTTGCTGTCATCCACCGGCTCGTCCTGCTTCCGCGTCGCCTCCTGCACCAGGGCCCGTTTCACTTCCAGCTGACGTTTTTCTTCTAGCGCCAACTCTGCATCACGTCGCTCCAACTCGTACATACGCTCCTGTGGAACAGAATATATGATGAGGCGGTTTGTATATGTCTGAATTCTGCTTCGGAGAGCAGATTCATTATTACCTCCCACATTTCGAGATTATTATCAACTTCTACGCGTCTTCACTTAAGGAGAATCATTCTAGTTCTATTTAAAAATAACGTGGAATGCAATTAATAAGTCAATTATTAAGTAGCCACCTATTATTATTATAACCGGTTTTTAATAATTGCATACGAGAACTAGTTCTTGGGATTGTTTGTTTATTTTGTAGATGTAAAGAAAAATTAGAAGTTACCGACGTAATGTAAATCCCCGGCTAAGTCGTGGCGAGCGCGTTGAAAACAAGTAATCATTATAAGTTTTCCACTTTCACGAGTTAAAAATCGGACACGACCGGCGTTTAGTAATGTGTAGTAGTTATTGCTAACTGTAGTTGCAGTAGGGTTACGATGTGGTTCGACTGGACCAGGGTTATACAACAAGTTGTGTGATAATTGCACAATGTTACTACATGCTTGATTGATCGCCGGTGTCCGCCATTTGAAGAATATTTGACCATAATGTGCTGTAATTGGGCATTTCTTTAAAAGTTTGTACCTAGTTAAGGACTAAGTTTAAGAAATGTTAACTTTTCCGCTGAGTTACAAAAATTAGTAGTACATTTATATAGCACCTCTCAAAGCCAATAAGCAGTATCACAAATTCAATGAATGAAGTAGTTTAAATGCTCACCAGTTAGTAATATGCTTGCACTTGCTACAGGAGTCTGAGATACCACCATTTGTCTTTATAAAAGTTTAACTAATTTTCGTAACTCAGTGGCAAAAGTTAACGTTTCTTAATTTATCTCTTTAACTAGGTAAAAACTTTTAAAGAAATACCCAATTGACAGTTCTGACGTGGCGTAAAGCTACTTGCTCGGACCAAACTGACAGGAAGAAAGGATCATTTACTAAGAAACGTGCATGACTGGATATTCTTACATGTGCGCTGCCGCCTAAGTATTGTGGGTAAATAAATGAACTTAAAGAACCTAATTAATTTAAAATGTAAATATTTTAATTAAATTATTCGTTTGGCGGGACCTTGTGGATAATATTTTCTCATTTATCATTGTACTTGTTGCAGAAAAATTACGGGTACGATACGAGTCCCATTTGTTAACATGTATTTAGGTATATCATGGCATGTGCGGTCTTGTATAAGTCCATACTCGCAACTCTTTTTTTACTATGATTAGTTTGTTCAACTAAAACAATATAATAGAACCCAGCTTCAGATTATCTTAATTACCTGCAATTAGGTGATTGGCGAAATAATCCAATTATATAAATAATATTATTGTTTAAAAATGAGACACTTAAACACATCGTATATCACCAGTAGCTACTTAATATATGGATCCATTTAGAATGTACTCTGATTTGCCAATTTTGGATTATCACCGCGATAAGGCGGCATTTTTGTTTATATGTTATCTTGCACTTTTGATTATTTTTTCAATCAGTGTTGATAAATCATGTTATCTCAATGTACAAGTGAGTTCAATTTGTGTCAGCTGCTGTATACTACTGTCTGGTTTTACGCGTTTATTTACATTCCTTAGCAAATTATAAGGTAAAAGCATTTCGTTGTATTATATGTAGTGTAGGTACAACTTGCGGTATAACTGGAGGACGTATGGGACTGTTCGCATGAAATTATTTACCGTTATTCCTTCATTCTACTCTTGTTAGGGGTTGAAATCTAAAATCACACACAGTGGTACTAGGGCTTAGTGATTTAGGCTGTGCGTTGTTAGTCTGTCAGTTAGTCATGGAAGCCTTAAATTAATATGTACAATTGAAAAAGTTCTAAATAGATAGACGAAAGGGAAAAGTACAAGGTTAGCAATTCATATACGTATTTAAAAACAGGAAATGGATCGGTTCACTACTCCACAATGGTTGTCATCTAATGAGCCATCTAGATAAAAATAAATCGCTGATTAAAAAGCTTTTAGGCATGCATAACATCCTAGATAATTAAAAAAAAACTTCTCGAAGTGTTTCCGTACGTCATTGCGGCAGTTATCTAATTATATATTTGATATACTTATCAACGTCGTTGCACAAAGCGATATGAGTATAGTTAAATCAGTAAAACTTCGCGTTTATATGCGTGTGCGCTGGTCAACTAGATTACAATCGCAAATGAGGGCCTAACAACAAGTACAGTAATATAATTCTTCAAAGAACTGTACACTTTATGCCACATCTGTCATCTCATCTACCACAAGTGTGGTAAAAACAGATGAACTTCTCTGCCGTGTTAGCTCTGCTGAAATTATAACATTTTTTTAAGCACCTAGTTGTTTGCGTCTGCTTCAATTTTGAACTGACTTCAAAAGCAAAAGGGGAACAGACGCTGATGAAGACCAGAGGTGATTGGTCGATGATAAGTTCACTCAAAACGATAACTTTACTTAGGCCGCAATATTCGAAAAACGATCAGTATCTAATTACTGAGTTTTTGAAGAGGGTTATTGGTTTTGTTACAATTTTTTGCTCTACGTCATTTACGTGTTGGGTAGAAGGACAGACGTAAAGTTACCCTTAAAAACGAATTACCGTTAGCGTGGTTAATAAAACTGATGTAGTATTTAATGCAAACCAAGAACTAGAAAAAGTTTAACGACAAACAGCCACACTCGAGTCCTCACTTTTTTCGGTCGTGTAGGTATCACCCAGATTTATGTTATCGTACCAGTATTGTCAACGTTATGATAGCTCTTATTTACTTTACAGTAAGTAATAGGAGCCCAGTAAAAACAATACAGTATACCGTCAAAAGCAATGAAGTTTTACAGAGAATAGCCACTCGCAGGTTCCCAAACTACATTACTTTGATCAGACGTTCGACAATTCAACTTAAGCTTTAAAAAAACTCATTTTAGGGATCGTAGGTATCTCCTGCATATCCCAATTTTTACATACCCGTCAATCTAATGTTATAGTCAATGGGAAACGTTGAAGAATAAGTATAATTTAAATCTTTGATAACGTTTAGTACCTTAGTCAAACTACTATCTTTGACAGGCTCTGATAATGTAAGTAGGTAAGCTACATTATGCCTAACAGATACAAAATGTACAAAATATTTCCGAGAATGATTCGAACAAGATTGATTAGGTGATTTTGATTGATAAATAAATTGCAGTGGCAAATCACATTCGGTCCCTGCTTTTATTAAATAACTTACTAATATTATAATTACACAAGAAAGAGATTCTCTGTTTGTTTGTTACTCTTTCACAGCTAAACTTTGGTCACAGATTGAGGCCAGGTAAGGACGTAGGATACATTTCGTCCTTGAAAATCAGACAGTTGTTTAGGGAATAAGCGCGATCTATTACGCGAATGAAGTCGCGGGCGAAACCCTACATAACGTAATCGTGCATAATCTAAGGCGAGGAAAAAGGAAATAGTCATAATACGAGGTTTTATCGGGCAATAAAAAAGAGCAATCAGATAGAATAATCCTTATTATATCGATTGGATTAATACTAGTCATTTGGTAACGTCATCGTGCATCATCTACTCATTTAATTGAAATTCATATCTATTAGATTTGTAGCTCCGTTAAGACCGTTATAAATTAGCAACAATCGCAACATAACGCAAGTTATACCGAAAGGAACAAAACCAGATCGTAGGTACTTGTAGATTTGTTTATCTTAATTAGATAATCTATGTGACGTACGAGTAAAATGCATTTGTTTTTATTTTCATTATCGTTTACGTAACGATATACCTATACACTGAAGGTGTCAAAATAGTTATTTATAACCGATTATCACAAGCTGTGGAAATAATCAAGGAAAGTAGCACTACATTCAACAACTCAACAGACGGGGAAAATATCAACGAATGACAAAACATAATGACTGACGAAGAGCCCTATAAGATTCTCCATGGCCTCCAACCTACGTCGTTTTAATTGTTTTTCTTTAATTATTGATTAAGTATTACTAAAGACTGACAATGAGGTTAGCCATGTTGGTATCTAGTGTTCCCAGCTACCTAACGGTAACATAGCGGTACAATTTCCGGGTGTGGTGATGAATGCGAGACTTTGTCCCCCAATTTGGGATCTTTTCTATGTATTTTAGTATTTCTCTAAGTATGTATATCGTTGCCTAGTTCCCATAGTTAAAAAAATTAAAATAAAATTTCATAGTAACATTGTTACAGGTCTGGTTTTAGATAATTACATGTACAAACTTTATCAAGATATTATTATTAAGTATGAACCTATAAAGAGCTTAGATACTCGATTTGTCTGAAATCATCGTCTAATATCTATTTATTGCGAGGTGATTAAATAAACGTCCTTACCCTGTAGTTCTGCTCGGCGATCTCCTTGGCGCGCGTGTTGCCCTGGTGCTGCAGGCGCTGCTCCTCGAGCCGGCGCAGGCGCAGCGCCTCGGTGTGCTCGCGCGCGTCCTGGCGCTGGCGCCGGTAGCGGCGCATGGCAATCAGCCGCCGCACGTGGCTCTGGATCTTCACGATCGCCCACATCTTGTGCCCGTAAGAGCGACGTACTAGGTAGCCACGGGCTGCTGCCTAGAAGAATTTTTAGTTTTGATGTAGGAGGATAGCTAGTGTATGGCTCATAAAGATTGCTAGGGGAACTGCTTAGACTTCATCTCGACTGTGTTGCGTTTGTAAGTCTTGCGTGTAACTCTAAACGTATTGCAATAAAGCTAATATTTTGAAAAAATATTCCTTTATATGAAAATGAAGTGTGATGATGAATTGGATGCTTATAATCAACTCTCAAAAGGTAAATCTAGAAGCTGAGTTGTATTGTAACACATCTGCTGTCATAAACACGACGTGTACGATGAGATTAGCTTACTTGTAACGAGACGATATGTCCCCGCAGATGCCGGAACCTGTGAGCCAGCACTCTCGCGCGGATCAACGCCTGCAACCGTGAGTATCCCACTTTCATCTTGTTGTACCGCAGCCTCTGCAACTTCCCTCGCCAGTGACGCTGGATCAGAATGGCAGCCGCCCTCATCTTCAGGAATCGCCGGCGGTACACCCAGCCACGGATCGATCGCTGCAGAATCAGTATCTTACGGGTTAGCACCCTATCTCTCTCCTGTTCGAGGAACAAGTCGTGAGCATCTTTCAGAAATACTTTGGTATGACCTAGTTGGTAATCAGATTTGCCCAAAACAGTAGCACAAATCTTGGAAGTCGCCCCTCTGCAGTCTGTTTTATGAGCGGGCGGAACGCCAGAGATCAAAAATCTGTATCGTTCCACAAACTCTTTGAAACTGTGTCGGATCGGGTACCCTGCCCTCCGAATTCTTATTGTCTCCATCATTCCGGAGTATCTTAACTGTCGGCAACAGAGCCCTCTATCAAACAGCATGGGCTTCTTAAATTCGTTTGGCTTAATACACCTTATAAAGAAAGGCTGACAGGTTCCTAAAGTTCTCATTAGTAGGTCCAGAGATTTTTTGAACTGCGTCGACAGAGTCGGCGTTCGCTTTCTGGTCTCTGATCCCATTACTATATCATTTTGAAAAATCGTTTGCAAGAATTTGTTGGTAGACACGTGAATTAATTGTAATAAATCAGCACTGAACGTGTCTCGATTTTTTTCTAAGAAGCCCCTCGTGTCGTAAAACACGACACCAGCGAAGTGGTTCAAGCCAAAGCTCGTATTGATGTCCGACTTGGGTTTCAAATAGTTTCTGTGAAGCCCGTGCGTTTTGTGTAATTTTGCTAACATAGTTTGGTCCGTACCTTTAGGGAATTTCGATTCCTCATCTATTAAAGCCATAATGTTTAATTGTTTTAGAGCTATTAAATCTAATGCATCTTGATTGTCAACGAATTCAATATGCTGCCAGTTGATTCCCTCATGATTGTACTCTTCTTGTTCTAGTTTGAAGATGTGCCTCACAAAGAATTGTTGAAGGTTTTCGTTGGCAAAATTAATGCAAAACTGTTCAAAGCTGTTTTGGTCAAAGTTTTCGAACCCAAATATATCGAGGACTCCGATAGCAGTTCGTGTTGTTGCTTTGGGTTTGTATATAGCTGCATTTATTTTCTTGACAATTGTCACAAATAACCGCCCGTAGATTCCTTTCACGAAGGCATCTCTGATGTCCACAGACTGAGTTTTACTTAAGGTTGAAACGACAGTCTCTCCATGGGCAAACAATGTTTTTCTTGTAAGTGCTTGAATTAAAGACTGCATGGGTACACCCAAAAGAGTAGCGACTCTTCTTACATTTGCTTGTTCAATAATTTCTGTTGCATCTAAATTATCTATTACCGTCGCTTCATATTTAATGTTTCCACAGTGTAGTACCGCCGCCAGTAATTTCAGAATTTCCCATATTTCTGGCTCGGTGAAGAGCAATACCTTCATAGCGGATCGAATATCCGCGAATTCTGCTGCATCATCCCTACCTTCACAAGTAAAGCTGCCACCCTGAAATATCACATAAAATAAATTATTTAAGAATCCGGTAATGAGGTGAAAAATAAGAATATAATTATACAATATCAAATGGTTATTACATACCCCAGATAAGTATCTATATTCCTTAGGGTCACCCAGCTCCAACTTTTTCTTCTCTTCTTTGGAAAGACCAGCCAGTAAACAGTAAAATACATGATAGTTCCTCTCGTCTTGTCCCTGGGAAACTATTCTTGATTTCTCTAGTAGATATTGCTCTATTTTAGCGCCCTCTATGACTCCTGAGCTACTAAAATGTATGTCGATGTACTTTCCAAAACGCGAGGAGTTGTCATTCCTGACTGTTTTTGCGTTACCGAATGCTTCTAAAATTGGATTGGCTTCTAGGATCTGAAATAGAGAAAGTATGTCTCTTGTTAAATTTGCTTTATCGTTTTCTAGCTTTGACAACTATTTTATATATTTTCCGCTTATGTGTATCCAGGGTGTACACTACTTGAATTCCAAAGTTCAGGCTAGTCCGTTCAGCAGTTTCAGTGTGAATTTGAATGTAGTGTGATAGTGGGATTTTATATGTACATAATATACAAGCTGATTAAGTGATTTCCCTTGATACCCTTATGAACCTAAAGGTCCTATGTGAGACTTGGGTGTAACTCGGTATCCCGAACAACGATAGTCCTAACCCATCGTTTGGCCGAATTATTGTTTGCCATAACATAACTGAGTCAGATAACTTAACTTTTCAAGTATTCTAAAAACACCTGCGGTTATGTTAGATTATAACAACACTAAAAAGTTTTAAAATTCAGTAGTAGATGGCTTTAGGATAAACGAAATTTCGGAGAAAGGATGCATAAGGATGAGTGGGACCTATTAATTCTGTTTTTGCTTTCCTACAGCAAAGTTCCTGACCTGTTGTTCAATCCAGGAATGCTTCCCACTGATAGCGGCCAGGTACTGCAGGATGAGTTTGGTGGACTCCGTCTTCCCGGCACCCGACTCGCCGCTGATGACGATGCACTGGTCCTGCCCGTAGCGCCGCATGTGCGCGTATGCATTGTCCCCGATCGCGAAGATGTGCGGCGGCAGCTCGCCGATCTTCCGCTCTTTGTACAGCTTGATTTGATCCGCCGTGTATATAGGTAATATTTGGTAAGGGTTTACTGCTACTAATATTGATCCTGTATAAGTCTGAAATGTAATAAATTAAAAAAATTAATCTATATGTTTTACAAGCTCGTCATCGTTCTGTTAAGCGGCGTTTCAAATTCTAGATTAGCTAACTCATTTGAGTGAAACAACGTAAGGAACAAAATCTTACTTAAGTAAATCTGTTAATAGGCAGGCAAACAGACCAACAAATAATACCCCTTTTTGTATCGGAGGCAAAAATATGACCTTTATACCTTCTGCAGTTAACCTTAAATGTATATTTAAAGCATCAACAAACTTTTACTTCTGCACGTGGACTCGCCACGCTGTTAATTAAGCTATTACAATAGAAGAAAGGTTTTAACGACTGCTATGCCATGGAATGGTTTGAAATTCGTTGCGGAATTTAATTGCCAAATAGCCCATTGTATTACAACGCCCAGGGAAAAAGGTATATTTCAAACAGTTATACTCCGTTGATTAAAAGGTATAAGAAAGCATACGTCTGTTAGTAATAAGACTTTTATGTACACAAGCAACAATTGCCAATTGTTAAGAAATAAGGTAATAGAAGGCACACGTGCACACAGATCTAGGAGTTGTTTCTGACATGGCTATGCAGTTCTTATTACGGTGAGCGTAAAAGACAGAAAAGCTTACCCTTAATTGAACTGTATAGCTATGTCCCCAGCATATGGCATAAAGAAGGCAAATGAGCAAGTGGGTTCTGTGACCCATAGACATTTGGTTTTCTCAAGACTACAATCATAAATGACACCGCAAATGCGTTGCCAACTCTGAATAGTAATAAAACCACAAACGCACTGAGGGCGCAGGCGGCGCTTTCCCATACAAAAAAAACGCCTTCACCACGCGTTGGAAACGCTTTTTAGGTCGCCGCACCGCGCCGCTTCCGCTCTCAGTGCGTTTGTAACCCTTAAATGCATGATGTAGGATGCATCCTACGTAACAAAAACTAGAAAATGTTATAATCACATACCTACGTGTAATTGAAATAGGTAATAAGCAACTTGAAAAAAACATGCATTAAAGGTTAAGATTTAATGCTTCTGAGCTATCAATTTTATGCTGCTCTGCTTTTTGAGGCAATTCGGGATGGACGCACTGACGGAAGCATAGGAAATATTCTGGATCATGTCACTTACATAAATAAGGTTCTCATTGTATCTAATGAGCAGGTTCCTAAGGATCCCCGCCTCGTGCAGATCGCCCAGCGAGATCATGTCCTCGACGCCGTGCACGGAGGTGGCGTGCATCGCCTTGATGCGCCGCTCGGGCGGCAGCCATTGCTCCTGGCCGTCGTCGTCGCGCACGCGGATGCGCCGGCCCTCGGCCGCGAGCACGCGCGCGCCGATCGCGACGTCGAACTCGCGCCCCGAAACCGGCTCGATCCATATGTAGTCACCCTGAAAGGTAGAATATGGATGGTTAATATTTTGCGAGGTGTACATAACTCCGAAGATTCATAATTACGAATTGATCAGAATCCCTAATTTTCATAATTCCGAATGCAATATTTTGATAGTCGCTTTTATTGTGCTATATTGGTTATTAAGTACCTAATCAAACCTAACCTAAAATACGTATAGTAATTATATTACCAAATTAATCTATAATAGCTTCTAACTTACCTTTCGGAAAAATTAAAACTCGGAAAAAAATTTATTAAAAAAAATACAAATAAATATGGGTGCTCCGTGTTGCTAGAGATTCATTTGTTTTTGCAATTGGCGGGAGTTGCCAATATTCAAAGATAAGCTATGTACATTTTCAATACATTCTTACAAAGTTTTGATAGCTATAGCTTTTTTATATATAATTTATTAGGCAAAACAAATGCCAGATTCCTCTTTAGTTTCGTTTACTTACCTTGTGATATATAAACCGTCTTAAAACGTATCTGTTGTGGGTCCCAACGGAATTTGCTTCGATAGTTTAACGCATAACATCCGTAAAACTTTTTAAATCGAATGTTATGTACAATACGATCGAATGTTTTTGTAACAAAGTGTCAATATTTGCGATATTGTGCCTAAATTTATTGACTCGAGTCGCATTCGCATTACATATTATTTAGTATACTTACGGCTTAAGTGGACACAAATACCTATTGGATATAATACCATTTTACGTACAGCACCGCGACTTACTAATATCCATCAACAGTCCCTATTACCCCAAATTCACAAATTCTTCAAGCATATTGAAAATCCCACAAATTGCAAACACTGTTCTGTTACTACAAAGTGAATTCATAATGGTTGCGTGCCAGCGCGCTCGTCGCACGCAAATGGCCGGAACCTATTCCAAGACAATTGTTTGAATTAATAGAAAGTTCTGGCAACGAGATAAACATCAGTCAGTACATCTGCTGGGATCGCCTCCGAGAAAGTTAATCCGCGGTGTCGAATTTAAAATTATACGTGTATAGTCACTTGGGCATGTAAATAACGTGTTTACTATCTGCAGCTGATCAAGCGTTTATATCAATAATAGCCAAGCTTATGCCTACAATATCTCGAATAAAACTATGTGAAATAACGTGACATTTATAACGTTCATATATTATAATACTCGTATAACAACATAAATTAACTTTTGAATGAGATCTATGTGATATTTTTAGTGTTATGCTCATTATTCGCACGTGAATTAATCTAGTCAACCTAACCTCGAAATTACTCAAATTACCTCAAAGGTCACGCAGGTATCCATTACCTCGCATCACTCACTTACTTTCTCACTAAAACTTTGAAATCTCGTGTTACCCGAACATAGTTAACAATTATACTGAGTATAAATGATGAGTTTATCACCAATAATGACCCGTATCTCCGGCAAGGTCAGCCATGATTGATTCAATCGAACTATTCATTCCATATAGAACCAAAAGCAACTCACGAACGATCGGTACATTTTACTTTTGTTCATTTTGACAAATTGCTGAAAAAAGTAAGACAATCTTGCTCATTTATTATCATTGAATTGTAACGGAGATAGAGAACGTATACGTAAATTTTAAGAATTCTGTGTTACGTGAGTTGCAATGGAGAGATTCTTATCTTTTCCCGCAATATGGGGAGGTATTTTATTCGTATTCCCGATACCTACAATAATGTTTTTCTACATAAGCGTGTTAGGTAACCAGTTTTGTCATGTGGCGCCCATAGTGCCCCTGGTGGGTCAAAAATCCTTACAAGTGACGATATTTGGCGTGGAACGTGAAAAACATCGCTATGTCTAATCTCTTATAAATTCCGATTGGCACTCCAGCTTTCTTTTGGGACGCTTTCGATACCGGTCGTTCCGGTTACCCGCCAAACTTAACATCGTACTTACTTTCTAAATAAAAGTACTTAGACGACTTCATAATTTGAACACTAATTTACGTACCTATAGTCTGTGTCAATTGAAATTGCCAAAAATGTAAACAAATTATGACTGTTTGACATTTAACCTCAAATATTATTAATAGCGTGTTTTTATTTAAAATAACGTATAGGTAATTAATAGTTATTTAATCTTAACCTTAATGTGAAGGAAAGATCAAGTGTATAAATGATTACTAAGACATCACTTGATCTTTAAAAGCACGTGATTATCAAGTAATAATGGTAACTGTTTCGTTAGGTTGTGTTTACAACTTTGCCAATTTCAATCGCCACAGACTATAGTATAAAAAAAAATAGAAATACATACAGCGTGTGTAAGTATGTCCAAACAGATGCCAAGGTGTGACTAGAATTCCTTTGTATCGAATACAAATTATGGTTAAGGTGCCAATTACATCGAAACTTAGTTGAGCATTAATTTTAAATAGATTTGCAAAATGGGTCCGTGAAGTGATTTAGCTAACGGATTTATGGTTTATTGAGTGCTAAGGAGCTGGAAAGATTGTTTTTGATTCAGATCAGAATCAGACTTATTATTCTAGTTTAGGTTTATTTTAAAAATATGATTCTGTAGATTTTAAGATGTTATCCAAAACACAATATGGCACAGCTGGTTTTAAAGTCAAATCCCATGGGCTTAATACACGCATACACGCATTTTTGCGCTCACGCTCACGCTAACAAATAAATAAATTTGTAACAACGTCCAAGAACTGACAAGGACTGGTATATCGGTTTATGACCTCTTTTTTTAACTAACAACATCTTAGTGTTTGGCCTTTCCACAAGAAGAAGAATAGTCGACCATGACTAGCATAGTTAGGTTAGGTTAGGTTAGGTTAGCCTACCTACTCCTATTAACATTCGAATGCCAGAAAGCACGAAAGGAAATGGAAATGTCTATGGGTTACACTTAAAACTTTTAATCACAACTATAATGCCCGTCACGTAAAAAGAACGCAGATATTGGATGCGTTCACCCAATTGTAGTCTCTATTCTAATCGGGTTACGAAACAACTACATCCAAGGTCAGCTATCTTAAACGTGACAGGCAGTAGGTATACTTATGTTTTGACACATATGTGTATCCATTTTTAATTGCGTCCGCTCTGCCTAGTAGGTTTGTCCCCTAAAATGGATATGTGTAAAAAACTTTTTGATGATTATATAACTAAGTATAACTATATATATATAACTAAGTAATAAGGTAAATCCCCGAATTGATCCAATTAAGGTCAATGCATTTTAAAATATCAATATGGGCATACCCACTCAGCGTTACAACATTTTACGATTTAACAGCTGCACCGTCCGAAACAAAACAATACGTCCACGTTAACGTTCCGCGCAAGATTTTTAACAAAACAAACTCCATAATGTTTTTGTTAAAGAATTCACCGCCAACGGCGCACATGGTGTCATGTTAAAGTATAACAAACTACTTTTACGGGCACTGAATGAGTTAAAGTTCAGTCTACAATAGCCGATTGTCATTCATTCGTGTCGCTCCTAGATCCCCGCCCACCGGCGCCGGCGCCACTCTCGTTCTCGTTCAGACACTCTATTTGGTCGCGGCCAGTAGGCAGGCATGGCACCGGGCCTTTTGGGACCAGTCAAAGCAATTACAAATCCATTTGTTTGACTTTATACGCCTACGAATACACGCTTCCCGACTGGAAATTACTGATATCGTAAAACCAGGTTACGTTTTTTTCGTAGATAGAAAACGCATACGACAGCGGCTTTAGAATTTCAAGTAATTACCTACACAACAAGAATGAACGCTACAAAATTCTGATTCCAACTCATTTCTTTTCTCACGCTAATATTAGAGGGTCCATATTGGCTTCGCTAAAGTTTATCACCCGAAATTGATTTTCCTAACGATTTGTACTCCTAATGATCACTGCTCCTAAAAAATGTTTTCCTAAAAATTTCGTTCCTACAATTTATTTTACTATTAACGTAGCTCATAAAACTCATATCTCTTAAAATTTTAAGTGCTAATGTCACTGATGTAACTTTTTGTAAACTCCTATTTCTTTTTTAAATAACATTTGAAAAGTTAAAGATGATCTGCTCTTTTATAAAAAAAAATAACCTCGAAGACGAAAGCGGGAGCGAAGCTCCCGCTTTCGTCTTCTAACCTATCCGCGATCCGAGTCGGTTTTGCCACTAAGTCCCTATTCCCTACTGCCTACGTAATGACGGACCCTTAGGATCTCAGTCACTATTAACTTTAGAGAAAAGTTTTTCAAGTAAAATGTGCTTATTTTAACGTATACAATGAACAATAGTGTAAAAGATGGTTATGTTGAGAAAATATAGGAAAACAAATAGTAGTATGATCGATGTTTATTGCAACGGACATTATGAAGTTGAATGATTAGGAATTCAGAGCGTTAGGAACAAAGTAGTTATGAGTAGTGATTATTAGGATGTAAATTATTAGGAACAACATTTTCGGATTTCCGATAATCGACATTAAAAATTTAGTTCAACTTTGGCGCACCCAATATTAGACCTCGTTTTAGGCCAACCTTTCTACGTAAATGAACTATGCTAAAATTTAATAAAAAAATTAACTTGGTTTTATGCAAAAGTGATTTAAATGCCTATGTAGGTACCTATATGTATACTGGTATGGGAAAAGAAACTTCGCCGGCCGTCGACCGCCGGCCGCATATTTCAATCAAGTTCAAGGCCCGACATGCTTTGATAAGTTTGATTAGTCTATAGGCTATGGCTACAGGTAGGGCCAGTGGCAATGCGGTTTTTGCGTGTAGTGGTGCCAATTACAACTATTATTTAGAACAAAACTTAAGAGTTAAAACGAGTTTAGTATTGATTCTCATTTATTTATGCTCTAACAATAACTCGCACGTTAGCAAGTGCAAAATCGAAGCGATTTAGATGTGCGTATACCTACGTTTCAACCTGGATCCGTATGTATTTACTATGAACAACCGTTCACACTAGTCCTTGCCCTAAAATGGGCTGCAGTGCCTGCAGTTGAAGACAGCCAAACAGAATAATAGAAATGCGCTATTACTCTCGCAATTACGTCGTAAAAATGTCGCCGTGTTAAAGCTACTACCGAAAGTCGTTAGAGACACAGTAAACACAGGAATTCTTCTAAATTTAATTAAGTAAAGGGAAAGTATTGTCTTTTTATTGCACCTACATACTTTTTTGATTTCTGTTTCACCTTAAGGTTGACTGGTAGAGAATGCTTGTAGCATTAAGTTCGCCTTTTGTACACTATTTTATTTTTGTGCAATAAAGTATTTAAATAAATAAATAAAATAAACAAGATAAATAACGCGTTTACTCGTAACCCATACATAGTATAGAGATTATTCGATTTCTAGGGTTATTTCCATCTGTTACCACCAATTTCTTACCACTGGTAACAGCTGGGATTTTTTTTCCCACCTGTTACCACTAAAGTACTCGGTGGTAACAAGTGGGAATATTTTTCCCATTTGTTACCACTAAAATATTTAGTGATAACTACTGAGGGAAAAAAAACCCAGTAGTTAGTGGTAACAACTGGGAATTTTTATTCCCAGTAGTTACCAGTGGTAACAGGTGGGAAAAAAAACCCAGTTGTTACCAGTGGTAACAAATTGGTGGTAACAGGTGGGAATAACCCGATTTCTAGGTAGGGTCAAAGGTTATTTTGCGACCCCGTTAAAAAGAAAACCTAGGTGTATAAAAACATACGTGTTGCACTTGTTTATTGTACGGATTATACTTGGAGTTCAGAATTTCCCGAATATTGTTCCTTGTTATCGTATTGTCAATGTAATAATAGGTCTTATTTGACTTGACCATAATCCATTACGGTCAAGTCAAATAAGGCCGGGTTAAAGACAATACGATACAATGCGAATAGAGCGCCCGGTGGATGGTCCGCCCGGATCGCTACCATGCACCATCTAAATTGGGCACCCACAGGAACTCTACAAGTCTACTTGCATGCTTTGCATCTTGCATGAGATAGAAGCCTATATAAAATCAGATGGAGTTTTCAACATCTGAGTCGGACATCGCAATAATCCTCTGACGTAACAGTTTATTGGACAACATAGTGGTTTTCATAATCCAGCCTCTGGCCAGAATCTCTTTGTATTCCGATCGATGCGTTTGGCAACAGCACATTCCGTCAGCTTGTACCACTGCTACAAGTACAGGGGCATTCACCTCGGACATACTTGCAGACCATACATCATTAGTATATATATAGGTATCCGATCACTTACTAAACAACATATTCTGCAAATAGCTTTTTTTTTGGAACCGTAAATATTTCAGGATTTCGTTTCAGAACTATCTTGTAGAAATCTATAGGTTAGGATAGGTACGTTTTATAAAAATCCTGAAATGTTTAGTTTGGAAAAATAAAACGTTTTGCAATATATTTATACAGAGGTAGTGCATAATTGTTTTCCTTCGTATTTTCAAGAAAACGTACGAACGTGTCATGCTACTTGAGTCAACCTTAGTACTTTTTGTACTGTGACCGGCTGAAATAGCAAGACACGTTCGTACGTTTCCGTGAAAATACGAAGGAAAATAATTATGCACTACATCTGTACATATAGTCCTCCTCATCGATTGCAAAATGATATGTTTGAGAAATAATTCATTTCTTTAGCAACTGATGGTAAAACGAATTTATATCCAAATAGCCGTTTTATTACTAAAATGAAACGGCTATTTGGATATAAATTTATTGTAATAAATGTAGTGTTGTAGTGTACTACAAAGTCACGATTTTGCACCGAGAAATATTCTGACTGCGTGAAATTAATGACACTTTATTTACGAATCCAACGAAACCGTTGATAAGTATATAAGTCAAATTGCTTATGTCAAGACTTTGCGATGAAAAATTTCCTGAAATCGTTTTTTATGGCGATGGCAAACGAGCACACGGTACTTAAGTCTGCTCTTAAGCCCATAGGCATTCTCAAGACTGCAATATCGTTGGGACTAAGATGAAACGCCGCAATTTAGTAGTGGCAGTATATTTATTGCTATTACCATGGGGACTGTTAAATTTTCCGGAATAATCTGTGTCCGTTTCTTTTTGATACCGATTGGTTGAGGTGTTGAACTGAGAAGACGAAAAATAAACACACCGTCGCATGCCCGAGACTGTCCGCGTAGAAGTCGGTTATCGCTATCCACTCGAGAACTATTTAATTTTCCGGAATCAAAAGTATCTTATGTCCTTCTCCGGGACTCAAGCTATGTCCGTACCAAATTTAATCGCAATCTAAATTTAAAGCGTAACAGACAGACAGACAAAGTTATTTTCACAGTTATACTATTGGTATAGATTAGCTATAATAGGCACATAAACTTCAGCAACATATGCTTCAGCAGAAAAGAGACTTCGTAAATAAACATTAATAGGTACAATGCAGCGTGTTATGTGTGAACACTGCAATGAACGCCGGATATTATAGTCTGCCGTCCAAAAGAAGAACGCAGTGCATATATGAATACCAAGTTCTGATGTGATGTATTTTTGCTTTGATTGCATAGTTTACAAACATCTTACCCTGGTAACGATCACCATGGTGGCGGCGGCATGTGACCAACGGCTGACCTGCAAGCAAACAATACATGGTTTACACGGTATCTTCATAACATGGCACAGCTTCTGGTTTACATACTTAAAAATATGAGCTAATGTTTTTGTGATATTAAAAAAATGCGTTTAGATGCATTTCATAATATGAGGCTGTTCACATCTTTCACGCTGTTCACGCTATCGCAATCGACTTCTAAGTGGAACAAGTGATTTCATTTTGTAGACTCTCCCTCGAACTATCAAAATGAAAACGATTGCGATTGCGAGTGCTTTAGGCAGTAAGCCTGCCGCTCTCACGGATCGCGATCTAGAATGGCTTTTGGGCTAAGTGTGATTTTTAAGTGGCGTAATATGGGTAAGTTATTCCAGTTTAAA
This sequence comes from Acleris sparsana, assembly GCA_923062465.1. Taxonomy (NCBI): domain Eukaryota; kingdom Metazoa; phylum Arthropoda; class Insecta; order Lepidoptera; family Tortricidae; genus Acleris; species Acleris sparsana. The sequence continues at coordinate 5,581,265 of OV281286.1, forward strand.
AAATAAACGATGCCCTACGTTACTTTGTGGAGGCACCGCGGTAGTCCCCCGATATATTCCCGGTTTCGTTAAAGTGGTTTATTACCGGGGGTTCTATTCTTTCTGCGGTTAAAAATAATATTAAGTTCTCGTCTAAAATAAATGAGTAATGGATAATAAACACTACCTATTAGGCAGATAAGAAGTCAATCCTGACAAATCTTACTTGCGGTTAAATTTGACACATTTCGTACGTGAAAAATGTATAAGAATACAAAAGATATACAAAACACAGGCAAAATAACATAAAAATACAAGTGCAAAGGCGAACTTTAAGGGATTTCTTCCAGATAACCCTTGTTGAAAAAAAAGGGGGGGGTTAAATAAATACCCTAATGACAAATTGCAACTCGAAGTACCTAAAGCTATATCATCAGATCAGCTTTTTGACACCAAATTTACTCGTAATTTTTGCCTTGTCACATGTTTTCCACAGCCCATACAAATAATGGAACCCATTCCGGTTCCTTTCTTTCTTTATTAAATGTTAATTTTGCGATTCCAGTATATTAAAAATCTAATACTTTAAATTTCTGCTACTTTGCGAACGAGCGACCACGGAAACGGGAACGGTTCAAAAGTAGCCTGCAAGATTTGTAACATAAAGTAAAAAACCACATGTGTGTACATAAAACATTGCTAAAAGCAATACAATAAAGCGAAAAACTAGAGTTTGCTAAACCTCCATTATCCCGACTTAACTATACATATACTAACGATATAACGTACAACATATAGCCTGCTGAGTCCCCAGGTTCTCGCTTGAGCACATAATGAAAAAAAGCATCCTATAGTTAATTCGACACGGATGCAATTATTGTAATGATTACAATGTTACTAATATATATATATATATATGTGTTTTGGGTCTTACGAGGTTAAAATGATGACTAAGCTACCTATTAAAGTTTACAGTGCATAACGTCCTGGCTGATTATTGCATCATGTCCACGTAAGTGCAGTTGCATAGCCAATGCACGGTTATTGAACGCAATGACTTCAAGCGACCACCTCGTAATTCATGTTTCCGCGCTTATGTCACACGTGTATTACCAATTTAAGATATGCAGGAAATACATTGGGATTAGATTCCAGAAAGTGGGGAAATATAAAATACGGAGAAAATTAAGTGCCTACCTACTTAGAAATGTGTAGAACCTTATCAGCAACTTTACGAGCGTTTGAAAGTATCGTTGGATAAATACAAAGACAGCTATTCGCTATCGAATTATGCTTGATTCTTCTTGTTCCTAAAGGCTTTCGAGATCGTGACTGACTGACACACAACGCACAGCAGGGGCCCTACCTAAATACATAAAAATATGAACGGTGCTGATTTTTTTTATTTTCCTACTGCGGTAAGGCTAGATGGAATAGCTGGATACAATACAACACAAATACGCTTAATTAAACAAAACACACAAAAAATAAACAAGGAAAAACAATACATGAACTATAGTACATATAGTTCTAATTCTAACTTTATATACTGGCGAACTGTAGGTAAGTTATCTCTCACTTCAACATCAAATCAGCAATATGTCGTCCGCTGCTGGACTAGGCTTGTTTAAAATTACAACTTACGTTAAAAATTACGAAATGACATCAATGATAATCATCATAGAGAAAAAGTACCCAATTATATGTATACAGGTAAAAACTCATGTACATTATAACTTGCTAACAACCTAGTGATTTTCGTGTTTCCTCTATGTAGAGGATTTATTAAAAGAATAACATTTCTACTTTTAACCGCATTGTTATCTAAACATTTATCACTAGACAAAAACTAACTCCTAATTGTTAACGCCTAGACCGCGCGATCCAGATAACGGCATATGCGCACGCGTCGCTCTCTATCTCAGTTCCGAGCTCGCTATAGTCATTAATTGTCTGCAATGTTTACTTATACCTCGCGCGGTTCTTTATCTAAACGAGGCCGTATCATGAACTGTTATAACCTGGTAGTAACAGCTAAGTATAAAGAACAGCAGTTCATTTACTGCCCTAAGTATAAGAGTTTCTGTTAACTATTGCCTCTCGGGCGCTAAGGTTGCGGCGGTATGCGTCGCTCGATGCTTAGTACGCACGTAACCAGCCCCGACTAAACCGGCTTTGTCCGTACTGAGTTTGCTAAGAGTGGCTCGCGGCGCGTACGGTCGAGGGACACCCACATGCAGGCAAGCAGAACCATATGCCTTTGTTTGAAGATAAACTACTGTTTATTCTGTGGTAACAGGCAGTGAATAGGAAAGGTTTATATCAATCATCCTTTGGCCCTTTGCTCGCCTACCATGCCAGGCCCTGCGTACATTTTTTTTTACATAATATAGCCAATGCAATAGAGATCCATTGCAATACAAACGAATTGGATTTTCCTTTGTTTTTATGAATGGCTCACATAACTCATATAAAAACAACATACAAATTTATTTATTTGGTGGACCTGAAGAGGTTAACTGGCTGGTTTTACTTTGTGATTTGCTTTAGTTCCATAGATATTCAAATTTTGAATATAACTCAAAGGGCTGTTGCGGTATAGTTCAAGAGCGTCGATGGTCTAGGCGTAGAGTCTCGACTTGCGATCGTAAAATATAATTGACCATGTTTGAATTCCAGCGATTTCGATCCCGGTATTGGCAAATGTGATGATCGCGAGTATTCATTCCCGAGTCTTGGGTGTTTTCTATGTAAGAATTTCTCTAAACAAGTATGATTATCGTCGTCTAGTACCCATCGTATATAAATGTTAGGTAATTCAGACCTGCAACGATCTTATAACAAATCAAGTAAACAGCAACACGTATTTGTTCGATGGACAGTGACATCATTACAATGAAAATGATATAACGACAGGCATTCATCACGAAGAGGTAATATAATCATGGATATTTATAAACTACGTTGGAAACTAGACAATCGTGTTGTTACGCAGGCAACTCATGCATTTACTTTAAAAAAAGTGTGTTCGTGACATACAAACCTTTATAAAATTCGGATGATTGACTTAATCTTTGAGGTGATAATTAGTCATGCCTGCTGATGCTGCATTGTTAAACCAAATATCAGCTTCTACATGCATGCCTTCACGCCTGTAATCTCAGAGTGGGGTAGGCAGAGCCACAGAATTACCTACAACATCAAAAACTTGTTGATAATTCAGTAACCACATTTTGCACAAATAGGCTAAGATGTTGTCCAAGCTATTAGTGACAGGTTGCAATCATCTCTTTCTATTAGTGTTCCGTAGTTAAACTAGGAAGCCTTATAGTTTGGTCATGTCCGCAGCCTAGCTCAGAGACTCTTTGTACTAGAAAGCTTTATTTGGCATGAATATACATATTAGTCACGCCAACAAAGTGGTAAAATAAGGTCCGACATGCCCTTGCCCGGTTTTTATGGCGAGGAGAAGGCAAACGAACACTCAGGGCACCTGATAGTAAGTGGGGATCTGAGATCCATTGACATTTGAGTTGCTCCCTCAGGAACAAGGTGGCATATTTGCGCCTGAGATACAGGAGCATCCTGCGTCCTAGTTCAGGCATGTCATTTATAAGTCTCTTTTGTTTCTGTTTAGTACATAGTTATACATTGTAAAAAAGTGCTTTGAATAAAGATTTTATTATTTTATTATTTATTATATGTCTACGCTACGCTAGTAATTTCACCGATGGTATTATCCCCACGCAACACAACAATGCGGATACAGCTGCATCGCGGAAGGGGATAAAAAGGATCTTATATTCGTATCATATACACTGAATTATTGTGCCGATTTCCATAAATGATTCCTGAAGATCGTGCAAGTATCATAGGCTAGGTTTTAGGAACTATTAATAAATGTCTCTTTTATTGACACGAGATCTACATCTTTTGTTGGATAGAGTGTTTTTTCACCCAGCGATCAAATATTAATACATGTATCTCTTTTGTTTTCGCGAGGATCTCTATATTTTGTTCGTTTCTAGACCGAGAAAATAGTCTAATCGTTTCGTCGCCGGCGGCGGGACTAGTGCCTTAAAGTAATTATAAAGATGTGTCATAATACCCACATGCCAGTCGGATGTTACTTTTCAACTTTAGAACCCCGTAAGAATGGGTCCACGTACACCTGTAGAAGAGTTATTTGTAACTCCCATACCGCACATCAAGCCAGTCACGGAGACTGAGCCCGATATTTCGCAACGCCGCCATTGTCTCGCGCTACGATGCTCTTATTGTGCCAACTATTTAAAACATCGTATGTCCACACGAACAATGAGGAGTTACAGTCTTTTTATTCATAGCATTGTTCGCAGGTGAACACGGTTTATTGAGATGAAGGTCAGCTTCCCAGTTTTGTTTTGTTTGCAAAGAGTTCGTAATAAAATATTTCTGCGTAACTGAGCGCAAGTTTGAGACCAGTTTGAAAGAGGTTTTTCAAATTGCTTGCCATATACAGTATATCCAGCTTCTTAACCTACCGATAGCGACCATGACGCTAATTTTGGCATAACAGGACCACGCTGTTCTGTCACCTCGGTGTTAGTTTTAAGCTTTATATTGTTCTGGACCTATGTTAGTCTATAAGGTATTTGTAATTAAGGGCCTCGTTGCTCGAAATAAAAAAACCTTATTCTTATTCTTAATTTCGAGATAAAGGTTTACTTGTCCAAATTCAATCATCAGCTTTTAAATACATGTTTTTATCAAGTTATTCGTGATTTTATCTTTGTCACACGTTTGACTTTTTTAATTTTTTGGAACACAAACTTTGACGTATCTTGTGACGAGCCTCACAGTCAAGATGAGTTTATTAATACGGCCCTATGTGTGTCAATTTCAAGACAGATAAATAAGGCTGTTTATAAAATGGTTAAAAGCAGAAACGTATTGCTCGCAAATTTAGTTAAGGGAACGAAAGGTATTCCTGAAATAGAAATAAAGAAAGCTCCGGCATGAGGGATTTTAAAAGGTACAGGTGCAAAATGTTCCTTTGTTCTGAGCTAAGCGTTACCCTTTATGCTTTTCACACGTTCGTGTTAATACTTGAAAGGCAGTAGTAATTCTTAGCACGTAAACCTTTCCCACTTTACCGAGATGAAAGGGACAAAACAAAGGCGTCATAGTGTACTTGGGTTCAAACAGAGTCATTTTCTTTTAAGCTGAAAAGTAATATTTCCTGCGATTGTACGGTCGGCCAAGTAAGTGGTCTACAAGTTTTGACAAAAGTTTCTGTAAGATTTAGATCAACACGAACCACCACCACTTAGTTATCGCTAAGGTTGACACTTATCACTGTCGTAATATTATTGCAAAGAACAACCCAAGGTATAATGACATGGTTCAGTCGGCATTTAAACATACTGAAATTGCTGACACACAAACGCAAACCCAAGTCCGATAAGATTTATTTAGCTACTTCTATGTATTCAGCGTGTGAGTCGCGTGAGTCGCATGGAGCTCGACGCGTGCGCGGGACAAGCGCGTGCGCAGCGGAACTGATCGCGCCGGAAGCCCTTTATCCGCGGCCATTCATCTTGCCGCACCTGACTGCGATCGCTTTTCGACTTATATATTATAAGAGCGGCATACATATACATGTTTGACGACGCGCTGGCCTAGTTGGTAGTGACCCTGCCTATGAAGCTAGGGGTCCTGTTGGATAATTGTTCGTAATCCTGTGTTTCTGGCGTCATCGTCAGTGCCCATCGACAAGCTTAAGAAAGCGCGATACATACGACAAAATACTTAAGATTCAGTAGGCAGATCTGTAGCGTTGGCAAATGCGTGACCCAACAAGACCGGGCCCTGGCAATCCAGGTATCTGCTCTGCGTAACGCCTTGCCACAGCTGCAAGCGGTTTATAAACGTTCTCCGTACGCGTGATGGGTTCAACGTAGCGCAATAATCGGATCATTTCGCCTGGCAGAGCGGTCATTGTCTCCGGATTACTTATCTCGATAATACAAACAAAGTGCGAGTGTTAGTGGATTCTCTAGTGAGGAAAAAGATTTTAAGCTGTCTTGGAGAATCTTCCACATCGTCAAAGTGCTGATTAATTATGTTTTGCCTAATTAGGGCTTGCATTTCCGGAACTAATGGCCGCACTTACGAGTCAGTTAATGACGATTAAGTCGTTCATTAGTGACAATATTACGAGACAGAAAACTCGTTATTTTTTCAAAGCTGTGTATTTAAGCTTTGAAAAAAGAACGAGTTAAATGTCTCTAAAATGTAAATGTATGGAGAAATGGGATTTTTCGGTACAAAATTGTTCTCGCAAATTCCGAAACTGCAAACCGTAATCCTAATATAGTGATTCCCAGGTTCCAAAATATATTGTCAGCCTAATTTAGAGTCCGCTGAATATTGTCTCTGTAAACTGTTATTAATTCATATTAGCCACAGCTCACAATCAATTTCTTTCGCTTATAAGTAGCTTGGCAAAAACAGTTTTACATGAAGACAGGCGGTATTAAACGTAACATAACCACGTAACAAAGCTAAAACATTCAGTACAAACAAACGTTCCGAGAAACGAATGACAAGACTACGCAAATCACACAGTTATCTGATTGAAATGTGTCTTCCCACAGTCGCAGATGAACTAACAGCTAATACTACTCTACGATGAACTGTTCCCCTTAAATCGAAGGCATGTTGCTCCAGACGAGTGCCACTCCGCGGGGGCCCGTTATCTAACGGCAGCATGCGACAAGTGACTCTAGAGACAGGTGTGGGTACCTTTATCACACTGCCCTCCGAAGCCAATAGGCAGTATCTCATATAAATCTCCTGTAGCAATATCAACCTCATTACTAAGAGAAGAGAATTGAAACTGCTTTGGTTTTGGAATTTGGAATTTATTTGGCTTAGGAGGGCAGCATAGATGCGAGAGATTGTTTGTTGCAGTTTCTTTGATATTTTAATTCGAATTGAGTGAGTTTGATGATTAATATCGACTTAAGAATTGATAGATCGTTTAATTTGATTGATTATTTTTTTGCTACATCGAACACTAGCTTTGCAAGTCGTAAATAATAAAACATCGAAAAATGTGCGTGTAAATTATGAATGAATTATTGCGATTACTACCGTAGTGGACTTGTTTAGAATTAAATTATTTTAAATAAATTGTATAAAAGCATGGTTCATCTCAACATCTTGATACCTAACGGGGACATTTGGTTGTATAGTCCATTGAATGTAAGTGAGCCTGGCCATTAATGTGTGAAGAGACACGAATGCTCTAAAGCCGAATGAATGTATTGATAGTAAACATCTGACGATCATAGGGTCAAAGAAAGGCTGGTTTAGAATAAGTTTAACAGTAAACCCATTAAAAACCGGCCTCTCAATGGTCCAGAGAACGTGGATATCCATTAATGAGACAGTTACAAATGCTACCCTGATAGCCGAGAGGATCTTGTGAATGATACACATGATCGTTAGAGCATTGCTATTTATATGCTGTGCTATGCTGCCGTAATATTAAAGACCGGCCAAGTGAGAGTCGGACTCGCGCTCAAAGGGTTTCGTACCATATCTATACAACATTAGACAACTAAATATTCTGTGAATATTTCAAGCGTCTACCTCTTGCCCTTATTAATATCGAGTCAAAAACGGCACAAAATCACGTTTGTCGTTTGGGAGCTCCACTTAATTTTTATTTTTGTCACTCACGCGGAATCTCTGTAATAGGGTCTCGTTTTTACCCTTTGGGTAGTAGTCGAAGCATTCTTTACTCTATTGTTAACCACATTAGATTTAGATTGCTTATACTAAGCACTATGCAGTTAACCCTTCTTCGGTATCACGAACAGTGTGAGCGCTGTATTTTACATCTAAGGCTCCAAGAAGCCGAATTTTTAGGTTATATTTAGACACCTGAATCTGTTTCGGTTTTCGTTAAGGTCGAGACGTGAGTTCACTAGTGAAACCGACGCCGTTTCTTCTTAACGTAACATTACGTTGGATAATAACAATAGCTTTGTTCGTTGTGTGCCATCTTATCGTCCATCGCAATAGCTCTTACGCTGTTGATCCACGTGATGAAATCACTTAAGTACCTAAATGCTTTTTTTGTTTCTAACTGTTCGTTTGATAAAGTTGGGAACAACTTATCTTTTGAATCTCATGATGGAATGAGAGAACAAGAATTAAATAATAAAAATATAAGCTTTAAAAAACCCGCGTTTTTTGATACTGTCGTCCATAAATGTGTTACGTTAAACCCCCCTCACCCCCTCTCTTTGATTAAAATATTACATCCTACAGCAAAAACACATACACTCGAAAAACAGCAGGATGAAGTCGGGTAATTAAAAACGACGTACCTTCATATTCTGATTTTGAGACGACAACGAAATAAAATTTTAGTCGTGTTATTTGAATTACCTTAAATGACTGCTTAGTTAAGTTTTATTTGTTTTTCTTATAAACTTGATGATTCCAAGCCGTGAAAGCTGGCCAGTCTCCATATAAAGAACTAGACAAACCAAACGACCACTAGTTAGATTATATGGACGATAGTATCGCTTGCTTATGTGGAGTAGGTACGAGTATTCCAGTTTTTTACCCTTACATTTTACAATTTATGTATCAATTCGCCGATTGAACGACAGGCATTTCACACGGCCTTTTTTGTAACAATCTATCCCAAAAACTGCTCTAGGTAACAGTCAGCATGAATTGCAGTGCAGTCAGCTTACAGGATCAAGCAATTTAAAAGCATAGCAAGCAAGACATTAACGTTCTTACTTTAATCAGATGGGTCGCGTTAAAGTCGCAATCAACTCAGTCCAGTGACCAGTGTGTTATAAATTAATGACCAGGGCCCGTACTTTTCATGCCGTTGACGCAAAAATGACGTCAGGCTACATAGAGTATGATTCCAAATGTTTTTATTGCAATTATTAACCATTAGTCGTCAATCATTTAGTTATGTAAAAATGAGTTGAGTAATCTATTGACGCGTAAAAAATAAATACCTAGTACATACCTAAAACGCTGAGAAGGACAGTAGCAAAAATCATCGAGTAACATTATCAATTTAAAAAAACTGTTTATGTTTTTATAAAAAATAATATGATTGAATAGTCATAAATACAATTAATGGCATTGACATTCATAAAAGAAAATTGTCTCAATTTGCCATTTTTTAATAATGCGTGTAGAAAAAACAATGATGCTGCCGTGATCCGTATTTTGATTGCGATTAAGCTGTATTTAACTATAATCATTCTACCGACTCTTAACATTTTTTATTTGTACCAGTTAATACATACCTACCTAAACATTTGCCAAATAAAAGCAGAGCAAAAAGCCTTGTGTGTAAAATTTCGTCATTTTGACGTCATCGGTATCAAAAGTACGACCCCTGGTAATGACGGTTCCCTATGCCCAGCAGTGGACATATATCCTGGCTAGCTATGTTGCTAACCAATTATTAAAGATCTTTACAATAAATTAAATACACTGACTAAGTAATAACTAAAGACCAGTAATAATCGGTGGGGTCGGGGTTTGACTACCGTCCGTGACCCTCCACCTGCCGGTCGCGGTTGATTGACGGTAACATCCGGCTCCAATATTGTACCTATTCTACGACTTATTTTATATACTAACGGCTAGGGTTAGGTACCATATGTCCGGAATGTCACGGATGGAAAATTGGCTCTTTATACGGATTGCGGGAACTAATTCTATGGCGTTTAGATTGTATAAATCAAACTGTCGTTTTAATCAACTAATCAAGACAGCTGCAATATCTATGTTTATGTATACATCGGAAAAAATTGCTTCCGTGACTCACTGACACAACGCACAGCCAAAAGCTAGCCAGGAGACTTGAAATGTCTTAGCTTTTTTTTCTTGGCTACTCCGGCGGTACACATTTCGCAATACGTCCGTGCCCGTGTGGTTATCCCATATTCTTTTTTAAAATGGAATGTTCTTCTGATAACCCTAACCGGGAGTGAACCAGCACCGGCCGACTCGCTTCGCTCGGTTTATGGCCAGTCAGCTGCTTACAATAACTTACACAATGAATATCGCATCTGCATAACGGACAGCGTGTTAATACGTAGAAATACACGCATGCCATTTCCCTAAAAAGAGGCCTTATTAGCTGTTAAAACCTGTCAAGCAGTCGCGAGGCGTTCGTACAAGCCGATTATTTACGGCTTTACCAAAAATTCCTATGCATAGAGTAGGTATACAAACAAAACGTAAAACCGACACACGCCATACACCTTTTTTTGCTCCGGCTTGTCTATTTATTTACATGACGCTTCGCCACTGCTGTCAAGTTTCTGTCAAAAAAGGGATAGAGTTATAAAAGTCATTTATGCCTGGAAGTGGCGTTTTGACGATTTATAACACGATCTCAGTTCAGTACTAAAGAATCGTATTGTATCGTAATAAATTGTATGAGTATCTTACAGTAGTTAACTGCCTACTTGGGAATTTAAATACAGTTTCTAGTTCGATTTCTAGTTTTGATGTTGGAAAGATCATGAAAATCGAGTTTGAGGGAGTCACTCATTTCGTATAATGAGGAAATACTTAACTCAAATAAGGTGAGGTAACGCATGGATAGGCTTTATCACCTAGTAATTTCGTTCATAAATATTTCTTCGGTATGATAAAAACAATGAGATGGGACTTATGTGACAATTCAACCAAGTGACATATTATTTTTCATCACACTTTCACGTAAACAGTATCTAAACATACAGGTTAACTGGGCCGTAAGCCCCATATAAAACCCTCGACCTTTTTTTTCACGTAAAAAATTAAGCCGGTAAGTATTATTTTTTTAATTTATAGCGCAGCACACCGTTCATGCAAGTTCAAGCAAGGAGTTTACACGAAATTGAAAAATTGTTTTAAAATGTTATCCAAACAGTAATTTAATTGCAATCTCGCTACATGTTATAAATTTTAATAAATAAGTTTTTTCTGCCCTATAATTTAATTTATTTCCCCCAAATGTGATGAAAAACATTGTATGTTTCACGGGCGGTACGGGAATTACGAACCTCGACTCAGAAAGCCCTCAGTCTTCGACTTCGGGCTTCTACTAGAGCCTCGGTCGTAATTCCTTACTTACCGCCCTTAATACACAATGTACTATTACGTACAAGAACTTAAATAATAAATTTCGTTACAATCAAATGAACAACATTCTATCGCGTCGAAAGCGCATCGAAGATCCTTCCTGCCTTGCCAAACCGACACTCGTGCGCAACGTTGCCGATGATACTGCAATTAGGGCTTGCAAATATTCGATAGATTCAGATATTCGAATATTCGACTTTTAATTTGAACATATTCGAATTATTCGAATACTATTCGAATAATCCAAAAAAATAAAGAAAAAACAGGCTTGGATGCTCATTTTCATTTATTATCAGTCTGAAAGCTCAAAAAATCAACATAAACATTTTAAAATAATAACACGTCCTTGGCTTTATGGAATGAATAAAAAAAAAACTTTAATTGAAATATTATTGTGTTAAAAACAACTGAAGATACGAACAACAACGATTTAGTATCAATCGCACAAAGATTATGTCTTTTTTTAACAACAGAATCAACAACAATATGAAAATAAAATAATAAAATATATGTATGTGTTAAAATATTAATGTAATCAACACGTAAGTTTACTGATTGAAAATTCTCTCTGCTACCTTACATTTAAACTAAACTGCAAAATTTTACAAAGTAACAAAAGTAATCAAAGGAGTGATTAAAATAAGTAAAAAAAAGGTCAAATCATAAATCATCAAAACAAAATAACTTGAATTTAAATAATTATCTTAAAAATACTAAAGATAAAAATAGCAACGATAAGAACAATAAAATAAAAAAGACTGATCAACAACAAAATTAAAATTAAGTAATTAAAATGGTAATCTAATCAAATAAACAAAAATATTCAACCAAGTTATTAAAATAACAAAAATAATCATGAGATCATAAATCAAATCACATTACACGTGACGCGACCCGACGTGAACGTGAGTCCAACTGACTATTCGCACGACGCGGTCAGAGTAGGTGGGAGGTGGGTGAATGGGATGGGGGAGTGAGTCAGAGATAGCCGACCATTCCCGATAATTTCCGATTAGTACCGATGCGATATTACATCCGTCTTTCCAAATAACCATAAATATTCGAATTATTCGAATACTATGCACCGCATTATTCGAATATCAGAATGAACCGAATATTCGAATTATTCGAATATTCGAATATTCGAATTGCAAGCCCTAACTGCAATACAGCGTAACTAACAAATTCACCAAGTTGTAAAATTTACCTTACTAACTTACACTTGCTAAGGTGTATTTTGCACCTCATTCAATTTGTCGTTAGTGTGGTTACATGTGAAATTGTGCCAATCCATTAATATTTATGAAGGAACTCTGTTATTGACTTGTCTCCGGGCATGCTTCATCGATATACCCGCTTACTGCGAATGACGCAAATTGTAGGTACCTATGCCTGATAAATCATACACATATACGAGTCCTTCCCGACGAAAGTAACTATTAGTAAGCAGTGAAAATGATTAGTTTCAATCAAATTAATTGTAATTAACAGTGGCATTAGACGAAATGCTTAACGCTAACGCTAAACGGTTAAATATGTGTAAAGAAATTGAAGTAGGATAGGTGGTCTTCTACTCTACTCCACATGGTTTCAACTTAGCCCCTCTTTACTGTATTTATATTGATGACGTTACGGTAGGTCTTTATCACTTGTAGCGTAGAAAATTCCGGAAAAAAATACTGTTTTTTAGAAAAAATTACAAATGAAAAATGACTATTTATTCATAGTCAATCAGTGTCACTCGCCACCTATCACAATTGCTTCTACCTCCATGTCGTCGATGTCGCCCATTTGTAGGTGCAAAGAAGACCGTATATATAGTGAAAAATACCATAGTGTAAACAGAGGCCAAGCGGCAAACGCTACGTTAGTAGCTTTCTGTTTTTTTTAATTGTGTCGACCCTAGCTTGTCATAAGTTCATAACTATGCCAGTAGGGCTTGAATTCCGGAATTCCGGAATTTCGAAATTCCGGAATTTCGGAGCTTTTTCCGATATTTCAATTCCGGAATTGAGGTACACTCAATATCGAAATTCCGGAATTGAACAAATACAGTTTTAATTGTATTAGATGTTTAATTAAAATTATTATTTTACGAAATAACCACGGCAAAAATTAGTTCAATTGCAATCAATGTTACCTTCGGCTCCGCAGGTAATGTTCAGGTAATGTTTTATGGCCCTAAGGGTTTGCGACCGAGCGTCAGAGCGAGACAAAAACCCGTTAAAATCCTATGTATGTCTCACATTGTTAAATAACAATAATAAATACAATCAGTTCCTATTGCAAACCTGTTGATGAACGTTGTGTGGTGACTTGTGGCTTCGTGGCCGTTGCGAGAGTATTCCTTATTTTAAGTGTGTGTGACATGCGTGCGGCATCAAAGAACAATGTAAGTATTATTTCCTAACCTTAATGTTTTTAATTATTCTCGTTTACTAAATTAGGGTCTTTGAGTCGCTTGGCGACTATGTCAGTCCCGTGATAGGTACATAATTTAATCTCACTAACACAAGCACAAAATAAACCTAAGAATTTAAAACATTGTTTAACATAAAACACAGCAATCGAGCTGGCTCACCCAGGGGTATGTAAAGCACGTGAGGTATTATATGGCATTTAAAAGATTTCTTAACTGACAATTTCTGTGGTCAATCCAAGTTGAATTGAATGTGTTGCACACACTCAGTATACATGAAAAGAACAAACCATTAACATGAACACCCATGTTTGTTATTGAATGTTTTTTTTAAAAGTATAAACGACATGTTAAGTTTTGTTTATTGCATATTTAAAAAACCGTACTAAAAAGATTACAAATCAAGTTAGGTATATTAAATGTCTATTATATTTCAGGTCTTCTACAGGAAAAAAGGTGATGTACGTGGAATTTTCAAAGAGCACATTAAAAATATGGAAACACTATCTGCGTGCTAGTGACGGACATCAGTCGGCTCAGTGCAAGACATGTCACAAAATACTCAAAACTGCAGGCGGGGCCACAACTGGCTTACACACACACCTACGCTCTAAACATCCAGATATCGCCTTCCCTACAAATCTCGAAGTGAATAGTGAAACGCCTGGAACATCTACAGGTATTTCTGCTTCGACACCTATGTCAACAGAAGATGACCAGCCGACAAAATAAGGCAAAAAACGAAAACTTGTGACAGATTTTTACAAGTCGGCTGGGAATGAATCCTTGGAAACGATCGTGTCCAGAATGACGGCCTTACCTTAGATGGTGTTACTTTTAGACTTTTTAGTGAAAGTCAAGATCTGCGAAAATTATTTAAAAAGAGTGGATACGATCAACCTAAATCGGGCATTCGGGCAACACGATTGCTAAAATTGTGTTAACCATTTATTCTTTTATTTTTACAATGTTGATTTTTTAAAGCATATGATCTCTGAGATTTTTTAAGTGTGTATTTTATGTTAACTTAGAGTATCGATACCTTATTCATAATAACCAAACATTTTTTAGCTCAAAATATGGTTTGACCCGTTCTGCCAAATGCACATGACAAAAACGGTTTAGGATTATTAGTTTTTTTGGTTATTGCTAAGACTCTGAGTTTACCTATTAATTTAATTTTGTTCCATTTTGTTGTGATTTTTTAAATGTTTAGTGTGTATTTTATTTAATATGTAATCTTAATTATGTCGAATACTTTTGCCAAATATTAACACTTTTGTAAATTATTATAATAACCATATGTTTTGTTTGAGTAATAATGTTTACTGTGATTATTAATTTGGTTTAAGGACAAAACGACTAATTACGTCTGTTAATTATTAGTACATAAATGTTGATTACAATTTTTTGTTTTATTTTGCCCTACATTGAAAGAATCGCAAAAAAAGTCATGGAATCCTCAATTCCGGAACTAGTTCCGGAATTCCGGAATTAAAGGCTAATCTCGAAAATCAATTCCGGAATTGAGAACCGTCCGATATTGCATGCCCTATATGCCAGCGTTGTGTGTAAAATGGCCCACATATTTACCGATCGCTGTCGTTAATTCACACTAAACGCGCCGCGAGTCTAGCGGAGCCCGTGGGAAAGTGATTGTTGAAGCAACAAGAGCTAAAACATATTTATTTACTTCAGCGACCTGCCTTCGCTACGCTCCGGTGTTATATTCATCTGTTAAACTCAGCAATTGACGACAGTCAAACTAAAACAGACATGTTTTAGTCACTAAAATTTTCAGTACTCTTTTTATTATTTAGCTTTGTTTGAAACAGGTTTTACTCAAACTTTAGCATTAGTTTGAGAACTCAACTCAAAAACTTAATTCTATTTCCCTGAACTTAATGATTTAAAAAGAACTCCAGTCTTGCATACTTACCTGAAAGAAACTGACTGGCTGATCGGTCAACATACTGCTGAAACTGCTGAACCTAGGGACTTGAAATATGGAGGGAATATTCCTTGGATATCCCTAGCACCAATAAGGGATTTTCGGAAATTCATACCCGAAGTGGTTAGAATAGCAGGAGAAACAGTAATTAAAAATTTACAATAGTAAGTAAATTCGCCGGTAATACTGCTGAACTGCGTAACTAACAAATTTAATAAAGAGCAAAAAGCACCTTACTTAAAATCAGTAAAGTGCATTTTGCTCCATATTCATGTAGTTACGCGACTAATAAAAGGTGTGACGGGTCAGCGGGTCAATAACCATTTGATAGTATGACCACCGTGACGTGAAACACCGCCACAAAAATAAATAAACACATGCTCTTAGTACCTACATACGAATTATAGCCAAAATCACTTGTATTCCATTAACTAGTAAATGTGAACAAGACAAGAAAAACATGTGACAAGAGAATATTAGTTTGTCGGATAGTAGGTCGAACTCAGAGCAAGCGTTATTTGCTCTGGACGCCTGTTAAAACCCGGTCGAGATAACTGCATCTCTTGAGCATGTCGTCGCATACCATCAGTTACGGTTGAATGGTACAGTCACTGGCGATAATGTAACATTCAACATTGTGCTCATAAATATCAGACATGTCATGTCTATTTCTAGGGCCATATGAGCGTGTCAGATATTTATAAGCCCATGTTTGGTGACTCCACCAGGGATGGCCAAATGCAAACGCTTCTATAATTTCTGTTTTCTATCGATTCGAAATGTATGGCGTTGACTTGGCATAAGCGGTCGACGCCATCTATCATCGGCTTACGCTAATCATTACGTCACTCATTGTCGATTATCGATTTTCGCTTACTTAGCTCATGTTGGTTGGCTGAACCTGGCCAAACCAATCGCGTCACTGGTAGATGACGTGATAGGAAAAGTAGCGAGATCTACCAGAAACTCGATTGGTTTGAAAACGAAACGAATAGAAACGCTAGTTAGCGCAATGCATTTGGCAGGCCCTCTGGGTAGTTCAACATGCGTAACGTTATTTAAAGCTGGCAACAACTGATCAATGGTCACATATTGGGATGAGTAAGTTTTTAATTTTTTATGACAAATATAAGGGACACAAGGATATAAATTAGTGGGATGTGCATTTTCAAGACTACAATCCGTACTGTATCCCGTACGTAAATATATCGTTAATAATGAATCGTTTTAAGTAATTAATAAATTGTGATGTGATTAATGCACTGAATCAAAAGCATTTTATAAAAACGTGTTTAGAAAGTTTCAATTTCACTTACGAATCATTAATTAATAAACGTATGAATCAATCTTAATCTGAATAAAAATATATTTAAGTAGACATCATATTTATCAAGAAGTCATAGTTGTTAAGATCTGTCATATTTCATATTTCAACAATGACATACATATTCCAACATGCGTTGCTATAACCTCTAAGGTAGCACCTTTAGCCATGTCAACAATCTCTACGATAACGTTCAGAGTAAACAAAACCTAAGACAGGCAAGGTTTAATTTCGAAACCTATTGCTTTTTACATATACTTTGAAAAAAGGGCTCTATTTACACTGGTCGGGTCTGAGAACGTTATTTGTAAAGAATGTCGCGACCATCTACCTGCGATCAAGAAACGACCTTGCATTAATTCTTCAGATAATTATGTCGCCAGCGTCAAAGATAAGCTATGGCAAAATGGAATCGTGACTAATAAATAAACTCTACCTCGTTGTATGCTAGAAGTGTTGTTTTAGTTTGAACTTAAATTGATAGTTGGAAACGTTGGAAAAGATAATTACAAGTTTTGTTCACATTTATCATTTGCGTCTTTGGGAATTTAGGATCCGGCATTACAGGTTTTCTCTTAGCAATGTTGGTCCCGGGCATTGAGCTTGGTTCGGGCCACATAAAAGGCCGCGATAAGTTTATTATGTTAAAATGTAGCGACAAAAGGGTTTAGGCTCCTTCGGACTTGCTCGTACCTAATTAATATTTAGCATAACTGGGATTAGTTAAAGCAAAGGTTACAAACTTGACAGATCCCAATTTACCTGTTTTTTTTGTTACTCACTCTTCCTTCACTTAACTTTTAAGTTTGCTTGATTATTTACGAGTACATACAAAAATATTTCTAGTTTAGTAGGTTAATTGCCTTATTAAAATAATATTTTTTTCACTAACATAGGATATACTACACTCAGGAGCCAAAATAACGGGTCAGAGTACGTTTTTCATACTAAAGAGGCTATTTCGAAGCCTTGGTTCCTCGCCAGGGAATGCTTTTAGTGAAATCTGATGATGAATACCCCGAGCATCGATACAGGACTTCTAGAGTGCCTAGGATACCCAACTGAATGAATCTGCGGTTAACGCCGGAATTGAGCATGTTCAGATAAACATCTACAATGGCAATAAAATGTAAGGAAATCCACTGATTGTGCGATAAGTTACGTATCTTAAGAACTTTTGAGCTCCTCTATTGAACCTCGCAGTATCCACCATTAAACCTCACTCAAAACAACCCCTGGCGAGGAACGAAGGCTTCGAAATAGTCTCGTTTATATGAAAAACGCACTCTGACCCGGTGTTTTTGCGCCTGAGTGTAGTAAGCAATATCAACTTAATCTACAGAAATATAAAGTAAATTATATATGAAATTATGGCCAACTGGGATATTAATCTCGGCTAGAAAAAAAAAAGTAGGTAACGTGGAGCCTTGTAATTGCAACTATCTGGTTATTGCAAAATTTGCAACTTACATAAATAACTGCCTCTAAGATCACTGTGTTGAACGACAGGCGTGATAATGTATAGAAGAACTATACCTACCACGCCTGTCGCTGTACAAAACAGTGATCCTAGACGGAGTTAGTTACTTCGGGTTAAAATTTGACAAATTACCATACAAAATGTGTCAAATTTTAATCTGAAGTAAGCCTCTGTCCGCGGATTGAATATAGGCTTTGCCATAATTTAGTTGCAATAAAGCGAGGTTTAGACTAACAATAGAAATTGAAGACGATGACTGCTGCCTTTCTCAAACTATAAAGTTAGAAAGACAAATTACGCTTCTGGCTCTAGAACTAAAGTTAAAGTAAGACAGCAATTAATTTCTCCAATTATTATTGCTAGTATATATCGCCCTTAACCAGATAGTTACAATTACAAGACTCCACCGCCTCATATCAAACAGTTAAGACTTTTAAGCCTGAGTACAAATGCAGAACGGCTACTTATCGATCGAAACATCAATAGGGCTTCTCTGCCCTGCTAAGACAAAGGGTAATATCCCAACCAAAACTCCTGGAGCGAATGCAACCTCATTACTATCAGGAGAGGGTTGAATCTGCTTTGGCAATTGAATTTGAGATGCCACCTATTAGCTTATGAGGGCAGTTCTGCAATGACCTGCGGTGTAAGGTGGGTGCCACCTTGCTAATGTTACGGGGATTTTAAAATGAAGGTGCCAATTCCTTGGTGATTACACTTTTATAAATGAAAAGGCACATTGTTTTGAAGTAGAAATCAAGGGAAAATTAAGGTAGTTGGAAATGTTGGAATATGGCAAAGACCTCTTAAAGCGACATTTATTTAATGGATCCGTTACAATTGTATCCCTACACGTAGCGGAGCTGCGAAAGCCAAGTTATCACGGTCCGTCAATTTAAAGAACTTCAAATGAATCGCAATAAACAATGACAAATTGTCTCGGGGAAATACATATTCCTCGGAATTAGCAAATTCAGTAAGGTCCAAAAATTTGAACTTTTCGAATCACGTTTTACAGCAGAGAGGTTAGTAGTTTCTGTCGCAATAATAAGATGTTAGAGTTTGACATCAAAATGGACTTCTTCCGAGTTTATCCATTATCATGTCACTGAACCACCCACGTCCCCAACCGGAAATTTAGGTTTAAAAGAGTGCCATAATATGGTATTATAAGTCACTTGGGATGTTTATTTATAGGATTTTAAGGATCGCCAAAAGAGAAGGTCCAGCTATGAATTGTCTTATCGTCACACTCAGAGACATTTTAGAACAAGTGTATTAAAAAAATTACAATAAGTAACGGCTTAAATAATAAATAAAAACTTAATCGTCAGTAATAAACTGAGTGCGGCCATGTGCTTCCTTTATTAAATTGTTAAATTAATAAATAAGCATAATTCAACCGTTAAAATTAAGCTGTGGCACAAAATTGACATCGAATACAGAAAAATATTCCGGGCGTATTTTTTTGCGCGGATCCGCCTGTCAACGTCAATTAAGCCTCAAATAATTAATATTTACAGTTTAGCTAACCGGTTAGGATGTCAAACTCATCATGACAATTGCGTTTTGTTGCAGATGGCGTCGGATTTTATTGCACCTTACATTTTCTATTGGGGGAATAGAAACTTTAGAAAGCGTTACCTACGAGATCCAACGTTACCTTATTAGCGGAGTTGCGTGTGCGTCTCTACAATAAGTTTTACCCTATTCAGAGAAATAATTATTATATGCATTTGTTATTGTTATCTATTGGGAACTTTATGGGAGCTTCGAGTAAGTTGGAATAATTTTGTTTTTTAATGTTTTGTTTTTCTTATCTTCTTAGGTTGAGTTTTTGGACCTTATTTTGATTAATAATGATACAATTCAGCCCTGTCATAATAACGCATGACTTCTTTTTAACTTATGCGGGGTTTTATTTTATTTAGCCAAAAAAATATTTATTGAACTAATGTACTAAGATACCATTTTATCAACTAAACCTACCGTTACCAATACACCGTTCTCGTATCTGAAGATTGATACTCTTTTACTAAGTAGTAAAACTAGCTGTTTAAAGCGCCGACACAAACGCAAAGGGCATTCAACAAAAAAATGCGACTAAAAACCGACAAAACGTGACCTCATGCGCATGCGACCCTACAGTGAAAGTGGGCGTGAATTACGATTCGCGGCGCATCGGCGTTTTCGCCGCGTTTTTAGGACATATTCCGGCCGTAAGTGCTTGTTTCCTGTGCCCTTTAAAGCTACTGAAATGTTAACGACGATAACAAACTGCACCACTTTTTTTTCCATTGTTTTCCAACTAAGACAGGAATTGAATATGAATGGCGTGAAACTGAGACGGCCAGTTATTCATTACAAATTGCTTTATTGCTCTTTGTGGTTTTATTTTCCGTTAGGTTGTGAAAATATTGTTAAAACAAATTGACCTTTCTGAAAAAACGCTAAATTTTAGTAGGGTAGGGTAGGTACAAAACACTATTAACATGTCATCATCATGTCAGCCGAAAGACGTCCACTGCTGGACATAGGCCTCCCCCAAGGCTTTCCACTCAGACCGGTCTTGTGCTTTTCGCATCCACTGCGGTCCCGCGATCCTGACGAGGTTGTCACTCCAATCTTGTTGGAGGCGTACCAACAGCTCGTCTTCCGGTCCGCGGACGCCACTCCAGAACCTTCTGACCCCATGCGACTACTAACATGTAATTTATTTATATTATTTAAAAAGTTAAAAAGTTGTTATGTTTGCGTCAGCTAATTTGACTGTAACTTTCACATAGGTTTAAAGAAAAGGAAAAGTTTAGTATGCCCCTGTGAAGTTATGTAAATACATGTTAATACGAATTCTGTGGTTATCGATTTCTGTAATCACGTCTCATTTTGACAGCTCTGCGACATGTTGGTCATATCAACTATCAGCGGAAATTAGATTTTTAAAACGGCACACTTACCTAGGTATATATCTTATATACTTTAGTATATATCTTATATACTTTTTAGTGGCTATTTATGACACTAATTGTCGACTATTTTGTAGCTACATTTATTTTTTATTAAAAATTTGGTGATTAAAATATTCTATTAAAAATAAGCGGGACAATCGGGCAGACTATTTTTTGGAGTATTTTAAAAATAAGTAGTATAATATTATTAGATTTGATGTTTTAAAATGATGATGATTTGATGTAAGTACTAAATGTACAAAAGATGTTATGACTAGCACAAAATTTCATATCTTACACGTGGTAATTCTTATCTTCAATAGAGCGGTTAATAACTATAAAATAAAACTTTATATTCATAAAAACCTGTTACAACGCAGCGGAACTATACGTCCACACTCATAGTATCATTGTCTTCCTATCAATTGTTATGATTCCAATAAGTAGGTAGGTTATTCCCACCAGTTACCACCAATTTGTTACCACTGGTAACAGCTGGGATTTTTTTTACCAACTACTGGGAATAAAAATTCTCAGCCGTTACTACTAACTACTGGGATTTATTTCCCAGTAGTTATCACCAAATATTTTAGTGGTTACAAATGGGAAAAATATTCCCACTTGTTACCACAGAGTACTTTAATGGTAACAGGTGGGAAAAAAATCCCAGCTGTTAATAAATAATCCCTAGTAATGTTTAGAATGACGTAGACAAAGACGGCCCTGCGCCTGCGTCGCTTTGCATTGCTGAGTTCTAGAAGCACTTTCACTGTGTATTAAATAAACTAACACGTTGTTTAGCAGATTGCTAAATGATAAGAGTAAATCGGTCAAGTGTGAGTCGCACTCGCCCCTACTGTAACGCTGGACAATGAAGGAGAAAATTAAGATATTATTAGACGAATACTTTTAAATACATCGTATTTTAATCGTTGTTTTTCTTAAGTACGAAGGCAATGGGTCCCAAGATACAGGCTCAGCCTAATTTAGGGTCCGCTGGATATTGCTAATTGTAATATTTTCTTTTTTCCCAAATAAATATTTTAATTTTCTTTTTCAAATAAATTCAAAATTCAAAAATCAAAATCTTTATTGCATATCACATTACAAATATAAGGTGGAAAACAAAATAGGTATTCATGTGACGCCCTGCAAGGGCACAGCAATTTTAGAGGGCTAATTATGTATTCTAATATCACATAAAATATTTCAAAATTGTATTATAAAAGGAGGTTTCAACATATTTTTTTATTTTTACTTACTACTTACTTTCGTATAAGTATATATTTAGTCTTTAATATCTTTTAAACGATGCAAATGTATTGTATATATGTATGTTGTGTGTGTTTATGTATTCTTCTTAACGAGTCCTTTCAAGTGAATTGCACGTATTAGGTACTTGAGAAAAGTGTTTTGTGTGTGCTGTATAAAATAAACCTTTGAAATTAAATTAAGCGCTTTGAATAAGCGTAAATATTCCTACAGCTGTATATGTTATAATATAAATCATTGGAATTTTCATCTTAATGCTCCTACCATCGTTGAAGTCTTTTGTACGCGACTTGCATACACTATTGCCACAGAATATGAAATAATATAAATGATTAGTTTTTTTGTGGTCACTTTTTTATTATGTGTATGTTTGTGTGGCACTAAACATAATTTACCTTTTTCTACTATTAAGAAAATGTCGAAAACGGAATGTGTCCAAACAAGATTACTTACGTCGAGAACGGAAAGTGACGAGACAAGCATGTGTCAAACCAAGAATATGTGGTCAGGAATACCTACGACGAAAACGGAACCAATTCAACCAATCCCCTTGACGACAGGAAATATATGGATAATGATTATGTTAGAGAAATAGCTAGCCAGTAGAGATTCGTGCCTCCAGGTGAGTATCGGCTGATGACAAGTTGCGAGCAGCAATTAGCATCGCGTGACTGACTAACCGTCACTTCCATGATCCGCCGGACATTCCCGCGCCGGCGGAGTCGACTGGCTTAGTTAAACATTCACTTAGGTTTAGAACTCTAAGGTGCATTTCCAATGGCGAGATGATGGAAGACTTGGACTTTGAATTAAATAAACATAATTCCTAGTGCAACTTCGGAAAAAACTCTTTTATAATACGAATTAAAGTTCTGGCGCTGCCTTGTCTCGCCTCGCCTTGCCGGTAGAAAAACAGCTTAACGGAAAAGTCGGTTAATGACGATTAAGTCGTTCCTTGACGAGGATTTTCCATACTCAAGTTTGAAATAGGAACGAGTTAATTGTCTCTAAAATGTCACTGATCTGGTAGGGTTATGGTTGATTTAAATTGGCCCAGTAGAAGTACATTGAAGAGTTGGTTTTCACGTTTGAGGCGAGCGCTATTGTAACGACGCAATGTACTTCTACTGGCATGCTTTTGCTGGAACAATGTCAATCAATCATCATGCCCGTTATCAATATTCCAGCCGCGGATAGATTAGGATACCGGGGTTAATATTTGACATTTTCCACGTACGTAATGAGCATAGGATGAGTAATCTATCGATCGTAATGGGAATAAAAAATGGGGAAATAGGTAGGTAATTTTCTGATGCATCCTTAATTGACCTTATTTTGCAAGCAGATGTTCGCCTGTGTATGTTGAATTCTATTACATTTTTGGAGTCTTAATTTTTACTGATTATTTTTTCCTGATTTGTCCATTCATTAATTTACTCAATTTAAAATCATAATCATAAAAGTCATCTGAGTTATAAACACTAACCTAAGCTGCCTGGGTATTTGGATATTTCTTTATTCATGACATGCATGACACAAGCATCTCTATACTATAACGTATTAATTATCTACATACCTATATTCATACAAGTATGCAAATATGCGTAGGCTAACTGGGCAGTTTTATGAATATCTGCTGAATATAAATATATAAAAACGACAGCTAATAAGCCTCGAAACGATTTTGCTTAAGGAAATACTTCCTATACATACTTCTTACAAGCTTCTTATAATAAAAGTGGACTGTTTTGTAGTACCTAGTCATCGTAATTTTGATGTTAATTCGCCGAAGTGGTTACTAGACGATCGTTTGGTATCGCACTAAGCAAACATCGCATTTCCACGGCGAACAATGCCGTGGAGCCATGTGTTTACAACTTTCCATGGGAACCGGCCCGCGGGCCATTGTTGATCCCGACCGACCAAACACCACCATATCTGCTTTTCATATAAATATTAATGTCAATAAACGATATTTTTAAATGACTCAGCGATACGTGCGTATCGAGAACTTAACGTCACATACTTGCCTACTTATTATGTAGTTAACCATACGTAGAAACAACCGAAAACAACTTTTTATGAACCGTGAACAGCGCAAACCGGTCGCATATAGAGCGGACATGATAACAATAAATTGAATTTAAACGGAAAATGAAACAATTCCAATAAGACTCTTACAATCTAGTTTTAGAACGTAAAGAATTCAACATATTTACCGTCACTTAACTTTCTTCCGCAACGGTAAACCGCCGCCTAATTCCATAAAATTTTAACTAACGCTTTTAGCGTGATAAATTTAACTGCTTTCTTAGTAATTTGCTAAGTAAATGTTGGTTATTAGGCGTCCAGTGTCAGTCACGCGGAGGAAACGGCTCCGGTGTTATATTAGCCGAGTAAACAAGCGACGTGGAAGATAAATCTCGCCTGAAAAGTGGCACGTCCAGTGCGCGCGCGGCGGCGAGATCCCGATCAATCGGGAGCGGTACCGTTAGATGATGTTGTAGTCACCTGATCACACAAACACAGATAGGTCAGAGTGTCACCCTGATAGTTACCGTTAGGATCCGCGCTGGGGGCGGCGGGCTAGCCGCTGGACGGCATGTCACGCACTAGGGTCACGGCACTTTGTCACTGCACTGTCACGTCACAAATCCTCGGGCATCACGCGGGCTCGACGGGAGCGCTCGGGCCAGCCAAATGCGACAGACCGTGAATCTTAACCTACCTGTTGCGCTTGCGTGTCGCGGCGCCCACCGAACCGCACCGACTGCTATACCGACACTACCTGCCGCCATATTTGTAATCCTAACCGTCCGACCTCCATTACACCGAGACTCCAGTACAATTTTAATTAAACTCCATAAAATGCATTTATAAATAATAAATAAACCTGTTTGTGTTCTTATTTAAGCTCAGAAAACTTTATTTTTTTAAATAAATATGCCGTAAAAGCCTTAACCTGCTTTACCATCGCACCTTACTGCCATCTCTTGTAACATGTGCAAACTGTTTAACGTTGACGTTACTTAGTTAAGTGTGATGTTAACTCAAAACTGAATCAATTAACTAAAGAGGACGGAATATTTCAACATTGAATTACGTTAATGCCTTTTATTTGACTCTTTTACTCTTTGAATGGTTTAATTACGACATATTCACACATAAATATCAGTTTCGAAGGATCCGGTCCGTATGAGTCAGAAGGCAGCTAACTTCACATGTTTCGAGGCGAGTTAGATCGAAGTTAAATAGTACGAGGGTAATTTCATAGGTGGCGCTGCTTGTCCCGCGAAAGCCTTCTTAATCTACATGAAAGATAATCGATTTATTGTAAAATTACTTTTAATTAACTTCTTAACTACTTATTTTAATAAATAAGAACAATTTTGTGGCACCTGTTACCAATACAAACTCACTACATTAAGTAACTTATTGAATAATATCCTTTTGATTGGAAAAATATTGTTGGCAAAATATATAATTTTGACTGTGACGTAATTATAGACGATGAGTCCTTCTATCCGGATGCGTCTCGTAGTATTTTTGAGGAAATAAAATATGTCAATGTCACTTTTGACATAAATTAATAATAATTAAATGCTACATCATAAATTATAAAGTTAACCAAAAACCCATTCAAATGCTTTTGTAATTTGATTGTTTGTTATATAATATTTATATTACATTGTTTTTGCTATGAGAAATATGATACTTCGAATATTAAAATTATCATAATTATTTTAATTTATTTATATTGTTAATAAAAATATTTCTGTGTGATTTGTAATTTGATACAATACATAATTAATGCTTAGTATATAGATCGTCAACGATACTATCTAATATTAGATGATCTGTAAAAATACCACTTAAATCCATTACTCGTATTCCTTTCACGTCAGAAAACACCATAAAATAATTAAATACTTCTTATAACAATAAACAGCCGCGTTCTTTAGATAATCTCACTTTTTAACTCGACGGACTTATACCTATTATTAATCGACGAGTTTAAGTTTTCCCGTCACAGTATGGGTAAGAATTGAGGGGGTGTACTCGTATGTCCAACTAGCTAACCGTCACTCACTCGCCCGATCGACCGAACGACACGACGCAGTTTAAAAAAATAGCTGTTATTGGGATTAAAGCACATAATAACCCAATGTTTTTTTTCTGAAACTGTAATCTCTTCAGGATTGTTATAAAACAAACCTAACCCAACCAAATGAGTTTTATACAATGGCCTTTTAAAAAACCTGAAACGTTTACGGTGGCAAAACAAACCATTAGATATTGTGAATAGGGTTTGCAATATTCGTCCAATTTTAGTATTCGAATATTCGAATATTTCGAATAATTCGAATATTTTTGAAAATAAAACAAAATAATGATTCTAAGTTGTGTAATTGTAAAATACGTGATGTAAAATTATAATATAATGACCATACAATTAAAAAATAACATTTATGGTGTCTTCTACAAATTAAACAATATTAATTTGGATAATAACAACTTTTGAGTTAAAATATACAGTTTGATAAACCAATCACAGCACACAGTTACATTATAAATTTACTTTCTTTCTTGTAAAACAACAAATAAAAGTCTAATCTACTACAATTTTCAGAGAAAAAATCAGCAGATCAACTTTAATGAACAAATAAAAACTTATTTTCCTAGTTATGTAATTGTAAAATATGTCACGTAAAAAATAAAAAGTCAAAACGTTATGCCTAATTAGAAAAAAATATAATCATTATTGGTAATTTTACATTTTGCTTTATTTCCATCGCTGCTTCTCAAAAAATGCTGCCATACAGTTTTTATCTTCACTAGACTTTTTGTATTCCGTGAATTCGCTATTTTTATCCATTGTTAATTATTTCTTCTTAATGGACATAGACATAAGCGTGCGTGAATCTGCAAAACAAAAATTGCGTTGTTACTATTATACTACTTGCACCTTTAAATATACATTGATGTTCTTAAGTCAAAGGTCAAGGTAATTGAGTGAAAATTACACACGTATTTTACAAATTTTTAGTTATTTTGTTGCAATAAATATAATAAAAATAAATATGTAGGGATAACGTAGAATCACGATCACGTCTGTCGCATTAAAATTCACGAAATAATAAGTTAACTGTGACACGTAGGTAGTTTATATTAAAAATATAATTTGATTTACTTACATATTTTCATGTCAGTCAGCGATTCAGCATCATCAGTATCATCACAGCACAGCACAGAAAATTATTAACACCACACCATCACCACACCTCAAAGATCATGACCTAATCTTTAAGCGGCTAAAAGATGACTGAGCTTTTAGGGTTTTTGTTTATCTCTGTTAATAATAATTACGTAGCATAGCAGGTAGCCGGAATCGCTAGCTCGCTACCCCTTTTTCCAATTACGGCACGGTATTTAGTTCGTTTTAGATTTTGGAAAGGAAGGATAAAGATAAATAGGTAGGTAATGTATTGTTTTTCTTAGCTTTGAAGTTATTTTTATTTCCACGGAGTTGTTAATGTGGGGGATAATTAATCCTGGCGTGTTTAGCTAAGGTAAATAATTACAGACATATTTCTGCACTATTCGAAATATTCGTTATATTCGAATAATGAATATTGTCAAATTCGAATATTATTTATGGCGAATAATTCGAATATTCGAATATTCGAATATTCGAATTGCAAACCCTAATTGTGAACTTCAATGATTGGGATATATGATACATTATGCTTATTAATTTTAGGCGTTCCAACCGTTTGGTTGGTAAGATTATAATACATATATTTAAGTCAGGATGTTGATTCACTTAAACAATTCATTATTGTTCTCGTGGACGAATTATTTAACTAGTGAGCGTAAGTTGTCCCACATGGTTATTAATTCGCAAACGAATTCGTCACTGAGATGTTTAAGAAGAGAAACAGCTCCAACTCTTAGGTACTCTGCGGGTCTAAGAGTTGCGAGCTTAAGCCTTCGTCACTCTCGTACTTACATACGTGTCAGAAAGTGACGGATTGTTTTATCCACATTTTGTCACGCGATAAACGCCGCCATATTAGGCCTCTTGATGGAAGTAGAAGAGCTACTCGTATTTATGTGCATTTGGAGCGTAAATGAAACAAAACAAAAAAATATAGATTCTGTCACTGTGATATTTTATGACATGGAGGAGGCAAATGAGCACATAGGCCACCCTGATGATAAGTAGTCATGTTCATTTATTGCTTTATGTTGTACAATGATGTCTTAAGAATACAGTAAGTAGCTTCAAACATAAACCCTGCAAGGGCACTGCAACAAGACACAATAATACACTTACATGGTCTATTTAGAAAAGCACATTTTTACATTATTATATAAAACGTAGATGAAATTTAATAGTAAAAGGCTAATAGATTTATTCATTCCTATAACGCAAAAAACTCTCCTAAATTATAAAAACATTTTGAGATCAAAAAACTCCATAACTTACTACAAAGTTTAGACTCTTTTGTTATATTTTTGACTGTAAGACGTATTTTATTGTAAATTTTCACAGCCATGTGGTGTGACCCAGAGCTAACAATTTTTAAATTGGTAAAAGAGAAGTTGAAGGAACATCTGTAGTGCAGGAAGCGGTCCACCCTCGTTAGGCTATTGCTGAAACCCTGCGCGAACACATGTGGTCTTGAGGAACGAAGGTGAAGTCCCATGCAGCCATTACAGACCCATGGTGCCACTTTGCCAAAGCAGGAGTTGACCCAAGCTGCTGAGGGATGACCCTGGGGAAGTTCTACTCTTGTATTTCTAATCATTGTAGCCGTTCGTTGGTCCGCCTTAAACGAGGATATGTCAAATTTGGGGGTCTCTTAACGCATTTCGGGTCTCACATTCTGCGACGCGCATCGACTCAACCGTAGCCCGAGCGTTAATGGCAATAGGTAACAGTAACTCTTCAAAGGCTGGAAATGACCTACTTTTGTATTTATGCTTTAGTGTAGTCACGTCGAAAACCAAAGCAAACAAAGCACTTTCGCATTTTATGATACCTAACTACTAGCTACTTTGAAGGATGTTTACCTACTCATTCAAGTTAGATCCGTATCGACGTTTTTTTGTTATAATATCTTAAACAAATAATTGAGACTCGACATGATTCAATATACGAGTAAACACAGGTTTATTGATATTAACTTGTGCTATCTGGTTATCTTCTCATAACTGCTTAGTGTTCATTTCAGGGGTAACCCATCATATTATCGAATTTCATTTCATTCATTGTATCATTTCATCGAATTTCACATTATTCATTGTATCATTTCATCGAATTTCACCTCCATTCATAGTATCATTTCATAGAATTTCACTTCATTCATAGTATCATTTCATAGAGTTTCTCTTCATTCATAGTATCATTTCATCGAATTTTACTTCATTCATTATATCATTTCATCGAATTTTACTTCATTCATAGTATCACTTCATCGAATTTCACTTCATTCATAGTATCATTTCATAGAAATTTCACTTCATTAATTGCATCAATTTATCGAATTTTACTGCATTCACTGTATTATTTCATCGAATTTCACTTCATTGAACGCTATTTTCTGCTGAAACCACGATGTTTTCATGATATCTTATACATTAATTACTTAGGTTAGATTAGACATGAATACCAAAAAAAAAACTCAAGCGGTGAGAAATGCCTTTCGATTAAACGAAAGTTTTTCGTATGTACGTTCGTTGAAAGGTGTTTCGATAAAAGAATATGTACCCCATTTCAGGGGGTTATTATGGCATATCTATGACTTTTAAGAGTATTGGTCAATGTACAGAACAAATACTATACATTTAAGCATGTATATCGTTGTCTAGTACCCATAGTACAAGCCTAGAGCTTATAGTTTAGGATTCGATCAATTTTGTGTAACATCTTTTTCATAATATATTTATTTATCATTTCATTATTCGCGTGCTCAGAACTAGCACACAGGTATAAAATACGAAATAAGAGACGAATAGTATTTATCCTAATAATAATTCTTATTCGTTTAATATTTTTTGTTGTTGTTTACTTACAGACCACAATAATAATCTTTACCGTTTATATTTGACGCAAAGTTCCGGCTTCCATGAAAAATGTTGTTTCTACTTAATTGCAAGTCAAATGGCCGTCATCAGTTGGCTACCGGTCAAGTATTTATTCATCTACATATATCCATTACTTTGTAAACAAGAAGTACTTAGGTACAGTCAAGGAATTTCATTTGTCACCCACCTTAGTTCCAAAGTCAATCTGACATTCTAAAGCAATAAGGTTGAGTTTCCTATCAATTACAAATGACTGGGCATCTCTAATGACAATGACATCTTCAAGCAGATTTTCTTTGAAATGGGTAGCCAATTAACATCCGTGACCGTACTAGTGCATACACCGCATACACGTAAGTTAAAAGCCTTCCAACTGCATGACGAGTTGTATATATTTTTACCTTCTTTCACTACTGCATTAGGAATTGGTTCATAATTGAAATGTCAAATTTGACACTTAAAAAAAAAGGCATCGCGTTGTTTTTAACTCAGCGACCATTACCGTCAGAGCAAATAAGAGCTATCGTACAATCGTTTTCATAAATATGTATACACTTTAGTACCTTGTCTATTTAATGTCATGTTTAAACTGCCATGTATGAATTGTCACAACGATTAAAGTGACAAGGTACTAAAGTGTGAACATATTTATGAACTAGACTGTAACTAACGTTGACAATACGATAACATTCAATAGCAATATAGTTTTACGAAGTAGAATAGAGCGGTAAACCTTAAAAGGTGTCTAATTTTCAATCGTTATTTTTGGTACACTTACACACTATATTTTCTACGAGTTACCTACTCCCAAGTAGGTACGTAATTTCTTTCATTTTTTTATTTCTTAGTAAACCCACCGTAATAACACATATTGAAATAAAATCGACGCGCTTTTTATTACGGTTCAAATGATACATATCTATTTAATGTTAAGACGATGGACGGACGGACGGATGGACAGCGGAGGCACGTTAATAGGGTCCCGTTGAGCTCCCTTTGGGTACGGAACCCTCAAAAGTATTGTAGGAGCAGATCCGACCCGGATGAGAGGTGAAACGGACACGGATCATCATCGAGTCAGGAATGCGCGCAAAAACCCGCGATAATTCGACCAGTAGGTACAGACGCGGTATGAAAAGGTTTGCCAACACTATTTCAATGCTGTTAAGGTCCAAAAGTGACGAACATTTTCATACCAAAACTATACAAAACCCGTGGTGTGCCCATCACGAGGGCTTGTACGTAAATTAAACTCGACCGTCGTGTTACTGGTACTGAATGTGTGGCGATCGTAAAGACTCCTTTAACAAGACACGCACGATTGTTGACGAGCTTTGACCAGCTTAACGTGACCTTCCAACTCGGTTACTTTTATACAGACCAGTATAAAAAAATTGAGGATATTCTTACATTAGTTGACCTAGGCCTGAACTAACCTAATGTTTCCTCCAAAAAATACGGTTAAATCGGCTTTTGATCAAAAACATTATGTGTCGCCGCGACTACAGGTTGACTGACCTATATAGGTAACCTACCTACCGTTTTAAAAGATTTTATTTTTTGCATTTTTGAAGGCGGTTTATGTTTTTTAAAATATTTATTTTATTTTATACTTTTTAGTCATCATAATCTGTTATATAAACCCTTAGTTGATATGAAACTTTAAGAAATTTCAAGCTGTGCCGCAAGCAACGACGCGGGAAAATCATAGTCATATTTAAACAATTAAATGTTCTTCGTTATAGTCAGTCGAGTCGAGTCGAGTTGGTAGTTCCTGGACTTCCTGGCATATCTTCATCGAGATATATTATCGCCACCCTTGAAATAGGTACCTAGGTACCGTTGAGAGGTTTCGAAGGCCATCTGTGGTCTTCATCATCAGTTCCACATCACCAAATGATACTTTCAGATAACAAATGCTGGACTTGTTACAGTTGTTACTAAAAATACTGAAATCGTTATTTGTATGCCTAATATTTATTTATTTTCTCAATTCCTCACGAATCCTCTCATCAGATTCAGATTTGTTGACAATGGGACCACGTCGAAAGTATACTCTATGAAACCAAAAAAATGAATTTAAAATCGGTCCACAATTGACGGAGAAATGATGAACATACATATATATAAAAAAATACATACCTACAGAACATAGAACCTTCTTTTTTGAAGTCGGTTAAAAAGGAACGAGTTGAATGATTATATCTTAAATGTCTCTGGATACGGCAGTAAGCCGTTGTGTCAAAGAGACGGTCCGAATCGTTGTTCTCGTATGTGAACACCTGGTTGCTCGCTACCACCACTTACCCTTCACATACCGTTCACATACATAACATACCCTTGTAGATCGTAGTATTGTCACCGTTATGATCTCTCATTTACTGAATAGTAATGGCTGCCGAGTAAACCCAATACGATAACAGTACGAATACCTAGATACAAAGTAGACTAACCGCCTGTTTCACAATCGACAAGTTTAGCCCTTTCTCTTTCTTACATTTAAAAATAGACAAGGAGAGAGCCAACTTTAAATGGCAGATAAAACTCGTCAATTGTGGAACAGGCTAATTAAATGTTTATACAAGTTTAGGCGAATAGTTACTACGCATACATCTATGTATAAAAAAAAAGTTGGTCTTCTGTGTTCCTAAACCATCGATCCGATAGTAATGAAAATTTGATGTGTTGTTCTGTGTATGCCCGCGAGAGTTTCCACACGAAGAAATCTATGAAAATAAACCCTTTTTTCTTTACGTGGCACTGAAACGCGTGCCGGGTGCAGCTAGTAGCGTATAAATCTCAATTATGACTTGTGATTTATTATATTAGATTATCGAACAGTGTTAGGAGTTGGTCTACTTTGCCAATCGTAAACACTCGCTCACGTGTGCATTCAGCATTGCCAACTGAATCACGATGTGGGTCAATTAATTAGCATAAAATAACTTATAATCATGTATCATAGCGCGTACGTAACACAAACTCATGATATAAAAGCTAAGTCGAGACCCAGAACCTACTTTAAAAATATAAGTACAAATATGTAATTTATGTGTGCTGCAAATTTCAAATTTAATCTTCCTTAGGCTTGCTAGGCGTGCGGAGATCAGATGTAGTATTCCCAAGTTCCTGAATTTATCCAATAAGTACTTACCCGTTAACGTGAAACGAACGCTTCTGTTTTTTTGACCCCAGCAGAGCCCCCTGTAGACGTCCTCCACAATGAACTCTGCGGTTGCATTAAGGAACGAACTGTGTACGTATCTATCAAAAGAAATATTTCTGAGACATGCTATTGTTGCAGACTGTACTTTTTTTTGCACACTCATTATGCACTGCTCGAGACCAAACTAACGAAGCCCAATTCGGCGGGTCCACGTTAAAAACAGCGGATATCCTGTGCCACGTTCCGACTCCATCATCCGATCAGCTCCAATAACACCATTATATACCATATTATACCTACTCGCAAACGGCTGTCCTATCATCCCCACCACATCGATACTGTGTGTTTTAAACGAAACTTTTTGGCGCTTACGACAGTTTTACAACTGTGTTTCCAGACCGCTTCGACTTGGAGACCACAAAGAGACAACCATACTCTTTTCTCAAAGGCCGGCAACGCAGCTGCAATACTTCTTCGGTGCTGCAGGTGCCCATGGGCAGTGGTGAATACTTCACATCAGGCGACCTTTAACTCGTTTGCCCCACTGGCACAAAAAAAATATACCTTGCCCTGGGGTTTACTTATGTACCTATTCCAAACTTCATCCATTGCCATAGTGTTTCAAAATTGACTTGTAACATTTGCAACGAAATTACTTACATTTGAACAAAGCAAGTTTATTATAAGCCCGAAAAACCCTGTAAGTACACATAATAAAATAAATCAAAGCGGTAATACCGAAATTCAGAAAAAGTCTTAATACCCTAAGAAATTAAGTACTCTGTAATCACTGCAAGGTTTTCCCAAGCCGGTATTTCCATCAGAACACTGATTAATCAATTGTTAAACTATAGCTGACGAAACTTCGAAGTTCTTGTGGAAGTTTTTCTGTTAAGTCAATAATGATAACTTATAACTATCGACTACACGTAGAATTTAGTGCTAAGTGCAACATACTTACAGTAGACATACCCAAGCTGCAATCGCTTCTAACGTTTCTGTTTTCTATCGACTCGAAATGTAATGACGAAATGGTCGACGCGGTCATCAGCTTACGTCAATATACATTTAGTCGATATTCGAAAATCGCAAACAGCGTTATGCAGCTTGGCTCGGGACCCTGTAGAGATGATGGTGATGATATTTTAATAGATCACTTTTGTATAAACTTACACTCTCCTGGAGCGATAGCGTTGATTGAATTCAAGCAGTCTAACTATGGTTAATCAATCAACCTTTACACGGTACCAACTACCAAGCTATAATATTTAGTGTTATTGAAATTTTTCTCTCATTATGAAAATATGACTGTGACAACGTACATATTTTGATTTTTCATCACACTTCCTTGTAAATGGTGTTATTCCATGCCTGTATACAGAAGGACAATGGCCTAAATTGTTCCCGCGGGAATTATGGCGAGTTTGTCATCCCTAGGGAGTAATGACTTTCTTTTTAAAATTTGCAACTCTTTCGTACATCATTTCTGACTAAGGAGGTTTAATTTTCAGCCAAAAATTAAATAGGTTTCTAATTTCATCTTTAAAAATTAGCTATAGACTAACTTACATTACACAAAACCTATACGCTTCATTAAACTTCATAATTTTTATACCTATTTCAAGTTTATATCAACATTTATCATTAATTTTAGTAATTATACATTTTTATCAAATTGGCTAAATCTGGCTCGAATCCAGGTCGAAACTAAACGCAGTTATTATCTTTGGTAGAGGTCACAAAAAAAAAATAGTTTCCATTTACGTTCCCGTTCGTCAAAAGTTATTTCTTTATATTTTGCAGAGTTAAAGTGTTTTCTCTTTGTTTTTTTTCCTCGCAAATGTGATGAAAACCATTACTGTGTGTATCACAGGCAGTAAGGGGATTACTAACTCGAGTCATTAAAAGCCCTCCGCCTTCGGCGTCGGGCTTCTAACACTCTCGTTAGTAATTCCCTTCATACTACCCTTGATGCACAATGTACTATTATTTCATGCAGTTAATATTTTTTACAAGGCTAGGGGGTGTAATAACAATTTAGTGCCTCTATTCTACTAGGTTCCATAACTTGCATATTGTATTAATTTGACATGTTATCGTGTAGTGTTTATCTTGGCCGCCATTTCTCAAGTAGTAAATAAGAGCTGTCATAACATTGAGCTCTTAATTACTACTAGAGAAATGGCGGCCAAAATAAACACAACACGATATCATGACAAAGGCCAAATGGTTTTACCCATTAATAACGAAAAGCAAGCTTTAAAAAACCCAACTGCCGTTTGCGTAATGACATCAAAGTAATGTTACTTATCATGTATTTATTTTATATTTCGGCAAATACACATTTTAATAATTTTAAAATAGCCTATGACACTCGGGATTAAGACGAATCTAACCACGTATATTTTTTTGTAAATCGATTTATCCATTTAGCAGTTACAAGCGGACATTGAGTATGAGTATATAACCCTCCTTTTGGTCTTTGCCGCAGTCGGGTAAAAAAAGAGGCCGTGTATGATATAAGTAAAAAAATGGTGTTCATTAAAATGTACCGTTTTGTAGGCTTTTTATCGTGTATATAAATATATCCTAAGTACAAGGATAAAAATAAGTAAAAGACCATGTTTTTGTGCAATCACCTAGTCGATTTCCCGCAACCTGCTCACGATTTTCCTTAACGCGATCGTGTTAATGACCTACGCGTATTTAGATGACTTCACGCGCCCCGAGGGTGATCGCCGATTGCACGGATAGGTACTAATACTAACTAATATAAAGCCGGGTTTTCACGTAAGCCAAAGGTAATAACTGTCATGTTAAATGGGATATTGGTCACCTGCACAGTTGGCCCGGATAAATTTAGGTGCACGTTCCATGTGCTGTCGATGTGTAAACCTCATAGGTAATTCGTAATTATTTCGCACGTTATTTTTCCATCGATGATCTTCTCTATCTATACATAATGCCTATTCAGTGTCCCAAGTTCCCAACCACTGCTGGGTAAACGCCTCCCCCTCACCTCTCCGTACATCTCTTCGCACCTTCGGTACAACAAGGGCACAATGTACTATATGATTATAGGGGCAATTGTACCTCCTTACCGAAGGAGCGCCGTGTTCTGGCCAATCCTTGCCTGTCTGGCTTAAATTTGTCCAAATCTACCCGCCATCATCTTGCTTTTGGTCTGTCTCTACAAAGAACCTCTAAAAACCTAGCTTTCTAGTTATGAAAAATAATGGAAAAATAAAACCCAATATAGCGTTCGGTTAATGAGAATTTCGTTATGTAATGTAATAAACGATATACGAGTATATGTACGATAAATGAGCCTGAGGGCCTAAAATGGCTGCCTTTATCGCGTGACAAAATGTGAATAAAACATCCGTCAGTTTTTAACACGGATAATAACGTACGAGAGTGACGGATGCTTTATACACATTTTGTCACGCGATATACGCAACCTTGCTAGGTCGGGTCCGCAGATGTACATATAGAGATATATCGGGCTCTCAACAAAAATACAGCGTTGGTGGAATGATGGTCAGAGCAACCAAACGAGGATGGCCGCGCGTTAGAGCCAGTGCCAAAAGTCACGAGTCAGAAACTTTGTTTTAGGGGAGATTTTGCACGTTTTAGTTAATTGTTTTTTTAAATTTTACATGTTATTTTTTTGTCTGCCGTTACATATTATTATATTCTAACGAAAAATCTTGAATTAGCAGTAAAACTATTATATAAAAATATGATTATAACTTAACACAGTTAGGATGAACACAGTGTTAAGTAGCTACGAGGTACAAGAATGTGCGCAAGCACAGCTTGCGCGCCAGCCGGATGTGTGCGCGACCACGTGCCAATTACCCGCATATTTTTTAGCGCCGAGATCTAAGCGCGGACGCTCTGCATGTCGAAGTGAGCCAAGCTTGAAAAGGCAATGTCGTGCAATAAACTTTACGTGACACGGAACTAATACTCTGAGAATTTTATGTTTTTAAACAATAAATTGTGTTTAATTTAGGCGGATCTGAACGGCTGGCACAACTCGATTCGTCTCGTTTGTCAAGTCTGATTCTTTTGTTGCGAACTACCTACGAAAAAGTTGAACTGAAGTTTCAGGCAAGTTATCTATCTATGCATTAGAAATTGTTTATTGACTGACTGACGGACCACGCACTAACCCGCTAGACCTAGAGACTTCAAATTTGAAGGGAATATTACGTGGGTATCCTACCAAGGAAATAAATAGCCATACTTTCAACGAAAAGAAATAGGGCCAGTAGCGGGAAATTTTAATTTTGAATACAGCATCCCTGACAATGTTTGCTCAGAACACTTGTATATGTACGCCTCGAGCACTACTTGGCTAGGCGCTTGAACTACATTACATTACATAGTACCGATATTTTTCTCATTCTTATTCACTTTGCCCAGCAGTGGGATACTATATTCAACAACAAAAATAATAAGATATATAGGCAGCAGGGCAGCTAGTGGCGAGCTGTTGGTGAGTGGCGACACCACCGACCTGAGTGTTCCCGAGGGTAGGTACTGTTCCTCACCTCATCTGGCTTTCACCAGCCGGCTGCGGTGTACAATGACGAGGAAGAGATCCTCACTTCTGGCTTGCCTTTATTGGCGGGTCAGAGTGGAGTCGCAAGAGCTATAATATGCTCGAAGGGCGGATGTATTGCAAAAGTGGCGAGTGGGCACCTTATGGTCGTTTAAAGTCCAGAAGCACCTCTCCACCCTCTGGAACTGTGGCCTCCCTGCTGCTTTGTATATGCGGCTATTTTGGGAGGCCCCTTCCACTGAGACCGCCTCCGCCTTCTATTTCAACCAAAGTAATTAGAATTGGCCAGGCAGGCGCCGTAGTATCATCAATAACCTAGTTCACCAAGCAATATCAGTTCATTCATAAAGCATATTATTCATGTTCCTATCCTGGCCATACTTCTATAGTTTGAACTCAGGGACAATCGCCGGTTGGTGTCCTATCACTTTACAAATTTAAAGTATTTAAACTTGTCTAAAGGGCCTCTGCGTGTTGGCTTCGGCTCCATGTTAGCCTTCCAAAGGTCCGGGACTCCCATAGTCCAGTGATTGGTAATGACATACATAATAATAATGCACTTTCGTTATTTTATTACGTAGGTACTAAAAAATATTATGAATATTAAAACATGTACTTGTATTTATTACTCCAAACGTTAATATTGTGCATAGTGCTACTCGCATCCGCTGGCTTTCCGCGAGGTTCATCAGATCGTAGATCGCTGTAAGGGACTTGCCTTGGATTGGAGAGTATTGAGTGTTGTAAGGTTGTAAAAAGAGAATATTATTTCTTTAATTACTTGTTGTTCCTGTGGTGAGACGCATTACTTGCAATTGCAAACGTCTGGAACGAGTTCGAAGATACTATTGAAATCTAGACAAACGTTGCATAGATTACCGTAGGCAGGTAGGTAGTTTTAAACAAACATCGACTAACTTATTACTTAATTACTATAGGTAAATGCAGAATATCCCTTTCTCATCTTAGCACTTCGACCTTCTCTCATGCTTATTTTTCTGAATATGCGAATTTCCTCACGATATTTTTCCTGTACGGTAGAAACTAAGGTGCCCGCAACACTTAGTTTTATGATGATGATCGTT
Source organism: Acleris sparsana (assembly GCA_923062465.1). NCBI lineage: Eukaryota > Metazoa > Arthropoda > Insecta > Lepidoptera > Tortricidae > Acleris > Acleris sparsana. The sequence continues at coordinate 5,620,716 of OV281286.1, forward strand.
CACTTTCACGCATTTTCCTACAATCTAAACGGTATATATCCGTTTAGGTACGTACCGTAAAATGGTCCTACTTTGCTTCTAGAGTGGTAACTTTACTCCGCCTAAACACTATTGAAGGTTTATAGTTCCTTAATTTCCAGACCAAAATCCCTATGTATAAAAATACATAATAGGTAATGCAAAATACTGATGGCCGATGGGGTCAGAAGGTTCTGGAGTGGCGTCCGCGGACCGGAAGACGAGCTGTAGGTAGGCCTCCAACAAGATGGAGTGACGACCTCGTACGGATCGCGGGACCGCGGTGGATGCGAAAAGCACAAGACCGGTCTGAGTGGAAAGCCTTGGGGGAGGCCTATGTCCAGCAGTGGACGTCTTTCGGCTGACATGATGATGATGATGAATGCAAAATAGCGGATACCCGACTAGTCTAAATAGCTAATCTATTCCACCATATTGCCATTGAAGTACTTATTGTTTTTAAATCTGTCGCTATTACTGTCAAGTAAGTAAATATGAGCTATCGTAACGTTGACATACGACATACATACGATAACACGTCATATGCAATATGGTTTTACCCAGTAGAATAGAGACCCTGTTGCAAGGTAAATTAAATTTATAGTTTCATTTTAAGTGTTTGTCTTTATTAAACTGTAGTTTCGTAATCGACGTTTTATCAACAATATGATTTAAAAAAAATCATCAATGTACCTACTATCTTTATGTTGCGCCCTCTTAACCTGACGATACTCGCTACTGGGTAAAAAATACCATACAATAACTTAAATTTGAACTTTAAAATTATACTAATAAGGAATAGCGAAATACCGCGAAATGCCTAGCCGGTAAGCGTCGGGTTGACTTAGAAAAACTTGGCCATAGCAACCGCCTAGATATCGAACCCGGTAGCTACAAACATCGAATATTTATTTTAACTTCTTTGCACATGACAAAAATGACACAGTCACTATGACATAAAAACTGTACGGACGGACTTAATGTCAAATGATATTCTCTAGCAGCCAACCAGTCGATTTTACAAATCGAGATGCAAAGCCACTAAGGCAACCGACGTTCTATTATAATAATTCATAATTCCCCGCTACTACTTTTCATCGCCAATTCAATACGTTATCACTATCGAGGCTTCCTACCCTACTTGCGCTAAAAAACCGACCGTTAATCTTATATGAGTTATCATCCTAGCCGAATCAGGAGCGCAGCATGACCGTGCTGTCATCGACACAAACAGCTAGGTACTAACGGCAACACAGTTAACTGACCGGATACATATTATTTAATCGAAGCACCTTTAAGCGAACATATAATTACGCACATGTTTAATTACACTTAAAGGTTTTTCTCGCCGCATGAGTTAATTGTATTTGGTTAACAAGTCTAACCTAACCTAACCTACGTAATTACTCGTAATTAATGTTTAAGACATCCTGATAACAACATGGTTTCGCGTTCGCGTTTCGAGCAGCGTTCGATGAAATGATACAATCGATAAAGTTTAATTCTATAAAATGAGGGGTTACCAACTGACCACTAGCAAGCCTTATTGTCAGGTGACAAGATTGACCATTAGTTCATTAGTGAGCAGTTAAGTATGTTGGTGTCGGTACGTACAGCACTAGTTCACATGACCCTCGTGCGCGTAACGGTCAAGCTCAAGCGCCGTGGATGCGGAACTAAGCTCGAGGCTACGTATCATGATGAGGCGAGATAATGATCGAGTGGCAATCGATTACAATTAGAGGAATGCCGCCGCGCGCCCCCCGCGGCGCTGGATTCATCTCGCATTCCTCACGTAATTCGATCAGAACTTTGGAGGCCCAATTTTACCATCGACGTCAAAGTATTACGCGGCTAAATGAAATAACCTTTTAAATTAGGGACAACATGTATGAGACTTCGTACTATGAATTAGCTTGATATTTGAGCAATTAATTAGGTACCAGTTTTTTACTGTAATGACGCGTTAACTTAATTGCTTTCGGTTACACTTACGTAAAACTTAGCTGCTATGCAAACTGGTAAACAAGCAGATCCTTTTACGTAGTAACATCCTCAATGTCGAATACCATAGTGTGCGATTACCTTAGCTTACATAAACGTTGTTATTATCCGATGCATGCCGGTGGGCTCATTTGTATGCCGGCACCGCTTCTCGGAGATTTCGCCTCGGTACCTAGTATATTACGTATTTGCGTTTCGACACGATCCGTCTTTTTTATTTATTTTTTATAATAGTTTCCCACGGGTACGGCCGCAGCATAGTAATTGTGCGATTCAATGGATGTAAATAAAATGGAGCTGCGGTTTTTGCGAATCTTAAGTGAGATATAAACGATGATTCAAGGTGCGGGAAATGCGCGACTATGAAGTAACATCCTGTTGTTGAGCCGCAATTCCTTGAGAGGAGCGAAAGTTGAGCGACTCGTCTTCATTCATTCATGTGGTGTTCTACTCATTGTTACATAATAAGAAGTCAAAGTTCACGGCCGAGTTAACTCGAGCAGCAGGCTTCGACAAACAAGGCGTGTCTAGATTCCTAACTCGGAGGCTGCATCCGGGCCGCGGTCCGCAGGGATCGGGTTACCGCGGGGGCGCGCGAATGTCAAGGAACCCAGCGCGGCGCGCGCCGCCAGTCGCAGGCGCGCCGTCGACATGACTGCGCGCACACACAGCTCGCGAGTCCTCTGCCGGCTCGCCGCGATCTTAGCGGTCACAGTGGCCGCGAAGATTGACAGTAAGCACAGCTCATTATCACTTCTTATTACATTGTAGGTTTCACATAAACATATAATAAGATGATAATAAAACGCAATGATTTATTTCAGACAATGAAGAAATATCCTGCAGTAGAGACGGACTGTACGCCGATTACGACACGGAGTGCCGGGAGTACGTGCGGTGCGCCGGAGGGTCTGCGCGCGGGCGCTACGCGTGCGGCCCGGGACGCGCCTTCAGCGAGGCGGCGGGCGCGTGCGTACCCCGCCGGCGCCAGCCCTGCGCGCGGCGCGTGTGTGTTGCGGGGGATGCGCTCGCGTACGCCTCGCCGGACACGGCCTGCCGCCACTACTACCGCTGCGAGAACGGCACGGCTGTAGAGCACGCGTGTCCCTCGGGCGCCTGGTTTGACCTGGAGCGGCAGGCGTGCACTCGCGGCGCCGGCACCTGCTACGAGCCGCTGTGCGCCGGGCTGCCCGACGGAGACTACCCGGACTCGTCGCACGAGTGCCGGCGCACGCTGCGCTGCCGCGGCGGCGAGCTGCGCGCCGTGGTCTCCTGCGCCGGGCGGTGCCCCGCCGCCTGCCCGCCGCCGCGCGCCGCCGCCGTGCCGCTGCCGGCCGGCGACGCCGACTTCTGCTCGGACGAGACGTGCTCGTCGCTCTGCCAGCACGCCGAGGACGGCGCGTACGCGGACCGCTCCACCGGCTGCCGCGAGTACTTCGTGTGCGAGGCGCGGCACGTCACGCGGCGCGGAGTGTGCGAGCCGGGCCTGCTGTTCTCGGCCGACGCGGGCGGCTGCGAGCCGGCGGCGAGCACCACGTGCCCTCCTCCGGCGCGGAGTCCGTGCTACAACCGGCCGGACGGTCGGCACCGGGACTGGCGCGACTGCAGCTCGTGGTTCGAGTGCCGACGCGAGCGCGTGGTGTCCCGTGGCTCGTGCGGCGCGCAGGTGTGGGACGGCGCGGGCTGCGTGTCGCCGGGAGCGTTCGCGTGCGACGGTCCGGCGCCGGCAGACGAGTGCGAGCTGCGCCCGAGCGGCACGTACCAGGACCTGGCCTCGAACTGCACGCGCTACTACCACTGCGAGGGCCGCATGCGCACGATGATGGCGTGCGCCGCGGGAAGCGCGTTTGACGGCTTGCGCTGCTCGGAGGACGCGGCAGCACGGCGCGAGTGCCCGAGCCTGCAGCGCGACAGCTGCTGGGCGCGTGCGGACGGGCGCTACCGCGCGCGCGGGGCGGGCTGCCGCGGCTACTACGTGTGCGCGGGCGGCGAGAAGGCGGCGTACGCGTGCGCGGCGGGCAGCGCCTTCGACGGCGACGCGTGCGTGCCCGCGCCCGCGCGCGCCGCCTGCGCCGGGGACGACTACTCCTGCAGCGCGCTCGCCGACGGGTACCACGCCGACACCGAAACCAACTGCCACAGGTCAGTTATTTTTTGTTGTATTATCAAAGAGGTACACAACTAAAATTCGAGCCAACGTAGGTACCACTTTTAAAGAGTTCCAATTGTCAATAGCCAAAAGTGTGAGGAAAGACATACGTATAAGTATGAGTATACTACGAGTAAGTATAATATTTACGGAACTCCAAAACAAATATTTAAGTAGCTGACTTTGGTGCCTTGCCATCATAGCAAACATCCGGCTTAACATAGAATTACAAGCACGAATCAAGCTTGCATTTGCATTGGCTGGCTTCATTTATACACCATTCAATATATTTTTCAAGCTTTGCTTCCACATGTTTTACCTTGCACGGTAACTTATGTTGTGACCCATTTCAAGAAAAATATATGCTTTAAGTCCTCAATGTCATTAGAGATGTCAAATCATTTATAAGTTTTAGAGAACTCAACCTTATTGTTATAGAATGACAGATTGACTTTGGACTTAAGGAAGGTATAGCTGAGAAACGTGAGTAAATCGCCTGTAGCATGTAGTTGTGCACAAAACTAATAGGGAATTTACTTTAAATTTCAAATATAGGTATAATGTCAAATGGTCTATACAGATGTGTTACAACTACATGCGATTTTCTTACGTTTCTCACCTATACCATATTCAAGTCTTTGACTGTACATACCCTTATTAGTTTTCCAACTTGTGTTCGCACTGTTGTGTTCCGGTTTGGGGATAAGACAGCCGGTGTAATGACTAGCATAGAGGCATTCCATCTTAGTCCTCAGGGTTGGCAACGCATTTGCAGTCTTAGTCTTGTAGTCTTGTCTATGCGAATGTCTATGGGTCACAGTTTCCGCTTACCATCAGGTGGCCTGTGTGCTCGTTTGCCTTCTCTATGTCATAAAAAAAAAAAAAAATGCTGGGGCTTCATTGTATTCAGTAAAACAATATTGCTTTTGACATGTTATCGTGGGTCTTGTTTTTAACTCGGCCACCATGGCAATGAAGTAGTAGTTATCATAACGTTGACACTTCGATAACATGGCATAAGCAATATTGTTAGGTATAGGGAGCAGAACCAAACCCAGACGTACATCTGCGGCCTATAGGTATTCTGTGCAAATTGTCTTTATTAGGTATACCTACTGGACCGACTTAATCGATTTTTGCTAAATTTCTTAACCCTTTGTTTTTTTTTTGCCGTATATATAAGTATAAATCAATATAGCAATAAAACACAATCCAATATTCTCTAGGAAGATTGGTGGCAACGTTGTACGGTGATATGTAGTACAGAGGGCAAGATAGTTTTAACCTCTGTACCACTGCGAGTCCACTTGAAAAGAGAAGTAAGATGCCAGGATACACGAAATAAGTCCAAGTCTTCTATCACTGTGCAACACAAAGGCATTAAAAGTACAAATCACTAACAGAAACGAACTTTGAACACCTAAATACTATTTACAAAAAAAAAAACTAAAACAAATTACACATCCGCCATCTTTTGACGTTGCAAATAGCCCCTTCTTAACCCTTAAAGGCTTAAACATATCACAAACCATTTAAAAAATACTTCCTATATATATAGGTAGTGCCAGTTGTAGCAGATGAAATATGGCGTTTCGTGAACCAAAGATTTCCTTTGGCAGGATTGGTCCTTAGGACCCAAGGATGAATTTTAAAAGTGTCGCCACCAAATTTTTTTAGGGGGGGGGAGTGCCAACTTTATCTTTATATCCACATGGGGTAAGCTACTAGGCCAAGTTTGGTATCATTTTCGTATAAATTGAGGATGCCGAATTCGTTTATGGTATCATATTGACACCGTCCCGAAGTATAAATATATAAAATATAAGAAAACTTGATTACTAATTGCCTATTTAACAAGGAAAAGTTCCATAACTTATAAACAAGTATAAATATTGAAAAAAAGAGATGCTATAGATATTACTCGTTCACTAAAATAATATTTAATGTCAAATTAAAATGTTTCGTATGGGTTGTAGATCAAAAAAAACTGTTGACGGTGCTAAACATTTAAATGAAAAAAATCTTGTTCAACTGTTTATTAAGATGTAAATAAATATATTTAAGTAATGGTTATGCATTCCGTTTAAGGCCAATTCGTGCCATAACATCAAAGAAAATAATAATAAAGGAATTATCTGCGTCATAGCTTATTTACAAAGGTATTAAATTTATTACATAAAATAGTTTAAAGTGGTCCAGGTGTTTCCACATTTACTAGGCCGACAGTCTCTGGATCCAATCCAGCCTCATCTCCATTCACCCCCAGCATGAAAAATCTGCGTTGCTCTACTTCATAAAAACATCTTAGGAACCCAAACATGAATCCTGCTAAAGGAAATCTTTGGTTCAGAAAAAGCCATATTTGACCTTTTTATGTCGTATAGAAACGCAACTATTTATTATTATTAGCCTTCAAATTGCATTTTGAATTGAAAAATCACAGACTTTCCGCACTTGCATCAAAATTTCCTATTTAAGAGATAAGTAGGTACCTCACTGGATATTATTATGTAAAAAATGGGAGGGTATAGGTCCCGTATTAATAAAAAAGTTTTTCAAATTTTATTTTGCACTTTGTAGACGTAATTTAATTGTATAACTGTGACAAATTACAGCTTTGTAGTACTAAGGGTATCTGAGCTAGACCGCTGAGAGTCAGACATGGCGAAACGAGAAGGGTTCCTTGTTTAAAAAAAACGATAAAAGATGTTTATTCAATAAGTAGGCCGCACGGGCACTTTTACACGTCAAAAATCTACCAGCGCTTCGCAAGAGACCACTGCTGAGAAGAAACGCCGCAAGAAACTCAACCATTTTATTTCGGAACCCTATAAACACGACTAACACTTACACGTCATACCTATTACAACCAATTATCTTCTCACCTTAACGTCACTGCGACCTAGTTACCACCACTATGGCTTGACTATGACCGACAGGAAGCATCAGAAGCATCAGTATCAGAATGAATATGGAGCTGTTCATTAAAAAACAGGTACCTTGTAACTTGTTTAACCGACTTCAAAAAGTAGAAGATTCTGGCTGTATGTATGTTCTTTTTACTCGTTTGGATGTTCACAGACTTTTTATAACCTAATAACTTGTTTGACAAAACCACAAAAGTTATACTCTATATATCTGTCGATAATGTTTAATTACAACTTACAAGGAAAGGTCCGTCCGGCTCCGATTTTGTTGATTTTGATATACTCGTATGTTAGAGAGTAGTCTAAAATAAAAATAAATACCCTTCAAAGTTATATACTTCCCATTGAAGATGTACTGTCACTGGTTTTTTTTTTAAATATGAGTTTTAGCCAATATGACAAAACACGTGCTCATATTTTTTTCATGTTCTTAAACATATAATCAAACTAGTAGGAAACTAGCAACTTTAAAAAATCCCTATAAATGTTAGGGTTTAATCACTTTTCAGTACTTTGGAGGTATTTTTCCCAACAGGTTGAGTCTGGGCAGCTAAAAAAAAATACGTGTCTTCTATTTTAGATTACCTACTCTCTAACATATATCAAAATAAACAAAATCATAATATAACAGAAAATGCAAGTTTTTGATACGTAAGTTTCGATTTTGAGACAAACCCTGAAGAAAGCTGGGCTAAAATTGTCAACTTTTGAAAAGGTTATTTTTTTTATATTTTTTTTTTACCAAACAGGGAACGACACCCCTCATGCCGTGGAAAATAAAAAAAATCTGCTCTTAATTATGTACAATTATTTTAGGTCTTACTTATTCTGTCCATAATATCCTATTGTGCATACAATCTAAATCTAAACGTACATCTAAATGAATAATTTACTCATGCGATGAGGTTCTACATTGACTGGTTCATGCACAGGACTAGAAGCTACATCTCTTGCTATCCTTGGGGCCAATTATCCATTATAATTAACCAAGCCATTATCCACACAAAGCCACGAAACAGATTCTTTAATTTTCGCCTCAGTATATCCTTATTCAAAAGCCCTAATTAATCATTCCAGTTATTTCTACTGCGAAGGCGGCGATCGGTTGGCCACGCTTACTTGTCTTGGTGGAAAGATCTTTGACGGACGCGCCTGCGTGGACCCTGTTCACCACGACTGCGGCGCACCTCGTCGGAACACCGTCGAAAACGGCGGAGCTGTCTGCGAAAAGGACGGGTTCTTCGTCCAACAAGGAACAGAATGCAAGAGGTACTACTTCTGCGTCACGGGAGAACGGACCTACCTCACCTGTCCCCCTGATCAGCTGTTCAATGGGCAAGTGTGCGTGCCAGCAAACCAGTACTCGTGCCCTGGATGAGGAAGTCCTTTTCAAGGAGAGGAACATTAGTTGCGCTCGCCGCGAGGGGGAGACAAGTACCTGACTGATATTTATTAGTAAACCTACAAGGCTGTGATTATGTACTATGAATTACTGTCCCTAACAAAAGGGTGCATATGTTATAACTCGACCTGCCCATGGTTAGAAGAGCGCGGGGGGGGGGGGGGGGGGGGAACGCGCTCGACCAATCAGTCAGTGTCACATCACATCAGTGTGCTGACGCTCACGGTCGGTTAGAATCTCCAATCACAATTTAACGTTTTCTTATAGCTTCAATTTGTTTGCTGTTAAATGCACTTGCACCCTTTTGACTGGGTTTTCTGTTGTATATTTTAGGCTAGTAGTCCACTCATCTAAGATTTAGCTCGACCATCTACCTCTTAGTTCGATTATTAATGAATTCACGCATCGTTTATGTATATTTTTATTTGCATAGAAACTGTAAAGCGACCTAAGTTTACATTTTAATTACATAGTGACTATATCTTACAATATGACTTTAAAACCAAGGTATATAATAAGCTCTGTGAATAAAAAAATAAATCTTTTAAACTTACTTAAAAGAATAATGCATTTATTTCCGTGCCCCTACACGGTATCTGGCACCGAGCTCGGTGGTTTTACGCCCTCGGGCGACACTGGCAACACTAGCACACGACAAATTACAAAAATAGCCGACTTTCCAGGGTGTGTTCTAAGCATAGATAAAATACAAAAATATAGGAATTGCAACAGCAACCCCTGTAGAGTGGCCGCCATTTAACTTTTTGGATTCAAATGACAGAACCTACAGTTTTTTAAGCGGGAAACTAATAATTTTATATATAAAAATATATTTATATTATTTAGAAGAAATATATTTTAAATTATATTTTATAATACAAAGATGAACATATGTTTAAAGTCCGAACTCGGTGCCAGGACACAGTAGGAAAAGACGTAATATACTTTTAACATTTTTATAATAGCGAAAATATTTCAAAATAATAATCTTATACACCTTGTGACAATTGATATCGTCTGAGATTATGGAATAGATATAACTAGTATCTAACTACTGTTAATGTTTGGCAATATTACAATGTAAAAGCATGACATTTCTTTACAATTCAATGTTATTACAAAAGTGTGTAATAAACCAATTTCTGATCAATCTCGTTTTTCTTAGCAATTAACGGAAGTAAATAACATTTTTTAATGTTAATGGCAAACACATTGAACGAGAAATATTAAGTGTTAATTTATACATAATTTTAATTATAAGATTTTTTATTGGTCCACACCAAATACGCATATCAATGACTTACGATGTTACTGTTTTCCAAAACATGGCAAATGTTAGTAAACCTCATTTGTTGAAATATTTAATTTATCATACGACGCTTGATAGTGAGAGTAAGTGGATAATATAACAAAGGCAATAATAATTTAACTATATTACAAAGTAGGTATGATGTAAACTAAGCTAACTAGCTTTACTACCGTCCGAAGCAAAAAGTCAGTATACGCAAAAGGATTTCACTCTCTTATACTGTCTTTTTCATTTGGAGGGCGAGCACTAATGAATGTGTAATTACAATGATTTCTCCGCTTCCGTGAAATAAAGACTATTATTGAGTCGTGGCTATCAGAACTTTGATTGTCTCTAAGAGTTATTATTGTCCAGCGAGTAAGTGTACAACACTTAGGTACGGAGTACTAAGTTGAAAAGCACCAAATAAATAAATAAAACATAATTTTGTCAAGAAATGTGACGACTTTAAACTCTCTTTAATGGCCGTCACTAAACTGGGAATATTCCCACCTGTTTACCACCCCCTTTGTTATCAGCAACAACTACTGGGATGAAATAACAAAACTGGCAGCAAAAGCGTGGTAACTGGTGGGTAAAACCCGACAACTTTAATGATCTTGCAGTGACTTTTACAATTTATCGGCATAAGATTGTAAACTGCATTAGTTTTGATGTTCCTGGCCATTTAAGAGTCTGAAGCATCCCATATACACATCTTTGGCTTGCTCGTTCCCAAATGCAACTGAAAAAACATCAACACGCGAGAAATTTCAATACAATTTACATACTCGTACGGTCGGCCAAGAAAGCGGTCTACAGGTGTAGTGCATAATTGCTTTCCTTCGTATTTTCACGGAAATGTACGAACGTATCATGCTACTTCAGTCAACCTCAGTACTTTTTGTACTGTGACCGACTGAAATAGCAAGACGCGTTCGTACGTTTTCGTGAAAATACGAAGGCAAACAATTATGCACTACATCTGTACCAGTTTTGACAAAAGTTTCTGTGATATCTAATTATCGCTTAGGTTGACACTTTTCACTGTCTTAATATTATTGCAAGGGAAAATCGAACTTGTTGTATCATGACGTGCAAATGAACTTCAACCGTAGGTGGTAGACCACATTATTGGCCGACTGTACCATCCAAGATTCCACTTGGAATGGAATTGAATAAATACCACGCCTATAAAAAGATATTTTTATCGCAAAAGGCTAAACCATGCTAAACTAAATAAAACTCCGGCCAATTTTGACTACTTACATATATCCATAATTATAAATGTAACACAACTGATAAAATATACTCTTCACTAGTATTGTTTTTAATAATACTTGATAAAATTTTGTTCATTAACATTAAAATATTTTTTTTAAATAAAATAATCACTTTGTGATACTTTAAAAACGCAAAGAAGCAATCGTTACATTTCACTTTATTTAATACAAGATAAAAATACACAGGGCTGACCACATGTAAGTAATAACAACACTCCGGTAAATAGAAATACTTAAACAATGTTTTCTTGGACCGAAGCCATTTGCTTGAAAATTAAGGCTGTTTTTGAATCAATCAACGACATAGATCAAGTATACAGAAAAACAGGTGACATGTTTTTTAAGGCTAACTTTGAGTAGTACATAGAGGAATATAGTTACCAACGATACAAATGTGTTGAAACGTTGGCCACTTCGTAAAGTCTATCATGGTGGCAAGACTCCTTTAGATTAGACCAATGATAAGATCGAATTATAGCCCTAACAGTAATCATGTACATAACAGGTATTGACATAAACATCTATGTAGAGGTCTTCAATAACAAATAACATCTCATAATTAGTTATTAGACAACACTCAAGCTTATATTACACTGAGATTGTTCATTATAAAACTTATAATCCACTTGAAGTTCGCACGTTGTTAAAATCAGCTGTTTCAGACGCTTAGTAGAAGGGATCAAAAATATCTACACACGATTATATTGTCAAGGGAATAAGACCGTGTGTAGATAATTTTGATTGAGCTATTCGACTGTCCATCTGACTGCTGCTGGCAATTGAAATATCGCGTCATTTTCACGGGTCCAAGTGTAAACTGATCAAGTGTTAACTCATACGAACCTACGAATCACCTTGAACTGTGGCAATGTTAGATTGACTCTATCGATTAGAGGAACTCTACGCTGTGTACTTAGTATTGGATAATAATTGTCTTGTTTAATTTTGAACAATTACAGGTACCAAACGGGTTTGGTACACGTGTACCAAACATGCATGGGAATCATATGGAAATCAATTACCGTGCGTTAGTCTCAATGATGGCTCCATCGAATTGAATTTATAAAAAATGTTGTATTAATAATTGTCAGGAAATATTTCATAAAAATAAACGTCCAAGCGACACCGGGCACGAACAGCTAGTAATAAATAAATTTAATGCTTTATGTAATCATTTAAGTGAAGTATAAAATATTATTTAAAATACTTGAAGGAAAGGTTCAGTCTTAGATCAATAGCTGATAGGTGAAACATTCGTTGGACCATTTATAAGAAATACATACATTTACTAACTAAACGATTATTAAAGACAATTCCATAAATATTTATAATTTCTCGAATGTATTTTACATTCCTTATACTGCCTTAACAAGAAGTGCTGCCTACCAGCTATAAAAGAAAAGATACTGAGTGTCAGCACCTCATGTTAATTCGCTAAACACATTCAGAATACATGATTCTACATTCGATGAACTATGTATAACATGCCTATGAACATCTAATATACATTGATATAATCGGCTTCAAAGAGCAAATCGGACTCTGGAGTTCGGACACGCTCTTAAACAGATACAAATAATCTTTTATATTTAACTTTACTTTATAGGAATCGGGACCTGCATTATTTTCTAAAAAAATTAAGCAGGACACATTTTGAACACATCCTCAAGTATACAAATATAAGGTTGAATTTCGAACAACTCTGTACACTTACTTCGGTTTACATTACACAAATGAATCACCCGTTCTCACGAACCGCATGTATACCTGGTTTTAAATGAACCCCTATTAGGATACGGGGCCATTATTTCACCCCAACGCGTCGTCATTAAAATCAAGAAGATTAAAATTTAATTGAAAATCACACAAGTTCTAACATCATACTAATATTCTAACAATTAAGTATGATTTTGGAAGAGCCGCGTCTATTTCTCATGCCAACTGATACGAAGTTACTCGAGCTGCACGAGATTTAGAGACCAAGTTAGGTGGATAATAATTTCTCAGTATTTTAATAAGGGTTTAAAGAGCGCACGTGCAACTTCAAAACCGTAGAAGATTCAACCTTCCATGCCTACAAAAAAGGTTGCACATGCAACATAACTTTCCTAACAATGGCGCCCTTGTTATTAGAAAGGCAGTGTGGTAATGCTACAAACTGTAACAGCGCCATCTAGATCACAATACCGTTAAGAGGGTTGTGAAGCGACGCTTGAATCGCGTGGCCGTCAAACAAATCCATACAAATTTAGCTCCGGGCAATAACGTTTCTCACCCCCTAAATCAAATCCGGGTTTCACGATTTTGGAATACGTTCTAGTTATTATGAAGGAGATGAGGTTTACACGTTTCGTTTTCTTTATTTTTTTTCTACCCAAGAAATATATTTTTAGAAAGGAAAAAGTACAGACCTAGTTTTTCATAACATCTACAACATATTCAAAAATCGTAAAAGTCCGGCTTGGTTTAATGGGAGAGAAGCGTTACCGCATTTTGTATGGAAGTCTTCAGCTTCACGACCCTCTTATCATTTCTTGTTAGCTTTATTTTATATAATACGCGTACTCAATGACTGTTTCCTGCGTCTCCTCGTACCTGGTGAAAAGAAATAATAAAACTGTTGAAACACACTCTTGTAACCCGCAACTTTAGACTTTAAAATAATTACAATTTCATCACATAAAAATTACGTTGGCGAACCGTTTAGAAATATTAAAATTTGCCGTCACGCGGACATATAGGATATTATAATGTGTCAATAAAGTTGTGCTCCGTTCGAGGTGACATTGGCAATATGATCCAGTATTTACTCAAATACTGCCACTTTACATAGCGGAGCCATTTAATAATTTAGTTTCACTTGTGACCGCATGAAAATATTTTTCGTGCTTTGCTACTGTAATTTTGATTTCGTTAACAGTACCAGCAGGCCATCCATAGTGTAACGGAAGCGTTGTTATGGTGAATAAAGTTCCGCATTGAGCATTGTTATGGTAACGTTCTATAATAATCATTACAGATTCCAAAAATCAGCGCTGCAGGTGTTTATCACCTCAGCATTACCGAACTATAAACTCCACTTGAATAATGAAAATTGTTTTGCCGGTAAGTAACTTGCCAGCAGAAAAGTCATAAAAGATATCCATTGCGGTATAAATGAGCTCACATACTTACGCTTTTAATCATGACCTTCGGTTACTCTTCTTTCTAAATTCACAGATCATAATAGGATTAATTATGTGAGAGTTGCATTATGAAGTATTATAGAACGGTAGTATATAAGACTCACGGCTACTGGTCGCTGGTGCCGGCGCGCGGCGCGGGCGCGAGCAGCGCGGCGGCGTCCCACACCTTGATGACGCGGTCCTTGCCCGCCGTGACCAGCCGGCCCGTGGCCTCGTCCAGGTACAGCGACGCCACGGCGTGCTTCATGTCGTGGAACGACGCTAGGGACTCGCGGCTGGAACAACAAGTAATTAAGTCGTGTTTAGGTGGGTCGACACTATAGGGCTCCATCGGTTCGGACTGCGTGGAAAATCTGCAGGACTTGTGACTCTAAATGTGGACAGTGTACATCATGCCCTTGGTATGGATCACATCGCAACAGTACGACGAATCATGACAAGTACCGCACCGGTAACGACACGGCCATGGACCCGCCTTATAATATACTTATATTGGTCATTTTTCTGAAAACTATGTTATGCTGGAGTTACTTATTTCAGATCAAATCCAATATTTTATTGCTATACGTAGGTATGGTTAGGTTGGATTTATAAGCGATATTTAAACCTCTTCTAATAAATAACATTGCATTCGGAATTATTGTTCTTTGGAATTATGTAGTGTACTCTGGTAAATTCATATTGTTTTTGATATATTATCGTATTTTCAACGTTACGATAACTTTTATTTACTTGATTCTAATAGCAGCCGACTCAAAAGCAATACGACAGCATGTTTAAGGCAATATGCTCTAACCCAGTTGGATAGAGCCACACCACAGATACAGTCGAGTTCATAAATATATACACTTTAGTACCTTGTTTAGTGCCGTGTGGTTTCCGGCTTAGAATAGTGCCACTGCATGCCTTCCTGTGGAAGTCGTAAGAGACGACTAAGGGATTGAAGGCTTGTAGTATTGTTAGGCGAAACATTTTGGCTTCTTTGCGAAAAATGTGGTTATAGAATTAACAACAAGTTGTCAGAGCTGTTAATTCTGTAGCTCTGCCTACCCCACTCTGGTTGAAGGCGTGGCGGTATGTATGTTGTACCTTGTTTATTTAATGTCATATTCAAACCGCCATATATGAATTATCACAGCGACTAAAGTGATAAGGTACTAAAGTGTATACATTATATTTATGAACTTGACTGTACGTCGTACTGTCGACTTCAAAGATATGTTTTTACACCTATATTTCAATGGAACAAGGTTAAAAAATGTAAACATATCTTTGACATCCACCATACAAACAGAAGTCAAGACTCAGAGGCAGCAGGTCCGACACTTCTGCTCCAAAACTTATATTTGATGTTTAGCTACATTTGATAAGTTTTTCGGTGGCGGGGGCTGGTATACTCACGGCTCGTGCCGCAGCGTGTCGTAGCAGGCGGTGCAGACGCGCTGCGAGAACTCGAAGCCCATGATGGGCAGCGGCAGCCGGTGCGGGGAGCACGCCGCGCACGCCGCCGCGCCGCACCAGCGGCAGTGGTGCTGCCGCAGACCTGCCGCCACCACCAGCGTTACTCAAACCGACAAATACACCATTACAAATGTTTATTCTCTAACATGCTCGGAAAGGGTGGCTTTTCTTTTGAAAAACGAAGACGGAAAGACCCTAATTTTCCTATAATATCGTAGTAATTCCTGTCCACTGCGAAATTTTATTCAAAGTTGCTCTCTATTGCATATAAAAGGAAGGGACCATAAAAGAAATCCCATACACCCAACTTATACCCACCCACCTAGTGTTGGGCGGCGGCGGCGGCGGCGGTGCATTGTGCGTGAATCTATCTTAATCCTCGTAGCATTTTAAGAAAAAAGCATTACACATGCCTCGTCGGAAATAGGAATTGCCTGACTCTGATTTTAGCAAGCCTCGCCAAGGCTCGCCCCGCCAAGGCTCGCCCCGCCAACCACCTCGTCAGCTGATTCCCAACTTTGCCTAGGCAATAATCTAATACCCAAGGCCACAACGATAGATAGCCGTTGTGGTATGCTGAAAAGAGACACAAAAACAGTGAGTTGTTGGGGCTCACTCACCCAGCTGCTTCTTCTCCATCATGGCGCGCACGTTCCAGATGAAGGGCGCGCGGCACAGCTCGCACACGTCGCTCTCGCGCCACGCGGGCGTCTCGCGGCGCCGCACGCCCATCTCCCACACGCCCAGCGCGCCGTCCTCGCCCGCGGACACCAGGCGCAGGCACGAGTTCACGTACCACAGGCCTGACACTTTGTTACTGCACCACAAAATGCAACATTATTTATGAAAAATGCTCACGATTCTCGTATTAGTTTAGTGGATCTATACTTCATTAGTTAAGCCCTTAACTAGGTTAAGGAATTCATGTTTCCCCCATAAAATCTTCTCAATAGTAGGTACCCACTTGTGTTAGTACCTAAGGCTGAAACTCTATTTTGACGTGTGATTTGTCAGCCTGGGTAAGGGTTAGTAAGGTATCTAGTGGTGCTTTCCTATATTCAAAACCGAGGATAGAGTTGTTACGTCTCGTTAAAATGTGACATTTACTCCGTACAAAATGTGTCGAATTTTAACGAGACGTCCCCGCTCTATCTACGGCTTTGAATATAGGAACGCACGATAAGTAAGTAAATATAAACAAACGAAACCACGTGATACACTGAATCAGCCAATAGAACCATAACACTGTTACGTCAGTTCAACAAATCAGTTTTGATTGCGTGTTGAACTTTTTCTCTGAAGCCAACGTGCTGAAACATTTTGCATTGCAAATTTTGTTTACATAAAAGAGCTGTGGATGTGTTCCGTATAATTTGGTGCCTTCTAAAAGAGAATGCCACCAAGCAACAGCAAGACTATTAGTTTTTTAATAATTAATACAAAGACGACGTAGGTGTAAAACCCTCGGTGATCGAGTGAGACTCGTACGTAAAAGGTTTTCTTTATGGCATGGAGAAAGAAGATGAACCATACAGTCCGCCTGATGGAATATAATTGCAATCACATTGCAAATGCGTTACAAACGTTTAGCCCTAGATGGAAGTTAGTAATTTTTTTTTATGGCATGGATAAGGCAAACGAGCACTCAGGCCACCTGATGGTAACTGTGACCCATAGACATTCGCATTCACAAGACTGCAATCCTAGGACTGCAAATGCGTAGCCAACCCAGAGGAATAAGATGGTATGCCTCAATGCTAGTCATTACACCGGCTGTCTTACAAAAAGGAGGATTATGATTTTGACCGGTATGTATGTTTTGTAAATACGCCCAAATAAAACCTAAACAATGTAAATCATAGATAACATTTTATAACAAATTAATTGCAAAATAAAGGCACGATCGAGCTATGAAACATATCAAAGAAAAAGCACGTCATTTTGACGCGCGTTCGTTGGTCGCGTGCCAGCAGGCGGCTTTAAAAATAGGGAAAGCAAAAACTGCATTCACGCAAACTAGTTGCTTTCGATGCTTCGCCATAAATATAACTGATTTCATGATTTGTTAATTAGTCACGTAATGTTTATGAAATGCATACCACCTTAGATGAAGGTTGAAGAAGAATGTATCGATTCAATGGATTTATAGGCTTTCAACTAAAAGTGTTCAGTAATAATTTATCAATGATTCTAACATATAAATTAGTTATGATTGTAAAGACGGGATTAGGGTTGCCAGAGCTAAATGAAGAAAAGCCGGATAATTTGCACTAAAAGCCTGACACACTGGGAGAAACATCTTTTATTTGAGAATTTATCTGGCAACTCTAGACGAGATTCATTAGCCCATATCAGCTACAACTTGAGACTATTTAACCAAAATGTATTTTTATGACGCATATTTCCTATTAACTTTTCTCACAATCGGTTTTTTTTTCTATTCGTAATTAAGTCGGTTTAGGTTATGTTCGTTTTGCAACGGGCCCGAAGGGTCGAAGCATCCAGAAGTAGGAGCTCATGTGACCTCACAGTAAATATGCTCTCATTATCCACGCTTACCTGTGACCTCAGTTGAATATTCGAGCAATTCAATATATTGACCAAAATAATGATAACTACCAGCATCTTATGTTGTAAAGAGAAGTACCGGGATTAGCTATTACATTCCATTCAAAAGAAACTTGTTAACTTTATTCGGGATATGCGAATACGACCAAAGACGACTACGAGTATGTTTATCATTAGGGTACCTCAAAGGGATAAGTTTGCCGTTGTACTTTTTTTTGTACAATGAAGAAAAACCGCCCCCTTGGAGTTCGTACCCTCTCAAGGACACTCACCTGTGACCTTGCAATTCATACGCCGTCCCTTTCTGGCCGCCGATATCCCACACTATAATGGTCTGGTCGAAGGACCCGCTGAACAACAGCTGGGGCTGCGCCGCCCAGTTCAACACGCGGACTGACCTAAAAACACGACAGCGAAATTGACAACTGGAACATTTTTAATAAAATTGTCTCAAAAGAATACTATTTTTTCTGTTCATTATTTACTGAGAAACAAAACGATTTAATAATATTTTAAAAAAATTCAATAATTTTATTAAATTTTTGGACCTTATTTCAATGATTACTCCATAAAATAAATAAAATCATATCTTTGATGTCGAGCGACGTCCATACACTAATAAAAGAATATACGGCCATCGCGTGATATAATATACATAGAAGTGTACATAGAACTTATAGTCAGTGGCATAGGGGCTCGGTATATATTTATGACTTCGACTAAATGACAAACGAGGCATAATTCCAAGCAAACGTTTAATATCTTTTCCTTTTTAGCATTTCATTTACTATGTTTTTTTATCGAAATGGTAACGCATCTTTAAAGAAGTCATAATTATCTGTAATGTACAGGCTCTGAATAAAAATACTGTGTCACATCGAAGAATGGACATCATGGACATGGTAAAACTATCGCGTCCTTACTAAACTCCCCCTCCCACAGCTTGTTCACATACTAATGTGAATTGAATGTTTCTTAGCATGCTTATCTTACAATATTAGATAGATAAAAACCAACGATATAATGACGATTCCTTCTTTCAGAGTTGATATCTCTCAAACGGCCCGACGGTTTCCATGACACCAAGCTAAAAACCACAAATAAAAAAAACACATCCAAATCGTTTCGGAGCCGTCACCCGTTTACTAGCTACGATGCCGCAGAGAGATACAAAGATACACAGAAACACACTTCAAATCAAACACACCTCTTTTTGCGTCGAGGGTAAAAACCAGGCCAAGAGCGAGTCGGGTGGTACAGAATCCTTAAGTGCGAGTCCGACTCGCATGTCACTGGTTGTTTTATTCGGCGTCAAAATCCGAGTTATCTCACCCCGTATGTCCCTTGAGCATGGTCACAAGTGTAGCTCCGTTGTTGTCTAGCTTTAGCATCGTGATCTGCCCGCTGTAATCGCCCACAAACGCGTACTTCGATTGGGAGTCGAACCTGATATACTGTTCAGGATTTATTGCAATATGTGTGACACGAAACATTTACCCTTTTGAACGCCTTGCGTCGAAAAAACGTGTCACTCACACGCCAAACATGTTTGTTATGCTATGAAAATTACAACTTTATTGATACGCAACAAAGTGTCTTTTAATATTGAACTTGTGACGGCAGTAGCCGTCGAGGCGTCAGTGGCACGACTTTCATTTGACGGCCAAAGCCGTCTGTGGCGTTCCAAAAGTTAACGTTCGTGTACTTGCATCGTGAACTTAATTCGCTCCTGTGTCATTTTAAATCAGCAATGCAGCATAAAAATTTAAAAAAAAGCCGCAGTACTATGACACGGATTCGCCTTCGAGCTGGCTATAAGAGCTATAAAGCTAATAAGAAGCCAAATCGCACCATGAAGCAGAACCTTCAAGTTAAAAAGCGAGTTTGTTGTATAAAAATTTAAAGGGTGCTACTTGATGGACGACGAAACCTATGTTAAACTCGATTTTAAACAACTACCCGGTTCAAAGTATTACTTGGCTGATGCTAGAGGAAATGTTGAAGAAAAATATAAGTTTTTTAAATTGGAGAAATTCGCAAATTAACACATGATATGGCAAGGGATCTCTAGTTGAAGCTTAAAGACCAAAATTTTCGTTGAGTGACCAAAATTTTCTACAATAACGTCAGTTGTTTACATGATCATGGTCAGGTGCCTGCTGCAGAAACGAGTTTTATCTTTCATTAGAAACCACCGTCTTCCTGTGAAGTTTTGGCCAGATTTAGCTACCTGCCATTACTCAAAAAAGGTACTATAGTGGTATGAAACCAATCAGGTCGATTACGTGCCTCGTGACATGAATCCTCCAAATTGTCCACAGTTTCGACCAATTGAGAACTACTGGACAATTATGAAAAGGAAAGTCAAAAAGAGTAGCAAAATGGTCAAAGATGTAAATTCGTTGCGATCGACATGGAATCTTCAAGCCAAATTAGTAAACAAAAGCACTGTTCAGAAGATGTTGGGATCTATTACGAAAAAAGTTCGGAATTACATACCTAAATGGTTTTGACAACTGTATAGGTATTTTTAGTGAAAAATGGTAAAATAATAATACATATTTTTCAATTTATTATACTAAATGTTTTATTCCATTAATTATTTTAAATTTTATAACCTTGGTAATATGTACCAATTCTACATGAACTACGCTTTAGTTAAAAACATAATTATGAGTGATTTTTAAAATGTGATATGTTATAATACTTGGCAACATTTTTGCGTTGCGACAGCAAGCTTAACGTTTGTCACCGCAAGTGGAGTAAGTTCGCGAACTCTAAGGTCACGATTTTATAGCCCGTACGTCTATCAGCCCTTTTAACCAACTCAAGAAGATTTGTCTAATTTTAACGTGGTTTTAAAAAAGGATACTGCAACGCTGTGCACCAGGCCTCGAAGGAGTAGCCGCCGACCCGCCGGCCGGTCTCGCTGCAGTGGTACGAGAACAGTTTATCGCGGCTAACGGACAGCACCCACTCGCAGCTCAGGGAGAACACCACGCCGGACACACGCGCCGTGTGAGCCAGGTACTCGCGGGTCTGGACAAACAACCAGAGTTGGTCAGCATGTTGTCATTGTCACAGCTGTTTATCTAACGAAAGCGGGTGGGCCATATTATCAAACTGGGATTACATAGATTACATGAAATTACATTGTCAATGTTGTGTTTTCAATCTAATATACACATATGGTGTTTTTTTTCTTATTTCCTTTTTACCCTAAATATATATTTTATTTTATTTTTTTATAGGTAATGCTAGTCTTAAGTAGTAACCATTGTAATATGTTTAAAAAAATGACTGACTGGTGAGTTTCTTGCGGCGTTTTTTCTCAGCAGTGGTCTCCTCTTGGGAAACGCTGGTAGATTCTTGACGTGTAAATGTGCCCGTGCGGCCTACTTACTGAATAAATGTCTTTTATCTTTTTATCTTTTTTTACAAAGGCCATTACCCCAACTAAAATGTTAAGCACCTTTAGTGCATTATCAAGTTGCTGATAGATTTCAGAATTTAGTCGACCATTCGCCGAAATGGGCGTTCTGATTGGGTGTTGGAAATAAACAACCAATTGGAACGCTGATTTCGACGAGCATTGTAGCTTCAAACTGAACAAAAAAATGACAATTAGGGCATCCTCCCGGAAAATCCCGCTTATGTAATTACCGGGAAATAACGGTAATTTCATAGTACCTAAAGAACCGGTACTGAAGATTACATTCCGGTTCTCCCGGTTCTTTCCATAAATACAAAACAAATATCGTGGCGCGTATCACAGATATCACAATTCACTCCTGAGTGACGACGCCGGCACAAGCGGCAGGAGCATCAATATCCATTATATTTTGTGGCATATTTGCAATAACTGATTTCTACATGATACCAAAGGAAGAACAAATAATTTTTAGCCAGTATTTTACTTAGTTAAGGTTAAAGAAAACATGCATGATTTTATTGCATATTAATAAAAATATAGTATCATAATGTTTTTTGATCATTTTAGTTTTCTTATCTTCATGGTATTTGAGGTAAAAATAAAGAACCGGCAGAATTTATTGGGTGACTGTTCAAGCCCACTACATTGAAATAGCTTTTAAAAAGTCTTTTGTTAAAGCTGGTTAGTCGCACAAGACAATATTAGAGTAGGCGAGAGAGAAATACAAACCAGAGGTGGTTTTAGGAGCTCACACTCTGCTTATTTTTACGCACATTAATGCATCCGTCAAGCCTGTTCATTTTTAAATAATATCAAATGATTCTGGCCATCAGAGGTTTATTAGCATTTAAAGGCACAGCATTGTAAGGTTAATTGTAACATTATAATACCCTCGTAACATTGTAAGTCATTATGATAATTAGTACTAATGTACATAACACTAGAGAGATACTGTCTTGTTCCATTAATTTTCTCAAGTTTTGGTATATTTAGGCAGTACCTCATCTATGCACTGTTACTTATACTATAAAGCATAAAGGATAATGACCATTTATTTCAGATACATCATAGTAAAGTTTAACATTAAGGTTAACTTTGACAGTCAGTCTCAATGGATAAAATTGAGTTAACTGTGTAATAAACAAATGAATTAGTTAAAATACTTACAGGATTAATTCTATTACAGTCTGTAGCCAGTGTAAACTCTGAGACGGTGCCATTTTCTTGTCCAATGAATAGCTGGCGGGTTTCAGGGGTATAGAACATGGATGTGCAGCCGGAGGGCATGTACTGGCAGATACTTGGCCAGTACTGGCCTGAGTCCCGCTTTAGCCATACTCTGACAGTCCTTTTAACAAAGAATAGGTAAGATATTAAGCTAGACATCCCAATGGTTTCAGGCCTTTTATGATAATAAGTTATCACATTCAAAATCAAAATCAGAATGCAAAGTAAAATGTTAAGTGCCGAGTTTACCAAAAATCATTTATTTTTATTCCATTGTTTATAGTATATTTGACATCGTAAATAATTTTACACTTTACTTGTTGGTGAACTTTACTTCATGTATAAGGAATCAAGTTTACACTCTAATGTAATAGTATGTTATTGTCCTCAGGAGTTTAGGTAAAACAAAGCTATAATTACAGCCAAATAGATTCATTTAATCATATTTCATAGCTTGTTTGAGTTGATAAATATCAAACTTCAATATGTCCTTGAAATTTGGTACCTATACGAATTTAAAACTTTAAATACATATTCCAGATTTCAAAAACATATTGGAGTTTGATATTTAACAACTCATTTATAAAAAACATAACATTTTTAAGGACAATCAATTGTTACAGATTTACTTTGTTCAAGACATGCTAAAATAATTAAAATATGTTGTAAAATAGTACAAAACGAAAGATATTTATTTAACAAAACATTACTTATGCAAAACTATACTAAACTAAACTATACTAAACTATGTGTGTGTGTGTCCCATACCAAACAATTCGAACCTTGAGTAACACAAACTAAAAATAACTTACTGTCTAACCCTTAAACAATCAGAAGAGCTTTGTGTTACAAAACACTGCTTGTTTACAAAATAATGTAAACAAATCCAATGACAATGAACATTATGGCTTAACCCAATATGCTATTTGTTAGTGACTCGCATAATTTACCAAGTTTTTATTAAACTATTTAATTTGATAGCTTGTACTTTTTAAGCATAAGTTTTTATGTGGGACATCGAGCAGACTAAAGAGAACAGACTAAGAAGAAGTAGGTTAAAATAATTTTCTTTTCAATGTAAATATTTTAATGGAAGAGAATGTTTGCATTGCTATCAACTAATCTACACTGACATAAAACTAAGAATCTGTCCATAGGTTCTAAGATGACGATTTAAACAATAAACATATTGGCAAACAACATATTGACACACAACTTTGAGGGTACATCATAAGTCCGTAAAAAATATGGTAGGCGATAAATATGCGCCCAAAAATTCGATGACCATATCAAATAGTGATATGAACTAATTAGAATGAGTCAGAATGCTTACTTATCGTCGCAAACGCTAATTACTCCATCCTCGCCAGGTATAACAACTGCAGCATTAACGTCGTCCGTGCAACCCTCCAATTTACTCAGGAGGGCCGGCTTTTTCGTTGTTGAAAACCTATCGTTCGGCGTTCTTGGCGCAGGCTTAATTTCAGCAGCCATTATAAATTATATAAAACAGCAAATAAATACGAATTTTGATACACCTCTTTACACAGAATGAATAACGTCATTATATTTTGACATTCCGGTTAAGGGACTTTTGGGGCGCCATTCTCAACATGAGATTATACACGGTTTGTGCACGAAAAGGCAGTAATTAATAAACTAAACCAAAAAAAAATTTAATTGTTTCGTGTCTTTTTCAAGTATATATTTTTATTTAAGATATAATTAAAGGAATGGGTACATCCTCGTCTATTAAATTAGCAATCGACATTATTATCATAGAGTTTAAGAATAGTACTTTACATTCCTTTACACGCTTAATCTATTCGTGACATTTGTGTAATATTTAGTGACAGTAAGGGCACTATACACAATAGCAGCTGTTCGTAATTACAAAACAAAAGAAACAAAACAAATTCCTAGCTACTTTTAGAAAAAAACAAATAAATACACAAATTATTTTTAATATAAAAAATACTTCACTTCATTTAGACAATAAAAAAGAATTTTACTATTTGCTAATCAAACCCACTCAGGTAATGATCGAGAGACAAATGGGCGATTACACTTCTCTCTCCATCATCACCTGAGTGAGTTCTGCTGTCGGTGATCAAAGTAATCAATCATATCATGAAAAAAACAAATGAACATAATATGACATATATGCTTTACTGCAAGTTGAGGATGACCTTGCTACGACATTGACGTTATGACGTGTATTGCAAAACATGACGTTTATTAAAATGTTGCTACTAAATGCTACTACCTCATTTGCGGGGAGGTTGAGGTTTTTCATACAAATAATTACAAAAAAATAGAATTATAATAATTATTTAACCGTCCTTTTCGTTATATGTAAAACCTTACGATACGGGAGATGAACAACAAAAAATTAAGTTGAAGTTGGAAGTTCAACCTAGCTCCTGAGGTGGGAGTCATCATATCCCTGAGACTATCAAAATTCCGTATCCCGAATCACGTATACTCATTGCATTTTCAAATCCTTCGGTGGTAACATTGAATCGACCCGGCAATGAGTGTTTACATCATGTTTATTTATTTTCTCTTTTATGTTGGACTGAACTGGGCCACGCTTAGGATATAAAGGCAATCGGTTCGCTGGTTCAACGGTCCGCCTGATTTAAAAAACGACACCATCGTCTTCGTTCCTCGTCTTCGTCGTCCCCCAGGATGGCGGATAGATAATATTATGTTAAGGAATCCTGTTACATGGTCTAGTGAATTCAGACACTAAAGATAATATAATAACTACAGGAACCCCATAAAAATATCAATTTTTTACAACAATTACCACTCCTATGGACTTTTTAGAGAAATAAGCCCATGGATATCACGCGAAGATAATTGTTCGGTAAAAGAGTATTTTATACATATTATTATAATGGACTTAACAGAAGCACATGGGATGGGGTTAGCTCCACGAGCTTGTGTCAAGTCCTCCCAAAAAAAATCTTCTATTTTTGATTTTGACATTTTGGACAAATTGTAACAAACAATGTGGCACGCCTTTCTGGCTTCTGGCCGAGCTTGTGACGACGCGTCTGAAAGAAAACTGAATTGAATTTGACATGAAATCAAATAGTTATGACAAGCAGAAAATAAGTAAACAAAACTTTAATTATTTCCATGAAGTTTCTTTCTACAATCGTTTAGACTCGGCCAAAAAGGGTTATACTTAAATTCCAAGGTAAATTTTTTTTTGTAATGTAAACCCAAGCTACATATGATATTTCCCGAATACCACCGCGGTGTTTTCGGATTCCCGATACCCTATTTTTGCCGCTCGCAGATAGTGAATAGCGAAGCGATCGCGGGTGGTTAGTAACCGGCCGCAGTTTTATTACAGTCAGTCCACGTGTCGAACGCCGCAAAAATGGCTCACGCGTTAAGAAAATTACCTGGTCAAGCATTTAAAAACAACTCGGTGGAAGCCATCGGCGCCCTTGCGGCGAGAAGCAGGTACATTTTTCTTCTTAGTTATTTACGTAACTCTGTTCATTGATTATCCTTGAGACAGCTAAGTAATTTAAATTGAAAATCCGATTGTTTATTACACTAAAAACAATCTATATCGGTTTAATTTTATATTTATTCGCAATGTAACCTCAGCCACTTCGTCATAATCGTCAAGTTATCATAGTTTTGTCTTGTTTAAAAACTCTAATAAGTTCTCGTTTCCTTAAAGCTAAAGTCTAGTAACTCACGCCGCAGGGTTACCAAAAAAGCCGGTTTCAATTCAATTTTCTAGATTATTTTTCGTTAAGTATGCGGTACAAGGTTTGGCATGTTGGGTTTTATTTGAATTAGCTAAATATTGTTTTTTACTTTTTGACTTATATTTATTTAACCTATGCTTAAGGTATAGTTTCAAGTCTTAGTGTTTTTTATTTTAATAACAACAAAATAAATACAATTTTAGTACCAATGCACACAAGCATAGCAATATTATATCCAATATGAGTTCAAATGAATTACATAACTAGTTTGGAAGATGTTTGATTATGCAACAAGGTACTTAGGGTCCATTCACACAGACCGGCTCGGCTTGGAGAGAAGATTATTATCATGTTGGAAACAGAGTTTTGAGTCATTATAACAAGGTTTATGTTTGCATGTGCAATTCTTTTGTCATTAATAATTCTCAAAAGAAGTGAAAATGCAAAAATAAACCTTATTACAACGATTCAAAACTGTTTTCAATGTCATAAAAAATCTGCTCTCCTCTCTGAGCCAGTCTGTGTAAACGGACCCTTATAATTTTGTACAGCTATAGTAAAATGTTTAAATTAACATGTAACAGATACATACTACTTCTGAAAGCTATTATACCTTCTAACGGACTATAATACAGGAAAAAAGCATATTCTGGAGGCAAATATGTACATCAATGAAACTTTGTTTATAACTTTATCTTCGCATTAGTCCTACCAAAATTTAGGGGTCCTACCCCACCCGGGGGCAGGGGGGGAATTTTACTAGACTAGTGAAGTGTCATTTTCCATGTATTTTTTGTGTTCTGACTCTGAATCAATAACCTATGGTCATGGTCTCATTCGAATCACCAATTTTATATGATATTGATATGAATGATAAGGATTCCATTTTAACCATATTGTAATGGAATATTCATATGTCAATGGAATTATGCCAAAAATTGTTCCGTATGCTCATAAATATTATTACCATTGCTATTTAGTGGTGGCCTGACCGTTTGCAGGGTCGGTCTGGATCGCCAACACCATTTTATAACCTACCACCAAGCAGCGGTTGTTTGCATTGTTGTATTCTGGTTTGGAAATAAAACAACCAGTGAAATTACTAGCATAAAGTCATTTTTCATTTTTACCAATGCATTTGCAGTCTTAGGATTGCACTCTTGTGATTATCTTGTAGCCTTGAGAATACAAATGTCTATGGGTCTTGATGCCTTTTACCTTATTTAAAAAAAAAAAACTTATAGTAGATTGCCATTACAGAAAGCCATGTATGAAGTGCATGTATTCATCAAATGCGCCTGAGCAAGGTACATGTGGCAGGATTATATCTGGGTATAGTTGAAGTTCTATTTTAAAATAAAAGTATTCAGGTAGTTTGAAATTAAATAGTCATTCTTTGAGCATCTAGAACTCAGCTGGTAGATTATATTGATTTTCCGTTATCTACCATTGTATGTTATGACCAAGTTTGGTTTTATGTTAATTATTACGTTAATATGAGGCTCATTTCAGAAAAAGTATCAATACATGAGTCATACTTCTTTATAGTTAGATAAATTTGTTGTGTATGATTTTATTTTAAAATATACCTATATAATTTGTTTAGTTTTCAATCATTAGGCGTAGGTATAATTTGTGTAAATTAGCAGTTTGTAACCTTTGTAGTTAAAATCAATAGCATTATACATTCTACTATAGCATTATTCATAAACTGAGGCGTTTTTATTACATAGGTTTTATTGTTAAATCGATGAGTCTCGATGTTCAAGTGTTCCAATTGAATCACATCTTATCGCGCGCGGATCG
Organism: Acleris sparsana; assembly: GCA_923062465.1. NCBI lineage: Eukaryota > Metazoa > Arthropoda > Insecta > Lepidoptera > Tortricidae > Acleris > Acleris sparsana. Next base: position 5,649,204 of record OV281286.1, read on the forward strand.
AGGAGCTCGGTATTAAGCCTCTGGTTTAATATAGTTTTAAGGTAGTTGTGCAAAGTTGCGGAGCGTGCTTGCAATGACGAATAATGATTTAAAATCATAAAATATTCGTGATTTAGCTATCTATTATTATAGTCATTGATTGATTATTGTTATTGGCATACCTAAATGGCGAATAAGTAATTGGTGAAATAATTCACGTGCGAATAAATTATTCGCGGATTTTTTTTGTCTATTGCATCTTAGTTATTTTATTAGTAGATCAGTAATAGGTATGTACCGAGCTTCTCATCTATATAGACGATTTATTCTAGAATAAATTATTTAACGAATAAGTTAACTAGCCAAAATCTTTATTAGTCCCTACTATGTAACTGATACATAATGACAGGTCTTATAACACTCGTGGGATCTTATTATGAAACTCTCCTAATTATGTACAGATTATTTTCTCTACACTACACACATCACACACTCTAAGGCTGGTTTTAGTGTCACGTGGACCGTCAGTAACGAATCGCTCCTCACAGATCGATCTAATACAGATAATGACCGTCGTCCGTGCGGACCCGTCCGCATTACTCTAAAACGCTTCCTAAGCTTAATACAGGTCGAGCGATCCGTACTGACGGTCCGCGTGACACTAAAACCAGCCTTAGATGGGTTCAGAAGCCGAAGGAAAAATGACCTGCATTGCTGCCAGTGCTATCTGTAGCTGTAACATGTCAAAACTTAAGTAAAGCTCCTCTTGCATGGAGTTGTGTACAAAACCAATATGGGATTTACGTCAAATTTCAAATATAGAATGTTGAACGGTCTTTACAGATATGTTACAACTACATGCGAAAGGGCTTTGCTTGATTTTTTTACCTATAATGTTTGAACTAACGTATGAAATGACATAACACCTACCTGCTAAATTAATAATATTTTCAAGACAAATAAAAGCGACACAACAATTAAATAACGACAAAAATGGCGGCAAAACAATCCTGTGTCACGACGAATATGATTTTTTTTAAACTTATGTCCCTATTCTCATATCGTTCGAGATGGTCGGGCGATATATAAACTAAATTAAACTTAATTTCAATTGATACTAGAATTGAAGTCTATTTAGATTGTTGGTTTTGGAAGGTGTTCCAAATTTTAAACACAATTTTATCAATTATCTTACCTATTTGGCCATTTTGGTAATAAGAACATTACGTTACAGCCACCACCCCAAATAAAAAATATATCATAAGTAGTTAAATTTATCGTTGTAATGCGGGTTTTGAACACATTACAGAGGACGTGTGTAGATGAAAGATTATTCGAGTTATTTATCGAATAAAATAACAAAATATTATTCAACATTCGAAAATAGATTATGCCTAGCTCTCAACCGACTAATACAGTTGCGGACTTGTTTGAGACGTTATTATTGTTATAGCTTTGCAAAACGTCGGCGATATGGCTAAACCGCATAACTAACAAATTTTATAAGGAGCAAAATGCACCTTCTTATTAAGTTAGTAAGGTGTATTTTGCTCCTTACATACTTTTTTACTTTCGTGGTTTAGCAGTATCACTGACCAAAAATTAGTTTCTCGTGGTGACTAGTGGAATTTTTTTTTCAAGTTACATCCACAGCACCAGATTTAGTGAAAAAGTTTGTGCGTGTTGCCAGCATTTTTATTTCGAAGAGCGCCTTCATTTTTCCAAATTACTTTTTGCCAACCGTTACTTTTGCAGTTTGATACATATAGGTAATACTTAGCTTTCCTAATATACTTAGCAATTATTAGCATATTATCGCGACATCATTACTTTTATGATGTGTCATTGAAATAATTCATTATTTAAATCCATGTTCTGCCTCTACGTCATGAACTCCAGAATTCCAGTTTCTCACGATACTAGATTCCAAAAACTTAACATTCTAACAAAGATATTGTTTATGTTTACCCAATATTACGACTGACAGGATCAAATGATGATCATCACGTATAAACTTGGTACTCGAGTGTGTCGCGATCTTGGTCTTATTTCTACGCAGCTGCGCAGTGGCCCTAGACAAGATTCAGCGATTTAGTAATGTATTATTGTGATTCCAAAATGTATAGGATTCATACACGCTAGTCATTTTTTTGAAATCGTTTTCGTTAGTGTTATATATCTTGTCTAGGAAGGGCCCCAGGGCCGCCAACCTCGTAGGAGGCATGAGGGTTCAGCGTGCAGATCGAGTTAAGCTTGTCGGGCGAATTAAAGACGCATTCACATACGCAGACCGTTATATAACCGCGTGTAACTCACATTACATACTTCCCAATAATTTAAATATAGTATAACGTTTTTGTTAGCTTTGGCGCTTTACAAATATGATAATGTGATGGCGTTTTCTAATTGATACATCCTACGCAGCCATTGGTGGGGTGCTGTGCCGATGGGCCCGCCGGACGTGATCCTGGGCATCACGGAGGCGTTTAAGCGCGACACGCACCCCAAGAAGGTCAACTTAGGAGTGGGCGCGTACCGCGACGAGAAGGGGAAGCCGTTCGTGTTGCCTTCAGTCAGGAAGGTGAGAGGTTTACCTAACAAAGTGTGTTTTGGGATGTTAAAATGTACCGGGGAAGGCTAGCCTAGGCTAGGGATATGTGCAAATACTGAATGGGATCCCAAAAAATCGCATAGACTCCGCCGTGTCGAAGAGCGGCAGATCAAGATTTTCTAGTCATATTTAAAACAAGTCATGTTTTTTTCGTAATTGTACATAATCCGCCAGGTTCTGCCTAGGCAGACCTTTTTGTCTTTCTTTAAATCGGCTGTGTGATAGCCGTCCGTCCACTAGGATCCATCCATTGAGAGGATCCAATAATGGGGTCAAGTGGACTTTTTGTACATTTAAATCCATTAATGGAGTCGAGTTTGCTTTAACGTACATTTAAATCCATTTGGAGTCGTTTACCCTTTTTAATACGCAGGTATCCATCAATGGACTCTGTTGCACTCTTAATTACACTTCGATCCAATAATGAATCTTAGTGCACTACTATGTATATGATCTATTCAAGAATGGATTTTATTAAACTTTTAATACACTTTGATCCATCAATTGATGGATATTCGTGGACATTGTAGTATACTAAAATCCATTGATATTGATGGATCCCGGTACATGAAAAAATCTCCAAATTGGTGGGGGCGACGGGGGGAGTGTAAACCGCTCCGCTTTGCAGCCACGCTATTGGATTGTCAGTAGACAACATGCGAAAACATATTCTCTCCACTAGTCGCTCAAAGCTCTTTTTACGTGTTTCGACCTGTAGTATTGTTAGGCGATGGGCTTGCAACCTGTCACTAATATACACAAAGCTACTATTCCTAGTATACATCTTAGCCCGATTGTGCAAAAAATGGTTACAGAACATGTAGCTCTGCCTACCCCACTCTGGGTCCGAAGGCGAGAGTGTATGTATGTATGTATTCCAATTCATCACTTTCCACATCGAATTATTCCCACCCATTTAATTCAAATTCAATATTTTATTTCAGACATGTGTCCATATAGTGTTAGTTATAAGTCTTATAAAACTAGGTTAGTTATACAATTTAGGTACTTGAAAAATCCTATTTGTTTGCTCTGGACTCCATATGAATTGAGTCCCAATGGGCTAGGAAACCGCCGGCAGCCTAAGTCCAGACTAGCTGCAGGACCACGCTGACGTAGCCCGCTTCCGCATCACGTTACCAAAGCTATCATCCGAGTCTGCGAACATGCCCAAAGCGCTACAAAAACGGGGCAAGCCTATCAGCATCCTGAAACTCTTGTTATATTGGACACGCAGGGCATTCAGTGTTGTCGTGGAGCAATTAGGCCACAGGCTGCACGTGTATAGACGGTCTGACAAAACGCTCCAAAGAGATTTTATTTAAGATTCAACTTGCAGCAAAATCTCATTTTTTCATATGTTGTCAACAGGCTGAAGAACTCTTGCACTGCCAATACTTGAACCACGAATATGCCCCGATCGCTGGAGATGCGGAATTCGGGGAGTTAGTGGTCAAGCTGGCTCTCGGGTCAGACAGCCAGCCCATCAGGGACAAGTCTTACTGCACTGTCCAGGTCAGTTACTAAACACTAAAACGAGATATTATGTCAACACTAACGTGGCATTGGAAATATCTTTTAAGTAAGCAAATTAACTTTCAAGCATGGAACGTGAAACGCTGATTCAAGGTATGTATAAAAACTACAGTTTCATAAAAAAATGCCTTACTGCTAATATCTACAAAACTACGATGTTTTTATTATGACTTAGTTTCATTGGTCATTACTGCGTATGTTTTAGGAATAAAAACCTTAGTAAACCAAGTCTTTGATGTGATAATATTGAGGTGGAATTTCAGAAGGCAATCACCACATTAACCTCGTAAGGCCCACCATATACTGCAAACAGGGAGTTTTTTGTAAGTGGGACTTTGAATCCACCATCAAGGCAATAAAGTTCAATTACGTTTGTTCGATAATGCCTTTTTCCGTTTATGAACATAGGAAAATAAACCGTATATATATTGAAACAACGTTCAAACTAAATTGCCTTGATTATGAACATCCTATTCCTATCGGGTCTTACGACGTTAAACAGTTATTTTTGGTTAAAATATGTATTCCTTCACAAATTCTACACTAAACAAAAAAACTATGTTCTAAAACTATGTTCCGCCAAGCTATGTAGTGTTATTTGCAAATCTATAGATAAACCAATCTTCCTAGACTCTTTCCGGCACTGGCGCGCTGCGGCTGGCTTTCGAGTTCTTTAAGAAGCTCCACGTTAAGGACAAGGACGTGTACCTGCCGACCCCCACCTGGGGCAACCACCCGCAGATCTGCAATCATCTTCAACTTAGGCACAAGCAGTACCGCTACTACAATGCCGAAACCATTACTTTCGACTGCGACGGCTGCATTTCAGATATCATGGTGAGTGGTGGTTAAATCTGTTATGAAGTAGGATATTTGACTAATGTTACAAAACCTTTTTAAATGATTCTTTATTTCATAACAAGCACACTACATTGATATTTCCTTGCGATTCTACTGTATTATGGTTAAAAAAAAAAAACTATGTTAAAGTTTACAATTTCAAAACCGCGATAAAACCGCTGTTTCTATCATGGCGCTGGCCATATGGAAAGTGTACAATAAGCAATCATTTGAAGAGATATATCCTTATGATCTGTGGTTACTTGCGTGTGGCGTCACCAGCATAGTTACATACCAATCACATAGCGTTTCTGCCACAGTCTTTTGTTTTTGTAAAATATTACAACGTATTTCATCTAATTAAAAAAAATAAGAATAGTTTAAAATAAAGTGAAATATGTTGTTTTACGCTATTATCTGATAGGCTGACCACGATTTGTAGTATATTTTAATTTTTGTCAAATAGCCTATTGTATTAAAAAAAAGTAAAGTGTTTATCGCGAATATAGTTATGCATATTCAGTCAACGAAGGTTTGCCGTAACTATAAATGTTGCACGTAACGTCGTGTACAGTACACGGCTCGAGGGCCTGTTTTCCGCTAGAAACTCGTTACTGTAACTGCTACTGCTCCAGTTACGGCTCTCTAGTGAGTGTCCTGTTTACAGGTTCATTAGGTGAGTGTTAAAATGTTGGACTATAAAGTGAAATTATTTTATTGAAAAATATAGTTTTCCAATGGAAATTATATCAGAAAATATATTTATTAATTAACATCATAACCATAACATTCCTAAAGTCCGCAAGCGTATACAATGTAACAAATCAAATCAATCTTTATTTGCATAGAAAAATGGGTATACAAGCGATATAGGTCGTTCTTACCCAATTCCGATGAAATAAAGGATAATTATCATATGCGTTCCGTCATGGACCGGTCTTAAATCATTATAGAACGTTGTCATAATCACAGCGTCAAATCACGAAAGAGATATAATATATCGAAATAAATCATTAACATTCTGCGACAACGGCAAGCTTAGCTTGCAGTTTACACGCTACTTGGTTGAATTGCAAAAATATTGTACATAGTTAAGGGCATAATCAAAAAAAGGGTTGTTCAGCCCTTAATTTTTTCCTTTGTGTACCTAACGAAGATTAGTCATATAATCATCATGTCAGCCGAAACCAGACGTCCACTGCTGGACATAGGCCTCACCCAAGGCTTTCCACTCGACCGGTCTTGTGCTTTTCGCATCCACCGCGGTCCCGCGATCCGTACGAGGTCGTCACTCCATCTTGTTGGAGGCCTACGTACAGCTCGTCTTCCGGTCCGCGGACGCCACTCCAGAACCTTCTGACGCCATCGGCCATCAGTCCTGCGAGCAATGTGCCCCGCCCACTGCCACTTCAGTTTAGCTATTCTTCGGGCTATGTCGGTAACCTTAGTTCTACTGCGGATATCATCATTTCTGATTCTATCACATGGACAATTTTCGTTACACAAAAGGAAAAACAATGGAATAAAGTTAACGTTATCTCAATGAACTCTTTAACTATGTACAATATTTTTGCAATTCACCCACTTGGAAGCCAGGACGATTGTACGATATTTTGGTTGTCTCGGCATGACTTCTAACCACCGTACTCAGTCAGACAGTTTTACAACTTTGTATGAACGCCAAACGTTCATTTTTCCATATCCTTATAAAGTTAAAGATTCGTTTTCAACAGAGCTAAAGTGTACATACATATACCTTCGTTTATTAGTTCACTATCAATGTAACTAAAAATAAAATTGGTTAAGAACGTTTGCATTGGTTTTTTAAATTGAAGGGCAATAGGTATTTTTAGGAAACTTTATGGGAAAAAGGCAAACGTCTCTAATTATGGTGGTCACATAATTAGAGACCTGTATAATTAGATTAACTCACTCTGAGTGCGGTCGTTAATGCTCAGAACATTAAAATTACCTCGCGCTTACACAAATAGTATGAGCAAGACGCAAACACGTTTGTAGCCTTAACTATTAACGTTGAAACAGGCGACATGTGATTCTATTCCTCCTCAAAATATGCGTTAGTAAGAGGGTTATATTTTCGAATGTATGTCTATTTCTTTGGCACTTTAGCAGCCTAAAGGGCTTGATGGATTTAAACATAATTACGAGGTGTCGTTAGATTCGGCTATTAATTTTAATCAAAGATCCCTCTAATTTTTTACATATACGACGACAATAACAAAATATGCGGTCGTAATTTTAATCTTTGCCTTTTGGTACCCTTGTCTCTCTTACTTATTCGCAACTGGTTCAATCGAGATATGATAACGCATCACGTACACCATGCGTGCGCGACGCGCGATAAGTTCCCCTGTTACAGAATTGATGGAAGGTCTCGCCTTACCATAATAACATAAAACATTATTATAGTGATATAGGTATATTATGTCACTGATAAGAAACGTAATCATGCTTGTATGGCGATATAAACTTATCTGTCTAAATGTCTATAACACCACGTGAATTATAGATTACACTTTAAATTAACTAGAAGTGTGATTACTTTTTAACCGACTGTGCCTAGTCAAAGGGATACGGATTGAAGTAACTTCTATGCTTGTAAGTATGTATGTATGTGCGTAAGATAGGATGTTCCAGTTTCGCACGGACTTTTTAATGATTTTTTTAGTTTAAGGTGGTTTTGACCGATTTAGTCTTAACTGTAATATATAATTGCTGGAAGAAGTATTTTATTAAGGTGTGTTAGATGACCAACAAACCATTTAAGTTTTAGTTATCGAATTATCAATTAACTATACGACGCCTGCGACTTCGTACGCGTAGAATTAGTTTCCCCTTTGAATGGAATTGAATCCGACAGAAAAGTAAGGTTATCGACGTAGCCCATCAAATTAACAGCTTGAAGTGGCAGTGGGCCGGTCATAATTGTACCGCAGTACCGATAATCGCTGGAGTTATTTTATTCTTGAGTGGAGACCGCAAATTGGCAAACGTAGTGTAGGACGCCCTCAGACTAGGTGGAGCGACGATCTACGCAAAGTCGCTGGCAAGAGCTGGATGAGTGTGCCCACGAATCGTTGGCGTGCAATGGGAGAGGCCTATGCCCAGCAGTGGACCAATATGTATAGGGTGGTGATTATGATGATGATGATGATGATTACCCCTATTTGTTTCCATTGGGAATCGATTTTCGGAAAATTCCTTCTTATAGTGCACCCCTAGACCTCATAAGGAACCTACGTGCCAAAGAAATCTCTAAACCCAGCGTATGGGCTGTCCGTTGATAGATCAGTCAGTTTCTTCTTTTAAATAATAGAAGATAGAAGATAGATAGATGAAAAACTATATCATAATAGCTTATCCTATTATTAAATATATCGTAATAGTTGATCCGATTAGAGATGGCTGTCGTCGTGTTATATCGATAGATCAAGAAATGAATGAACGGGGAACCTTGGGCGTTCGTTGTGTCGCGAAAGTATGTCATGCGCAAACGTTGATCTAATTGCACTTAAAAAGTCACATGCATGTGTTAGGATCTAACCTTTAGGTATGTAATTTCAATACCTGTTACGTAATTAACGTTAACGTAACGCAGACGGAACAAGTCTAACAAAAAAAAACCCAAAAAACCTGACCGCGTTAAAACTTATTATACTGTAACACCCCAGCACAATATTAACACCTTTAAATCGTTATAAATCCTAAATCATCATGGCGTCTGGTTGCCGCCATATTGAATTTGGATTACTGTCATATTACACACACACACGCACGCACGCACGCACGCACGCACGCACGCACGCACGCACGCACGCACGCACGCACACACACACATACACACACACACATACACACGCACACACACACACACACACACGCGCACACACACACACACACACACACCCAGTGTCCCAGCCCAGCCCAGCGGCATTTTTACGTGGCGGGAAATATAGTTTTAGTAACATAACTTACATTAAAAAAACTTATTACATAAAATAGACAGCTTCCAGTTTTCAAATTATGTAAAAACCTACTTAACTTGCGCTTTGAGGGCCCCGTACCAAAACAAAATGTAAAAAAAAACTGATTACATAAAATAGACAGCTTTCCAGTCTTCAAATTATGTAAAAACCTCCTTTACTTGCGCTTTGAGGGTCCCGTACCAAAACAAAATGTAAACGCCAATTAAGTGGTAAATAACATTATTATATTTAATACCATTGCAATATCTTAGGTGAATTCATGATATTATTATTTAAATCTCACTAAGACATAACGTAAATCTAAAAAAACCGGCCAAGTGCGAGTCGGACTCGCGCACGTAGGGTTCCGTACCACTATACATCTAAATAAATGTTTTTCTTTATTCTTTATTATATTGGAGTTGATTGAATGAAAGGTAAAATGCGGTTTACGATTTATAACGTATTAAAAAACAACTAATTATTAGATCTCGTTCAAACCAATTTTCGGTGGAAGTTTGCATGGTAATCATGTATTATTTTTACATTTATCATTCCCTTATTTTAGAAGTTACGGGGGGGGACACACATTTTTCCACTTTGGAAGCGTCTCTCGCGCAAACTATTCAGTTTAGAAAAAAAAAATTAGAAACCTCAATATCATTTTTGAAGACCTATCCATAGATACCCCACACGTATGGGTTTGATGAAAAAATAATAATTGAGTTTCAGTTCTAAGTATGGGGAACCCCAAAAAATTGTTGTTTTTTTTTTCTATTTTTGTATGAAAATCTTAATGCGGTTCACCGAATACATCTACTTACAAAGTTTCCATAGTATAGCTCTTATAGTTACGGAATAAAGTGGCTGTGACATACGGACGGACAGACGGACGGACAGACATGACGAATCTATAAGGGTTCCGTTTTTTGCCATTTGGCTACGGAACCCTAAAAAAAGGCCAAGTTTGCTTTGAGACCAATAGTAGTAGTATCTTAAAAGGTGCCAAGTTTTGTATAAGATTGATGATAGCCTAACCAATTTATTGCCAAATAATATAAATCCATTTTATGCAGTGGCCATTTTTTTAGCAAAGGGTTTTTTATAAATAGAAATGTATATTTTCTCCCTGTGTTATAGACGAAGGCATTATTTCGTTTTCCATGTCCTTGCCCACAGCGTGATAAACCATGTTAAGTACAACTTGTTATTTTTTTCAGGAAATGCCCGAAGGCTCCATGCTCCTGCTGCACGCATGCGCACACAACCCCACCGGCGTCGACCCCTCCCTAGAACAGTGGAAAAAAATCTCTGAGGTAATTGGAGTGAATGCTGCCAACACTTCCGTTTTAATGCACCCGTTTTTCGTGCCATGCCAGTAAGGTACCAAGGTGACCAAGTTTGCTAGGAAACTTGTATGCATGGGGTTTACTTTTCTCTGCAGCTGACTGTACAACAGCTTCTGTCGAAATTTCTCCTCTAGAGATGAAAAATTTAAGAAAACGCTGACTACGAAGGTGCTTGTCTATAATTTGTGCTTTACGGGAATTGGAATTAAGGGTACGGAAAAAGGCATATCTACTATGTGAATTGTATTGCAATTCCAACCTTATTTATAACCTTTGAGAGTTAAGTATGCTGCTATGAATTAATCGCACTTGTGCCTTCTCTCCGTACGAGGGCAGTATTGACACGTATTGCAGTCGCTGGTAGTGTAAACACAGAAGCTGTTTGTGTTGCTTTGTGCACTAAGCTCTTAATAAACAAAGCATTTTTAAGAGTTAACGCACTGTTTACAAAATGAATACATGGATCTTAAATTTGGCTCTAGACTTATAAATGAATATTCTAAAATGCTAGCATGTGTTTTAAAGCTGTTATGATTGACAGGCGGTGAAGATGAGGAAGGTGATGCCGGTGTTCGACATGGCGTACCAGGGCTTCGCGACGGGCGACGTGGACGCCGACGCCGCCGCCGTGCGCCTGTTCGTCAGCGAAGGACACGAGGTGGTGCTGTGCCAGAGCTTCGCCAAGAACATGGGTCAGTTTTCATTTCGACTGTCCGAATGCGAGTCTGCTTCCAAAATGAAAACTATTATTCCTCTTTGAAGTCGATTGCGATTGAGAGTGCTTTAGGCAATAGGCCTACGGCTTCTATATAGTAGTGAGTATTGTCGCCCTTACTGTCAAGTGAATAAGAGCTAATAAAACGTCAACAATACGAGTAAGATTTAATAGCAAAATTGGCTAAAACCAGGCCACCTGATGGATGGATGATGGATGATTTATTACGCTTTTTATTTAGTTTCAATGCGTATGTGTTGTAGATATCATTGATTAATGACCCTTTCGATCTGTATCAAAATCACGAATTTTTTGTTTTCCCATATTCGAACAGTTTGATTTCCGGTTAAGGCAGATGAATTTTCAAAAGTAAGTCTAGTTTGCGTAGAATTCGCTATTTCCAATATTTAAGGTAGTTTCCGTCGACGTGGCGGTCTTTTTTTACCCTGTGTATTACGTATTTCGTGTCAATTCTAATTGTAGTTGTTATCAGTCTGTAATGGAAGCTGCCGCGTTGATAAAGTAAATGACGTAGTTTTATTGACTAGCCAACTGTTTTCAAGAGGTGACCCTGACCTAACTTAGCGCAAACAAAGATGCCGTAACGTATAGAAATTGACCAATATTGGATACTTGATTCATTACCACAAACCAATGACAGCTGCAACAAACATTGCCTCATAGACACTCGGGGTCTTTTGCGCTGGCAACGATGACGGAGATATCTTGCGTCGTTCGCATTGAACTAGTGGTGCGGATATGTCTGTCAATGGCGAAACACTTAAAGAAAATAGAGGGTTAATTATTTAATTTGGAACAATGAATTAATAACCGTATGATTTTTGAATTAAGAATTGTGTCCATTATTGGATCCTGTCAGCTATGTGTCAAATGGACACTGTATAACTCTATTAAAGGCATATTTTTTTGTTAACGGCCTTTAGTTGTAATTCTAAGAACCTATATTAGTCATAATGTCACAAGCATAAACTGAATTTGTGACATGATCATTGTGTGAAATTGTTCCCTGGCATATTTTTTTAAATTTTGATCTTGTTAGGGTGGATTCTTAGAATAAAACGCCAATTAATCGAGAGTAAGTTTTACATTTTACCAAAGATATAGTGAACCTATTCGGGAATAGTTACTTTACCACCGTTTCGCGTGGAATCACAAAGTTATACCAAGAACAATTTAATGGCGTCCATTTTGTTTTTTGCTGTCAGTGCTGTCAAATCAACTTAACACTCATTTTCTAATGACAGTTATTTTCCTGTCCTATATAGTGCCATACAAATAAGTAGAAACGATTGAAGTTTTGACATTGCTCCATTGTACAGCAATCTTTTTTTGCCGAGTAATACATTCGTTCATCATTCACTCTACTAAATCGAGCTTAGTAATACCATGTATAGCTACGACACCTAAGATTGCGTGGAAAAACGTCGACTGGTTTACTCAAGAATAAAATTGTGGAATAGATGTATCGCTAGTATAGTATTTATTCAAGTTTGATCGAATACACCCTTAGTCAACTAGTAAGATTTATCTATAAGAGTCTACCTTACATTGCAGGGTTGTACGGCGAGCGCGTCGGCGCACTGACTTTCCTGTGCGGCGACAAGGAGACCGCCGAAAAGACGATGTCTCAGCTGAAGATCTTGGTCCGCACGATGTACTCCAACCCGCCGATCAACGGCTCGCGCATCGTCACCGAGATCCTCAAGAGCCCCGATCTCAGGGACCAGTGGTTAGTGATCAATCAAACTATAACGTTCGAATCCCTAATAGCGTTTATTAGAATGATTGATTGTCCTAAACTAGTTTTCGGGTCTAATTTGGGTGGCGTAAAGGTATAATGGTTTGGGCTAAAATAATTTTCGCCTAAAACGGTTTTTACCATTGAATATTGTTATGACAATACTGAAGGCCAAAATCAAAGTGGTATCTTTATAATAATTAGTAAATAGCGACTCCATGGATTTTAGAACTATTTTAGAAATATTAGTCGAGTGAACTCTATTGATTTTCGAGAATCGGGCCCCTGATGTGAAGTGGTAGTAACGGAATGTGTTTGCAGGTTGAGGGACGTAAAGACGATGGCGGACCGCATCATCGACATGCGCAAGGCCCTTCGTGGCTTCCTCGAGAGCTCGGGCAGCACCAGGTCCTGGCGACACATCACCGACCAGATCGGCATGTTCACCTTCACAGGACTCAATCCTAAAGAGGTAAGTTTTGAGGTGGTAAACCACAATGGGGTACCGGACAGTAGTATTGATTACTTATTTTATACTTACCACGAAATGGAATGAAAACTGATTTTATGGTCTTTAACATTTTGACCGCCATACGTCGAATACGTAATGTGTCACTCACACGCCAAACATGTTTGCTATGCAATGCAAATTTCAACCTTATCAATACGAAATGAAGTATTTTTTAACCTTGACTGTAGTAACCACCACCGCCACATCCGACAAAAGTTGAAGATTGAAAGAGACTTTATTTCATATCATTTCATCGAACGCTATTTTCTGCTGAAGCCATAATGTTTTAAAGATATCTGAAACATTAATTACGTAGTTTAGGTTAGGTTAGATTTGTGGCTACCAAAAAAAAACCTCTTGTGGAGAGAAATGCCTTTCGATTAAAATGAAAATTCTGCGAAATGATACGTTCGTTGAAATGTTTCGATAAAGTAATAGGTATGTATCTATATAAGTAAGTTTATCATTGAATAGTACCTATAGTACAAGCCTAGCTCAGTTAGGGGCTAGGCTTGTACTACAGGTACAACGTGTGTCAAATTGTCCCCCTGATAACTCTACAAGCCGCCTCAAGGCACTAGTTGCACCGTCGACGATGAGCGGGAAGCGAGTAGAGCCAGCGATCAACTATTAATATATGTATGTGTTTGTTTTATTGACACGGGATCTATATCTTTTGTTAGTTCCTTGATCCAGAAAATAGTGGATAGCTTATCGCTTCCTCGCCGGCGGCAGCGGGACATCTGCCCACCACTGGAAACCCCCACGAGGGATATATTCGTCGTTAGACTATGGTAGCATATGTTCTAGAATCCATGGAGTCGCTATTTCTTAATTATTACAAACGTTTCACTTTGATTTTGGCCTTCAGTATTATTCCAGATATTTATTACATTTTCTGTAGGTTAAGTTTTTACAATAAATATTTAAATATAAAAGTAAAATATTATTATTTCATAGATATTTATTTAATTTTCTATAAATTAGGTTTTTTATAATAAACATTCAAATATAAAAGTAAAATAACAATACTAATACAAAAAATATACATTATAAAAAACCTAACCTACGGGTGCCGCCGGCAGCGGGGCAGGGCTCAAGCTACCGGTGGTTAGGGCTGCAGAGAGAGGAACCTCCTCACAATGCGTGCCGTGTCGAGGAGTACTGCCTTCTGTATCTGGCCCTTGATCCAGCCATCTAGCGAGAGTCTCTTGAGGTGTTGGTCGAGACTCTTCGCTATAAGACCGTTGGCCGAAACAACTATCGGGACAATGATCGTCGAGTCAACATCCCACATTATTATTATTATTACCTTCAGTATATCAAAATAAAGTAAATACATTTTTAGTTCTATTTAGCTATACCTTCTTATATTTGTTTGTTTGTAACGCTTTCACAGCAGAGATATCCTCTTTACCAAAATTCATATTCTACTAGCTTAACGATTTTACGAATGAATGCATTTTGAAATATTGTTATGACAATACTGAAGGTCAAAATCAAGGTGGTATGTTTATAATAATTAGGATATAGCGACTCCAGGGATTATAGAATCACGATGTGCCACCAAAAATCCTAACCTTATTATTAATTAGCGTTGAAAATATTAAATCATGGATTGTCATAATCAATATGGCATAATATATACATATATTTTTTCAATATTATCGGTGTGAATTATAATGTAATCGTTTGTGATTTCAGGTGGAGAAACTCACGAAGGAGCACCATATTTACCTGACGAAGGACGGGCGCATCTCCATGGCCGGGCTCTTCCCCGCCAACGTAAACTACGTCGCCGACTCCATTTACAAAGTCACCTCCTAAACGACATGCACACGCATATCCAAGCCAACCTTACTGCCTACGCGTTGCACTTTATTATACAACTACTGATTTTATACCAGAAAAGTATTTATTCAAGATCGAACATGTGAATTTTATTAAATAATATACAATATGTAAAAGTTTGTAAGGGTGTTTGGATGTTTGTCTTGCAATCACGCATAAACATAAAGGTCAGTCCAAGTAACGCAGATTTGAATTTAAAATTTCATAGCAATCTCATAATGAATGAAAAGAAATTCAATCACCAACATCAACAAAAAATGTATTATTTGCAATAGATTTTTTCGAATGAACACTGCACACGGGCCTTACGAGGTTCACTTGAGATTTTATGTTGGAAATATATGTAAATGTTTATTAAAAAATAGTTCGAGAACATAATCGATGCCTTTTATAAAACGGTTTTATTATTATTTTATTTTCGAGATTATTAAAATATACAAAACTCAAGATCTGTTTTTTTTATTTTACCTACCTGCAAATTAAACATGAAGGCAAAACGACGAGGTTATGATTAAACTTTTATTGTTAAAATAAGTAGATAAAATAAACTTGATGCAAAAACACAGAAATTGTATTAACACGTTTACAGTGATTCTACTACGGGAATTAAAATATATGCGGGATATTTACAGCTGACAAACAAAGGAACATCTTATCCTAAGGTTTAAAAACGGATGCAGGTCAATCGTTAACATTGTAATTAGAAATGCATACAAAACGCGAATCTTAATCTACACTTATAAGTGCGATTCCTTTAAGGAATAATATTTACTATATTTTTGGAACACAATTTATGCACAATTTGATTGTTTATCAACAACAATCTTAAACATATTCACCTGCATCTACATCGAAAAGATGATGCGTCTATTCTAGGTCAGTTACTGAAGGAGTATGTGCACACATGTGCACATACACCTTCCATCAAATGCGAGTTTCGTACAATTAATTATTATGATACAAATACGCTAATACATACTATGAGTTGACATACAGTCAATGATATTTCGTTATTAAAGATAAGTTTATGTACAAATTTGTCATAGACTAAACTAGGTTCTAACCATGGCACAATTTCTCTAGAATGGTGCAATCATTCTGATGAAAATTAGAAATATGTACCGTTTCCCCACGTCTCCATCTCCGAGACGCCCCAGCTTCCTAACTAAACTCGACCATCAGGCGGACACACAGTAACACTAACTTACGGAACAATATTATAAGTAATTGAGTGGCCAACGTTAAACTAAATTAAACAGAGACAACATACTTTATGTACAAAAAATTTCGTTACCTTAGCCTATATTGGTCTACAATACATTTACCTACGTACGGCTGAGCTAGAGGGAGCTGACTTCAGACGACGACTACGCTACAGAAAGCGTAACATGCGATATTGCGATTACTACAAGTACTATATTGCACACCTTGTACAAGATGAACACTTATTAACATTCACTTAAACATTACCTAACTAGATATTTACTGATATCATGGAAATTATCCTAAAATCTCCAAAGATCCCATGTTTCTTAAATTTTCTAATAAGACATAGAACCATTTGCACCAATACCCTGCACAAATATAGCTAGAGTACAAATAATACTACGTATTTACAGTTCACAAAATTATTTAAAGTTGCCCGATATACATATCACTCGCCGTTTGAAATCAGCCTGACGGGACCTATTGTTGCACGGTGAGGGCGTTCATAATTTAAATTTAACAACTATGTATAAGAAAACAACAAAACTCATAAATATATCTGTGCAAACACAATGACATAACAGAATTGCTTGTGATAGCGGAACAAGAAAGCTATTTTATTGAGTGTAATGTAAATAAATTAATTCATATAACTTAAATCTTATAAAGTAACTATATTTTGTGCGATACATTTAGCGTAAATACACTAAACGCGTTCCGTAGCTGTGGTATCAGCCCAATGGAACCCTGTAACAATTTGACACTTGTTACAACTTTAATCATCACGCCTGTGACACAGTTCTATAGTCGGTCAGGGTTCTATTAGGCTGCTAGTACATTTTATAAAAATAGCCTAACATAATGCTTAATCCTTGAAGTACAGCCAATAATCGCTTCCAAATGTCTTATGTTCGGTCGCTTTCGACTTTTTAGCCGCCATATTCTGAATTATAAGATACTAAATAATTCGTTTGGTTCACCAATGTTTTATAACGAAGAAAAGTCTTGTCTATGCAAGATATTTAGTGGGTTTAAGACTACGCCGAGCGGCCAGTGGCGCCCTCACTACTGTTATAGTGTTGTCTAATAAATTAAACTATTGTGAAATATATATGTTTATTCATTTGTACAACAAAAAACCATCGTTCGTTTTGAAGACGATACTTTAGTTTATTAAACATAATATTAGTAATCAGGACGCCACTGTCCGCTCGGCGTAGTCAAGTATCACAAAACGCTAATAGGCTTGTTTATTTTGTATACTTATGGCCGAACCAAAAACCGCAGACAGATAGTCTTACTTCAGATTAAAATTTGCGCATTTCCTTTGGGCAAATGTCAAATTTTAACCGAAAGTAAGCTAATTTCCGCGGTTTGAACATAGAGATCTGCCGTTCGTGAGGAAGTGACGACACTGATATTTTCAATGGTTTTCTCGGTGGTAAAATATATAAAAACTGCTCTGGACCCAGCCCTTATGGTGCATGTACTCGAGCAAATTCGCTAACATCTTTATTGATCTCGCTATAACCTTCACTAAGGGTGGGTGGTATCAATTTTAAACAGTAAATTGACAGTAACTTTTCTAGTTCGTCACTCTCCAGTCGTAAGATAATATTTTAGAAGCATGAGCGATGATTTACACGGTGGCTGGCCAATGATGAGGGGAACCTGATGATGATGATGATGAAGATAAGGGTAAAGTAAGGCAATATAGGTGATAACATTCACAATTCAATTATTGCTTTCTTGATTTGGAAGAATTTCCATCCGTCGTTGGACGGACGACCTTAAAAGTGCGGCGTTACGTTTGTAAAAACCGATATTGCCGATTTTATGTACATTTTACAAATAAATAAATTATTTTTATAAATTTTCAGTTGCAATAAATCTGTAAAATGCACTTAAATTACTATTACAGGCTACTTATTAGAAACTAGTTCACTGAAACCATTTAATGTAGGCACTTTAATTAAACAACCCATTATAAAAATCACCGCTAAAAAATCCGCAATCCACCACACTCAACTAACTCAACTTATTTTTTTGGCATTTTGATTAAATTGAGAAGGTATTAGCAAAAATGTTATAAAATTGGGAAGCGCCTTTATAAAACTAATTAGTTTTCATTTTGTGGATTACTTTATGCTGGTACCTAAATCACTGGGTGATGTTAGTATTATATACAATGCTCAAAACTAGGAATCAAAATGGCTTTTGATTTCTACGCTCAGCCAGAAATGTAATTTGTTAAAAAAAAAATAGCGACCCAGTAGCTCTATTCTTAATATTGTTGACATTATAGTAGTTCCTACTGTCAAGTGAATAAGAGGTATCATAACGTCAAAAATATATTTACAATACAGAGGCAAGATGGGCTTAAACAAACAGGAGTAAAGGCCCTAAACGTTAATTGAAATTTCTTAATATAACAAGTTTATAGAAACAAAAATGTATGTATTTCTTTGGGTTTACTTAGTGTACAGGTAAAGTTTTTTTGAAAAAATATGTATTTATTTTAATGTGAATACTAATGTGTGTGAACACTTTATATATGGGCGAGTTGAACAACCCAGCGGCTCTGCCTCATTTGCAAATAGGTAGGTAAGTAATAAGTCGCTTCAGGGTCAACCTAAGTCAATAATTCTATGCTCTCCGAATACATTTATCGTATAAATCGAGTAATTACACATATTCACCTATAAAAATCCAAAAAATACATCAACTCAAATATTATCTAAAAGATTAGGAAAGTCGTCGACATATTTTTGAAAACATCTTTAAATGCGAGGGTCGGGGGTGACGCGTAGAACAATCGCGAAACTTATTCGTAAAAACTACTACACCGTAGGATCGAAATGAGATTGCTTCTATTATGAAATCACGTAACTTCGACTCGATAGCCTCATTATTCGAAGGGAAAACGAATCGTCGCGAGCGAAACGGCCGGAGGGACGATTTCAATCGAATAAATTATAAAAAGAGTCAAAGATCGCGGTTCGCCCGCTATCATTGTCATTATCACTGTTCGCGTCGCGTCAGGCGTCCGCCGGGCGGCGCGCGGGTCAGGGCTTGGGCGCGGCGTCGGGCGCGCGCTCGTCGTCCAGCAGCGCGTCGTCCAGGTAGGGGAAGGCGTCCAGCGTGATGTCCGCGTCGCGCAGCGCCGTGCTGAACACGTCGATGCGCTGCCGCCGCGACCGCGCGTCGGCCACCTTCTCCGAGAGCTTCTCCTTGGCCTCGCTCAGCGCCGCGCTCTCCGCGTCGCCCTTGCCCCCCCGCTCGCCCTTGGTGCGCAGCGCGAACGACGAGTCGTTGCTCGACGACCCGTCCTCCTGCAGCTGACTCAGCAGCGTCCGCGTCGGCATTGTCAGCGCGCCCGCCCCGTACGTCTCGATCCGTTCACCTAAAAAATAAATAAAAATAAAATGTATGCCGCGCGGCCGCGCAGCCGCGGCGTCGCGCGATCCGTCTCATAGCTTACCGCTCGGCGTCGCCCGGCGCTCGGCGTCGCTCGCGCGCTCGCCCTTGGGGCCGCGCTCGTCGGCCAGGTACTCGGCGTCGCTGTCGCTGGACATGCCGAGGTCGAGGTGCAGCGAGTTGAGCTTGTCCTCGTCGTCCTTGCCCTTGCGCGAGACGGTGTCGAGCTCCATCTCCCAGTCGGTGACACTGGAGGAGTCCTTGGCGGCGTCGTCCTTGAGTTGCGCGTCCTTGTCGTCGTCGGCGTCCAGGCCGAGCGCGGCGGCGTAGAGCGCGGGCTGCGCGGGCTCGCGCGCGCTGCGGCTGTCCAGGATCTCGGACATGGTGGTGGTGCGGCCGGCCTGGTCGTTGTTCAGCTCGAGCACGATCACGTTCCCGGGGCACTTGCTCCCCTCCGCCTGCTCCGGCTTGCTCGCCTGCAGGAGCTGGTTCACATTCTTGCCCATTATGATTTTTGACATGTCGTTCCCGTTTTTTGTAAACGACAACGCTTTTCCTATCGTCGCGCCTTTCTGGACGACTATCACGCTGCCCTTGGCGCTCGCCGGCCTGACGATGGGGTTCGACATTTTGGTCGTGGACACCGGGGTGAGTCCCTTCACCGGTACTATATCGGCCAGGTTAGCGGTCTTGATTGTCTCTACGGCTAGTATTTTAGGGGTCGATGACTGTGTACTGACGGAGCTGGCCGGCTTCGACACGACGGTGACCGCGGGTGATTTAGTGACTTGAGTGAGTGATTGTGAGCTGACAGGGACCAGTTTCATTCCCGTCGGTATCCCCTTAAAATGCAGTAACGGTAATTGCACCTCTGAGCCGGCTTTCGTCCGCGCTTTAGCGGGTAGAACTACCATTTTCTGACCGGGTTTTTGATTTAAAACGAAGGTTTTGGCCGACACTTTCAGGTCGGTGGCCGGGATGCCTTTCGGCGTGAACGCTTCGCTGGTTATGGGAGAGCCGCTGGTGGCGGCCGGTGCCGCGTCCTTACCGGGTGTCCTCGTCGTGGACGATGTAATAATGATTTTTGAATTTAAGTTCACGTGTTCGGACGAAGGTTTCGACACGATGATCATCTTATCGGCCAGGGCCGACGCGGGAGGCGGCTGCATTCTCGGCACGGAGCCGATGACTTTAGTGGCGACGATCTTGCCCGCGGTGTTCAACACCTTCTGGGCGGTTCCGGGCGCGACCACGACCTGTCGGTTGGAGAGGACTTTGATGCCCTCGGTGGGTTTCTGTAATACTTTCATTTCAGACATTTGTACTTTTTTATCGCCGGGCATCTCGGGCCGCCGGCCCTTGACGAGCATGTGGTGCGGGTGCTTGGGCCCGGCGTGCTTGGGCGCGGGCGTCTGCGCCTGCAGCGAGCCGTCGTCTGCGCTGGCGGGCACGCCGAGCTCATGCGACACTGCGGGCTGCGTCAGAAGTTGCATGGCGGGAGAATCTGTCACCATGCCCGGGGAAGACAACACCTTGGGTTTGTTATCCTCCATGTAATCGGGCTTGCTTTTTCCTCCCAATATGGACTGTGTGTAACTGGCCTGGAAGGACCCGGGCGTCCCCGTGTACTCCATGTGCATCCCTGGCGCGAACTGCTTCCCCGGCGATCCCGGCGCCTCCTGCGCTTTCTTCATTTGCGATTTTGAAAGGACTATTTGAGAGGCTTTTTTATTTTGTTTGTGCGACCTGTGCTTGTGTGACCGTGGGTGGTGCGGTTGGCTTGATTTACTTGTTGAAACTTTACTGACTTGGTTGTATGAATGCTTTGATTGCCCTGATGATTTACCTGTACACAAATTAGGTAAATATTAGTTTCATGTTTAGTTTAGTACTAAGTTCTGGCCGCGACTTCGTCCGCGTAGATGTCGATTATTGTCATTCCCTCAGGAACTAAATTGTTTTCTGAGATAAAACGTAGCCTATGTATTAACCCAGGGTATTAGCTATCTCTATTCCACATTTCATCCAATCCGTTCAGCCGTTGCAGCATGAAGGAGTAACAAACAAACATAAACTTTCGCATTTATAATATTAGAGGGATTGAGTCTTAAAAGTTCATGTTTAATTTTTACATAGAATCTATTTAAATGGATATGTCTAGTAATATAAGAATGATATGCTTATTCAACTCACTCGTGGCTGGTTGTGAATACTTGGAGTATATCTGTGACAGATTAAGGTGTTTCTGGTTAGTGTTGACAGGTATGTTCCTCATATTTTTCACTGGGGTGATGGTATCGTCCGGTATTGAACCTTCCTCTGTGATTTTCCTTTTTCGATTTATAAGTTCTGTTTCCCAAAGCTGAAAAATTAATTTGGTTAAATGGTATGATCATAAAAATAAATACATTTTAAGTTATTTAATTTATTTACTTTGGAAGTTTGATCTTCCATTGCTATAGGAGGGTACATCATCTCGTCCATGATATCATTTGACTGCAGAGCACTCTCTGCCGTCTCTCCCTCAGTATCTAGTAACTCGTCTTCATTGGATTTTGGAGAGACCAGTTTCTCTGCTTCAAGCTTTTTTAACAATTCTTTATTCTCTTCTTTTAGAACTTCAGCTTCTTTATCTGCAATCTCTGTGTAAGCTGTCTGTGGGATGCCTCGAGGCATTAGAGGTATTCTTCTCCGGCCTTCGCTGATCCATCCTAGACCAGTATTTGGACCTGTTAACCTGAGGAAACAAATTCACACAAAAATGAATGATGCTATTGATGCTATCAGTTTTCTCATACGCTACATTCTTAGTTTGTATGAATGATGCATGGTTTTTTTTTATTTCATTCTAATACTATAAGACAGGACTTAATTGTGCAATATATTCAACATTTAACTCGACATTTTGACTGTGTTACAATAGCCGTGGTCACGAGAAGACTGTTGTAACACAGTCGAATTGTCGAGGTTAATGTTCAATATTTTATGCGATTAAGTCCCGTTTTGTAGCTTTAGTATGAGTGAAAACCGTGTTAGTTAAAACAAAATATATTTTTTTGCAATTTATCATAAAATCTTGAGAAAATAAGAGGAGCTTTCTACCTATTATTAAAATATTATTGTAATAACTCGATTTTAATAAAATAAAATAAAAACTAATGCAAAAAGGCAGAACCAAAATCAAACCAAAACAATATTTATAATTTAACATTTACAATACCTATCAAAAATCCCTATAACATTTACATTTTCACTATAAGAATTTCATTCTCTACATCCACTGAAATTCTTGAATTTAACTCTTTGCATTCTATGGAGGTACAGAAAGCATGAAGAACAAAAGTTTTATTAGCTCGAACCTGGTTAATTCAACCGGGTCCCAAAACTGGTATATGCAAACCAAACCGAAATGAAAAACGTTATGCGTCAAGTGCATAATAACGGTTTGAAAATTTAAAGGTCTCCAAGCCTTGATATTAATAACTCATCTCATCATTCATTATTTATTAATACCCATAAACTAAATGCACTCAATGTTATATGGTGAAGAAGAAAAGAAAAGTCACCATTAGAATGATCTTTAGGTGCTTTTTCATTGATGTTTATTGCAATATTTTTTAACAAGTTTATGTATGGTCACTACCTCCTCTATATCTTTTTTTTGATACTCATCACTGTCCTGACTTCATTTAATATATAAAAACCAGCACAACAGCTCAGAGTAAACAGTTTAATTAGCAGATAGCCTGTTTCATAGGTTCCAAGTTATCACAAGACAAGTTTGATTGTAACTGTTCATACCAATAAGGTGTGCTCACTTGAACAATAACAATCAATATAACTTTCAATTAATAAAACCAAAAAAAGTAAAAGGCATATTTCTTAATTCATGAGAATATTTAAGTAAAAAATTGTACATAACTTAATTCATTTAAAATTATTGGTTCTGCTCAACTTAAAATGATTATATGTGCATAATTACATAAGAAGCATTATCATTTAAGACCCTCTGATCAGTTCTTCATGGCTATGATTCAAATCAAATCTTTTTAGATTATTCAAAAATTGACATTTAAAATTAGGTTACCTGTCAAATTTCAAACACAAATTAATTAATATTTTTTAATGGAAAGCCACTTAAAAATGCAATAACTATTTAACTAACATCATTATCTCTTGTTAAAAGTGTCAAGAACCTTCACATCTATGGGGCCAAGACTGCCAGAAAGACAAGAAATAATTCTAATATAACCAAGTTTATTACATACTTTCCTGATAAAAATGCATGTTTACTGCTGAATATGCTAACCTTGCCAACAAGAATCATGATTAGTTTGACTCTCAGCCATCTTTGATAGCATACAATGGAGTTTAAAAATAAACTCAAAAGCTAACAAATGCTAAATATTAACTTACTGATGTGCAATAGTAGCCAAAAACTCGTCGTTCGAGACGCGCCGCGCCTCCGCGCTGTGACGATCATTGCTAATATGCAAAGCGGCGCGCAGTTCCTCAAGCAACTTTTTTCTGTTGTCTTCCAAAGCTCCTTGTGCTCTAAACACACTGATCATATTCGAGTAGGCTTCCAATTCTACAAACAAAGGAATATGCTGTTCAACAATCGCTTAATTGCAAGTTCATTTCACCTTATATCAGCTTATAACATACGCTCACAGTCAAAGTAAATGTTAGGAGGGAAAATGAATGGCATTTATAAGACTAAAAATATATACCGAGTCTACGAAGCGTTCGACGACATTCGTCCCGCGTCATGTTTAAAAGCATGGGCCACATTTTTACGCCGTTTTATTAAACAGTTCTGAGCCACGGTTTGGTTACAATATTATGACCATATTTCAGGAAATTCTCAATTGGCAAATATCCATACTGTTTACTTCACTTCAAACGACAATTTCGTTCATTTTGACACTTCAACCAAGTAGATGCGAAATAATAACGGATGGCTTGCATCTTGTCTGTGGTTTTTAGGGGTAACATCCTTAAAACATTAAATTTCCCATAAAAAGTTACAAATATTACAATAATAAGCTGACAGTCAAAAATAAACAGATTAAACGTGATTATAGTACTTAGAGTCCTGCTGTTACTAACCTAGTTTTTAATTATATAAGGTTCCAAATGATACCAAGAATATGAACGAAAATTCAGTGTCCTGACAAACGCAAAATGTTCGTTAACCTTACTTACCATTTTGTAACGATTTCTTTATGCCAACAGAGTACATCTTGTAATATATAACAGGACTAAAACATATCTCAATCGGTTTTACGAATGATATAGAAGAAAGCTCTGTCACCTAAAGTTGTTTTGATTGTTGAGTTAGTTTGTGATCCTTTATGATAGAAACCAATACAATTGAAAATAAACAGACCTTTTCTCTTGCATTTCTTACATTTGCACCTATGACGGTTAAATTCATAAAAAAGAAAATTCAGGGGAAATATGAGCGATATAGCCACACTTGTTTAATTTGTCCATAGACAAGTTGGCGTTTCATAGTTTAACGTTTACGAAGTTTGTTAACAAAGATTTTTAAATGAAATAAAAGATGACAGTCTGGTTTCAAAACACAGTAAGGCCGGGAGCATAGAAGAACAATGCAGGTTCTTTTTCCTTTTGCCGACACCAAATAGAACGATTTATAGTTTGATCAAAGAGATAACGCCACGCGTTAATTTGTAGCAACTGAGCTTGTGAAGTTAAGACAGTTCGTTTATTTACTATTATTTATAAATTATGCAATATTTTTATATATGCGAAATTCTCGCTATATGACATATTTTTATATCAAACTTATTTTTGCCTTTATTTTTTTTTATCAGGTGAACCAGTTTGACACCTCAACTGCACAAATGATACCACATACTGTGCATTTGTTAAATAAAAACTCTACGTAATGTAATGATACGTTCGTTGAAAGGTGTTTTGATTACACTACGCGTTATTCAGGGGTCCCTTCTCGGTGTGGTGTAGGTGTAAAAAGAGAAAGGATTAAAAGCCCTTGTAAGGGGTCAAACCTTATTAATATGTAGCCAAAAGCGCTAATTTGAATCTGACGCTTCGTATTTTAGGCGGTCTATTCAACTTAATATTTACATTCTGGAATAGCACTTGTTAAATCTGCCGTCTAAACTATGTTTAAAAATTAGACAATTTAGTTTTAGGCTATTTAAGCGATGTGCACGTAGAATCAGGTCCAGTGTCTCATTTAGAACTGTTTTGCGTTGACGTTTAGTTCGCTTAGATACGTAACTTTACGTATCTAAGCGAACTAAACGTCAACGCAAAACAAAGCGTTGTGACGGGTTTCTTTGCCAATTCAAATAAAAAGATGAACGAATTTTAATTAGCTTTACTGTAAACTTTTACCTAAAGTTTCACTCGAGAATTGTCTGTTTACTTTATCTAATAAATATTTGCTTAAATGGTCGAAGCTTGTACACGGTGCGTGGTGCCACGCGAGTGGCTCACGCTAGTACATTACCTACTAGGTGGATCCACACACTTCTTTATACAGTCGGATAGCTCCTAGACGTTGCTTCGGGTTTGTACTTGTGTCTCACTCGCTCTTATGTTTACCTGAGGTATTTACATATTATAATTTGCGAAAACAGTGTGTCAATATGCGCAATGTACTTGCATCGTGTGTAAGCACCATATAGACACGTTAATGGTATTAAAGGGGTAATACATTATCCTAAATTTAGTCGTCCAAACTGGCTTGCAAGGGAGGGGATAGTTAGGAAGCTCCTGATCACACTATTCCTAAATTTAGTCACTAACTGTCACTTTAGGCATTATCCTATAATCTTCGGGGTATTTATGAATTTATGATTCAAGTGGGTACCTACGTCCTTTCAGTCACGCGCGCGACGACTGGCTTTCCTAAATGTTATTACACCTTCCTAACTCCTTTCCTAACCAGGATGCTAACTTCAGTTAGGACGGCAGAAACCGTCCTTGCTTCCTAGTTAGGATGCTAGTTAGGAAGGTCACTTGCTAAATGTTATTACACCTACCTAAATTAGGATCCTAACTCATTTAGGATGCTAAAATAACAACCCTTTTAGCAGGAAATGTATATTCTGTGGAAGGCCTTGACACATAGATCGACACCAATTACACCACAGATTAAGAAAAAAGAACTTTAAATAAATGTCAACAACCATCAGTGTTCAACGTCTTTCTGGGTTTGATTTATTTTGATTTGAGCAGGAGTTTAGCTTAAAATTTCCTTTATAATTTGCGCGAAATTCTCATTTGTATTTTGCAATGTCAGATGTAGATGAGATTATCGATTACATTAAATCACTAAAGAAAGGATTTGATAAAGATTTATTTCAAAGCAAGATTGATGAATTGGCTCAGGCAGTTGACACCGTTGGCTTAGAATACGAAGATTTCCATACATTGTTTAAAGTTTGGTTGAATTTAACTATACGTAAGTCGTTTCACATATTTCTGAAATATGTATAATGATAAATTATTTTCCGATGAAGGAACAGCAGCAGCTTGAACGCATTGAACCACATACTTTATCCCTTCCTACACTTTGTACAGATAAATGCGTTATATTCTTCACCAAACATAAGAATAATGTCTATTGTAGCTATCACAAAATGGAGCAGTATTGGTGTCTGTCTGGTACCTCAGAACAGTGTGTCGGAGCAAACAGTGGACTACGCGCTGCGCTGGCTCCTGGCTAACAACCAGAACCAGAATAACTTCTCCAGGATAGCCTTCCTTCTTGACTGGCTTACAGGTGAAATTTAACAAGATGGTGTTTTGTTACACAACACCAGGTAGAATGACTATTTATAAGTAAACTTTTATTTTTGGTTAGCATAATCAATAATAAATATCAGGAGACAATCTCATACAAATTGACCTTGTTCCAATCTAAGCTCTAGGTACTATGAGTACTGCACAGCAATAGTATAGTAGGTAAATAAATACGTAATAAACATCCAAGACTCAGGAATAAGTACTCATGGTTGTAACAAATATATGCCCTTCATCATCATCATCATCATCATGTCAGCCGAACGACGTCCACTGCTGGACATAGGCCTCCCCCAAGGCTTTCCACTCAGACCGGTCTTGTGCTTTTCGCATCCACCGCGTCGCATCCCGCGATCCTGACGAGGTTGTCACTCCATCAAGAAAATTGAACCTTATTTACCAGTAAGTACGGTTGAATACTGGTCAAATCATTTTAATAGGTTTATTTAACTCAACCGCTTTGAAAATCAGTAGTTGTACATTTTGTTGAGCTCTATTACATTCAAAATAAGGTTCAATTTATTTATGTGTACCGTATTTTTGGCTACTTTGGATGCTTAGAATACCTTCTGCGTTCTGGATGTTGCTGTACTAACGGCGGGTTGAATGTTACCAATTATATGACATTGTGGGTGCTCTGGTATATTTGTATACAGTGGATGGCCTGAACAATTTGATCACTTGGAATGAGTATGTATTTATGGATATTTTGGATGGTGCGGTATATTTGGAACTATTGACTGCCACTATATTTATGATGCTGACTGTACATCATCAAGTGGTCATGCATGATCTGCTCGGGCAAATTAATAATATTCTTCCTTAGTATTTATTTTCATTATATGGTTCTCACATTACTAAATATTTGTTTATTAAAGTATATTATTTAAACTATATTATTTCAGCTGCAATGGACTGTGAGTCAATTGACATTGCTGCCTTAGACTGTGGATATGAAGTGTTTTTTTCCTTTCTGACATATGAAGTTCTAGTAAGTATTTTAGCATTAGAGGTTTTTTTTTAAACATTGGTTAATTTGATCTTAATACTTTTGCTGCCAACATTCCGCTAGTTGTGACCTGTTTTCTACTTAAATGAAAGAGCTTTGCTTTGAATGTGATCATGATCTTGGTTTTTTAAGAGTGGCAATATTAATGTTTATTTTCAGGCTGGACATGTATCTAAGCTGGTGTACACATTGACAAAGCCAACAGACGTTACGAGGAGTAGAGTGCTGGAACTGTTTGACTATGCAAGAAAAAGAGAGAGCAAAAAGGTTCCATTTTAATTTGATAACAATTAGGCCTTTTATATTTCAATGTTGTTTACTTTATTTGAATGCAAAGAATAGTAACAAATCTGATGTTACAATTATTAGATAATTCCTTAATGAAATAATAAACTGTTGGAAAGAATATAATCTTAATTGTTTAAAGATCTAAATCTAGATGATAGTTTAAACTAGATGTAAATAAAACATTGTTTTCAGAGTATGTGCCGCCACCTGCAAGTTCT
This sequence comes from Acleris sparsana, assembly GCA_923062465.1. Taxonomy (NCBI): domain Eukaryota; kingdom Metazoa; phylum Arthropoda; class Insecta; order Lepidoptera; family Tortricidae; genus Acleris; species Acleris sparsana. The sequence continues at coordinate 5,678,282 of OV281286.1, forward strand.
GCTTGGGTTGTACAAGTCCTATAAACCAGAGCTGGTGCCAGAAGATGTGCCTGCCGTCCCTGTCCATGCCACGTTCCGGACTAATATCACTCTGCTCACTAGGTTTAAACGGTGGCAGGTAGATACTTTCTTAAATATCTCCCAATGAAAATACACTTTCAAGTGCCTAAAAATTTAAAGAGTACAAGAAAGAAAAAAACAGTAATTTTTCTGTTAATTCCAAAAAATCCATATTATCTCACTTGATAGCTAGTTTGGGTTGAAGGACTATGCTGCCATAATATCAAAGCAATGGGCTAAGCCTAAATGCACAGTAATAGTATGATCACTCAATTTAATGTGGTTTCCCAAAGAGTAAATATAGAAATAAATATTAATTTGAATCTAAATTGCTTTTCAGGGATGCAGAAATGAGTCAATGGCAAAGAGTCATCACTTAATGTGGACCAATCCCATGCTGGTAAGTAAAAGAACCTATCAAACATTTATTTTAAAAAATAATTTTTGTATTCACTATATCAATAGATATTTAAACTTACCCCTTTTGAATTGTTTTCAGGGAGGAAGGAACAAGAAAGTTGATTCACTAGTACCTAACATAGAATTTCTAAATATTGGCTCACAACAGTATGCTGATAAGGAACCACAGAAAAATTATCTTGATTTCACTGAGTAAGTAACTACAACACTCAATTTATTTACTTTTGAAGTACATTCTCTAATTTCAAAGGAAAGCCATGCATGTGTTGAGGTGATTTGTTTTTTGTCGATTTTGAATTTAATAGCCAACCTTGTGACTGGCCGCATTTGGGTGAAAAGTGATGCATTCACTATTTTCGTAACCATATTAACCCTATTACGTTATTTATGTGCGAGTTTGTGACTAATCAAATTGCACAAATATTTTAGAATTATGTTCGAAATAATTCAATGGATCCCGTAGTGTCATGGGAATATGGGGATGAAAACTAGTTTATTATGATTGTGTATTGGTGCAGCCCGGTGTCGCTGCTGCAGTACAGCGTGCACCGCGCCGTGCACCGTCCGGCGCGGCTGCGCGCGCTGCTGCGCAACGCTGCCGGCCTGGCGCTGCTGGCGCTCGGCCCGGCGCGCGCGCAGGCTGCGCTACACCACGACCTGCACTACATGCTCACCGGCTGTGAGTACTCTTATAGTGCGAAGAACTTCCACATTTTACTTATTTATGCAACTGACTGAAGCCTTTTAGGATAAGTGTGGCGAAATTAGTACATGCGGAATAGCAAGTATTCTAATTAAAATTATGAGTGTGTAAAAGCTAATTATAGTTGCGTGTAAAATATATAGTTCAGGACCTAAATAAATTAAAAAGTATTTCTTAATTTTTTCTGTCACTTTTAATCAATAAAATACGCAAGTTTTTTTTTTTCATATTTTGTTTATTTTTTATACATTTGCATTCTTTTTTCTCTACCAGCGACCATTACTGATATTCTTTATGAGCGTAAGCATGTTAATAATAATGCTGTAATGGTTATTTTAGAATTTGTTATTACCATTTCAACACTCATTACAATACTTTGTGGCTCAATAACAGTATGCACCCAAAAAAAAGACTGCCATCGTATTGGCGGAACTGCCATCGTATTTTCAAATAGTATGAATTGTCAAATGAATCGCACTCGTAATGGTATGTAATGCGAGTGTCGGTCGCGCAGGCTTCCTGGCCGCGTCCCCGCACAGCGCGGCGGAGAAGCGCGACGCGCTGCACCGCGTGGCGGCGCTGCAGCGCGCGCTGTGCCAGCCGCTGCGCGCCGTCACCGCCTTCCTCGCGCACTTCCTGCCGCTGTGGGACGAGACCACATACTTTAGCGAGGTATACATCTTTCTCCTGCAATGTTATAAACGTTTTTTTTTACAATTTGCATCGCTACCACGATGTTGCACTTTAACAGCAGTATTCACATTGTTGTGTTCCGACATGGGGATAAGACAACCGGTGAAATTACTAGCTAGAGGCATTCCATCTTAGTCCTCGGGGCTGGCAATGCGTTTGCAGTCATAAGATTGTAGTCTTGAGAATGCAAATGTCTATGGGTCTCACGCAAAATAGGCACAGTTTTTAAGTCGTCGAGTTGCGGAAAAGAGCCCGCCATAACCTATGTCTATGGGTCGCAGATCCCACTTGCCATCAGGTAGCCTGCCTACTTGTTGTCTTGATTGTCATAAAAAATACGTTTGGATGTTTGTCTCTGGCACGCTTAAACTGCTGCATTGGTTGAGAACAAATTCGGCACAGAAGTAGTCTTTAGATATCCTAAATGTAAATATTTTATTTTTTTCGAATATAATCCGAGAAATACTGGAAAAGGACCGAATTTTAAGTACCAGAAACCGACGTGCTCGTGGCTGAATGACATGACTCGATGTATGAATGTGGAAGAAGCGGAAGAGATTTATCAGGATCGAAGCAGATGGAAAAAAGTGGTCTCTACCTACCGCTAGCTGATGATGATGAGTGGGGACGCCGCCGAGGCAGGCGGGCGGTCGAATGTCTCTCCATTCATTCCGCCCAAACCACTACCGCTAGCTGGGAAACAGGCGTGATTTAATTTATATACTTTTTTTCCAGAAAACTTGTGAAAAACGCGCCTAGAATTTACGAGTAGATTGGGGCTAGGTCAATTCGTGTGAGATGGTCCTCTGATATTATTTATTTTATTTATATCATAGCCTCAATTTTCTTCAGATCCTGGAGTTACTGGAGTGGATCGATGTGGAAAGCCCCGAGCTGGTGACGCAGATCCTGGAGCCCTTGACCCAGGTGTACCACCGCGCGCAGCCGGCTGAGCAGTGCGCCATACTCAGAACTCTCACCACTATGTACACTAATTTGGTGAGTTCCTCTTGTTTTTTAAAGTAGTGTAATTGAAAAATAACCAAGTTGTCAAGTGGCGATTGAATTGCATTTATTTATGAAAGGGTTATTATTTCATATAAAGTATAATCAAATAAATTTATTTAACTATACAGTAATTAAGGTGTTACGAATTAATGTTTTTCTACTCGCGTACACAAAACCGCTAATATTCCACCTATAGCGTAACCAAAGCATGAAAACAATTATTTAATTAGTATTGTCATGGTAATAACAGTTGTATAATAATTATTATAGCATTGTTATTACCATGGTTACTGTCATTCTGGATACCAGTCTTAGCGTTTAGTGAACACTAGACATCATAATTTGTATAATAAAGTGTTAAAAAGATTTTAACACCAATTAAAATTACGTAAAGTTGTGTAATTACATTTTTATCAAGTTACTAAAAATAGACGATATCCATGGTTTTAACTAGCTAAAAATATTATTTTATTTTATAATACAACTATAAATACGGACTTTACATTTAAAAGTTAAAGTTAAAACTAAACTTATTTAAAATAAAATAAAATAAAACTAAGCTACTCAAATATAAAAAATTCCATGGTTTTGTTATTAGGTTAGCATGGTTACGTTCAATATAGATATCAAAAAAATAGGCGTTTCGTTTGGCATTCCAAGTAAGATAATTTCTCAGAACTTAACCTAACCTAAGCATTGCATTTACAGATTTGTAATAGTGTTTATAATAAAAGTCACAAACTATTAACATCAATCGAAATAATGATCATGACTTTGCTGACAAGTAATTTGTTACCAAAAAAATACGGAAAGTATACAAGAAAAGTTAGCGATTGCTCATTTTTGACGTATGCAACTGTACATAATTAGCTCTTAAGGTACGAGTGCCCAGTTTAGAGCGCGAGCGAGCTTGCGAACTAGAAGATTCATTATCGAGTTACGTAAATAACTGTTACAGTGTATTCAGCCTGCAGGAAAGCGTGCAAATATTTTGCTAAATTGAGATTTAATTTAAAATGTAAACATTTGATTAAAATAATAATAGGTGTAATAATAAATCACATAATAACATTTATCTATTACCCGGATTGTCAGTATGCGATTGAAAAGGTTTCCTGTAAGCGACCTCGTCCACTCTGTGGTAACTGAATGTAGATTTCTTTAAACATGTTATACCATACATCATCCTGTTACAAGGAGATATTTGACATTTTTAGCTTTACAATCGTCTTAGTACGATTCACGTTGGCACGATCGAGAGAGGAAAGAGGTCTATACCCTGCAGTGTATTAATGCTGGCTGATTATAAGGATGATTTTCTCCTCAGGTCTATTCCAGTACGCGGAGTCGACAGTACTTCATGGAGGAAACTCCGACGCACTCGATGCTCCCCGACGCACTACGATTCGTCGCGATCACTGTACACACCATGTGCGGGAAACAACTGCAAGTCGACCCAGGTACGTACTGATCTCTACTTTTTAGGATTCCAAAGTCAAACTATAAGGGATTGCCTTCGCCATGTCAGTCTGTCCGCGGTCTAGCTCAGAGGCTCTTCGGTTCACTAATGTTTGACCAAATCATCATTTGACAAACGTATCATTTTACAAACTTTCATTTCACAAAGTGATACTTCCCGCCGTATTATTTTCAAGTGTTTTTGGTCGATATTGTAACCTAACCTAACTTATTTAATAAGCTGATTTAACCTGTGCAATATGTAATGGTTTAAGCACAAACACGTTTTTGCGAAATGAAAGTTTGTAAAATGATACGTTTGTCAAACGTACTTTTGGTCAAATGAACGGACCCCGGCTCTTCGCATTAAAAAGCTGTAATTTGACATAGTTTAAATTATGCCGAAGAAGAGGTAAAATAAAATGTTAAAGTAAAAAGACGTGAAGCACGGGTATAAATTGTTAATAATTGTAGAGAGAATAATCTATGCCGTTTGTTCCAGAGGATATGCGGGTCCTGTACACCAGTATCCAGTGTGCAGAGAGGCTAGGTGCGGCGGCGCTGCGCGGACGCTGCCCGCTGGGCGGTCTGCCGGCGCCGGGCGCGCTGGCGCTGCCGCTGCTCGCCGTGTCCGCCGACCTGCTCGACAAGCTCGCCGGCCTCATACTGCTGTGAGTGTGACATGCGGGTCCTGTACACCAGTATCCAGTGCGCAGAGAGGCTAGGCGCGGCGGCGCAGCGTTTAAGTTGCGCTGAGTTTAATGGAACAATTTAAACATCAGCAATTCCCTCCAAATACAAGGAATATGCAAATTTCATGAAATAAATATTATTGCTAAACTAAAAAGCTAGAGAAGAAAACTTGATTAACAACATCTATTTGGTCTCTTTTAAAACTATATCTTCCGAATAAGTGAAATAATTATACATTGGGAATTCATTATTTTGGTATGATTTTAGCGCCATCTGTAAAGATTTTCTGAAAATAGATTGAGGGGTTGAGCTACCTCATTAAGTTGATTTAAGCTTCTTGGTGAAGTGGTTTGCTGGTGGGCTGCTAGATGTCGCTCCGTATTAATTGTCACGTAATTTTGTTCTCTATTTACTATAGACGTAAGTTCAGTATAACTGTAACTTAGTTCTTTACAATAAAATGGGAGGGCTGTTTTGTGTACTCTCATTGTGAATTATTATAAAAACCATTTTTTTTCTTTAGATTCAGTCAGAGATCGGAAAACCATTTTTTTCATTTGTTAAACATAAGTTATTTGATGTTACAAATTTAAATACGTCTCTATCCTTACTAGACTAGCTTAGAGCCATTCCATCTTAGTCCTGACGGTTGGAAATGGCAACACCATTTTTTTATTCTGTTCTGACCAGCGGTTGACCTCAACCTCATCTATTAAATAAATATGATGAAAATTATGATGAATTTAGGATGAAGCTTGCTGGTTTAGTAGAGGCCTATTCACTCTTGATATGAAGACGTCCAAATTATATCTCTTAAGAATACTAACGAATAAAAAAAAAGCAGCGAAACACTTTGTTCGTACAAATGGTATTTCGACAGAATAAACGTGAAACCGCTCCCACTAAGCATCAGTTGGCCCGTCAACTTTTCTGTCGTCGTGCTATATCAATAAATACTTTTGTAATTCGCATCTCTTTTACAGGTACAAAAAAATATTACTCGCCATGTCATCAAATAAAGAAAACAAAATGGATCCGAGCTATGTTGAGCACAAGCAAACATTGAAAGGGTATACAGCGGATGTGTTTCGCTGCTTGGTGGAAGAAGGAGCCTTTTCCGGACGGCAAAACGGGTTCGTCTTCAGGAAGTTGCACCCGCAACTGACGCAGAAGTTGGTGGAGTACATCCCTGAGGCAGACTCGGCCTTAAGTCTGAGGCATCACCTCGCATTCGCCCCGTACGCGTACATGAACGTGGAAGGAACAGACTCCTCGTTGGCTGACAACGAACTCTGGTTCCAAGCAGTCATAAACAAAGAGTTCACGCATCTATCTACGTTACTGAACAAACTTGGCTGGGGGAGAAAAATTGTAACGTGAGTCGTTTAAGTACAGTTTGGCTTTTAGTGTAAAGTTTAGACGTTAGTTAGTTAGCTCTTAGTGTGAACTATTTGCCTTGGCGTGCCTTCGTAGGTTTATGACACTTAAACTCGTTTTAGATTAATGTGTTCAAATTATGTGTATGTTAAGGTGAGTTTGGTAGAATTATTGTTTAGATAAAAGTTATGTGCTTAAATATTTTTGGAAGTGTTCTCGACGTCTTTGAATACGACTATACTCGTATAGTTCGGTAATTCTAGAATTCTCTGTTCTTCAGCTCATGTAAACGTTGTTATGATACTTGTTTCTTTAACCCTCGATAAATAGTACCGTTGCGAGTAAGTATACTGCCCTCCTACGGAAAAAAAGCACGTCTATTATATGAATTGTATTGCACTTCCAACCTTATTATAACCTATGAGAGTTTAATATGCTTCTATGAATTGATTGCACTTCTTAGTAGGGTAGGGGTTTATAACTTACTATACAGTAAGTTATAAATTACGAAATAAGCTGTCACAGGAATCTTTCTAGATTGATCGAACTATAGTAAAATGACAGTTGCTATGTCAAATAATTATGTGCGAATCTTCGTCAACACTCGCGTTGTTCTAGACGTGATAATATTTTAATGGCTTAGCAATTAAAAACCTTTGTACTAATTGATAAGTCAAACTGTCAAAGTCATTGAACATAAAGGAAATAATTTGTATATTTAATGAAGTCATGGAGTCCAGAAACAGGATGTACATACCAGGTTGAATAAACCGCTTTGCAAAAAACCGGGCACTGTATTTTGAGTAGTTAAGGATATGAGATTTTAAGTAACAAAATTAAATTCACATTGATTACAAGCTTTTGCACATGGCTCCGTCCGCGTAAAAGTCGTCAAATTTTCCGGCTAAAAGTAGCCTATGTGCTATTCTAGACTATAATCTATATTTTTGCCAAATCTCATCCACATCTGTGTAGCTGTTCTGGCGTGATTGAGTAACAAACATCCAAACTTTCGCATTTATAATATTCTTGTTCTTCATTAAATAATGGCGGTACCATTTATAATATTTGTAAGAAGATAAATAATTACTATTTTTATTCGTAAATAATACTTTTTTCATACGGTAGTTTTAACTAGTCGAAAACATCGAAAGTGCCCGTTTTCTTTGCAAGGGTGTAGTCAAATAGTGTGTAACTAATGTATGTGAATATAATTTCCAAGCCTTATTCCCTTCCAAGCAGACGTTGTCAGATATAATGAAATCAAAAATGAAAATACCGTAGTGTTACTATAAGTACACGAATGTAACTTGTTATAAGTAAGGTTTTCTATTATATTTATATATAAAAAAACAGATCCCTTTTTTAATGCTCCTCAACGTCCTAGCACATAATTCATTTAACACAGGCAAGTGCGCCCTTTGTCCGCTAGAGGCCGCCAGAAGCCTCCCCTTTTTCGGAGTTAAAAAAAATATTTGAGTGTCCTTAATTTACCGGGGATTGATTAAATTATCCGGGCTCCGGCCATCGCTTTTCAATTCCCGGGCCGAGAAGGAAAACAAGGAATCAAAATAAGCTCGAGAGGTGCTCAGCTCGGGCCCTTAATTACTCCCTAAAAATCCTCCCCCCGCACACGACTCGCACGGCGCACAAATTAATACAATATCATGATGTATTATGTATCTCGCTGCGTGGGTACTCGCTCGCCGTCCTGCTTAGGGTGACTATCAGTTGCTGTTAAAGAAGGACTAGCGAATGTATTTTTTTTACCTAATCTTTTGGACGCCACAGACTCTCGCCGTAAACTGTAATGCCTGCAGACGCATCAGCCGGTAGATCAGCAGACGTATCCGCAGATAAATTCGCGATCCGTCCACACATCGGCAGACGTGTGGACAGACGCCTTGCATTTGCGCTTTGATCCGTGCCACAAAAACCGACAACAATCGGATCGGTGGCAGATGCATCTGCCGACGTTAAATACCTACCACAGACGAGAAAATTACCCCCTCTACACGTCTGCGGATGCATTCGCAGATAACATCTGCTGAAGCAGACTTACTTAGAGGAGGCATAAGTCGTGCCACTGACGCCACGTTCAATTTCAAGATGAAAAGATCAAGGGACTGTTTCGTATCAAATAAGTTGTAGTTTTTGTATACATGTTTGGCGTGTGAAGATGGGGATATGGACATACTGAACCTGAGCGGATTTACGGGCATTTCTTTAAAAGTTTGTACCTAGTTAAATCTTAAATTAAGAAACTTTAATTTTTCCGCTGAGTTACAAAAATTTGTCGTACATTTATACACCGTGTTTTTTTGATTTACGATAACTTTAAGGGAACATTCTTTAGTCAAACAAAGTTAATTTCCCGAAGACAGACAAATGATAAGTCTAACGGTTTTAAAGATATTTGTTTTTTTAATTTAATCAGTTAATCACGTTAAACTAGTGTAAAAGGCTCTTAATTGATAACAACAATTTTCTTTTAATACTTACGAGTAAAGAGTTTCCAATTGTTAGGTTTGTATACGCGTCAATCTAAAGTGACAATCTTGTAACTGTCAAGTGTTATCTTTACTTGTGTGTGTATGCAGGGTGTCCACTTTCTGGAAAGTCAGGGAAAGTCAGGGAAAAGTCAGGGAAGCTAAGGGTGGTCAGGGAAAGTCAGGGAAAGTCAGGGAAGCTCTGGGGAGGTCAGGGATTTTTTTTTTCAAAAGATACTTTCCATCCATATTCATTCCAACCAACATCAATTCTGTCCAGTGATTGTTAAATGAGAGACACTTCATGCTCTAGCTGACCTTAATCCAGTCTATAGATGCATTTTATTTTCAGCATTGGAGGGATCTATAATATGATTTATTATCATAATTAGATTTCTCTTTTTTAGTACCTACAATGTGTGTGTCCTGTTTGTTATAGTAAAGTGAAATATATGTGTGATTTAAGTATACCTATATAAAAGTGAAGTGTGAAAACAAAATGAGTGGAAAACACTGTACATTTAATAGAGTGTGGTATGCAAAACTTTACCCAGATTTTGTGGATTGGCTTAGCGATTTCCCTGAAGATCCCTTATCGGGCTACTGTAAAGTGTGCTGCAGAACGTTTAAACTAAGTAATATGGGCAAGCAAGCAGTGTCTCATGGAAAAGGCCCAAAACATATAAAAATGGTTGAACTAAAAAAAAACAGCCTATTATTTCTTTATTTAAACAAAAAAGAATTGAAAAATCCGACAATAACGACATCAAACCTAGTGCAACTCCTAGTATAACAACATCGACAGTCTAAATCTCTACATTGAACCCCAAGACTGCTTATGACTTCACATATCATGACGATTCGGTTACGTCCGCTGAAATTGTTTGGGCATTACAGGTAATTTTTAATAAAATGAGTCTAAATTCTTGTGACAGGACTTCTGCAGCATTTAAAATAATGTTTCATGACAGCAAGATAGCACTTAATTTTTCAATGGGCAAAACAAAGGTCGCGTACGTAATAAATCACGGGATAGCACCATATATAAAAACATCTTTGCTTAATGATCTGAAAGAGTGTAATTTTTTTGTGGTTGCTTTCGACGAGAGCCTAAATAAAGTCGCACAAAAATGCCAAATGGATTTAATGATAAGATTTTGGAATACTAGTACAGGAAAAGTTGATACTAGATACTGGAATAGCGTCTTTTTGGGGCGGTCAACTGCTGAACATCTATTAACCAGTTTTTTAGAGGGTTTGTCAGACCTAGACCTTGCTAAACTGTTACAAGTTTCAATGGATGGACCTAATGTGAATTTTAGCTTTCTAAAAAAACTCAAAACTGAACTTGCTGCAGAAAATTATAATAATTAATTAATTGACTTAGGAGTATGTGGTTTACACACCGTCAGTGGTGCTGTCAAGACCGGACATAAGCAGGCTGGCTGGGACGTGTACCTAGTTTTGAGAACAATGTACAATTATTTCAAAGACAGCCCAGCTCGTCGAGCACTTTATACAACAATAACTGGAGGTACACAACATCCCACTAAGTTCACATCCATAAGATGGCTTGAGAATGGTCCATGCCTAGAGAGGGCTTTAAAAGTTTTCGATAAAGTAAAAGACTTTGTTGATAATGATTCTGTACCTATAAGCGAAAATAAGAAAACATTAAAAACAGCTATGAAAAAACCTTTGCTGAAAGCGCAATTGGCAAGTGTAAGGTCAGTTGTAGGTGACTGTGAACCGTTTTTACGGCGATTTCAAGGGAATAAACCTCTGGCACCGTTTTTATACGGAGCCCTTTTAGAGTTAGTAAAAAACTTAATGGCAAAAATTGTAAAGACAAAGAAACTTGAGGCCACTTCTGATGAAAACATCAAAGATTTAGATTTGAGTAGCTCGGATAACTTATTAGCCACGGATAGCATCCATATTGGCTATGAAGCTAAAATCCTCTTAAAAGAGGCAAAATGTACGGAAAAAGATAGACTTTTGTTCAAAAGCGACTTCAGAAATTTTATATTCAGTAATGCTGTATTTTTGGTCAGGGAAATTTACAAATATGGTCAGGGAAAGTCAGGGAAAAGTCAGGGAAGTTTTTTTAGGATGTAGAGTGGACACCCTGGTATGTCACACCAACATAGACGTATTTGACACTGATTATTAGTTAACTCTAAAGGCCCTTTTAGAATGACCAAAGATTTCATTATTTTACTCTATACTGAAAAAAAATTTTTTTTTGCAATATTTAATAATCTAATCTACCAATTAGTTTCTATGAATATACCTAGTAATATGCCGAAGTTATCGTAAATCAAAAAAAACACGGTGTATACTACCTCTCGTAATCAATAAGCAGTATCACAAATTCAATAAATATGGTAGATTCAATCCTCACCCGTTGGTAATATGCTTGCACTCGCTACAAGAGTTTTGTCTGAGATACCACCATTTGTCTTTATAAAAGTTTAACTAATTTTCGTAACTCAGTGGCAAAGTTAAAGTTTCTTAATTTTTCTCCTTAACTGGGTACAAGCTTTTAAAGAAACGCCCTTATGACTTTTTACATCTCCCGCTTTCGTCATTTTGGAAAGATAAATATGTACTTACCAGTTTTTTAGAGTTCCGAAGACAAACTAACCTTTATAGTTTCGTCATATCCGTCTATCCGCAGTCTAGCTCAGAGACGTTATCCCGCCTTTTGGCCGAAATATATTTGCCGAATGTATCGTTTCTCAACCGTTTCATTTGCCGAACCGTTTTTTCTGTAACTGTAAATATTTCAGCACCATCGTGTAGAACATAGGTTAGGTTAGGTTAGTTTTCATAATAATACTGAAATATTAACAGTTACAGAAAAAAACCGGGTTAGCAAATGAAACGGTTGGGAAATGATACATTCGGCCAAACGTAATTATTTTTGCCAAAAGGCAGAGAACCCTCAGAGACTCGGTACTACAAAGCTGTAAATTGTTTCAATTAGGCCGAAAGTTTTAAAATATTTATTTTAGATTATACCTCTCCCGTACAATATATGTCGTGTAAAGCAAATAAAAAGCTAATTTGACGTCAGGGATCTTTGTTCTTAAGTAGGTATATATCGTCCGTCAACAAACGGACAGACAGTTCATAGTTTTATTAAACCTAGTAGAGAGTGCTTTCCCATTAATACTACCTGATGGTTCTCTATCGTGAATCTGCATGGATTGACAGCGTTACTTCTGTGGAATCTCGAATAGCAATTCATCTCGATCGCGATCTAAAATCGCCTCACAGGCATGAGGTACTTGTATAATATGTGAGCTGTGTGTATTTGAAAAGGGCTTCACTTACTGTTCGATTTCCTTTTCCTCGCATCCGCTTAATGAGTTTCATTGTTGTATAAAGTCTGACGGGAAATGAACAAATTGAACGTTGATTTGTTACGGGGACGACAAAGAGAGAACATCCCAATATATTGAAACGTGTTTCAACGTAGCTATCCTGCAGCTTATAATATTCATGTATAGGATCTGTGGAATCAATAATCGGGGATTATGGCAAGGATTGAGCCGCGAGCGACGAGCGCGCGTATCCGTAACGTCTGACGTGCGGTTTCGGGCGACGTAAGTTATTTTTCCATTTCTCTTGTTACGGGCGCTCATTTATTTTTCGTGGTCCGCTCGAAAGCATAAATTATGGACACCGCGGCCGGAGTCTGCACGCTCGGGCGGGAGGGGCCGCCACCCTCGCCTCAATGAGAAATGTTTCAGGGCCCTTTGTCCCCTTATGCCCCTTTTTGCGAGCGACATCTTCAAGGATACTGTGTTAATCGGACCCTGCGATACTTTTTACGAATTACGTCAGCAGAAGTCGTCTGGAAAAACTGTTTTTTCGGCGGATTCGTCTTTTGCTTGATTGTTCTTTGTCCGTCAAAAATGCTTTGTTCTCTTTATTTAGCATTATTTTGAAATTTTAACGAACGCTTTCATTTTATTATTATGTCATTGCGATTACGTGGCAATATTGAAAATGACTATTTTATAAAATGGCAGTTAGATACCTGTTAAAAGGTTTGATTAATTGGGTTAATTTCAGGTAGACCTAAAGGTATGGCTTAAAGGGGTTGGCAAGGTTAAGTAAAATCTTTTTTCGGAATCCGAGTAGTTTAAATTTATTCTACTACTGTTTAACGATGTAATAAACTATTGTCTTCATTCTGGTAGTACCATAATGACCACTATTTGCTATAAAGCACCCTGCGTATAATACCTTAAGAATATTTACTAAATTATCGCGAACTTCTGCGCGGTCTCACGGCCGGGAGGGTTGTTTTTGTGGGTAAAAATATGCGCAACTGGTAACAATTGATAGGGGAGGTGTGCGAAGGGTGCAATAGTTCATATCTCGCTCGGAGAACCCTTTGCGACCCCGCTTTTCTTTTTATCCCTACTCAAAAATCGCTTTGAGAGCCGTGTTTTCGCCGTTCCGTGAGGTAACTACTGCTCCCTTTTTTATCAAATTTTTGTTTAGGGCCGGAACAGGGTGCATACGTAATAATTCTGACCAATATTGTGCGGGATACGGATATGATCTTCCTTGGTCACGGTGCTGGCGTCAGATCTTCGGCTGTTTTTATTTTACCATTTGAGTCGGTTATATACAGTAAAATTAGACGCACCTATAATATTTTTCATTTATGCCTGTGAATTTGACAAATTTAGTGATGTGGCTAGTGAAAATCGCATACATTTCTTTCGATTCTCCACTCGGTTTGTAAAGGAAATGTAATCGATAGATACTATAAAATAAGGTATCCTAAATCGTTAACCTCACGCTACAACTGTAAACATCGTATGGTAATGTCTAGATAGGTGTTTTTAGGTTATTTTTAGGTTTTATTCACTTTCATACTGAGACAGAGCCTTGAGAGGAAAAATTATCACCAAGTTCGGTAAGAAGGAATTGTTGACTCGGACGAAGCACTTGGAGTTAGCTCCACACGCTTCTGCCGATTCCGATCCGACCTTACAAAATGGAATCGATTCGGTTGAAGAACAAGGTTATTATCAAACTCTTGTAACGGTCCGTTCCGCATATAGGATGTAGAAGTAGTTTAATTATTTGGTTTTTTATTCAATGAAATACGTGCACAAATTTTCAGAATTCGTTTATAAAAATGCGTTAATTAAGAAATATTGTTTTTTGAAACCCATTTCTACAGATACCAATTTTTTAAAGTAAGTTGACCACTTAATCTGTTGAAACAACTTTTGCTTGAAATGTAGAATCTCGATCTGACACAGGCAAAATAATAATTGAAAAACATTATAGCGTTTAATTAATAAAATACGTAAATACGTATTAGTCGAGGGGATGTCTAATACTTTTGGTTGGACGTTTGAACTGAGATAACAATAGTTTTATAAATACCCAGGTCCTATAAGCTCTTAGGTCCTCACCAGCTGTTAACACTAAAGTTCGCTGGTTAACATAAAATATGTAATATAAAGAGAAATACGTGGAAATTAGTAAAACTATTTAGAAATGAACGAACGGTCGGTCAAGAAAGTAATCTTTTACATTTAACGAACCTTTTGCTTGCTTTTGCACCTGTAAAAATGTATCAACTTTACAAGTAGATTTTTTGTACAGTCGAACTCATAACTACACACACTTATGTACCTTGTGAGAGTGGTTCGAGCTTAGTACCTACATCAATACCTGCGACAATGTACCTAATAATATGAACAGCGACTTTTGAGTTCCGTACTTGTATGTGCCCAGTTTTGTGGCTTTATAATAATGTTACGTAGTAAGCTACAAAGATTTTTAACAGTAACATGACACAAAACAACCTCTCTTTGATCCGCGATCCGATCATCTGATTCTTTTGTTTCAAGTACCCTTTGAGTTACAAGTTTCTGATTGTCGGCGGATTTTTTGCCATCACCTCGCCACTTTATGGTATGCTTGCAACTAATTAAATAATCTCCGAACCTAAACAAAAAAAACAAGTGAACGCATCGTATTTACGTGTACATCAGCGTCCTAATGTCCTACCCTGCCGCTTTGACTTCAACTCAAACATCGTATTGAAGGGATGGTACTAAAATGTGTCGATATTTATGATCTTCACTGAACATAAATACACGGGTATTACGTGACAACTAAACATAAAACGTGTTACGTAATTTACATTAACACACATGTCATCGTAATAAAAAATCAAGTCATGATTTATAATCAAGGGCTCCATTTTAGGTATTCAGTAAAACCAGATGACGCTTTTGACATGTTTACGTATTGTCAATCTTATGATAGCTTTTATTTACTTGACAGTAATGGCGGCCGATATAAACAATACGATAACATGTCAAAAGCGACGTAGCTTTACTGATCAGAATAGAGCCCCGGAAATCAATCGCATTTACGATATCTTATTTGAAATGATCTTCAAGACATTAGGTACCTATTTCGATTTTAGCAAGTTTTTACGAGTGCGATGTAATAAATGAATCCTGTGTGGTTTTGTGATTTAGATTGATAGGGTGGCGCGGGGTGGATTTACCAACATCAATTCTACCAACTGCCAATCACAAACTGGATAAAATAAAATAGGTATCAAACAAACTTCGGCTATTATTATTTATATTGCCTAATAATTATTGCGGGACTTTTTCTTTAGTTTCTACAGGATAGTAAGTAAGTTGTGGCAGTGGCGAAAACATTTCTAATAAGCAGTGATAGGGGAAAACGATGCCATACTTTAACAAAACTTAACAAGACTTACATTACAGCTATGAAACTATTAATAATCCTTAAACCAAATCAGAGACTCTGATATGGAGTTAAATTGAACACCAATCTACCAATATTATTCTTATTTTTTAGTAATAGGGTAGGGGCACCAAAAGATGAACGACACCCAAAAGCTGAACACTCGATCGAAATAATCACATAACTAAATCCTGACAAATATTACATAGTTCGGAATTTATTTTTCTTAAACAGCAACTCTTTGCTTACACCTCCATTAAATCTTAACATAGTATTATATTCTTTTTGGCCGTGATCGGTCGTCGTTGTGGAGCTTCCCGCCGAAAACGTCGATAGTATGGGAAAATAGCTAAGGACAGTGCTCTCCAAATTTAAGCTTTTAATTACGTATAAAATTCAATAATTGTCAGTCTTAGAAGGATTTGCTTGGTATGTATTCTTGATTAATCACTCTTTTATTGGAGTTATACGATATTTCTTTTTTCTTGTTAGTTAACGAGAAATATGCCGTTCAAGTAATGGTTTCAAAAATGTATACCTAAGCCAATACTTGAACGGTGTTCAGCTACTAGGCAAGGCGTACTTTTTTTAAAGCTTCTTAATAAATCGTACTAAAATGACAGATGGAAAATTTAGAACTTAAAATGATCGTTAAATGCTCTTGTATCTTTAAACCAAAAGATGAACATAGCTTTTGATGTCTAATCCAATGATTTTGGAGTTTTAAATACTATGAAAACTATCACTGTTCAATAAAAAATGTGTGCCTAATACTTGAACGAATTAAATTTACTAGTTCATGTTTTGGATTCTATTCCAATATGTGAACACCTAATTGATTTTGTTTGTTCATTTCATAAATTCTGTGTCCTAAAATTGAACTAAGTAAATTCAGTCGTTCAACTTTTAGGCATAGTTTTATAATATGAACACTAGTAGTAGTATACTAGTAGTATTTATGGAAATGTTTACTAATATTATAAATGTTAAAGTAACACTTTTTGTCGGTTTATCTGTTTAAAAAGATAAGTAACTAAGTAGTTTTGCTAATGATTATTGATAAAAAATACTAATTCGTTGTTTTTATGACACAAATAACATAAAAAATAGGAACCTTATGTACGTAAGTAATATTAAATAAATGTAAACAATTACACAATAAAGAATATTTCGTTAACTCGCATTTTATTGCTAAAAATGAAAAGAATTAAAATGACATAGGTATTTTATTATGTTAGTTCAACTTTTGGGCCCCAACCGTTCAGAATTAGGGCACGCTGTTCATCTTTTGGGCAAATCGGTACATTTTTGGTTTCAATGATTTTTAGAAAAATACGGAGATATAATAACAGGCTTTATAATAGTCATTTTCAATCTAGACCATATACTGTACCATATAAAAAAATTAAATAGGGTGAAATTTGTTACTTTCACTGAATATAACCTGTCTAAAGTTGGTGTAGTCGCTTAATCGTTCATCTTTTGGTGCTCTTACCCTATTGTTGTTTTTTTGGTTGCAAGTTCTCCTTTATGTCAGCTTTACAAGTTTTGTTAAAGTTTTGCACCGTTTTCCCCGATCACTGCTAATAAGATTCAAGCACCATAACGATATGTAGTGTTAGGTTACAATAAAATCGATAATAGGTATGACCTAGTTTGTAAGTCCTAGGTTAGCATAAGTTGTACCCTGGATTCTCTGGGGACCGGCAACGCAGGGCCCCGCGATTCCCATCTTTATTACGGTTATCAGGGAGCCGGCAGTAGCGATTTGTTTTACGAGACTGTTTAGCTACACGTACATATTTAAACAGTCCAAATGTCAGGGCCCTTCTAAACCTCCGAGATGTACAAACACGGGCGCCGAATCGTGTTAGTGTAGGCGAGAGTCGGCTGCTGTCTGTACCCGAATCGATAAAATTCGGGTCCGCGCCCCCGAGCGTCGCCATGGCAACGCGCCCGAGAGGGGATCACATCCTCCCGCCATCTCCGAGAACACTGATGTTGACTTTAGACGGATAGGGTAAGAGGCTTATTAATGGATTTATGTTACTTCTTACCTATAAAGTAACTCTTGATAAAAAAACGGTTTATCCGTAAGGTAAACTTTGAAGCAAGAGCAAGTAATTACGCCTTTTTAAGAAGTTTAAAAGTATAAGATAATTGGCTTAACGGTTGTTAGCATCGTTTTTCATAGCAGAAGGTTAGTGGAAAGTGGAAAACGCAAAGGCCTGGGAATAATTGTGGAGGGTTTCCTTGGAGCGGGCCGCGCCGCCATCTTGGCAGACCGCGTGACGCCATTTCAAATTGAGTGCGTTCACGTCGCTGAGCCCTACCGACATTATTCTCGTTCCGAATCACACTGACAATGCGGAGTCTTAATGTACCCGTATTAAATTGAAACGAACTACGGATCGTTGAACACGGCTTACACGATGTACCTACGAGTTTGACAATAGCTAGTTTTCCTATATGGAACTTCAAAGGAACAACAATTGTAAGTGATTAATTAATACCCATCTACGGCCGTAAAATTGACGAATGGATTTATCTTACATAAATATCTAGCAGGTTTTAACGAGATGCTTATAATCCGATCATAAATTGCTTGACAAGCCAATTAAATATTTTAGAGGGTACAAATTTTATAGCAACATTCCAATTAGGTATCTTAATTGGGCCAATTAACAAGCCCAATTCAATTTAAACTTCTTCGTAATGCGTATGGTTTAAGGGGAAACATCAATGTGAGTATCCTATACTATACTGAAATTAATGTAGAAAATTTATCTGTGAAATTAGGTACCCACTTATCCAAAATTAAAACGTAACGAGTAGATCGGCAACTGTATAATACTTACTTACAGTGTATGACTTATTGTATAAGCACTCTGTTATTATATCGTACGATTTTATTGTCAAATGTTTACTTGAGCACTTAAGTCAGTTACTACAGGCAAACTATACAAAAATAAATGAGCACATCAGACATCAGGATTAATTACCTCGAGAGGGAAACATACGCAGTTGTAGTGATTCGTATATATCAAATATCCAATTTGTTAGGACATCAAAAGAACGCAATATGCAATAAGGTAAGTAGCCGGGAGCGGGGTCATATCAGTAGCGCCCGACGTCCCCCGGGCGCGTGTCCCCGGGCGGAGCCCCGCAGCTACCCGGGACACAAGGGTGCGACTATTGCGAGCTCCTCCAATATTTCCTCGCCAGGATTACTTAGCGACGAATAAATCGCATTTCAAAGTGGGAGCCGAGTTTCATTCAGGCAAGTTCGTTAGTCGTCACTGGGCCTCTAATCTCTGTGGATTGTATTGACGGGCTGAGCTCAATAGCGAGCAGGAGATAAAGACATCCCCCAACTGAAAGGAGCAAGAGTTAAAAGTTTGTCTCGACATGTGTGGCTTCGTTGTTCCAAAACTAACGGAGGTAATCATTGTATCACGGTTTTTTTGGATCTAATTATAAGGGCGCGTGGCCGCCAGATCTAATTAATTAACGTGTGCACACCACGTGCTTAATCCTAATAGAGTATTCCCAAGCGTAGTATTAGTTCTTTTGTCTAGCGGACGATAAAGGTGCCTGCAAATGTGCTGCATTAATACAGGTGCCGGGCCCGTCTGGCGCTCATGGTTTATTTTCAGTCCATACTACCCTCTGTTCTCTTATTTCTGAGACTGGCTTTTAATTATTTTCTTTAATGAAACTTCGTCGCGCAACGGGGAAACCTTTGTCGCTTGAAACCCTCCTTTGTAAGGTTATAATAGAATTCTAATTCTAACAATTACGTGCAGAATATAATGTGTAGGTAATATGTTTCTATCTTGTCCTTATCGTTTGCTTTGTTTGCTAATGATCTCGTTTAATAACGGGTTAAAATGTTGAGCGTTATCTCTGGGCAACTTTTTCAGTGAGTGAAGAAACCTTTTATAGAGTATTTTATTCTCTTTGAGTTAGATCGCGAATCAAAAGATATTTTTTACGGCTATTTAGGTCTCGGTGAGCGCTCGTTTGCGTTGTATCTTTTATATTGCCTCAAAGCGTTCGTTTCGAGTGGAATATAATATATTTTCCCGAAGGATATGATTTTATTACGAAGAATAAAGGACAAAGAACTCATGTATATGGGTCGCTGTTTATTGGGTACCTTTAGAGATCCGTAAGGAAGATGAGAACCAGCACAAAGACGTTATTAAGAAATATTAACTTACGTTATTAGATCTTACCTTGATCACCTTTGACTTGCCTTGTAAAATACCCTAACATCGGCTTAGAGTGCAAATGCAAACCATGCTATGGTAACATAGAACAAACTGAAAATCCAGTTTTTTTTATTAAACTCAGTGCCATCTACGCACCAGCTTTTGTACTAAAAACCAGGTGTTACCGCATTTAAAATCCAAAATTCAAATGTTGGAGACTTTTACGAGCCCAAATTGGTTATATATTTTATTTTTCTTCAAATATTAAAATCAACAAAGGAGATTTTACGGGTGGTAGGACCTTGTGCGGGGTCCGTCCGGATCGCTACCACCATCTTATCCATTAACCTACCGCCAAACAGCAGTGTTCGCATTGTTGTGTTCCGGTTTGGGGATAAGACAGCCGGTGTAATGACTAGCATAGAGGCATTCCATCTTAGTCCTCAGGGTTGGCAGCGCATTTGCAGTCTTAGGCTTGCAGTCTTGTGAATGCGAATGTCTATGGGTCACAGTTTCCACTTACCATCAGGTGGCCTGTGTGCTCGTCAGCCTTCCCTATGCCATAAAAAAAAAAAAAAATTGTTATCACCAAAAAAATTAGATAAAATATTTTTTTCAAGATTTTGACCATAGTTGTGAGGAAAATAATCTCTTTTATGTAGGTAACACAGGTTAATGCAAATGGCGTCTATTATTTATTTTCATTGCGTTACCGGTCTTAAATGTCGGAGCATGGTGTTTTCTGCAATTTCTGCTTTTAGCACATTTTACTTTGGCGTTTAAATTCTGGTCGTTGTTACGGGTGTATTGATACGTTGAGTTGAGTTGAGTATTCGCTCCTCCGTGTTGTTACAGCGTTTTCGCTTTTTATCATCGATTTGCAAATACCTCATGCGTCATTGAAAAGAACTGCACAAATAACTATACATATTTATAGTTATGTATATGCACAGAAGTTTCGGTAGCTGGCAACGAGATGGCGCTTCTTTAAGCCTTGTCAAAAGAGCAGAGTTGCCAGTCTATTTCCCAATGTATATAGTAGTCTTTGATGCAAACCTGCTAAATCCATTATTAGAACAGGTTTGCACTCCAAATAGATGAAATAAAGCAGGTCTGCACTCAGCCAACGCTAAGCTACGCTACACTATTCCAAATAACATTAGATTAACGGCCAAACCCTATATTCAAACCGCGGATAGATAAGCGGCTCTATTCAGCACGGTAAAAACAATCTCGTTTCTGATCTCTTATTGTATTGTCACCGTTTTGTTAGCTCTTATTTATTTGACAGTAATGGCGGCTAACGTCAAAACAATACCATAACAGATCAAAGATGGTTTTTTCATATCACCTACTCGGAATGGGGACTTTTCTTCCCTGCTAGGAGGGATCAAAGTGGATCTTTTCTGTTCAAGGACATTTTGTTGCCAAATTTGATAATTGTTGTTAAATTTGATAATTTCCTGTTGTTATATTTGATAATTTCAGCATTTTTAGAGAGTGTAAGTGTGATGTGAAAAGCAGTATGTGTCACACGGTAGCAAAATTATTTCCACCTTGGGCGTTAACACTTGAATCCCTCACTACGCTCAGGATTCTATTTTAGAATCCCTCGCTACGCTCGGAATTCAAGCGGTGCAAATTCGGAGCAAATTCGGAGCGCGGTGGATGCGAAGAGCACAAGACCGGTCTGAGTGGAGATCCTTGGGGGAGGCCTATGTCCAGCAGTGGACGTCTTTCGGCTGATATGATGATGATGTTGAAGCCTATGTATCCGCGGTTTGAATATAGGGTTCGGCTATAAGTAACGGTTGTATTCATGAATGTTTTGCAGAACCTATATCAACGCCATCACTACTAATAAATAGTTTGCTATCTATAGCTTGCGCTACAAATTACTTATACATGTTTTACTACATTTTATGATCGTTTTGCTCCAAATAATTTTGAATGATTAGTTATTTTAGTCTAATAATATATTATTTGGATAGAGTACCTATGGCTCCGTACGAACACAGGAGTTTAATACAAAAATATCTTCATCAATTATTAGACGGTAAGATTCATATCCTTTGCGAGCATTTTGACCTCATAGTTTAAAGTAAATGCTTTGGTCAAAGCGGAACCCACAGAAAGCAAGTCGACCGATTGTTGTGATTGGTGTAAGCGGTGGATCGCAAATGTGATGCGATGTGATGTTCAATTGTTCGAACACAACGTCACATCACGCCGCGGGGCATCGTTTGCATTTATGGCTTTGGTTGTTTTGTTGCTTGATAGGAAACATGTAACATCACGGAGCTTGTTGTTAAGTTACTATGTAAGCCTACCATACATACGTAAGCCTATTGTTAATATTGGATTTTCTGCGACAAAGTCTGTTTAACAATGTATGGCAGTGACCGTACGTATCATTTGATGAAGTAGATTAAACTAGAAACAATTCATATTTGCATCGTTCAATAATTTTAACAAATAAAAACTTGTGCGAAAAACACGTCGCGACGGAAAGGAACACACTTGGCATTCATAACATTAGGCTTTAGATTAGGAAAACCAAGCTAGGAATAAGATTAGACTCGCAAGGGCGCGGTGATTCTCTCGTTGTTTCTGTTTGTTTTTCACGCATCCCTTTTATCAGATTAAGGCCATGAAACCGCTTTTGTTGAACGGCAAATAACGTAGAATTCATGCCAATATTTTTGGCTAAAAATATTTTTTGCCGGCGTGTCCCTTCTTATTTATTACGTAGTATATAGCGCGTTTATACGCGGACATGTATAGATGCGTAAAAAAGGCCCGCGAAACGTGACCCGGGGTCGGTCGGGCAACAAAAGGCATGAATCTTATTGGTGATTTATCGAGCAGCGGTCGCGCGGAGACCCCGAGAGTACGTGCGGCCGCCATCGCTGTTACGTCGACGCGGAACTTTGGGAGGAAAAACAGCGGCATTTCTACTAAAAACGAAATACCGAAGTACGTAAGGTTTTTTAACACTGGTTTTGTTGTAAAGGATTCTTCTAGAAGCAAGGTAGGAAAATTCATGTTTTTGGTTGGTTGGTGTTGTTTTATCTGAAAATAATCTCATAAGATGGTGCCTACCTCCAAAATACAGTCAACTGATTTGGTCCTTTGGTCCTTAGATCACCATAGAACTATTCCAAAGTGATGTTAAATGTTATAAATGAAATGCGTAGTTTGTAGGTACCTACGTTGCTTTGCCACGGGTCTACAGTGGTCTAAGTGGACTGTATTTTTTAACTTTAAAACAACGAGTTTAATCTATTTGTAATGTTCTGTATCACCCCTTTCTACCACGCCGGTCGTATCCTAAAATTACAACGACCGCTTTGTCTTTAAATCTTTTTCCCTATCTCGCGACGCAATCAATCATAATAATGAGTAAGCAACAAGAAGAATCGAGCGTCATCACGATGCTACGAAATTTACGGCGCTGGGGTGTCGTTATAATTTATAATACAACCCATACAATACGGCTACTATAAGCTAAACCTTCAGACTTGCTTGTTTTCTATGGTAAACAACTTTCTAACCTCAAAATGACGATGAAACTTTTTGGCTAAAACAGGTCTTTTATCGTAAATAAATCAAACTGAGAAAACATCATTTGGCCAATGTATTGTCCGTGATTGCTTTATTTTATTTAAAATAGCTGTTTCATACAAAAAAAGTTTTTATTTTGAGGTTAGAAACTTGTATACTACTTAAGACAAGTCTGAACAGCGTTTAGGTTATAATAATATGAGCCAATTTCGATAAAGTGTTGCAAAATCGCTTAGACACACTTCGTTTCATCTCTTTGTGGCACTAGTAGGTACACTCGTCGAAAAGTAGGAAATTCCGCTGCCTGATCGTGATTTTAACAAAAGACGACCGAAAACGCTTTTTTTTTCATATTTTACAACCCGTAAAAGTTTCAAAGTGCAGTTCAGTGTAACTGAAGTAGCAAGATATCAAACGTGCTTCAACCCGACCCGAGCGTGCGGTCGAGCGGACCCTTGACCAAGGCGCAGTTTCAGCAAACGTTGCTGTACCGTTACCGTATAAGTAATTCAATGCAGGCAGCCAGAGCTCCCATTTTGTATGAGGCGAGTCGTCGTGACCTTTGGAGAGGTCGTGTACTTTTAGCCGTTAGACAACGTTGATGTCAGGGGATCTATGCTTAAATTCATAGCAGTTACGCTTTACCAGATGTTAGATGATACCGTATTTCGTTGAATAAGTTCGTCTAGTGTATCCAGAGTTGCCAGTGATAGCCCTTATTAGCTTACAAACAAGGTCGCTAAAACTTTCACAAGCAATCTAGTGGCGATGCTCGGTTCAAATATTATATAAAATGTGGTTCAAATATTTTCCAAATTTGAAAAAGAAGTAACCGAATCATTGGAAAGTTTTATACTTATTCGTAATCGGGATGCCACAAGAGCGTCGCAGAAAAAGCAAGGTACCTTTATAAGTACGAACTAATCCCCGTTCCCAATATTCAAACTGCGAATACATCTGCTTTTTTTTTGCGGCAGAGTTCTAGGCATAGGATCCACCGCCACTAAAACAAA
This sequence comes from Acleris sparsana, assembly GCA_923062465.1. Taxonomy (NCBI): domain Eukaryota; kingdom Metazoa; phylum Arthropoda; class Insecta; order Lepidoptera; family Tortricidae; genus Acleris; species Acleris sparsana. The sequence continues at coordinate 5,702,739 of OV281286.1, forward strand.
ATTAAATAACACATTACTAACTACTGGTTATTTAGTGTACTTAACATAATTATGTTATCTACATAAGCCAGAATCCTGAGAATGATGGACGTTTGAATGAACGAGAACAAACGGGGACGGAAGTGCAGGTGCACCTCAGCTCAGGTGCACTATTTACTTAGATACGTAGAATCTGCAGTGCAATATCATTTCCATATTTATAGTTATGTAGGTAGATTCGTTCAAAATTTTCAAACGTATACGGTCGCTTGAAATTGTACCCCGCAATCTAAAAACAGTATATTGTTAGCAGCGATTTGCGCAGGGTATGTTTATTTTATGTAATATTTTTGTTGAAATAATTTGTAATATTATATAAACAACTTGGCCCACCCGTCTTTTGCTTATAAAGGGGGTAAATATAAACTAAATCAGACGGTAGGTACCTAAATCTCACACCAAGAATAGATACTTAACCAATTTTAATGCAGCTTATAGTGTTTCAAATAATTCATCAATGCTATACAAATTAAAATGGAAAAAGATGCAGGATTTAATGTAAAATTTAACAAATGACAGTTTTAAGTGAAATGGTACCTACCAATACGCTATAAATATGGTTGAATATAAAAACATAATTAAGGCCTAGTTGTTTTAGTAATCCATTATTAAATGCGTCCACTCACTTTCGGCAAACGCAAAAATAAAGCTGCTATAAGAATTCTCCAAGTACCAGCAGATACGGTTGAGCGCGACTTACGTGAAGCTCCCGAGAAATATTCAATCAAGTTTATGGTCCCAATTCTTCGCAGGATCTCGGTGCGGATCCCTTATCCGACGACTTGCAAGCCTCATTTACCCGAAACAGCCGACTGTTGCCAGCCATCACAATTTTATGCCCAGATATTGCCGGTCAAGTTACAACTGGCAACAAATTTAATGTGATACCCGCCTTTAATTTTAGATAAGGCAAGGGGAGTTGAAAAAAAATAACGCTGCTTTTATAAACCGTTTACGTTTATAGGCGTTTTTATTGGTTCGACGGCGCGGGTGGGGCGCTTGCGGTTGGACAACTGATTGATAGCGCTTGACGAGATTTTACAGGTTTTTACATATTTTTTCTCAAAAATGTCCGGAAAAGTTTACATTACTACCTATCTACATAGGTATTGAGACGCCAAGTACATAGTTTACTGACAGTTGTCAAATAAAATAAAAAAATACATTGCGTGCTCGTTACACAAGCCCGCAATGTTGCAAATTACTATTTAGTTTGTAACTTTAAAAAAAGTAAAACCATAATAAAATAAGTCTAAGTCTTATATTTTATTCTAAAAAAAACTTTTTTATCTGTGTCTGGAACAGCTCGTTTTTTTTTTAAAAAAGCTCGTGTTTACCTAGTCATAAACAAAAAGGCGGTATAGAGTGATGATTTTTCACGTGAACTTTCTGTTTGAATGCTATTAAAAAAATTAGTTCAAGCGATGAAGATTTTACTCCAACACAATTTTTTTCTTGCGATTTCGAGTAAAGCACTGAATTTGGCTTGGCAGGAACGGCAATTGCGGACTTTGTATTTTTAAATCGACTCGCAAGCTCGTCCGTTTAAACTAATACTCGGCCCGAAATTGCCTACTTCCCGGCCTAGGGAATAATTTACTATTTTTGTAAAAAAATATATTCGTTTTTCTGATACACGAGTGACAAATACCTAGTCGGGAGTAAATACTAAGTAGAGGGGAGTGCAAGTATGACAGCGATAACCAGCCGAATGCTATTAAAAACCTGCCTGAGTACTGATAATACTATAATACTGGGTTCGGCTGTACCCCCCACGTACCCCTTACGTCGAGCACACCACCCACTGTAAAGCTGTGACGATGCGTCAAACTGAAAAAACTAAAATTTTGTTCACAAAATAGGCACCATAAGTTAGTTAAGTTAAAACTGTACCTATTTACCTTATGATAAAGCACAACTGTTATTGTTAAAAAAAAGTAATTATTATGGCAGACAGATCTGTAACTTAACATTATCAAATATAGCTATTCATATTAAACCTTAACAAACCTGACGGACGTTAATTATACCTAAATTCACTAGCAAACATGGCATTCACTAGCAAAAGATACCTGAGCCGCAATCATCTCGATAATCATCGCCCACGCACCTGATATAGTAACGAACAAAGGGCTGCCGGCGACGCGGGCGATAATGAACAACTATTCATTAACACGTTCGCTGCCACCGAGGGGCAAATGTACGTCATTTTGACACACATCGCACTGATTACGTCAACCGTCGTTTCCTAGGAGACACCGCATGAATAAAGATTAATGAACGTACAAAAGTCTGGAAAACATCGAATTTACATTGTAAGTGCGCTATATTTAGGTGCTTACTTAATATAACTTAATCCATACCGACTTACTAAAATACTCCGTTACTGCCTTTAATAAATGCGGTCTTAACCACTTAAAAGCATTGTGTGGCGACACTTAACACGCGTGGTTGTGTAACATTTTCTATATATTTTAGCTCCAGATGGTAACTTTTCTCACCCCCTAAATCAAGTCCCAATTATCACGATTATTGATTACGTTTAGTTATTATGAAAAACTGTTCATCGGACAAGTTAACAAGAGAGCAACGTAACGACATTTTGATTTTAAATTTTCAGCCTCACAATCGTCTGTCTTGTAGTAGTGTAAATGTGCATTAAAAAAAGCTTTTATAAATCGACCCCGAATGGGAAGAAAAGGAGCGTGTAACATATTCTACGCCAAGAGGCTCTTTTAGCCAGCCTAAACTTTGTTACTGCGAGGCTCGTTGTTTAAAGAAACTAGTTAAGCATAAATAGTTAAGTAAAAAACAAAGCGGCAGTTAGTTGTGGTTGTTATTGTAATACCCGAACGGCTATGTGGCTATGTTTTGTCTCAATCTTTGCTAAAGATAGCCAGGAAAGGGAAGAAAGGGACGTAACACACGGGCCATACCAATATAGATACAGCCTTTTGCAATAATGGCTCTGACAATGTCTATTATAGGCTTTGGCGGCGTTCCGGGGACAGGTTTTATTATTAAATCAGAATCTAGGGCCCAGCGGGCGGCAGACGGTTGCAATTAAATTATGTTTCGCGTACGTAGGTAGTAGAGGTACGTATTTATGTATAAATACGCATCGCTGCACGTTTGCGCGTTTACCCTATTTAATTATTTGAAGACCAGCAGTAATGGGCCAGTTTGAACAGAGTTTTTGAAAGAAATATAACTCAATAAAAAAAACAAATAAAACACTAGAACATCCCTTTAAGTACCTTTTTCATCAATTATATTACATGGTCATAGGCCGGAGATAAATGTAAGGTACATTAAAAAATAGAACAAAAAAAAAAAATGCATATTAACAGTAAAGTCTGTAAACCTAATATCGAAGATGCTAAGATGTAAGTCTTCCAATTGGATACCCTTAACATGGAACAAACCATATCTCGTATTAGCATACAGTATATTTTTAATCCCATTAAATGTATAGATCTACCGAGAGCAATGACCTACAACATCTACTTTAGAAAAGCTAGCGGAATAAACTCACGCTGTATCCACACTTCGTGTTACAGAATATATATAGGCACCTACATATTTATACAGATGTATTTATGTGGCACATTGCGGCAGTGTTCACATCTAAAACTCATCGCTCAAGTTGCGAACCGCCGCGAGGGACTCTCTGGGTCGGATGTTGCTTAATTATTTCTCCAATTACAATATCCGCCGAGCTCAAAATAATGCTGCGTCTGTGTCAAGCCTAGTATCGATCTACGCATATAGAATCTAAGTGGTAATGTCATATAACACAGGCTGATGCCCCGGTCAGATATCAAGCCGGGTACCTACAGCGCATGTTGCCCGGGGCTGACCCGGATGTTACTATTGGCAACGGTGCGCTCCCCGCACGGGATATTAGATATAAACTGCTCGTATACACGATCTAGATTCCCGTAATAAACGTGAAAGTTTTAGGATGTTATAGCGTTGTAAGTGGGTTGCATCACCTCACCGGCACCTGACTCTCAGCCCCGACGGGCTCCGCTTCGCTTTGTTCTCTGTAAATAAGAACGACGTCCATTTCGATGCACACGATGACATGATTGAGCTGACGTCCACTAATTACTGTCGGAGCACACCCTCTTTAAATCCTATTTATGTATAGCTACCGGCATCAAAGGGATCCAATATCGGTCTCTAATTAATGTCAGATATAGGTAGTGCTAGGTATTAGGGATTCGGACGCTGATTGGGCAGGCGGACAGACAGGTGGGGATGAGTAACTTTGGAAAGGGTTAATACTAATTGCGGATGGTTACAGCCAGACGGATAGCTCAAAAAGAGTACGGTAACAAGGGAAGGGTTTGAAAGGAAACCTTTGTCTGTGTTTTGATATGATTTTGTGAAGTTTTAATTAAATAGGTAGAGAGAGGCTACCTGTCTAGAGAACGTATCAATAAAAGAGAGGATAATATTAGCGAAACCTTGGAAATTATATTTAGTTTTATTAATAGCATTGTGTCGCAACTCTGCCGTCTGCGTAAATGTTTCATACATACCCACTTAAGTTTCTGTAGATTTAGCCTCCAGTATATTTCATGCAGTCTGGCCGTACGCCGAGAAAAACAATTCCTATCTTTTACCGCATTTTTTAAATCGTGCACATAAATATGAGAAGATTTCATTGCTATTAAACGGCCCTGTAATGCGTTGAAATTTATAAGTGTACAAACATGGAACCTGGAACTCTATTTTAATATAGATAAAGTATTTTTCATTGTTGGCAGCGGGAATTAAAAATAAATGCTACGATGCAAGGAGATGAAAGGACGCTTTAATAAAATATTGCTCTAAACGTATTCAAACACTGACGATGCAGAAAACAGATTAAACACGTTTCAGAGTTTCTATTAAACTCTCTCAAATAACTAGAAAAAACATTACTAAAGATTAACCGGTAGATTTAATTGCACTATACGGGTTAGAGTGTGTTTTACAGGGGTGAGTATCCACCAGGGACTCTAGCCAAGATGCATTAGGCACCCTAACTAGCGTTTCTATTCGTTTCGCTTTTAAACCAATCGCGTCACTGGTACATGACGTGATACGAAGAGTCACGTGATCTAGCAGTGACGCGATTGGTTTAAAAACGCGAAGCAAGGAAAATTAAGTAATCTCGCACAGCTCTGGTGGATGATCAAACTGACCTATGTAATAAAAGCATCGGAATCCAGCTTGCATATACGAATCGACCACAGGACAAAAACAAATAAAGGAAACATATTAAAGAGCCGGGAACCAATTCAAATATCAGAGCTAATAATTCCACCCCTGTCACAGCACATAATTAGACAGCTCATTGCAGCGTAATAACATCAAACATGATTTCCCCTAAATCCCGATTGCCGCACTAATTAACATACGTACTGTGGAACTCAGAATTCGCTGTACATTTTAATACCTTGTCACAGTAACTTATTAGAGTCAGGGTGGGTCGAATTCTGTGTAGCAATTACTGCGACAAGGTACTAAAACGTACCGATATTCGGCAACGTCAAAGCGACGCATTTGACTTTATTAAAACTCTTCTTCTAATTCTCATTATATGCATCCGTCTGTGGTTGAAATAATAAATTAAACTGCGTTATTACGCTTATGCGTATTTATTGACATTTGTAGCTCTGCCTGGCTGAAAATTACGCAATAACTAGACGTTATTTAGATTTCAAAAAATTCATTAGTGCTGTCTCTTTTGTTAAAACCGTTCTGGGACCGAGTAAAAGAGTCAACTTTTTCAAAGTTCCTGCTTTCATAATCCAATACGTTGCTCCATTGATTTCATGGACAGACATTCTGCCGATTCGATCGTTAAAAGTTTTATGTTGTGGTATGACGTTTTTAACGACTCGTCTGCACTTTGTCCACCTTGTGAGTGGTAATGTTGCAGGTACGAATGTGGTGCCGGAACTGACGGTTAACTTGTACTGATATTTAAATTCGAATAAAAGGTTCATTAACCTATTACGTCACACGTTAAGAGAGGAGGAGGGGGTCCATAAAGTGTGACTTGATGTGAAAAAGCAGTTGGCGATCAAAGCTTATTTTACTTCTTTTTGTCACAAACTTTCTGTAGGTATGTATTTAGTAGGTACTAGTTCCTTAATAGCAATCTTAGATTTTTAGGGTTCGTTTAGGACTCCGTACCCACTGGGTGGCATTGGGCCTTTATTACTAAGCCCCTGCTGTCCGTCTCCTTGTCTGTCTGTCAGCAGGCTGTATCTCGTGAACCGTAAAAGGTAGACCAATTTTTTACAGATTTTATTACTATGGCCGCTCAAAAATAATAAAAATACCGGTCAAGTGCGAGTCGGAATCGCGCACCGAGGGTTTCATATTTATGATAATAACCGCAAAAGAAAATACTCATTTTGTTATGAACTTTATGCTCTCAAAGCAATAAGGTCCATTTTGACTAGCCTAAAGTTTAGTACAAATTTTCAAAGTTATTTTTGTTGTTAAATAAATAATATAAAACTGTAAATAATGAACATTTCATTGTATTTTTCCCATAAAATATAAATAATATCATACGTCAGGATTTTTTCAGATTTTTCAGACTTAAATAAGGACTGATTCGAAACGGATTTACCAAATTCAAAGTTATTTTTCTGGGTTTTTTTATTCAACCTATTTTGTAAAACTTTTTAAAATGATATTGTCATTGTCATCAAAATTTTGTGTCACAAAATATTTTTTGTACTGGTTCCCAAAAAAAACGATAGAATGAATCAAATCCAACAGCGAGAACAAATCGTTGCCAAATGGCTGTCAAATCCTAATCGTCCCAATAATTTCATCTCCAAAGAATTAAAAATCCATCGCAGAACTGTTGATAAAGTTATAAAACGCTACTTGGAGACCTTGTCCACGGCCCAGAAGCCGAGGGTTAAAGAACACGGAGGCCCTCGGGACCCAAACCTCGAAAGAAATATCATACGAACGATTCGCAAGAATCGCAGTATGTCTAAACGAGATATAGCGAAAAAAAATTGTACGAGCCAATCTATGGTAAGGCGTGCCAAAAAACGTGCTGGTATGAAGACAAAGAAGAAGTGTAATGTGCTCAAAACTACGGCGAAGCAACAAGCAACTATCAAAACGCGGTCGCGTAAATTGTATGACTTTTTAGGCACTGAAAATTTTCACTTGGTACTCGATGACGAAACCTACGTCAAGGCTGACTTCTCAACACTGCCGGGTGATCAATATTATACGATCGCAGAAGGAGAGACTCTTCCAGATTCACAAACGACAATCGGAATGGAAAAGTTTGGCTCCAAATATCTTGTGTGGCAAGCAATTTGTCAATGCGGTGATCGCAGCCGGGCCTTTGTCACAACAGGCACAGTCAACAAGGAAGTCTATATCAACGAGTGCTTAAAGAAACGACTGTTACCTTTTGTTCGAAAGCACAGTTCTTCAACACTATTCTGGCCGGACCTTGCGACATCCCACTATGCCAAAGATACCCTCAGCTTCCTTCAACGTAATGCCATCCAAATAGTGCCTAAAGACATGAATCCCCCTAATGTGCAACAATGTCGCCCTATTGAGCGGTACTGGGCTCTGGTCAAGGGAGTCCTGCGTAAAACGGGTAAGTCAGCTCGTGACAAGAAGGATTTCCTTGCAAAGTGGAATTCAGCCTGCAAGAAGGTGACGGATAGTACTGTCGCCCGTTTAATGGAGGGTATTCGCCAAAAGTTACGACAAGAGTGGGAGAGAAAGTAAAATAAAACGAAAATATGTAAATAGTAATTTAAATAATGCATTTTCTCAGTTTATTAAAAATAAATGTTTATTTCTTACAAAAAAGTAGTTTTGAATTTGGTAAATCCGTTTTGAATCAGTCCTTAGGTACACCAATAAGAGTTACTTTTTTACCATTTGGGTACGGAACCCTAAAAAGAGGTCCCCATGCAAAAAACGACATGCGTTTTTTTTATTCGATCGTAATGTTGTACGGGGGTACGGAACCCTACAAGTGCAAGTCCGACTCACACTTGGCCGGTTTTCTACGACACACGAGTGACAAATATTCAGTCGATTGCGAGAGCAACTGTTAAAGCAGTAGTCAGCCAAACGCTGTTAAGAAGTTAGCAGCTGTAAATTGGTATATCATTGCTACACCACTGGCCCTCCCCGCGTCCTCGGCACTCTCCATTACGAGCTCAATACGATTGTTTATCCCTTCTTACTAATTGAAAAAGTTTATCCAGTTCGTTCCCCATTTTGTTTTTATTTCCAGTTTCAAAGCGTTATTATTTCGCCGTGTTTCGACTTGGTTCTTGCACTTTCAAGGAGTCTTATTGTACGTATAAGAAGCCAAAAAATCGTTTTGTGAGGGTGTACGAATGTTTCGACATTTTCTGAAAATGGGGATTGATACAAAAGGGTTTTTAAAGGCCCCTTGTTTTGGTAAAACTTTCAAGCCAGGGTCACGTGTCGGCGACGGGTGTTGCTCGGAGTCCCTAATATCTTTGTACGAATACTTGATTTGTCCGAATTATTGATTGACCTAAACTGGTTTTCAGTTGAACAGACCGCTTTTTAAGCTTTCCATAAATACCTGCGATTAGGTTAGGTTAGGTTAGGTTAGTTGTATTGTGGTTTGTTGTTAGGGTTGTATTATAACAACACAAATGGCTGTAGGATAAACAAAAGTTCAGACAAACGACGCATTAGGCGAAATAACGATTAGGGTATCCAATATAAACCGTCAGCGACATGTCAAGTCGACTGACACCATTTGACGTATCTGGCGACACTTGTCGCGCGATGTTGCCAGATATCTCGTGCCAAGCTTCGCAAAGTCGCTCAACTTCGCCTGTCGTAAGATGTCACCAGAGACCCTACTTTAAAAATCGAAGTTCGAAGTTACGTTAGCTCCATCCTTGTCACTCGTCTTTCGAGACCAAATCGAGATATTTTATACAGGAGCAGAATAGAGCGCTTGCTTTATCGAATTAGATTTAGAGTTTCATAGAGTTTCATGTTTCATTTAATTCGCCGAATTTTCATTTCATCGTCAGGCAATTACACGTGCAACAGTTATAAATGTTATAATATATTTTTTTAGTGGCCACGAGTCTAACCTAACCTAACCTAACCTAACCTATGTTACCCATGTTAAAGATATATAAAAATAATAAAGTTAAAGCAGAAATTAGTTTTAGTTGAAATGAAATTCGATGAAATGATACATTCTATGAAATGAGTTTCGGTGAGTCAAGGGGATCCCGTTCGCAGTACTGCCCTAAATAAAAAGGACGCATGCGCGATTTGATAGTCAAAGCAAATTTAACTCCCTATCTTAAGAGGTAAAGTTGCTTATGCATGGTTCGATGAGACATGTTCTCTTTTTCTTTGGAGGGCAGCAAGAAATCGTCGAAGTCTAAAAGATCCCGATGCCACGCGGTGACGCGTTTGCGGCGTCACGTTGTCAACGTGACTTTTACGCCGGCCGGTGTGGTCACGTTCGAAAGGACCCCATGTACACTTTTTGCGATAATGACGCAACTCGATTTATGGAGCTTCGGCGTATCTTATGCTTCCGTATAAAATGAGTTACCCATATAAAAAAATATATATCGGCGACATAGAAATATGTGCTCTTCAATACCCAACGCTGCATATTTGAGGCAAAATGTTGTCTAGTAATTCCGTCCTCTGGATGGGGAGTGGGTTGCATTTATGCCTGGTTCCTATATTCAAGAAACGAATCGTTTTCCTTACGCCTCGTTAAAATATGACACATTTTGTACGTAGCAAATGTCATACCGCTACGGCCCGTAAGGAAAACGATTCGTTTCTTGAATATAGGAACCGGACATTAGTGGTACCCCATTAACAAGACATAAGAATTCTAAAAAAACTGGTCAAGTGCGAGTCCGACTCACGCACCGAGAGTTCCGTACAACACGAGCCTAACTCACACTTGACCATTTTTTAGTATTTGCATGTTTTTCTTTATGGTTTGTACTAAATATAAGTATGAAACAAAACACAAAATCATAACGGGTCCAGGATTCCGTTGGGCCCCCTTCGGGTACGGAAGAGTAGTGTCTGAATATAAACACTACGTGATACGAATCCGGATTTAACAGATACATTTCTGTATTATTCAAACTAAGCACTCACTTGTTGATTAAACAGAAAGTTCTGTACTATTTGGTTGAACAAACACTACATAAGTCTCTACGATTCTACGCCGTAGAGCTAGTCTACGAGCGCCGTAGAGCCGTCTACGAGGTGAATAGGTAGGTTTTATACAACTCGGGCTTTATTTTATTCGCAAAGTACCCACTTACATCTCGGTAATGAGCCATTTTACGTGAATGCTTTTTTGTTCATCTCAATTTGCTGAGTTTGTTAAGTTTAAACAAATAAGTAAAAAAAAGGTATTTTAATCTATGGAGAAAAGTCAAAGTCAATGATGAAGTATTTATCATAAATATCATAAAGTTACATTGTACATCAAATAATAGTCGCAGCGATATTGAACGCAATCAGTTTATATATAAATAGTGTGAGGGCACTGATATCGGACACTTTTAGCTAAAGGCCCCAATAATGGACACTTAATTCTTAATTCAAAGATCATAAGATTGTAAATTGATTGTGTGTACCATAACAATCAAGTGTCCATTATTGATCAATCAATCAATCAATCAATCAATATCATTTATTTGCAGAATACAGTACAGTACAAGATGTTACAGTCAATTTTAAATAATAAATAATGTCCAATGTATCCAGCTTGCAAGCAAGCGTGCAAATATTATTTATGCAATAAAAGATATTTATTTGTTACAATATTTGGTAAGTATCTAATAAAATTCAATAAATAACAATAACAATACACATTTAAATTATAGATAAAAAAGTCAAAATTCATAAAATATTATTATACCATGCCATTAATCATACATTACATTGCTCGAGGAAGTCCTTAACACTATAAAAACACTTATCTAGGAGCCAGTTTGACAATTTATTCTTAAATCTATTTCCCTGGAGTAGCTGTATCTCATCAGGTATGGCATTATAGATTTGGATGCACATGTTGTATACATTTTTGGTGTATATGGCCTTGTGACAAGTAGGTTTATAAAGGCGGTTCATAATTTTGGCCCTTGTATGCCGTTGGAAAACTTCACCACGCCGTTTGAACAATGAATTTTGCGATTTAACAAAAGCACATATCTCCTGTATATACAAACACGGATCCGTTCATTACTGGTTCTATCACCCTATACTGTGTTAGTTTCTTTCTCTCCTCTTTTGCAGAAGGAATATAAAGAGGGAACAAACTGATAAAGAAACTAGTCGATTATACTGTTGCCTGCAGCAAACTTAAAAATAGGGTTGTTTTTATAAGGACTGACTTACCGCTCCTAATCGTTCCAACTCTATTTAAAGCCTCAAAACAAATACGAAAAATCTAGTCACTTTTTTCAGGACGGTACGTGACGACGATCTTAAATGCTCAATTTCGCGCGGACGTCGAACGACACATTTTTGCTGTAATATGCTTCATAAAACGCGGCGCGTGCCGCGTGCCTGACTTTCCCCATTATTACATTTCCTTCGCACCGACTGGAGTGAGCTGATGTATGATAGAGAAAGGCTTCGTGCAGCCTTGCGTACCGTGTTCTGTAGTGCCAGGTTCCCTAGTTTCCACAGAAAGTGGACCCAGATATAAGTTTTGGGCGCTGAATGTGGAAATGTCCGTGGCATGTAAATTTGAGTTCATGTTTATTTTATGAAATTATTGGTCAGTTGACTACTTATACTTGAATAGTGGTTTCTTTACATTGATTTTAATATGGCAAATTAAAAGATTAGTCAAATGATTTCAAACTTAACGTATTATTTTATGTTTTTCTATGTATTAAAGTATTTATTTCTCTATATAAGTATTTATATTGTTGTTTAGTACCCATGGTACAAGCCTAGAGCTTAGTTTGGGACAAGGTCAATTTATGTGAGACGGTCCCCTAATATTTATTTTATTTATTTATTTATTAGCCATTGTGGAATTCATAGGCCCCTATGGAACTTCATCAAAGTCACGGAGTAACTCAATACCTAAACCTACTCCAAACCTACCAATCATCTTAGGATTTTATTGATTACGACACTTTGAGATGGTTCCATACTGGCCTACAAATCCATTTGTTTGACTGTACGAATAGATGGCAATCGCGATTGACCGTCAATCTCACACGTGCACCGTGTCGTGTGTGCGCCAATTTATTCCCGGATCATAGTTGCGTCGACCCACTACAGCTGGAGCCTAGATCCCTCAGGTAATTAACTGATACAGAGTCCGCCTCGCGTAGTAACATGCATAACGCTTACAGTCCGTATTATGGTTGCCTGTGTCGCGGTGGATAAAGCATCTCACTATCGCGCTTACATATTGGTCAAAAAGTGACACTTGTTTTATCCACATCGATAAACACGGCCTATTAAGGCCCTTCAACGTGGTAAAAGGATATTGTTTTTGACATAATGTAGTATTTACGTAACTCGGCCGCCATATTCCTGTCAAGTAAATGAGAGAAATCGTAACGTTGACAACACGGAAACACGTCACAAGCAATAAGGTGGAGGCCATTTGCAACGTCAAAAGATGGCGGATGTGTAATTTGTTTTAGTTTTTATATTTGTGTATTTAGGTGTTCAAAGTTCTTTTCTGTTAGTGATTTGTACTTTTAATGCCTTTGTGTTGCACAGTGATAGAAGACTTGGACTTATGTCGTGTATCCTGGCATCTTACTTCTCGTTTCAAGTGGACTCGCAGTGGTACAGAGGTTAAAACTATCTTGGCCTCTGTCCTACATATCACCGCAACGTTGCCACCAATCTTCCTAGAGAAGATTGGATTGTGTTTTATTGCTATATTGATTTATACTTATATATACTTGACACTGGCGAAATCACTTCATTGTGGGAACGCCATATTCCCGCGGTAGTAGCTGTTCAAGTCGCCGCGGGGCAAAGAAAAAAAAAAGCAATAAGGTTTTGGCCCTGACGTAGTAAATAATCACACGACATTGTATTTGGTCGGAAAAGTTCGTATTTATCTTGTTTGCTCAGTCAGCTTTAGTACAGTCGGCCTTATTATAAGTAGCTTTGCAGTTTTGTACGGCCGCGAACGTAACTTTGTGACACGTTTCAACAAAAAAATGCATGAAGTCAATGTCATTAGGGATGCCAAGTCACTTGTTACTAACAGGAAACTCAACCTTAACTTTGGACCTTAGGTGGGACACAAATTTCTGTCTTTGACTGTACCTTGCTGTTTTAACGCCTGTGATAGATTAGTGCAGTCCTTCAAACGTTTAAGTGAGAAAGTTACTTTTTAAGACCTACCTCATTTGTTTCATATTTGACAAACTTACATTTTTGGAATCTTTTCAAGTTTTTAGGGGCTAGGAGGTAGGCATTCCTTCGGTCCTTGCACCTGTAGTCTGTAAGAGATATATTTACCCTTAACCTTAACCTGTAGTCTAAGATGATTTTAATGTGTTCCTTCTATACTTACTAACGAAGTGTTCGTATTGGAGTAAGTATATCGATAAAACAAATACATTTCATCTTTAAAGCAGTAAAGTGTGCAGCTATTTAAAACGCTGACTGTACCTATCGAAAATCTAATTGAGAACAAGACCAATACCAACATATCTGACTAAATACGATCTCTTATGATTATGCACTATACTTATGCATCAATTGTCTCAGCTCTGCATAAGTAAGAGTTGAAAAATAACAGTGCAATTAGCCCGTGACAGCTCCAATCGCAACAATTCATACAGTTGATCTACACTAAGTATTTTTGAAGTGGTAGAGCCACGGTGTAGCTAAGGTATGAATTCCGAATTTACGGAAATACGGAATCCTGAAACTTGGGCGGGTTTTTTCCGACATTGACACACAATGGTATTCTTGTTTTTTAGGAATTTTCAAGTATTTCTTACCACTATAAACTAAAAATGTAGGTAATAATTTTGGTGCTGACGGGTACGATTTATCTTCAGTTTTTAGTAGGCAAGTAAATAAGTATTTTAGTAGGAGATCCGAATAGGAGACGATTTGCACCGGGCTGTTTATTCGATAAAAAGTATTTTATATCAAATTTAATATGCTAAGTAATATATGGCGAATAGGTAGGCTGAAACCATGCTGAAACATTTCATCCTTGTATTCGGAACTTAGACCATTTGCTCATCGCCCGTCAATCGACAACATAATATGGAAGTATCGTTTCTCTAATTTGACGAGTTTTAGGGATTTACCAAATAGGTTAGAAGTTGTGTGTTTTTTATTAAAATACTAGTGACCCGCCAGCGGCTTCGCCCGCTGCAAATTTCCGACATTCCCGGTGTTTTTTTTTCTTTCATACAAACCTTGCCCTGACAATAACGAATACAACCGAAAAGGAATCAGCCAAATCGGTTCAGCCGTTCTCGAGTTTTAGTGAGACTAACAAACAGCAATTCATTTTTATATATATAGATAGATAGATTTAATTATATATTTTTTTGGATTTTTTTATGCACCTAATCTGTGAACATTAGGCGATATTAAAAAAATACTTTCAAATGCGACACTTCAATTCCGGAATCGGAACCAGATCCCGGAAATTAACTCCAAACTTGACAACCATCCAACATTACATGTCCTCGGTGTACCTACTCGTAGTTGCGGGGACCTAATTGTACATTGTTTTCCCCGTAATGTTAACCTATTGCTTTTTATTTCTTTACTGTCAAGTTAATAGGAGTAGTCATAACGTTAACAATACGATAACAATAGGGGTAAAGACAATGAAGAATAAGGGCCCTCTGGTAGCAGTGCGAATACGCCAATTGGCTAACATCGACGTAAAACAAAGAAAAATACTAGCTCTATGACGATTCATACAGTCAGTGAGCGTGTCGTACACCTTATTTCTCTTTTCCTCTTACAAAACTTTTATTCATTCCCTCCCTTTCATACGGATTCCAATAGGCTAGCAACCGCGATTTCCCTATACACCTTCTCTCATTCTCATTTAACGTAATCTTCAATAAACACTAGTACCTAAGAAGGACTTAACTAGTAACTCCGCGTCGTGTGGGCGCCATTAATTCCGGTCTAATGGTTGTTCAATAGTAATTATCTCGCAGGTTCCATAGTAGGTAACGTAACGCCTTTAGTCATAACCGGAGTAAGTGATCTATTAGAGCGCTCAGCTTGTGCACCGGTTGTTCGGCGATACAGTTAATAAGGAGGAAGTGAACGAGCGAATTTCCTTTTAATATGAGATACAAGGCGGCTGCGGGCTGCCGCGCGCCTCGGTGATGTTGACACAGCTCGCACCGGATTCCGCCCGTGCCTCAGCCGTTATTAAATTCCCCTTCGGTTCTTCCGGCGTTGAAATAAAACCCAACTGAACCTTCAATAAGAATTCAAATTAAGCCAGATTTCGCATCATAACCTAATAAAAACGCCCGCACAAAAACGCTCGGCCGCCACAAGGAGACTAATGGAGCCATAATCTCCTGCTGAATATAGTAAACGAATCGAATCGAATGATCCCCTCGGTCGGAGATTACATCAAAGCGGTCTCACCTAGCGCGGTCGCGCACAAAAAACTTGTTCGGGCTGGAGGGCAGGCTGTGCTGCCATCTCGCGCGTTGCTAGGAGACGCGCCGATCAATACAGCCTCCGCCGGGCCGCCTAATTACCCGCCGCGCGCCCCGCCGCTCCCCGCCGCGCGCCACCTCGCAGATTTAAATATCGAATGATAGAATTCACATCCAAATGTTTTTCACTTCTTTGTTTGAATGTTTATTCTGACGATGGCCTTTGTTGTTTGAGTGCCCGCGCCAACCTTTTTGTTCCATTGTGCTTGTTATCGTACTTTGATAAACATTCTGGAGTAGATTATATTGTACTTGATATTTACTACGGATTATTACATTACGCGTTGTTTGACGCTGACTTATGTTTGTTTATGTAGATGAAATACGATTATAGTTTCTTTTTTGATTTAGTTATTCATGAGCGGAGAGTGTAGTGGTGCTTAATCAATTATCATATTCATAGCTAACCCGAGAAGCTATTATTTATTTTCTAGCTTTATGTGTAAGTTATTGTGCCATCAGCTTCGTTGTTCTATTAACCTTGACAAATTGACCTACTGCACGAGCTTTATGTGTGTAAGGCGCAAACAAAGTAATATGATAATCAGTCTATTTGCTTCCCACTCGTGGGCGTTCCTCCCTTAATAGCACTGAGTGTCGGGCCCGGGCCATAACCCTCGTTAGCTCAGTACCGATTTAGCACTCCACTTACATCATTCATATTTAACAATGTACTTAGTATTACTTAGTTGGCTTATTGGCTTAGCTTGTAAGAACAAATACCGCTAGCAATCCAGCATCGCTCCTGGAAACACGGTACTGACTTGTCACAATCGGTCACTGTGATTATAAAACACAGCCAAACTGTGGTGATGGTCCAAGGCTAGAGCCGCCACATAATTTGACGTATTTTAATTTAGATCTCCTATTTAATAATTTCACGGTTCCACCTCCTTGGGTCCCATGGGAGCCACCACTATTATTTGTAAAATGGTGACTTATACCGCTACTGCAAAGAACGGATCCGGGAAGAGCTTAGCCAAGGTTCCAGTGCCAGTCCTATAAAGAACCACTAACAAGCACAGTAGCTGGTCTTCGAGGAAATTTAAAGAGACTGGGTCTTAGGGACCTTAATTTCTCTAACATTCCATTCCAAGTACAAGTTTTACCCAACCTTTGAAGTCACAAGTACCTCGTAGAGAACTGTACTAAGTCTGCTAGTTGGTAAACTTGTATGGATTGACCAGCATACTTGATACGGGTTTCTACCCATGGCTTTCTAATTCAAGTGTCAAGTTAGACTGGTCTTGTTTACTACCGAAATAACACCATACCTAGAACGGCGAGCAGGTGCCCGTAACGTAAGCTTTTGCCGCCATCTTGAAATATTGAAATATGATAGATAGCATCCTGCCCCGCGCAGGTCGTGGAAGCTTTTATAGTTTTTTGTTTTTTAGTAACGTTTTTATACCAACAAATATTGTAACTGCGAGCTTCAGTACGTAGCTGTTTTAGCACAATACGTATGAAAATTCTCCCTTTCTTTTCTTTTTTAATATTTCACAAAATTTTATCGGCCGCCATTACTGTCTAGTAAATAAAAGTTATCATAACAAGTCAAAAGCAATATAGTTTTACTGAGTGGAATAGAAGGACAGCTTACGACAATCTTTTAGGCAGTCTATTTTATAGTCATTAACATTCGTAAAATGCAACTCTCATAAACCCAACGAACGATAAACGAATTATGAGGATGGAGTTGCAGGAAAAGGTTAGGTACTTATTCTTATTACTTATAATTTATAATAGCAACATGTGATTTGTGTTGGACACTAAGATGTTTTTTATATGTGAAATCCGAAAACCCATATCTACAAATTTCGTAAAACCTGAAGATTCTCTAATCGGTTTCTGAACCATTACCACCTCGCCCTATCAACTTAAACATTAAAATGATTGGTTTGCCGCTGTAACAGATGACATGAAGGTTGAATAATATGTTATACTAGGACACGTTACTTTACGATAGATTATTATAGATTACGGTCGACCGCACTGCTTTGGATGTTGGAAGGACCGTAAATGCCTTAAAAATTGAGCGGTTTGAGCACTTCTACTTGGCCAACAACTTTAGACTTATGAGCATTCAGTTTTTTACATAGTATAAAACAAATTTGCTTCTCAATGTCCCGCTGTATGTGCGCTTAGATCTTTCTAACAACGGATGCAGTGTTCATCAATAGATAGAGTGATTTAAGATAAAGTTTTTTATGTATAATCAATTCTGGTTTATAGTAAGTAAGTAAGTAAGTAAGTAAATCATTTATTCACAACAAAAACACGCAGACAAAAAATAAAAAGTAACAAAAATAATAGAAAAGAGACGACATGTCGCGTTAATGTTGCGAAACGGACCCAACTCAGCATATGCTGGCTGTGAAGCCAACGCTGATCTTCCGTTGGGACCGCTCGGTGAAGACACGGAAGGCCACACAGACATTTCGGTACTTACATTTAAACAAAAATGAAATAAAACTAAAAAATAACTTTGCATGTCACAACAGACAGCGCCGTGGCCATGAGATAAACGAACACTATCTGCATTACTTGACAATACCTAACTCTTGAAAGTATGTTGTATAGCTTATCTGTGCCAAGCGATGCGCGCTAACAATCTGTGGTTTCTGTGCACAAAACAACAACACAAACACAGTCTAAGTAGGTAAAGAATACTAGTAAGTAAGTATTACTAGTAGTGGTTTACGTTTACATCTTGATGAAAACTAGTAAAGATTTATCCTAATTAAAACGGAAACAAACAAATAGAAAAAAAATAACAAGCCTTGATTGAAGCAGATAATGGAAGACAAAAAAAAAACTCCCCACCATAAATGTCTATGCGAATGGGACATAAAATGCAGGTTTGTACAGTTATAACATAATTCATAATGATTACAATTATGTTACAGAAAGCTGACACCCGACACGACACGAAGCGGGGCTAGCTAATTAATCAGTAATATAATAACTGATTTGTTCGCTGATAATCACGTAAATTATTTATTATTATATAAAGATAAACAAAAAGGAGAAAAATATTAAAAACATTATACTAAAATAAATGAACTTACGCTAACTAACTATAATATCAACAAATGTCCCCAATGCCACTGCCACCGGGAATGGTCCCCGTAATGCTGGCTCCACCTCGTTGGATAGCTAATTTTTCGTTAATTAATTGAACTCGCTGATTCGCTGATGCTTACCTTAATAGATATTGATTATGCTCCAGCTTTTGCATTGCAAAAGTACCAACAGACTGGATTACGGCCTCATAACAAACTCACCGCGATCGATCACTCAATTACACCTGTCTGGCTATTTTTGGGGTTGAATTGCAATCATTATGTCGCCGTCCAGTAGCATTATTGGCAAACAAAACATCCTATATCTACTGCTGCCAGGTGGTTTAATAATGAATCAAACATCCAATACGCCTGTTAAAATTAGCACTATTTGGTTTATTTTAGTTGTCGCATAGTGCGTCTCGTTTGTTGCGGGTTGGTTAGAAGAAGACGGATTGTGCGACTAACAAATCCCGGCCTGAATGTGCTAGCCCACACTGCGCTAGTAGCTATACTAGCGCTAGTAGTACGAGGGTATCCCAGCGGAGAGATAAGCGGCACACATAAAAGTGCGTAACGACCGCCCACAGCCCGGTTTGCCAATACTGTAATGAATAAACTTTATTGTAAGAAGGAAAAACATTTTTATTGCGTATGTCGATTGCGCGACCGATTGTAAACTTGCTAAGGTTTAGGGTGGGCAACATTGCTCGGGTTAAAGGGTTAATGTTTCAGACTATGTTCAGAGTTCGACTGTAGAAGTCATAAAGTCAGCCTCTATTCAATACACAGTATCGCTTTTGGCGTGATTTCGTATCGGTAGCAATATTGTTTTAGCGTGTGGTTTAGGGGCTATATTCTATGCGGCTCAATCATAATTGCTTTTGAAATGTCATCGTGCTGTCAACGTTACGATAGCTCTGCTTGACGGTAATGGCGGCCGAGTTAAAACAGTACGATAATAACATGTCAAAGTAAGTATGGTTTTACCAAGTAGAATTAAACTCCAGGTGGGGCAAATGCGTCAAAAAGGCAAGTGCGACGCCCACATATTTGTAAGGACATATTGTTGGTTTGACGCATTTACCCCGTAGACGCTTTTGTTCCTCCCGATCTTAGTGCTGCTTAGTGCCATTACAAACTATTTAAATATTTGATTGCTTATCCGAACACCTATCGTAAGTCTACATAGCGGCTATTATAAAACGTATCACAAAATAAAAAAAATGTAAAATACAATATTTGCAATTGAATTCCATAAAATTTCCGATCTTTTGTTCTTAGTAGCAGTTACATCAAGACATTAAGTTCTCCGTCGTCGATAAACGAGGTTAGAGCATTGATATGCAAAGCGCGGCGTAGGCAGCGAGCCTTCTTGTACAGGTGAAACGTGACTTCCATGTTATTCTGTAACGTCACCGCTGCAGCGTTCCTCGACGAGTTCATCGTACCAATCTATAATACAGATGTCATGTACGGTCGAACTCATAAGTTGCTGTACATCTTAGTACATTGTGCTCCTATTGATATACACTCAGGAGCAAAAATACCGGGTCAGAGTGCGTTTTTCATGCAAACGAGACTATTTCGAAGCCTTGGTTCCTTGCCAGGAGTTGTTTCGAGTGAGGTTTAATGGTGGATACTCCGAGGTTCAATAGAGGAGATCAAAAGTTCTTAAGATACCTAACTGATCGCACAATCAGTTAACACCACAGCCGGACAGTTTATTGCCATTTTAGATGTTTTTCTGAACGTGCACAATTCCGGCGTTAACCGCAGATTCATTCAGTTGAGTATCCTAGGCACTCTGGAAGTCCTGTATCGATGCTCGCGGTATTCATCATCTGAATTCACTAAAACCATTCCCTGGCGAGGAACCAAGGCTTCGAAATAGCCTCTTTAGTATGAAAAACGCACTCTCACCCGTTATTTTGCTCCTGAGTGTAGTATGTTCAAACAACGCTTAGGTACTTAAATACGTTACTGCGACCTGCCCCCTATTATACCACCCTAACAATTATTGAATTTGAATGACGGGTGACATTTCAGTGTAATGGCATAGCTTGTATTAGTCTCAGTGTCGTGAAACTTAACTCTGCAATGTATACCGGATTTTCACCTATCACCTATCATTATCAGGATGGTGAAACAGGGGGTAGGGCCTCGATTCTAGGCTAAAAAAACATATTGTCTTTGACGTGTATATCGTGGATATTGTTTTTGACTCTGTCAAGTTAAAAAGAACTGTGGGCTAGAGTTGTCTCCGAATGGATCCCACAAGATGACAACCAGAGCAGAGGTAGACCAGGTAGGAGGTGGTGGGATGATTTGGACATGTTTCAAAGCGATTGGCGGGAGTATGCAATCAGTAGGGAAGAATGGCGAAAAAGGTGGTCTTTGCCCGTCATACAGGCCAAAAAAAAACAAATAAGAGCTATCAAAACGTTGAGTATACTATAACAGGTCATATGGATAATATGGTTTTTACCGCCTAGAACAAAGGCCCTACTAAAATGTCAGCTACTTCTAAGTTGGGCTGCATACACCCACTTTTGGCTTAATCGGGTCAAACACAAATATACAAGAAGAGTTGCTACTATTCTAAAAGTTGGTAGACCGAAAAGCCGACGGTAGACCCCTGATACGTTAGAGAATACCGAAGTTGTGCCTCATGCTTCACTCGCGTCCTTTTATTTTCATATCGAGTGTCTTAACATGTTTTAGAACTTCAACATGGCGGAGTGAAGTTTGAAGACACAGCATTTTTACCTACATCATGTTCAGTGCCCGAGACTTGTCCGCGCGGAAATAAATTAACTTCTTTCCAAGAACAAAGGCTGTTGATCACGTTCCAAAGGTTTTGTCAGATCGGTCTCTATTCCACGTAGTCTTTAACTAAATCGTTAATATTATCGCTTACGGAGTTAGCGGCCCTAGGTTCGATTGCGAGGATTCCATTTAGCAAATGATGGTAAACCATAAAACAAAGCCCCGCCACCTGGCCCTCTGTATTTACTGAGATCTTACAAACAATGCAATGGATTTTAATGCGGTTTTCATGAAGTCCCAGACAGCTAGAAGTTCGCGTACTTAGGGTGACACACGGGCGAGTAAGGTCGCCGAGCCATAAGTACGGCGTACTTACCCGCCCGTGTATCTGGGACTATAGATATAGTGATTCACGAGGAAGGTTTTTATGAACTTAAGTTTGAAATAAGTTGAAGAATAAAAAGCCAACGTCAACTTCGTCATTTGCTTTACACTTTGCCTTCAGATCGGCAAAACTGTTTCGCAAATAAATTCACAAACAGATAGTTAATATAATTTTGGTGCCAGAAAGGCATTTACTTACCGTGTGCTGCAGTCAGTATAAAAATCAAAGTACTTAGCAGTCCACCTAAATCTTACAATACAATAAAAATACATTTTATTGAACACCTCACGAAGAAAAGACAAAAATATGAGATTCTACCAGTCATCCTTCTTTAATCATACCTACTCTACTTCGAGTTTTTTAATAGTAACCAGGGGCTCTATTTCAGTACATTTTTGGACCTATTGCACTTGTGTTGTAGACAACTCGGCCACAATTACAGGGTCTCTATTATACTCACTAAAACCATATTGGTTTTGACTTGTTATCGTGTTGTTAACGTAATTATAGGACTTATTTACTCAACAGTAATGGCGGCGCGCTTAAGAGGATTGTGAAGCTAAAAATTTCCATACATAATGCGATAACGTTTCCATTCCCTTAAAAATAGTCCGACTTTTTCGGTTTTTGAAAACCTACGTCTCTACGTTTTCCGTTCCAAGAAAATATTACATGAAAAAAAAAACAACTCAATCCTCTTCAAAAAAATGGGAAAACATGTCAAATCAATATGGTTTTGCCGAGTAGAATAGATACCCTGATAACGTTGATAATTTGCGTAGAGACAATGTACCTCTAGAATAACCGGGACCCTTACTATTTCTGTTGTATATAAACGATTTACCAGATCTATCTGAACATAGTTACACTCTGTTTGCGGATGACAACTCGGTAATTATACCAAAAAACACAAAACATGACAAAACTGAATATAATAATGAATTAAATATAATGACTTATAAAATTATTCAATGGCTTAAAGATAATAACTTAAATATCAATAAAACGACATTAGTACAATTTCATAATAAATTTGGTAGGAAAAATAATATAACTGTTAAATGCAAAAAATATATATTAAAATAAAGCAATCAGGTAACATTTCTTGGAATCGTCATCGATGATAAATGTTCATGGAAACTACACATTGACAAAGTATGTGGTAAGATAAATCGTTTTGCATATGCTCTGTGGCGCCTAAACAAAAGCACTAATAAAAAAACCGCAATTAAAGCTTATTACAGTTTCGTCGACTCAATTGTTAGGTATGGCCTACTGGTATGGGGAAACTCAGTGCAAATCAATCGACTTTTTACTGCTCAGAAACAGTGCATACGCGGTATCTGTGACGCCCTACAGATTACGTCTTGTAAGCCGCTGTTCAAAGATCTGAAAATACTGACAGTACCATCACTTTATATCTTGGAGATGTGTCTGTTTGTTAAATTTAATCCAGACCTGTTTAAAAAAACAAGTGATGTATGTAAATTTCACACAAG
The DNA here is from genome assembly GCA_923062465.1 of Acleris sparsana. Taxonomy (NCBI): domain Eukaryota; kingdom Metazoa; phylum Arthropoda; class Insecta; order Lepidoptera; family Tortricidae; genus Acleris; species Acleris sparsana. The sequence continues at coordinate 5,726,236 of OV281286.1, forward strand.
ATACCCTAACAAACTTTCACTCCCTAAAATAAATACAGAGCTATATACCCCAAATTGTTTTGTAATGTTAATGGCAATTCGTATATTTAATAAACTTCCCAAACAATTTCAACTTCTGACTGTCACTGAGCTTAAGTGGAAGTTAATTTCTTGGTTGCAGGAAATAGTAGATTGTTCAACAAGGGACTAAAGTAAGCCATTATGACACGAGATATTTATCCACCCGAGCAAAGCGAGGGTGGATAAAGTTCGAGTGTCATTATGGCGTTTTAGTCTCGAGTTAAACACTCTACTTTTCACTTCGAATGCGAGAAAAAAAAAACTCTTTTTGTAATAATTTTGCACCGTTGGCATTTTGAGGTTATTTCCACGGCCTAAAAATGGTCCATACACAATCTCTGAAAATGGCGATAATCCTCCATTCATTAACAACGTGATGTTTAAATGCTTGCATATTTAGCCAACAGATACAAACATGAAAATTATTTGGACCATGCCTAATAAAATAGAACTATCCCTAATATATTTAAATATATTTATATTAGTAATCATTAATCGTGTTTCACGAAATTAAATCTTTTTTTTAATAATTTTGCACAGTTGGCATTTTGAGGTTATTTCCACGGCCTAAAAATGGTCCATACACAATCTCTGAAAATGGCGATAATCCTCCATTCATTAACACCGTGATGTTTAAATGCTTGCATATTTAGCCAACAGATACAAACTTGAAAACTATTTGGACCATGCCTAATAAAATAGATTTTATCCCTTATATATTTAAATAGATTCATATTTGTAATCATTAATCGTGAAATTAAATCGATTAATTTATATTTTTTGCAAGAAAAATGATCCATATACAATCACTGAAAAAGGCGATAATTGGCAGTTTAAGGGTTTCCAAAGTAAATTAAAAAGAAAAAGTACTTTAGTCCCTAGGGAGTAAAGTGTAGTTTTATTCCCTAGAGATTAAATACATCACTTTAGTCCGGCTATACAAGCCAATTGTGAGTCATTTTAGAGCCTGAGAAGTGAAAAGTGTTTTTATTCAATCAAATAATAAAAAAATATTTGAATCAATTGTTATTTGTAAAATTCCTGACAAATTTAATTTAACTTAATTGAATTTATTTAGCTATGTGTAAAACTGTTTTCTTTTTGCATGTCATTATATGGCAAAACATGTGACACTCACCTACTTGCTAGTATTAAGAACTTTGTAACCATGTTTTCAAGCAAATAAAAAGAAAAATTAAGACCCTGTAACTAACAAGGTACGTCATTATATTTTTACATAATTGACAAAAAATTTAGCAGTGAAAGCCGCTAGTGAAATGTCGGTCCGTGAAATGTTCGCACAAAAAAGATATTTTAGTAAACTAATTATGTCTGTCGGCGCCGGAAATACACGCCCGGCCAGTTTTAACGCAATTAGCGCCGCTCGTCGCCGCCGCATCGGCCGCAGCCTGGAGCAGCTCCGAATGCTGTACACCGGATCGGCAAATATAAATTCATTAATATTTCAAACTAGCGGCACGTCCCGATTTCTCCCAGGTTTATTAATATACATAAGCCTTTGTTTAATACAAAAGATACTGGCAACACCGGTAGAAAGATGGCGTCAGTCCGCCCAACCTAACTAAAGCCTACGCGTCTGAAAATGTGCCTAATAATTGTTTTGTGCATTAAACGATGTATTCACATCAGCCTTTGTCTACGTGAAATAACAGATAAAGATAAGATAACAAAACAAAACCACATTACATAGATACAAAAATATCAAGACAGAAAAATTGTTGCGAATGTAACCAACAAATTTTTAGTTTTCAAATGCGCTGTGCTTTTGGAGATTACCCTCCAAATACACACAAATTAACAAAATTCTCGTTAACTTTTTAATATATTTGTCAAGATTAAGCTATTGGTTAAGATTAAGGACCACTTGCAGGAAAAGGTTAAATTGAGCCACCATAACCAACCATAACTACCATATTGTCAACGTTTTGATAGCTCTTATTTACCTGGCAGTAACAATTCGATAATCAAGGTCAAAGACGATATGGTTAAGTACCGCCTAGAATAGAAGCTCAGTAATGGCGGCAACAATACCACATATCGCAATATTATTTTACTCAAATGAATAGAGGCCCTGAATTTTTAAACCTTAATCTAGATTTATCTTTTTGCTACAAGTGGCGTAATATGTATGGACTTCTAAGGGCCAGGGCGAGATCATCGTTTTTAGGGTTCCGTAGTCAAACCAGGAATTTATTGTTTCACCATGTCCGTCCGTCCGTCCGCAGCCTAGCTCAGAGACTGTTAGTACCAGAAAGCTGTAATTTGACATAAAAATACATATTAGTCACGCCAACCAAGTGGTAATAAAAATTTAAAAAAAAGTGTAGCTCCCCTTCACGTAACGTGGGGATGTATTTTTTTCTCGTCTTCCCCATAGTGTAGTGTAGTGTAGTGGTTGGATGGTGTGTACAAACAATTTTTCAATTAAAGGAGTCGTTTAAGAAATAATAAGCTTTGAAGCTCTAATTTTCGAGTCAAGTGCCCCCCCCCCCCCTCTCCAGCCAAAACTGGAAGGAAATATAAAAATCTGAAAAATATGTTCAATACAAGCGCATATAACGAATTTTATAGAAAAATCACTATCACTACTAAGTAGACATCATTGCTTGCATCATTGCTTGCATCATTGCTTGCATCATTGCTTTTTGAGTTACAACCGATTATTGTGTTGATACCTACTAAGACCATCTAAAACGGCACTAGATGACTTTAAATAGAAAATTTGTTATTACTTGTTGTTTTTACTTGTCTTATGGTTCGACTTGCTTTTGCTCAGACATTATGTAACAGTGTCGCTTGAAAATCAAAGAACAGTCACTGCAGATTGGTATGTAAACAATTGCTTGCCCAGTGTCTTAGAAAAAGTTCGTGAAAAGCGTCCTCGCAGTCATGTCTTCTTCACCACGATAATGAGTCCGCACATTCCCCTAAGAGAACCAATGCGTATTTGAAGGCACATGACATTCACATGTGGAACTGATGACGCATCTGCCGTACAGTCCGGGCCTTGCACCTTGCGACTCCTTTTTATTCCCAAGAATAAAAGATAAACTTATAGTTTTACGATTCTCAAGCCCACAAGCGGCGGTGAAAGCTTTCCAAGAAGCCGTTGAAGAGGTCCCTACTGAATGTTGAACCCACTGCTTCACATAATGGTTCCAATGAATCAAAAAATGTGTAAATGTTGAGGGAATATACTTTGAGAAACAATAAATCAATCATAAACACCTTATCTAGTCTTATTTATCAGAATCCAGAAACTTTCAGTATTACCTAAGTACCTTTAAAATAGTTTAGCGAGGATTTCATTTTAAAGGACATCTAAAATTATTTAGCACGTGTAAGAAGTATTAACATGTGTTTCGAGTTTGGGTGCAATCGTTTGAGGGTTGTTTAATGTGCTGTTGCGTTGTAAAGACAACACAATTAACTACTTATTAAAATCAAGTTTAACAAAGATCAAGATTTAAAAACTGCTGTTTGGATATCGTCAATATAATGTTAGTTATGCATGTATTTTTATCGTAGGCAAGATTCATTTCGTGAGATCTGGAACAGCTGGTAATTTGTTTTAGGTACAAGTGGAAGTATACTATTTACAATTTTTCATGAAAAGGGCCACTATTGTTACTCAGTTCAGTAACTATGATAACCTCCTGAGTTAAAGTAGTCGAAAATACTTCAAAATCTGTCATATGTATATCCGTGAAACAGCGCGTCCGGAATTTTCACCTCTTCATATCATTTAAGCATTGTACCGAAGCACCGGACGCAGGTTTATGTCCGTCCCGGCAACCCTTCACCCACTACTTTATCTAAACTCCTTTTACGACGACGTCACTACGCAATGAAGACTGGAAAATTAACTTGAATCGTTAGTACATTCACGAAGAAATCCTTACATTTTTGCTTTAATTTCTTGCAAGTAGGTAAAGGTCTCAACATTCCTAGAATTATTTGTTAAATACGAAGTGGAGTTGTTATTCTACTTATTTACTAGCTATTAAATGAGAATTTGTAATGAAAAATACATTTTCCCCAGAGACGGCTTCAAAGAACTTTTTGCTTTCACAATTGCTTTTCGCGGGAACTGGTTCTCAAACGCTCTCTACTCGTAGATGAGGTATCGGGTAGTGAGTAGTATCCAGGCAACGGCGGGGCAGTCTCCTCGCAGTAGGGCTGCGACGCTGCCATCGGCCCCCAATGGCCATTTTCAAAATCTTTAATTTAGAGTTGTTGTACGTGGCTAATATTTAATTTTAATTCTGCTAGAAGATTTTTGACAACCTTCAATTCGAAAATTTCAATTGTAATCGTATTATTTTCAAATGTTAACTTGTTACGATGTTTTGCGTATGGTTTATTATCTAATTTCGGTTAGGTCGTGGTAGATCTTGGGCTTGTCTACAGAACTGCTTCATGGGATAAATAGGTATATCATAAAAAGTATAATAACGATTCTGTAAGCAATGTCGGTAGGTTCGGGAACGAAGGAAAAAACGGACCCGGATGCCCAATGTCCGGATTTTAAAACACCAGACCAAATAAGAGCAAATCCGGGGAATCCCGGGCGGATGGCAGCCCTGCTCGTAGTTAAAAACGTCCGTTTCATTGCCTTTGACGCTAGGGCGAGGCGTCCTCCTTTCATTGGCCGCGTAGTAATAAAGTGTAGCGTAAATAAAACGGGACCTGACTTTTAAGGGTTCTGTAGAATTTCATGTACATTAATAGATGGGTCTTTTATTTTGTTATTTGAAACTTATAAGTGACTAGAGGACGCCCGCGACTTCGTACGCGTAGAATTAGTTTCCCGCTACTCCCCCTAGTTTAACCCCTTAGGGGGTAAATTTCCATAAAAATGCTTTCTTAGTGCCCACTTACACCACCAAATTTCAAGTTTCTAGCTACAGTAGTTCCGGCTGTGCGTTGATATTGTATAAGTCAGTCAGGTTTACTTCCAGTAAAAAAGGCACAATTGCCAAAGAGTAACCCTGAGTAACTTTCATAAAGCGTTTGGTGTTTTTTGAATCTACACTGGAATGGCCTTCATTAGTCTTTCCTTAGTCTACCTACTAAGCTGTTGATCAATATCTACCTTTTGATATTGCCCTGCCCTTAATTTATCTTTATATCTAACCTAAATTATGACCCATAAGGTTGTTTATAGCTTTGTTTCATTTCATAGAACGTCTCACTTCGCCGAATTTTCATTACATCGACCGACATTTCCAGAAGCAGGAGCTTTATTTTTGTTGTGGTCACAAGTCTAACCTAACCTAAAATACGTAACGAATGCTTAATAAAACCTGAAAACTATAAGGGTTCAGGAGAAATTAACTTTCGATGAAATGAAATTCGGTGAAATGACACGCACGATGAAATGTTTGTCGATATTTCAAGGGGATCCCGTCTTCAACGCACACATGTCATATGCCAATCTATATCCCTCGTCGATAACACATTTGATTTCCAGTTTCAATAGGCTGCTTCCTTTGGTGTAGGTTACCGAGAACTCTGGGGACCACAAAGCGCAGTTCCTCGTTAGTCCTCAGGGGGGCGGCGGCGCGGAAGCGGCGGCTTTCGCCCTTTGAGAGCTAACGTCGATGTAATTGGATTGCCTCAGGATTCTTAGAGCAAACGTCCCACACTTACTCTTAGAGCTCAGTGTGTATGTACTGCCTATGTGTATCGCATGCAGCCTAGCGTACCTTATGTCATGTAAGTGCTAATTGCCGCACTCAAAGACATGTTAGAGACAGTTAACTCGTTCCTTTTTCAAACTTAGGGGTTATTATGATATAGCTATATGCAGTTCATTTTAAAGTGAGAGTAAAGGACAGAGCTATAACAGTTATATAGCTCTGTCCTTTTCTCTCAGCGTAAACTGAATAGCAAAGCTAGGTCATAATAAGCCCCCTTGTGTGACTTCATCGTCTTTAACTGATTCTGAGTGCGGCTGTAAGTGATCCTAATGGTTTTTACTAGAAGATTTCTGTTCCTTAGACAGAGAGGTTATCCTTTTAGGTAAGGAACCATATTTACTGATTTTTCATGAATCAAGTACAGCATGATGCAAAAATGAGGATGCTGTTGGGGGTGTAATTTTTAAGATTATGGTTAGTTAAGGTTGTTGCCACTTGTTTACTTTCGTTTCGTCTAGTTATACAATTTACATATAAGTATTCAAGTTAGAAAAGTTAAACTATGTATTTTCGAACAAATTACCATAATATAATAGTGCGTTATCCATGATACCTGTATATTTTCGTATCCGTATAGGGCAGATGGATACAAGTCTAGTTATCACTAAAACTTAGATGTCAACTCTTTACTCACTAACTGTAGTGAACTAGTGACCGTACCTACTCTAAACTTAAGACATTTTAGCGAGACGGGGCGCGCTCAACATCAGCACAATATTTTTCACGCTTAGCGCTCTTTCTAATGGTTTCTTCAAAGGCTTCCTCGGATGCTGTCAAACGTTATTTTGCTCGCGTCGCCGTCCTCGCCTCGTAAATTGGCTTCAGCTCCTTTTAAAAACAAATAGAAATGAGAGAGAAATGCGTCCGCCGTCGACGTTCTTTATGATTGTTAGTTTACTAAACCGTGAACGAACCTTATTGAAGTTGTACGAAGGTTTTAGAAGGTGTTGTGTTGCTGAAGGGATTGTGAGATGTTCGCTTATTGAGTCATAGTTGCTTTAGGCTTTTGTCATTGCCTGTATAAAATACAAAATAAAACTCAATAAGCGACACGTTATCGATAAGGGGTAATTAAAAGATAGTTGTATACAAACGCTCACAAAACAAAATACAATAACAGGCCAAAGAGTGTCGTTGGGGCGTGCAAATATCATATGATCATATCATAATGAAGCAAGTTACACGGTTACATGACTGGCACCTGTGTTTAACATATCTAATCTATCTATCTATCTATATACCTTTAAACGAGCAATTCTTGATGTATATATATAATCTGAATCTCGGAAACGGCTTCAACGATTTCGATGAAATTTGAAATATAGCGGTTTACGGGGGCAAAAAATCGATCTCTCAAGTTGTCATCTTCGGGAAACTTCGTTTTCAACCCGAGCGACGCTCGGTCTTCCAGGTACTTTAAATATTATAGAACGAGTTTGACTTAATTTGACATATACGAGTATGTAGCAGAAACAAAAGAAAACTAAAAAATGTTGTCCACTCGGCTTAATGCCGTGGCGCGGCGAGCCACGACCCCCGACGCTATTTTTCCGCAGCCCGAGGATCCTGTTTGTAATTATTTTACAATTAAAACCTGTACTCACTTAAAAAAAAATATATCAATACGCGCAGCCTCATTTCTCGAGAGGAGATGGGGAAAGGAATATTTAATTGGAGATCAAGTTGTTCAGTATTTTCCTTTTAATATTGTAAAATTTCTTGATTGAAAATTCCAAGAAACCATTTTAATTTTCTGCTAGAGAATAAATATTTTCAGAGTGTAACGAAAATTCTCAGCGGAGCTTACTTGGAGGCTATACAACTGAGAGCCATTGCGATCGACTCGGCACATCAAGAGGAGAGTTGCAAAAGGGATTGCACAGAAGTCGGTGTTGAAAGAACCCTCGCAGACTTCGGGGACTCGCTTTATTTAGTTAAGCGCAGGTATTTTAAAAGTGTTTTCTAACAAGGCCGATCGTTTTTGCCTCCTTTTTCACATAAATAAAAAGTTTCCTTTTGAGCCATAAGTGTTTTTATGCCACTAAGAAAGGTACAAGGATACAATAGTACCTTAAACGGATCAAGTTGTTTAATTTGAGTTTCCGGAATAAGGTGTATAAGCATGATCAGGTGTTGCTAGGAAGTTTCTGTATGGACTCATTGATTGATTGATTAAGTCTGCCATTTGTGCCTACTTTTCTTTCATTGTGCAATAAAGTTTAAATAAATAAATTACATCGATAGGCAAACTTGTAGCTGATAGATTTGTGCCTTTTCGTTCCTGAATACTGGGTAACTACTTACTATTGGACCATTTCAAGAACATTGCATTTTTTGATCTCGCTACACTGGATATGACTGGATTTCTCACGCCTATTAAAGTACTGAAAACCGAGCTTTACTAGCGATTTTTTTTCGGTTAAACGACGTTTTCTAAAAATGGAACTTAGCTAGATCGATTTATCCCCCCGAAAACCCCTGCATACTAAATTTCATGAAAATCGTTGGAGAAGTTTCCGAGTTTCAGATTATATACACTTGTAAATGACATCACTGCATGACTTTAATTTTCATTATTACTCACTGAGCATCTCATCAGTGAGGTTCAGGCCGATACCCAGAGCCATGCTTTTTTAAACATAATTTTACCTGCTTTTATAAGCAGTAGACGTGTTTTCTGACATCATATAGCGCATATGTAGTAGTAATAGCATACGCCTAAGTTTTTTTCAATTGCAACGCGTGTCTTTTCACGGTAATATAATATGGTTATGGTACCAATGGAAATCTCAGCTTCCGACGATCTTCATTACAGTATCGCCAGCGTTCGTTAATTATGTACAACTTTATCACATTAAACAACAAGCAAAGGCACTAGTTTCCGAGTCAGAGTGGGATGTCCATCGCGGTTCAGCGGCAAATTGCTGACTAACTCGCCCTAGCGCCAACTATTCAAACAATGCTAGCATAAGTTAGCAGCTGGTTCAGTTTTAGATCTTGTTGGCAAGTGCTTGTCAACTCGTTGTAAAGTTTTGGTGGTTTGTCGTGTGTTCGAAAAGCATAAAACTATGCGTGTTACTTTTTTTACATATATTAAAAAAATGAAATATTGAATGTGATCTGCATATTTGTGCTCGAATAAATAAACACAGACTTACAGTACAGTACTACCAGTTTCTTAAATACCGATCGGCCATCTTTGTTTTTCTATGGGACACGAGTGACAAATATACTGTAAGTGGCGAGTGCAAGAGTGACGGCAAAAGCCAGCCGAACGCTTTTAAGAAGGTGGGAGTACTACACGATTATTTTGAGGTTTTAGATAAGTACTTACTTACTAATATTATAAATAAATGCGAAAATAAGTTTTCTGGTTCGTCCTTCTTTCACGCGGCAACGGACTCAATGCTTTAAAAGGCTTTTGAAACGAGAAACGTTAGGAACGAGATTAAAATGGATTTTTACCTTTAAAAATGCCGAGAAAGGTATAAAATAAGGGGTTCATTATAATATAATATATATATATATATATATAGCTTTCTTGTGTGTTTTCTCTTTACCTTGGGTAACGGGTAAAACAGAGTTTTAATAAATCACAATAACAGATCTTAGTTGTCGACGGAAAAAGTAACTCAGGTTCAATTTTTAAAGGGACATAAAGCCATGCTTGAGGCTTATCTCAAGCACGCTTCAGCGTATCTGTATCTCACGTAAACTTAATCCTTTTTCTTGTCTTTTCTGCCAAGAAAACAAAACTACTTCTTTTGTCCGTGTCGTCCTTTCTTTAGTTGATGCCGTCAAGATGAAATCTAATTTGGAGACGGGTCGGATGCTTTTTATAGGCTGCATAATAGATTCTAAGAGAAGAGGAACCCTTAGGACCGTTTAAGTTTATTAGGCTCCCTTAGGCCAGAATTTAAGGAAACTGATTGGTCCATTGACTTAATTTATACTTGGAAGTAGCTAGTAAATCCTTATTCTTACCCATCTAAATATGGATAAGAATAAGACCTATCATGTAAAATGTATGTCCATATTCATATTATAAATGTAAAACTGCGTTTGATTGTTCGGTGTCACGGCCTCAAGTGATCGACAACCTGTGGGCTATAGTGTCGTGTCATTATAGGTTAAAACGGGATAATTTCATTGAACTGGATATATGCGCCTTTTTAGCGTGCCATGATGTGATATTTATAGATGGTTTATAGCTCGAAGACAGATATAGGCTACTTTTTATCCCGTAAAAACGGATAGTTCCCGAGGGAATACCGATACACAAATAATAAAAAAGCTAGTTGACATTCTTTATTGTTGTAAAGTATCACAGTTTATCAATAAATGGCGCTATAACGCCAGTCCAAAATCCAAGACTGTGCTAACGAAAAACAGTGATAACCACATTAACCACACTTGGTACAATGATTGTAATTACACTCAGGAGCAAAAATACCGGGTCAGAGTGCATTTTTCATACAAACGAGACTATTTCGAAACCTTAGTTCCTCGCCTGGGGTTGTTTTGAGTGAGGTTTAATGGTGGATACTGCGAGATTCAATAGAGGAGGTCAAAAGTTCTTAAGATACCTAACTGATCGCACAATCAGTTAACACCACAGCGGGAGAGTTTGGGTCAGCACTTGGATTTCCTTACATTTTATTGCCATTTTAGATATTTTTCCGAACATGCTCAATTCCGGCGTTAACCGCAGATTTATTCAGTTGGGTATCCTAGGCACTCTGGAAGTCCTGTATCGATGCTCGAGGTATTCATCATCAGATATCACTAAAAGCATTCCCTGGCGAGGAACCAAGGCTTCGAAATAGCCTCTTTAGTATGAAAAACGCACTCTGACCCGTTATTTTTGCTCCTAAGTGTATATACAGGGTGTCCAGTAAATAATGGATAACCTTCTACCCATCCATGGGGCACCTCAGGCTGGTCCCTAAAAAGGACTTACAGGTTTGGTAAAAGTTGCATGGTTTTCGAGATAATCGAACTTTTCTATTTTCTTAATAATTAGCACCTTGCTTCACTGTAATGACTGCCAAGGTCACAAATAAAGAGATTTGGTCGTTCTGTTTGCTGTTAAATATTCTTTAATAGTGATGCTAACGGATGTGTCTTAGAGCATTATGGTAGCGACACTAATTTCTTGTTAAACATATCTTAATTTATAACTTCACATTTTGCTTTAAAGTTTGCAACAACTTTGACTGCTTGTGGTGAAAAAAAATTGTATGAAGACCAGAGTGGCCAATATGTTGAAAAATAGTGTATCTAATATTGATTCTAAACTGGTATAACACATGGTATTTACGTCTTTACAGATAAAGTTATTGCTGTTAGTATTCACTAAGAGCGAATTTTACCAAAACACCAAGTTATCGATAAGTAACTCTTTACTTGATTGGGTTAGTCATATCATAAAAAACGCTTCTGTTATGAAAACCAACGTCTAATTACTGCAAAATAATGAATCACAGAATACTTGAAACCTACATCAACAATAATATTTGTAAATAAAAACCGAATCTGTTTTTACGATTACATTGACGACGTTATCTAAATTCGGTTTTTATTTACAAATATTATTGTTAATGTAGGTTTCAAGTATTCTGTGATTCATTATTTTGCAGTAATTAGACGTTGGTTTTCATAAGAGAAGCGTTTTTTATGATATGACTAACCCAATCAAGTAAAGAGTTACTTATCGATAACTTGGTGTTTTGGTAAAATTCGCTCTTAGTGAATACTAACAGCAATAACTTTATCTGTAAAGACGTAAACACCATGTGTTATACCAGTTTAGAATCAGTATTAGATACACTATTTTTCAACATATTGGCCACTCTGGTCTTCATACAATTTTTTTTCACCACAAGCAGTCAAAGTTGTTGCAAACTTTAAAGGAAAATGTGAAGTTATAAATTAAGATATGTTTAACAAGAAATTAGTGTCGCTACCATAATGCTCTAAGACACATCCGTTAGCATCACTATTAAAAAATATTTAACAGCAAACAGAACGACAAAATCTCTTTATTTGTGACCTTGGCAGTCATTACAGTGAAGCAAGGTGCTAATTATTAAGAAAATAGAAAAGTTCGATTATCTCGAAAACCATGCAACTTTTACCAAACCTGTAAGTCCTTTTTAGGGACCAGCCTGAGGTGCCCCATGGATGGGTAGAAGGTTATCCATTATTTACTGGACACCCTGTATGTTTTCAACAGTATTATTTGGCGAACCTGGCGGCACAACATGTTTATGGAGTGTTCAAGAAGTAAGTGATTCAATATTTCTCTAAAACACGAATATTTGGATTTTTATGTATGTTTAGCAGTATACTTACTCGTTTTAATGAAGCTGTAACTGTTAGTTATACTGGGATTTTCCTTAAATGATTGGAATGACAGCCGTTTTTCGTAATTTCAATCACGTACTATATACTCACAAGGGATGTGTTTAAAAATAGGCGATTAATTATTTAAATTCCTCAACGGCGTCGCTAGGTGTGTACCGATGTAGTATTTAAGTAGAGTTAAATAAATGAGATTAATAGGTGTTTAAATGAGCTGTTATTGTAATCATCTAAGGAACATCCTCGTATAATACAGCGGAAGAGTATCGGCTGTAGCTCTTTTATTTACGTGTGTCACGAGACGATCCAGTTAAGACGCCTAACAATAATTTAACTATAAACTGGAAAGAAAATAAACTCACCTATAATAACAGGCGTTTTATTTTGATCTATACAATTAATTAGTTACTATTGGTCTATGATTCTTAAAATGAATGTTACTGATATGTGAAGGCAAATAATAAAATCATTAAATATTAAATTAAGTCAACTTGATCTACTTGTATAACATACAGTGCTAGAATACTTCGAAAACAAGGTCTTAAAATAGCGAACAATGGTAATACTTATTCATAGTTACTTAACACACCCCAAGTAAAACAACAAAAATAATAATGGTATCTTCCATTTAATGGCTTACATTGAACAAATGTAGATTTAAAAAAAAAATACTTCAACTTCAAACATCATTGACTTCTTATTTACCTAGAACATATTTTTCTTCTTTACCGCGTCCCAATTTACAACACTACACAAGTTTGGCAGTTTGCTGAGCGGCCGATGTTGAAGAACTTGCCCCCGCGCAGGGGGAAGTTCTGAGTTCTTATCCCGAGGGGGCTTAAGCACCGATCGGGATCGGGGGGAGGAACTTTTAGATATCGCATTATCAACATATTCACGTGTAGGTATATTCAGGTTACTAAGCTTTCGCGGAGATACATTAGAATGAACACGCACTCATCTATACTGTCAGGACCGTGCGCATTATTTCTAAGAACTGTTTTGTGTCTTGGTTCTAAATGAAAATCATGTCATATTTATTTTTTATTAATTTTTTGGTATTTGTCTGTTTTTGTAATAAAAAAAAAACGATTTACAAAGAATTCGAATCAAAGACATGTTATGTTATGTTTTTATTTGGAAAAGAAACAGAGTAAAACGTACATAATAAACTTACTTTCTAGACCTTAAACAAAACATGCGGCCTACTCCACTGCTGTGTTTCGTAATACAACAAATTTTCTATACAGATATATATATTTTCACGGAAACGTAGAAACGCTACTATGTGCTACTTCAGTGAACCTCAGTACTCTTTGTACTGTGACCGACTGAAACAGCAAGACACGTTCGTACGTTTCCGTGAAAATACGAAGGAAAACAATTATGCACTACTCGATGGCACTACATCTGTAATAGTGTGAAGTTTTACGTAGATGGTTGCACCGCCGCCGTCTGCTGCATCTTCCATTCGCTCGCCTCTCCTTTTCTACATATGCCGTTGATATATGTAAAATTTTCCTACTTTGCTCCTCCACGGGTAACTTTGATTCATAGTGACTATAGCAATAAGCAATAGAATGATTTACAATACAGATTACCTCAATATAACTATGGAGCATAATTACCCGTGGGGGAGCAAAGTAGCAACACGTTGGCGTTGGCCAAGATAAAAGTGACCCTGCCTACGAAGCCGGCGCGCCGCGAGCGCGGGTTCGAATTCCGGTAATCGTAGACATTTGTGTGATGAATGCGAGTCTTTGTTCTTGACTGGGATGTTTTCTGTCTCTATAAGTAGGTTTATCATTGTCTAGAAGCCAGGCCTAAAGCTTGTCTATTTGTGTGTGACAGTCCACTAATATTTATTTATTTGTTTAATTCGGTCGGTAGATATCTATGAAGGAATACTCAGATTAAATATTGGTGTTGATTGGCGTCTACTAAATTGTCACCAGTGTTATAATTTCGACTGTTTAACTGTTTCGTCATGAGCATTTATGTTATCCATCAATAGGGCTCACGCGCTCTTATTTTTTCTAGTACCTAATATTGCACTGTCAGATTTTTTTGATTCCACTGTTGTATATTTTACTAATGCTGGTATCTATATTCGACAAGTTATAGACAGAAAAATCGGATTATCGAGTATTTTCAATATAGAAATGAATAAATTGCTATATAATGGCGTTGCGAAGTAAACATGTCAATGTCATTAATGTGGCGTAGGTGACACGTCGTCACGTGTCACAGGTAACACAGGTTCGTATTCCTTTCTCCATTGTTACCTCTAAGGTCTAATTTCACACATCATAGTTATTTAGGTAAATAATATTTAGGAGAAATATCTACTGGAGAAATATCGATACATAGCTGTGAATTTAATATGAGCCTACATTTTACCGACAGAAGCCGGGTTCTCATCTAGTCTGAACATAATGTAGACATTGACACCCCATAAGGTGGCATTTAGTTCAAAACCATTAACAACTTAAAACTAAAGTCAGAATTTTAATAGATTAAGTAGTATTGGTTATATTAAGTTCTCTAGCATTTTTTTGGGTAAAAGTTAACAGACAATGAAATCAACACTTGTTTTAATAACCTCGTTTGGTCGTTTCAATACTTTCATTAAATAACACAAGTAAAATAGTTAACATAGCAGTTTTACAGTTAAACCATACATTAACTATTAGTTTATTTTATCTAATAAATTAATTAATTTCAATTAAGTTAGTAATCTAAACCACAAGAGCAGACCAACACAGGCTGTGTGACCGCTGACAAACAGCGAGTTGATTTGATTCGTTAGCAGCTTTAGGTTAACAATGAGCCATAAACTATTGTTGTTTGAAATATTCCGTATTAGTGCAATAAATTTTTCAATTAAGGGATCCGTTAACGAAATATTAAGCTTTAAAGCGCTTATTTTTGTTTGAGTCAAGTGTCAAACAGCAAAAACTGCAAATAATGAATTTAATAGGAAAACTATCACGACTAAGTAGACTTCATTGGTTCTTGAGTTACAAACGGTTTAAATGTTTATACATAAGAAAAACTTATTTGCGGTGTTGTTAAACTGACCGCGACCTATGTCGATGTATGGGGATAACCGTTTTCTGAAGGCATAACTAAGTTTGTCGCCAGGTCTAATTTGTTTGTAGTAACGGCTTCGGAACCCTACACTGAGCATGGCCCGACATGCTCTTTCCCGGTTTTTTTATAAAATTGTACGCGTCAAACTGATACACCTTGATAATTAATATCTCGGATGTGGCTTTGCAAATATATTTTTTTAAAGGAATGAAACAAATAAAGAAATACCTACTTAATGGAACATTTTGATTTGTAGGACGTCCTCAGACTGGGTGGAGGGGCGATCTTCGCACGGTGGCTGGCTAGAGCTGGATGAAGACTTGTATCCACTTTTGTACCTTATTCCATATACGTATTTAGTCAAATTGATAAACAATCAATTTCAAACTGAAACTCTTAACATTTCATTGACAACTACACACTGCAACTCAACAGACATAAGTATAAATCAACATTAGAGCAAATTTAGAAACGTTGCGTTGTAGTATGAAGTCAAATTGGACAAACCCCAATAGTATTTCCTTTACCTTGCAAGAATCTGGTACAGTCAAGTTCATAAATATGTGTACACTTTAGTACCTTGTCACTTAAATTGCTGTAAAAAATTATATATGGCAGTTTAAACATGGCAATAAATAGACAAAGTACTAAATTGTACACATATTAATTTTATTTATTTTATTTTATTTTATTCGGAAAGCTTACTGCCTACTACAAAATGATCGACCACACTTATATCTAAAAGCAAATTACAAGCTTCCACACATTCACTTAAAGAATAACATGCAAAGTCTCGAATTAAATATGTAAACAGTAACAAATTTACTTCTAAAAAATCAGAACAAACCATAACTACAACAACAACAGTCATGAGTACAGATTCTCAAAAAACAAGCAGATAATAAATAAAAAAAACAAAGGATACCTACAATGATGCAAAAGTAAAGATGCGAAAACGCTACCAATTTAGATGTACAGACATTATTTTAATATAATAATATTTTTGACAGAGAGAGTGCTATTATAAAAGAGATCTATTCCCGAGTCAGAATTCAATTCATTGAACAATTTAGTAGTGCGGGGGAAAAAACATTTTTTGCGGATATTAGTGTGAGAAAGGGGAATATGAAAATGAACTCGACTGTACCTAAGATGTGTCGAAAATGGATGTCATCACAGATGTCCAACGTTTTTGCAATATTAGTTAGTTTTACTTTCCAAAGTGGTTACTCTATTTACGTGTTAAACTGCTATTAAAAAAACGGCGTGATTACCAACTGAGACTATAGTCGAGACAGACAAGGTCGCACATCAATTTGTCGCACTGTACAATGAGGAAGGAAGGAAGGAGGAAGGAGGAAGGAGGTGTTCAACGCGCAATAGGACTAATAGAGGACAGTTACGACTTCAAAAACTGGAATGGTTTGCGCGGGACAATGGAAGAGGCAGTTAAAAATCGAGCCAGTCTCATGCAAAACATAGATTTATGGTCACGTCAATTATTAGTGCAGCTCGTCAGTCTTCTGGCTAAAGCATTGACGATCCACGAAGGCATACCACACAACTGAAATTCAAGTGTAGTTGAAGAATTTGCAACGGTGAATGTTATCTATCGGACCAGCGCTGTAGCGGCTTATCTTTTCTACTTCAATAGGGTTATAATACCATTAACGCCTGTAAGGATATAAACCGATTATAATTAGTCAACTATACTTTAGTCCCAAATGATTAACTTGTGGATAACCGCCGGACATGGCCGAACTCAGAGACAATCATTTCGTTCCTTATTCAAACTTGTGTATATTTCGTATATTTACTTGTGTAATCGTCATTAATTCACGCAATGAAAGTAAGTTTAAAAATTTAAAACCTTTTATTCAACTTAGTTATGCTTAACATTAAGTACTTGCTTAACAATAAATCTCAAATCATCAACAGGTTTGGCATTTATGTAGCTAGGTAGGTGACTGCAGTCCCGAAGGTAAACCTCTTTGATACATTTTAAATATTTTTGAGGCCAAATAAATAACATCTAGTGCCTAAACTAACTTAAGAGATCAAAACTTAAATCAGGTAACGTCAAAATATATAAGGTACTTAATGTCCTATAATAGTAGAATAAATATTTTGCATTTTCGTAAAAGAACAAGGTTCAAAAATTCAATCTGATCTCTAATGATAATTACTCTTCCCCTAATATCACCAATCACCAATTATCACAATAGTCGAACGTCCGAGCGCGTGCGCGCCGCTGGACCACAACGAGCGACACAACCTACGTCAGACGTGCCTTCAAATAATTTAAAATTACACAACAAATATGGTAGTCAACAACACGTCCCGATACCAGATACTAAAATTATTCAGAGTAAACATTATACATTACAAGTAAGTGAAAACTTATTGCTCGAAATAATGAAACATTTACAATTTAAAAAAATGGAAGGGAGAAACTGAGCGTTGCAAACTTAGCCTTTATTGGAACCAAAGCCAG
Organism: Acleris sparsana; assembly: GCA_923062465.1. Lineage (NCBI taxonomy): Eukaryota > Metazoa > Arthropoda > Insecta > Lepidoptera > Tortricidae > Acleris > Acleris sparsana. The sequence continues at coordinate 5,743,969 of OV281286.1, forward strand.
CGTAAGGGACGAAGTTATCCGAGGGCGAGTTTTAAGTACAGTCACCAGCAAAAATATATTATCCAAAATTAGGCTCAAAAATATCTGACACGTCTCTATTACTAGGGGCGTAAGAGCGTGTCAGATAATAAAAAATCTGAGCCCAATGTTGAATAATATATATTTTTGCTGTTGACTGTAAATATTTCTCACTCTAACGGCCGTGGTGTTGCAGACCTTTCTCGTGCTTGTAAATCATTTAATTTTCTGCTTTTCCCTGGTATGAATACAAAGTTTCGTCTCAACAGCGTGATATGTCCATTTGCTCATTAATATTCATGTCTCTTTTTATCACAGCCCTTAAATTTAGCAAGATAGAATTTATCATTAAATAACGGAATTAAACTATAAATTCAGAAGTTACTCGGATGGTATATGTCTTCCTCAATTAAAACGTTAAGTACAATTTTAAAATAAGTAGTTATAACATGTCGTAATTATATTATATATTTTTTGAGCTTTGTTAATTTGGTCTCTAAGTAGGAATAAATAAAAAATATATTTCATCATAATCTCTGTCGCTCAGATTTAACCATTAGGCCATGGTCAATTGGTCATGCTTGAATCCAGTGTTCACAGTCGCCATGGCACATCAAGATGTTTGGAGCAGTCAGTAAATCATCATTTTAGCTAAAGTGAGTTTCAGACGCGGCTGATAGCCTGCCTTTTTATGGAGCAAGTTCCGGTCAGAGATACAATTGCAGAACCACTCATCAGGAGAGTTGGCACATGAAGTGATAGAACTGGTCGAAATTCACCGGCTCCAATTCGAATTCCTTAACCGATTTGTGCAGAAGCTCGGGGTTCCTTTTAAGGAAATTTCTAACCCAATCTTCACCGGCCATTCTCGAGTTTGTGTCAAAAGGATGATTCAGATTGTGATCTTCAGCATATTGGAATGCTATTTCCCTGATGTCTCGCCGCGACACTCCCATGAAATACTGTTCCATACTCTTTATGTAGCCAACCAAGTCTTTCTCCTGGCTCTCTGTGAAGACCCTCCTGTAATGGCCCATTAGAGGTTTGGGGTCGTCCGGTTGTTGGTAGCGTATCTTGCTGGCGCGCCTCTGCAGGGTTGAGCGAGGTATGTGGAAGGTTCTGGCGGCTAGTTTGTACCCCATCTTCCCCGAGACCACGGCGGCCACAGCCCTCGCCATGTCGGCTTCGTTCCAAGACTGGCGGCCACTCATTCTCTCGTACTTCCTGACCATTTCACTCTGAAACATAAACGATGAAATAATAAGTACAAGGGGATAGTGAACAGCACAGGAAAGATAGCATTAATGCATACGTAATAAGGAAATTATTTCCATTATTTGTTAACATCAAATTGTTTGTAGAAATAAGAGTAAAAATCGGAGTACCTAAGAGATTAGATATACTTCGACACGCTGTTTCGTAGATACACCTATTTTAGACTACTACCGCTCCGGCCTTGCCTAGATATTATCAATGGTAAGCGAGTGCAGTGAGGTTGGAGCCCACAGTGCTAAGTTGCGACGTGAATCTGTACCCAGAGTAAGTGTGTCAATGTCGTCAGATGCGCGGGCGGGGTGCGGGGCGCGGGCGGCGCGGCGCGGTGACCACGAATGGTCCAAGTGGGCGAAAGACATGGCCAACCTACGGGCTTAACCCATTTGCCGCGTTCCAAGTGTTTCAACTACTCGATAAACCGGAGTGCGTCATGTTCGCGGAACGGGACACCGTCATAATATACAATACTTAATTAAATTTATGTTGATGGTGATTACCCATCTTTTAATTCATTTTAATAAATTCGAAGCCTAATACGTGTCCGTACAGATCAAGATAATGCACGAACTTCAGATTCTTTCCAACTCTACTATATTAACTGTACATAGGTGTTAATGAGCAGTGAGTATTGAAATGTATTAATAGCACCGGAGTACACGATGTGGCCGACACCGACATCTCTCGATGTTCGTCGAAGGGTAACCGCAACCTACCGGTTTTGTGGACCATGATCAATGCCAACTCGAGGTGAAACAATGTCTAAAGTCTACGACGGGCCTCGTCGTGATCTACCAATACTAACTTAATGAACACCGTCGTGTATTAAGAGGATTGTGAAGATAAACATTTCCATACTAAATGCGATAACGTTTCTCTCCCCTTAAAACTACTGCGATTTTTACGATTTTTGAATATCTTGTAGGTATTATGAAAAACTACGTCTGTACTAACTGCAACATATTAAAAAATAGTGAAAATTGGACTTGATTTAGGAGCTAAATTAGTATGGAATGTTTTTGACAGCTACGCGATTGCGACGGTTTACAATCCTCTGAAAGCTAAGCGTTTAACTGTCAATGAGAGAAACGTTCAATTAACCCCCTAATAGATCTTTATGCGAATGTAAAGCATTCAAAAGATAAAATTATTTATTACTTTATTACGAATTGCAGTATGAAAGTATGATAATTTAACCGGAGCAGATACGTATGCGTGTAATGGTAAGACAAGATCGGGTGAGAGGAAAAGTGGTAAACGATCACCTTTCAATTTTATCGTTTTGTCCCGTCGTGTCCTAAATGAAGCAAATAAAATAAAAGCATTGGCGCCAGCGGAGGCGAGCGGCTGTGTATGTGTGTACAGTAAGTACCTAGTTCTCGTCTCCTTACGCGTTCGTTGCTATAACCTCTGTACTCTAATTTCAATCTAAACTGCAACGACACGGTAAAAATACTGCAGCTGAATGCTTCGCTTTTAATTTGATCGAGAAACAGTAAAAATAATTTATAATTCGCCGTGGTTGCGTTGAAGTTTTGATAGTTGAATTGTCCTGCTGATAGTGAGCACAGCGCGCGATAAAGTATGGCGTGTTTTTCCAGTGCGATAACTCGGGAAACGCCGAGGCCCCTTGTGTGTACATATCTACCTCTGCGTGCGCACGCAGCTCGCAATACTCATACTTGATACCCGATGAAATAAAGAAACCGAGCTCCAAACGACCGAACGACTTAACACAATAACTTAAGTAATGACAGTCGTTTGTAAAAGTCATTAGGTACCTACTTAGGTACTAAGTATCTCACCTAAGTTAGTTTAGTGGCAAACGGGAAATACCATACGATTATGCGTACAAGCGTCCTTGAATGACCGCGTCATCTACTCTTTATCAGTCAAAAAAGAAATACGTCGTCAGCGGTCAGCTGTTTGCGTCCGCTCCGTAAACGCGTCTATCAACATGCCCTCCTACCAAGTAACGTTTACTACACCGCTCTATAGATTACGTCCTAGTCCATTACGGGCCAATCCTACAAAAGCGACTCGGCAAAATACAGAGTTTGGTGTTGCCGACGCAATGGAAAGCGCTCGAGCCGCCGAATCGCCTTGGATACGAAATCGAGTGAAATCGTAGTAAAGGTACGGGCACGGCGTGAGGCGAGGTTAGTGTGACGCGTGACTTGCAAGGTCCCCGCTGCAATGCACGATGAGCCAAGGTTGCCTCGCTCTTCTGTTTCGATATAAGTAAACTATGGCCTAATTAATTAACAAAAAACTGTAATAACATACTATCTAGAGTAGTAAGCCGTGAAACAGTAGCGACGTTAGGTGGGATCAGCGCATCGAGGAGGCGCGGAGGTGAAATCTGCATCGTCTGTTACCACGGTGCATTGCTCGATGCACTTGGACAATAACTTTCATGTGATGCCAGGGGTGGGTTGGTTTGATGTGTAGAATAGGAGGGTTAGTACTCACAGGCGTTGCTCGGGAGCGCGTAGGCAGCCGGGAGGGGGGTGGCGCGGGCGACGCAGACGGCGCGGTGGATGGCAGTGCAGCGGTACGTGCGACCAGGCGGGCGGCGCGCGCGGCACTGGCGCGGGGCCCATCTTGCCCCGCCGCCGGCCCTGGCGCGTGACGTCACCAACCCAGGGCCCGACTACGCGATCACTATTTTTGTCGACACCTAATTATCAAGATCCTTCCTTTGTTTAAGCGTGTGCATACCTGCCACTGAAAAGGAAATTTATATTTATCTTATGTACCTAGCAGCTCGTTATATGTTGCATTCCAAAGTGTATATTTAACATACTATATAAATAAGCGGCTCGTCTGTATGACAATAATCTCTATTAAGGTAATCAATTTATGTAAATAAGTTCTCGCTATCATAACGGCGTTCAAAATTAATATAATATTATAACATAACGTATACCTATAACTATAATGCCGCAAGTTCAATGTCCAAGTGTGTTCATTTCTTGCCTTGCCTTGCCTTTGTTTTTAGTAATCTATATGCAGTAAACAAAGTGAATCAAACACATCTGTTGACACAAAGACAGAAGCCCGTGGAGGGCACACATAAAACGCATACAGTATTTGCAGGCGTCACACATTAAACCTGTTGGCCGCGTTCATAGGAGGAAAACCCACGTAGTAACGTGAAAATACTTGTCACAATGTCTATAAACAAAGGGACCATACATGTTGCCGTAGGTACGACGTTCTCTGGCCGGGGGCCAGCGCGCTAATCGCTGAGTGACAACGGAGATACCCGCCGGACGCGAAACTAAACTGTGGCCAAAATTGCAGCGCATGAGTCACTTCGTTCCCGCCTCGTGGAAATGGGCCGCGGCACAAACAGGTCAGCCACATGCGTAATGGCAAAACCCATGTAAAACCCCTCGTGGCACAGCATTCCAGTTCTATTACCTTCTAGAGTATCTCATACCAACTATTTGATAAGTATTTACTTGCAAAATGCAGTCGATTAGTGAGGTCATTGTCCAAAAAATAAAACAAAGAGGATTCTGTTGCGCGATATCATGTAATTCAAGCTGATTGCACGACATATGGAGATGTAGGTATATCTGTTAATCGCAACAGTACCAGATACTTAACGACATAATGGTAACCCGTCATTCCCGTGGAACCCGCTACCATGCAAAAGTGCGCCATCAAATGTGAATGCATCGCATATCGACTGGGCGTTTTCTCATACACATGTATTACTAATCGATAGGATTCTAAAAACAAACTTAAGTTGCTGTAAATAGAGTGTTAACTTGAAATGTGTTATCTAGGTGCAAGCTTGTAAAAGTTACCGGACAATATTGTGCAATAAATCGGTCTTTGTCAAGAAAGCAATATTTAATGCCGATAGGCGCAAATAATGTGTCTGCTTTTTGACACAACTGGATCAATTCCGATAACATGACATGTAACGTTTCAGACTTTAATTGCTGGGCCTAGATATAACCTTTTCGCAGAAAAATTACTTTTGAAACTTGATGAGATTCGTTAAAACATCAGGATGTCAATTCTCGGGTCGTTTGAGATGATCTCTATCGCGAATCTGCATGGAACGAATTTCGAATAAAATAATTCATCAGGATCGCGACCGATAATCGCCTCATTGAACTAATTAATAATGAAATAGAAAAGTGACGTCGGGGGCAGCTCACAGGTTGTTTTAAAACCGGACCCCATGGATCTGTTTTTTTTTTAAATCTATTATCTAGTGCAAGACGCCCTCAACAGTGGACCTGGCCAAGATGTAAACGCTGCAACGTTTTTCTTTTGCTATCACTCAAAATGTATGGGATGACATTTACATGTGTAGCGATAAACCACGTGGTCAAAGACTGAAAGGATTTTTTACTCTGTAAGGCCTTTTAGTGCAAATGATTACGTCAGTGAGTACCTATAGATAGAGCTCTGCGAAACACAAGGTAAATCAAAACAACAAAGTGTTTGTATAATGACTTTAAAGTTTCTATGCCAGACATTTACTTACAAAATGGACTCCACATCGAGTTCTATCGAAAAGAAAATACATGTCTTTGTTAGTCAACTTTACTATGAGCACTAAACAACCTTGATATACTTATACATCAATACAAAGATAACATCTAAGACTCAGTCTCAAATAATCAAGCTCATCATACAAATAAATACCCTTACCAAGAATCCGGGAATGAAGATGAATTCTGATGATAGCGAAACAAGTGGCCTCATTTCTCACAACTCGATCACGCTATGCGCTAAGTGGGGCAAAGTTTCTCTATATACTCCAGGGATATCTGAGAAATGAGAACATGCGTGAATGTATGCCCGATTATCCTGATCATACTTGTAGGTACTCTTGTAACATTCTTATTTTCTATCGATCTACATTCTAAACGTGTTCATTTTTTCATTAGTGTCTGTGAATGATGTCTTAACATGGTCTTAGCGATATCACTGATAGTGACGCATCCAAGATCAAGTCATATCATATTAAGCTGTTGTCAACCAATACTCACATTTTGTTCTGCTTGCGACAATGATACGTGATAAAGTATAGATCCAGTCTAAGATTAACAATGATACGTGTAAGTAGGTATATTATTGTAGCACGAGTAGACATGATAGATTCTAAGGCTGTTTAAGTTTGATAAATTGATAGCGATACGCAAACGAATATAAGCCTTTAGTAATTTGTTATTGCTGGCCCACGAATCTTTATTTCCCGTGAAGTAGTTAACATTCCAAGCTGTGCACTAAAAACCTAGTCAACAAAAGCAGAAACGAGATGATTTATTTATTCACTTAATCCAAGCGAGATAGAAATATATGGACACTGGCGTCATGAAAAGGGTCCAGTGGCCCTAGACAAGATGCATTGAAAACGTTAACGTTATCGAAAATGTTTAGGATTGACTCTCGTACGGTCGCGTCATGCGCCTATGTCTATTCCATACACTTTGAAAGGTTTCGAATATCGTTTACGTTAGCGTTATGCTTCTTGTCTAGCCTTACAGATTCTTTATCGAAAATCCATTCACATCCCGTAAAAATCCATATTTTCAACGCTTAAAGAAAAGCTATAAAAAATCCACACTTAAAGTCACGGGTCACGTTGTTATACGTACAACGGGAACGTTCTTCGCTATATTCTGGAGGACGTCTCCCAACACAATGAACCGGCGACCTGTGAAGGTGACCGAGGATGTCTGGCTGGAACGTAACACCGAGAATTAGGCAGCAAAACTTTTCTAACGCTATATCACTGAGCACACCGATTAAATATTACATTTTGACCCCCATGTACCAGACGCGGTGAAAAAACTCTTTTTGTTGCTAAGCAAGCAGGCTCATACGAGCTATAGAGCTATAGCTTGGTTAAGCTATCTTATTGAGAGAGCACGCCCTAAAATGTTGTATTTAAACTAATAATTCGTCCGTCGACTTGACAAGCGAGTCCTTAGGGGAATAAAATAGCGGTTGTTTGCTAAAATCAACCCCCAGAAGGGGACTGCACAGGCTGCATCTGAAACATATCAAGTAAGTAATGTGAGTAGTGTTTTCATGTAACGAAATATCCCCGCTTATCAAATTGACTTTGAACATTTGCGTCAATATACGAAAAACGAGGTAGTAGATAGTGGATCGTGAATTGGAATAAAAATTGAATATGATAATGAACATTTTACATCATAAATGTTGTTATTCTTAGTCGTTGTTGTACACAAAATATAGATGCAATGCAAACAAAAGGAGTAATGTTCTCATAAACACACCAATAGGATTATAGGATACCTGCGATGTGTAAGGCTAGGAAAATAAAGAATTCTAATTGGTGAATTATTTTCAAGCACTTCTGGTGGAAACACAGCTTTCATTCGTTTTAATTACTTTATTGCAAATTTTCTTAAGTAGTTTTTTTTTCAAGGAGTTGGTATATAAATAGGGCAAAGCATGTGAATAGGTTGTTTTCTTTTTGCGCCGAGACGAAGGGAAAAATAACCCAGAAATATCCTATCATAATATAAAACTAAATGTACCAAAAATTGCAATGCAAATCCGGTGGGAAGTTAAAAAGGAAATATTAAACATGTAAATAAATGCCAATAACAGGCGCGTATCAGTTAACATCCTTACATATTTGCATTACGAGTACATACTAACATAACAATGCAGGAAATACAGCTGTCGATGCGTTCTGAGGTCACTTTCTTGACTAAAGTACAATACACGTATTTGAACAGGATATTAACGCCTTTAAATGAAAAAAATTATCAGTATTTCAAGTAAGTTAAATTATTTTTTATATGTTCATAGTTCTTAAAAATTAATAGTTGTAATAGTTTTTATTGAAAGCCCTTTTCTGAACGCAGGAATTCTGGCCCGATCCTACTCATACATTTGTAAACCAAAGTTAAAAATGTTACGACACCATCATACTACATTCGCTGACCAAACAAATACTGTGCCTACCTGATTAATAATTTAAAAAGAATGTCACTGCTTGACATAGTTTACAGTTTTAAATATATATATTTTTATGCCCAGCACAATTATACGGTGCTGACACGATAAGAAATATGGTACGTCATCTTGGACTGGACATGCTTGGTTTGCCTTTATCTACACTATTGCAAAACTGTAACAGAAGTGCCTCTATACAATAAAAATATTAACGAAGAAATAGCCACCATTGTTTAGGTGTTTTATCTAAAACACTAATAAACGAGAAATTCTTGAATATATATATATATATATATATATAATCTGAATCTTTGAAACGGCTCCAACGATTTTAATGATATTTAGTATGCAGGGGGTTCTGGGGGCGATAAATCGATCTAGCTAGGTTTCATTTTTAGCAAATGTCATTTTACCCAAAAATAAATACCGAGCAAAGCTCCAGGTACTCCGTTTGTAAGTATGGCACCACACAAATAGTGGGTACGTTGATGATATGAGCTATGTTGATGATAGATATTTACAATTAAAGGACAATGGGCAAATTTGTATGGGCACTGTCCCCCCCCACCAACAGTAACGGGATGCATGTCTATATGTTTATAAGGACCCAAAAAAAGACAAAATACTTATTTTAGTAGCAAAATCAATGGGATTTTTTTAATGAAAACAAGGGCCAAATAAGGCAAATCATCCATATATGTGTTCATTTTCAAACAAATTCCATACGATACGATTATGGTTTTCCAAGAAAACCCCATACATCTGGTGATCGTCTTCATAGTAAAAATACATAATGTTGCTGAGATCTATTAAATGAGACATGTTTCATTTCTGTTGGTGGGGGGGGGGGGGACATTTCTGCCCATGGTCCTTTCAAATTAAATTTTAAAATCTTTACTTCTTGACGCGTATAATAAAAACAAAAGTGAGTATGTTTATTCCGTTTTCATAGTTTAACGCCTCAACCGATCAGCTCAAAAGGTTCCAAAACGGTTCATAGCTCCGAGAAGGATATAGAACAGTGTTTATCCCAGATAATTGGTCTGCACCTCTATTCTAGGCGTTAAAATCGAAATTGTATTTGATCTGTTATGGTATTGTTTCAACTCTGCCGCCGTTACTGCCAAGTAAATAAGAGCTATCAAAACGTTAACAATACGATAGCAGATCTAAAACGATATTGTTATACCGTGTAGAATAGAGGCCCTGTTCCATGTTCCCATCCGAATGAAATGAAATGAAATGTTTTATTTTGCAAGAACATACACAGGTGTTAATGGTGGTAAACCACTTCTAAGCGGACGGAGTCTCGAGCAAAAACTACTTGTTATATGTTATATTCCGCTACAATGACGCAACCTAAAGATATAAGAAGTCCTAAACCCAAACTAAGTTACGGGTAAAAGCTGGCTATTTAATATGGCAGTTTTTTAACCAGCATTCGAGTAAGTAATTGCGTGCTGATTCAACACACGATTGGATAATTACCTTAAATCTTTAGGTTGATAAGGTGCAGCCCCTCGAACGTACTGTTTTTAGGGGTGATAAGGGCCTGCCGACCACGTACGGTCACCAGTTTCATTTTGATACGTAACTGTGACAAGGTAGTAAAATGTACAGCTACTTCTGAGTTTGATTGTACTTGTACGTGGCATTTCATAATGAATATACTCGAAGTAACCATTTTGTTTAAAAAAAATATCATTCACTATACCCTCATGTCTGATAGTTAGTATGTACACATTTTATTTACTTACCAAAAAAAACTGTGGAACATAAATGGTGTAAACATATAACTATGAACTGTATCTCGTTTTCAATTATTGAAACATATAAATTGCACATTGCAACTGTTACAAAGGAAATATCACATTTTATAAGACTATAGTTTCGAACAATTAAAAATTCACACAGTCAGTATAAAAGTTTATAAGTTTATATACATATTTTATGCTGAAAGTCTCGCCACGCAACTCAATTAAAAACTCATTAGCACACAAACGATAGCACACGAAAAATCTCAATAGTCAATGAATATTTTTATGTTTAAAATACACACGTCCCTGTTTGTAATAAACGGACGTACTTGGGTAATAACTCTGCAGTTTATTAGAACACGATAAGTAGCACATTGTGCAGTAGGTAATCGTTGACAGCCGACCGCCGACGAGGAAGCGATTAGCTATAGACAAGTTTTTCGCTCAAGACACGAACAAAAGATATACTTTGAGCCATATATTGTTCCCGTGTCTATAAAAGAGACATAAATATCAATAGTTGATCGTTCGCTCTAATCGCTTCTCGCTCATCGTCGGCGGTGGGACTGTCTATGTGCCGAGGCGAATCAAGATAGCATACGGGCGCCGGCCGGTGGCAACCCAACCATGGCACTGTGGTTATGGTAACTAATTAAGTAAGTTTATATTACTTTAATTGATGAGCCACTACAGAACCTTGTCGCATAACCCCAACGATTAATTCCTATGTAATTTATATATCTCGCACTTGATGCTGCCATTATGACAAGGTTCTACGTTGGATCAACCTTTAAAGTCCTTAATGATACTCTACGCTGTGAAACAAACGCAAACGTATAGGGGCTCTATTTTACTCCGTAAAACGTGATCGCTTTTGAAATGTTATCGTATTGACAGTACGATAACATGGCAAAAGCAATTAGGTGTTACCGAGGAGAATAGACACAATATTATTCAGCACATTTTCTAGGTCACAAAGTAAATAATATACATGTTATTACAAGCTTGTTGTGTCCCAATGCCCACAGCTCGTTTGGAATACAGCGTGTTTTTTTTTTTGGAAAAAAAATACTCGGTTTCGTGTTGAATGAGACGCATGTAATGTATTTTTTTTTTCATTTTGCCTACTCTTTTTAATGTTTTGACTGTTAAATAACTGATATAAGTGAATCTAAGTGTTTTGCGGTTAGAGAAAATATTGTGTGGAACTCTTCTCATTCGCACAGCTGAGTAAGAAGGATTTATATAAATATTGAATTTTGTTGGATAAGTTAATACCTATTTAAAATTCTGTCACAGTTAGTTAATCTAAATGCCTCACTCAGAGACGACAATTAAATTTAATGCTTGATTAAAGTTGCTGCTGTCACTTTATTTGCTATAGCAATAGAATAAGACAACGCGTCACTAAACAACCATTAAATTTAACTGACGTCTCTGAGTGTGACAGTATTAAGCTAATTATGAACTCGACTAAACACGACGTACAATGTTTTATTTCTTCAATTAAATCTTGTTGTGCGTACCTATTAATTAAATAAATAAGTACATTTTGCATTTCTATGATTTACTAAGTTTAGTTTTGCAAAGTTCGGATACGTTAATGTATTTTCTATAGTAATACCCAATCGTTTTTCAAAATAAAAATGTGCAAGGTGCAAAACAAATGAAACATTGAGAATCATCTCAAGTAAATACTAGGAACACTTTCGAAAATGTTTACAGGCATTAAGAATGTTTTTTCCGTACAAAAGCCAATAATGTTTTTAGAAGTCACCGATAATATATACTAAATTCAAACCACTCTCACTTTAATACGTTACTGCGACAAGATACTAAATTGTACATCTGCGTCTGTGTTAGACAGTAGGCACACACACACAACTTTAAATACAAAACACGACACACACCGCACACGTAGTAAATATTCTGAAACATTTAATTAAAAACAAATAGCTACTGCAGCAGACTAAAACGTATTTAAGAGTTTTTTAAATCTGACTAATTTGGTTTTTTTTTCTTCCATATTACACGTGTACGATTTACAAGTAAGTTTACAGAACCAGGTTTTCAAATTACACAACAGACACAAGACCAAGGATTCGATAATACTTAACCTAAGCTAGTTTTAACGGTTTTTTTAGTTTTTCTTGACTACTGAAGTGAAATTGAGTGAATTTCTCAAATGTCATCTATTAACTCTGTTTATCTGGCGTATTTATGTGTGTATGTACTTATAAATGTTTATTTACGCAATTAAATAAAAACGTGTAAAAGTTTTATATTACTCAAAAAACTTCAATCAAAATAAATGTTTATATTACACATATTTAAATAATAGTAACTATATACATAACATTATTTTCTATCAATATTACTATAAAAGAATCAAGAAAAACAAAAAGACGCGATGTGGCCAGCTAAGATTTTTTAAAACTTCTCTTCAGAGCAAAGAACAATGATCTCATGATCTTGTGCCTTATATTCACAGATATAAATAAATTGTTACGAGCAGAAATACGTGAACTTCTTCAGTGCAATTAGGTCGGACCCCGGAGCATGTGCGGCGTCTGTACCCGTAGTATTAGTCCGCTCTTGGCATTCACCGCGTGCCTTATGATTGAATAATACACATAATGGCTCCGGCAGTGAACGCGAGGAGTTGGACTTATTTTCCATTTTCTATCTTCATCGCTGTAGTACTGTCTTCATCCTTTCCTTATAGGTACTAATTCTGGAAAGACCTGCTCCCCCACGGGTAATTATGCTCCATAATTATATTGAGGTAATCTGTATTGTAAAACATTATATTGCTTTCATTCACTTTGTGGCTGGATGTATACATTGATTCTTTTTAGCAATTTGTCATCGACCTTGACTTATAAAGTAAGAAACGAATAGTTACTATGGAGCATAGTGCATATTTACCCATGGAAGAGCAAAGTAGGAACAGTGTATGCTAACTACTTACTGCTAAGATTGTTCTTTGATCGCATATTGATATTTATTGGTGTCACATAATTTTCTTCTGAAGTTTCGCACGACAAGTCATTTGAAAACAGTTTTTTATGGGAAGGAGACAGTAAGCGTGCACACTGGCCATCTGCTGGTTAGTGGGATCTGAGACCCATAGACATGTGCATTCGCAAGATTTCAATCACAAAACTGCAATACTAACACTAAATTTGTCATCGCATTGCATTGCCAACCCAGAGGACTAAAACGGAATGCATAAATGCTAGTAATTTGACTTGGGGTGGTCCTATTACCACAACATAACATGGTGGACTTAAATTTTAAAGACAACTGGTGACTAACAAGTAAAAAACACGTGTATATTACAAAGGCGCTAAATCAAGTTGCTATACATATACTTTGGTACATTTTTATTGCATAACTATGTTAATGTACCTTCGTAGCGAAATCATGAGTGTATAAAGTGACATAGAATCAATGTATCAACACTCTTATAGACATTGCTCGTTTAAAGTGATAGGAACTTGTGCAGGATCCAGCCGGATCGCTACCTCCATCGTATTTTTTAACTACCTAATGGTAGCTTAATAGCTGCAATGTTTTGGTGTGGGGATAAGAAACCGGTAAAATTACTACCATAGGGGAGGAGGGAGTCTTCTATCTATGGGTTTGGCAACGCATTTACAAACTTAGTATTTATCATTGTAGTTTATGGAATTAAAATGACGATGGGCCTCAGGTCTCACTTACCATCAGCGGCCTTCGTGCTCGTGTGCCTTAAATGCCATAGTTTTATTCTGTAATGATGCGATAAGATCCGTCCGCGTAGAATTAGTTTTATTGGTTATCAATCAACAGGGAATGAACCAGTTTTTTCTAATCTCTATCTGCATGAACGTTCACGTTAAAACATGCCTCTACCTTGTCAAGAAAGAATAGCAAAGATAGAAGATATTATGTCTTAGAAGTAGAAGTTTTTTTAACGCTTATAATGTACAGTGCAATAGCTCTTAGAAGGTGCTTCGGGTTCGTACGTCTCTCTCACTCGCTCTCAATAAGAGTATGAGAACGAGTGAGAGACAAGTACAAATCAGAAGCACCTTTTAAGTGCTCACAGACTGAACATGTTATCGCCGATATGATGGGAAATGGGAAAAATACCGGGTCAGAGTGCGTTTTTCATACAAACGATACTATTTTGAAGCCTTGGTTCCTCGCCAGGGGTTGTTTCGAGTGAGGTTTAATGGTGGATACTCCGAGATTCAATAGAGGAGGTCAAAAGTTCTTAAGATACCTAACTGATCGCACGATCAGTTAACACCACAGCCGGACAGTTTGGGTCAGCATTTGGATTTCCTTACATTTTATTGCCATTTTAGATGTTTTTCTGAACATGCACAATTCCGGCGTTAACCGCAGATTCATTTAGTTGGGTATCCTAGGCACTCTGGAAGTCCTGTATCGATGCTCGCGGTATTCATCACCAGAATTCACTAAAAGCATTCCCTGGCGAGGAATCAAGGCTTCGAAATAGCCTCTTTAGTATGAAAAACGCACTCTGACCCGTTTTTTTGCTCCTGAGTGTATGTACAGTTGATGTGCATAATCATACGACATAGTTATTACCTAGTTGGATTTTTTAGTTTTCGTTTTGCAATCTCAAATTACTTATCGATGGTTATTAAAGCTGACTGAGAAAGCAAGATAAACAGTTTTTCCGGCCGAAAATAATGTGGTATGTTTATTAACTAATACTACGCAAAGTATCCGATAGCAAGTTCCTGACTATACCTACTGTGTCTTTAAGTGGTTAATTAATTCGGCCGCTATTATCGTCTAGTAAATAAAAGCCATAATAACGTTGACAATATTATAATATATCAAAGGCAATATAGTCTTCGAATGGAATAGAGGCCATCTAATGTCACAATTGCAGAAGTTATTAGAAATAAATGATTCAGAAGGTTCAAAGGATTGGGTTGATTTGCCCTACTTTTACATATTAATGGGCTGCTAGGAAGTTCCCGGGGGAACAAGAATGAATTTTAATGTTGAAATATTTATAAACGCGTTATAACATTGTTCACTTACTTAGATTTTTTAACTGGGTCGTATTATTGTGTTCAGTTGTTTATTCATGTTAAAAGAAGCAAGTTAGTTTCAAGGTACTGCTATGAGGCATGCATTTTTGATGACGACATCAGCACATAATCACACCTAGTTACTTTTGTTATTTAGACTGAAAAGCAGATCAGTACTTAGTTGTTTACAGAAGAATGGAAAACTTGAATGACAGCTTAGTGTTAGAGTGACCTCTTTTACGTAACGCTCGATGACACTGCTATTATGCTATTGACATCATTACACAGTCAATGCAACTGATCATTTTATTGAATCAAACGACGCGAAATACAAAAACTGCATTTCTAAAACATGCAAAACAGACAAAACCTTTAGATTTCTATATTTCAGTTTCAATTAAACTGTTAAGAAAAGAATTATTGTTCAATAGGTACAACACGAAAAGCAATCTTGAAACCGATTTCTTGACTCGCCTTTGGAATAAAGCGTTTGTATTACCTATAACGTTATAATGAATAGGTGATTGGTTGATAATATGCGCATTTTGCATATGCGCAAATGACTTTCTCTGGAGGTCACAGGCATATATTTTTTTCTTAAATAAGCTGTGTGTGCTGCAGAATAGTCTTTAGAACAATACTTACAAAAAAATACATACAATGCTAGGGGCGATCTCTAGTATATGGAAAAAGCATCGATGATTGAGTTTATTGAACTCCCTACCTGACATAAAATGTTTTCCCCTGGATTCCTATGTCTGCTTGTTACCCTCGTAACCTTGAGTAGGGGTAGTCAAGTTGTAAGCAATCTACAACATTTAAAGACTAAAATGTATTAAAATATATAGCATTAATCGGAGTGCTTTTAGTTATTCTATAAGTTTATTGGGTTTCTGTAGTCGTAACGTTCTCAGTCCCTCGAGTACGAAAGTTTTCCTTCTATCCAGAAAGTAGCTCTTACGTGACGTCAGCGAGAAAATTTATAAATGGTGATTGGAAGCGCTCCGAGTCCATATTTAGTACTAAAGTTTTCTAGCACGTGGACATTTACGTTAACTTAGGTATCATTTTTGAGTAATAAATGTGAATTTTACGTATAATAATTAGGATTATGATTTAGGGTTTCGTGCTGCGGAAACTTAGTCCTCATTGTCTAATAGTAAAGGCGATTCGACAGCGTGACGTATGATTGGCATGTTCATGCTAGCTATGGAATGAAACTTGTCTAGGCCTACTGATGTGAATACTTGGGGGCCTAATATAATATGGATGCATTTATCGCGTGACAAAATGGTGATAAAACATCCGTCACTATTTAACACGTATAATACGAGAGTGACGGAGTCTTTATCCACATTTTGTCACGTGATCAACGCAACCATTCTAGGCCCGCTGGTTTAAGAGACAGGTAGTCGCAGAGACTCATTGCTATAAAGTTATAAGTAGGCGTTAAAGTGAACTAATGGAAACTGGACGTACAAGTATTTACTATGAGTCCCAGCATTGGTGTCACTATGACATTTTAAAACAATTTGTTTGACACTTCTTACGACTTCAATAAAAACTTCACTGTGACACAGTTCTATGGTGGATCAGGGTTCCATTGGGCCGGTAGTACATGTGCAAGTCATATAACATTAAGCTGCATGTCAAACGTTTCACCTAGCCTACTTACGACTTGCAATTCGCGATGGGTATCTAGCACGAAATAAAATTCGCTTTTAACATTTCGATTTATGTCGAGCCTTGTGTAAGAAAGTTTCAAGAAAGGCATGGTTGATCGAATGTTACGTATATATTTTGCTGAGAAATAACTAACAGTATTTAATTAGGCGTTTTTTGCTGATATAAACAAATTCTCGTTGATTTATAATTTTAGCTGTTATATGGTTTGACGCCAATTATAATGAAGGTAAGCTACACAAATAAATAGAAAATATCCTATTAAGATTGCTTGTATGCTTATGCATTGTACATGGATGAATAGAGTCGAAAAAATCAGCCACTTCACAAACCCTACTACAGGGCCTCTATTCAATACGGTAAAAACAATATCGGTTCCGATCTGTTATCGTGTTGTCAACGTCAACGTCAGCTCTTATTTTTATGACAGTAACGGTAAGGGCTGACGTCAAAACAATACCATAACAGGTGAAAGACGATAGGTTTTTTACCGTCGGGAATATAGCTCTGGTTTCTATAACCATCACTTTTGCCTTTGATTCTGACAGTAAGTTTTGTCACTCTGTTTTGTTTGTGTTTAATATAAATACGAAGATTGCAGAAAGCTATTAAAGAACTTATACCCTATTTTTTAAATATAAAGGACTGCCCATAGAAAATAGTACGTGTTGCTCATTTGTTGCTTGCATATAACATGCATGGCGTAGAACGTTAAGGAAAAAAAAAACACGTCCCGGGTTTGAATCCCGGTAATGGCAAATATTAGTGGAAAAAACCGAGGATTTGTTTTTGATTCTTGGGCGTTTTCTTAATAGATCTTATACCTCTCGATAAAGACATGGCAGATATTTTTGCGGCCAATTTTGGATAGTATATTATTTATGATGAGTATGATGACTGTACCTATAGTACAAGCCTATAGAGCTTAATTTGGAACTTTGTAAACTTGTTTCTACTTAATTGTGTCCCGATATTTATTGATTTAAATACATATAAGTTGCCTGAGTTTTTGGAGATTTTACTACAGTTTTGCGGCCAAATAACCCACGTTTTGTTTTCCTTTCAAGTTGTTAGCAGCTCTACTGAACATAAATCGCACTTTAAATCAGTTAGCCGCTGTAAGAATGTTGCCAGGGCCACTGGGCTGACCTTGCCCTTGAACTTGTATCAGTGACCTGGCCTTTATAACCCACAAAGCAGTAAATACCTACTTTACTTGAACTTTATTAACTGTAATTTATTTAGTTTAAATTACAACGGGAGGTTCTTGGCATGGCATAATAATTCAAAAACAATTGTGATAAAAAGACACTCAACTGTCAGCTTTTTTATAGTTATTCATGTTTTTTGTTGCGGGTTGATCTTTGAGAATGGAACAAGAAATAAAAGAACTTAGTTTCTTAAAAAATCGTTTTCACTTCTCATGATTGTAAAGTCCTTCTTTATGCTGCGTATAGGCTGCATAAAATTAATTAAATTAATTATGAACTAGTGCATACAGTGTTATATAGTCATGTAGACTACGACAATTAAGCCCTACAGCAAGACAGACGAGATGACTACATTAAATAAACTTGTTATGTTGTGTTGTTGTATGTTGCATCTAACAAAAATGAACTTTAAAACTATTAAAAACAAGCATTATTAACAAAAAAAATCAACGTATGACTTGGCAGTATTGCGTTCGACGTAAGTTAAAAATATCATGCAGAAAATTAAAGAATAATTTTAAATAGAAATACAGTGGCGGGAAAGAGGTTAAAGGTTTTTGTCTCGTTTTGGACTATGAATTAGTTGTTGTAATTGAAAAGGAAATAAATCTGAATTTATTAATTTATTGATCTAAGCTTTTTTATTGTATCAGCCCAGCGTCATCCCAGCCGAAAACCCTTAAATAACACTCAAATTTGAGAGACACATGATCCTCATATTATTACTCGTGCCAACTAACAAACATCAACGCAAGCTACCAAAAAACTTACTCCAAGCCACCAGTCATTGACCTCCCTTTAGCAATAATAATAGATTAAATTCGGCTAGCGGCGGCTAGATGCGGGGCTAGGATCGAGGGCGCATTGTGCGCGCACAATGGGGCAGCTGCGAGGGGCGCGGGCGCATGTGACGCGGGGAGACCTGCCGAGTGCTGTTTTGCCCCCCTTAGCAAATACGCTATACTTAATTCAAGGACCAAAGCAGTTTTAACGCTCCTATATTAGTAATAAGGTTAATATTGGTGCAGGGGTTTTATCTGAAATACTGCCTATTGGCTTAGAGGGGT
Source organism: Acleris sparsana (assembly GCA_923062465.1). Lineage (NCBI taxonomy): Eukaryota > Metazoa > Arthropoda > Insecta > Lepidoptera > Tortricidae > Acleris > Acleris sparsana. Next base: position 5,762,997 of record OV281286.1, read on the forward strand.
AGTTTAATACACGCATTCAGTGCCAACGGCTCGATATATATGTTATATTTTATGTGTGGATCGGTTAGTCCAGCACTGAATGGGTCGGTGCAGAATGATAAATAGCTATCGACAAGACAGACATCAGTGGCCAGTTTTGACTTTGAATTGTTTTGTGAAAGAGCTGTATTTAGTTGAAGACGATATATTGTTTTCGGGATATGTTGTTAAAATTAAATTAAACGATATTTATTGTTGTTTAAAGAGAATGGCTGTTTAACTTAAATTATCTTTTTTTAATAAAACGATGATTGGGATAATGGTAGTGGAGCTCCGAGGTAAACAATAGCTTTCCTATAGTTTCAAACTAAAGCTAAAAAAATAATGAAAATGCCGATAGAAAATTTTGCAGACCAACACTATGGGAGAAGAACTTGACACCTATGATCAAGACTGCACGACTGGTCGGAACTTTCCCGAGACAAATTATTTTGAACACTTAACGTTGAAAACATAGTCTTCTCTAGTTAAAAAACACAGTCGTAATAACTCTATGCCAAAAAGCGCATATATTGTGTTACCACTTATACAACGACTAGCTCAAAGAGCATAAAAAGGTGGTCAAATTAAATTAACAAGATGCAAAAATGAGTCACGTCGATTATACAAAGCGTACGGTCACCGCGCTCTAAACGCCCTGTCACCTCCGCGCGTCAATCGCGCATCGATCGCCGGCGCCACTAATTTGATAACGCGTGTCCCCACTATCTACGACACTACACTCCGACTACTTGTACGCTAACTTTACGCTCCGACCTCACGTGTTGTGTTGTGTTAGGTTCGTGGACAGGCTACGTGGCGGGCCCGGCACGTGCGTAAACACTATGAATTAACTCAAGGAGTTTATACACGGGGACTTTTCGTGTGTGAACTAATTATTAGGTTAGTAATGTTTTAGAAAATGTTACGTAAATATGTACAACTTCGAGTAAGCACAATCAATCACGTAGTTGCGTATGGGTACACTACACAATACGGTACAGACACTGGGTGAGCTCGCTTCATGGACGACAAAATCTTCGTCTTTCAAGGGCAAGAGTTAGTCAAGAGCAAACACATTATCAATAACAAGAACACTTTTTTGGACACCAGATACAGCAAGGAAAGGATAAAGAAAAAAACATGTTACATAATGAGTCAACAGTTGGTCTTATCGCGAAATAGCGATCTCTTTAAGACAACCTTATAAAAAAGAGACGATGAATATCTGTTTATAGTTCTAACGTAAATCACAGCTACTTTGATCTGTGGGCCAAGTAAGTTTGAAATCTTGAAGCACTTATTATGTCAAAGATAAATGAATTGACAGAATCAGTGAATTATTGACAGTAATTTGGAGAATTTATCACTAGCCTTATTGCAGTAGGATTTGTAATACTTAAGTATTTTTAGTTATTTAGACAAGTGTGCCAAAAAAAAATTGTATTATATTATTTTGTTAAAAATTGGAGCAGGTTGTTTGGTTTATGGTCAATATCGTTGCATAAAGTACCGTCTCGTAATGAATTAGGTACAGCCATAGAGGCAGAATGGATAAAAACACAAGGACGATTGTTCAACTACAGAATATATTCAAGACCGCTTTAGATAAATTTATTTGGAAAATTAGAAGACACGCAGGCAGCACTTGGCTTTTTAATTTGACACTAAAGGCAATTGAGTCAGAAACAATATGATTGCAATAGAGGTTAAAACAAAGAAGAGTAATAGATGCCCTGTCATGATGCGTAGAACTCTTTATATATTAAAAATATGAATACAGATCAAAACTGATTGTAACTAAGTGTAATACAAATAGGTTTCACATTAACCGCTGCGATGTAACTGATAGGCGGCGCAATTACAAAACAGTCGACAATCGATAGTGAGCAATACCCGTGGACATAATACCTCATTCCCTCTACGTCCCATTAATACCTTCAGTGCCCATCCTCGGCATTTGTACGGATTTAGAATACAGCGTGTACGTCTTGGGCAATGAGACGTATTACCAGAATTTTTGATACAGTAGGTAACGGCAGAACTCGTAACCTTTGACTTCATGGCTTAGATATGTGGGTCAGATATGATTTAAAAGAACCCTTCCACGTAGCAAAGTCGTAATTAAAAGTAAAGTTTTCGAGGAAAAGTCAAATCAAAGCTTTGGTTCGCGGACGTGGGCTCTTTGATGTAGCTTTGGTTACGTATAGGGAAGGTAGGTATTTGGGTGAGGTTAAGTACAAATGTTTTATTGCATCAGTTATTTATGCGAACACCTTAAAATTCCGAAGTTTCATTTCTCCGAAAGCTTCTACGCTACGCAAGCTCCTTCTATGTCACGCTGGAGCTATTTTAGATTAAATGCATAATTTAATTGTCATACGTAGGTTAGCTTAGGTTCGATTGAAAAAGTTAAGTCTACTATCAAAAATTTGGGTTGGGAATTATGAAAACTCGGAATATTGACCAATTCGGAATTCCATTATTTATACCAGAAACGCGTATTTAATATAGCGATGCCGACACAAAAATCGCCGAATAAATGTTTTATAAATTCAAGTAGGTACGTTATACAACCTTTATTCGATAAATAGGTTGTATAACAAAGGTTGTTTGTTACGAGAATAGCACCAACTGGTAGTGTCATTCATGCTTCGCGTGCGTTGCCCGCCGCCGACGCGTAGGTGCCTACTGGCAGGCAGGTATAGATAAGATACCGGTGTAGGTAGAGACGGTAAAATTGAATATCTATGCACTGCTCGCAGCCTTATCACTGTAGGTTCTGGCTACTTAACCGCTGCTTACGCCGCTTACTTCTAACAAGTTGAGTAGGTATTAAGGGTAGTTAGTAAAAATCGAATGGGGAATAAAGTCTACTTTAAGGTTTGCCTGTGAATTTGTGCGTGGAACATGGCTAAGTTCTTGAAAGAACATGTCCAAGAAAAAGCAAGAGACTGTCAATGTCAGTAAATTTATCTAACTGTGGATGTTAATAGCATAAAATATAACCTAAAATCGTCGATATATCGTATTTTTAAGTTATAGGTACGAGTATGCATAGGCACTCAAATAACAATAAGCCTCCTTTTGAAGTAATAAGAATGTAATAAGAGTGTAATGTATCTGGATATTTAATTGTTTCAACTTTACACAAATTAAGGACTTGTAAGTCCTTAATTACAATTACTTAAGGCGATACAATTTAACTAAATATATTATCTGTGTGTATGTGTAACTAAAAGCAAAAGGCGAACAACAACCGAAACAAAATCTATCAAAAAGTCACTGAAACAACATCCGTATAATGGAACCACTAAATTCCACTACATTCAGGAAATACCGCAAAAGTGATATAGAGACACATTTCTCGCCTTCCTTCCTACATGGTACTAGGTAAACATGAATCAGGGGCGATGTTTGACGACCAGCACGGGCCGTAAGCCGTAAGGCGCGAGGGTGATTGATCGGGCTGCATTCTCCATGGTGAAAGAACGTAAACACAGTGGCAATTAACCCGCCCCGTCCCATCTACTGACCGACACATTTATTTATTTACGCGTTTCCACTTCGTTGCGCCTATTAAAAAAATAAGGTTTGCCACTTGTTTAAGACAGTAAACTAGGAATGATATGAGGTTTCAAATAATTTCTCACTTGATATTTTATTTATAGATTATGTTTCAAGATAAACTTGGGTCATGAATTTAACCAGAAACTTTATCACTAGCGAAAATATTGAAAATGATTTCTAATTAATATAGCACAACATAAAATACATCTCAAATTACTTCAGTTGACTTTGGTCACGTTGCGACATGTAGGTACTTACAGATAACACAGGCCGTTATCCCAAGAACTCCCAGGCACTATCACTTATGCTGTGCAAGCGCCGCACACCATACTGCCGAGTGAATGTGCGACGGGTTCCGTGGAGTGAGCCATTGTGCGTGCCGAACCCCTCGCGAGAGGGAAGCCGGCTTCCGTCCCCCACACGACACTGCCCCGACACGGCACTATTTTACGCTACGTTGTTTATTGATCAAAGACACATTAGCACTTGTCAACTACAGTGTTGTTTTTGAATGAAAAACTACACATACACGGATCCTTTTTTTACTAAAAAAATATTGTTAAAATCTTTGAGTGTTTTAATAAAAGAAGTTCCAGACTGAACATTGATCTTTTGCTCATTACTGAATTTAAAAAAAAGCGAATTTGTTCAGACAAGTTGAATTCTGCATGTGTTAACGACTGCAAAAATTATGTGACTACGTCATTCCGTTATGTTTTTTCAAGCGCCCCTATTGGTGTTCAAGTAATAAATTTTCGAATATTATAATTGATTTCATTCAAACATTTTTGTCTCAAATTGCAAATAGTAGAAAGGTCCTCATTTTGCCGACCGTTTCATCACACACCCTCACGCTGCGACTCGCACCCCTCGTCAAATTGCCACCCAATAAAATCATGCACCAAGACCTAATTTTTAAACTCCGAATTCAAACGAACCCTTCTATTATGTGAAAAAAACCGGACGACCTTAGCACACTTTAAAGCTGCTTTTTAATATTTTTCAATGTTGGCATTGTGATAATAACGGCCGAGCGCGGGGCGCGTGGCGCCACAGGACGTTGATCTGCACTTTCCATTTTAATCACCAAAATGTTCTATCAGTCATCTTAAAGGTGGGTCATGGAAGTATTTGAAACTTTGTGTATAATCTATGTAGCAAAATATCCAAAAGCAAGAAAGGTCATCAAACTAGTTCTCAAGAAGCTGTGATTGCGGGTGATTAAAAAGGGATTCTCACAAGTTTTGCAATTGTTTGTCTTAAAGATTTGATTATTCATTAAAAGCTTATGCACGAGCGCATAGTTTGGCACCGAGTTTAGCGGGATTGATTGCAAGTAGTATAGAAATTGCACTGTGTTTGAATTAAACTGATCTAAGCTGGACTCTACGAAACCATTTGGTTGGTAAGAGATGTTTTTATGGACATCGGCAAGAGATTTTTTGCGTAGTTTAAAATTGAATGAACAAACTGGCTTGTTTGAACATGCAGAATAAAGAACGACGAAGGCTCGGACACCTAATTACTATTTTAAAACGTTATGCGCATGCGTAATAGTTACTTTGCTATTGCTTGCGTGTCTACATTCATATAGGGTTATCCTGAATAGGTCTGTAAGAACAGGTCCTCGGCTATTCTAATGCAACTCTAACGGCTAGCTGGGGTCGTGGGACAGAGACGACGCTGCTAGTGACAAAGGAGCAGGGGCAAGTCAAGACCGTGGGAGATGGGACCCTGTCAAATTTGCCCCTGCGGCCCACCCCGCGCAGCTGTCGCGATAATATATAGGCTCGTCGATGGATCGATTGTTTGATTCACGAACTTTTATTGTTCCGCAGTCTGATTGTACGTCGCGAGACTTCGCCCCGGGCCAATGTGAGCGACACATATCCACTATTATTATTGCTTAGTGGCAGCGACAGGACCTGCGCAATGAGGGTGAACGAGGAATAAAGTCATAAAAATCAGCCCGAAAATTGTAAAACAACTGTTGTGAATGGAACTGTCTACAACGGGTTTTAAAAACCGGACAGCTGGAAAATATTAATTGAATGTCACGAATTCATTTACGCGTAGTTTTAATTACGCATTTGAAAATAATCATTCAAAGTATATGAGAACCGGTTCAAAGGATTACATGCATACGCTTGTCACTGGTCGCATATGCTCTGATCTGAAATGAACACAATAGATGCATTTTAATATGCACTATTACTATGCAGATAGGTTGCGCGTGCAAATAATGCGCCGAAGGGTTTGGTGCTAGACAAAGCGGTTTGGATTAATCAACCAAAATATGGGGTTCTTTTGGGCGTCGAGTTGAATGGTCTAGAGCAGGGGTCGTCGCTCGCAGCTGCGCGGGCGCGGATCAAATTGATACGCGCACATGTCGCGCGTGCGCCGTGACGTCACGCGACGGCCGCGCGGTAGCCGCGTGTAAAACCGCGCTAACACCGCTTTTATACTGCCATAAATTTAGATAAAACTTGGCTCTATTACATTTCGAATCAAATGTTTTATAAAAGTCAATTAAAGCTAAGTATAAGAGTTTAGTATAGTTATTATCAACAATCTTTGTCTTTGTTATACAAGACAAAAATACTATCAGATGAGATTGCGAATGTCATAGCAAAAACCAGTTAAACTCAAGAAATTAGGCCCACTGTACATAGTGTTAGAGATATTGACTGAACCAAATTTTAAAATTGGTTGGACCTTGCATTGGTGAACAGATCGTGCTGTTACGAGTATCGTAGGGTATAAGCATTAAACAAGGGTGCCAAACAATAGGCTTGACAGCCTTGGCAAAGACAAAAAAACCAAAAGACACTAATGTATGGCATAACTTTGTGTGGTGTTGCCATAAAAAAAAAGCACTATAGACAATAAACCTCACAAACAGACGTAGCGTTTAGCGTCATGTTGACAGTGTTAGAATTAACTAAGGTAAGATATTCTGGGCCTTATTCTACATTGAATTCTACCCTATTGCATTTGTATTGCCTTCAACTCGGTCGCCATTACGGTCAAGTCAATAAGAGTTATCATAGCGTTAACAGTGCGATAATAACATGTGAAAAGACAATGTAAAATAGCCTGTTTGCAAGGCTATAGAGGGTGGAACAAACGAACGTGTGTCGTGTTTTATGATACAGATGGAAAGGGTCATTGATAGTGATCATTTATGTCTATGACACATACGCATTTAAATTTAATAAAGACCGAAAAAAACCCTTCGTTATTATTTTATCATATCCGACCAGTCGATTCCCGGTTAAGACAGATGAATTTTCAAAAATCCGTAAACGCAGGATTGTTTGTTTCAATAGTAAAAGTAAGACTCGTTTGCGTAGAACTTGCTATTTCCAATATTTAAAGTAGTGCTCGTCCATGTGGCGTTCGTTTTTTCCACCCTGTATAGTATCCAAGTACGGTCGGTTTTATAAACAGCTGCACATTTTAGTACTTTGTCTCTTTAAAGGGTACAGCTGATAAGGCCAACTGACCATGTCAGTATGTTAGTGCAAACATCTTACATTAGCAGTTGCAATGATTGATATACATGCATATTATGAATGCAAACTAAATACACACAGTAAAGTCATGCTACTTTCTTAAAAGCCGGCTTGCAAAAGATGTGCCATTAATTTTATTTTTGCTTGGTAATTGATGTGACACATGTGACCATTTATAACGAAGTTAAATTACCAACCGCAAAAAATAGTGAGATTCGAATTTAAAAAGTTACATGACGCTTCCTAATACGACGCTTCGGTTAATAGTTTACATATATTGTGATTCCAAAAAACTTACAACTTCTAACCAATTAGGAAAATAGCTGAAAGTTATTTCACTAAAACGTCAAGTTGTATTTATGTATTCCATATATCATCTCGCTTAGCTTTGAATGTGAAACCTATTACAAAAACATTAAATACTATTATTTTGAACAACAATGTATTCCTGTTGTGTATTTACATGTCGTATCAACGTTAAATGGCACGCACAATGATGCATCATCTAAGAGATCCCTCGGAACATGCGCGCACGTCAACTTTTTCTTTCTCATCAAGCTGTACTTGGCAAAGCTCCGCAAAAAGTTATTAAAAATGTTGAACGCTTACAGACCTAATGTTTTGATCAAAATTAAAAAAAAAAACGATTTTAGTCGCCATTTAATAAACAACGAGTTTAAATAAAGTAGTTGCTGTTTCATACTATAGTTATATGTATTCTTGATACGGAGGTACAAACTCGTATATTTTAAAAGGCCTGCCTAATACTTGTACCTCAGCGACGGCAATATGCTAAGTTCCTTATTTCAAAGTCATTATCGTTAATGGTAAGTAAATTTTTATTATTTATTCATTTGAGGCATGATAAAATTTAAAAACTTAGGCAAAAACATGATCTTTCCTAGGATAGTTTAATTTTATTGTAACTTGATTACAAGGTTTTTTTTGTTACGACATAATTTTGATTTTGACAGCAAAGGCGGTCATATCGTTAAAAAGCAATACGCGATCAAATCTAACAGAGGCTTCACATTTCAGTGCGGCAGTATGGTAATTCCTTTTGTCAAAGTACAAGCCGGTAATATTTTTCTCTGTGGACAACCCTTGAGTGTGTCCGGCGGTAGTTGGGGCTCGCGACGAGCCGGCGCAGCCGATGGTGGCTGATAACCGCTATCGCCTGTCATGCAATCGATACGATACGTAAACGAACCTCGACACGTGGATATACTTGACGAGTAAGGTAATGGAACCAGAAATGATCAAGAACCAATGATGGACCATTGATTCTTATGTTACAGAAGATAATGATTATTCATTTGTTTTGAAATAATCATTTTTAACCTTATGATTTTTGAATTAAGACTTCTACAGGTGTCCGACATTGGTGCCGTCACCTTATGTTATGTTGGTCTTAAAATTAACAGCTTGGACCTAGTCAACTACATAGCCAGTCCATACGTTCTGTTATTAAGGTTTATTCAAGTAAAACTAAGTTATACATACTTTTTAACCATTTTAAATAGGTACCGCAATATTCGTTACGATTTATTAACTTTTACGGCAGGCAAAATCAGAAATACGTTGGAATTTTCAGAATATTTTTTTTGTCAGTGGTTAAATATCAATCTTTTATTCAGAAAGATAATATAATATAATAATCTTTTATTTAGTTGGTGTATTAATATTTTGAACCTCTTTCCTAAAGACTAGCGTTAATGGAACTCAATCGCAGCTTATGAAGCAAGAGATATGGAGAGATTTTGATGTTCTGCAATGGCGAAGATGAATATTGGGGGCTGTATAATCAGATCTTCAGTCTTTTGAAATATATTTATAGCGGTGTTTAATGGAGTAAGTCTGTTTAATACGTCATGCCAATTTGGACAATCTGCTACAACTATTACAACAAGTCTAGCGAAAAGCAAGTTTAAAAAAAACCCACCTGCTCTTTGGATAATGTCGTCAAAGTAATGTTACTTATCATGTTTTTTTTTATTTCGCCAATTTCACATTTAAATAGTTTCTATGTGGCCTATGACACTCTCGTGGTTAAGACGAATCTGACCAAGTATAATATATTAAAATCGGTTTATATACGACCCAAACACAACCCTTGGGCTTCGCCGCAGTCGGGTAAAAACAGTAATCAATATAACCAGGGCTCGGAGTTTCCATAGCAAGGTAAGACGAAAGACAGCTGTGGAGTTGACATAACATTAAAATTCAAGTCTTACAAATTACAAATTTTATTTTAATTATAAATATAGATAATAACTTTTACTTTTAATATTCATTACATTATTAAATCATTCGTACATTAATTATGTTCATAATTGTAATCTTTGATTACTTAGCTTAGCAGCTTTACTCCTGTGCAAAGGTGCGAATGTAAAAGCATTTTGGAGTTAAATAAACAAATGAGTAAGAGTAAGAGTTGAATTTTAATGTCAATGTCGACTCCATAGCTCTGTTACCGTGCTACGAACACTCCGAACCCTAGCCATAACTGATGTGAGTCTTATGCGTATCATTATTGCGCGTGCAGCTCAACCAGTCCCTTACAAAAAGCTTCTACATCAACCTATTGCAATAATTTAGCATTAATTATGTTTTTTATTTATGTATATTAAGGTTTTGATTAAGTTATATGATACTAAAAACAAGTTTCTCAGATATTTTATAATTTTGATAAATCTCAGTAACAGAACTTACGGACCGACTAGGTAGTTTACCGGTGAAGTTTTTTCTTAACGTCATTTTCATTTTTCGTCTGTACGTACAGTTTTAAAAGCAACCGTCAATATTCGTTTTTCTATATAAATGAGTAAGCAATATACGGTCAGTTACGAGTGCAAGTGAGATAGCATAATCAGCCGAACCCTTCCGAGAAGCTGGGAGTACTGTACCAGTAATTATTTGATTACAATATTTTATTAAACCAACAATGGAAGTAATAAAGTTACTAAAACCTTTAAGACGTGGTAACTGTTCAAATGTAATACTAATATGTTAATTTTAAGATTTTGGAGTATTATTTAAAATATATAAATTAGTATTTTTTTGGTAGGTGTACATAAATACATATATCTATATCCCACAACATTATTTTGATTGTTTTAAAGAAAATATTTGCCCGACGGATATAATTATTTAAGTCAATATTAATATTATTAATTAAAATGCAAAATATCATGACTTCAAGAATAACGAAACGATTTAATTTATTTTAAAAATGCTTAGGTTATTTTTAGTAATTCTGTAGCTCTGCCTACCCCATTTTGGGAATGAAGACGGGAGTTTATGTATGTATTATGTATGTAGTTTATTTTTATATTTGTATACTGTTTTAGTTTTAGGTCGTTTGTCCAATATTATTTTATTTGCGAAAATAGAACGGGGCTTCTATTCAACACGGTAAAAACCATATCGTGTTTGAGCTGTAATCATATTGTCACCGTTTTGATAGCTCTTATTTACTTGACAGTAATGGCGGACAATACCATAACAGGTCAAAGACAATATGCTTTTCACCGTCGGGAATAGAGGCCCAGATTTAAATTATGATTATTCCTTTGTTTCAACGTATTCGCTAAAACCAAGCGCCTACGCCCTCAGCTCGTAGCAACTGCTACGAGCTACGACACGCGGCCTACGCGTTAAAGCTAAGTTGGCAGAGAGAGATGGTATGTCGAATTGATTTAACTAAAGTATATGAACGAAAAAATGTTTAATAGGTCAGACCAAGAAGAGAGTGGCGAGAAATATTTTGTATACCCACCAATTAGACTGCCGACGGCTTCTGCCAAAATGTGGCTTTTTTTTGGATGAAATATTAGTCCATATAACTTTGCAATAAATTATGTTCTCTTCAATAAATTATTTTCTCTTCATTAAACTAATGAACTCAAAAAGCCTAATTATTTAAGATATTTGTAGACGACTAAACTTATTTGTTGAGGTACAATTTGGGTATACGTTTTATACATGTGTTTAGTATGCTGGTTCGTTTCTTTGTTCTTTTAACTTTTCTTACCGCAGCAGAAATACAAAGACAGACAATATAAAGTCCCAGGTAAATCCAGGCGATAGGTACTGTTATTTTAAAGTTTTATCACCATAAAATTATATTTCCGAGACAATTTATTTCCCTATCTTTCTTGGTAAAATGAAATTAGGGTAGAACAGGATATAAATCAATCGGTTGTTTTGAGGTAATGCTGTATATAGTGTAATGTTTTAAATAAAAAATAAACAAGCAACATAAAGCGTGTCCTAAAACTCGTCTCGGCGGAAGACAAGAGGATCAGAGGGGGTTGGAAGCTGGCAGCGCGCCAGGCGACAAGGTGAAGTGTCGGCGCCAGTGAAAGTCTTCGGCCCTCCGGCCCGTCGGCCCGCCACCGCGCCGGCCTCCCTCCCTCGCCCTCAGCCTCTCTTCTCCGATAGGTACGCACAATGTCGACCAGGCCACGGGGTGCTAACTATACATGGTGCTCGGTTGGGGATGATAAAAAAAACGAAATATGGCTCACGGTAAGTTAGTTCGTTATGCAACTTTCCGATGGCTTAAAGCGATTGCATAAAACGAGTACATTTGCAACTAAGTGGTGGGAGGGGGGGGCGGGGTGAGGCGAACAATGAAAGGTAAAATAATTATCAGGTATTAAAACGGTAAATTTGTAGCTCGGAATTAATAACTTTGTTAATAAATGTATTAATGCTTGTATAATTAATATTTATAGAAAAGTAAACGGACAGACAATTGTAGCATTAAAGCCGCCTTTTCTTTCTTGAATTGTTTTGTGTGCAATAAAATATTAGGTAGATTAATAAAAAATCGAAGAAGAAAGACATGAGACATGAATAATACGAAAGATGAAAAACGTTTCAAAACCTGAATGCAGTTTTTTCTCGTTAATTGAACACTTGGTTTAAAGATTATTAGCTAATTATTACTTTTGATTTTAAATTGGCACAACACTGGAATTTTAACTAGTGATTAAGTTTACAACGACAAATTTTATATTTAAAATATACCGTGTTTTTGATATTATCACAAGGCCATATCTTCACTTGGGTTCATGCGAACACGAAACGGTAAGCCGGGGGTACATTTATTCGGCATGGTGAGACACAGACGGCGTGCATGCGTACGTACCTGGGCGCGCGGCGGCTCGCGGCTGCCTGCGGCGGCGGCACTCGCGGCGGAACGACACTCGCGCGCGACGGCGGCGCGGGCAAACACCAAAAGCAAAATGGACATACCTGAGGGTGGCGGCTGGCACGGGGCGCGCTCGCTACTTGAATGAGCCGCCGGGCGGCGCGGCGCGCGCAGGGGGCGCGGCCAGCCCGCGTGGCTCCGGCCCCGCGCCCCGCCCGGGCCCGCGCCTGCACCGCTCAGCTGAGCCCTGATTAGCCCCGGCCGGGCTATTCTATTAAGGACTGTTCGGTGCAGCTCGTTGCAAGCTCTGGCCGCTCCGCGACAACTCCTCATTACCACTCCATCTCGGATCCCATTACTCTCCTTTGCCATCAACGCAGCATCCGCATCCGATTAAGGAGATATTCAAATTTTCCGCTTTGGAGGAGCCGCTGCATAGTTGAAACGCGTAGCGTACATGTACTCGTAACTCGAACGCCGCTCGTAGTAATTGTCTGTTTACGCGGCTGCAGCCAGTAAATTTGTCAAAGTGCCAAGAACGAGCATTGCGATAAATCAAACCCATGTCTCGCTTAGTCGACGCCGCTCGGAGGCTGGCTCGGGCCGTGCTCTACTTTTATTAATACACTACACCGATATATAGCCTAAATGTGTAGACACAGTAAATATCCTTTGTTTGGGTCCCACTCGTACATTAAAGTTAATCGGGATCGATAGGATCACTTACTGAGTACCTAGTTACTTTACTAGAATTACTGATTTTGTATTGTATTCGATTGTATTCTAAAGATTTGCAATACAAAACAGTGTTGCACTTGCACCGGCTTATTCGCCGAGTCGGGCGGCGCTGGAGGAAATCTTTAAATTGAATAACAGCGTCAGTCACATTGTGCAGCGGCGGTCTCGAGAGCTTCCCGCGTTCACTTACATAATGAAACAGCGGCGGCGATTAAATACCTGAGCAGCGGAGCGCAGCAACGACCCATAGAGGACCGTAAACACCCTGTTACGGCGAACTTCGCCCCGGCTATTGTTATCTACTAATTATAACACTTGTGTATAGTTTCACACGAGCCCTAAACAATGTTGCGTTCACTGTTATGTCTGTAATTAAATTTATAGGCGCTTTATGCGGAATAGTAACAATAAAACAACAAAGGAAAGGATTAGGCTTAATGATGCGCGGCATGCTTCTATCCGGCAGCGTTTGTTCTCGACTATCTCTTGTGTAACCTATTAGTGATACAAGAATAACGTATCCCTAAGTGTGGTTTCATCTAACTAGTGCCATAAGAAAGGGATGCACGAGTGCTAACGTCAATGTATGTAAAGTGAAGACAGGGCTGGTTTAACGTAGTTCCAGATTGTCGTCACAAGAATCAATTTAGTCCTAATTGCCAATATATTGAGCTATTAGCTGACCTTTAATGATGTAAGAACTGTCACTGCGTTGGTCCTGGGCCGGCAGGTGAAAGCCCATAAAAGCCCATAATCGGCCCGTTAGGAGGCACTTGGGCAATAACAGTGGCCACTAATTTATTCACCCGCTCTTCATTTATCTCCCCTCCCAGTCGGTAGTAAGAATATTGCCGCAAGATATCGTTTCCAAATTAGAAATTACGTATTCTCGCTGATTGGATTAAACTTGTCGGAGGCTTTAAACTTTCTAATTGGAGTCTAATGGAAGCTCGGAATAACCTCTCTACCCTTTAGTTAAAGATTAGTCCGCTGTCATTTCGTTCCGGAAAGCTGATTTAATGGAGCAGGTCTCACGTACAGCCAGCTCAGACTCCAGTTGACGGTATCAATGATAGATTGGATTTACGCCGGGCCGATTATACATGCAGGCGTGTAGTGCCTCCCTCGATGAAACATAAAATGACTAGACTTGGTTATTCTACCAATATTGTAAATGAGAGAGTTTGTATGTTATTCGGTATTCCTTTACGCTGCAATGGCTGAATGCATTTGGATGAAATTTGAAATTAAGATAGGTTATACCCTGAATTACTGGGAGTCACCCCGGAAAGTTCCTGAGGGAACGGATCGAAATCTACTCGTCTGAAATTGCGAGCAGAAGATTATCTTACCAGTAAATAAAGTGGTAATTAATAAGCCTATTAGAAGAAGAGTAGCTATTTGCGGGTGGTAGGACCTTGTGCAGGGTCCGTCCGGATCGCTACCACCGTCTTATCCATTAACCTACCGCCAAACAGCAGTGTTCGCATTGCTGTGTTCCGGTTTGGGGTTAAGACAGCCGGTGTAATGACTAGCATAGAGGCATTCCATCTTAGTCCTCAGGGTAGGCAACGCATTTGCAGTCTTAGGCTTGCAGTCTTGTGAATGCGAATGTCTATGGGTCACAGTTTCCACTAACCATCAGGTGGCCTGTGTATTCGTTTGCCTTCTCAGTGCCATAAAAAAAAAAGAAAAAAAAGAACGAATAAGTATTAAGTTTGATTCTATTTAGACTTTCCCGGCCATTACCAAGTTTCAGTCAATGTAAATAGTAAGAGTACACTACTCTTAATCATTTTGTAAAGTATTTGTAATGTTCGAAATTAAACAAATGTATGTCTGAGATATTTTTGCTTACTTCCATATGTGAACTACAAAGTTATACAAGGTAACCTAGATCCGATTCATCTGTCTGTATCACTGACGTAACATACAAATTAAGCGAACTCAAATAAAGGCTATAAATAATACGGTAATAAGTGCGAGGATTCCCATGTGAGGATCTGAATAATATTTCCCATGTGCTCCAGTGGAAATCTCGATCGTATTCCTTCTAGCGTAAAACTTAAAATGAAGCGCGCCATTTTTAACCCATTACAGTCTACGTGAGAGGGAGTTGGCGCGATGCCAGCTCCGGGATACGATCACCTTAACATTTTACAATAACTGCATTTATACCAAGTCGAGCGCGTAGAATGTTTTACAGTCTAGGGAGAGCATCGGACAAGATTAAAAGCGGCGAAACGTGAACACATTCGAATCAGATTTCCACATGCGAGCGCTGCGAGCCGGGTAGCGGGCAGCCGGGAGAAGCTGTCCGGGTATGCAAGCCGGTGGAATGGGCGGCATGCAGGCGTCCGGAGTGACTTCCGATGCAGTCACAGCTGGCTGCGGAGGGGTTAACAAGCTCGCTCTAACAACTAGGCGTTTTTTTATATTTTGTAACGTATTAGTTAAACGTTCTAGGGCTCTATTCTACTCTGAAAAACCATATTGCTTTTGACATGTTATCGTGTTGTTTAGTATGGCGCCAGTTTTAATATGAATGTCGACTCCATAGCTCGCTTTAGTCTTATACCGTGCTATGAAAACACCGAACTCTGGTCATCAGCTGCTAACCAAAGCCAATCAGAGGCTCCATTCTCGTCGCTTAATTTCACCAAACGATGTTAATTGTGTTCGTCAGGTCGCCATATTGCTTTTAGCCCGGCCGCCATTTCTGTCGTAAGAGGTATTATAAAGTAGATAACACGATAACATGTCAGAAATAATATCGTTTTACCTATCAGAATAGAGTAAAATCTAATTGCTTGACATGTATTTGTGTTGGCAACGTTATGACAGCTTTTATTTACTTGACAGTCGGCCGAGTGAGAAACAATATGGCGGCATGTCAAACCATTTTAGGTTGAACCAAGTACAAAAGAACCTATTTATTAGTTTTGTTTAGCAGCTAATTATTTAAAAAAAGTATCGACATAAAGCTTGTCTGAAAAATAAAAAGATATTGATATATAAACAGGAACTCTTTTTGTATTAGATAAATGTGCGAAAAAGAGAAAAGCGTTATGGGGTCAATAATGTGATCATCTCCCTCGCGCCCCTCGGGGACTAGCGCTCTTCCAATGAACATAACCTTCTGCTGTTAGGTGTGTGTTATGATTTGATAAAAAAACAAACTATGCAAATGGCTGTCATTCGATTCAGTTTTTTGCAAGTATCAAATGTATTAAGGACCAACATAACAGTCTTACATTGCAACTAAAGCTGAAAATGCCCCATACAAATTGACACTGAACTACGACGCCACAAATCGGTAAACACTGTATGATAAGAACAAGTAATTAATATTTTTTGCTCATCACACAAATATCTGCCCTTACCGGGATTTGAACCCAGGACCGCCAACTTCGTAGGCAGGGTCACTACCAACTAGGCCTGCGCAACCCTGTACAGACTTCCTTGTCTTAAGTAGTAGGTAAATCACTTTCTAATCTCAAAATGCAACTTTTATGTATGAAACAGCTATTTGATGCACGGCCAAGAGATGTCCAAGTTTCTCAGTTTACTTATTTACGATAAAAGAGCTGTTTTAGCCAAAAAAAAAGTTACATTTTGAGGTTAGAAAGTTGTTTACTACTTAAGACAAGTAAGTCAGAACAGGGCAAATGTAATATGGTTTTTCCCAGTAGGTAGAGGCCATGTAAACTCCTCAATGCAGTTTTTTTTGATGTGTTAAGACTCGTTTGAAATATTTTTAGGGTTCCGTAGTCAAACAGGGAACCCTTATAGTTTCGCCATGTCCGTCCGTCCGTCCGTCCGACCATCCGCAGCCTAGCTCAGAGACCCTTAGTACTTGAAAGCTGTAAATTGACATGAATGTACATGTCATAAGTCACGCCAAAAAAGTGGTAAAATAAAACCGTGAAAAAAATATACATAATTATGTGTCCCTCCCCTACACGTCTACGCCATAGTGTGGGGTGTCGTTGGATAGGTCTAGTA